>CM062814.1:670716493-673116493 GCA_031772625.1 Pinus tabuliformis
AAAGGGCTCTTAAGTCCCTAAAAGTGTTGTTCCAACTCTAAAAAAACAAGGTCAACTGATTACATCTTCTCCCAGAAGTTCTCCATGAAAAACTACTCAGAACTGGTCAAAACTGGACCATCTCACCTACTCCATGGTCAAAGTACGCTGCATCCCACCTAAGTACACACAGTAGGTGCGATGCATCTTGAAAATCCCTTCTATGGGGTGCAATGGGCGAGAGTGGACAAATGGCAGGGTCAATCTGCAAGGTGGAGGATCATGGAATCTTCTAGAAACTTCTCCTATGACACTTGCCTCTCTGCATTCGCCCAGGGATGAGTAAGAGATCATCAATCTCCAAGTGGAATCAAGAACTATCAGAGAGAGGACACTAATCAACTCTCAAAAGCTGACTCACCCCCCTTGCAAACATCTATATATGGATCCCTCATCCCAGAGATCCAGAGGCTGGAATTTTGTATCTTGTAAGGAAGTGTTGCTGGTTTCTTGGTGCAATATCATAGTGTTGGGTGATATAAGCTTTTCATGAGGTGAAGAAGGGCTTTCTTGCTGAGAGGATGATGCTGGGTCAGAACAATTGGTTGTAATCCTCTTTGCTCTTTCTTGATTATCAATAAAGCTATTCAAGTTTTCCTCCACATTCTTGTATGATTGATGTTATATGCATTTGTGTGGTCAATATATATCTAGTCCTATATTGTTTATGATAATAGATCTATGTTCTTGGATAATGTTATGCTGCTTTGATTCTACAGGTGCTCTTTGAAGCTGGGTAAACAAGGAAGCGAGTAGCAAAGATCTATCTGAAGGGATAGGAATCGAGCAAGGAACCAAGCGCAAGATAGAGGTTGGTCTCCTTATTCCCCTCTTATCTATTTCTCATAAAGGAAAACGAAAGTAGTTTTAGTTAGTTTGTTTCTAAGGTAGCTACCAGCTTTAGTGGGCCTAGCAGCTTTGCATAGACACTAGTTTTCCCGATAACAAAATGGCGACTCCACTGGGGAGTGAATAGATTGTTTGTTTAACTACATTTGTTTTCTTTATAAACTTACAGACAGAGCCTGAGGTCAAGCCAGCTAGCCTTCGAACTGCATTTGCTATGCAAGTGCAAAGTAGATCAATGCTGCTTCAGTCTATCTCTGGGTTTTGTTTATGAACTGAACAATTGATTTACAAGCTCTCTAATTGCCCTTGTGGTGGCTCTAGTAACCTCTTTAGATCTGCCCCTGTGATTGATTTACTGATTACCACTTGCTCGGCCTAAATCCCTGAACTGAGCTGCAAACTGTGACCCGAAACCCAGTTAAAGTCTCGTCCCTGATCTAGCGCACTGTCTCTTTTGTGAATTCTAGATGCATCACACTTCCGAGTGTAGTAGGTGCGCTACATCTCTAGTTCACTGTGTTACAGGTGCGCTGATCAGACAAGGCCTTTCCTGCTCCTAGATTTGGTTTTTGTGTTCACTCTTTTTAGCTCTATTCAAGGGTTTGCTGCCTGTAGTCAGTACACCTCTGTTGAAACCCCCTTCCTTGCCATTATTCCACCTCCATTGTGCAAAGTACTGTAAATGTTTTTATGTATTTTCAACCATTTTCAGTTCTCTTTTGCAAAGAAGTAGCGTAATCATATTGTCGTTTCTTGATTTGAAAGTGTCGCAAGTGTCGTTTTCAGTCATAGAAGGGAATCTGATTGTTCTTGATAGTCGATTACACTGTTACTCTTGTATTTGATTTGAATTAGTAGTTTTTCAAGTGTCGAAAGCAAGTTTTCATTTCCAAATCACAAAGTGTCGTCATTGTCCTCATTTTGTCTTGAAAAGAAACTTGTTAGTAATGTCGCTTTGAAAAATAATTCAGATTTGCACTTAGCTTTCTTTTTATCATTCACACATTAAGAAGGCTGAAAAAAAATACATGCACGTGCATTTGCATTTAGACTGTTTGTTGGTTTGATTTAGGACAGTGCATATAGTGTGTGCTCTCTGCTCTATGTTGAAAGAACGCCATCTCTCTTTCCTTAGTAGCTAGGATTTTCATTGCAAAAAGAAGATTAAACGACTGTTTATCATCTTAGATTGCATTTTAGGAATTGTACATCTACATCACACGGTGAACCTGAAAGGCAAATTTCTTAAGCAAGATCAACTGTAAAATAAATTTAATGAATCTAAAAATGCTTTGGAACCTAACGCACAACATCTAGAAGTCTAGGCTAGAGACGTATTCCGGCGTCGTAAAGCCTGGTAACTGTTGCTTTCATTGTTGGTTGGGTGATTCCTCCACTTTGAGACGATAAGTGCTAGTAAGGACTTGTGCTCCCACGTATCGTCGAGTATATATTGGGAGACCACAATAGGATTTATCCTTTATCCATAGGAAGTTGTGTCTGCCGCCCTATCGATCACAATGCACTGAACATAGCATTTGGGAAGATTGACTATCGTACCGTAAAAAGTATTCTGCAGTTTTGCGATTGGTTTGGTAATCCCTCTGTCTAGATTTCCAGAGCAGTCTCTTTCATTCCTTTTCAGACTCCTTAAAGGAAAAGGTCCATCTGAGCACTTGTCACTTCAGGCTCATTAAAAATCAAAGGCAACTAGAGTCATCTTTTGTTTTTTCTCGACTCTTAAAAATTGAAAAAACAAGTTGTGTCAAAGCGTCTAAAATTTATTTTAGTCGGAATAAATATCACCTTTCCTACGTTGGTCTTAGGTTGAGAAAAATGGAGTCCACCAACCAAGGAGTTCCCCTTGGGGAAAATCCTAGTCATTTCTCCTCTTGGGGAGATGTTGGTGCACCCCATATGGCCACATTGTCGCTTCCGTGATTGATAATCGGCTTACCCGTATGGCTCTTCTCAACCTCTATCGTTCAAAACACCGTGATTCTTGAACAATCAAGTCAGCAACTAAACGATACCAGAGTTATCCCCCAACCTTCTACTTCGTCCAATTCTTCCTCTCCTCCTTCCTCTTCACTTGATGAAGCTGGTAAAGCCAAAAATCATGTAACTGAGAAGAAGAAGAAGGAGCCAAAGGCAAAAAGGGGTGACCAGGCGTCGTTTAGCGAAAATCCACACACTGCACCATCCAGGCCTAAATCGCCATGCATCATTTGCAAAGGAGACCACTATCATCGAGATTTTCCTTTCATCCCTCGGATCTTAAGGGACTGGTCTCCTCGTTTGCACAATCCAGTGTCATCAACCTCTAATGGTCATGTTGAAAGTACACTGTCAACTAGTGAAAGTGAAGCCCCTGGACAAAAAGGAAGATGTAGATTTCCTTGTAAACTATGTGAAGGCGATCACGCCGTCCATTGTTGTCCCTTCTTAGACGAGGCTAAAAGATTTTTGGACGACTGTCTGGTCTCACCATTACGGCTTCCTCCTGGGTATAAGAAGCTCTTACCGAGTCCCTCACTAGTTGAAAATCCGGCTGACACGCCCTTGTGGTCGACTGAAGTGTCTATCGATGAAGATAAACCATCTGAATCCACACCAGACGAAAGTCAAAAGGTCGAGGTGGCAGTTGACCCGGTCTTGCCTTCAGAGGATCCATCTTCAGATGATACAGTCACTGAAGAGAACAAGGATGACACTGTCCAAATTCTTTTCGTAAGCACAGACTCAGATGAACATGGGAGCAGTCTACCTGTTCCTTTACCGTAGGAAGAAAGTTCGTCAGAGTCATATCCGGCCGTCTATTCGGTCCCACCTCCGAGCAGCCTAGTTGTTTCCTTTGATTGGAATCTACTAGGTAGACCTCGCTTACCGGCTAGTGTACCATTTCGAATCATTGCTCAAATATATAGAATGGTCATGGCCAGTACCATCATAGATGAAGGGGCTTCTGTGAGTATCCTTTCCTCAACTGCTTGGAAAGCGCTTGGTTCTCCATCGCTTTTTCTTGAGATGAGAAATCTAACAGGCTTTGACAAAGGAACCAGTCGACCATTAGGGATCCTTCCCAATGTGTCGATAACATTGAGAAAGAAAACCGTTCACATGAACGTAATGGTAGTCCAAGGACCCCTGGATTATAATCTACTCCTTGGACGAGACTATATTTATTGCATGGGAGCCATTGTCTCCTCACTCTTTAGAGTAATGTGTTTTCCGCATGAAGGAAGAGTGGTCAAGCTCATAGACCAGCTTTCATTCCCCGGTTCACACATATAAAATAGTCATATACCAACCTTGAATGGTCTTTTCATGCAAGGAATGTCTCATCAATCCCCAGTCTGTCCTCCTGATGAGCGCGAGTGATTCGGAGGATATGACTGAAACCCAGGGGGCATGCACCCTGGCCTATTTCGAGAGGAGAACCTTGGGTATAAGGTAGGTTTTCGCAGAGGATATATGACTGGCTAACACACCCATCCATTTTGGAAAATGGGATTAGACCGGAATAAGATACTTCTGTTAAGGTAGGCCTTTCCCGATAGAACAAATGTTTTGTCTGCAAATTGAGGGGTAACTTGCAAAAGGTAGGCCTTTCCCGATAAAACAAGTGTTTTGTCTGCAAATTGAGGGGTAACCTGGAAACTCTACTTTGCTATACCTGGGGGCATGCAAACCTTTTGGCATGCAAGCGAAGAGCGACCATTTATTTTTTAAATTTATAGGTCCTCTAACCCTTTAAACTCGTAGGATTGGTCGTTTCCTAACTTGCATAAAGAAAGGATGCGGGGCAAAGCTTTGAAAAAATGTTGTTTTATATGAGACATCCTTATTATATGACTGGATCGAGTAGTTTTAATGCGGAATTCAAGCTCGTTAAAAAATAAACATAAGCAATGAGCAAATTTTCCCCCAGAGTTTAAGCTCATTAAAAAATGAACCATTTTCTGGTAAATAACCATCGTGAATGTATTATCACCAGCCTTTGAAGCCTTAGTCGTGTTCTCATCATCACCTCCACTCTGTATTGGCCGATCATTCACCTCCATTTGATTGTTTACCCTTTTTTAGGAACAACCACGAAGAGTGATCCTGTTAGCCTTGTGACACTGCCATGATTGGAAAATTCCAAACCTTACCTGGAATCAGCTGCTACCCGAATTTATCACTCATTCCTCAAAAAACGAGTCTCCTTTAAGCTCTTTTCAACTGACTCGTAAAAAATGAAAAAATTGCCGAGCGATTGGCCTCTCCAGCTCGTTAAAGGGACCAGAAGTGCTATCCCTCCTTTGGATTTTAATCTTTTTGGACTTGAGGGATTATTACACAAAAAGATCGAGCGCTTGTTTTGTTCGACTCATTAAAAGTACCAAAAATTGACCCCTTTTGTATTGTTTTATACTTTTTCGAACTCAAGGGATTATATGAAGAAAAAGGATTATTGGAGTTTTCTTTATGTCCCTTTTTCAGACTCTCTAAAATTGAAAAGGACCGAGTTATCCTTGTCGTTAAACTCGTTAAAACCGAATAGCGACAAACTTGTCCGTACAGACAAGAACGAGTTTCACTATCGCTAGGCTCGTTAAAACATAGCGATGGGTTTGCCCGAAGGCAAAATTATAGAACAAGCATATGTTATCCTCCTCAAGCTTGACAAAAATAAAGAGGTACTGGTCAGCAATGACTGGGGAAAAATTGGGAAGAAAACTTGAAGAAACTTTATTGGTAGCAAGTCGCTCTTGAACATGACACTTTCACTCCGCATCCGAGTCAGGTTGGGTTGTTCCATTCACTGGTCACATCACCATGGTTCCATCACACCATCCATATTTGGGGTTAATGCTACCAATCCATCATCTAAGTTTCACTGATATGTTCAAGATAATTTGCTTAGAGAACTCACCTGTGTCTCACCCACTGCAATACATTCACGCTCCATTCTTTCATGACCGCCACCCTGAACCTTATATCACTAGATTGCTTTCACCTCCATTAAAATCATTTTCTCCATTCTGTGTCATTGATGTGGGATTCACTAAGGCCCTCCTATGATGGATTGCTTCTTGTCGACATCAGCTCATTATCCAAGAAGTCGATCTAGGAACAACCCTTTCAGTACTTTGAAGCTTGCATGCCTCAATGGCAAGTTTCTCACTTCCGGCAACATGTTTACATCAATGGCCTTAGACCGAAAGATTTTGCGTGGTGTTCGACGCTAAGTCCCTTATTCACACCACGTGAATTGTACTGTAGTACCTTGAGGGTCATCATCATTATCGGTGATTCCTCTCGCGCCTGTTAACAACTTACATCATTGCCTGGTAATCAGGCGATGTCTTTCCATGTTCGACTCCAGAACATCTCTCGCATGGATCGACTTGTACTTTGAGTGAAGATCGAACAAGATTGAAGACCCTGGATCTAGTTTCATCCATCTGAGCTGCGATATATATTCAGGAAAATAAAGACATCAAATGTACATCATTACTGCACAGATAATCATCCAACCTAAGGGATGATGGCTCTACCAGAATCATCAGTCTACACTCAGACGATTATCTGTCTTATGTACATGAAAATGAATTTATAAAGCTGAGCATGGGAATGCCCGCCTCAGCTAGATCATGAAAATATTATGAAGATAATGTATTGTATTGTATCTTATTACAGGTCGCCTTCCAGCATGAAAGAACTTCAGATCCTCATGATAAATCATTTCACCCGACATCAACAGATTAACGACCTCATGCTTTAGGGCGCAACTGTTATACACATTTTTGGGCACTGCAACCCCAATCATAAATGTCCATAAACCAAGGTCTCTTAAGTCCCTAAAAGTGTTGTTCCAACCTCTAAAAGAACAAGGTCAACTGATTACATCTTCTCCCAAAAGTTCTCCATGAAAAACTGCTCAGAACTAGTCAAAACTGGTCCATCTCACCTGCTCCATGGTCAAAGTGCGCTGCATCCCACCTAGGTACACACAGTAGGTGCGATGCATCTTGAAAATCCCTTCTATGGGGTGCGATGGGTGAGAGTGGACAAATTGCAGGGTCAATTTGCAAGCTGGGGGATCATGGAATCTTCTAGAAACCTCTCCTGTGACACTTGCCTCTCTACATTCGCCCAGGGATGAGTAAGAGATCATCAATCTCCAAGTGGAATCAAGAACTATCAGAGAGAGGACACTAATCAACTCTCAAAAGCTGACTCACCCCCCTTGCAAACATCTATATATGGATCCCTCATCGTAGAGATCCAGAGGCTGGAATTTTGTATCTTGTAAGGAAGTGCTGCTGGTTTCTTGGTGCAATATCATAGTGTTGGGTGATCTAAGCTTTTCATGAGGTGAAGAAGGGCTTTCTTGCTGAGAGGATGATGCTGGGTCAGAACAATTGGTTGTAATCCTCTTTGCTCTTTCTTGATTATCAATAAAGCTATTCAAGTTTTCCTCCACATTCTTGTATGATTGATGTTATATGCATTCGTGTGGTCAATATATATCTGGTCCTATATTGTTTATGATAATAGATATATGTTCTTGGATAGTGTTATGCTGCTTTGATTCTACAGGTGCTCTTTGAAGCTAGGTAAATAAGGAAGCGAGTAGCAAAGATCTATCAGAAGGGAGAGGAATCGAGTAAGGAACCAAGCCCAAGATAGAGGTTGGTCTCCTTATTCCCCTCTTATCTATTTCTCATAAAGGAAAATGAAAGTAGTTTTAGTTAGTTTGTTTCTAAGGTAGCTACCAGCCTTAGTGAGACTAGCAGGTCTGCATAGACACTAGGTTTCCCGATAACAATGAGGACCCAGTCAAGATCTAAGTCATTCGAGATTAGCTAGCCTCATTGACTCTAATATAGCTTCACAACTTTTGGGGCCTTGTTAGCTTCTACCAAAGGTTCATGTTCGGGTTCTCCCATATCACTTGGCCCTTGAGTAAATAAACTAAGGGTGGAACTAAAGAAAAAATTTCTTGGTCCAAGTCACAATAAAAATCATTTGAGGACTTGAAACACAACCTCTATTTCACACCAATCCTAAACCTAATAGACTTACAATGTCTATTTGAGATTGAGAGAAATTCTTATGACTATGCTATTGGTGCAATCTTCACTTAGTAAGGAAATTTTATGCCTTATCACAATGAAAAACTCTGATATTCTTTGGAGACACCCCACCTATGACAAGGATATGTAATTCATTGTGCAAGCATTCTAGAAATGGAAGCATTACATTATAGTGAAGGATATCTTCATCCAAACTAATCATAGGCCTCTGTAATTCATGCAAACACAAGGAAAGTTACTGAATTACTACCATCATAAGTAGTCCATAAATCTGCAATAACTTGACTTGAACATCAAGTACAATAAGGGAAATACCAATGAAATTGCAGACTTCCTCAGTCGGCCCCCAATTATGGTGCTAACCATTGTAATTAACACTTATGGGCATGAGACTTCTATATGTAAATAATTATACAAAAAAAAATCTAACTTTGTGGATACATACTAGGAATTGATCAGAAACAAAAAAGTTCTAGAATTACACCTCTAGGATATGCTCTTGTGCTACCTAAGCCACATTTGTTTTCCTTCAAGCAAGCATGTGAAGCTTATTTTGGAGGAACATTACAATGAAGTGGCAAGGAAATTTGGTGTGGAGAAAGATGAGCCCTGGTACTGCAACACAAATGTTACAACTCCCAAGGCTACCAAATTTAATTATAAACCAAGGGTTTGTACATACTTAAGAGGGGTGTAGTGGCCAATCTAGGGTGCTAGATTAGACTAGATTTAATATCAACCAAGGTAGGTAAACTTAGAGGAACGTGTCTAAAGTATATAGACCTAAAAGGATCTCATCTACCTAACTAAGTGTTTACTGTGATAGGCTACAACACTCCTTTACAGGAGATTGAAATATGTTTCCTCTCACACTTTAGCACTCAGATCATCTAATTTAATTAACTGTTCTAAAGAAACAGCGTGTTACTAGTCTGAGTTTTCAACCCTCTTACAAGGATATCATTCACAAAATCTCTTTCCAGCTAACACACTAAGCATTCATGAAAACCCAAAACTCTTTTAAGCACATTAAAACTCAGATGCATGAAAACAGAGTCCACAAAGATCCTTTGAAATTCAATGGTCGATCAAATCTTTTACAAGATATTGTTCAATAATCTAGCAATCGAATTCTCAAACTATCACCATGAATAATACTTGCAAGAACTTCTAATCAAATCAATAAACTCACAGGCAAGAAAATAACATTAAACGCTATTCAACACTATTCAGATTCAAAAACGCTATGGAAATGAAAATAAAAGTATACCAATCTCCACGTAGGACCCGTCCACACTTCAATGGCACACTTAGGAAACTTCAAGTGATAAAAATTTTAACGCATAAGCACTGTAATGGTAAAACGATGCCTGTAATTAAGTTCTGGAAATTAAATCACATGCAAGAGCAATGTTCTGGAAACAATACACAAGAACAACAACGTTCTGGACAATACAATACGCAATCCTTTTATCTGCTTGTCTCCTATCCTTGTTCACTAACTTTCCTTTCTAGTCTATAATCGGATGTACATACATTATCATGCAGATGTTTCTGCTTTTACAAGAAAGGTGATTTTTGTCTTTTCTAATCTTAACTGATTTCCAAAGCAAAACGAAATCAGTTTAAGCAACTCTGGCTTTTTGCTGCTTTTGTGACCAAAAAGGCTAGGTTTGACCAGCATTGACCATGTATCCAGGAGCTTTAGATTCGCTGTTGAATAGATCTTTCACCATGTATGTACATTCGAGATCATGTTCCTATCCTTTGTTTTGATTTTCCTGCCATGCCACGTGTCACATCATAAACCATTTACAGGAAGTCATGACATCCTGTAATTTTGTTGAAAATTTCTAATTTTTAACATAAAAATTCACAAATTAAATTTAATGTAAAATAACAACTATAATGCTTTGATTAATTAATTTCAATGGACTATGAGGGGTTTATGGGAGAAAAATATAGACAAATGATGGATTTCTAGAAGAAAAGGATGGCAATGAAATGGTACCAACAAGGGGTTGGGATTGTATGTGCAACATACACCTTCCTCTTCCTAGACTAACTCCCTTTGATGCAAGTGAAAGAAAATAATGAAATAAATTTAAATGAGAAAATATCTAGGTAAGATGTTAGTCCTAAGTTGCAAAAGGTAAATAACAGTAAGAAAACATATTCTACTTTTGTTGGAAAGTAAATGACGGAAAGGAAATCTATTCTATTTGCAAAAATGTAAAGCACAATGAAAACCAAGAAAATATAATCTATCTTTCTAGAAATGAAATGGAATTAAATGAAATATATTCTATTTTGTAGGAAAGGAAAGTACTATATTATTCTTGTAGGAAGGAAATCATAGTTTGCTTAAAGTAAATTGCAGAAATGAAATCTAAACTAATTGCAAAAATCAACATTCAAGAATCAAGCAATGTAAAAGCTAAATGGAAACCTAACCAAGCATTAGCTCAAATGAAGTGGCCTCAAAGAATGCATAGGATATAAATCTAATTTTAACATGAATTTGGAGTGAATAAGTACTCGAAAACAGACTGCTACAAGTTGCTACAAGATTGCTACAGGATGCATGTTTTTCGATTTAACTTGCCAAATGCTCAAGCTAATCAAATAAAAACATTGTGGGGGAAATTTTGTTATTAAGTTCAATATTTTTAGGCTTCAATATAAGTGGAATAAACTCAAAAGAGATTCATTAGAATGTGTTAAAATTCAACAAATAGTTACTACTAAAACCAAGCAATTTTAGAATAATGAACTAGTGAGCAGATCTAAGCACCCAAATGCCTAAGATAATCAAGTGAAAATGATATGGGTTGGATTTTGTTATTAATTTGGATGGTTTTATGCTTCAATCCAAGTGGAGTAAACTTTAAATAATATCATTAACATGTGATAAAATTCAACATAAATGTTTTACTATTTTGCTACAGGATACTTCCATAAATTTCATAATTGTGAACTAGTAAACCAATCCAAGTAGCTCAATGATGAATATAACTTTGTAGAGTTTTCCTAAGGATGAAACATGATTGTAAATATATAAATGAACTACAAAACCAATTATTTCAATCATTTATCCATTATAACTTAGAGCAAACTAAGCATGAATATTAAGTGCATAAATAGGAATGCAAGAATAAGAAATGCACGTGACAAAGACATTCAAAGAAGCTAAAGAAATTGCACAGTAGGGCTCTAAGGCTCCTGGGATGGAAAACCCAAGGATAATTAGAGTCCTATGAAGGAAACCAATTCTGATCCAGACTTATACAAGAAGACAACATAATACAAATGAAAATATAAAAATAGAGATGCAACAGAAATAAAACTTCATTTCATTAATATCAAAGAACTAAAATATGTTTACATACAAAATGGAAATAAACTAGCTCGAGCGATGGTAGATTATCTTTGAGAAGATATGTGGTATTTACATGTCTCATAACTATGTTAAAATGAGGCTCAAGGGCCTTTTTATTATCAAACAACTAGGGAAAACCCTAAACAACCAAAACCCTAACCCAAGAGGTGAAACACCAAGAGTTTGTGGGCCTTGTTGAAGTTAATTGGGAAGCCAAATTCCCGGGGTCATTACTTGGTCATATTATCTCTGTTTGGTTTATATGATACCTCATTGGAAATATCTCTTGAAGTACTATATGATTTGCATAGGCCCCTGCCTACAACTATGAGCCTACTGCGAACCTCAAAAGAACATAGGGGGCCAAAAACAGCTTTGGAAGTTCAGGACCAAAAAAACTACTAAAAATAGTAAATATTTCTATAATCAAGGAAAATGATGAAAAAAGCTAGGGGTATAGGTAGAATAGGTGGGTGCCCCCCAATATCCACCTATATCATTCCTCCCCCCTTAGGAAGCAATGGTCCCCATTACATGCAAATCCTCCATGAGGTGAGGAAATTTCTGTTGAACCTAGTCCCTAGTGAACCACTTGCCTTGGTGAAGAAATTGGCCTGATTTGACAAATCAATATAGCTAGATCCTCTTCTGGTGAGTCTTATTGATCTGTGTTCCACGATCCTGTCAATTGTGGTCTTTTCGATGCATCTTGGGTTGATCTCTGTTGGTGTTAGCTGCTCAGCAATGCCAGATGTGTCCAAAAATGGGGGAAAATATGGTCATAGCCGGTCCACGTTGAATATTGGGTGTAGGCCAAGGAATGGTGAAATGTTGAGATCAAAGGCATTTTCCCCTACAACCTCGGTGATGGTGTAAGACCCATATCAGACTGGGTGAATTTTGTGTTGTGGCCCAACAAGCACTCATTCTGCAAATGTAGCCAAAGTTTGTCGCCCACCTAGAACCTGTGTGGCACCCGACGCTGATCATGATGTTGCTTGTACTTAAGATTGGCTCAGTCTAATATTTCATGGACCTGCTAGCGGATGTGCTTAATGTACCAATGAATCTATTAGACCTCTCATATTCATCTTGGACATGAGCTGAATCTACCTAAGTAGTTGCAAATGGTATGGCCACATCAATGGGACATAGTGGCTAGAATGATAACCCCACCTGCAAGGAACTGTTGTCGGTTGATTTATGGAGAGCTCTATTGTAACTATGTTGAACATAGGGGAGGATTTCATCCCATGTCCATGGATTCTTCAAGTTGTACATGGGAAGAATGTGCACGATCGTCCTACTGACGACGTCTATTTGGCCATTAGTTTAGGGGTGGAAGGTCATGGACTTAGTGAGTTTGATATCCAACATCACCTAGATTCTTGACCAAAATGTACTCAGGAACCTACTATTCTGATATGAGATAATTTACTATGGGATCCCAAAGTGTACCCACACTCTTTCAAAGAAAAGCTTAATAATGGCTTCAGTTGTGATACTCTTCTTACAAGCCGCCAAAATGGCCATCTTAGAGAATCTGTTGATGACCACGAAAACACAGTCATTTCCATGCTTAGTGGAAGGAAGGGCCAACATGAAATCCATGGAGATGGATTCCCGAGGCTAACTAGAAGTAGACAAAGGAGTATATAGGCCTTGCTTCTTGATGGTAGACTTGGAAATCGTGCAAGCAGTGTAGGATCTGATGTACTTCCCAACATCCTAGTGAAGGTTTGACCAATAAAAATACTTTTGTAGCATTGCCACTGTTTTCTCTACTCTAAAATGTCCAACGACCCAACTGTAGTGTTCATCCAAAATCATCTTGGCATGCTCGCTTGAAGGAACACAGAGGTGTCCCAGGTGGCATAACAGTTCACCCTAGAGGTGAAAATCTTGAACTTTCTTGCCTTTTAGGAGCATCTGGTATGTGTTTCTGAATTATGGATTGTTCTTGATCTGAGTTGGATCTTTGTATTGTTTTTCATCCATCTCAATGCATTTGGAGTGCAAAAAGTGGAGGAATCAGCTCATGGGACCGTTTTTACCAGTAAGACCCAGTTTGGTGAAACAAGGTCTGAAACCTTCCAGGAGCATTTTGAGGAATCAAATGATGTTTTTTGGGGTTGAAAATGTATCACTTTAGCAACCCACCTTTTCATGCTATTATACATATAGAGACCTTTCCAATGGCATAAGAAGTGCATCAATCGTATTCTGTATGCAAAAGTCACGCCACTTAGAAGTTGACCTTTTTGTTTTCACATCTATAGTTTGGGAGGATGCTGCGTCAACCCCCATTATTCATGGAAAAGGGGCTAGCCACGTGTTTTTGATGTAAAAGACTCTAGAAGAGTCTATTTTGTAACTCTAGTTAAGAGTTGATGTAGTCAAACGTAACCGCTAGTGGGTTATCAGGCTGTGTTATAACTGGGCCACTGGGACGAAGACACATTCCGTTCTTTCGAGATCATTTGTTCATTAGTTGAGAAAAGATAGCTAGGAGAGATAGGAGGTAGAGCACACAAAGTGGATTTGTGCACTGTAGTAGCCCATGGGCCACATGCATTACTTCTTTGTACCTGCATCCATATTTCCAGACAGAGAAAGAGACAGAAGAAACCTCACCTTCCAGCTGGGTTTTCTCCGAAAAGGGTTTCCCAGAGAGCATATTTTGTGTCTTGTGTGTGTGTGAGCTTGTTTTTTCATTCTCTACTTTTATGCAAAATTTATATTCACATGCACGCACTAATTACAATTAAAGCCATAAGTCTTAAAGTTTAATAAACTGTAATAGTGTAAAATATTAGTATTTTAATATATTATTATTAGACCCGTTATGACGAATTGTCCAATGGAATATCCACGAGAGTTTACATATCATCTCTTGTAAAGATGTGGCCACCCCAAAGTATTATGTCCATGAGAGTCAAGCACAGTTGTCAGCGCCATGATCGGTGGTTGGCTGAGGCAGTGTGCAACATTATTGGTGTTTCCCTTCTTGTACTTAATGTTCAAATGGAAATGTTGTAGGTATGTGGACCATTTTTTATGTCGATCATTCTGCAACTTTCCTTGTGTTTGTATGTAACTGCAGGGGTCGGTGGCATGTGTTGATGACCGTTTCCTTCCCCATAATGTAATGCTTCCATTATCGGTAGGCCTGCCTAATGGAATATATATCTCTGTCATAAGTGGGATACTTTTAGACTATGTCTGAAAGTTTCTCACTATGATATGCCACTGGAAGCCCCTTTTGAGTAAGAATTGCACCAATAGCATAGTCGAAGGCATTTGCTCAATCTCAAATGGTTGCTATAGATCTGGTAATGTGAGCACTAGTGTAGAGCAGAGGCGATGCTTCAAATCGAAAAATTCCTTTTGTTGGGATTCAAACCAAAAAAAAAACTTTCGCTCCAACCTTGGTCACTTGACTTAAAGTCCAAGTGATATGAGAGAACCCCAATATGAACCTGTGGTAGAAATTGGCAAGATCTAGAAAGTTTCAGAGCTGTGTTAGAGTGGTTGGGGTTGGCTAATCCCGAATAACTTGTATCTTGGCTGGGTCCACATGTACACCTCGCTCATCAATGATGTAACCCAAATATTAAACCTGGGTCATACCAAAGGTGCACTTCTCCAAATTGACACATAATTTGTGTTGACGCAGGGTTTGGAGGACTTGTTGAATATGGTGGAGGTTCTCTTCCCAACTATGGATGAAGATCAATATGTCACCAAATACACTACCATGAATGAGTTGGTGAAGGGCTACAAGATGTTGTCCATCAACCTCATGAAGTTTGTATGGGAGTTTGTTAACCATAAACGCATGACCAACCATTTGAAAATGCCCTCCTTGGATTTTAAGGTAGTCTTCTACACATTTGAGGGTTCAATTGGTGCTTGGTGATAAACAGACTTCAAGTCAATATTCCTGAAATATTTGGCCCCCTTGAGCTGGTCCAAAAGGTCATCACTTCATGGGATTAGATACCTATTCTGGACAATGATCTTATTTAACAGTTGATAGTCAATACAGAGTCTTTAGGTCCCATCCTTCTTCTGCAATGGCACAATCAAGCTCCCACAGGGTGATGAACTTGGCTTAATGCTCCGTTTCTACAAGAACTCTTGAATCTTCCTATTGATTTCATCATTCTCTAGAACAAAGAGTCGATATATCAACCCATTGGGTAGCATCGCACTCGGGGTCAAATCGATGGAATGCTTGACCTGATAGTGTAGGGGTAACCCTATGGGTGAGGTGAATATGTCTTTGTACTCCTCCATGACCTTGTCCATTTGTTGTTTCCATGTTGAGGAGCCCTATTTGGAGGTTTTGGATGTGGTCACAATATTCTTCTTTCCCTAAGGGTAAATCATAACGAAGATAAATTTCCCAATCTGGGAAATGATCTTACTACATTTCTTTGCAGATATCAAAGAGATGGTAGTAGGTGGTGCTACCTTTGATATCTTGTATAAGTTATTTCCCAAAGAAATAATAATAGTGCGAGGCCTAGAACCATACATAGCATGACGGTTCCACAAGTATGGATGACCTAATAATACATCACAAACTTCAAGAGGAGAAACATTATGAAGTACCTCATCTGTGAAGGGATTGATGTTGAAGGGAAGGTGACATTACTGGCTAATGGAAACATCTCATCCTTCGTGAAACCACTAGATGGTGTATGGCTGCAGGTGTAGTGTGTTCGGTAGGCCCAACCGCTCCATGACCTTTTATGAAATGAGATTCTTTTGGATTTCATTGTCATTACTAAACTGCAACAAAGAACCCTTCACCCACATGTGTGAGTGGAAGATTCGCTCCCCCTCTTCTGGATCTTCGAGCTCAATATTTTGAATCTTGGTTGTGGAAATGGTGGTATAGGGCTACACATCAATAATATGATTCCCTTTGACATTCCCCTTATTAGGTTCTGACTCAGAGTTAGAACATGCATCTAATTCGAAAGCCTTCAACTCGGCCACCAGTGACTGCTTGGCTGGACACTCACTTGTGTTCTGAGTGGGGCTCTTATGTAAATCACACCATTTCCTTACGTCCTTCTTTGTTGTCGTGGTTTTTTTATTTTCTTGCAGCTTTGGTGGGTTGTCTTGGGTCACTCTGCCTTGGCTTTGTCCTTTGTTATGTGATTTGGGGGTGCCTTTCACTTTCTTTAGATTTGCAGATCCAAAGTCTCGCTTCTTCTGTTTAAATTTTTGCTCGATATTGACAGTGTATTGATAGGAAACACCAAGCGATGAGATGTTTAGGAACTCCATTTCATCCTATATGTACTTAAGTAGACAATCACAATACTTGAGTACCAAATGTTGCTTAGAATCCTTGATACCTAACTATGTGCGAAGAGTATGAAAAATAATTTTCAACTCAGCCACGTCTTGGTCCCTTCCCTACCATAGTGTGGCCCACTTTATGTATTTATCTTCATTGCTACTAAAAGGATAATATTGTTCCTTGATGGCATCTCAGAAATAATTCGAAGTGGGTGCAGCTGAAAACAACAAGGGTTTCATCTTGTCCTTTTGTTCACAATAGGTTTCCCACTAGTCCTTAACATGGGTGATGGCCTTGAAGAGTGAAAATGTAATCTTCTCCCGATTGGATAAGTCATGAACTAAAAAATACCATCCAATATATTTAACCATCTATCTACAGTGTCTGCATATATCTAGCCTTCAAATATTGGAATGTCAAAGTTGACTTGTACCCTAAAAGGAGTGGCACTCCAGAGTGGTTGTTGGATGAAGATGTGTTGCCTGTGGGTAGCCGCCGAAGGATATGGGAAAAGTTATCCATCATTTCATTCCTTTGTCGTTCGAGGGCTTCCTCAAGCAACATTTTGAAAAGATCTCCTACTCACTCATATTTATTTTCTTCCGTAGGAAGATCATCAGGGTTTGCGGGGCTGGTCTTGTAAAGGTTCAACTAGTTTGAGCCCTAACTCCTTATGCCCTGAACTCGTTGGGGAAATGAAAATAAAAATAAAGAAAGAGTAGACCACTATGGTACCACTGATCTAGACTTATATAGGAATGCAACATAATAGAGATCAAAATATAAACACAGAGATGCACGAGAAATAAAACTTCATTTTATTCATATCGAAGAACTGAAATATGTTTACATACAAAATGGAAATAAACTAGCTCGGGTGTTGGTAGCTTATCTCTGAGAAGAGATGTGGTGGCTACATGCCTCTAAACTGTGTTACAATGAGGCTCAAGGGTCTTTTTATTATTGAACAGCAAGGGAAACACCTAACCTAGGAGATGGAAGGCCAAGAGTTTACGGTCCCCGTTGGGGTTGGTTGGGCAACCAACTTCTTGGGGTCATAACTTGGTCATATTATCTTTGTTTAGTGCATAGAATACCTCATTGGAAATATATCTCCGATTAATACATGATTTGCAATAGGCCCTTGTCTGTGGCTATGGGTCTACTATAGACCTCAAAAAAACTTCGTTTACGAGGTCAAAGTAGCTCCTGAAATTCAAGACCTGAATAATAGCTAAAAATAGTAAATGTTGTTATAATCAAGGAAAATGATGAAATCAATCGGGGTTCTAGGTGGAATAGGCATGTGTCCCCCAATATCCACCTGTATCAAAGTCGTAGAAGCTGAAAATGACACCAAACTTCATTATTAGAGTCAACTCAAGTACATCCCTCCTAGAAATGAATGTAGAACTGCTAAATAACAAGTTTTTTTCACAAGAAGACTAAGAAATAAATGCCCCTAGAGGCTAATTCGAATTTTTATTCATAAAAATTGATGGGGAAGCATCCTGCTTGAAAGGAAGTAGCTTTCTCCTCCAAAATCCCTCAAAATTTTGATCTGGTTCTCAACAATGGGAATTTTCATTAAATACTGGGTTATGGTTTCTCTTGGAGCAGAGAACACATCCCTAGATTTTTTTAATCAATAGAGCTCTAGAATTTTTCAATTACCTCATGATATTTTATTCATTTGTTGGTCTATCATGTGGAATCCTATGGCAGGGAGCAAGTCCAAGTAATGTCTAAATATTTCAATATGGCTCCTCAATATGTCTAAATATTTCAAAGTATACAATTATCCAAGTAATCTGAACGCAAAATTGGCAACTTACCAGTTGATTGGTAAGGAATCCTTTTGTTGGAAAGAAAACAAAGTTTTTAGAAGAATCAAAAGGAAAAATCTAACTTGGAAATTGTTTAAGAAAGAATTTATGAAGAAATATTTCATTGAGAGGTACTTTGATGAAAAAGTTAGGGAGTTCCATGAGATGAAATTGGGACTTTACTATGGATTAATTTGTTAATAAATTCATGAGAATATTAAGATATGTTCACTATTTGAAGGAGGAGAAGGAAAAAATACAAATATTTATCAATTTCCTACCTTTTTCATGTAGAGAAAGAATTGAGTTTGACTAACCGAAGACCATGGATGAGACTATTAGAAAGGCCAAACTATGTTTTAACCAGAGTAAACAAAAATGAGAGACTTCCAAAGGATGGATGGAAAAGAAATATTACAAATGTAATAATAATAATAAGGGGTTTAAAAATCTTACTTTCTCTAAGAGTGTGCAAGCAAGATATTATAATAGAAATTCTAACCAACAAAAGGGTTTTGGATAGAAAGGGGGATATGGTACAGGGAACAAAAACTTCAGTAAATCAATGAAACCACCAATTAAATGTTGGGGTTGTGGTGAAAACCACATATGGAGACATTTCCCACCAAATCCATTAAAAAAGAAGACAACATTAAATAATGTTCATGAAGCATCTAGTTTAAACAATGTTGCTTGTAACATGCCCAGAACCAATGATGCATTGGATGAATTAACCATGGTTGAAGTTCAAGGTAAAATTTTGGATAAAGATGTCATTGTACTTATAGATCTAGGATTTACATTAAGTTATGTTTTCCCTACTATAGTTGAAAATTGTAAAATTGAGAAATAAAAATAGCACAAGCCTTGGTTAGTGTAGTTAGATACAAGAACTAAAACAAAGGTTATCGAAATAAGCAAAAATTGCACTGTAAATTTGAATAGAATGTATACTACCCTCAATCTAAACATTTTACCTTTGGGATCTTATGATATCCTTATAGGTACATAATAGTTAGAACCACATAGAGTGATACTAAATTGCTTGGAAAAGTCCTTTACATGTATTAATGATAAAGGGGAAGCCTCTATGGTTCAAGGAATTCCAAGGAATATTTTTTTAGATAAATTTCTACAATACAAATGAAAATGTATGCTAGAAAAGGATGTTAATTATTCACTATCCAAGTACAAGATCATTTTGAAAATAAATAGAAACCGTCATTGGAAGAATACCCTGTATTAGAGCAGTATAAGGATGTATTTTCAAAGGAAATACCAAGACTTACTCTAAGTAGGTGTTGTAGCAGCTACAACCACCCTCCAAAATTTTTTCCTTAGCCTATTTTGGAGCCTCCATACCAACCTTACACAACACTTTGTCTTGCTTTGTCAAGTACTCAAGCTTTAGTTTTTTCCTCGCAAAGGCAACCTGTCAATCACAGTTGATCCTTTCCCCTCATAGGCTGTTCATCCAGACTTGGTCCAGCTACAAGCTGAGTAGCTTCCCCTTGAAAATTACACATTTCTATAGGGCAACCAGCCTTCCCTCCAGAATTGCACACTCCTCTCTAGAAGCCTGCTAGGCTCCAGGATTGTCCAATCTTGCTAGCTAGAACTCCCAACAGGATTTGCGCAAATTTCCCCAATAGGGTTGTTCAGCCTAGGATTTGTGCAAATATGGTCAGCAGTTAGCTACTCTTCCCAAAAATTGCACAAACCTCCTGGGAAGTCAGCCCAAATCCTAGCCACAA
Source organism: Pinus tabuliformis (assembly GCA_031772625.1). NCBI lineage: Eukaryota > Viridiplantae > Streptophyta > Pinopsida > Pinales > Pinaceae > Pinus > Pinus tabuliformis. The sequence continues at coordinate 670,736,743 of CM062814.1, forward strand.
ATGAGCATTTTTCTCCACAAGTCGAGTAGTCTCTTGCATGTGCGGCTGAGTTGAACAGTTCCCTCTAGGACTGAGCAAAACTGACTTGCATGCATGGGTTGCTTCTCCCAAGGTAGCATGCAAAGGCATCCCTTATTTTAGGGATCTATGTTTAGCAGTTGGAGGTTACATGCAAGGATCATTTTAGAAACCTCTCACCAAGTGCCGCTTTCCCTAGATTTGTGGCATGTGAATCACAACCTTGATGTTATCAAAACTCATCAACCAGACGCTGTAAAGCTCATTCCTCACATCAATATTACAGCTTTGACATCCCACATCACATGTAGGAGCAATTGGCACATTTAGCTAAGTTGTTTTGGGGTAAGGCCGTTTCCCATGCCTTGTGTTGGATTTTTGTCACTTTTTGTGTTTTCTCTTGTATGAGTACTGTTTTCTTGATTTTTTTGAATGCTTGCTGTCGTTTACATGTATACTATCTTGTCCTGGATCTGTTTCATTTTTTGTTGCTATCTCATTGTTGTCGCATGCATGAAACTATTTGCACGGATGTTCGCCCAACCAGCTAACTGCCTCACCCACATGCATGTTGATCTGTTTGCTTAAACTTTCATTCATATTTTGCATGCACTATCAATCACTTCTACTATCCTTTAGTGTTTCCATGCATTTATTGTCTTATTTGATTTCAGTGGCCCATCGGTGAGTTGGGCCAACCTTAGCCCAGGCTCTGCCCTCACCAAGGTTGCATTGCACAATCTGGGAAAGGAAGGCTCACCTTCCTCTCCAGATTTGTGCATTCCTACCCAGAATTAGCCTCCAGGACTATTTTGCGCATTTTTGGAGGACAATGGCTACTTGGCCCAAGAAATTGCACAAATATGTCCCTAGGCTAGCGTCCTTCCCAGCTGGAATTGTGCATTGTGCAATCCCAATAGCCAACAACCAGACTAGACTGTGCATTGCGTAGTTTTAGTAGTCAGTCAGTCTCCTAGTAGCCTATACTGTGCCCTGTGTAGTCTTGGTAGTCGGTCTCCCGACCTCCTAGCCAAAATTACGCAACCTTCATGATCAGACACACAGGTATGTTGTAAGTCAGTTCTCAAGTACATTTTAGTTTTCAACTGATAGATTTCTTGCCATGAGTGTTGCCATGTCCCCAGGTATTGCAAGTGATCATCTACCTCTCAGAAATGTAGGTACAATGGTTTCCAAGAGAGCAGAGTTGAAGACACCGTTCATAGCACACCTGGAGATGTAGTCATTCTAGTGTCTATGAGCTTGCCTACTCATGAAGGCATCAAGTTGTTCGTAGTCAAGGACATCAAGATATGATAGCAACAACATCACAGCGAGAAGCATCATGAAAAATAGTTGAAGGTAGCATACTAAATGTAGCAAATGCAAAGAATGCAGCGAACACAGCAAATGCAAGAGGAAAGTTGTTGACAACACAGAGGCGGGAAAAAGTTGCAAGATCAAGAAGATCCATTGATAATGAAAGAAACTTTGGAGATTCAGGCTATGAGGTAACAACATGACATGAAGGGTGTATGACAATAGAGAATGGAACAAAGAAGGAGTTGCATGTCCTGAAGTAGCAACTCAAGGAAGAACATGAAGCTGCATAGATAGATGAATGAGTTGCAACAGGATCAAGAAAAGCAGTAGGCACAATACGCACTCATGGATGAAACTGCGCCCGTATAAGTTAAAGATCCATCCCAACAGCTAACACAGAGAAAACATGGTGAGTAGTGGTGTTGATCTCATGCAAGGGAGTCAACAACATGCATGTCATTGTGCGCACGCATGCAATCCAACCCATCCAAAACACTCACCAAGGCGAAGACAAGAAGCAAGTCCAACTAGAGTTGAACATGTACTTTAGCAAGTTGATGCGCATGACGACCAGTACACACTTGAAGATCAACACGGACATTATGCATCAATGTGCTATTGGTTCAGTCACACCCAAGAAGACCATGCACATGTTAGCAGGCAAGTTGGATGAAGGGGCCAAACCAATGCACCGGTTGCAATGGAGGCAAGAGTTCGCTTCAACAAGATGTCACCATGAGGTGCATGCACACCATCATGGATGACCAAGCTTGGCATCATCTCACCACCTTCACCATCACAAGCATGTCAAAGAGTTGGTCTCATCACAATGGACTGAGTGTCAGTGATGTCTTGCATGTCTTGCTCAAGCCATGTTGTCTCACATGAGTACATGTGCATTGTAATGTTGAGTCATGTCGAGTGTAAGTAAAGTGTCAATATTTGGACGTAACAGTCATAGAGTAGGTGAAGGTTCATGAGGGTAGTTGAACGGTCACAAAGGGGAATCTCAAGGGTCACCCCACCGTTTTCTATAAATAGTCCCTCATAACTCATTGTGATTTTGGTCAGCCAAGCTTCTATTAAGACTACCTTGAATAAAGCTTGGATAGTATTGTAACACACCTTGGCTTCTCCACTGCATGGAGCCAGTACATCTCTTTGGAGGAGAAGGAAGATGTGGCTATAACGTTACATTGATGGGGCTAGTAGGTTTACATGGATGTATTGTATGATTGGAAATTACACTTCTTTATAGAATAAGAGATAACACATTTTCATGCATATGTTGTTATTGTAATTGGACTATTCTAGTTGCCTTAATGATATATGTTGTTTAACTTAAGTATTTATGTATGAACTGATTTGTATGCAATTATATGAATATTGTTGCAAATTGTGTTGTATATGATGTTAATGTTGTCCTGTCTGTATCGACTGCTCTACTGGACATCAGACATACCTTTCACATGAACCTTGCTGTAACAACTGTTGCACTAATTTGGATTGATCTGTGAGTGTTTTATGTGTTATCTTACCTTGTATGATGTGATTTCTGCATCTGAGTGGACTGCTCCGCCAGAAGCTATGTATGTCCTTTTGTGTTGTGTATTCCTAGCTAAGTTGGCACTGATCCCTTTCAACCTGGAACTCACCTTCACCCTCATCTCCCCCCTATGTGTTAGAACCTCTCATACAACTTCCTTGACTCACTGTAGCAGACACACTGTTACACAAAAATATCGTCACCATGATTATTTGCAGTCAGTATGGGTCTATCATCACTTGTACTATCCTCCTAAGCAAGTCTCAGACCTCAGCTCTTCAAATCAAGCTTTGGAAATGAGAGAAAGACATTAAAAATCAATGTAAATCTAGTTCCGCACTTTCTCTCATGGTCACCTGCGGTCCTGCACCTTCTGTGTACAAAAGCTGCGTACTTGCCTGCTCTGTCCCTAACGGTGTAGGTGCGGACCCCTGTGAGAGTCAAAAAGCACAAGTTTTATCTTTAAAAACTCACTTTGGGTTAATTCTACAGGTTTCTAGAAGGAATTTTGACGTGGATTGTTTGCTCTGAGGTGGTTCATGCATTCCAAAAGAGAAGGAGCTAATCCCTTGATGAGAGGAGCTATCCCTTTGAAGAAGGGCTTTATCCCTTTGAAGGAGGACCTAGTAACCTCCCTCCATTGCACTATAAATACAGGCATTGGGCTGGTTGCTAGGGAGGTTAGAAGCTGAACATTTTTGAGGGTAAATGCTGGTGAAATCAAGACTTCCTAGTTAAGCCTAAAGAGGAGAGATCACATACCTTTTTGGTTTCATTGGGGAGTGAGTGAAACTTGTCAAAGTAGAGGAGACTTCTTGCTAGACCCTGGGAGGAGCTTGTACATCGTCAAGGCAAAGGTTGTAAGGTTCTTCTTCTTCTGAATTAATACAATCAAACTCATTTTTCTCAACAAGTATCTTATGTTATTTGTTTCATGGACTCCTTGACTTTCATGTTAAATATGTTTTATGCAATTGGCTTTTCAGGTGCTATTTAATTTTTTTGCCTTGTTTGTGTTTGCAGATTCGCGAAGAGGAGCTCATTTGGATCAAAGGAGCGAAGGCGTCCACAAGCTAGCGTTGCACCTAAGGTAGGTCCTAAAAACACTTGTTTGCTATTGTTTATTAAAGCATATTTAGAGAAAGATAGTGTCTGGTTGGTTTTCTTGTCATTAGGTCTTCTTTAGATTCTAGGAAGGTCTATCTTGTCCACAAGATCGACTTATTCCGTGTGACAAAATGGCTACTCCACTGGGGACTTGATTGTTTTCCTTGTTTATACTTTGACCAGAGAAACTCTATTTTTGTTTCTGTTTTTGGCTTGATGATTGTGGGATTGGGTGGATTTAGTTAATTTTGAGTCAGTTTTTATTTTTCATAGTTTTGGGAGAAGTACGCACCCTCTGAGTTAAGCACAGTGCGTACTTGTACGCGCTTTTGCTTTGTGCATAGAGCATGAACGCACCTGTGTAAACAGGCTGCCTGCGTACCCTGTCAAAATTTTGAGAAATTTTAAATTTTTCTTTTTTTTATCAGTTTAGAATTTGTTTATAGGTTTTAGCCATTGCCCAGACCTGCATGTACCCTGTCAAAAACTTTTCTTGGTTTAATTTCACTAGTGTTAGGGTTTTAGGTGAAATTCCTAGGAGTTTTGCTTGTTGGGTTTGTTTTTCGTTTTGGTTGTGTAGTGGCTCTGAGCTTAGAAGCTGTAGGGACTTCAGATCACCTTAATGTCTACCAGCCTTCTTATGAGTCTGACCATGTATGAAATCTCCCCTTGTTTGAGGAATCCGCTTTGAGTTTTCTCTTTACAAAACTTCGAAAAGCTTGTGTTTGAGAGTTTGGATTTTCATTTTCAAAAAGAAAACAGAATTGGTTGTTCTTGACTGATTTGTGATTCTGCATAAATTAGTCCTTAGCTTGCATCTAGCTGAAGAAAACATCCTTTAAAAAGACTTTTAGTAGGCTTTGACTTCAAATAGGTTTTTATAATTTGTAGATCTCAAAGTTAGTCATTTTCATTAGTTTTGAGTGTTTTGCAAAATATAAAAAAAATCTCTCTTTTGAAAAAGTTTGTTTTTGTAGTGATTGAGTGCTTTGAAACGAAAAAGGGAAATTTTTGTGAAATAATTAGTTGTCTCGTTTTGAGTGATTTGGAAAGGAAAAGCTCTTCTTTTAATTTGTTTAATTGAGAAAAATTTGTGTTTCTAAAGTATTTGCGTTCTCAAACTCTTTCTTAGTTTAGAAATTCATCGAAGAGAAAAAGATTGTTTAGATCATCTTAGGTGCATTTTTAGTGATTTTGAGTCGAGTCTTCATACCACGAGTTTCATCTCCGCACCTTTGGACTTAAACAAAAACCACTAAAATTAACGCTTAAAGTAAAATTCACCTAGTAACATTTTTATTTCTAGGGCTCTGATACACCAACTTAGCTTAGGCTAGTGTCTTGGAGTAGGAGAGTAATTAACTCTCCAAGACAGTAAAAACAAACAAGTAGCTGTATCTTGTGGTAGGGAAGAAATCCAATTGTTGCATTTATGCTCTGGGAAAGCTCCTCTTAAACGAGAAGCACGAGATCGTGTCTGAACCAGTGTGGGAATCAATCCTTCCTCATTGGGAACGATGCCAGATATTCACGTATTAAAAACGGTAAACCTCGGATTAACCATTGTTGAGGAGCCTGGGGTCACTTGTTGGTAAACCTTGGATTATGTCAAGGAGCCTTCAAGGGGATTGAGCTTGCTACTCTACCCTTGCGTGCGTATCGGATCGTAGACTGTTCCCCCAGGTGTATTTGTCTCAGTTGGTAACCTTAGTGGCCATATTCTTTAGGACTCTTCCTGAGGTGACAGTGGTGGGAAGATCCCACTGTACCTGGAGCAGACATCAGCTAGACTCACTTGGATTTTCTGGGGGGTTCACTTCACTCGAGACGGTTAAGTGAAGGAACTTGTGCCAGTCTATTCATTAAGCAGGTTGTCAGGGTAACTGTTCCAACCGCCATTTCTGTACTGAACTCTGCGATGTTGGATTTCATCACCAACTAGTCTTTTCGGTTCGGAAAGTTATGTTTGTGTGTGTTTGATCTCCTAGACTCTTTAGGCGTGTGATTCAAATTTGTTTGGTTCTTTAGAGACCTTAGGTGCTTTTTATTGAGATTTTACTTTGTTTGTGTGTGAAGTAGTTAAAATTCTTTAACTGTGGCTGAATTACCAAGACAGTCCTGTAGACTTCGGGGCCAGTCTCCTGAGATTATAAACGTGGCTGAGTTACTGAGGAAGTCCCGTAGACTTTGGGGCCAACCTCCTGAGGAAGTACCGAGCCAACTTGAAGGCTTAAAAGTCCTCGTAACACCTAGAGACAGTAGAGTTGGGTCACCGGAAGAAGGAGAATCTTCTTTGATAAGACATCCTGATTTTCAAACGCCAGTAGCAGAATATAATCCACAGTCAGTGTCTGTCTCCGAAATCGCTGGTAGCTTTTCGTCTACCAGTGATATAGGTGAAGAACCCGAAATATCCGAGCCTGAAAGTGAATTTGCTACTACTCCGACATCGGGGTTTGTTTCTCCAACTTTTAGTGGTCCTGGTTCACCTAGGGTAGAAAGAGTAATCACTCAAGATCTTCCTTCTGGACTTATTTCTATTGAAGAACTTGCTCCGGAAGAAGAATAAGTAGGCATCCCTATCCCTGAAAATCAACCTGTCATTGAACTAAGGGAGCGTGAATCAATTTTTTACAGTCCACCTAGGAGTAGTTCTTGGTATCTTTCTTTAACTAATTATTTAGAAAACTCAGGGTTAAGTTTTTCACCACCTCGTGCTCCTTATCACCCAACACCTAGAGGTTTTTATACTCCCGTAAATATGTCAGGACAGTCGTCCATGTTTACTCAATCACCCAAATCTTTTTTGTACGGCGGTCCATCTGTTCCCTCTGGGTATCAGTCTCTTTCTGGTACTTTTTTGGGAGCATCTTCTCAACCCATTGAGCAAGGGTTATTAACTGGAAGCAATGGTGCAAAGCCGTTGAGCGTAGAAGACATTCTTATGATGTCAGGTTCTATTCCGAATCCTCAACCTCAAGGTGGCCAGTTACCACCTGGGGGGCAGCCTCAATTAACGCCTGGGGGGCAACCTCAAGGTACACAATTTGCATCTGGGGGGCAACCTCAGGGACAGTACATACCTACGGGACAATACGTTCCTCAAGGTCAACCCCAGACTCAATATGTACCCCAAGGTCAACCCTAGTATCAATTTATACCTCAAGGTCAACCCCAGTATCAGTATGTGCCTCAAGGGTATCAACCCCAAGGTCAATACTCGAACCAAGGTTTCCAACCACCCTAAGGTCAAACGTATGTTCAAGGAATGGGAAATGTACCTTTCAATTATCAATCCTACCAACAACCCGGTTATGGTCCTCAATATTCTCAACCAGTTATGGGTCAGTACCCCAGAATGAATATAGTGTGGGATCCATCGCAAATCCAACAGGTGTTACAGCCAAGTGTACAGTTGTCATCTCAAACTGGACAACCCTTAGTTTCTGGTACACCCCAGCAACCAGTCCAGTCTAACATTCAAACTTCTGTACCTTCGGTAGTTTCTCAGCCTGGGCCCAGTACACCTTGTACTCTGCCTCAAACGACTGCTACAACTGCTGCTACATCTGTTCAATCTACCCCACCTACTTCTGGAGCATCGACAGCTCCGGTTTCTACTGTTCCTGTATCTACTCCTCAGACATCTTTACCACCGTCTGGATCTACGATTCAAACTTCGGTTCAGATGCCTGTAGGACAACCTGGTTTAAGTACAGTTGTCACAAGTCAACCACAATTCACCTATCAACCGTACCAGGGACAGTACCAATTTGGTCCTACTGTCCAGCAGCCAGTTTATCAGTATCAACCGTATCTTGGGTACACTTATCAACAACCTCAACAACCCCAGTACAGTCCGGTTAATCCTAGTTTTCCGGGAGGATACAATATCTCGAATGCGATTCTTATTCCTAGTTATCCTGGATATCCTCCTCCTGGGGCTGGTCTCATGACCCAGAGTTTCAAGGATCCTAATCGGCAGTTACCGTTTATCGCAACTTTGGACTTGCCTCACTTGTCGTGCCTAACGAACGATCCCATTAATTATCTTCCGTTTTGGTCGCCAATGCCGAATAAGTTGCCCAGTGACATTCCCAAGTTCGAAGGCAAATCAGGAGAGGACCCGTCGAACCGTGTGATGACTTACCACCTCTGGTGTGCGTCTAACTCCATCACAGATGATTCAATCCATCTTAGACTTTTCCAGCGCACTCTAATTGGTCTCGTGGCCAAGTGGTACATTGAGTTACCGCAAGGCACTTTTTATAATTTTAGTCAGTTAGCTACCTCGTTTTTAACTCATTTTCAGTTGCCAGTCCGATATGACAATGGCACGGAATTGTTAACTTCGCTAAAACAATTGACATCCACGTACATTTCAGATCATATTCATGAGTGGAGATGTCGACGTCGTTTAGTGAAGGTATTTATTCCGGATCAAATCTTGGCTGAATGGTTTGTAAAATCTTTGTTGCCAAAGATCACTGAAGATGTTGCTAAAGCCGGAGTTGTTACTGAGGAGCAAGTCATTTCTCAAGCACAGTACCTTGACTTGGTCTATACTCAGTCAGGTATGTTACATGAAAAAATCCCCGATCTTCCCAAGCAAAATCAAATCACTGCAGCTCCTTCGGGATATCATGCCGCCGATGGTATGATTGGCACGGTTAACACTAAAAGTAAGAAGAAGTCTTCCAAGAATTCTTCCCCTATCATAACCTTGCCTGATTCCCCAACAGGAGATTCTTCTGCAGAGATTTCCGCCGATATTCACTGTTACACAGTAATTTCTCACTGTCTCCCTGTCAGTCACCCTACTGTGTCAGGAATTCACAATAATCAAGTTCATGCCCTCTGAACTGGTCAAATAACCCACTTTTCCAAAATTTTCATCATCAGCGCGACTGTTATTAAAATAACCGCGCTGACTGGCACTTCATAACAGACCGCATGCGCTACTAGCGCGGAAGCACATGACTTTCCCGCGCTGGTCGAATTTCATGACCATCGCAGCCTCTGTTTGTATTAAGCCGCGCTGACATGGCCCTGCCTATTACTACCTTGCGATGTGACCGCGACAGACCAATTTTGCACCCGCGCTGATCCAGTTTGGGCGAATTTGTTCCAACGGCCAGCCTTCCAGATAACTACAGGCTTGGTTGTTGGCCTTGTGAGTGTCGCCTCCCTTCTATGGCATGTCTATTCGTCATTTGAAACCACCTCCCTTGAAGATAAGCTCATCCTTCCACCATTCAAGGAGACTCCTTCTCCTATTTAAACCTCTACCATTGCCATGAGAAGCTGGTTTTTAGTTTTTGATAGCTTGGATTGTGTGGAGTTTATAGTGCTCAGATTGCTGCTGCTATAGGTAGTTGGTGTGATAAGTGTGGAAGTGCTAGATAGCTTGGGGAAGGTTGTGGAGTGTTGCTTGGGTGAAAGAGAGAGTTTCTTGTCTTGGGAGATCCATTTCTAGAGGTGAATGCTTGAGAGACTTGCTGGCTGGACCCCCGAGAAGGATATCGACGTCAGAACATTTGGTTGTACTCTTCTTTGTTATTGATTAATAATAGATGACTACTATTATGGTTCCATTCTCATTTGTCTTTGTAATGGTTAATGTGAATTACATCCTTTTTGACTGATGTATAATTGCTTTTATTAGATTTCACGCTTGTGTTTGTCTTTCTCTTCGTGTGTGCAGGTATCTATTCGCGGAGATTGTGAAGGATTGTGACCGGCCAGAGCGAAGGAGCGAGAGCGGCATCTCTTCATCAAACTATAGCGTTGGAATCCAAGTAGGTGTCCATTGCCTATCTTTTAATTGCAATTAGGAACTTGCATAGTAACATTGAATGATTGTTGCTAGACCCATTCTGGGCTAGTAGGGATCGCCTCTATCCGTAGAGGGGATTTAGCTATCCAACAATTTGGCGACTCCGCTGGGGAGCTGGCCTTTGTCCTTGTTTGTTCATTCTTGCCTTGAGTTTTGTTTTGGTCTCTTTTGAAGTTTTGGGGATTCATTAACAGTCTTTTGCGTTTCCTGGGTTGATCTGGGAAATGCCCCTGTTTGATTGAAAGATTGGCTGTTTTGATTTGGGAGTTTTGATTTGCCTGTCACTATTTTTGAGCTCCATCGCGGATTTAATTTTAACAGTCGCGCTGTCATCGCGCTCACCCTTTTGCAACATCCTGTTCATCACGTAATTACGCCTAACAGTCGCGACGATCCTGGAAATCAGATCAGCGCGGAAAAGACGTGTACAGTCGCGACGTCAGCGCCACTTGCTAGCTTTTTACCCGCGCTGACCTTGGGTTGCTAGCTTAATTCCCGCGACGACTGTGTTTTTCTGGGATCAGCGCGGGTGGTCTGTGTAAAATTTGCGCTGACATCTCGGGTGGTCTGTGTAAAAATTGCGCTGACATTGTGATCACATTGTGATCATCTCGGGTGGTCTGTGTAAAAATTGCGCTGATTCCTGAAAAGTTGTTTTTATAACTTTATCTCCTGAATTCATCAATCTTTCTTATCCCCTGTTGTTTCTTGCCCCTCATTAGCTTGTTTTGATTGCTTTTGGTTAAGGGACGCTCTCTCTTTGATTTCATTCGAGTGAGTCTTGTGTTTTTTAGACCATGTGACCTAGCCCTTTAGAAGTTTCATCGAGAAACCGTTTGCTCAGGTTACTTGTCTATTCAAGGTTCATCCACAACCCTCTTATTGATTTGCTTGAGGCTTTTTCACTGCTTATTGCTGGTTGATTTTTAGTGACGATTATTGAACCACTTTTTATGTTGATTTGATTTCTTCACTACCAAGCATAGATCACAATTGTTTGGATCGATCGGTTCACACTTGCTTGTTTGTCTTCTTGAATTCACAAAAAAAAAAATTTGCATTCATTTAGCATACGAAAGTGAAAGTGCATTTGTATTACGAATTTTCATGTTTGAGAAATTGAAAAGCAAAATTTAAATCTTTCATTAGTAGTATCAATGCATCGTGAGATTAGTGTATTGGTGCATTGTGCCATTTGAAAAGAAATCAAACTAATATCTTTTGCATTCAATAGTTAATGGGAAAAAGAGCATTTCGTTGATTTGTGTTCTCAAAAGAAAAAGTTTCATTTCTTTGCCATTAGCTGCATTAGATTGTTTGATTGATTGAGTTCATTTTGTTTGGTCGAAAACTCTTAACCCTCTCATAGTTAGGATTCATCGAACGAAATGGTATTCTTTGGCATGTAGTTTGCATCTGGGAAATTGCGAGAGTTTTCATACGGTAAGACCTGAAACCGAAACTTAATTCAAGATCAACCATAAAATAAACTGAATAAACCTAAAAACGCATTGGAACTTAACGCAAACATCTAGAGGTCTAGGTTAGAGACGTGTTCCGGCGTCTTTAAACATAGTCACTATTGTTTCACATTACGGTTGGGTGATTCCTCCTTCTGTGACTCGATAGTGGTCTAACACGGATTGTGCTCCCACGTACCGTCGCGTATATAGGGAGACCCCACTAGGCGTTTATCCTTGATCCATAGGAAGCCGAGTCTACCGCCCTGCGAACCGTAATGCACCGAACACAGCATTCGGGAAGATTGACTGCAGTACGGAAAGTCCTTGGTTCTCATATGATTGCCAAGGTGTATAAGCAGTTTTACGGATTGCTTGGTAAACCTTTTGCCTAGAATCTCCAGAGCAGTCACTTTTGATCCTTTTCAGACTCCCTAAAAGAAAAGGTGCCAGTGAGCGTCTTGTCACTTCGTGCTCATTAAACATTCGAAGGAGACTAGAGTCATCTTTTCGTCCTTTTGTCGACTCTTGAAACATGAAAAGGTCAAGTTTAGTTCCTGTGTCTTAAAAATTTATTCGGCCACGTTAACATCACCTAGTTAGATCTTGTGTGCGTTAGCTCGAGTAGGTTTCTTTTTGTTTTCCATGGCAACTTTTCCAGGGTTCACCAACCCAAGTTCCCCTCCTGACAGGAATCCTGGTCATTTCCCTCCTCTCGGGAATGTTGGTGCTCCTTATATGGAAACGTTATCCCTTCCGGGGTTAACTGTCGGGTTGCCTGTTTGGTTGTTTTCAACCTCTTTGGTCCCTGCCGTGTCGGCTGCTAGTCCATCAGTCCCTCCACCTGAACAACATCATGTTGATCCTAAGGTGGATCTCTCCCCTTCGACGCCTACTTCTACGTCTTCCTCTTGTACTTCACCTGGTGAAAGTCTCGATTCGAGTAATCTGGTGGCTAAGAAGAAGAAGAAGAAGACGAAGAAGAAGAGGGCTCCCAAGGGAGAGGCTAGAAGTACAGCTCTTACTCCGAGTCCCCCTGAAGTCGGGCCACCTTCCGCTCCTCCGCGGAAGGTTAAGTTTCCTTGTCGATTATGCAAGGAGGACCATCTTCTTCGCGATTGTCCTGGCATTCCTAGGGTACTAGAAATATGGTCTCGCGATCCGGCCCACCCCTCATCGTCCTCTAAAGCTCACGGCGATGCTACCTTATTAGTTGGGAATGGTAAGGGAAAAGGGAAAATTCGAATTCCCTGTAGACTTTGTGAAGGCAATCATCCCCTTCACCTTTGTCCACTAATGGATAAAGCCTCTGTTGTCTTGGAAAGTCTTACAACTCCTTCACCCCAACTCCCCATTGGATATCAACGTCTTTCTGCAGCTGCAGATCATCCACCTCCCGACAATGAGATTGGTTCCCATTCTTCTCTTGTCCAGGCTTCTCTTCCCGAACCCGGCTGTGTCCAGCTTGTTCCAGACCAACCATTGGTTGGAAAGAGTGTCGACTCGAGTCCACCGCTCGCTCACTCTATTTTGGACGAGAATCACACCCATGTTCTTCTCGTCTCTTCAGATTCTCCTAAGTCCCGAAATGACTCTCCTAACCCAGCTGCTCCCGAAGGTTCTCCTTCGATTCCTTTAGCACATGGGGGCAATCATACGATTCCCCCACCAAGTGGTCTGGTCGCTTCCTTTGATTGGAATCGCCTGATCGCCGACCGCCTTCCATCCCATGTGCCTTTCCAGATTACAGTACTTGCTTGTGATAAGGCAGTACCTGGCACTGTTCTGGACGAAGGTGCGTCGGTCAGTCTTATGCCGTACACTACTTGGCAAGCTTTAGGTTCCCCGCAGCTTGGGCCAGTCACTCAGAATTTGTTGGCGTTCGACGGAGGAGCCTGTCCATCTCTAGGAGTTCTCCCGAAGTTCCCTATTACTTTGGGAGGAAAAACCGTCTATATAGACGTCTTGGTTACCCAAGGTGTTTTATACTTTAGTCTTCTCCTTGGTCGCGACTATGTTTACGCCATGGGGGCACTTGTTTCTTCGCTTTTCCATGTGGTTTGCTTTCCACACGATGGAAGAATTGTGATTATCGATCAATTGTCGTTCGTTAGTCCCACAATGCCTCCTGCGCAGTTGTCGTCCCCTCCTAGTTTTTATCCACCAGTTGTATTTGCCCCACCGCAGATCAATTACGTGGCCACCTACCCTGTGCCTGTATCCAGTGATGACACCGTCGTGCATAGTGTCCTGGAGGCATTAGGTCCTGACTTCCAAGATGTGGTCCTTTCACCAGGAGTAACACTCTTGGAAGCACCGACTTCCTATTCATTATGAGGCAGTCTGGTCGGAGCATAGTTCACTTTCCTATGTCAAGCTCCCTAAAAAATGAAATTGGGTCTGGTTGGAGCATAGTTCCTTTCCGGTGTCAAGCTCCTTAAAAAATGAAACTAGGCTTGGTCGGAGCATAGTTCTTGATCTTGTGTCAAGCTCGTTAAAAAATGAAACAAGGGTTATGAGGATAGTTCTTTTACTGTGTCAACCTCATTAAAAAATGAAACACCTCCCTTTCCAAATCGAGTCTTTTGCTTAAGATCTCGTAAAATACAAGTCGAGTCTTTCGTAGATCTCGAGAGTGAACCTTCATTCCATCCACTTTGTTGAATGCAATGAAGCTTGGGGGGCATGTACCTCATTTTGCGTCATTATGCCTGGGGGCATGCGAACTCATAACAAGCATAGTTTTTCATTTCAAGCTTGTGTAAACATGAAACCGAATCCAAGCAAAGTTCTCCATGGTTCAAGCTTGTGTAAAAATGAACCCATACCCGATTTACATCTCGTGATTGCCATTTTTATCCGCTGAATTCTGCTAGATGAGCCTTGGTTGTTTTCATTCCATCGCCGCCATCTCTTTGGCCGATCATATGCTTTCACTTGGTTGTTTTTCCTTTCCTGAGGAACCGTAGCGATGAGTGGTTTTATTAGCCAGCCTCTTGACCATTACATGTTTTGAGCAGTTCCACCATTGCCGGAACCAGTTGCTACCCTTTATACCACTCGTTCCTCTAGGACGAGTCACCTTTAAGCTCTTTTCTGACTCGTAAAATGTGAAAAGATTGCCGAGTATTTTTCCCTTTTTGACTCGTTAAAGAAAATAAAAATGGAGGTCTGCTTTCAGCTCTTTTCTGACCATTTAAAGACGAAAAGATCGCTGAGTCCCCCTCTCGACTCGTTAAAAGGAACGAGAGGCGGTCGCTTTTAAAGCTCTTTTTTCGACCGTTTAACTTAAAAAGATCGCCGGGTGTTTGTCGTTTCGCACTCGTTATCGGCCCCAAAACGACGTACTTCTGACCGCTTTTTTACTTTTTCAGGTCAAAGTCACTATTCACGAAAAGTACTCCTTGATCATACTGGTCAGGCGGTTCTTTCGAGCATTGTTTTATACTTTTTCGGGCTCGAGAGACACAACTTTACGAAAAAGGACCCCCCTGGAGTTTTCTTTTCCGCTGTCTTTTCAGACTCTCTAAACAAGAAAAGACACCGAGTTTTTCCTTTGTCAAACTCATTAAAACTTGATGACATCGAGCGTTGTCGAAATGACACTCTCCAAGCATATGCTATCCCCGTCAAGCTTGTCATCCAAAAATAACCGGGGTACCTGCCAGAAATGGTGGGGAAAATGGAACTGTAATAATTGTCGTGTCGGCAGTATGTCGCTCTTGAACATGGCACTGGTCTCCGTTCGTGTCGGGTGGGGATTTCTCATCTTGTTTCACACTAGCCTCCGTGGGTTCGGGTTATCCTATTTGACCTCTCATTTTCTCATTGCCTCGTCATCATACCCTCTGCTCATTTGATGTCAGATACTGCCAAATCCACTGTCGTGCCGCCGATATGTTCAAGAGAAGTTGACCTCTGCAACAGTGCAACCTCATCTGATGTCTCACACAAATCATTTTTACCTCTGTCTCACGTCGATGATGTGTGAAACATTATGGCCCACCTTCGATCAATGTCACTTCCTGTCAACTTCGGCTCATTATCCAGGAAGGTGACTTAGAGACTCCCTTCAGGTGCCTTGGAGCCTGCATGCCTCAATGGCAGGTTCTTCGTCTTCGACGCGAGGTTTTCATCATCGGCCTCCAATCGAATGATTTTGCGGGTGTTCGACACCAGCCCATTGATTCACACGCCGCGGATTGTACCTATAGTACCTTGAGGATCATTGTCATTATTGGTGGCACCTCTCGCGTCTGTTAACAATTTTCATCATTGACTGGTAATCAGACGATGTTCACGCATGTTCGAATTCAGCTCATGTATTCACATGCTTGGACTTGTACTTTGTTCGGGTCAGGACGGAGCGCAAGACCCTGGATCCCTGTCTGTTATGATCCAGGCTGCGATTTTGTGGATGATCATTACATGACTCATTGATGGATGGCTGCGCCCATACCTGAGTCTTCATGGATGGCTGCGACCATACCTTATCATTACTATGGTCTCTTTAGCTGGGTGGCTGCGTCCATTCCACAGACCTTCTTCATGTCTTTTGGATGGCTGCGTCCATGCCTAGACTACATGTACTTGATTATCAGAGATTTTCGGTCCTTCCTGGTGGTGTTCCAGTTCGGCGAGTTTTGTAAAGCATTTCACCCCTCCCACTCTCTCGGTCTTCATGCTTTAGGGGGCAACTGTTACACAGTAATTTCTCACTGTCTCCCTGTCAGTCACCTTACTGTGTCAGGAATTCACAATAATCAAGTTCATGCCCTCTGAACTGGTCAAATAACCCACTTTTCCAAAGTTTTCATCATCAGCGCGACTGTTATTAAAATAACCGCGCTGACTGGCACTTCATAACAGACCGCATGCGTTGCTAGCGCGGAAGCACACGACTTTCCCGCGCTGGTCGAATTTCATGACCATCGCAGCCTCTGTTTGTATTAAGTCGCGCTGACATGGCCCTGCCTATTACTACCTTGCGATGTCAGCGCGACAGACCAGTTTTGCATCCGCGCTGATCCAGTTTGGGCGAATTTGTTCCAACGGCCAGCCTTCCAGATAACTACAGGCTTGGTTGTTGGCCTTGTGAGTGTCGCCTCCCTTCTATGGCATGTCTGTTCGTCATTTGAAACCACCTCCCTTGAAGATAAGCTCATCCTTCCACCATTCAAGGAGACTCCTTCTCCTATTTAAACCTCTACCATTGCCATGAGAAGCTGGTTTTTAGTTTTTGATAGCTTGGATTGTGTGGAGTTTATAGTGCTCAGATTGCTGCTGTTATAGGTAGTTGGTGTGATAAGTGTGGAAGTGCTAGATAGCTTGGGGAAGGTTGTGGAGTGTTCCTTGAGTGAAAGAGAGAGTTTCTTGTCTTGGGAGATCCATTTCTAGAGGTGAATGCTTGAGAGACTTGCTGGCTGGACCCCCTGAGAAGGATATCGACGTCAGAACATTTGGTTGTACTCTTCTTTGTTATTGATTAATAATAGATGACTACTATTATGGTTCCATTCTCATTTGTCTTTGTAATGGTTAATGTGAATTACATCCTTTTTGACTGATGTATAATTGCTTTTATTAGATTTCACGCTTGTGTTTGTCTTTCTCTTCGTGTGTGCAGGTATCTATTCGCGGAGATCGTGAAGGATTGTGACCGGCCAGAGCGAAGGAGCGAGAGCGGCATCTCTTCATCAAACTATAGCGTTGGAATCCAAGTAGGTGTCCATTGCCTATCTTTTAATTGCAATTAGGAACTTGCATAGTAGCATTGAATGATTGTTGCTAGACCCATTCTGGGCTAGTAGGGATCGCCTCTATCCGTAGAGGGGATTTACCTATCCAACATTCACGTTGTAGAATCATCTACAGCCAAATCAAAATCTAGTGGGAAGAAGAAAGGAAAGAAGAAGAACAAAACGGACAAAAGTTCAAAGGAGAAACCTGAAAAGGCGGAATCCAATGACGAAAAGCGCAAACCTCGTTATCCTTGTCTCATTTGTGACGATGAACATTTTACAAGAGACTGCCCTCATCGTGCAGAGGTTGCGAAGATTGTCAAGGGTTCCCAAACTCCTGCTGTTTTGAAGGATCCTTTTCCGACTCAAGACAGTAAGATGATAAGTTCATCCTTGGGTGCCAATGAAGAACCCATACTGATGATGTCCCATGTTAGGATTGCGACTCGATCGCAAGATTATGGTAGTAAGAGTCCTGTTGATAGTAAAGAAGCAAAATCTTCCCATTCTAATCCATCAACCTCAGCTCCCGGTTCCGATCCACTACAGATCGAGAAACCTAATCCAGACTTGGTAATCAAACCGCCCGCCAAGGGTATACTTCGAAAGTCAGCTTTCAATCCACATGCGAGAGCGGCTCAGAATTATAACATTGTTGAGGATTTAGCTGTTTCACCCTCAGCAATGTTGGCTTTGGAAGTGCTGCAATCATGCCCAGCACAACGTAAATTACTTTTGTCGGCTATAGGAGCTATTGATGTTCAGGACCTGAACCTAATAATTTTCGATCCAGAAAATAGTACACCGCGTTTGCCTCATCAAATGGCTTTCTAGATTCCAGTGATAGTAAAAAACAGGCCCATTCATCGGACTGTAATTGATGAGGGAGCCTCAACGTGTATTATGTCGATACAGTGTTGGAGATCACTTGGTTCTCCTTCACTAAATCAATCCCCGATGATTCTAAAGGCCTTTGATGGCCGTGGGTTTCATCCTTGTAGCATTTTACAGGATTTACCTATAGGGGTTGAAGGAAAAACCGTTAGTCTAGATGTGGAGGTGGTTGATGCCCCTCTAGACTACAACCTTCTCTTGGGTCGAAGTTGGTCTTACGCTATGACAGCGGTTGTTTCATCGGTCTTTCGAGTAATAAAGTTTCCACACAATGGGAAGATTGTAACAATAGACCAGCTGGCTTACTTTTCATCCGACCCAACCTCTTCGGAGAGTATTCAGCATGTTGGTAAAACGACTATCCCATATAAGGATGTTGGAGTAGGATTAGTTAAAGATGTCGGTTTACTGGGAACTTTTCCTTTTCCTCCAATCAACGCATCATCTTCATTTGCAACCATTCATATGATTACATCAGACACCCTTATTTATGATGATCCTTGGATCGTCCCTTCTGAAGCTAAGATAGACTCATTTGGCAATTCCATGCCTTTGAGTCCATATGAAATTGCCTATGAAGCCATGCAATCTTTTGCCAACCCGTGTTCAACCAAAAATGACTTAATGAATGTGGTCCGTGAGGAATCACTTTTCACATCAACCTTGGATTTAACTACGTTTTCTGAACTTGTTCACTCTAATGAGCAAATTCGTGAAATCCTATGTGTAGATGATTTACCATGGGAAGATCTCCATCATAGATCTTCATTTATACCTAAGGATGATCGTTTTGAAAATGATTTCTTGCCAATTTTTACAAATGAATATGTCAAGGAACCTCAGAATCCAATGAAACATCCCGATTCAGAGTTAAATTTGGGAAACATCTCTCGAACTTTTCCTATTGACATTTCGGTTAAGCCGGGAATTGTTGAGAACATTCATATAGGTGCCTCGTGTACAGATAACGAAATTCAAATATATAAGGCCCTATTTCAAGAATTCCGCGACGTGTTTGCCTGGTCCTATGAGGAAATGCCAGGAATTGATCCCGCGATTGTTGTTCATGAGATCAAGACTTACCCGGACGCTAAACCCGTCTGGCAACGTTTGCGTCAAATTCACCCACGAAAAGCTGCTGCAATTAAAGCAGAAGTTGAAAAACT
The DNA here is from genome assembly GCA_031772625.1 of Pinus tabuliformis. NCBI lineage: Eukaryota > Viridiplantae > Streptophyta > Pinopsida > Pinales > Pinaceae > Pinus > Pinus tabuliformis. Next base: position 670,755,834 of record CM062814.1, read on the forward strand.
GTTGAAAGCAGGTTTCATTTATCCGATCCTGTTAACGGATTGGGTATCGAATATTTTTCCGGTTAACAAAAATCAGGGAACAATAAGAATATGCATCGACTATAGGGACATTAATCGAGCCTGTCCAAAGGACAATTACCCAACTCCCTATATCGATCAAATCATTGATGATTGTGCCGGCAGTGAAATATTCTCCTTTATGGACGGTTTTTCCGGATACAATCAAATCAACATTCTACCTACCGATCAACCAAAAATGGCTTTCATTTGTCCATGGGGGACATTTGCTTATTGCAACTTTTCAAAGGGCGATGTCTTATGCGTTTCATGACATCAAACACATTGTGCAACCGTATCTCGATGATTTAACTGCTCATTCATTACATCGAGCTGATCACCTCGTCCATTTACAAACAATCTTTATGAGGTGTAGGCATTATCGTATTTGGTTGAACCCACACAAATGTGTCTTCTGTATAGAAATGGGTCAATTGCTGGGATTTGTAGTTTCGAAAGCCGGCATTCGTGTTGATCCCTCGAAGGTCGAAGCTATCATCAAATTGCCTCCTCCTTCGAGTCTTCGCCAACTCCAAAGTTTGCAGGGGAAAGCAAACCTTTTACGACGATTCATTCCTAACTACGCCGAGGTTACAAAGGATTTTACCCGGTTGTTGAAGCAGAACACTCCATTCTATTGGGATGAGATAGCTCAGAAATCTTTTGATGCACTCAAACAAGCGTTGACCCATGCACCGTTGTTGCATCCTCCCAACTACAACCAGGATTACTTCTTGTATCTCGCCGCCCCTCATTCCACCATTGGAATGGTCTTAGTTCAGGAAGATGAATCAGGAACTGAACATGTGATATATTACCTTAGTCGAACGTTAAATCCAACTGAGCTAAAATACTCACATGTGGAGAAATTGGCATTGGCAGCCGTCCAAGCTGTCCAACGTTTTCGTCACTACATTCTACTACGTAAAACTACGGTAATTTCGGATTGCAACCCTATGATCTACATTTTGACCAAGAAATTGCTAGGGGGAAAGTACTCTACATGGATCGTTATCCTGTAAGAGTTCGACTTGGAATTTGAGAAATCTAAGTCTAAGAAATCTTTAGTTTTTGCGGAGTTAATGTGTGACTTCCCGTGTGCTGACACGGAAACTATGGCGGAGGAGCCCATTGCGGACGAATCCTTGTTTCTAATCAACACTTTAGATCCGTGATATGGGGATATCATCGTTTATCTCCAGACCCAATCCTTTCGGCCAAAAATTTCAAGGTTAGAACGTCGGAAAATTCGATTCCAGTCCCAACAATTCAGAATTATTGGAGATACTCTTTATCGCCGTGGGGCGGACTCTGTTTTTCGATGTTGCTTAACTCACGAGGAAGCTGAAAGGGTTCTAAATAACTGCCATACTGGAGCCTGTGGCGGTCATATGTCTGGGTATGCCACAGCCCAAAAGATATTGCGCGCTGGCTACTTCTGGCCGTCCTTATTTAAAGATTGTATTACGGCAGTCCAAAAATGCCACAACTGCCAGATTTTTAATCGTAAAATGCGCGCTCCACCTGCTCCTCTCCACCCTATAATTGTCGTTGGTCCTTTTGCCAGATGGGGTATCGATTTTATTACATGTAACCCTCACTCGTCGAGGGGCATGCGTATATCATCCTTGCGGTAGATTATTTTACTAAATGGGCCGAGGTGATGCCTACATTCGAGGCAGACGGCAAGACAGCTGCAATTTTCATGTTCAATCATATAATTGCTAGGTTTGGTGTCCCACAAGCGATAATCACTGATCATGGGCATCATTTTCGAAAAGTTATGATGACCGAACTTACAGGCCAGCTTGGTTTACGTCACGATAGTTCAACCCCTTATTATCCACAAGCGAATGGTCTGGTTGAGTCTATCAACAAAGTTTTAGTTGTCATGATCTGACAAATCATTGGGATTCATCGGTCGAATTGGCATAACATGCTATTTTCAGCGCTTTGGGCGTACCGAACTTCAGTAAAAACATCAACAGGGTTCACTCCTTTCCAACTAGTCTATGGTTTGGAAGCCGTGTTACCCATTGAATGCGAAATCCCGTCACTGCAAATGGCCATCGAGTTACTTCCAGCCACTTTCGAAGAGGAAAAGCGTTTGTTATACTTGGCTCAATTAGATGAGAATCAACGTGATGCTGCATTGGCGATCGGGACTCACGCAAAACGAATGAAAGCTCAGTATGATCGAAATGTGACCCCTCGAAATTTTTCGGAAGGGGATCTAGTCTTAGTTTATGATCAAGCTAATGATAAATTAATTAGGCGCTGGAAAATTCGTTCCTATGTGGCATGGTCCCTATGTTGTCAAGCGAAAGCTAGCCAAAGGGGCTTATGAATTGGTAGACTTTGATGGGGACTCTTTGGGTAAACCCGGAAATGGCCTTTACTTGAAGAGGTATTATGCTTAAAAGAATGGGTATGGAGATTTTTAGTTAGGATAGTTTTTCTTTCTAGCTGGTGTGTTTTAGTTTAAACAGTGTGCTTAGCTTAGAGAGTGTTTTTTTCGTCATTATTCCTGCTTATCTTGGTTTTACTCTTGATATTACAGATGTCGATGCCTCTCCAAACATACATTGGTTTCGCTGATGGTGCTTGTCGTAATACACGGAATATCTCTTCCGCAGCTTGGGTTATCTATTCGCCCTCTGACGAGTTAGTATCTATGCATGGGGTAAGCCTCGGTCAAACAACAAACAACATTGCCGAGTACAGTGCAGTGATTGAGTTATTATCTGAATCTATTTCATTTGGGATTCGGAGTTTGATAGTGAGGTTAGATTCTGAACTCGTTGTATTACAGCTTAATAGAGTGTATGCCATTAGAAACCTAGTGTTATTAAGATTATTTTTGAGAGTGCGTCTCTTGGAACGTGAATTTGATTACATTGAATATCAGCATATTCCGAGATCTTTAAATACATTAGCAGATGCAATTGCTTCTCGAATGTTAAATAGACATTTGCAATAATCATACATGTAAATTTAAAATCATTCCATAACATGATCAACAAGATAAGCCGGTAATAGTGATATATATATATATATATATATATATATATATATATATATATATATATATATATATATATATATATATATATATATATATATAGGAGTGTGTCAAAAAAAATACATCGTCCTCGATCATAGGTTGAAAAACACCTTATGATCGGCAAAAATGATAAGTACAAAAAACAAAAATGTCACATGTGCCCACAATAGGCGATCATCCTATCACTGGTGATGATCTCTATAAGAAACCACTGCATGGGCCACCTTGCAAAGGAACCTCCTAAAAGGTCCCGGACTCCAATCACATAGCGCTGAAGTCGACGAGGAATGTCGTCTATAGTGGTCTCAGGAATATCTCCTGTCAAGCGCTCAAGATGACCCTCCAACTCGGCCAAAACCTCTGCCGATTCGTCCTGTGGGGCTGGCGTGGGTGCAACTGGTTGCTTCCTCTCGAAAGGCCGGAGAGCGGCTGGTCGCTGTGGACCCACATCTGCATTTTAAAATTTTTACTATCAGTTTTGAGACGATGGAAAAATAAAAAAATTAAAATAGGAAAAATGTTGAAAAGGATTTTACCTGACTCGTCCCACTGCTCTCCTGGTGGAAGAACCATGTCTGGGTCACCACGAAAATCTATCCTAGCGTAAGGGAAATCCTGAATGGAGAAGACCTGGTTTTCCAACCATTGGAAATACTCAGGTTTGAAGCGAGCAACCTCTGTCCTCTCATCCGGGTGATGGGCCATGACTGCGACCCATCGCATCAGTTTGGGCTCTCGAGGAAGCCCACCTCCAACAGTAAGGTGCTATGGGATTAGCATAGGAACCCTCTCCAGCCCAAAACTCACGACCAAAGCCCCATAACCAAAGGTCTTTAGTCGTCCGTTCTTGGCCCTGGTTAGTTGGCCTTTCACATTGGCCAACACGGCATCACACCAGTTGAAGATGGTGCCTCGAAAGCAATCAACTGCCATACGCATCTGGGATCCGGTGGCAATATGTAATGCGGCAGCTCCGCAAAGTCTGGTGACAGTGAATGCAATCACCATGAGCTCAGGACGGGATATCGTCTTTATGTCTATCCCTTTGTCTCTAGCCTGGCTGTTGCAGTACTCTAGCCGGAGGCTATCGACAGACTGGCCACCTGGCCTAGTCCCGTGCAGAGTCAAGTCTTCGCCTCTCTTAGGCAAACCAGTCAAGAAATAAATGTCCGCTGGCTCGATTTCGAGCTGGTGGCCGCCAATGAAGAAGCACTGGTCCTGTATGCTCCATCTGTCAACCAGCCACTGTAAGAAATCCACCTGAGCCCTCATGCCAGGAATGGCCCAAAATTTGTACAGTCCGCATGCCCTCAAAGCATCAAGTGAAGGCTAATGATTCCATGCGGCAGCATCCACGTCCTCATGCTCTCGTTCACGCCAATCTAGCATGATGTACTCTTTGCATCAAGTATAAAGATTAATTGAATTGCTAGAAAATATTTTGATTGGTCCATTTTTGAGAATTTTTGGGTTCAAAACCCTTGCGGCGGGGTACGCACCCTCCGGGTTAGACATAGTGCGTGGGACCTCACTTTGTCTACACGCAAGGTGCGGACCCCGAGCTTTTTCCAATGGAGAAAAAGTCGGGGTCCGCGGGTCCGCAATGGTAAACCTGCAAGCCCCCGCGCACGGGTTTTGCGCCTAAAAACCCTCCCAAAAGTGAAAATAAAGGACTAAAACAAAAAATTAAACGGTTAAAAATGAAGAGTAGGATGATGTGGATTACCTGGAGAAGACGGCGCTCGATTCCAACGGTTGGATTTTCCGCAATCTTCACGAGAAGTTTTCTAAGCAAAAGCACTATTTTCTCACCCAAACTCAAACGGTAAAAATGAATTGACAAAGGCCCTTTTTATAAGTTTTTTGAGTAAATAAATCGCAAATTTGTTTATGTTTCACTTTGAAAAGGTATTTTGCGACGTTTTTATCCATTTCAAATAGGTATGAGTAATGTTTGTGTTTTTGTGCAGAATAAAGGATTATTCAGGCGAAATCTATTATTTTCAATGAAAAACATGTGAGTCATCTTTAAGCTCTTTTTTGACTCCTAAAATATGAAAAGATTGCCGAGTGTTTCTTTTAGACTCGTTAAAATAGAATTAAAAGACGGTCCACTTACAGCTCTTTTCCGACCGTAAAAACATGAAAAGATTGCCGGATTTTTGTCGTTTCAAATTCGATATTGGTTATAAAACGACGTGTCATTGATCACTTTTTTACTTTTTCGGGTCAAAGGCACTAATGACGAAAAGTACTCCTTGGTCGTAAAAGATCAAGCGGTTCTCTCAAGTATTATTTTATACTTTTTTGGGCTTGGGAGACACAAATTTACGAAAAAGGTCAACCCTGGAGTCTTCTTAAGTTTTTTCAGACTCTCTAAAATTGAAAAACGCCGAGTTTCTCCTATACTGGACTCGTTAAAATTTCACAGTAAAGGACCTGTTCAATTACAAACAAGAACGAACCACTCCTTCTTAGGGTTCGGATTTAAACTAAGTTTGACTCATCCGAAGGATGAGCTTATAATCAAGCAAATGTTATCCTCCTCAAGCTTGTCAAAAATAAAGAGGTACTTGCCAGAAATGGTGGGGGAAAAGAGAGAAAAATGAGCCTGTTTGTCATACTTTGTAACCACTCTTGAACATGACACTTTTATTCACCTGGGTTGGGAAATCCTTTGCCTAACAGTTGATCAAACCACATTGAAAGTCTTCAGCCGGTTTCTGGGTATTAACTTTGGGTCAATTGTCACCAAACCATCTGTTGTGTCGTTATGTGTTCGAGAGGTCACTGCCAATAAGCCATTCATCTGCAAAATATCTGTCATCCATCTTGACCATCCCTGAGTCAATTCTTGCAACTAAATTTCTTCAACTTGATCTATGATTTCGTGTTGTGGGCTTGCCTACGACGGATCGCTTTCTATCGACATCAGCTCATTATCTAGAAAGATGATCTAGGAATCGTCAGTACCTTGAGATCTGCATGCATCAATGGCAGGTTTCTCGCCTTTGACGATAGTTTACATCATTGACTTTCGATCAAAGGATTCCGTGACATGCTCAACATCAACACATTTATTCGCATCTCATGGACTGTACTGGGTACTTTGAGAGCCATTGACATTACTGGTGGTTTCTCTCACACTTTTTAACAGTTTACATCATTGACTGGTAATCAAGTGGTTTCTACCATGTTCGACATCAACACATTTATTCGCATGGATAGAATCGTACTGTTTCGGGAAGTAGAAATGAAGACCCTGGATCTAGTTTCCACAATCCAGGCTGCGAGGAATTTTGTATTCATTATATAATGGACTATTCATAAACAGATGGTTGCCCATACTGTGTCCACATGAGTCTATACTTGTGATGTTTTACAAGATCATTCCTGTATCAGAACAGTAGTTAGTTTCTAGTCAGTTTTTATCTGAGTATGGGAATGCCTACCTCAGAGATGATATGATCTCATATATATATCTTGCATTGAATGTTTTTACAGGTTCCAACCAGGTTCTCCACAAAATGATCCTCGAAATGATAAAGTACTTCACTCTTCCTAAATGATAAGAAATCCTCATCTACTACAGACTTCGCACTTTAGGGGGCAATCTGTTACACAAAAATATCATCACCATGATTATTTGCAGTCAGTATGGGTCTATCATCACTTGTACTGTCCTCCTAAGCAAGTCTCAGACCTTAGCTCTTCAAATCAAGCTTTGGAAATGAGAGAAAGACATTAAAAATCAATGTAACTCTGGTTCCGCACTTTCTCTCATGGTCACCTGTGGTCCCGCACCTTCTGTGTACAAAAGCTGCGTACCTGCCTGCTCTGTCCCTAACGGTGTAGGTGCGGACCCCTGTGAAAGTCAAAAAGCGCAAGTTTTATCTTTAAAAACTCACTTTGGGTTAATTCTAGAGGTTTCTAGAAGGAATTTTGATGTGGATTGTTCACTCTGAGGTGGTTCATGCATTCCAAAAGAGAAGGAGCTAATCCCTTGATGAGAGGAGCTATCCCTTTGAAGAAGGGATTTATCCCTTTGAAGGAGGACCTAGTAACCTCCCTCCATTGCACTATAAATACAGGCATTGGGCTGGTTGCTAGGGAGGTTAGAAGCTGAACATTTTTTAGGGTAAATGCTGGTGAAATCAAGACTTCCTAGTTAAGCCTAAAGAGGAGAGATCACATACCTTTTTGGTTTCATTAGGGAGTGAGTGAAACTTGTCAAAGTAGAGGAGACTTCTTGCTGGACCCTGGGAGGAGCTTGTACAGCGTCAAGGCAAAGGTTGTAAGGTTCTTCTTCTTTTGAATTAATACAATCAAACTCATTTTTCTCAACAAGTATCTTATTTTATTTGTTTCATGGACTCCTTGACTTTCATGTTAAATGTGTTTTATGCAATTGGCTTTTCAGGTGCTATTTAATTTGTTTGCCTTGTTTGTGTTTGCAGATTCGCGAAGAGGAGCTCATTTGGATCAAAGGAGCGAAGGCATCCACAAGCTAGCGTTGGACCTAAGGTAGGCCCTAAAAACACTTGTTTGCTATTGTTTATTAAAGCATATTTAGAGAAAGATAGTGTCTGGTTGGTTTGCTTGTCATTAGGTCTTCTTTAGATTCTAGGAAGGTCTATCTTGTCTGCAAGATTGACTTATTCCATGTGACACACACCCTTGCTACTGACAGAGTTATCTTACTTTCCTCTGTGCGACATTGCGGTCAAGGCATTATCTTACGACCCATTGCTGGGACTCCTACACCAAATGGTTTAAGGTCTAATTGGGACTTCTTACCGGGCAAATCCCCTTGACATGTCGGTGGGTCCAACACTGTCAACATTTCTAGCACTAAAAGGAGGGCTTGAATGACAAGATGTGTCCTCTCATCCAGTTTTGAACCTTTTCATATCTTTCATGGAGTCTTGCACTCTTCTTCCCTCATGGTGTTTTTCAAATCGTGAAGATGTCTCGACCACGAGGAAGCTTTTCAATCTCTTGTCCACTCACACGTATGATGCTGAAGGCGAAGTGGCCTGGCCTGAGCCTTAAATAAATTTCTTTCCATGATTCATGAGGAAGATGAGTTTTCTGATGAACATGCCAATTTGCTGCTTGCATACACACTTCTTGACTCTCCATTTCACTGGTTGCTCAGCCTACCAGCTGACACCATGCACTCATTTGAGCACTTATGTGATCTTATTGACGATGCGCTATATCATTTTGATCCAGACCATCTTGACCAAAAACTGTTACAACAATGGAGGGCTCTACATGAATCAGTTATTGATTTTTGGCAGTGCTTCCGTGACTTGCAGTTTCAAGCTCCAAGGAGACAAATGAAATTTTCTTATCTTTGGGACTAGTTCGAGTATTGCCTTAAGAAATCTTCCCATCCCAAGAGAAATCTTTAAATCAAGCCTTGCTCAACATTCTTCATTGATGGAGCTATAGAATATCATGTGGATGCAGACACCATCTCAACTGACTGTCTGCCTTCCTCTCATTCGACAACTCCACCACTTCCAAGTGATGTTGGAGAGCATACTCACATGCCTATTCATCCTTCACACTCTCCCAACATAAATTCACTCAATTTTCACACAAATTTGGTTGTGAGTCCTTTGAGTTCTCATATGGATTCTTGTCTATGACCTCCATCTTCACACTCAGGTGTTCCTCTGGATGATGTTGTCTTGTGTTTGTCCATTCCAGATTCTTCACTTGTTGTGAATGAGGAAAAACCCATTGACGGAGTTGGTGTCACACAACCAACATGCACTGTCATTCATGAAGAGTATGAGTGGGAGCTTAAACATCAACACTTGGCAAAGGATGACTCCCTTCCATCCGAGCCCCCTCCATTCTTTCCCAACCTCTTTGGTGAACCTTCCATCCATGATTTTGCATGTGTGTCTTCATCCACGAATACAACCATTCTTGATCACTTGTAGGACTCACCGGATGTTATTCCATCATTTGACAATGGAGGAGATAAGTTACTCATTGAAGATCCACTTGATCCTTCATCTGTCTTTTATGGAGATACAGAGGATGATTTTGTTTGCATTTCATCTACCCCTCTGTTTGATTTATCTGATCATGAGGATGCCGAAGAATTCATTGATTTTTCTAATCATGGTGGTTGTTAGCCTCCTGTTGCAACAGGGTATCATCTTTCATGTTGACATTTTTACATGCCAAATATGTCATACTTTGCAGGCTACAGTGTTCCATATTTCCACGAGGTGTCATAACATATGCTCAGTCCAAATGCACTGCTGTATTCCAATTTTTGATGAGTAGTTCCAGTTTTGAAGAGTTTTCATTTAAGGGAGGTCCAAACAGTTTAATCTTGGTCTCCCTAGGTTTCAATTTCTTGTTTTAGAATATAGAGAATGTTATCTGTCCAAATAGTTTAATCTTGGCAGATTTGTAGATAGGTAGAGAATCAAAGGGGCCCAACTGTTTAATCTGGGCCCTGGCAGAAATAAGTGTAGATTTAGATAGGAAAAATTCAAAAGAAAAATTGTAAATCTGGGTTTGCAAGTCTAAGTGCACCCAATTCAAAAGAAGAAAAAATGTTAGGAAGGTAGGCTGGGTACGTAGCTGTGTGGTTGCAAAAAGGCAATTTATGATCAATTTTGTGTTACAAAGTGCTTTATCTTTACAGATCACAGTGCAGGCAGTTTTCATGCAAGGGAGCTCAAAGGTGGACATAACTAACTCCCCCTTCTTCTAATTCCCCAAGTCACTTACTAACTTCCCAAAGAGATCAAGATCTGCTTGATTTCTCTTAGTTTCATCATCATCCATATCAGTTGCCTTGGTGAAGATCTGCTTCACTCAAGGATTTTATTTCTTTTCAAACCCTTTTCCCCAAAATTAGACTAAGGTCCCTAACCTTGGCGCCTGCTTATCACCTTCATATTAACTATTAACAAGTCTTATATAACTCCCTATCAGTTTTCCCCTTTCCCCTACTAAAAATTTGTATATAAAATTCCCCTATGTAAATATTCCCCCCTGGCAATATAGCCATATTCTTTCTAAGTCAGGGAAAGAACAGTCCATCTGGGGCTGCTTTTAGCTCATCCATGTCTAAGCAGGGATTAATCTGACACCTGGCCAGATTAATAACCTCTTCTTTAGCCCTAAAAACCCTCAAAAACCCACTTTTTGCCCCCTTATCCTAAGTTTCGGGCATAAATTGCTAAACCCGCGTGCAAAAACCCATGTTCTACCCCTTTTTCTAAGTCCTAACTGTAAATACATTAACCCGTGCCCGTATTAACCCCGAAACCCACTAAACCTAAGTTTCAAACCCCACCTACGCGCGTTATTAAATTTCGAATATTCTGCGCATATTCCCCGCCCGTATATCCTCGCCAACTCGCCATCGCCGCTAGCCGTTGGATCATCCGCCCCGCAGATCTACGCCTGATGAGCCCTCCCATCCCCGAACCGCCCAAGCTTTAGCGTCCGGGAGATGGGCGGTATTACCGCCGTACTCTCACCACGCGTCAGGCTCTGGGGTGTGGCGGAGCCCCTCCCCCCAAAACCACCCAGGCGCTAAGGCGGTGCGCGCAAAACCGCTTACCACCCTCCCCTGTGATGTAAGCCCCACGTCTCCTGCCACCGTACCCTGCCACTGTACATGCCACGTCACCGTCTGTACATGATGACGTCACCCGCTGATGTCATCCCTCCATGTCATCATGCTGATGTCATCGCTGATGTCACCCGCCGTACGAAGTCACATTCGCTGACGTCATGCTGAAGTCATCAACACTTTTGGCGCGAAGGGCAAAAATCGCACTTTGGAGCCTCGAAATCAGTTTCTGAGGCAGTTTTTGATGAGCGATTTGCGCCTCATCGCTAGATTTTTTGGGTTAGAATGGGGAATCTTCAGGGAATTTTTTCATTCTGTGGCCCCCAGGAAGCCCGAAAGGCGCCGAATGAACCATTTTTCTTCGCGAAGCACTCAGAAAGGAGCAGAAAGCAGTTTTGAAGAAAACAGAGGCCGAACAGAGGCTATTAAATGATGATTTAACACACAGCAGGTCAGAACAACATCGGTTTATTGCCAAAGAGTATCAGAGGAAGATGAAGAGCCAAAGAGTATCAGCCGAAGATTTTTTAGGGGCTCGAAGCACCTAAACATTGATGAGCCCCCCCAGAAAGTCAAATCAAGAGGTGTAAGCCCATCATTGCCCTCAAATCACAGTTAAAGCTTTAAATGCAGACAGACAACAAAGATGCAGAAACCCATACACATTTATTTCAGAAAACACTGCAGCTAGACACCAAGGACAACATCATTTACTCAGTTTTGATATGGCGGCCCTGAGTGCAGCCCGAGATATTTTTTGCATTTATTTCTGGATAGGATTAGGTTAAGTAATCATCTTTCTTTCAGACCTATTTAGGTCAAGATGTAATAAAGGAACTCTGTAGATAGTTTTGCCCTATATATACCGCCCTCTACATTGTTACAAGGGTTGGTTGATTGAGAATTTTCATTGGAGACTCGCATTGTATACCTGAGTTTTTTCTATAATCAAAGATTGCTGAAAGCTTGGAGAGCAAACTGACTGTTGTAAATGAATGTTTTTGGAGATATGAAGATGGAATTCTTGTGCTGCAGCCTGAAGCAATAAGTGCATCTTACCTCTGTTTATTGTTTACCACTATCTAAATAGCAGAAAGAAAGAATAGCTTAGAATTTGTTTAAATACACTCTATGCTCAATTTCTGCTATTTCTTTATGTTTTCCTCTGATTGAATTGGTTATGAATATGAATTCCTCCTGGCTCATGTTTAACCCGATTCACTTGTGTTGGCCAATTATCTAGGGATTCTTCACTGCCCCTAGGTAGAGCTCTGTTACCTCCATCTGTTAAGCTGATTGAGAGATTCTTAACTGCCTCTCATTACTTAGCATTCTTTCCATCATTTAAACCTGAAATATTGTTTCATGCTCAGCTATCTTGCTCCATTTTACCTCTCTTGTGACTGAAGAAATGCACTAACAGTTCTCCTCCTCGACTCCACGCCCAATGGTTTGAAAATTCCAGACTATGCCTTGCCTATCTGTCTGAAAACATCAATTTTCCCACCAAAAACAAACAAAAACCCCCTGAACTTAAAACCTAGCCTAAAATCCTTTTCAACAAAGCTAAATCATAAAGAGAGAGCCCTCTCTGATTGCAGGTTGGCTAGAACCTGCAGTCCAAGGTTGGTCTGTGGTTACCTCGGCCGTATCCTTTTCTGGAGCTTAAGGACAACCTGAGTGATAACATAATGGCGACTCCACTGGGGAACATCCTCAGATAATTTCACAAAGAAAGTTGGAAAGCTCCGCTGGGAAGAACCAAACCTTCACAACCATTTTTTCAAGTCTAGTTCTGATCTTTGATGGTGGACAGAGATCAGGCACTCCAAAGTTGATCATCCACCTAGCAGCTCCACATCGTCTGCATAATCAAGGCTCCACTGGAGGAACAAACCTGAGAGAAGACTCTTCAAAGTTTTGAACGACTTTACAGCCAAATAAATCCCATTTCACAGTGTTAATAGTCAGGTCAAATGACTAGGTATGGGGAAGATGAGGTTGAACAAGCTGTAACTGAATTTAGAAAGTTGTTATCAGAATATGAGCTTGATGAAAATTTTCTCAGACTATTGTTGATTAAGATCACTACAATACAACAACCTCAAATCAAAATGTGTCTTCTTGATTTAGTTGTGGAAGAACATGAAAATGAGATTGAACTTGTGCATTCTCAGATCCAATCATATAATTTTCAAGATCCTAGAGTTTTTTTTCAAGAACTTCTTTCTCCTGGTCATAAGGAAATTGTATTACCTTCTGACTTACAGATTAAAGTTGATCATGTTTTCAAGAGAAAGAATGAAATACTGGCTGCAGAGGTGATCACTAAGGCTGCAGCTCTTCCATCAGACAAAGAAAGCCTAGAAGAAACTCTCCCACATAATGCTTTTATAGATCCTATTGCTGATTACATAGAGGATATTTTCAACTCTAAATCTTTAACATATTGTCTCTATGAAGACCAAGACAGTCAGCAAATACCTTCATATGTCAGAATTTTGATTATGGGAGCACTGGACCAGACAATGTTTCTGATTTCACCAACTATCAGTCAAACAGTGGGTTTTCTTCTACAAATGCTGAAGTGGTTGCACTGGTTGTTTCATTTTACCTAACCAGCAAGCAAGTGCAAATTAGGGTAGGTAGGTAGGATTTGAGTTTTCTGTTTGTATAGTAGCTTGATGCAGTGGATTCCCGAAGTGAAGGCCCTAAGCTCATCAAATGTACTTTCATATATATACAATAAAGTATCCAGCCAAAAGGAAAGGCTTTTAAAGTACAGAAGCAGTTGAAGATCAAGGCAATCTGACCTGCTGTTCTTGGCTTTTCACAAGGAAAAGCCATCCCCAAGTGGAGCCACTGTTAGCCTCCTGTTGCAACAGGGTATCATCTTTCATGATTGACATTTTTACATGCCAAATATGTCATACTTTGCAGGCTACAATGTTCCATATTTCCACGAGGTGCCATAACATATGCTCAGTCCAAATGCACTGCTGTATTCCAATTTTTGATGAGTAGTTCCAGTTTTGAAGAGTTTTCATTTAAGGGAGGTCCAAACAGTTTAATCATGGTCTCCCTAGGTTTCAATTTCCTGTTTTAGAATATAGAGAATGTTATCTGTCCAAACAGTTTAATCTTGGTAGATTTGTAGATAGGTAGAGAATCAAAGGGACCCAACTGTTTAATTTGGGCTGTGGCATAAATAAGTGTAGATTTAGATAGAAAAAATTCAAAAGAAAAATTGTAAATCTGGGTTTGCAAGTCTAAGTGCACCCAATTCAAAAGAAGAAAAAATGTTAGGAAGGTAGGCTGGGTACGTAGCTGTGTGGTTGCAGAAAGGCAATTTATGATCAATTTTGTGTTACAAAGTGCTTTATCTTTACAGATCACAGTGCAGGCAGTTTTCATGCAAGGGAGCTCAAAGGTGGACATAACTAACTCCCCCTTCTTCTAATTCCCCAAGTCACTTACTAACTTCCCAAAGAGATCAATATTTGCTTGATTTCTCTTAGTTTCATCATCATCCATATCAGTTGCCTTGGTGAAGATCTGCTTCACTTAAGGATTTTATTTCTTTTCAAACTCTTTTCCCCAAAATTAGCCTAAGGTCCCTAACCTTGGTGCCTGCTTATCACCTTCATATTAACTACTAACAAGTATTATATAACTCCCTATCAGTTTTCCCCTTTCCCCTACTAAAACTTTGTATATAAAATTCCCCTATGTAAATATTCCCCCCCTGGCAATATAGCCATATTCTTTCTAAGTCAGGGAAAGAACAGTCCATCTGGGGCTGCTTTTAGCCCATCCATGTCTAAGCAGGGATTAATCTGACACCTGGCCAGATTAATAACCTCTTCCCTAGCCCTAAAAACCCTCAAAAACCCACTTTTTTCCCCCTTATCCTAAGTTTTGGGCATAAATTTCTAAACGCGCGCGCAAAAACCCATGTTCTACCCCTTTTTCTAAGTCCTAACTGTAAATACATTAACCTGCGCCCGTATTAACCCCAAATCCACTAAACCTAATTTTCAAACCCCACCTGCGTGCGTTATTAAATTTGGAATATTCTACGCATATTCCCCGCCTGTATATCCCCGCAGACTCGCCATCTCCGCCAGCCGTTGGATCATCCGCCCCGCAGATCTACGACTGACGGGCCCTCCCATCCCGAACCGCCCGAGCTTTAGCATCCAGGAGATGGGCGGTATTACTGCCGTACCCCCGCCACGTGTTAGGCTCTGGGGTGTGGCGGAGCCCCTCCCCCCAAAACCACCTAGGCGCCAAGGCGGTGCGCCCAAAACCGCTTACCGCCCTCCCCTGTGATGTAAGCCCCACGTCTCCTGCCACCATACCCTGCCACTGTACATGCCACGTCACCGTCCATACATGATGACGTCACCCACTGACGTCATCCCACCACGTCATCATGCTGACATCATCATTGACGTCACCCGCCGTACGAAGTCACATCCGCTGACGTCATCAGCATTTTTGGCGCGAAGGGCAAAAATCGCACTTCGGAGCCCCAGAATCAGTTTCTGAGGCAGTTTTTGATGAGCGATTTGCGCCTCATCGCTAGATTTTTTGGGCCAGAATGGGGAATCTTCAGGGAATCTTTTCATTCTGCAGCCCCCAGGAAGCCCGAAAGGCGCCGAATGAACCATTTTTCTTCGTGAAGCGCTCAGAAAGGAGCAGAAAGTAGTTTTGAAGAAAACAGAGGCCGAACAGAGGCCATTAAATGATGATTTAACACATAGCACGTCAGAACAACATCGATTTATTGCCAAAGAGTATCAGAGGAAGATGAAGAGCCAAAGAGTATCAGCTGAAGATTTTTTAGGGGCTCGAAGCACCTGAACATTGATGAGCCCCCCCAAAAAGTCAAATCAAGAGGCGTAAGCCCATCATTTCCCTCAAATCACAGTTAAAGCTTTAAATGCAGACAGATAGCAGAGATGCAGAAACCCATACACATTTATTTCAGAAAACACTGCAGCTAGCCACCAAGGACAACATCATTTACTCAGTTTTGATATGGCAGCCCTGAGCGCAGCCCGAGATATTTTTTGCATTTATTTCTAGATAGGATTAGGTTAAGTAATCATCTTTCTTTCAGACCTGTTTAGGTCAAGATGTAATAAAGGAACTCTGTAGATAGTTTTGCCCTATATATACCGCCCTCTACATTGTTACAAGGGTTGGTTGATTGAGAATTTTCACTGGAGACTCGCATTGTATACCTAAGTTTTTTCTATAATCAAAGAATGCTGAAAGCTTGGAGGGCAAACTGACTGTTGTAAATGAATGTTTTTGGAGATATGAAGATGGAATTCTTGTGCTGCAGCCTGAAGCAATAAGTGCATCTTACCTCTGTTTATTGTTTATCACTATCTAAATAGCAGAAAGAAAGAATATCTTAGAATTTGTTTAAATACACTCTATGCTCAATTTCTGCTATTTCTTTATGTTTTCCTTTGATTGAATTGGTTATGAATATGAATTCCTCCTGGCTCATGTTTACCCCGATTCACTTGTGTTGGCCAATTATCTAGGGATTCTTCACTGCCCCTAGGTAGAGCTCTGTTACCTCCATCTGTTAAGCTGATTGAGAGATTCTTAACTGCCTCTCATTACTTAGCATTCTTCCCATCATTTAAACCTGAAATATTGTTTCATGCTCAGCTATCTTGCTCCATTTTACCTCTCTTGTGACCGAAGAAATGCACCAGCAGTTCTCCTCCTTGACTCCACGCCCAATGGTTTGAAACTTCCAGACTATGCCTTGCCTCTCTGTCTGAAAACATCAATTTTCCCACCAAAACAAACAAAAACCCCCTGAACTCAAAACCTAGCCTAAAATCCTTTTCAACAAAGCTAAATCATAAAGAGAGAGCCCTCTCTGATTGCAGGTTGGCTAGAATCTTCAGTCCAAAGTTGGTTTGTGGTTACCTCGGCCGTATCCTTTTCTGGAGCTTAAGGACAACCTGAGTGATAACAGCGGTCATGATCCATTTACTTCCATTTTTTATCATGATCATGAATCTATCACAATTGATCTTCCAAAGCCACCAGTTTATGATGATCTATCTGATGATGAAGTTGAAACACCCAAGACAGTTGAGGCACTTCAGCCTGAGCTGATGGTTATGTTAGGTCCTCGCTCTCTTGGGGTTAGTCTAACTTCCGATCATGAAATTGTTCAATCGCCCAAGGCTAATCATCACTCATCTGTATGCATCGAAGATCCATCTCACTTATAGATCACACTTCCTCCACTTGAACTGCACGATCCCATTTCTCATGCATTGGAGGAGTCTTACATTGCAAGCACTTGTGTGCGACATAGGTTATCTTTGTTTATTTCGTTTTCTTGCATGTCATAGTCAAGAGTGTTCTTGTGCTTCAAAGTTGCACATAGTGTCACCCAGCACCATGATAAGTCCACAGACTACCGTTCATGCACTTGTACTCACTTATGTCTCGTGGGCACTTTGAAACACGAAGTGTGGTTGTCTTCATTGTTATATATTTCTTGTTTGCTAGTTCACACAACAAGCTTGCTTGCAGACCAAGCCTTCACTAACATGGGTCTACCAATGTGTCGGTGGCTGCATTGGAAGTATCACTTCACATGATCAAGCCCATGCACTGTTAGTGTAGGAGTAGGAGCAGTGTTTGCTTTCATTTATTTGCTTGCATGCTTGTTTTCTTATGTGCTTTGTCTTCTTGTTTGCCTACTTGTTTTCCTTTCACTTTTGATTCTGATCTTGCTTTGCTTTGATTTTTGTCAGTCATTTGTTTCATTCGTAGGTTAATTTTGCATGAAACCATGTATGAATCTTGAAGCGGGCTGGGTAAAGTACAAGAGGGCTTGTACAACTATCACTACTTTGTTATTTGTCATCTTGCCTCTGTATGATGAGTTTGTTACTCTTAGTCCATGATACGTTGAAGGAAAATACGTCCTATTCAAAGTGAACCTTGGTGATAACACAACACTTGCATGCTAAATAGTGTCACCTTCTCTATTCGGTTGTTTTTGGGTTAACCCTTGTCAGCTCAGTCAAGTAGAGTAAGGTGAGGGGGAAAACCTTAATAGGCATGTCAGAGATACAATAAATTAATTCGCTACTGGAACAACCTCTTCTACTCTCAATAAGTCGAGATCCCTCTTCCACATCTGAAATGAATAATTGATATGCACAATGGAAAATGAAAAATAAAAAGTCAAAAAATTCAAAATAAAATTTGAATAAGGTGAAAGAAGAGAAAGGCTTCCTGCGCAGGGAGGTGATGAAAGTAACTCTGCCAAGGTACTGACCAGGCTCGCTAGAAACGGAGCCATGCTTGTGTTCCTATGTGACTCCACCGAGGTAACGTCCAGTCCCATTGGAAGTGGAGCAACACCAAAGATGAACCTAAGACTCTGATGAAAATATTGCTTGTGCACTTATATACCCCTCAACCCCAATCGAAACAACTGTGTTGCCTTGGCTTGGAGTGTGTGTCAATCAACCAAGAGTCTGGCAGATGCTACATCTTACAATCAAGATTGTATGAAGCCAAGATGAACTGAGAGTTGAACAATACTTCCGAAGGTGTTAGACTTGTTTTTCATGAACAAGGTCCATTCAGAGAGCTGGAGTTCTACCAGTGTGTTGCAAGTGTTATAGCGGCTACAACCACCATCCAAAATTTTTTCCTTAGACTATTTTGGAGTGTCGGCTTGTTGGGGCCTGACCCAGGTTTGGAAGAGTTATTAGCCAAACAAATCCTGCACTATTGGCCCTTTCTGCAACAGTCCACGGAGCGTTGACTGAAGTCTCACCCGAGGTAGTAGGGGAGGGTGTTGGAACCAGGTTTCTGCACCCTTGGGATGGCTTGATGTGTTCTGGAGGGGTCGCGAACCATTCTATGGCCTCGCACCACTTTGTACCACTGTTGGGCTTCTGCGTAGATCTGTACAGATACACTTTCTTATTGATGAAATTATTACACATCTAATCTTCTACTTATATTCTTTAAGTAAACATTTAACAATAAAACCCAGTGCGCGCAATCACAATTCTTAAAGACAGTGCAAAGATTCAAAACATAAGCAACAGATAGATTCACGATAAAGCACACAATGATTCAGAAATTCTTATATTTATTTATCTTCTGTTAATACAACCAGATCCACCTTGCGCACTCAGGTGTAGGGATCCGCGCACACAACTGCGAACCTGCTAGGCCTCTTCGCACACAGCTGCAGAGCCTCTATCTATCTACCAACACCCTTGACTCGGACTTATAGACACAGAGAGAATATTGCCTTCATAAACCCATAGCATTCAAGATTCCAACCAAAAATTGACTTCTAACCATAGAGACTTTCTCTATTTATACATTTCCATGCTCATGCACCATGGGCAGGCCGACTCCCTTTCTATTTTCTTACATTATTTTCGAGCAGACAACCCTTTGACTTGACTCATTACAATTTGTGCTCCGTGAACTTCGTGGAGCCTTTACCCTACTTTTACCCAAAATTGTGGGTTTTGAGCCCCAAAATTGTTACGCGGGGCCTCCGCTACCCAACAGGCCCCAAACATAATCATCATGACTCGTCCTGAGTCACTCGTTTGCGCAACAATACACGCTACCAAGGCTTCGCGGTCCACCATTCCTGTGAGTGACGTACTAAGTTCTGCTGCTCCCTCTTTGTCTCCTGCAACTCTTCTTCTAGCTCCTACTCCATTGCCTCCACTAATTTGCGCAACTGATGATGCTCATTCTGTTCTACTCAGTTAACACAGAGAACCCCCTCATAGGATTTTAGCTCAAGCTGGGGTGCCGCATAGGGGAACTCTTCATGCCAACTCAACAAGTTTCCAATTTCTAGTCTACTATACGCACTATCTGCTGCAACTTGTGTTACAATTTTGCAAGAATATTGTTGCTGTCCGCGAGATCCCACTCTTCAAGGTGCATCAGAGACGAATTTTTAACTGCAATTCCATCATTTGTCTCCATATTTACAGTCTTTCCCTTATCCTTTATGGGTCGCCGGCCAGCCCATGGGTTAGGTAGTGACATTCGGACTAGTTTTTCTTCGTGTCTAAGAGTTTCTAGTACATCCCCTACTATTGGTGTTGAAATTTGCACGGCACCCATGGCCGTCTATACCACATTATCCAGAAAGTCTTGCATCTCCATTGGCCATATTACAACCTCTGGGATTACTCCTTTAGTGTCAATAATGAATAGTTCCATATGGATAGAAAGGCACAATAGCTTACTTCTCTTGAAACCACAGATCGTTTGGTGGATGCCCCCTTGTAGGTTATAAGTGTTTTGAAATTCAAATTCAGTGGTTCCCTCCTTTTCTGGTGCCGTAACATGATGCCTGCGGTAGATTGTTGGGGATCTGGCTCGTACTGCATCTCTTAATTGCCCACCACCCACTCCCTTTTGCCATAACTCAGGAATCTTGTCATGAACAGTGTCAGCAACAGTCACCTCTCTGCTTGTCCACGTAGCAGCACAGCCCCTTCTGCGCAACTGCAATCCTTGTGACATACCAATGCTACGTGCTCCCTTGTTGTCATGCAACTCCCTCATAGACTACTTTATCATCCTATGCTCTCTTTCAATTGGTTGGAGCGGTGAGACTGTCCTTTGATCGGTTAGTCAGGCGATCAGCCCACCTGTGTAGAGCTTCAGGTGATTGCCATTTACTCTGCCTGAGAAAGGCTCTCCATTCAGCTTGGCAAGTTGGACCGTGCCTCCATCCATGACTTCTTTGACTACATAGGGTCCTAGCCAATGCATTCGGAGCTTTCCAGGGAATTTCTTGAACTTGCTGTCATATAGTAACACTAGATCATTTTCTTTGAACGTGCACATCTTGATATGGTGATCATGCCAAGCTTTTTCCTGCTGCTTTTGTACCTGCTGATGGAATCCTACCAGAAACCATTCCTCCTCAAGTTCTTCCAATTGCACGATCCATTATTCCAAAGCCCCGCAGTCTGCCATGCTGTCGTCGCTGCTATGCGCAAACTAGGTACAATGTACTCCATTGGCATGACAGCTTCCTTGCAATAGGCTAACTGGAAAGGTGTCTGGCCCGTCAAATTCTTGCACGTTGTTCGATATGCCCATAGCACAGCAAGTATGTGAAAATCACAATCGTTTCGCTGTGCATTACATACCTTTGTCAACGTAGTCTCCAAAATCTTATTAAAAGCTTCAACGGTCCCATTTTCTTGTGGATGGTACAACATACTTTGTTGATGATATATCTAGAACTCCTCAGTGAGCACGCTGATAGTCTCATTCAGGAAGTGCATTTTGCAGCCGCTTATTAGAATTTTTGGACATCCAAACCGCGTTAACACATTCTTGAACAAAAATTTCGTAGCTGTAGCAGTCGTGCAGTCCTTAACCAGCTGTGCTTCCGCCCATCGGGTCAAGTATTCTATTGTAATGATGATATAGTGTGCCACTGTCTTTCCTTGAGGTGTGATAGGCCCCCATAAGTAGATCACCCATTTTTCAAACGGTTGCAGCATCATCTATGGCTTGAGCGGCATTTCATCACTCCGCGATGGTTTCCTAGTCCATTGACATACGTCACAGGCCCAACAGTATGCTTTTGAGTCTTGATGTAGAGTTGGCCACCATAGTCTAGCACAAAGAATCTTTTGTGTTGTGGCACGTCCCGCATAATTTCCTCTGGCAACCTCCCCATGTGCTTTGGCAAGGATCTATCCTCGCTCGAATTTGAGTACATATCTACGTAATATTTCATCGTTTCCCATTTTGTAGAGATTCGCTGCAATAACAGTAAAGTTTGTTGTGCGTATCACCAATTCTTTCTTCTGCTGAATGGAATATCCCTGCGGTGTGGTTCCTATGGTTAATAAGTAGATTATATCCTCAAAGTGGCCATCCATGACATGTACTGCATACAGCTATGCATCAGGTAGTCCTTCCTCCAAGTTTGTGGGCTCTTCGCTGTTCTCAATTCGGGACAGGTGATCTGGGCCTGCGTTTAGATGTCCCAGCTTTACGATGACTTTGAAATCGTATTCTTGAAATAATAGTAGCCATCTACAAATGTGCCCCCCCAACACAGGCTTATTCACTAGGTATTTTAGTGTAGAGTGATCAGTATAGATATTAAAGTGTCCTCTGAGTAGATAGTGGTGGTATTTCTAGAGCATGTATACCATCGCCAAGCCCTTGCGCTCAATAGTGGAGTAGTTCTTCTCTGCTTTGGATAGTCATCGACTTGCAAACGCGATCAGGTGATCAATTCCTTCCTCTCCTTCCTATGTAAGTACAACGCTCAATGCGATATGCAATGCGTCAACATGCACGTGAAATTTGATGTCCCATTTCGGAAAGACCAAAATGGGAGTTGATGCCATCTTCTCCTTGAAAGTCTCTAGAATTTTGTTACATTACTCATTCCAACAATAAGTAGCGTCCTTTTTCCACAACTGTTCCATAGGTGTCGTGATCTGTGTGTAGCTCTTAATGATCTTCCGATAGTAACCAGTGTGTCCCAGCATGGCACGCAGTGGTTTGACACTGTGCGGTGCTTGCAAATTGAGTATTACAGAAATCGTCACCAGATCCACCATTAGGCCTTGCCTACAGACCACATAGCTGAGTAAGTTCTTGAAGGGGACAAGGAAAGTACACTTCTTTAGATTTAGCGCAATCTGGTGTCGTCAACATTTATCTAGCATTAACCGTAAGCTCACGATATGTTTCTTGACTAGCCCAAATATGGTCCAATCATCAAGATATACTTCCAAGAACTTATGTATAAATTCCTTGAATGTAGCTACCACGACGCGTGAGAATATTGCCAGCACATTCTTTAGTCCAAAGGGCATCACAGTGTATTGAAAACAACCCCATTTGGTGGCAAACGTTGTTTTACTTTTGTCCTCTGACGCGATCTTGATCTAGTGGTACCCCGAGAAACCATCCGTGAAGGAGTAGGCTTCCTTTCCACCCACATTTTCCAGTACCTTGTCTGTAAATGGTGTCAGGAATGGATCGTTAACACATGCATCTTTGAGCTTCCTGAGATCCACGCAGATGCGAATTTCACCCTTCTGTTTTTTCTCCTATACCACCATAGGACTTACCCAGTTAGATTCCTCCACTGGTTCAATTATTCCTACTACAAGAATTTTATCTAATTCCTCGCGGACCTTTGCTTTGTATTTTGGGTTCAACCAATAAGGTCGTTGCTTGACTGGCTTAGCGTTTGGCTTCAGGGTTATCTTCATCATTCCTAGGTCACCGAGGATCCCTTTTAACTCCATGATTTTAGTTAGGAATAAATCTTGATATTCTCGAAGTAACCGATGACCTTCTCCACCGTGGCATCATACCAATAGTTCCCAATCATTGCATATTTCGACTCCTCCTCCATACCAATGTTTACTTGTTTCATTTTTAGTGGCGTGGTGATGTCGGGATCCTCGATTGCTGGTCTGCGAACCTCACGACTCCCCTCTGTTTATGGAATATTGATGTTTTTGGGGTCATCATCATCATATTTTACCTGCACATTGTAGCATTCTAGGGCCCGGCTCAACCGATGTGACCAATTTGGCTGCACTATTTCCTTTGGTTCCAGTGGTACTTTGAAAATGGCGGCCTTCAAAACTTGCAACGCATCATCAATAGTATCCATCCATTGATTTTCAAATAAGAATGTTAATAAAAATCCTTCACGCAAGATATCCCATTTGCCTATACCATGTCGGAGTTATGTTTTAGTATACCAATTCCTTGGGATGACATCCAAGGTATGATAAAATAAGTGTACCCACTCTAGCTGGGTTCTTCTCCATAGGCTTGGGTCCATCTGGTAAGGTACCTATGTGGGTCATCGCGTCTGTTGTATTTCTCAGTTACTTGTAGTTCCAAATTCACAAACCTTATCTGCATCATCCACCTGCAGCCACGCCAATCTTCAAAAGTTACTTCATGTGTTCCCCACCAACATGTAGGCATCACACGCAATGCCCATTTTAATGCATGGAACCAGTGGTGTTCTGGTACCGCACCCTCAAACTTGGTCAGGAATTCGTCCACCACTGTAAACCCATCATACATTGGTAGTTCTCGATCCTGAACTTCAACACAATACAATGACCTCGTCATCATATTGCAGTTTAACGTTGTTACTCCGTTCAACCTATTATGCCATCGTTCGTCTTCTTCATTTGGATCTGAAAGGCAGGCTTCTGTGCGTTCCCACAATATTCTTCCTTCTGCAGTCGGATTTACCCAATCCTGATCACATGCCATTATCTTGTAGATATGATCCAAGTCTTCCTCACTTCCATCGTCGCGTACAGGTTTAGTGTAGTGCGCTCCTTCAGCCGGGTCTAATGGAACGACTATCTGTAGGGACTTTTTTCAAATATCATCTTCCATTTCTTTAGATTGATGACTCCATTCATATTCATGGCCCAGTCTATTCCTAATAATGTAGGGTAAGGGTTACTATCATCCACAATTTCTATTACCTCAAATTCTGTTTGTGTGCTCGCACCTTCTATATCCACTGTGACTCCTTGCAATCTCCCCATGGGAAAGATCTTTTGTTGGTTTACCATCCGTAATTGAATCGGAGACCACTGTAATGTGGGCCTACCCATGCGTTCTCACGTTTGCTTAGGTAGTAAGTTTGCATCCGAGCCTAAGTCCAGAATGATCTGATCCATCTCATAGTCGTTGATTTGCACCGTTAATTGCATCTCTCGTCTAGTGCGCAAAGCATGTTTACCCAATTTCCAGACCACGTGAGGTGCACCTAGTCCTGCGCACCTAGTTATCAGCTCTTGTAATCCCTTAACCACCTTATTAGCACACACAACTTCATACATTGTTATAGACATTTTTGTGCCTTACAGCTATAAGCATGAAATGTCCACAAACCAAGGGATCCTAAGTCCCTAAAGATGTTGTTCCAGCTCCTAAAGAAACAAGGCCAACAAATTACAGCTTCTCCCAGAAGTTCTCCACCAGAAACTGCTCAAAACTAGTCAAATCAGGATCAATTCAGATGCTCCACTAGCTGGCTACATTGCAAAGCACCCAAATACACTGGCTAGGTGTGTTGCAACGCACTTGGATGCACTACCAGGGTGCGTTGAGCGGGAAATGACAAGTGGCAGAGTCATTCAACGAGGTGGAGAGACAATGGAAGCTTCCAGAATCTTCTCCAATGACACTTGCCTCACTGAATTCGACCAGTGATGAGTAAGAGGCTCTCAGTCTCCAAGTGGAAGCAAGAACTGACAGAGAGAAGCCACTAATCAACTCATGGGATGACTCATCCTCTTTGCATACATCTATATATGGATCCCTCACCAAGAGATCCAGAGGCTGGAATTTTGTACATTGCAGAGAATTGCTGTTGGTTTTGTGATTGACATCAGAGTATTGGGTGATTTATGCTTTGTTGGAGGTGAAGAAGGGATTCTATGCTAGGAGGATGATGCTGGATCAGGACTCATCGGTTGTAACTCCTCCTGGATCTTCTTGTTTTATCAATAAAACTACTTGAGTTTCTCCTACATGCTTGTATATCTGATGTGTGTTATATTTGTATGTTTAGCTTAAATCTGATCCTAAGCTTTTTATGAACATAAATCTATGTCTTTGTGTGGTTTCTCTCTTCTGTGAACTTGCAGGAACTTGGTGATGCTGGGCAAGTGAGGGAGCAGATCGGTGGAAGCTGATAAAGAGAGGATAGATTGGATCGAACAACTAGCGCAAGACACAGGTCGGTTCATCTTAATCATCTTCGTTTATAGTTCATAAAGAAGAATACAAGAGTAGTTTTCCCTGTTTGTTTCTGAGGTCACTGTCACAACCCTGTGGGATAGGGTCGTTCTGAATAGACACTTTTCCCGAAAACAAAATGGCGACTCCACTGGGGATCGTGTCTAGTTAGTTTATTTGTGTTTCTATCGTTGTTCATCTCATAAACTTAGGAGTGGCGAATCGAATTGCATTTGCCATTTACAAATGCAAAGTAGACATCTGCTACTCTAGTCCATTCACTGGGCCTGTTTATGATCTGAACACTTGACTCACAAATGATCTGATTACCCTTTGTGATAGCTCTCAAACCTCTTGTAAATCAACCCTCTGATTGTGCACATTTGATTGCTTTTTATCCGGCCAAAAACCATAGATTAAACTGCAAACCGTGACCCAGAACCCAGAGAAAATTCTCGTTTCTGCTTCAGCGCAGGTTCTGTGAAGAGACTCTGCATTTCAGCGCAGTTCCTGAGAGGGCTACCTGCGTTGCAATTTAGTTTCTCTGTGTAGCAGGTGCGTTGATCAGCCTAGCCCTGCCTAGCTGAGGTTCTTTGCTCACTTTTTCCAGTTTTGCCTCTGATTTTTGCAGCCTGTGATCAGTGTGTTTGTCTGTCTGAAAGCCCCTTTTCTTTGCCTTAATTCCGCCTCAGTTCTATAAAAGAAACTGTATTTGTTTTTGTGTATTTGTTACGTCATTTACAATTTCCCATTGCAAAAGTAAACTGATCATACTGTCGCCCTTAGATATAGATCTGTCGTAAGTGTCGTTTTGATCTTAGGAGAAAGTTTATTTGTTGTTGACAGTTGATTACACTTTTATTTTTGCCTTTGGCTTGAATTTGTGAATTTCTAGTGTCGAAACAAGTGTTTACTTCAAAATCATAAAGTGTCGTAATCGTCTCTACCTTTTGATTTCGAAAAGAAGCTTGTTTGTGTTTTTCACTTGAAATCGAATTCAAATTTGTACAACAACTTTCTTTTTAGGCATCAATATTAAGAAAGTGAAAAGCAAGTACATGCACAAGTGCATTTGCATATTGACAGTTTGTATGGCTTGATTTAGGAAAAGCGCATTTACAGTGTGCTCTTTGCTCTTTGAGAAAAGATTGTGTCTTTCTTTTCCCCTTGTAGCTAGGATTTTCATTGCTGAAAAGAGAAAAGCTTGCTTATCATCTTTAGATTGCATTTTAGGAATTACATCTACATCTCGTGGTGAACCCAAAGGCAAACTTCATAAGAAATATCAACCTAAAATAAATTCAATGAACTTAACAACGCTTTGTAACTTAACGCACAACATCTAGAGGTCTAGGCTAGAGACGTATTCCGGCGTCGTAAAGCATGGTAACTATTGTCCTCACTGTTGGTTGGGTGATTCCTCCACTATGAGACGATAAGTGCCAGTACGGACTTGTGCTCCCACGTACCGTCAAGTATATATTGGGAGACCCCTATAGGCATAAAACCTTTATCCATAGGAAGCCATGTCGGCCGCCCTACTGATCGCAATGCACTAAACACAACATTCGGGAAGATTGACCGCCCGTACCCTAAAAAGTATTCTGCGGTTTTGCGATTGGTTTGGCACTCCCTCTACCTAGACCTCCAGAGCAGTCCCTTTCATTCCTTTTCAGACTCCTTAACGGAAAAGGTCCATCTGAGCACTTATCACTTCAGGATCATTAAAAATTGAACGAGACTAGAGTCATCTTTTGTTTTTTCTCGACTCTTTAAAACTGAAAAAGAAAAGTTGTATCAAAAGCGTCTAAAATTCATTTAACACGGAAACATACTTTCCCTTTTATTTTAGTTGATCGAGTAATCCGCAATCGTGGAAGAAAGTCAATTGAAACCCCGTCGTTCGCTGAGGCTTACGAGTCAACCGTCTTTGTCTCCGGAAGCGAAACCAGTACAGACAAAGCAGACTCATTTAACTGGATCCAAGTCTCCAATCAAAGTTAGAACGAGTGTTCCAACGACATTAGAGACTTCGGTTACTCCAAGCATTTCTGGAATCCCTACCTCAACAGAAGAAGTTCGACAGCCACAGAAGGACAGTGATACTGATCCTAGTTTGAGAACAAGCACTTGTGTTACTGAACCAGTTCCATCCATAGCAGGTTCAGAGAGTCTTACCTTTCAAACATCTGTCGCTGTCTCTTCGGCACCAGAAATATTTTACGGACCTGACGATCTTCCCCTTCCACCTGGTTTGATTGCGATAGAGGAAATTGTAGAAGATTCGCAAGCAAGTACTCCAACACATTTTGGGGTCAGGGTCACTCTATTTCCTTCGACATCAGAAGTTAGTCTACCACAAGCAGAAGTTCCTATAGAATCGCTAGGTAATCTTTTGGATAGACTACAAATGTATGAACAACCGTCAACATCTAGGACTGTGTCTTCTGACACAGCGACGGCGGAGCTCCCTGCTATCACTCTGACAATGTTTGCCGGCGTACCATCTGTCCCGACTAGCTCACAACCGCTAGAAGGAGTCCATCCAGGGGCTATTTCGACAGTTTGGTCCGTTCTTGTTTGTTCATCCGGAATTATACCCGGAAACTCTTATGTTGAGTCTCAACAAATTGATCCATTTGGAGGTCAATTTGGGCAGTCCGGTCCCCAAGGGCAAACAATTCCCTTGAGTTATGGATTACCACCGTATGGGGGGAAATACGCCCTTTCGTTACCACCTCCGAGAGGATATCCATACGGGGGTTCACAACAGCATTCAGGTTATACTGGAGTTACATCAAGTGGTTGGGTACCTATACTACCCCAACAACCAAGGGTTGTATATTCGATGCAACAATGCGTACCTGTGTCGAACATTCCCACTACGCCAGCTATTGTGACTGTGTGCAAGTTCAAGCACTGCCTGTTGTGTGTCAACCTCAAGTTTCTCAGGTTGTAATGCAACAGCCCATTGACCCTGCGACTCAACCACAATCGCCAACTGGTGGGGCGACACAGGCATAGACGGGTACAATTACCCCTCACCTTGGTCAAACGGTTAGTATCGGGCAACAGCACATGGCTTCACAACCGTGGCTGGTGCAATACCAACAACCACAATTCCAACAAGTATACCAAGGTGCTGAGCAACAGATCTTTGCAAACAGTGGACAGCCGTACATTCAAAACGGTCAAAATCAACCATTTTATAATGGTCAAGTCCACCAACCTTACCAAACATACCAGCATCAAATGCATTATGCCGGTATGCAAAGACCAATTGCTCAGGCAATTCCATCGTATCCTGGGTATGCTTCACCTAACCTGAATCAATAGTTACCATTCGTGGCAACTTTAGAGTTACCTGATTTAAACTGGCTAACAAATGATCCAATTGCTTACGCCCCTTGGTGGCCAGCGATTCCACACAAACTTCCATCAGATATTCCTAAATTTAATGGAAATCCGGGTGAAGATCCATCGAATCACGTGATGACATTTCATCTATGGTGTTCATCAAACACTTTAAATGATGATTCGATAAGGCTTCGACTTTTTCAGAGGACATTAACAGGTCCGGCGGCAAAATGGTACATTGAATTGCCTAGAGCTTCGTTCGACAACTTCAGCGCCTTAGCCACAACCTTTTTAACCCATTTTCAATTACCGATAAGGTATGAAATGGGAACAGAACTGATTACCAACTTTAAACAGACAACAGCCACTCACATATCTGATCATATACATGAGTGGCGGCGTCGTCGTAGGATGGTAAAAACGTACGTCCCCGATCAGCTATTAGCTGAATGGTTTATCAAGTCATTACTTCCTGCCATCACGGAAGATGTGGCAAAGGGGGGAGTTGTAACGGAAGAGCAAGTTATCGCTCGTGCGCAATATCTGGACTTGGTCTATACCCAGTCTGGCACGCTCTACGACAAAATACCTGACGCCCCTAGACCGGAATTCTCAATTCCTCCTCCTCCTAAATCAAACAATGACTCTCACGCCGGCGATGGCGTGATTGGAACGACAAACGCGAAATCGACAAAGGCTACATCCAAGAAGGCCCGTAAGATTTCAGATCAAAATGCAAAAGACGAAATTCTTGCTTCGGAAGTAAATGCCGTATCGACAGATAAGGGCAAAGAAACCAAACAACCAGGAAGCAAGAAACAAGGTAAAGGGAAGAAGAAGAAACAGGATGAGTCATCACCTGAAAAATCTTCTTCAAACCCTCCTGGAAATAGGAAACCAAAAAATCCATGTTATATATGCGATGAGGATCATTGGACAGCAGATTGTCCATACAAAGCTGAGCTTAAGAAATTCTTTAAAAGTTCGAAAACCTCAGCAGTGTTAACCGATCCGTTTCCGAATCCAGGAACAAATCTGGTTGAAAGTGGAAATGCTTCCCCATCTCAAGTGCTAATGTTGTCGATTTCGAAACAGCAAAATGATGCTTTGATTTCGACAAGGAACAAAGATTACGGGAATCCTCAGCTGTCGAACAACAAGGATAAAGATCAACCAAGTAGTTCGACAACAACTTCGACAGAAGTTGTACCACCCACCATCCCTGAATTGACAATAAAACCGCCAAAGGGAGTAGTACACAAGTCGACATTTAATCCTCGCGCTAGAGTGGCGCAGCATTATAACATAGTGGAAGATTTGGCCCAATCGCCATCTGCTATGTCGACTCTTGAAGTACTACAAAACTACCCATCCCAAAGGCAGGCTTTGTTATCAGCCATTGGTGGGATTGATCCAAAGGATTCCAATCTTGTATCCTTTGACCACAAAGGATATGATCCTCAATTACCAGCTCAATTAGCTTTCCTTGTTCAAGTGAAAGCCCTCAACAAAACTATTCACCGAGCAATTATTGATGAGGGGGCATCTACATGTATCATGTCGATGAGCTGCTGGAAAACTTTAGGATCTCCAACCTTGTCGCGATCTGTGACAACATTAAAAGCATTCGACGGAAGAACGTATACCCCGTACGGTATCCTAAATAACTTGAAAGTTGAACTAGGAGGGAAAACAGTAGAAATAGATGTTGAAGTCATCGATGGGAATCTTGATTACGACATCCTACTAGGAAGACCGTGGATATATGCCATGGCAGCTGTTGTGTCGACCTATTTTAGAAAGATTGCATTTCCCTTTCAGGGAGGGATTACAATCGTCGACCAACAAAACTTCCTCCCCAATGGTTCACAAGTTATGGGAAGCATTCCCATGATCCATGGAAGCCCCCATTCGCTTCAGAATATCGGAGTAGGCCTACTAAAAGATCCTATACTAATGGGAACTTTCGCTCTTCCACCTCCAATTGATTTGGCGGAAGTAGCATCAATAGGAACCTGCAATATGATATCTTCCGCAAAGATCTCAGAAAACGATATTCACATGGATCATGAAATGGTTTTGCCCCCGAGCCCAATAGAAATATTATAGCAATCAATGTTTCGGGCATGGGAGGCAAACCCAAATCAACGCTCATCAAGCGTTTGGATGGATAGGTCTAGAGAATATGGTACTCCTTCAGATCCTTGGTCGCAAGTGCATGACACCGACGAAGGAATTCTCCAAGCTATGGTAGTTGAAGGAGCGCCATGGAATGATTCCCACCATCATTCTCTTCTTCCAAATTACGAAGAAGATACTCAAAATGACCTCTACCATCCTTCAGTAATTGATTTTCTATCAAATACGGTAAAGACGGTGGATTCCGAGCGAAACTTGTCCAACATAGAAGAGACTATAGCCATAAATATCTCGACCAAAACAGATATTGTAGAGAATATTTATGTCGGCAAATGTTGTTCTCCTTCAGAACTAGAAATATATAACACTCTTTTTCGCGAATTCAGAGATGTCTTTGCCTGGTCATACAGTGAAATGCCAGGCATCGACTCGAGTATCGTTGAACACGAAATCAAGATGTATCCAGATGTTAAACCGGTACGGCAACAACTGAGGCAGGTGCACCCCAAGAAAGCCGCTGCCATTAAGACAGAAGTTGAAAAACTCCGGCATGCTGGTTTCATCTACCCGGTTCCGCTAACTGATTGGGTATCGAACATTGTCCCGGTTACGAAAAAACAGGGGACAATTAGAGTGTGCGTCGATTATAGGGATGTAAATCAAGCTTGTCCAAAAGACAACTACCCTACACCCTTTATCGACCAGATAATTGATGAATGCGCCGGATGTGAAATCTTTTCATTCATGGATGGATTCTCCGGGTATAATCAAATAAATATCCGCCCACAGGACCAGTCAAAGACTGCATTCATTTGTCCGTGGGCACATTCGCATATCGAAAATTACCCTTTGGTTTAAAGAACGCAGGGGCGACGTTTCAAAGGGCAATGAACTATGCCTTCCATGACATCAAAAACATCGTTCAACCTTATCTCGACGACCTTCCAGCTCATTCACGAAAGCGGACTGATCATCCGCAGCATTTAAGAGCGATATTTCTACGTTGCCGACACTACAAGATACGACTCAATCCGCACAAATGTGTATTTTGCGTCAGTTCTGGTCGCTTACTTGGCTTTGTAGTCTCCAAGGATGGGATTCATCTCGACCCTTGTAAGGTCCAGGCAATCATAAATTTGCCTCCACCTTCGAATTTGCTTCAGATTCAGAAACTCCAAGGGAAAGCAAACTTTCTGAGGAGGTTCATTCCAAATTACGCCGAACTTGCTAAAGGTTATACACATCTTTTGAAAAAGGAGGTACCCTTTAACTGGGATCAGGTCGCGCAAGCTTCCTTTGATGCTTTAAAAGATTCCCTAATGAAAGCATCATTAATGTATGCCCCTGATTATCAAAGAGACTTTAACCTGTATCTGGCTGCAGCAGATACGACCATCGCAATGGTTTTAGTTCAAGAAGTCGATGGAATAGAACATCCTATTTATTATTTAAGTAAGAACTTAAATGATACAGAAAGCAAATATTCTTATGTTGAAAAACTAGCGCTTGCAGCGGTTCAAGCAATGCAAAGATTTCGACACTATGTCCTCTTTCGGAAAACTACCATTCTGTCAGATTGCAACCCCATGACTTATATATTGTCGCGACAGTTGCTGGGGGGAAAATATTCAAAATGGATAGCAATCCTTCAAGAGTTTGATCTGGAATTTGTAAAATCCAAATCAAAGAAAGCTCTAGTTTTCGCAGAATTATTATGCGATCTCCCATCGTCGTCCAACG
The DNA here is from genome assembly GCA_031772625.1 of Pinus tabuliformis. Lineage (NCBI taxonomy): Eukaryota > Viridiplantae > Streptophyta > Pinopsida > Pinales > Pinaceae > Pinus > Pinus tabuliformis. The sequence goes on from CM062814.1 coordinate 670,788,620, forward strand.
ATGAAACATCCGAAGAATCAATCGTGGACGAAAGTTTGTTTCTCATATCCGCAAGCAATGAGTGGTATGGAGACATAATCATTTATCTCCAAACCCAAAAATTTAGGCCAAATACCTCTCACTCTGAACAAAAACGTATTCGATACCAAGCAAAAGACTACATGATCGTCGGTGATACACTTTACCGTCGTGGTATTGATACGGTTCTGAGGAGGTGCCTCACCCATGAGGAAGCCGAAAAAGCCCTGAATGAGTGTCATTCAGGCACGTGTGGGGGGCATCAATCTGGATATGCTACAACACAAAAAATCTTACGAGCAGGATACTTCTGGCCAACAATGTTCAAAGATTGCATAACCGCAGTCAGAAGTTGCCATGCTTGTCAAATTTTTGATAGCAAAACCAGAAGACCACCCGCACCTTTACAGCCAATTGTTGCTGTTGGGCCATTCGCCAAATGGGGCATCGATTTCATGACATGTAACCCCACCTCGACCGGGGGGCATGGGTATATTATAGTCGCCGTAGACTATTTTACCAAATGGGCCGAGGCGATGCCTACATTAGATAATACTGGTGAAACAACTGCCCTTTTCCTTTTCAATCATGTAGTCGCCAGATTCGGCGTACCACAGGCTATAGTCACAGATCATGGATCGCATTTTCGCAATCACATGATGGTTGAATTAGCTGCCAAGCTAGGGCTATCTCACGACAGCTCTACTCCATATTATCCGCAGGCCAACGGACAAGTTGAAGCGATCAACAAGGTCCTAAAGCGCATGCTGCAAAGGATGATCGGAGTTCACAAAAGAAGATGGCACCTAATCCTGTACTCAGCTTTGTGGGCTTACCGAACATCGGTAAGGAATGCGACCGGGTTCACACCCTTCCAACTGGTATATGGCCTGGAAGCAGTCTTACCAGTCCAGTGTGAAATCTCGTCTCTCAAACTCGCAATCGATTTCCTCCCTGGAACTTCAAAAGAAGAAGCTCGTTTCTTGGAATTAATCCAATTGGATGAAACCCATCGTGACGCCGCGTTGGCCAACGAAGCCCATAAGAAACGAGTCAAGGCGGAGTTCGACAAAAATGTCAAACCACGTGTCTTCTCGGAAGGTGACTTGGTCTTGCTTTACGACCAAGAATCCGATAAACTGGGAGCAGGTAAATTTAACTCTTTATGGATGGGCCCCTACATTGTTAAGCGGGTGTTAGCAAAAGGAGCCTACGAGTTGATGGATTACGACAGGATTCCACTGGCGCAACCTCGTAATGGGTTGTACCTCAAGAGTTACTATGCCTAGTAGTGACCAATATGCTTTTGTTATATTTTTGTTTTCGCTAAGAGTGTTTTTTTCGGTCGAGTAATCCACCTTTTTACATTTATTGCAGATGTCAAACCCATTGGAACCATGTGTTGGATATGCCGACGGAGCGAGTCGTAGTTCGCGGAACCTGTCCTCCGCAGCCTGGGCCATTTTTGATCCAAGCGGCGAGTTAGTAAGTCTTAGAGGTGTATGTATTGGTCAATCAACAAACAATATCGCTGAATATAGTGCGTTGATAGAACTTCTCTCTGATGTCATCACTCATGGTATACGTCGGCTAATCGTCAGGCTAGACTCACAGCTCATAATACTACAACTCAATGGTATATATTCCGTCCGAAACCCAGCTATTTATCGCATGTTCCTAAGGGTTAAGATTTTGGAAAGACAATTTGATGTTATTCAATACCAGCATATTTCCAGAAACTTAAACACATTAACCGACTCATTAGCAAATTATGTGTTAGATAGACATTTGCAACATTTATAAAAAGAAACACATCATCAATGTTCTGCATGTGGATCACATAACTCAATCAGAATAAAACTCCGAAAATCAAAAATACATATATAACTGTTTATGGTTTACACATAATGTTCTGTAACCAAGACAAAAAATCGGTCACACGACCCAAAACTCAAAATGCTAGGGGGCACCCTAGTCTAATGATGCTCGTGATAGCAAGTCACAGCCTGTGCGATCATGCGTAAGAGACGAGTCCATCGTCTAGGCACACCAGTAGTATGCCGCTGTAACTGCAAAGGTAGCTCGTCGATCCTCACATCTGGAATACCGAGAGTAAGGCTCTCAACCTGCTCCTGCACAACTGTGAGAGTCTCGGCCACATCAAGGTCACGAAGAATAACCCTCCCGGCAGCCTCTCCTGCTGGGGCAACGGCTGGCACTCTCAGGCGAACTACTGGACGAACAGGACCAACATCTGCATGTACACATGAGTTTGGTTAAAGTCTTGATAGAATAAAGCACAAGGACATTATAAATAAAAACAGTAAACAGTGATATGGTCAAAGATTTTACCAATAGCGCCCCACTGCTCGCCATCCGGCAGTACCAAATCTGGATCACCCCGGAAGTCCATGCCGGCATATGGATACTCGGAATAGACCATCTCCTGACGATCAAACCACCTGAAGAAGGTATCAGAGAAAGAAATCTGAGATTGACCAGCATGCCTAGACATATGGTCAACCCATCTCTGCATGCGTGGTTCAGCAGGAGAAGGTAAGTCGAGCGCAATGTACTGCGGCTGCATCAGTGGTATCTTCTCCAAGGCAAAGGCGGTCAAAATGGAACCGAACCCAAAGTTCTTCAACTTCCCGTCCTTTATCTTGGTCAACTGACTTTTCATCACAAGAAGTACTGCATCGCACCAGTTGAATATTTTCGGTTGGAGGCATTCCAAGGCATGCTGCATATAGGATCTGTTGGCTACGTGAAGAGACGCACTACCGGCCATCCTACCAAAAGTAAACAGGATAGACCTAAGGGACCTGTCAGTAACATCACGGATGATGATCTTGCCGTCTTTACTCGGCTGAGATCCTTCCCTGCAATACTGGTGGACATAATCTCTCACAGAGTCACTTCCTCGGGCCGAACCTGACAAAGAGATAGGGGCACCCCGCCTCGACAAGCCAGTCAAGAAGTAAATGTCTACTGCAGTCAAGGGGATAGATTTGCCCCTAATCTGGAAAACTTGGTTGATAGGATCCCAAGCATCGAGCAAATACTACAGCAGGTTGATCTGCTGTCTCATGCTAGAGATGCGGAAGAACTTCAGCAAGCCACAGTTCCGCAGCGCGTTCACTGTAACAGGATCATGTAGGGCAATCATGTCCTCTTCTTCATGTTCTCGTTCTCGCCATGTAAGGGTCATTTTGCTCCAATATCTCTGCAAGAACAAACAAGAGAGGAGATTAGATCCTGATTTTGATGAGAAACAGGTAAAAATTCCATAAAGAACTGTGCAACAAATTCCTTTTCTACGCCCAACACACCTGCAGAAGTGTTCCACCTGCGTTGAATGTCAAACTGCCTTCATGCTAGCCAACATTCAGCGCAGGTTTCGATGTACTTGGGGTGCGTTGATGGCAGAACGAACCCATCAAACCCTAGGGGCTCAGAAAAGCAGAGAATGAAGCACAAAATGCAAAAAGGAAACCATGAAATGAAAGAGCTCGGGTTTAGCTCCTACCTGGTCCAAACGGCGCCGAGAATCGTCCACAGAATCTCCCGAAATCAGCTGATGAAAATCAAGGGGGAAAAGGCACCTCCAAAGCTCCAACAAACCAAGTTCAAATGAAATGGTAAAATGAGAGGTAAAAACACTTTTTAATTGCTTTTTACGTAGTTCAAAGTAAAATATTAGCGTTTTAATCTCATTTTCAAGCAAATGTTGTTCATTTCTAACTAGTTTGATGAAGCAGTTGAAAATACAGTACTATCTCTGAAAAGACGAAGCTGTTTATGGTAAAAAATCAAAACAAGACCATCTAATCGAGCAGTTTTAGCACATAGTTCAAGCTCGTTAAAAAATAAACATAAGACATGAGCAAGTGTTTCCACCCGCATTTAAGCTCATTAAAAAATGAACTATCCTCCGGTAAATAACCACCGTGAATGAAGATTTCAGCCATTAAAGCCTTGGTCGTGTTTGCACCATCACCTCCACTTTTCCATTGGCCGATCATTCACCTCCATTTGATTGTTTACCCATTTTGAGGAACAGCCGCGAAGAGTGATTTCACTAGCCATCCTTGTGACACTGCCATGATTGGAAAATTCCAACCCTTACCTGGAATTAGCTGCTACCCATTTTATCACTCGTTCCTCAAAAGACGAGTCTTCTTTAAGCTCTTTTCAATTGACTCGTAAAATATGAAAAGATTGCCGAGTTTTGGCCTTGCAGCTCGTTAAAGCGACCGGAAGTGCTATCCCTCCTCTAGATTTTAATCTTTTTGGACCTGAGGGATTATTGCACAAAAAGATCAAGCGCTTGTTTTGTTTGGCTCATTAAAACTATCGAAAATTCATCCCTTCTGTATTATTTTATACTTTTTCGGACTTAAGGGATTAGATGACGAAAAAGGAATTTCGGAGTTACCTTTACGTACCTTTTCAGACTCTCTAAAAATGAAAAGGACCGAGTTATCTTTGTCGTTAAACTCGTTAAAAAGATTAATAGCGACAAACTTGTCTTTAGACGAGAACGAGTTTCACTATCGCTAGGCTCGTTAAAACATAGCGATGGGTTTGCCCGAAGGGCAAACTATAGAACAAGCATATGTTATCCTCCTCAAGCTTGACAAAAATAAAGAGGTTCTGGTCAGCAATAACTGGGGAAAAATTGGGAAGAAAATTCAAAGAAACTTTATTGGTAGCAAGTCGCTCTTGAACATGACACTTCCACTCCGTGCTTGAGTCGGGTTGGGTTGTTTCATTCACCGGTCACATCACCATGGTCATGCCATACCATCCACATTTGGGGTAAATGCTACCAATCCATCGCATAAGTGTCGCCGACGTGTTCAAAAGAAGTCATCCAAAGAAGTCACCCGTGTTCCATCCACTACCATACATTATACTTCATTCCTTCATGACCGCCATCCTGAACCATATATCATCAGATCGTTTTCACCTCCATCAAAATCATTTGCTCCGTTCCGTGTCATTGATGTGGGATTCATTAAGGCCCTCCTTTGACGGATCGCTTCTTGTCAACATCAGCTCATTATCCAAGAAGTTGATCTAGGAACACCCCATTCAGTACTTTGAAGCTTGCATGCCTCAATGGCAAGTTTCTCACTTCCGGTGACAGGTATACATCAATGACCTTCGACCGAAAGATTTTGCGTGGTGTTCGACGCCAAGTCCTTTATTCACACCACGTGAATTGTACTGCAGTACCTTGAGGGTCATCATCCTTATCGGTGATTCCTCTCGCGCTTGTTAACAGTTTACATCATCGACTGGTAATCAAGCGATGTCTTTCCATGTTCGACTTCAAAACATTTCTCACATGGATCGACTTGTACTTCGAGTGAAGATCGGACGAGATTGAAGACCCCAGATCTAGTTTCATCCATCCGGGCTGTGATATATATTCAGGAAAAATAAAAACATTGACATGTACAGCATTGCAGCACAGATAATCATCCTACCAAAAGGATGATGACTTCATTAGAATCATCAGTCTATCATCAGACGATTGTCTGTCCTATGTACATAAAAATGAATTTATAAAGTTGAGCATGGGAATGCCCACCTCAACTAGATCATGAAAACAGTATGAAGATAATGTATTGTATTGTATCTTATTACAGGTCTCCTCCCCAGCATCAAAATAACTTCGGATCCTCCTAATAAAGCATTTCACCCGATAAACGGCCTCATACTTTAGGGGGCAACTGTTATAGACATTTTTGTGCCTTACAGCTATAAGCATGAAATGTCCATAAACCAAGGGATCCTAACTCCCTAAAGATGTTGTTCCAGCTCCTAAAGAAACAAGGCCAACAAATTACAGCTTCTCCTAGAAGTTCTCCACCAGAAACTGCTCAAAACTAGTCAAATCAGGATCAATTCAGATGCTCCACTAGCTGGCTGCGTTGCAAAGCACCCAAATACACTAGCTAGGTGCATTGCAATGCACTTGGATGCACTACCAGGGTGCGTTGAGCGGGAAATGACAAGTGGTAGAGTCATTCAACGAGGTGGAGAGACAATGGAAGCTTCCAGAATCTTCTCCAATGACACTTGCCTCACTGAATTCGACCAGTGATGAGTAAGAGGCTCTCAGTCTCCAAGTGGAAGCAAGAACTGACAAAGAGAAGCCACTAATCAACTCATGGGATGACTCATCCTCTTTGCATACATCTATATATGGATCCCTCACCAAGAGATCTGGAGGCTGGAATTTTGTACATTGCAGAGAATTGTTGTTGGTTTTGTGATTGACATCAGAGTATTGGGTGATTTATGCTTTGTTGGAGGTGAAGAAGGGATTCTATGCTGGGAGGCTGATGTTGGATCAAAACTCATCAGTTGTAACTCCTCTTGGATCTTCTTGTTTTATCAATAAAACTACTTGAGTTTCTCCTACATGCTTGTATATCTGATGTGTGTTATATTTGTATGTTTAGCTTAAATCTGATCCTAAGCTTTCTATGAACATAAATCTATGTCTTTGTGTAGTTTCTCCCTTCTGTGAACTTGCAGGAACTTGGTGATGCTGGGCAAGTGAGGGAGCAGATCGGTGGAAGCTGATAAAGAGAGGATAGATTGGATCGAACAACTAGCGCAAGGCACAGGTCGGATCATCTTAATCATCTTTGTTTATAGTTCATAAAGAAGAATACAAGAGTAGTTTTCCTTGTTTGTTTCTGAGGTCACTGTCACAACCCTATGGGATAGGGTCGTTCTGAATAGACACTTTTCCCGAAAACATACATGTCTCTAAAAAGGTAGTTAGCATCAAAGGATCCATTTCCTACTTAGGTTGATCCTCACTACCTAAAGTAGAGACCTCCACGAAGCTCTTTTTAGCTTCCATAAACGTCTTCTTCGCATGCTCCCAGTCGAACTCATGCTACTTTGTAGGGGTTTTGTGGACCCCTGGGCCTACCTCGGTTAATTTCCCCTTATCTTACCCTGTAGTCGCGCCGCTTTTGAACATAAAATTCATGTTGGGCTATATCTCGCGCGGTACGGACCTCATCATTTGGGTGTTCTGCATCACCGTAGGTTGCACTGCCCTTTTCTCACATATCTGTGCTATCAGTGTCGAGAAATCTATCATTTCATGATCAAACTACTCGCAGTAGGGACATGATATTCTGGTCGGGTTGGTACAATCATGTCCGTAGTGCCCTGGTCCTCCGCAGTTGTAATAGATTAGCTGGTTGCAGCCCCTTCCTGGCCCCATTCCTCCCCTTCCTCATCCATGTCCCTGGAATCCACCACGCGCTATCGCCGCGGCTGGATCCTAACCTCATGCCTGAATCTGCATCCTGTAGGCAGGTGCTCGTTTCTCGTGGCCCATTGATCTGCAAAAATTGCAAAATAGCTGCTAGGGGGTCTGGGTAAACTTTTGCAGTAGGTGACAGTTGTCCGTGTTATGCTTTCCTCCCACCTGGCAGATTGCGCACTAGAGCATGGGGGCCACGCTTTGCCCCGCCGGTGCCTCTGGTCACAACGACATTCGTCCCCCCACTGCCAAATAGTTCGTAAATACCAGACAATCATCCTTATCGTGGCCCTGGCTTCTACATTTTATGCACCACACTTCCTCCCATGCTTCGGGCTGGGGTGCCTTCTCTTGTTTCAAACTCTGCATTTCTAAACACAGGTTTTGTATTTGCGCATGGATCTACTGAACTCCAAACCCAAGATCCTGTATCGAAGTCTCATGTAACCTCATTACGATCTCTAATGCTTTATCCTGGGTCGAGATCTTCTGCTGTGATAGCGTTGTCCGCAGATGTGGTGCTAAAGACGCCACAAACCACGTGCAGTGTTGCCCATCCATTAGCGTCATGTTAGCATCTCAGATCGTAATTTTCAGTCTCTGATCTAGATCCCAAGGGGTTTCACTTGGCAGCATCGTGATCTCCTTGAACCTGATGATCCACTGTGTTTCTGATTTTGGCTGGCTAAATTCTTTGTTCAATGCATCCTGGATCGCCGCTATTCCTGCATTCGGGTGATTGCTCGAATACTTTATATACCATGTCAACACATGGTCCTACAGCGCACTCACTAGGGTAGCCTTTTTAATATTATCATCTGTAACTCCATGCGCTTCCCATTCTACCCTTACTACTAACCAAAACTGTTCTAGATCTTCGCTTCCTACTCCTTTGAATACTGGAAACTTGATCGCGCTTGTCATGTTTAAATTCTGGTTTACGTGCAGGTGTGCTAGGGCCCACTACAAACTCGTACCACTTTTGATCCAACCACTCTTCAATCTCTTTCTTCGTAGGGTTTCAAACTTCCGACCCCAGACATCCCTTAGGAAAATCCCAGTCCTGGCAATGGAACCATTTGTTAGCTTGTTGGGGCCTGACCCAGGTTTGGAAGAGTTATTAGCCAAACAAATCCTGCACTACTGGCCCTTTCGGCAACAATACGCAGAGCACGGACTGAAGTCTCACCTGAGGCAGTAGGGGAGGGCAGTAGGGGAGGGTGCTGGAACAAAGTTTTTGCACCCTTGGGATGTCTTGATGTGGTCTGGAGTGGTCGCGAATAGTTCTGCAACCTTGCGCCACTCTATACCGCTGTCGGGCTTTCGTGTAGATCTGTACAGATGCACTTTCTTATTAATGAAATTATTACAGATTTGATCTTCTACTTATAGTCTTTAAGAAAACATTTAACAATAAAACCTAGTGCGCGCAATCACAATTCTTAAAGATAGTGCAAGGATTTAGAACATAAGCAACAGATAGATTCACGATAAAGCACACAATGATTCAGATTTTCTTATCTTTATTTATCTTCTTCCAATACAACCAGATCTGCCCTAACACTCATCTGTAGGGATCCACGCACACAGCTGCGTACCTACCAGGCCTTTGCACACATAGCTGCAGAACCTCTATCTATCTACCAACACCCTTGACTTGGACTTACAGACATAGAGAGAATATTGCCTTCATAAACCCATAACATTCAAGATTCCAACCAAAAACTAACTTCTAACCATAGAGCCTTGCTCTATTTATACATTTCCATGGTCCGCGAACCATGGGTAGGCCGACTCACTTTCTATTTTCTTACATTATTTTCAGGCAGACAACCCTTTGACTTGACTCATTACAATTCACGCTCTACGCACTTTGTGGAGCCTTTACCCTACTTTTACCCAAAATTGTGGGCTTTGAGCCCCAAAACAGTTACGCAGGTCCTCCGCTACCCAACATGGAGCCTCCCTTCCAACCTTACACAACACTTTGTCTTGCTTTGTCAAGTACTCAAGATTCAATATTTTCCTCACAAAGGCAGTCTGTCGATCACAGTTGATCCTTTCCCCTCACAGGCTATTCATCTGAACTTGGTCCAACTGCAGGCTGAGCAACTTCCCCTTGAAAATTGTGCATTTCTAGAGGGCAACTAGCGTTCCCTCCAGAAATTGCGCAATCCTCTCTGGTAGCCTATTGGGATCCAGTATTGCGCAATCCTGCCAACCAGCATTTCCAGTAGGATTTGTGAAAATTTCACCAGCATGGCTGTTCAACCCAGGATTTGTGCAAATCTAGGCAACAGTTAGCTACTTTGCCTAGAAATTGTAGAAACCTCCTTGGAATTCAACCTAGCTCCCAGCCAGAAATGCACATTTTTCTCCAACAGTCGAGCAGTCTCTTGCATGTGCAGCTGAGTTGACTAGTTCCCTCCAGGACTAAGAAAAAATGACTTTCATGCATGGACTACTTCTCCCAAGGTAGCATGCAAAGGCATCCCTTGTTTCAGGGATCTATGTTTAGCAGTTGGAGATTACATGCAAGGATAATTTCAGAAACCTCTCACCAAGTGTCACTTTCCCTATATTTGTGGCATGCACATCACAACCTAGATGTTATCAAAACTCATCAACTGGACATTGCAGAGCTCATTCCTCACATCAATCTTACATTTCTGACATCCCACATCACATCTAGGAGCAGTTGGCATATTCACCTCAACTGTTGTTACACTAAAAAATGTCACCATGACTATTTACTGTTAGTATGGCTCTATCAACAGTCATGCTATCCTCCTGGGCAAGTCTTAAGCCTCTGCTCTCCATGTCAAACTCCAAAATAGAGAGAAAGTCTTTATAAATGTATTTATCTCTGGGTACGCAGGTTCTCTCAACCTTACCTGCGGGTACGCACCCAATGTTCACAAAAGCTGCATACTTGTACGCTCTGTATGTAAAGGGGCAGGTGCGTACCCCTGTAAAGGTCAAAATGCGCAAGTTTCATCTTTAAAAAGTTACTTGTGGTCATTTCTAGAGCATTCTAGAAGGTTGTTCGACGTGTATTGAGCGCCTCCAGATGGTTCATGTACCCCTACCAAAGAGGAACTTATCCCATCAATAAGGGAGCTATCCCATCTAAAGAGGGGATTATCCCATTGATGGTGGACCTGATTAACTTCCTCTTGAGCACTATAAATACAGGCATTGGGCCAGAAGGAGGGGAGGTTGGAAGCTAAACATTTCTAAGGGTAGATGCTGCAGGAATTAGGACTCCCATTTAGAAGCTTGTGAAGAGAGATTGCCATCTTTGCTTGTTCTATTTGGAAGTGGGTGAGCTTTGTCAAAGTAAAGGATAACTCTTGATGGACCCTGGGAGGGACTTGCACAACACCAAGGCTCAGGTTGTAATTGTTCCTTTTGTTTCCTATTAATGCAAATGAGTCCATTCTTCTCAATAGCTTGTTATTTATGAGTTGTTTCATATACTCCTTGGTCTATGTGTTAAATATGTTTTATTTTATGAGATTATCAAGTGCTATTTAATCGTTTGATTGTTAGCGAATGCAGGTTTCGAAGTGAAGGAGGAGCTCATCCGGATTAGCGAGGCTGGACTGCTACAACAGCGTTGGACTACAGGTAGGATCTAAACACTTGATTTCTTGTATAGTAAATGCATGTTTAGAGAAGGATTGCTCTTTTTTGTCACTAGAGAGTCTTAGGCTCCTAGGGAGGTTGATTTGTGTCCGCACTATCGACTCTTTCCGCCTGACAAAATGGCGACTCCACTGGGGAATCCATGAATGTGTTTGAGTTCTTTTTGATTTGTTATTTTGATCTGAGAAAAGTTGCTTGTTTTCTGATTTTTGGCTGTCTGACTGTGTATTTGGGTGGGTTAGCTTAGGGTCAAATTAGTTTGTATTTTTCTTAGCTTTGCCAGCAGTACACAGTCTCTGGGTTTAACACAGTGCGTACTTGTACGCACTGCGTCTTTGTGCACAGTGCGTACCCGTGCCTGTGTAAACAGATGACCTGCGTACCCCTGTCAATTTTGAGAAAATTTCAATTTTTGCCTTTTTGCTCTTTTAGTTTTTGTTTTTAATTTGTTTTTACTGCCCAGATCCACTGGTTACCTGCCATAAATCTTCACCTAAGCTAATTTCATTAGCATTCCTGCTTTAAGCTTTCATCAATTGGGTGTTTTGAGTCTCTTGTTGAGAAATTCTTGATTTGATTTCCTTTGGTCATTACTTGGAGGTTTGTCTCAGTCTTTTCACAATTTTGCATCTTTTTGCTTTTGTTTTTGCAAAAAAATTTCCCCCTCATTCGCCGGGGGGGGCTAAATTGTGTATGAGTGTTAATCGCCTTTGAGTGTTTTTATTTTTTGATCTTTGGAACTCTCACCCAATTTTCTCAACTTGCACTTGATTGGTTCTTAGATTACATTAGAATCATCTTGTGTTTGAGAATTCTCTTGCATAGATCACATTTGCATAATTAGAATTCTCATTTTCAGAATATGAATGAAAAATGTGCATAGATTACATTTGCATACTTTTCAAGTGAATTGTGCATAGATTACAATTGCATCGTTTACGTTCTGAAAAATCAATTGTAGATTTAGATCGGTTTTCTTTGATTTGAATTTACACAAAAAAAAATTAAAAACTATTTGGGAATTGATTTGCATTAGTTTTTCTTGATGAAATTAGTGCATTAGAGAATTTGTTATATTTTCTCTTAGTGATCAATTTTTGCATTGTTGGAAGTGAATGGAAACTCTCTCCTTACTTTAGTTAGGATTCATCGAATTGAAAAGATTACATTATCATATTCGATTGCATTCAGTTGAGTCGGGTCATAACACCATTGGTTTCGTATCCATTTACCCATTTGAGTAATAACAGCCTTAATAACACAACGCTTAATTAAAATTCATCTAGTAATTTTTACATTTCTAGGGTTCTGATACACCAACTAGCTTATGCTAGTGTCTTGGATTAGGATCTAGTTAACAATCCAAGACAGTAAACCAAACAAGTAGCTCATCTTGTGGTAGGATAAATCCAACTGTTTCATTTGTACTCTGGGAAAGCTCCTCTTAAAGGAGAAGCATGAGACCGTGTCCGAACCAGTGAGGGGATCAATCCTCCTTCATTGGGGAAGACGCCAGATACGCACGTACTACAAACGATAAACCTCGGATTATTGTCGAGGAGCCTGGGGTCACTTGTCGGTAAACCTTGGATTATTGTCAAGGAGCCGGCAAGGGGATTGAGCTTGTTACTCTGCCCTTGCGTGCTATCGGGTCGTAGACTGTTCCCCCAGGTATAGTTGTTGCTGTTGGTAACCTTAGTGACCATTATCTTTAGGATTCTACCCGAGGTGACGGTGGAGGGAAGATCCCACTGTACCTGGAGCAGACGTCGGCTAGACTCACTTGGATTTTCTGGGGGGTTCACTTCACTCGAGACGGTTAAAGTGGAGGAAATTGGTCCAGTCTATTCATTAAGCAGGTTGCCGGGGTAACTATTCCACCCGCCACTTCTGTACTGAATTCTGCGATGTTGGATTTCATCCCCAACTAGTGTTTTCGGTTCGGAAGGTTACTGTTTGTGTGTGGTTTGACTCCTAGATTTGATAGCGCGTGTTAATTTGTTTGTTTTTACTTTTAGAGACCATAGGTGTGAATTGTGAATTGTTAATTTTAGTTTTAAATTGTTAATAAAATTCACTGAAGTTGAATATAATGGCAAATGTTCCGGAATTTACCAACCTAGGAACCCCTCCTAATGAGAATCCTAGTACTTTTCCTTACTTTGGAAATGTTGGTCCTCCTTATATGGCTACTTTGTCATTACCTAGATTTACAATAGGTTTACCGATATGGTTATTTTCAACTTCGTTGGCCCAAAATACTCCAATTGTTCCATCTCAACCGGATGCTTCACCTCAACAGAGTTCACCATCTCAACATCACCAACCTTCTGTTGACCCTTTACCTTCTTCGCCTAATTTTTCTTCCTCCATTTCTTCCTCTTCGCCTGGTAAAAGCCTTGATGCTAGTAACCAGGAGGCTAAGAAGAAGAAGAAAGGGAAGAAGAAGAAGAAGCAAGATAAGAAAGAAGTCAACCAACCAACCACGACTGTAAGTGTTAGTTGTGTTGAGGAAAACTCCGACATGCATCGTAAACCCAAATACCCTTGCAGGCTTTGTAAGGGTGACCACTTCCTTGTCAATTGTCCTGGTATTCCAAAGGTCTTGGAAGTATGGTCAGAAAAATCCCATCAACTTTCCATTGATCCGTCAACCAGTGATAGTCAGGTTCCTGGGAAAAAGGGTAAAGTTAGGTTTCCTTGTAAGTTATGCAAAGGGAGTCATCAAACTCACGTTTGCCCTCACATGGATGAAGCCTCAACATTGTTGGAAAATCTTACTGTTCCACAGCAAGAATTTCCAACTGGTTACCATAAACTTTCTCCCAACCTACCGTCAAGTGACGGAGTGATTGATCTAAATTCAAGTACGGTCGATCACACTCTTCCATTGGAGAGTGAAACTCATGTCACTCAGGTTGATGATCCATTAGTTGATCAAGTGGTCGATTCAATTTCACATTCGGTCGATCCCACTTTCTCTTTAGAGAGTGAACTTCATACCACTCAGGTTCTTCTTGTTACATCAGATTCTTCTATGCCGGGGGGCATTTCACCTGTTTCTACAGAACCCCCTCCAAGTACTGAGGTCTTTTCCTTTGATTGGAATAGGCTGACAAAACCTCGTCTTCCTTCCTCCATCCCTTTCCAAATCATTGTCAAGGCTGGTGGTAGGGACATACATCGTACTCAGGTAGATGAAGGTGCTTCTGTTAGTATTTTATCTTCAACTGTTTGGAAAGCTTTGGGTTCCCCTCAGCTTGCGCCTATTACGTAGAATCTGAAAGCTTTTAACAGAACCATTAGTGAACCTTTAGGGATCCTTCCTAAGTTTTCTATTACCATGGAAGGTAAAACTGTCTGTATTGATCTTATGGTAGTTCGAGGTCCCTTGGATTTCAATTTACTCCTTGGGAGAGACTATGTTTATGCAATGAAAGCTGTCGTATCGACACTCTTTCACGTGATGTCTTTCCCTCACAATGGTAGTATTGTGACTGTAGACCAGCTTTCGTTCCCTAGTCTTGTTTCAACTACCAATAATATGACACCCCTAAATGTTCCTGATTCTAAAGTGGTATCTACCCTGCCACGGGTTAATTATGTGGCAACTGGTCCCATGTTTTCAGTTACCGATGTAAGTGAGCCTCTCACTGTTGATTTAGATCCGGTAATTGACATGGAAAACTCTATGGGATTACTTGAACACGATGTTCTTATCCCTTTTGAGTCCCTTGACATGTGTTCCTTCCATAGAAGTATTCTTCCTTCTGATGAAGACCTCTTGGAAGCCATGATCAAGGTGTGTCCATTGACATGTCTTTCTTCTAGTTGGAAGCCATGATCAGTGGGGGCGAGGATAGTTTTTTCCTGTACCAACCTCGTTAAAAAATGAAACAGGCTGCAACGAGGATAGTTCTTTTACTGAGTCAACCTCGTTAAAAAATGAATCAGGTATGAGGAAAGTTCCTTTTACTATGTCAACCTCGTTAAAAAATGAATCAATGTGTGTGAGGAAAGTTCCTTTTACTGTGTCAACCTCGTTAAAAAATGAATCAGTGTGTGTGAGGAAAGTTCCTTTTACTATGTCAACCTCGTTAAAAAATGAATCAGTGTGTGTGAGGAAAGTTCCTTTTACTGTGTCAACCTCGTTAAAAAATGAATCAGTGTGTATGAGGATAGTTCCTTTTACTGAGTCAACCTCGTTAAAAAATGAATCAGTGTGTGTGAGGAAAGTTCCTTTTACTATGTCAACCTCGTTAAAAAATGAATCAGTTGGTGTGAGGAAAGTTCCTTTTACTGTGTCAACCTTGTTAAAAAATGAATCAGGTTAGAGGATAGTTCCTTTTACTGTGTCAACCTCGTTAAAAAATGAATCAGGTTAGAGGATAGTTCCTGTTACTGATTCAACCTCATTAAAAAATGAATCAGGCACGAGGATAGTTTTTTCCTGTATCAACCTCGTTAAAAACTGAAACAGGCTAGCACGAGGATAGTTTGTTCCTCTCTCAACCTCGTTAAAAAATGAAATTGGATGTTGTGAGGATAGTTTCTTCTAGTCTCAACCTCGTTAAAAAATGAAACTGGAAGTCATGAGCATAGTTCCTTGTCTTGTGTCAAGCTCATTAAAAAACGAAACAAGGAGTATCGAGGAAAGTTCCTTTTACTGTGTCAACCTCGTTAAAAAATGAATCAGTGTGTGTTGAGGATAGTTTGTTCCCGTCTCAACCTCGTTAAAAAATGAAACTGGATGTTGTGAGGAAAGTTCCTTTTACTGTGTCAACCTCGTTAAAAAATGAATCAGTGTGTACGAGGAAAGTTCCTTTTACTGTGTCGACCTCGTTAAAAAATGAATCAGTGAGTATGAGGACAGTTCTTTTCTTGTGTCAACCTCGTTAAAAAATGAAACAACTCCCTTTTCAAGTCGGATCTTTACACGATCTTGAAAGTAAAGCTTCATTCCATCCAGATGGTTGAATGAAATGAAGCTTGGGGGGCATGTACCTTGATTTGCATCATTATGCTGGGGGCATGCGAACTTCATGAGCATAGTTCCTTGTCTTGTGTCAAGCTCGTTAAAAAATGAAACAAGGGTAGGTTAAATAGGTAGATTGTAGAGAGTAGTCATGAGCATAGTTCCTTGTCTTGTGTCAAGGTCATTAAAAAATGAATCAAGGATTTTATGAGCATAGTTCCTTGTCTTGTGTCAAGCTCATTAAAAAATGAATCAAGGTTTTTAGAGCATAGTTCCTTGTCTTGTGTCAAGCTCGTTAAAAAATGAATCAAGGTTTTTAGAGTAGAGTTTTTGTTAGGTAGATTGTAGAGAATAGTTATGAGCATAGTTCCTTATCTTGTGTCAAGCTCGTTTAAAAAATGAAACAAGGGTTTTGAGGATAGTTCTTTTCCTGTGTCAACCTCACTAAAAAATGAAACAACTCCCACAAGTCTTTCCAAGATCTTGAAAGTAAAAGCTTCATTCCATCCACCTCATTGAATGCAATGAAGCTTGGGGGGCATGTACCTCATTTTGCGTCATTATGCTGGGGGCATGTGAACTTATAACAAGCATAGTTTTTCGTTTCAAGCTTGCGTAAACATGAAACCGAATCTGAGCATAGTTCTTTTCCTGTGTCAAGCTCGTTAAAAAATGAAACAAATCCTCTTCTAATTGAGTCGAGAGTTTGACTAGATCTCATAAATGTTAAGTTGTATATTTAGGTTAGTTATTTCAGTGTTTTGCATAATTTTCTTACAGTTTTAGGTCGGGTCTTTCAAATGATCTCGTACATGAACCTTCATTTCATCCAGCTTGTACTTAGTTGAATAAAATGAAGCTAGGGGGGCATGCACTCTAGCAGCTATGCTTAGGGGGCATCAAGCACAGTTTTATCTCTGTTTCAAGCTTGTGTAAAAATGAAACTACTTTGAAGCATAGTTTTTATCTGTTTCAAGCTTTTGTAAAAATGAAACCTATTTCGAGTCAATTTCAGTTATTTTCAAGACTCGTTAAACTCATGAAAATCCCAAGATTATTTTGCTATCTTTCATTCTCGTAAAACAAATGAAAATGCCGAGTTCTTTCCGTCTTTTCCTGCTCGTAAATTAAATTGAAAGTCGACCATATGAGTACATTTTTATCATTTTTTCGAACTCATTAAAACTTACGAAAAAATGAAAACCATGAGTACATTTTTATCATTTTTTCGAACTCGTTAAAACTTACGAAAAAGTGAAACCTCAGAGTCATCTTTTAAGCCCTTTTCTGACTCCTAAAATATGAAAAGATTGTCGAGCGTTTCTTTTACACTCGTTAAAACAGAATTAAAAGACGGTCCCCTTATAGCCCTTTTCTGACCGTAAAAATAGGAAAAGGTTGTCGAGTTTTTGTCGTTTCAAACTCGATACTGGAAATAAAACGACGTGTCCTTGATCGCTTTTTACTTTTCAGGTCAGTGGCACTAATTATGAAAGTACTCCTTGGTCACAAGATCAAGCGGTTCCCCCAGGTATTATTTTATACTTTTTTGGGCTTGAGGGACACAAATCTACGAAAAAGTTCAACTTGGAGTCTTCTTAAGTTTTTCAGACTCTCTAAAATTGAAAAACGTCGAGTTTCTCCTATACTGGACTCGTTAAAATTTCACAGTAAAGGACCTGTTCGATTACAAACAAGAACAGACCACTCCTTCTTAGGGTCCGAATCTAAACTAAGTTGGACTCATCCGAAGGATGAGCTTATAATCAAGCATATGTTATCCTCCTCAAGCTTGTTAAAAATAAAGAGGTACTTGCCAGAAATGGTGGGAGAAAAGAGAGAAGAATGAGCCTATTTGTTATCCTTTGTCTCAGAAGAAACCTTATTACCACTCTTGAACACGACACTTTTCATTCACCTGGGTTGGGAAATCCTTTACCTCACAGTTGATCAAACCACATTGAAAGTCTTTAACCGGGTTCTGGGGATTAACCTTGAGTCGTTTATCACCAAGGCATCTGTTGTGTCGTTATGTGTTCAAGAGGTCTGCAAGCAAAACTTTCATCTGCAAAATACTTGTCATACATTTGACCATCCCTGAGTCAGTCCTTACAGCAACATTTCTTCAACTTGAACAATGATTTCGTGTTGTGGGCTTGCCTGCAACGGGTCGCTTTCTATCGACATCAGCACATTATCTAGAGAGATGACTTAGAAATCGTCAGTACCTTGAAGTCTGCATGCATCAATGGCAGGTTTCTCGCCTTTGACGTCAGTTTACATCATTGACTTTCGATCGAAGGATTCTGTGAAATGTTCGACATCAACTCATTCATTCACATCTCATGGATTGTACTGGGTACTTTGAGAACCATTGACATTACTGGTGGTCTCTCTCACACTTGTTAACAGTTTACATCATCGACTGGTAATCAAGTGGTTTCTACCATGTTCGACATCAACTCATTTATTCGCATGGCTAGAATCGTACCAATTCGGGAAGTAGAAATGAAGACCTTGGATCTAGTTTCCACCATCTAGGCTGCGAGGAGTTTTGTATTCATTATCCAAGTAGACTAATCATAAACAGATGGCTGCACCCATACTGTGTCTACAAAAAAGTCTATGATTATGATGTACTTGAAGATCATTCCTGTATCAGAGTAGTTAGTCTGTTAGTTAAAATTTTGATCTGAGTATGGGAATGCCTACCTCAGCGATGATATAATCTTATACATGTATTTTGTGTTGAAAATTGCAGGTTCTGACCAGGCTCTCCACGAGATAATCCTTGAAATGATAAAGCGCTTCACTCTTCCTAGATTTACAAAACCCTAATCTACTACAGGCTTCGCACTTTAGGGGGCAATCTGTTACACTAAAAAATGTCACCATGACTATTTACTGTTAGTATGGCTCTATCAACAGTCATGCTATCCTCCTGGGCAAGTCTTAAGCCTCTGCTCTCCATGTCAAACTCCAAAATAGAGAGAAAGTCTTTATAAATGTATTTATCTCTGGGTACGCAGGTTCTCTCAACCTTACCTGCGGGTACGCACCCAATGTTCACAAAAGCTGCGTACTTGTATGCTCTGTATGTAAAGGGGCAGGTGCGTACCCCTGTAAAGGTCAAAATGCACAAGTTTCATCTTTAAAAAGTTACTTGTGGTCATTTCTAGAGCATTCTAGAAGGTTGTTCGACGTGTATTGAGCGCCTCCAGATGGTTCATGTACCCCTACCAAAGAGGAACTTATCCCATCAATAAGGGAGCTATCCCATCCAAAGAGGGGATTATCCCATTGATGGTGGACCTGATTAACTTCCTCTTGAGCACTATAAATATAGGCATTGGGCCAGAAGGAGGGGAGGTTGGAAGCTAAACATTTCTAAGGGTAGATGCTGCAGGAATTAGGACTCCCATTTAGAAGCTTGTGAGGAGAGATTGCCATCTTTGCTTGTTCTATTTGGAAGTGGGTGAGCTTTGTCAAAGTAAAGGAGAACTCTTGATGGACCCTGGGAGGGACTTGCACAACACCAAGGCTCAGGTTGTAATTGTTCCTTTTGTTTCCTATTAATGCAAATGAGTCCATTCTTCTCAATAGCTTGTTATTTATGAGTTGTTTCATATACTCCTTGGTCTATGTGTTAAATATGTTTTATTTTATGAGATTATCAAGTGCTATTTAATCGTTTGATTGTTAGCGAATGCAGGTTTCGAAGTGAAGGAGGAGCTCATCCGGATCAGCGAGGCTGGACTGCTACAACAGCGTTGGACTACAGGTAGGATCCAAACACTTGATTTCTTGTATAGTAAATGCATGTTTAGAGAAGGATTTCTCTTGTTTGTCTTGTTTGTCACTAGAGAGTCTTAGGCTCCTAGGGAGGTTGATTTGTGTCCGCACTATCGACTCTTTCTGCCTGACAACAGTTTTGTGGTAAGCTTGTTTCCCATGCCTTGTGTTGCATTTCTGTTGCTTTTTATGTTTTCACTTGTATGATTATTGTTTTCTTGATTTCTTTGAATGCTTGCTGTCGTTTACATGTATAATAGCTTTTCATAGCTCTATTTCAATTTTTGTTGCTATCTCATTACTGTCACATGCATGAAACTGTTTACACAGATGTTCGCCCAACCGACGAAATGCCTCACCCACATGCATGTTGATTTGTTTGGTGAAACTTTCGCTCATGTTTTGTAGGCACTGTCAATCACTTTGGCTATCATTTAGTGTCACCATGCATTTACTATCTTATTTTCTTTCAGTTTCCTATCAGCGAGTCGGGCCAACCTTGACCCGGGCTTTGCCATCACTAAGGCTACATTGCACAATCTGGGAAAGGAAGGCTCACCTTCCTCTCTAGATTGGTTCATTCCTACCCAGCACTAGCCTCCAAGACTGTTTTGTGCATTTTTGGAGGAAAATGGTTGTTTGGCCCAAGAAATTGCGCAAATCTGTCCCTGGGCCAGCAGTCCTTCCTAGCTAGAATTGTGGATTACGCAATCCCAACAGCCAGCAACTAGACTGGACTGTGCATTGCACAGTTCCAGTAGTTATTTAGTCTCCCAGCAGCCCAGACTGTGCCTTGTGCAGTCTTGGAATTTGGTCTACCGACCTCCCGACCAAAATTGCATAACCTTCATGATCAGTCACACAGGTATGTTGCAAGTCAGTTCTTGAGTTCATTTTGGTTTTCGACTGATAGATTGCTTACCATGAGTGTTGCCATGTCCCCAAGTATTGCAGGTGCTCATCTACCTCTCAGTAGTGTAGGTACAATGGTTTCCAAGAGAGCAGAGTCAAAGACATTGTTCAGAGCACACCTGGAGATGCAGTCGATCAAGTGTCTATGAGCTTGCCTACTCACAAAGACATCAAGTTGTTCGTAGACAAGGACATCAAGATATGACAACAACAACATCACGACAAGCAACACCATGAAAAACAGCTGAAGGTAGCATACCGAATGCAACAAATGCAGTGAACATAGCGAATACAAAAAATGCAAGAGGAAGGTTGTTGACAACATAGAGGCGGGACAAAGTTGCAAGATCAAGCAGATCCACTTATAATGAAAGAAACTTTGGAGACTTAGGCTATGAGGTAATGGAAAGACATGAAGGTCACGCTAAGATAGAGAATGGAACAAAGAAGGAGTTACATGTGTTGAAGCAGCAACTCAAGGAAGAACATGAAGCTGCACAGCCAGATGAATGAGTTGCAACAGGATCAAGAACAACAGTAGGCACAATGTGCACTCACGATGAAACTGTGCCCATACAAGTTGAAGATCCATCCCAGTAGCTAACATATAGCAAACATGATGAGAAGTGGTGTTGATCAGATGCAAGGGAATCAACAACATTCATGTCATTGTGCACTCGCATGCAACCCAACCCATCCAGTAAACTCACCAAGGTGAAGGAAAGAAGCAGTCCAACTAGAGCTAAACATGTACTTCAACAAGTTGATGCGCATGACCACAATACACACTTGAAGATTAGCACAGACACTATGCATCAATGTGCTACTGGTTCTGTCGCACCTAAGAATACCATGTGCATGTTAGCAGGCGAGTTGGATGAAGGGGCCGAACCAATGCACCAGTTGTAATAGAGGTAAGAGTTCATTTCAGAAATATGTCACCATGAGGTGCATGCACACGATCACAGATGACCAAGCTTGGGATCATCTCACCACCTTCACCATCACAAGCATGTCAAAGAGTTGGTCTCATCATAGGAAACTGAGTGTCAGTGATGTCTTGCATGTCTTGCTCAAGCCATGTTGTCTCACATGAGTACATGTGCATTGTAATATTGGGTCAGTCAAGTGTCAATAGTTGGATGTAACAGTCATAGAGTAGGTGAAGAGTCATGAGGGTAGTTGAATGGTCACAAAGGGGAATGTCAAGGGTCACCCCACCCTTTGCTATAAATAGTTCCTCATAACTCATTGTAAGGGCTTTTGGTCAGCCAAGCTTCTATTAAGACTACCTTGAATAAAGCTTGGACAGTATTGTAACGTGCCTTGGCTTCTCCACTGCACGGAGCTAATACATCTCTTTGGAGGAGCAGGAAGATGTGGCTATAACATTTCACTGATGGGGCTAGCAAGTTTACATGGATGTATTGTATGATTGGAACTTACACTTCTTTATATAATAAGAGCCAACACATATTCATCCATATGTTGTTATTATAGTTGGACTGCTCTAGTTTCCTTAATGATATATGTTGTTTAACTTACGTATTTGTGTATGAACTGATTTGTATGCAATTATATGAATCTTGTTGCAAATGTGTTGTATATGCTATTAATGTTGTCTCATCTATGTTGACTTCTCTGTCAGACATTAGACAGACCTTTCACATGAACCTTGCTGTAACAACCGTTTCACTCATTTGGACTGATTCGTGAGTGTTGTACATGTTATCTTACCTTGTATGATGTGACTGCGACATCTGAGTGGACTGCTCCGCCAGAAACTATGTATGTCCTTTTGTGAACATGTGTGTTCCTAACTGAGTTGGGACTGATCCCTTTCAACCTAGAACTCACCTTCACCCTCATCTCCCCCCTATGCATAGAACCTCCCATACAACTTCCTTGACTCACTGCAGCAGACACACCCTTGCTATTGACAGGGTTATCTTACTTGCCTGTGTGCAACATCGCGGTTAAGGCATTACCTTATGACCCACTGTTGGGACTCCTACACCAAATGGTATGAGGTCTAATTGGGACTTCTTACTAGGGAGATCCCTTTGACATGTTGGTGGGTCCAACACCGTTAATAGGAGGGATATTGATTTTACTATTTATCATATACCTGGAGTTGTTCCATTATCAAAACCTCCCTACAGAATGAGTATTCCTAAATTAATGGAGCTAAAAATTCAATTACAAGAACTCTTGGAAAAAAATTACATAATACCAAGTGTGTCTCCTTAGGGATCACCATTTTTGTATGTGAAAAATAAAGATGGCACATTGAGATTGTGCATAGATTATAAACAACTAAATAAGACAACTATCAAAAATAAATATCCCTTGCCCATAATAGATGAATTGTTTGATCAAGTTAGAGGGGCTTTTATTTTCTCCAAAATTGATCTAAGGTCAGGATATCATCATATCAAAATTAAGGATGAGAATATTCACAAGACAACATTTTGCACACATTATGGGCATTATGGATTTGTAGTACTTCCATTTGAACTTACTAATGCACCTATTACGTTCATGTGTCTCATTAATAGTGTACTAATACCATTTCTTGATAAATTTGTAATTATCTTTATAAACGATATTATGGTATACTCGAAGAGTAGAGAAGATCATGACCAACACTTCAAATGGTCCTTCAAACTCTATGAGATAATGAATTGTATGCCAACTTCATAAATTGTTCATTTAACCATAAACAAATTCATTATCTAGGACATGTAATATTAGAAGAAGGAATCATTGTTGATCCTAAAAATTTAAAAGAAATAATGAAATGGCCAACACCCAAAAATGTAGAAGATGACAAGTCCTTTATGGGAATCATGGGTTACTATAAAACATTTATAAAGGATTCTCCAAACTTGTGCATCTGATTACTTCTCTATAGAAAAAAGGGATCAAATTTGAGTGGATTCAAAAGTGTCAAGACAACTTTGACAAGATAAAATAACTTTTGACCACAAATCCAATATTAAAATTGGTTGATCCCAATAAGGATTTTGTGGTATGTATAGATGAATGCAAAGAAGGATTAGGGTGAATTTTGATGTGGGATGGTCATGTTATTTCTTATGAGTCTAAAAAGCTGAAAGAGCATTAGAAAAACTGCACTACTCATGATCTACAACTAGCGGCCATTATTCATGCATTAAAATGTGGAGACATTACTTAATAGGGAGGAGGTTTCAGCTAAAAAAAAATAATGTTAGTCTCAAGTATTTATTTGATAAGCCTAATCTAAATGTTAGACAAGCAAGATGGTTGGCATTTATTAGTGAATATGATTTTAAGATTATGCATATCAAGGGAAAAGAAAATAAGATAGTTGATGCCTTAAGAAGAAAACTTAATTAGATGTGTGCTACATCTACAATAAGTTGGTCAACAAACCTAGTAGAACAAGTCAAATGACTGCGAATTCCAATTCAGAGTATCTGGAAATCAAAGAAAATGTGTAGAAAATTGAAAAACAATGATTTTTCAATAGACAATGAATATTTATTATTGTTTAAAAGTAAAATTTATATACTTGATGAAATAAATCTGAAAAAAATTGTCTTAGATGAACTACACAAAAGGCCAACAATTGGTCATGTTGGCTACAAGAAGTTGATTACTATATTAAGAAAAGGTTTTGCTAGCCAGATATGAAAATTGAAATAACAGAATATGTGGCTAGATGTCTTGAGTGCCGTCAAGTTAAAGCATCTCATTAACACCCTAGTGGGTTGTTACAACCCCTACCCATTCCAGAATGCAGATGGGAGACAATTTCAATGGAATTTATCACTGGATTACTAAAAACAAGGAAGCAACGTGACTACATTATTGTTGTGGTTGAAAACTTAATAAAGTAGTTCACATTATTCTAGTCAAATCCACTTTTAAAACCATAAACATTACAAAAATATTCATGGGGGGGGTGAGAGGGGAGGGGAAGTTCAAACTTCATGGAATACCTAAAGTTGTAATTTCAGATAGGGATGCAAAATTTACATCCAAATTTAAGAAAGGATTGTTTGAAAACATTGGAACCAAGTTAAATTTTAGCACATACCATCATCCTCAAACTGATGGTCAAAAAAAGAGGACTAATCACATATTGGAGGATATGCTAAGGATGCATGTTAAAGATAAATAGACTATGTTAGCACCTAAATCTGCCTCAGAGTGAAAGAAGGCAAAATTCAGGGTAACCACACTCAGTCTGGTAACTAGCCCTACCAGAACAAGAGAGGGCTCTCTCTGAGTCACACTCAGTGAATAGATGAATGAAAAGGACTGAGATGACTTTCCAATGAACAATTTATCTTAGGCTAGTAAGTGAAAATGAACATAAGGATGGATTTTTATGAATGACTGTGTTTCTGGGATGTTATGGGACCACTGGACCTCAATGAACAGAGAACTTAACATAAAGGCATAGATTATTTCGTGAGGCAAGGTAGGCAGAAAGCATAGCAATTTTAGTTTTAAGATATGGCGGAATGGAGAGATTGATTTAAGAAGGTGAAAAGGGCATGGACAACATGAATCCTTTTCAACAGAAGAATGAACACTGTATATGAAATTTTTCCACAGGTAGAGCAATAAAATTGAATTCTACCTAATCTCATTTGAAAAATTTCACCAGAAATGAATATGAAATGAAATATGGAACATAACAAGATACATATGAAACATAAGAGACACACTTGCTACACTCACAACCACAAGAATCTCATGAAACAGATCCGCTGCCTTTCATTAATTCTCTGTAAAAATATACAATGCAGAAACAAAGTTTCTTTCCCATAGTCTCCCAGAAGTTACAATCCAACCAACCAAAAAAAATTTCTTTGCAAATGGTTTGCATACAATATATAGAATGTGCCATGAAGAGATAGAACGCCAAAGGGACACAAAATGAAGGTGGAGAGCCAAGCATCAGCTATAGGTGTAGCACCAAAAACATGACACATGGCTTGGCTGACCCTTTTCCTTCCTTAGCCACTTGTATAACTGACCATATGGAGTGAAAATATTTATAAAACCGCCACTCTCCTCCTCCTGTGCGTTGCGCTCTTTTCCAGGTGACTTTTAGAGGCCTTCCCGATGTCAAAATTGAGCACAGAATAGCTTGTTGGAAAGGTATTTGAGTCTACTTTCCAACCCAACTAGAATTTTTCGATTTAGAGTTTATTTTCTCTATCAAAAATCAAATATCCCAAGACTGGTCGAACTCTTCCAAATGAGGCTGCCTCAAGGCAGAGTGCTGTTGCGGTCAACTTTTGAATGCCTTCCTCAATCTCAAATTAAGCTCGTAATAGCTCATTGAAAATCTTGTCCTGTCTACTTTCCATCCCAACCAGAATTTTGCAATTTGGAGTTCATTTTCCTTATCAAAAATCAAATCTCCCAAGACTGGTCGAACTGTGCCAAATGAGGCTGCCTAAAGGCAGAGTGCTGTTACAGTCAACTTTTGAATGCCTTCCTCAACTCCAAATTGAGCTAATGATAGCTCATTGGAAATCTACTTGTCTTTAGTTATCATTTGGGTCATCAAGAAAGTCATTTTTCCAACCTAGCTAGGAGAAAACTTGATTTTCTTGATGTCGCTCCATAGGTGCATCAATTTTCCCAAGGCAACTGTATTTTTGACATTTCCTCAAAACCATAACACTTGTGTAAAAAGTGAAGGAGGTTTTTATTCCCTGATCCATTATGGACAAAAATCTCTCTAATTTTTCCCAAATTCATCTTTGATTGCTCAGAAACATCATTTGAGTTAAACATATCACGATGTGTGGGACAAGGGATTTGCCATAATGAAGCGAAATGAAGGGGATAGGGAGCTTCTAAATTCTTGAGGAAATTTTGGGAAGTATGGAGGGATGTTAGGAAGTAGGGGAAAGTGGAATCTCAGAAATTGAGTGAGGGGAAGGGGTCCAAAAAGGAAAAACACAGGCCCAACCATAGAAAATTGCCAGGTTGTAGCAAGAAACTAGGGTTTGTGCGAAAATGAGGAATTTGGGGGATCTCAATGATGGGAAGTGTTTTATAAGGTATTTTAAGGATAGGGGAAGGTGTATGAACATCAGGATACAAGCTTTTCCGATGATTTGACCATCCAAGAGAAATTAGCTTCAAAACCCTAGGAGAGGGAAATGAACCTTGCCTAGGCGCAACTGAAGCACGAACAAGGTGTGAAATGACCCAATGGAACTTGACATGATGATGAAAACCCTCTGAATGATGGTAGACTCAGTTGAATGGTGACATGGAACATCATTTGGACAACTTTGACAAGGGTAAAATCACACCCTAGACCTAATGCCTAGTGACCAAATTTTACTTGAAGACTCACTAAAATGATAAAATTTGACCTTGACACCTTAAAATCACTTGTGTAAGAGCATGTTTGATCACTGGAGGAAGGCTGCAAACACTGACACTAACATTGGCTCCAATGGGGGATGGTAGCTCCTTGGAGGTGCCAAGAACAACAGATCTCTGGAAGAGCTAGACAGTGCCTTTTGTCCATTGGGCTATGGAGTCCATTATTCCGACAAACCAACATGACTCAATTTATTGACTGAAACTTGACTGAAACTGACTCAATGCAAAATTACATGACTAAAAAAAAACTTGACTCTGAACTTAAAACTTAAAGCTTGGTGGTAGAGAATGACCACCTTTATTTCTTACAAGACCATATATCATCAAACTATATCAAACTGCCAATGTGACCAATCAAGAAGATGGCTTCTTGACTGATTCTTCCTATCAGATCTTCTGGTCAACAATTGATATTGGTAACTGGGCATCCAAAAACATAATTGGCCATGATCTCCTTCATCACTGAATACTGCAATAATCACCTTCACTGCCATCCACAACAAATTTGCCATTGGATCATGAAAAACATGAATATTTACCTCCTGCTGAAGAAACAAGATGTCTTTTTCTTTTGATTCTGATCTTCCTTCATAATGTACTTCAGAAAAAGTATGTTCCTGGTCCTAAAAAATTTCTGAACAAGTAGATGAGTGGATTTCCCCTTCAAAGAACACTTCAAAACATGAAACATATGAGGAAGAATCTGAAATGGAATCCATAATGGTCTGGTCGGCTATAGTCTGAATACATTTTTGATCATCTTGACATGATATGACAGCCAGATTCTCATTACATTCATCACATTCATCAATCATGAGAAAAGCAACTTTGGATGATTCTTGAAACCCAACATTAACATTTTTATCATCTACCATAAATTCATCCAGAGAAAGCTTTTCACTTACTTGACTGCAGATCTCATCTTGTTGTTTATGAACTGACTGGATTACCTCTTCATGAAGGCTTTGTTCTGATGACATGAGAACATTTGGACCCAAAACTTTGTCTTCTTCTATGGACCAATCTGAAACGACACTTTTTCTTTCATCACTTTCAGCCATATGGAACTCTCCAACCTGATGATCTATTTCATGTAATTCATGTTGACTGTCAAGATGAAAAATTCCTTCATTTTCCACCGTACAAAGATCTTGATTCTACTGAAAAGTTTCCTGATCGTCTTTACACTACCGAAAGGGATTTTCATACAGGGCTTCCATGATTTCATCATCCACAAAATTATCATCCTCATAATATTTTTCAAGGCTCTCAATAAAACCATAAGCATGCTTGCAACAATCATGAACTAGATTCAATGATGGATAAGAGTCTTTATATCTTTCAATGAACAGGGCATGAAAATCCTTTAGACAGTAAATACAAGCAGCGGGCAAATTTTCATACCAATATTGGGCTTCACCTTCAAGAGCGACCATGAATATCTTCATTAAGCAATCTTCAGGAAAATCAACCTTCAACTTATGAATATGCATGTGAAATCGAACTAGATGTAAAGCAATGTCCTTCTTACCATCATCTTTAAACGTAGGCAGATTCCTTGACCAATCTACCTTTGGAATTTTATTTGGGAAGCCTGAGATGTGATCTCGGCTCATGGGAGCGTATCTTCTTGCAAGCCACTCCATTTTAAAAAATCTCAAAGCTACAGATCCCTCTGCAGTGGAGTCACCATGAAGCACCGATTGCTGGATTATTCAGTCAAAGGAGTCGCCAGGTGAATGATTTCAGCCATCTTCTTATGTCTGATCGTTGTTCACCATCAACATCAGATCTGAACTTGAGATATGTCCTGGGGCAAGACAATCTACAAGCAAACCATTTTCGTCCCTAGTATGGTCGCCACTATGTTAGCACCTAAATCCGCCTCAGGCTGAAAGAAGGCAAAATTCAGGGTAACCACAAACCAAGCTCAGTCTGGTAGCTAGCCCTACCAGAACAGGAGAGGGCTCTCTCCGAGTCACACTCAGTGAATAGATGAACGAAAAGGACTGAGATGACTTTCCAATGAACAATTTATCTTAGGCTAGTAAGTGAAAATGAACATAAGGAGGGATTTTTATGAATGACTGTGTTTCTGGGATGTTATGGGACCACTGGACCTCAATGAACAGAGAACTTAACATAAAGGCACAGATTATTTCGTGAGGCAAGGTAGGCGGAAAGCATAGCAATTTTAGTTTTAAGATATGGCGGAATGGAGAGATTGATTTAAGAAGGTGAAAAGGGCATGGACAACATGAATCCTTTTCAACAGAAGAATGAACACTGTACATGAAATTTTCTCACAAGTAGAGCAATAAAATTGAATTCTACCTAATCCCATTCGAAAAATTTCACCAGAAATGAATATGAAAGGAAATATGGAACATAACAAGATACATATGAAACATAAGAGACACACTTGCTACACTCACAACCACAGGAATCTCATTAAACAGAGCCGCTACCTTTCATTAATTCTCTGTAAAAATATACAATGTAGAAACAAAGTTTCTTTTCCACAGTCTCCCAGAAGTTACAAGCCAACCAACCAAAAAAAATTTCTTTGCAAATGGTTTGCATACAATATATAGAATGTGCCATGAAGAGATAGAATGCCAAAGGGTCACAAAATTAAGGTGGAGAGCCAAGCATCAGCTAAAGATGCAGCACCAAAAACATGACACTTGGCTTGGGTGACCCTTTGCCTTCCTTTGCCACTTGTATAACTGACCATATGGAGTGAAAATATTTATAAAACCACCGCGCTCTTCCTCCTGTGCGTCACGCTCTTTTCTAGGTGACTTTTGGAGTCCTTCCTGATGTCCAAATTGAGCACAGGATAGCTTTTTGGAAAGGTATTTGAGTCTACTTTCCAACCCAACTAGAATTTGTCTATTTGGAGTTCATTTGCTATATCAAAAATCAAATCTCCCTAGACTGGTCGAACTTTGCCAAATGAGGCTGCCTCAAGGCAGAGTGATGTTGCGGTCAACTTTTTAATGCCTTCCTCAATCTCAAATTAAACTCGTGAAAGCTCATTGGAAATCCTATCCTATCTACTTTCCATCTCAAACATAATTTTGCAATTTAGAGTTCATTTTACCTATAAAAAATCAAATCTCCCAAGACTGGTC
Source organism: Pinus tabuliformis (assembly GCA_031772625.1). Lineage (NCBI taxonomy): Eukaryota > Viridiplantae > Streptophyta > Pinopsida > Pinales > Pinaceae > Pinus > Pinus tabuliformis. The sequence continues at coordinate 670,818,807 of CM062814.1, forward strand.
GAACTGTGCCAAATGAGGCTGCCTAAAGGCAGAGTGCTGTTACAGTCAACTTTTGAATGCCTTCCTCAAATCAACATTGAGGTCATGATAGCTCATTATAAAGCTACTTGTCTCTAGTTATCATTTGGATCATCAAGCAAGTCATTTTGCCAACCGAGCTAGGAGAAAACTTGATTTTCCTGAGGTCGCTCCAGAGGGGCATCAATTTTCCCAAGGAAACTGTATTTTTAAAATTTCCTCAAAACCATAACACCTGTGTAAAAAGGGAAGGACGTTTTTCTTTCTTTATCTATTATGGACAAAAACCTCTCTCATTTTTCCCAAATTCATCTTTGATTTCTCAGAAACATCATTTGAGTGAAACATATCCCGATGTGTGGGGCAAGGGATTTGCCAAAATGAAGTGAAATGAAGGGGATAGGGAGCTTCTAAATTCTTGAGGAAATTTTGGGAAGTATGGAGGGATGTTAGGAAGTAGGGTAAAGTGGAATATCAGAAATTGAGTGAGGGGAAGGGGTCCAAAAAGGCAAAACATAGGCCCAACCATAGAAAATTGCTAGGTTGTAGCAAGAAACTAGGGTTTGTGCGAAAATGAGGAATTTGGGGATCTCAGTGATGGGAAGTGTTTGATAAGGTATTTTAAGGATAGGGGAAGGTGTATGAACATTAGGATACAAGCTTTTCCGATGATTTGACCATCCAAGAGAAATTAGCTTCAAAACCCTAGGAGAGGGAAATGAACCTTGCCTAGGCGCAACTGAAGCACGAACAAGGTGTGAAATGACCCAATGGAACTTGACATGATGATGAAAACCCTCTGAATGATGGTAGACTCAGTTGAATGGTGACATGGAACATCATTTGGACAACTTTGACAAGGGTAAAATCACACCCTAGACCTAATGCCTAGTGACCAAATTTTACTTGAAGACTCACTGAAATGATAAAATTTGACCTTGACACCTTAAAATCACTTGTGTAAGAGCATGTTTGATCACTGGAGGAAGGCTGCAAATACTGGCACTAACAGACTAAATGGGAGGATTATCTTCACTTCGCATAGTTTGCTTATAATAATGGATATCAAACCTCCTTCAAAATGATCCCTTTTGAAGTCATGTATAGAAGAAGATGCAAGATACCCTCAATATGGGATCATCCTAAAGACATATTGGTATTAGGACTAGACATGTTAAAATAAATGGAAGAAATAGTCTAGAAAAATTTAAAAAAAAAATTGAAGACAATCCAAGAACATTAAAAAAGTTACTCAGACTTGAAAAGAAATCAGAGAGAATTTAATGTGGGAGAACATGTGTATTTAAAATTCAAGCCTAAGAAGAGTACACTCAGACTTGGAAGTTGTTCTAAGTTATCTCCTAGATGTTGGGCATGTTGCTTATCAGCTAGCTCTACCAGCCAACATTAAAATTCATAATGTATTTCATGTTTCATTATTGAAAAAGTATGTACATTATCCATCTCATGTAATTTATTGGCATGTTGTACAGGTGGAACAAAATGGAGAGTTCCTACCAGAACCATTGTGTATTCTAGACCAAAGGGTAGTTACACTCCGGAATAGAGATGTAGCATAGTTGAAGGTTAAATTGAAACATTTCACTCTAGAGGAAGCAACATGGGAGTTGGAAGATGCTATCAAAGAAGCATATCCTTCTCTGTTTTGTTAAAAAATGAAATGTTTTTCCAGGAAAATGTGTTAATCAGATACCAGGGCGATGTCAAATTTAAGTGGGGGAGGATGTGATATCCCTTGCCTTAATGATAAGTTTGTAAATAAATGTGCATAAGTTTATTTTTGGTTAAGTATTCTACTTTGAAATATAGATAAACATTCTAATTATTAGTAAATTATTACTGATGATGATTGTTTGTAAAGTTGTAATTATGTTTTATTTTGTAAATAAAGACAAATATGGGAAACTGTTGGTTGAGTATAGATGGCTAAAAGAGAAAAAGATTGCAATTTAATTTGTGAAAATTATTATTATCCATCAATACATCCTAGGCATCTAATCTGGATAATTAGAATTAATTAAGAAATCATGATATTAGCTAATTAAATGTTTCCTAGAAGTCAAGAAGTTGTCCTCAAGAGTTGGAAACAAGAGCTCACTGGTGTGAAGGTAATTACCTTCCACTTGTTGGTGAGGTGGAGGCATTTATTAACCACTGAAAAAAGAGTGGTGGATGGATAATATCTAGTTTTTTTTTCACTTTTTTTTTGTCTCATTATTATGACAGCAGAATTAGAGAGATCGAAGAAAAGAAAGAAAGAATAGACAAAAGAGAATTGCATGTCTGGTAGCTCAGGGGGACATTGGTTGTGTAACAATGTTATGATTGGGAGGAGCCATGTACTTAGATATTAATTACAAATAAAATCCTTATCTCAAGTCGGTATTTATACCTCTATCATTTGATTGGTTGTTTATAGAAAGAAAAAGGCTTAGAATTATTTGCAAGAGTTTCTTTACTTTAATGATGTATAAAAGAAAGAAAATTAGAGGACTTTCTTTGAAGAATTATTGAAAATGAGATTTTATAGAAATGTTTATGTTTTATTCTATAAAATTATAGAACTATAAAGTAATAGGAAAATAAAAGTTATCGTATTGCATTTTCTTTTAAAAAAAATGTACAGACATGTTCCATTTGCATGCAATATGAAATTCATTTTCTGTCATTGTATTTAGAACTTGTAAGGTGAAAGAATATCCTTATTATGAGTAAAAATTACGTATACTGGATTTATGAGAAATATATATATATATATATATATATATGGTTTTTAAGAGGTTTCCTTTAAGAGGTGGAAACCTCCTCTTTGGTCATGAAACTACAAAGTTATATATATATATATATATATATATATATATATATATATATATATATATATATATATATATATATATATATATATATATTTCTATTTTGTGTGTATGTGTGTGTGTGTGTGGAATGCCAAAATGGATTAAAGTGGAATATGGCATAAAATTTACAATGAGGATTTTGATAATTGGTAAAAGATATCAAATACATGTGGATAATGAATAATCAAAACTATATTTTTAATAAATAAAATAATATCAAGACAATGAAACACAAATAAATAAATTTAGTAGATATATCATACAAATGGAATATAGAATAAGTGGATGATGACTTTAGTGTAGAGGTGATCTGCACTTACGTATAAACCCTTTCTTAAAGGATTGATATTTTTCCATTAATTGTTAGGAAACATTATTTATTTAAAAAAAAAGAATACAATGATCATATAGCGACCTACAAATTTGTAAGATTAACACCATATCATGTGGAATTTATGGTAATTGATTTCACTAATAATATGAGAAGGTGTTATTAGAAAAATAAAATGAGTATGATGGAGATATTGTTTAGGAAATTGCTAATTTTACTAGTTATTTTACAAAAAAAAGTGTATATTTGGGAGCCATTATACTCACCCTCTTAGCAACTTACTCACCATCTTTCCTCTTCTTTTCTTCATTGGTTTTCCAACTAGTTTTCCTGACATCTAGTTTCCCCTGCTAGATGAAATACTTTATTTCCATTTTCTTGTTTATCATAGGGTCTTATGCTTCCTCCTTTCCCTTCTTAACTTGTATTCTTGGTGTCTCAATGTCTTTCTAAGGATCTTGAGACTCTACCCGTGTTGCTATAAATTCAAACTGAACCTTTTATCATGCTAAATTAAGCTCAACCAACTCTATTTCATCTATTCTTGTCTATATCATTAGGGGAATTTTGAATTCTAAAATGGGCCTCCTAAGGAAATTATAAAATAACAGTGGAAATAATAAAATAAGATTAGCACATCATCAAAATTTAGAGGGAGAAAAGAAAAACTATTTTTTCAACTCGTATTTTCAACTTATCTCCCTATGGGTTTACTTAAATTTAGAGAAGCAACACTTGTTGGATGCAAAATTTTATTCTTCATCCAAGGAGTACCCATGTTGCATGCTTTTGATGAACCCTGCTACATGAAAAAAGAGAAATACATGAAAAACGTGATTGCAATCACGTTTTTTCATGTATTTCTCTTTTTTCATATAGCAGGGTCCATCAAAAGTATGCAACATGGGTACTCCTTGGATGAGGAATCAAATTATGCATCCAACGAGTACTCCCGCTCGAAATTTGAGTAAAACCTTAGGGAGATAAGTTAAAAATATGAGTTGAAAAAGTAGTTTTATTACTTTTTAATCTTTTTACTTTTTTTACTCCAAAAATGGTGAATCATCCCCCATGGTTGAATTCATCGTCTTGAATCCTATTGGTTCTTATAAATTTTATTTTGGTTGTACATTTTTCTTAGGAGGCCCATTTTAGACCTCAAATTCCCCTAATCTTTTCTTTGCCTATACCTCTGTCTTTTCTTTTGTTTCTTCCTCAGTTTCTATGAAGCTTGGCAAGGCCCATTACACTCGTATACAACCTTTGAATACCTTCTCCTAGCTTTAGGCCACTTTTAGAACCCTTAGATCACTCTAGGATGCAATCCTCTAGAAATATAGGGCATCCTATAACAGTCTTGTAGCATCCTGTAGAACTTCACATAATTGATCAGAACTTGGCCATAATTTCCTCTTAAGCCTATTTTTCATTTTTCATCACTTTACAACGTCCCCAAAGCCTTGTAATCCAACTTAAAGAGACTAGAGACCCTTTTCACATCACACTTTCATCATTATTTCAATATTTCCTCTAACTATAGGGAATCCTGTAGTAGAGGAAAGACAAATTTTTTTAGGGAGAGGAAAGGATGGGAAGGTTAACCAATTATATCATGCAACTTTTCACCATTTTTCACACTAAAACAAGATATCAAAATACCCAATTATTTCATTGTTTGAATTCAGACTGTATAATGCATAAAATTCCCCTTTGATAACTAATATATATTGAACACTTTTTTTAAATGTAAGCGGAAATATTTTTTGGCTTACATTTCCTTTGAATATTCCCTTACTTTTCAAGTCATCTGAGGCTTTGGTGGTTGTTCTAAGGAAAAAAGTGTCTTCTTGTAGCAATCTTCTTGTCCCTTGTAGCAGCTTGTAACTTTCTTGTAGCATCATGTCTGTATCCTTTAGCGGTACCTAGGATCTTGTGGCATCCCATTTGCATGCCAAGAGCTAGTGGGTCCACCATTTTATTTTTAGTTTTACATATTCTTATCTCTCTCTCTCTCTTGCTCTCTCTCTTTTAAACAGCATTTCATGTAAAAATTTGAGTTAAGTGTGCTGACCCACCTATATATTTTTTCTCTTTTTTCCATTTTTCCTTGATGATATTGCATGAAAAATAAACTTGGAGTGCTTTGAGTTAATTGAGCTAGCCCACACCTACTCTTTGTACTCCATGATAACATCCCATTTTCTTAAGTATGTTTTTTCACTTTTGTCTTGTTTATCTCCCACATTTTTTGTTTTCCTTTGGAGAAAATTTAAGTGAATTTCTAAATAAGGTCAAGTCTTCCTGCTGTTTAGTTTGGTTATAAAAGACCTTTCATTCTCACACTTTCAATGTTTTCTCAAGCTAGAATAGGTTCGAAGGGTGAGATTAAAGAGTGGCATACATGTGCCTTACCATGAGTGTTTTTTTGGGTAGGATGTTTTTGTAGATGTGGAGGTTTCCTTTGATGATCCTGAAGCTGCATGTGATAATCTGCTGGAGGTCCTGTTAATGTTTCTTAGGGCTATATTTTTATTTTCTTTGATAATTACATTTCTTCATTTACACATTAAATGCACCTCTTAACATCATAACATTATTTAGATTTACATCATTATTTAACAATGTATGCAACTATGTAGAAAGAACAATATAATAATCATCAATGCAATGGAAAATAAAGGAACAATAGAAGAAAATCATTCGCACACGGAGACACCAGGATTATTTGGAGACCAAGGAAAAACCCACTATTGGGAAAACCCTTTCAAATTCTTCTTCTTATTAGATTGTCATTGAATGATTCAGAAAAAAAGAGTACAATGATCCATATCTTCATCCATATAACTATCCGACAAAAATCAACTTAAAAATATCTGTGAGATGAAACCAACCATGCTCATACTCAAAAACCCTAATTTAGAAGCCTATATTGAATTGTCATTGTTTGCGGTGAATTGCCAAATAATGCGGTCAATGAGAAAAAACTTCGATTAATAGAAACATGCAACTTTATGTCCTAGTCACAAGGAGGAAGTGGGCATGCGAGAAAATGAGAGCTTTCAGTCACTCCCTTGATCTTACAAGCCAGTGACCAATCAAATTTGTCCTTTGGTAAGCTTGTGATTGAGAAACAAAACCCTAGAAAAATATTCGTGTGCTTGTGAGCCTGTAGTTTCACCTTCTAGTGAACCCATTTCTTGGCGAACCTACCTTAGACCTGTGTGAGCCAACAACAAGAAAGAGAATATAGCAATGATCTATGATGATGTCCAAATGAAGTAGAGGTCACTTTTGTTTATATCCTTCTAAAGGTGTCCAATTTTCTTTAGGGTCGAACTGATAAAAAATGCACATGTCGGCTCATAATTCAAAAATATACTTTCCCTTGTTTAAATTAGATGATCTTTAGGTTGATTTTGGTCCTCTCAAAAACAGGAATTAAATGTAACCATCATCTCCATAAAAGGAGCTGTCCAAAGTGGAATTTGGCCCTAGTTGTCAATTTTAACATTTCCTTTCAACTAGATAGAATTCCACTTGTATCATGTCATGTGTATCCTATCATCAAATCATATCCAATCTCAAGACTCTCATCATCACTTATCATCACTATTTAGCTCGATTCATCTCTTTCTTATTCTTGCTTATCTCTTAATTGTCCCTACTCATATGCTGAACATTCTCAAATCTAAAAGAAGACTAATTTGACATTAGAGGTGAGCTCAATATACCACCCTCTATCCATCGGGGATCCACTTCTACCACTCAAAACCTCTCCCAACAGGGAGCCCAATGCTACCACCTGGGAAACATCAGCAAGGAGCCAAATCTATGACCCACATCAACATCAGAGAGCTTAGCTCAATCCAAGACAAAATCAAGGAGCTTAATCTCAACACAAAATTTCATGAGGGAGTTAAACATCTATAACCCCATATCAAGCAATAGGTGATATAGGGGAGCACATTTCAACCCATCCTATTTCCTACCAATATTCCCAACAATGACCCTCAAGATTCATGTGGTAGAAAACCTACATCATAATATGAGCTTGGGATAGATACTCGACTTACCAAAAGGTAATAATCACATGCCCCAAGCCTCCTCAACCTATTAGCCAGATGGGGAGGGACAATCTCAATAACCCCAGCTTGTGGGTATGATGCCAACTAGGGTATACTCTGCAATGACAAAGATACAAGAGAAACATCTCCAACCCTATGGGTAACCGATAGGGGTGATACCCTATTGTCTAGAGATCCCTCAACCCCAGGAGCCCTCCATCTTAATTCCACATCATGGGAGCTCAAACAGGGGGGGATAGTTCGTTCAATGTCCTCGATCAACGATGCTCTCTATAGATCAAAAATACATCATCATGGTCATATCTAGTAATCATCATGTCTCAATAGAAGCATTCTCATGTTCCTACATGTCATCAAATCAAATATCATATCAAAACAATATATATATATATATATATATATATATATCAATGATGCTCTCTATATATCAGAAATACATCATCATGGTCATATCTGGTAATCATCATGTCTCAATAGAAGCATTCTCCTATTCCTACATGTCATCAAATCAAATATCATATCAGAAAAATATATATCTATCTATATATACACACACACACACACACACACACACACACACACACACACACACACACACACACACACACACACACACACACACACACACACACACACACACACAGATATATATATATATATATATATATATATATATATATCACAAAAAGGATTCCATATTCATCCTCCCTCTCATAGAGGCAACAACCATAAGCCTAAGCAAGTCTCATAGAGTAACACTGTCTCAATATATGAAGGCATATCTATCCAAAATTTATACGAGATTCTTTGCCAATCAGTTCCCACTCTTTATCATCGCAATATATCCATGTCATATTTAAAACCTACTCAAACATCTCTCCAAATAGCTTCTTCATCTTGACTCACAAGTAGCCATGCTAACAACATCAGTCATGCTTAAAGCTACATAATTATCATCCAAAACATCATGGCAGATCTCATACTAAGGAAACACCCAAATGTGATGATCTAATCAATAAATATCCCAAACAACATCAACACATCAATGTAGTCACATATCAGAGGAAGAATGTCTCAAACAAAAAATAGATCATCCCATGCAAATATCTTGAAGTGAGCTTGATGGTAACTCAATGTATATGAAGCAACTCAATCATGCATTAACTCAGAATTTACAGACAAGTGTTCACATGAAACATCTATGCTTCAATCAAATATCAGTTTCCAAGTTAGGTTCAAGAATATATTTTCGTAACTTCTTGAAATTTGATTCAAGTGTCCAAGGATTTTCATTTCCACTTTCTTTAATAGCTTCACTATCTATATTTGCTTTTCCCAACTTCAGTACATAATACATCATGCCATTATTCTTCATTTCAAATTTCAGAGGCCATATCCCTCTTACTTTGATCATCATAGGCTCATTTCTTTTCAAGAATAGACCATCAGTATATAAACATAAATCAAAGCCATACCTTGGACCACTTTTGAAGTAGATATTTGGATCGACACATCATCCTAGCTTCACGAGATAACTGTCAATGCAGGCATATTAGGATCAAAGATCTTTCTTCATACAATGCTTTCTGCAAACATAACACTTGACCAAAGCAATATGTTTAGCCTTACACAAATCAATGTTGTGCAATCAAATCCACTAAGTCACCTTATCAAAGTTTAGATGCCAGATCAAAACTAATACCAAACTCCTCAATATCACTTTAAAATATTATTTGGACTAGGTGACCAATAGAGTTCATATTATAATGTCAAGTTACAACACTTTTTTATTTACCAAGCACTATCCAATCAAACTTTATCAAGCCATACTCATGATCATAGCATGAATCATTTCTGCTACTAAATATGAATGGATACATCAAGGACAAGTTTCATTCATACAAGTTTCATCTATTCATAGTGAGATTGTTGCATATTGAATCACAATTATTTATATTTCAATCAATGTGTCAAAGTTAATGATGTCAACACATAATATCTATTGAATACCAATATAAGTCACTGAAAGTCACTATGCCCATATTGCATTGTTATCAAGGAAAATCATCAGTTGTCAAATCAAATCATTAGTCATCAGGTCAAAACCCAAATTTTCTATCATAGTGTGATCTATAGCCCAAAACATATCTCAACTTCAAGTCAAAAATTTAAATTATTATTAATCCACATGTCAAAACACTAAACGCTACTCATCTATTTCAATCGGCCAAATCTAGTCAAACTCTTGCATCTGTTATCAAATATTTTCATACACAAGCCTTAATAATGACATATTGATACACATATGATGGTCCCCTACAAACAAAAGTTTAGTCAACCCATTCACATTCTCTATAGTAAGCCAAATATTTAAACTTCCTTGGTCATAGAACTTTTAGTTGACAACTCGATGTCTGTAGGGCTGTCATCTTTCAGGTGAACTTCTGATTTCATGCAAAAAGCTTTACTTCTGTGTCCTACATGCATAATTGTACCCATCAGCCTTTTTCTGTGGATTTGAGAGGCTATAGTCACACTCTTAGGCTTCCTTCCGTGTGGTTGAGGATTAGAGTAAGAAAAACTCTTTCTTCTTAGACCAAAAATTTGTTGTAGACTAACACTATCATATATTTGTCTATTCATGTCCATAAATCTTACTTAAACAATAAAGAATATTATTTACATATAATGCAAATGATAATAGGATCTTATGAATAGTTTCTCCCTCTTAATGAGAAGCCCCTTCAACCATTAATATTCAAGTCATCAACTTATCTATAATACTATCATGCATTAGTAGAACTGTTAGATCATAAAATCAAACTATATCATGTTTTAACACATATATTCATTATGGTCATAACACATTAGCATCAGTTACTTCATCATTAAATCATGACATCAATCTTTCATCAAGTGTTACTCTCAAATAGCTAATAGGAGTATACTTCAAGAATCATGATCACAACGTCACTTCTTTATCACATAACTCAATCCATCAAGTCAGGGCATTCAATTTTACCATATGTCATAATTACTAAGCTCATCAAAACTTAACCATGGTCAACAAAGGATCCTGAATATCAATACTTCTATCATCATGGTTATCATGTTGATCACAATAATTATCATCAATGTCAAGCTACTATATATAAGGATCAATATGCAAGCCTTGTTTATGAGATCAAGATATCCAAAATAGTAGATGTTAGCAAAACATCAAGTATATGTATATATGTATGATCTAGGTGGATATTGGTGTCCACCTGCCTATTCCACCTAGACCCCCCAGTCAGTTTCATCTGTTTCCTTAATTGTAGCATAGTTTACTTTTTTTGGTAGTTTTTCAGGTTGTAAACTTTTGGAGCCGTTTTAAGGCCCTAAAAGATGTTTTTTTGGAAAAATAGTAGTCACAATCATGCTCGCAATCATAATCCTTGGAGAGATAATTCCAACGAGGTATCATATGCATCAAAAAAAAATAATATGACCAAGTTACGACCTTGGGAAGTTGGCTTCCCAACTAACCCCAACGGGGCCCACGAACTCTTGGTGTTACATCTCCTCAGGTTAGGGTTTTGGTTGTTTAGGGTTTTCTCTTATTGTTCAATAATAAAAAGGCCCTTGAGCCTCATTGTAATTCAGTTTATAGGCATGTAGTCGCCACATCTCTTCTCAGAGATAAGCTACCATCGCCTAAGCTATCTTATTTCCATTTTGTTTGTAAGCATAGTTCAATATTTTTCTATTAATGAAATGAAGTGTTTTTCTGTTGCATATTTGTGTTTAAAATTATATATGTAAGTTGTTGCAGTCCTATTTAAGTTCGAATCAGTGGTATTAGAGCAATATGCTCTTTCTCTGTTTTTCTTTGCATGTCCTCAATGAGGTTAGGGTATAAGGAGTTATGGCTCGATCTCGTTGAACCATTGCAGGATCAGCCTCACAAAATCTAATGACCTCCCATGGTAGAAGAAAAGAAGGATGAGGGGACAGGAGATCCTTTCAAAATGTTGCTTGAGGAAGCCCTCAAGTGATAAAGGGATGCGATGATGGATAACTTTTGTTAGATCCTTTGATGGCTACCCACAGGCAATGCGTATGCATCTAATAGCCACTGTAGAGGTGCCACTCCTTTTAAGGTACAAGTTAACTTCGATATTCCCATATTCGAAGGCCTGATAGATGTAGATGTTGTAGATAAATGGTTAAATCTAGTGGAAGGATATTTTTCAGTTCATGACTTTTCCAATTGGGAAAAGCTTATGTTTTCACTTCTCAAAGATGCCCCACATGTCAAGGACTGGTGGGAAACCTATTGTGAACAAAAGGACGAGAGTGAACCCTCACTGTTTTCAACTGCACCCACTTGGAATTATTTATGAGATGCCATTGAGGAATAGTATTACCCTGTCGGGAGCTATGAAGATAAATACATAAAATGGACCACACTATGGTAGGGAAGGAACCAAGATGTGCCAGAGTTCAAAAATACTTTCCATACCCTTCGCACAAAGCTGGGTATCAAGGATACTGAGTGGAATTTGGTGCTCAAGTACTATGGCTGTCTACACAAATACATCCAGGACAAGATGGAGTTCTTGGCCATTTCCTCGCTCAGCATGATGTTTCGGTATGATATAAAGATTGAGTGGAAGTTTAAACAAAAGAAGCGGGAATTTGGATCTACAAATCCAAAGCAAGGAAAAGGTTCTCCCAAACCACAGAACAAGGGACCAAGCCAAGGCAGGGCTACCCAAGACAGCCTACCAAAGCTGCAAGAAAAGAACAACACCATGAAGATGAAGAAGGACACGGGAAAATGGTGTGAGTTCAATCAGAGCTCCACTCACAATACAAGTGAGTGTCGGGCCAAGCAGTCATTGGTGGCTGAGCTAAAGGATTTCAAATCAGTTATAGGGTCTGACTTTGAATCAAAACCCAATAAGGGGACTAACAAAGGGGAGCAGATCATTGATATGGAGCTCAATGCCACTGCGACCACCACAAAGATCCAAAGAATTGAGCCAGAAGATCTAGAGGAGGGGGAACACCTCTTCCACTCACAAATGTGGGTGAAGAGTTCTCTGCTGCAGTTCATTGTCGACAGCGGGAGCCAAAAGAACCTCATTTTAGTAGAAGTCATGAAGTGGCTAAGCCTAAAGACTACAAAACATCCACAGCCGTACACCATTGGGTGGCTTCACCAAGGACAAGATCTTCGCGTCAACCAGCAGTGTTGCCTTCCCTACAACATCAAGCCCTTCACAGATGAGGTATTATGTGACGTTGATCCTCTTGAAGTTTCTGATGTATTGTTAGGACAACCATACTTATGGAAGCGACATGTTGTATATGAGTCTAGACCTCGCTCTATGATTATTACTTTGGCTAATAAGTTGTACAGGATACCAGAGGTAGCCCTGCCTATCACCATCTCTTTGATCACTATAAAGCAATGCAGTAATATCATTTCCCAGACCAGGAAATTTGTTTTCCTTATGATTCACCCCCAAGGAAAGAAGAAGGTTATGGCCATGGCTTCCAGGAAGGGCTCCTCTGAACAGTAGGAGCAGATGGACAAGGTCGTGGAGGAGTACAGGGATATTTTTGCCTCACCCACAAGGGTAACTCTGCATTATCAGGTCAAGCACTCCATCAATATATCCCTAGGCATGCCACTGCCCAATGGAACAATATATCGACAATCTATTTTGAAGAACAATGAGATCAAGAGGCAAATTCTGGAACTACTGCAGAAAGGGCACATCAGTCCAAGCTCATCACCCTATGGGAGCCCGATTGTATTGGTACAAAGGAAGGATGGGACTTGGAGGCTTTGTATTGACTATTGGGCATTGCACATGATCACTGTCCATAATAGGTACCCAATCCCGCAGATTGATGACCTTCTAGACTAGCTCAAGGGGGGCCAAATATTTCAGCAAGATTGACTTGAAGTTAGATTATCACCAGGTACCTATTAAACCCTCCGATGTGTGGAAGACTACCTTCAAATCCAAAGAGGGACTTTTCGAATGGTTGGTCATGTCATTCGGATTGACGAATTCCCCTACAACCTTCATGACACTGATGGACGCTATCTTGCGGCCCTTCACCAATGAATTCATAGTGGTGTATTTAGATGACATCTTGATCTTTAGCCAGAGTTGGGAAGAGCACCTCCAGCATATTCGACAGGTCCTTTAAACCCTTCAACAACACAAGCTATGTGCTAACTTGGAGAAATGCACCTTTGGCCTAACCCAGGTTCAATATCTGGGGTACATCATTGATGAGAAGGGTGTACATGCGGACCCATCCAAGATACAAGTCATTTGGGATTGGCTAGCCCCAACCACTCTAATAGAGCTCCACAACTTTTTTAGTCTTGCCAATTTCTACCTTAGGTTCATGTTTGGGTTCTCTCATATCTCTTGGCCTTTAAGTCAAGTCACCAAGGGAAGAGCGAAATAAAACCTCTTTTGGTAAAAACCAAACAACGAGTATTCTCCGAGAAGAATCGCCTCTATTCTACACGAATGCTCACATTACTATACCTACAACAACCATTTGAGATTGAGATAGATTCCTCCGACTATGCTATTGGTGTGTTTCTTACTCAACATCGACATCTAGTGGCTTACTACAGTGAGACACTTTCAAACATAGTCCGGAAGTACCCCACTTATGACAAAGAAATGTATTCCATTATGCAGGCATGTCGTCAATGTAAGCATTACATTCTGTGGAAGGAAACGGTCATCCACACAGACCACCAACCTCTACAATTCATACAGACACAAGGGAAGTTGCAGAACGATCGCCATGAGAAATGGTCCACCTATCTGCAACAGTTCCATTTGAACATTAAGTATAAGAAGGGTAGCACCAATAATGTCGCTGATTGCCTCAACTGACCACTGTTGAGAAATGGCAACAAGAAATTCTAGTTTAATTTCTCCTTGAATTAAAATGTGAATTAAATTCAAATTCTATTCTCTTAGCTACTTAAAATAGTTAAATTAAGTTTATTAAAATTACTTAACTTAGGAAATTCAAGCTGGAAATATTTTGGAAGTCATGTATATGTTCTCCCTGCTTTGTAGGAGTCCAGTGCGAGTTAATTGTGAGTTGTAAAATAGAAGACTTAGTTTCATGAGTCAGTTTAGTTAAATTAGTTCTCAAACTGATTGAGAGAACTAATAGTGAGTTAACAGTCACTGGTGTCACTAATGAACTCCACCAGTGCTACTTTAGTTAATTGAATATTTACTCATCAAAAACTCACGCATATCGATTCTGAGAAAGACCCAGTTGAGATTAGAGTGTAGGGAAAGTGTACTATTTGTTTTAGATTTTTCTGAGTTGCACTAATAGTGCATGCAATCAGGAACTAATCCTTGAGGGATTGTGCTATTTTTAGAGGCTTTATTTCCCTTTAAATACAAGATATCCTTCATACAAATTACACATTGGAATAAAGACTTGGAGAGATTGTGAATTGGCTAAGCTTTGGCCTTGATCTTGCTTACGATTTGGAGATTTAATTTGTTGAGTGCTGGGATTGTTCTAGAGAGAACAAGCATTGTATTTTCATCTTGATTTTCTGGATTAATACAAAACAAATAGTGGGGTTTTGAGCTGTGGCTTTCCCTAAATATTTATTGTGTTATGTGCCTTTGATTCTCTTCCTCTATTGATTATTGTTTTCTCAATGTTTATGGGATTCCACTATAAATAGTAGAAGTAGATTCTTGTATCTTGCTTTAGAAAATTGCATTAGCTTTTGAATCTATAGGATTTTCTCCATGCTATCAGAGCAAGATTGTTTTTTGGGCCGAGAGATTTCAGAGAAGACCTCAGAATTTTTGTGCAAAATTTTCAGAAACAAATTACGCATCTGAATTCCTTGGGAAAAGATACCCAAATTCAAAAAAAAAATCAACCAAATCGAAGTTCAGATGAGGGAGATATCACTGATTTAAAATCAGCTCTCTAGAGGGGATTTCGAAGTTTTGAGTTCTAGGTTATAGGTGAAATTTAAATTTGCATGCATACTTCAGGATTGGTAGATGGCATTCCATGGGTTGAGGCTTGAGTATGCCTTGGAAGGAAACTAAAATTTTATAGCCTAGAGGGATAGGATGGAGGCTGTGCTAGAAATACAATGGAGCTTATTTCCACATGACTCAAGATCTCAAGATGCATATCGAGATGAGTGATGACAGTAAGTATAATGTTACTGGTGTGGGTACTATTAATTTTTAGAGCAAGCATACGGCTCCACTCACCTTGAAGAATGTTATGCATGTACTTGGACTGACGAAGAACTTGGTATCCATTTCCATGCTTGAGGATAGAGGCTATGATGTGATATTTTTTAAAAGGAAAGTTATTCCTTCGACACATAGTCACGGGTCAAGTAAAGAAGATAGGGATTCAAGTTCAAAATATCTATAAGATAGAGGTATAGGATTGTGCTACTTTGAGTTCAAAAGTAGAAAAGATGTTGAGTCGAGACATCAACGAGTTTTGGCACAGGCGATTGGGCCACTTGCATCATGGGGCTTTGAAGATAATGCAACAAATCTCTACCGGTCTTCCCAAAGGTACACTTGAGCAAGTTGATACATGAAAGGGTTGTACTTTGGGAAAATACAACAAGTCTTCCTTTGGAGACAGAGACAGTTAAGCAAAGTCTATTATGGAGAGAATCCATTCATATGTGTGTGGACCATTCTCAACAACATCCGTGGCCAAACATAGGTATTATGTTATATTTGTTGATGAATATTATCGTAAATTATCAGTATTTTTTATGCATAAAAAGGATTAAAGTTTCAAAACGTTTTGTGAGTTCAAAGCATTGGTAGAGAAAGAGTCTAGCAAGAAGCTTAAATCTCTATGGAGTGACAATGGTGGTGAGTATGTCTCCAATGATTTTATGAAGCAGAAGGGATTAAACGAGAGTTGAAGGCACCCCATAACCCTTAACAAAATGGGGTTTCTGAGAGGAAGAACAAGATCGTAGTAGGGGAAACAAGGGCGATGTTGCATGATCAGGACCTACCACTACACTTGTGGGTTGAGGCATGCAACACATCAGTTTATGTTTATAACCATAGCCCACATCTGATTGTTGAGATGAAGACACTAGAGGAGGCTTATTCCAGTAAGAGGCCAGATGTTGGTCACTTCAGGATTTTTGGGTCATCAGTTTATTGTCATGTGACCAAAGATGCACTGAAGAAGTTTGAGACAACAACATAGTGGATCTTTTTGGGGTACACTAATACACCCCACAACTATCGGGTGTACATGCCGACCAGTCGGATAACAGTGATTTGCATGGATATCAAGTTCGATGAGGAGAGGGCCATGTGAGTATCCCTCGAGAGGGAGCTTGAGCTACATGTAGATGAGGAGCTCTTAGATCCTAAGGTTGTTGGGCCTCAGATTGATGTGGAGCAGTCACATGTAGAGCTTCAGAGAGTGGAGATAACCACTCAGGTAGAATCTTCCAGAGAGGTAAGAAAGGGCACTAGAGAGGTTGACAGATTGTTGGATGATGCATGGGAGAATGTGGAAGCACCCTCTTCTCAGAGTAGATAGAGGAGGTCACCATAGAGGTACACTGGATACATGACACTTATGGGTGAATGTGTTGTGATAGAGCAATCTTCCTTTCAGGAAGTAGTGCAGCAGCCAATTTGGGTTGATGTGATGGTGGAGGAGCATGAATCCATAGTTTGAAACAGTGTTTGGGATGTGGTCCTGAGACCAAAGGACAAGTCAGTTGTGAGATCTCATTGGCTTTCCAAGGTAAAGCAAGCTACAGATGGTAGTGTGGAGAAGCATAAGGCGAGATTTGTGGCTATGGCTTTTCACAAGTAGAGGGGATTGACTATGATGAGGCCTTTGCTCCTGTTGCAAGGTACTCGTCAATCAGATCTATTTTGGCACTATCAACACATATGGGTTGGAAGATCTATCAGATGGATGTGAAGACTACCTTCCTCAATGGCACGATTGAGGAAGAGGTGTACATAGAGAAGCCCAAAGGTTTTGAAACCTTGGACTGTGAGTCGCATGTGTGCTAACTCAAGAGAGCATTGTATGAGTTGAAGCAAGCACCTCATGCTTGGTACACATAGTGGTGGAAGGTAAGTTTTTGATCATTGTACTTTATGTAGATAATATTATACTGACAGGTAATGAGAAGCTCATCAAATCTTGCAAGGAGGACCTTGTAAGAGAGTTTGAGATGAAGGACATGGGGCTCATGGATTAGTTTCTTGGCATGGAGGTATGGTACAGAGATGGGGAGTTGTTTGTATCTTAGGGTAAGTATGTCAACTAGATACTCATGATATTCCGCATGGAGAGCAGTAAACCCATGGAGACTCCTCTAGCTGGTAACTAGAGGAAGGGGGATGCTACTTCAGGGGAAGTAGTGGAAGCTATTGTTTATAGGCAGCTTGTGGGTTCACTCATGTACTTGGTGAACACACGACCAGATATGTGCTATGCAGTTAGCGAGCTTAGTCAAGTGATGGTTAGGCCTACCAAGCTATATTGGAAGCCAAAAAAGCATGTATTGAGATACCTCAAAGGCACTACTTAGTTTGGGTTATGGTATAGAAGGATAGAGGGAGTGAATCTTCAAGACTTCACCAATGCAGATTAGGCAGGGAGTCCATCTGACAGGAAGAGCACATCAAGAGGGATATTTAGTATTGGGTTAGCGACAGTTTCTTGGTACAGTAGGAAACAAAGATCGGTTGCACTCATTTTGATAGAGACAGAGTACATGGCTCCAAGTCAGACAACATGTGAGGCTACTAGATGAGGAAGATCCTGGTTGGTTTGTTTGGTCAGCAGATGGATCCGACAATGATTTATTTTGATAATTAGAGTTGTATCAAACTCTCTGAAAATCCAGTCTTTCATGATAGGTCCAAGCATATTGATATTCGGTATCATCATCTCGGAGATTGTGTATTGAGGTGGATCATGTTGTTAGATTACATTCCCACGGAGGAGAAAGATGCTAACATCTTGAAAAAGGCATTATCAAGATGTAAATTCGAGTTTCACAGAGACAAGATCGGGGTAGTTGATAATCCCTTTCTTGTTGAAAGGGAGTGTTGAGAAATGGCAACAAGGAATTCCAATTTAATTTGTCCTTGAATTAAACTGTGAATCAAATTCGAATTCTATTCTCCTAGAAAATTAAAATAGTTAAATTAAGTTTATTAAACTTACTTAACCTAGGAAATTCGAGTTGGAAGTATTTTGGAAGTCATGTATATGTTCTCCCTACTTCGTAGGATCCCAGTGTGAGTTAATTGTGAGTTGTAAAATAGAAGACTCATTTTCATGAGTCAGTTCAATTAAATTAGTTCTCAAACTTATTGAGAGAACTAATAGTGAGTTAACAGTTAGTGGTGTCACTAATGAACTCCACCAGTGCTACTCTAGTTAACTGAATATTTACTCATCAAAAACTCATGCATGTCAATTCTAAGAAAGACCTAGTTGAGACTAGAGTGTAGGGACAATACACTATTTGTTTTAGATTTTTTTGAGTTGCATTGATAGTGCATGCAATCAGGAACTGATCCTTGAGGGATTGCACTATTTTTAGAGGCTTTATTTCCCTTTAAATACAAGCTATCCTTCATAGGAATTACACATTGGAATAGAGACTTGGAGAGATTGTGAATTGGCTAAGCTTTGGCCTTGAGATTTCTTATGAGTTGGAGATTGAATTTGCTGATTGCTGGGATTGTTCTAGAGAGAAAAAACATTGTAATTTCATCTTGATTTTCTAGATTAATAAAAAACAGATAGTGGGGTTTTGAGTTGTGACTTTCCCTAGATATTTATTGTGTTATGTGCCTTTGATTCTCTTCCTCTATTGATTATTGTTTGCTCGATGCTTATGGGATTCCATTGTAAAGAGTAGAAGTAGATTCTTGTCTCTTGCTTCAGCTAATTGCAATAGCTTGTGAATTTACATGATTTTCTACAACCACCATTCATGGCGCTAATCAATGTGCTTGACTCCTGTGGGCACGAGACATTGGGGTGGCCTAATCTTTACAAGAGTGACCCAAAATTCAACAACACATACCAGACACTCTTAGAAGGAAAGCAAGTTCCAAATTTTCACCTTCAAGATGCACTGTTATTACACTTGGGATACATACGTGTTCATTCAAGTGAACGTGCCAAGATGATTTTGGAGGCACACTACAGTCAGGTTGTTGGACATTTTGGAGTAGAGAAAATAGTGGTGATATTGCAGAAGTATTTTTATTGGCCGAAACTTCACCAGGATGTTGGGAAGTACATTAGATCTTGCACCACCTGTGCCATTGTCAAGCCAACCTTCAAGAAGCAAGGCCTGTATACTCCTCTACCTACTCCTAGTTGGCCTTGGGAATCTATCTCCATGGATTATATGTCGGGCCTTCCTTCTACTAAGCATGGTAATGATTGTGTTTTCGTGATCGTCAAAATATTCTCTAAGATGGCCATCATGGCGGTCTGCAAGAAGAGTATCACAACAGAGGCCACTACTAAGCTTTTCTTTGAGCGAGTGTGGGTACACTTTGGGATCCCACAGTCCATTATCTCAGATCAGGACATCAGATTCCTTAGTGCATTTTGATCAAGTCTCTGGTCAATGCTAGATGTTGGATACGAAACTTACTAAGTACATGGCTTTCCATACCCAAATTGATGGCCAAACAGAGGTTGTCGATAGGATGATCGTACATATTCTATGCTTGTACAGCTAGAAGCATTCATGCACATGGGATGAAAGTCTCCCCTATTTCCAACACAGCTACAACTGAGCTCTCCACAACTCAATAGGCCATAGCCCCTTTCAAGTAGTGTTGGGATTTAAGCCATTATGCCCCATTGATGTGGCCATACCATTTGCAACCACTCAGGTAGATTCGACCCACGTGCATTCCGAAGCTAAAAGGGCTAACGAATTTATTGAGCACATTCCAGGGGAGAGGAATGATCTAGGTAAATATTGGTTTCCACCTGCCTATTCCACCTAGACCCCTAGTCAGTTTCATCTACTTCCTTAATTGTAGCGCAGTTTACTATTTTTGGTAGATTTTCGGGTCATGAACTTCCGGAGCCATTTTGAGGCCCTAAACAATTTTTTTTTGGAAAAATAGCAATCGATGATTGCTATGGAAATCATGTTAGCAGTCATAGTCCTTAGAGAGATATTTCTAACAAGGTATCATACACATCAAATGAAGATAATATGACCAAGCTATGACCCCGGGAAGTTGGCTGCCTAACTAACCCCAATGGGGCCCATAAACTCTTGGCATTACATCTCCTCAAGTTATGGTTTTGGTTGTTTAGGGATTTCTCTTATTGTTCAATAATAAAAAGGCCCTTGAGCCTCATTGCAACTCAGTTCAGAGGCATGTAGCTGCCACATATCTTCTCAGAGATAAGATACCATCGCCCGAGCTATCTTATTTCCATTATGTTTGTAAGCATAGTTCAATATTTTTCTATTAATGAAATGAAGGGTTTTTCTGATGCATCTCTATGTTTATAATTATATCTATAAGCTGTTGCATTTATGTTTAAGTTTAGATCAAATTAGCTTCATAGAATCAAGATATTGATCATGTCTAAGAAGTAAGATACTTGTTCAATACCAAATGCACCATTTCATCATAAGAATCATGAATCCAAATCACTTTCATATGTATGTATGAGCCATTTGTGAAGGTGATATACTCATCGTATCTCAGGGCTTACCTTGCCATCCAATATTGCAGTTGAGACATAACATTGAAACAATACACCATACATGCCTTAAAGTATTTAGATTCCTATGAACCTTCTTATTTGGCACTGGAAGCATGATCACTTTGTCAACTTCTTTGTCATGGAGAACTGTAGATCTTCTCTTCCTACACTAGACATATTTTCCTGCATCTCAAATGATCCTCTATAAGGATACACTTGTCACATCTGATCAAGAAGATAGAGGTATACAAATACTCACATATACGTGCAGGAAGTATAAGTAATAATAAAAGAAATAATCAGATCAATAATTCTAAAAAAAGTAAAGACATAAAGGAGCACCATAAATTGAAAAATACTTATCTTCCATGAGAGGTGATCATCTCCCTCTTAAACCAGCCTTCAAGAGCCATGATTGTCCATTGACCATATAACATTGTTTCCTTCAATATATTTACCAACTTCATCAAAAACTAGGCCTAATAGAGGCTATCTCATCTAGGGCTTCATCGAATCTGTCATCTTTGCATTGACCATGCTAGGGTTTCTATATTTGATATCTTTTCCATAATCCATGGTTTCTCTTAAACCCTAACCTCATACTCTCAATTAAAATCCAATAACCAAATTACCTAGGGTTTCCTTCAAACCCTAGAGTTATTTTAGATATCCTCCTTCCTCTCTTGCTTCCATCAACGGTGTCATGATAGGGGTGACATTAAATGACTTTTCTTTAGTTCATTTTTGATACCATGTTAATTTTTCTTATGGTTTTGTTTCTCAGTCATAGGATTACCAAAGGACAGATTCAACTAGTCACTGGCTTACAAGCTTAATGGAGTGACTGGGAGCTTTCAATCTCTCCCTTGAGCCTAAAATCTAGTGACTAGTGAATATGTCCTTTGGTAATCCCATAACTGAGAAACAAAACCCTAGAAAATTATGCTCAAGCTTAAAACCCTACAATTTCACCTTCAAGCAACCCCATCTCTCTGTGACCCTGCATTAAACCTGTGCAAGCCAAAAACAAGAAAGAGAATAGAATAAGGATCCATGATGATGTCCAAATGAGGTAGAGTTCACTTGTGATTAAAACCTTCCAAGGGTGTCCAATTTTCTTTAGGGCCAACCTGATCAAATATTCACATGTGGGCTCATAATTCAAAAATATACTTTACCTTGTCCAAATTAGATGATCTTTAGGTTGATTTTGGTCCTCTCAAAAAGAGTAATTCAATGAAATCATCATCTCCATAAAATGAGTTGTTAAAAGTGGAATTTGTCCCTATTTGACAATTTTAACAAGTCCTAATGTTGATAGCCTTGTTTCTCGAGGTCTTCTAGGTATTTGTGTTGTTGTTGCTATTGCCTCACATATCTGGTTCAGATGGCTAAAATGTTATTGCTAAGATGCTCCTGATGTGAGAGTTGTAGCTGATGATTGACCAATTGATGCTTGCATGAAATTTTTGAACATGGGTGAGGTTGTTTTTCATGCCTTCTAAGATGATATCTTGTTGTTTGCAGGAAAAAATTTAAAATGTTCCTTATTGATTAAGGCTTGATAATGCAAGTTCTTTACAAGGAAGCCACAATTATAGATTAGATGTTCTTGCTTGTGGGTGAACATGGATCCTATAACAGCTCAATATTAGAGTTGTAGTCCTCTAGCGTTTCCATGATGATTGTCTCTTTGATTTGGTGCTATAGCTATAGTCCTATGAGGTTTGTCCAGACTACTACAGGATTGTGTGTATTCTTGTAGTAGTCACACAAACCCTTCTAGGATCAAAATTTCCTCTAGGTGTTGCCTCAATTTTTTTTTTAATTCATGAATACATTGTTAATAATGGTTAGAGGCATTTTCTACGGTGGAAGAGGTGGAAGAAGGGGTGAAAGGAGTTTTTTTTATAGATAGAAGTGGGACTGAGGGTGGAGAAGAGTGAGGTGGTGTGGAAAATGAATGATGAGGCTATGGTGGATCCTCTCCCTCATTCCTGAGTGGAAAACACAAGAATTATTCCTTCGTTTTGTACCAATCACATTCCTGTAGCAAATCTAGAACAATCCAGTAGCACTCTTTGTTAATCCTATAATAGTCATGGGACAATCCTATAGTAGACTTGTTTTACCCATATCTCTCAAATGGTAGATTAGATTCCTCTAATTTTTTTTATCATTTTTGCACCATCCTTTTGCATCTCCCCATAAAAAATATTGGCCAATGGATGCATGAATCTTGAAAAAAATGAAAAACGGTTGTAGGTGATGGAGCCCAATTTCTCAAAAAATATGCATTTGAATTTGCTGATATTTTTTTAAGAAACTTACCATCATCCTTATGCATATCCCCATAAAACAACTTTTCCAATGGATTCATGTTTTTTGATATATTGTTAAAACAATTTATGCCTTGTGGGTTTTTTAACAATTCTGAAATATCCTATAACATCATAGAACTTTCTTGTAGAAGCCATAGGACAACGAGGAAAATGAATGGGAAAGGATTGAGAATGGTGGGTGAATGTTGGAAATGGATGAGGGTGATTGATATACATGGCCTTGGTCCTATTGGAGAATATTGAAAAAGGAGGTGTAGGCACAAGTTTGACTTCCCTTGACTAGATTTATGATCAGCTTGTTCTTATGGTGCTAACTTAGTGTTTGTTGCTTGAATATGTTGGAGAGCGCCAACATTCATCAAAGAGAGATACATATAGGTTTTAACCCCGTACAGAAATTACCTGCATATGAATTCTAAAACATAGAAAATAAACAATGCGAGAGCATAACACATAAAACACATATACACATAGATTTTCCAACTGGATCCCAAAACCAGGACTACCAGCTTGATTTTTCATTATGTTCCTTTTAATGTTACACTACATGTTTATACATGCCAAAGCATCCAATAACATGGACCAGAAAACCATCGCATCCAAAACCATGGACTGAAAACCATTGCATCCAAAACCATGTGCGAAAATCATGCACAAAACCATAGGTAGGTCCACCCAACCTAACATAGGTCCAAAACCAAAATTTTCTGGGGTGCTGCCCTGGACCCCATAAAGTGGGGCTACCTACACCCCTCAAAACCCCTATGACTCCCCTCACTACGCAATCAGCGCAATGAAAGGGGGGCTCCGCCCCCCTTCTAACCCCCTGGTTAATTACGTGGGCTAGTTGTGGAAATAATATAACACAACTGAACATTCTACCACTTATTGTTTTCTCTTGACATGGGGCCACAAGAGAGCTTAGTCATTTATCCAACCATGCAATGCCCATTATTTCTCTACACCAAGAGAAGTTCTCAGGGCTCATAAATTTTGTTAATTCCTCTGTAGTATTCTTCAAAGTGTCCACCTTTACTAGCAACACTTTTTTGTCATCTATCATACCCATCACAAAGTGATACTGAACATCAATGTGCTTTGTCTTTGAATGATATGCAAGGTTCTTTGCCAAGAAAATTTCACTTTGGATGTCATAGTCTATCCTTATAGCTCCCTGTACTAACCCCATATTTGAACACATTCTCTGCAACCAAACTGCTTCCTTGCTTGCATGAGTGGCTACCATGTATTCTGCCTCTGTAGTTAATAGTGCCACTAAATATTTTTTCTTACTCATCCAACTGACTGCACCTCCAAATAGATTAAATGCATACCCACTTGTAGATCTTCTCTAATCCAGATCTCCAGCCCAGTCTGCATCAACAAAGCCACGAATATCCAACACTCTATCCAATCCTGGTCTTCCTTGGTAGCACAAACCATAATCACTAGTGCCACGCAAATACCTGAAAACCTGCTTCACTATTTTCCAATGCTCCTTTCCTGGTTTTGACATAAACCTGCTCAATACTCCCACTGAATCTACAATGTCTGGTCTAGTATAGACCATTGCATACATTAGGCTACCGATTGCACTTGCATATGGAACACGAGACATGTCCTCTTCCTCTTCTTGTGTCTGGGACACTGTTCAGCAAATAACTTTACACCTACAGGAAAAGGAACCTTCATCGACTTACTATCCTACATATTAAACCTCTGCAATATTGTCTTGACATACTTCCTTTGGTTTAACTAGAGCTTCCTCTTTTCCCGACCTCTTTTAATTTCCATGCCTAAAATATAGTTTGCAGCACCAAGATCTTTCATGTCGAATTTGGAGGACAATTGGGTCTTCAAATCCTGGATAATTTCTTTGTCATTTCCAACTAGCAACATATCATCCACATATAAGACTAGAGAAATAACACGGTCACCAATTAATTTAAAATACATAAAGTAATCTGCTTTGCTTCTGGTGAAGCCAAGTTCCCGTATAAATGTATCAAATTTCTGATACGACATCCTTGGTGACTGTTTTAACCCATATAGAGACTTCTTTAACTTGCATACCAGTTCTTTCTTACCCTTCACCACAAAGCCTTCAGGTTTCTTCATGTAGATTTCCTCTTCCATATCCCCGTGAAGAAATGTTGTCTTCACATCCATCTGTTCTACCTCAAAATCAAAAGTAGCAAAAATAGATAAAAGTAATCTAATAGAAGTTCCCTTGGCAACAGGAGAAAAAATATCACCAAAATCAATTCTCGGCACCTGGGAATAACCTTTTTCTACCAATCGAGCTTTGTATTTCTCCACCTTTCCTTCTGCGTTTGTCTTCTTCTTGAACACCCATTTGCTACCAATGGGTTTCCTTCCAGTTGGCAACTCGAACAAATCCCAAGCCTCATTTTTGTGCAAATATGCCATTTCATCAACCATGGCCTCTTTCAAGAGTTTTCCATCCTCTGAATCTACTGCTTCCTTCACAGTTCTGGGATCATCATTAGTAATAGATAAAGAAAAATTTGAACAGAAATTAGATGGACTATACCTTTCTCACTACCTTCTTTCTCGAACTAATCTTCTTACACCCGGAGTTTGTGGCTCTTCATATTCTGATTCCTCCTCTGCTGTAGACTCTGATTCTTCCTCCTTTAGCTTAGGTTCCTTTGGTTAGACTTCATGTTTAATAACATCTTTCACCTCTCTGAACACCACATCTCGGCTGTACACAACCTTCCTTTTTACTAGGTTCCAAAGCTTATAACCCTTTAAACCATCCTTATACCCAATAAAGATGCACTTTTAAGATTTACTATCCAACTTGGTTCGTTTCTCCTTTGGAATATGTACATATGCATCACATCCAAATACCCTCAGATGTGAAAGAGAGGGTTTATTACTAGTCCATACCTCTTGTGGAGTCTTATCCTCAAATGCTGATGAAGGTGATCTATTGACTAGTTAACATGTTGTCTCCACTGCCTCTGCCCAGAATTCATATCCTAACCCGCCACCACTGAGCATGCTTCTTGCCCTTTCCATCAATGTCTTGTTCATTCTTTCTGCAACTCCACGTTGTTGAGGTGTATATGGAGTAGTCTTCTACCGTGCTATACCACACTTCTTACAGAATTCTTTAAATTCCTTACTGCAAAACTCTCCACCGTTGTCTGTCCTCAGCACCTTTATCTTCTTCTCTGTTTGGTTTTCTACGAGAGCCTTAAATTCTTTAAACCTGTTAAAGACTTCAGATTTCTTCTTAAGGAAATATATTCATGTATTCCTTGAGAAGTCATCTATAAATGATACATAGTACATAGACTTACCTAGGGATGGAACCTTCACAGGTCCAAACACATCACTGTGCACAAACTCTAATATCTATTTCACCCTCTTACCACTAGAGGGGAAACTCACCCGATTCTACTTCCCAAATACACAATTTTCACAGAAATAAAAATATAGAGAGCTATTACTCATACCTTCTACCATACCTTTACCATGAAGTATCTGAAGGCCCTTTTCTCCAATATGTCCAAGCCTTTGATGCCACAACATGGTCTTCTCTCTAGAGACCACTAGATTTTCTGCTCCACTTTTAGGAACCACAGAACTGTTGCACCCATCAATAACAATGCCACCATGCAGCTTGTACAGAGTTCCAACCCGAACTCCCCGCATCAATACCAGTGCTTCCTGAACCATTTTGTAGGTATCCTTCTCAAACATTGTTTTTCCAGCTGCATCATCCATCTTGCTTACAGAAATCAGATTTCTGGCTAATGCAGGAATATGCAGAACACCCAGTGTTATAGACATATTTGGGCATTGCAACCCCAATATTATATGTTGATAAACCAAGGGCTCTTTAACCCATAAAAGTGTTGTTTCATACCCTAAAGGATCATGGTCAACTGATTACATCATTCCCCAAAAGTTCTACCTGAAAATCCACTCAGAACTAGCCAAACCTGGACCATACTAACTGCCCAATGTCAAGGTGCAATGCATATTGACTTCTACACTAGCCAGGTGTGATGCATACTGAAGAGGCCTTTTGTAGGGTATGATGAGTGAGGATGGAAAAATGTATGAGACAGTTTGCTAAGCAGATGCTCATGGAATCTTCCAAAAACTTCTCCTATGACACTTGCCTCTCTGAATTCGCCTACGGATGAGTAAGAGATCCAAGAAATCTCCAAGTGGAACCAAGAACAACAAGTGTAATGACACTAATCGAAAACCCAGAGATGACTCACACCCTTGCAGACATCTATAAAAGGATCCCTCATCTGAGAGATCTAGGAGGCTATAATTTTGTAATTTGTAAGGAAGTGCTGATAGTTTGTCTTTG
This sequence comes from Pinus tabuliformis, assembly GCA_031772625.1. Classification (NCBI taxonomy): domain Eukaryota; kingdom Viridiplantae; phylum Streptophyta; class Pinopsida; order Pinales; family Pinaceae; genus Pinus; species Pinus tabuliformis. Next base: position 670,846,619 of record CM062814.1, read on the forward strand.
AGAAAGAGCATTGTATTGTTGGGTGATCTTGCTTTTCATGAGGTGAAGAGGGCTTTGATGCTGGGAGGATGATGCTGGATCAAACAACTGGGTTGTAATTCTCCCTTCTATTATTAATAAAGTTCTTTGATTTTTCCTCCATACGATTGTGTATTTGAAAATGTTGTTATTTGTGAATGCCATTGTATGATCAATGTATTTCTGATTCTGCATTGTTTATGATATAATAGACCGAGATGCTTTGATGGCATTTTGTTACTTTGTCTCTACAGGTATTCATTAAGCAGGATAAGTAGGAGAAGAGGTGCAAGCTCTATCAAGGGAGAGAGAAATCAAGAAAGGAGTCAAGTGAAAGATCCAGGTTGGTCCCTTTGCTCATGTCTTATCTATCATACATAAAGGAAATCACAAATTACTTTGATTGTTTGTTTCTAGGATAGTTGCCAATCATAGTGGGACTAGCAGATCGAAAAAACACTAGCTTTCCTCAAAACAAAATGGTGACTCCACTGGGGAGTGAATAGTTTGTTTGTTTGTTTGTTGATTGTTTGTTTTATAAACTATATACAGAGCCTAAAGTTAGACAGATAGCCTTCGAACTACTGTTGCTCTGCAATTGCAAAGTAGATGAATGCTGCTTCAGTCATTCTCTGGTTTAGTTTATGATTTGAGCATCTAACTTACAAGCATTCTAGATGCCCTGTTGGTAGCTCAATAACCTCCCAATATCATACCCATGTACTTTGTTCTTTACTATCCATAATAGCTCAGCTTAACTCACTAAAATCAGCTGCAAATTTGAGCCAAAAACCATCTCAGTTGCGCTCCTTAGCCCATCGCACTATCTACCATTGGAAAACAGTATGCATCACACTTCCTGAGTGTAGCAGGTGAGATGCATCCCTATTTCTGTGAAGCACAGGTGCGATGACTGAGTAATCTTATTTCTTTCCTTGAATTTTGGGTTTTTTGTCGTTGTTTTCAGCTCTCTTTAGTTGTTTTTCTACTTATGAACAGTATCTCATTGCTGAAGCCTCCTTGCATTACATAAACCAACCTCCATTGATTAGGATTGGTAAAATTTTTTATGTATTTGTTCATCATTTGCAATCCTTTGTCGAAAAGTTATGTAAATCGATTTGTCGTCTTGGTGCAAAAAGTATCGTAACTATCGTTTTGTGTCAAAGAGAAGAGTGTCATAAAGTCTTCCTTCTCTAGATAGTCGATTGAACTTTTTGTCATGTATTTGATTTGATTTTTTGATATTTGAAGTGTTGAAAGCATTCTATATTCAAAATCGAAAAGTGTCATTTAGTCTTCCTTTCTATTTTGAAAAGAAATTGTCGAAGTGTCGCTTTGAAGAAAATATTTCAGATCTATACTTAGTTTTCCTTTTTGGCATTTTTCACATTAAAGGGAATGAAAAACAAATACATGAATTTGCATTTGCATTTAGACTGTGTGCAAAAAATGATTTAGGAAAAGTGAATTTGGTGTGTGCTCTTTGCTCTCTATTTGAAAGAATCGTAACCTTCTTTCCTTAGTAGCTAGGATTTTCATTGCTAAAAATAAACAACGATTGTTTATCATTTTAGATTGCATATTAGAAATTTTACATCTACATCATGCGGTGAACCTTGAAAGACAAAATTCTAAGAAAGATCAACTCTAAAATAAATTTCAATGAGCTTAACAACGCTTTGGAACCTAACGCAACACATCTAGAGGTCTAGGTTAGAGACGTGTTCCGGCATCATAAGATCTAGTAACTATCGTTTTCATCAAAGGTTGGGTGATTCCTCCTCTTTGATACGACAAGTTCTAGCACGGACTTGTGCTCCCCATACCATCGAGTATATATTGGGAGATCACAATAGGATTATATACTTTATCTATAGGAAGCCATGTCTGCTGCCCTATCAATTGTAATGCACTGAATACAACATTTGGGAAGATTGACTGTCCTACATAAATCCTTGGTAATTTCTCTTTAATTTATCACCAAGGTGTATTTTGCAGTTTTACAATTGGTTTGGTAATCCCCCTGTCTATATCTCCAGAGTAGTCACTTTCATTCCTTTTCAACTCCCTAAAACAATAGGTCCATCTGAGCACTTTTCACTTCAAGATCATTAAAAATCAAAGGCGACTAGAGTCATCTTTAGCTTTTTCTCGACTCTTAAAAATTGGAAAAGCAAAGTTGTGTAAAAGCATCATTAAAATTTATTTAATTTGGAATAACATCCCCGTTCCTTCGTTGATCTTAGGTTGAGATATACCGAGACAAATTAAAGATCCACCAATCAAGGAATCCCTTTTGATGGGAATCCTAGTACTTTTCCTTCTTTCGAAAATATTGGTGCTCCTCATATGGCTACATTGTCCCTTTCGAGAATTACAATTGGCCTGCCAGTATGGCTATTCTCATCCTCTATCATTCAAAATACTGTGATTCCTCTACAATCAAATCAACCTCCATTTGATCCTAAAGTTGACCCTTTGCCTTCTTCCTCGTTTGTTTCTCCCTCCCCTTCTTCCTCTTCGCCTAGTGAAAGTATTGGTACTAGTAACCAGGTGGTTAAGAAGAAGAAGAAAGGGAAGAAGAAGAAGAAGAAGCCAACTCAGCAAGGGGGCAACCAAGAAACCATTGCTTCGAATGCAACATCTAATGAAAATCCATCTGTTAAGCTATACAAAGTCAAATATCCATGCATAATCTGTGCGGAAGACCATTTTCATCGAAATTGTCCTTATTTTCCTCAAATCTTGAAAGAATGGTCTTCCCATTCACACCATCCAGTGTCATCAACCTCTGGTGATCATGTTGGTAACACTCCATCAACTAGTAATAGTGAATTTCATAGACAGAAAAGAAAGGTCAAAGTTCCATGTAGGTTATGTGAAGGTATGCACCCCTTTCACCTTTGTCCCTATCTAGATGAAGCCAAAAGAGTGTTGGATAACCATCTTGCTTCACTGCAGCGACTTCCATCTGAACTGTCTCTAAATCCTTCTCTAGTTGATGAGTTGATTGACCAAATCAACCGTCAGTCAAAACTACTCTCTCTGAAAGTGAATCCTATGAGTCTATACCCGACCAAAATCAACAGGTCGAGTAACAGTTGACCCCATTTCACCTTCAGTTGATTAGACCTTTCTTGAAGAGAGTGAAAATGATACCACTCAAGTTCTTTTTGTTACCTTAGATTCAAAAGAGCTTGGGGATAGTCCACCTGTTCCAGCAAGACAGGAGGAAAAATCCTCCAGTTCTCATAACTCAAGGGGTTAATTCTCCCGTTTCTACAGTGCCCCCTCCAAGTAGTCTAGTTACTTCCTTCGATTGGAATCAATTGGCAGGAGCCTGCCTTCCTTCTTATGTGCCTTTCTAGATCATAGTACAAATATGTAATATGATTGTATCTGGAACTATTATAGATGAAGGTGCATCAGTGAGTATCCTTTCCTCAACTGCTTGGCAAGCGCTCGTTTCACCACCGCTTGTGCTTGTTACATAGAATCTGTTGGGCTTTAATAAAGGAACCAGTCAACGATTAGGGATCCTTCCTCGGTTACCTATCACTTTGGGAGAAAAAACCATTTACCTGAACATGATGGTAGTCCCAGGACCTTTAGATTAAAATTTACTTCTTGGGCATGACTATGTTTATCGCATGGGAGCTATTGTTTCAACACTCTTTCAAGTGATTTGTTTCCTGCATGAAGGAAAAGTTGTCACCGTTGACCAACTTTCATTTCCTAGACCAAATATAACTCCTAGTCAACCATCGTTCCTAAATGGTCCATTTATACCAATGGTATCATCCCCACCATGGATTAATTATGTGGCAACCTCTTCCATACCTACATCAACTGATGATCAATTCAGTGATGTTGTACATTATGTATTGGGGGCATTCTTCATGACCCCTTATGAGTTGTGATCAAATATTGTGGAGGATAGTTTGTTGACTTGTGTCAACCTCCTTAAAAAATGAAACCAAGGATCTGAGAAAAGTTCCTTGTCTTGTGCCAAGCTCGCTAAAAAATGAAACAAGGCTGAGAAAAGTTCCAAGTCGAGTCTTTAACTTGATCTTGTAAAGGAACCGTCATTCCATCCACCTGATTGCCAAGAGTAGTCCGATGAATGTAACGAAGCTTAGGGGGCATGCATCCTTGTCCATTTGACAGACGAATCCAGCTGAAAAGATAGGTTTCCCTGTAGGTTATGTGATTGGTCCGAAACACCATTCACTTTTGTCTATTCTGTGGACGAAGCTAAGGAAGTGTTTTGTCTATTTTGTGGATAAAACCATTCTACCATATGAATTTCCTTGTAAGTTAAGTGATTGGTTTGACACACCACTCACCTTTGTCTAATTGGCGGACAAATCCAAGGAAGTGTTTTTGGCCAACTATTGACAAAAACAATCCTGCTTAACCACAATGATTCCCATATCATTACTAGAGATTCTCCTTTTCTTGATGCCTGGGGGCATGCAAACCTTTTTATGCAAGCGAAAAATGACCAATTTCATTTTTTAGCTTTTTAGATTTTTTTAGATTTTTAGTTTTTAACTCCTGAGGTCAGGTGGTTGGTCTGACACACCATTCACCTTCGTCTATTCTGCGGATGGAGCAAAGGAAGGGTTTTGTCTAAACAAGTTGATGAAACCATCCGACCTAACCTTAGCAGTTCCTTAGCTTTAATAGTTTTTTTAGCTTGGTCATTGCTAGCCTACATAAAAAGACAACCGAGCATACTTTCTGCAAGGTTCGAGCTCGTCGCTAAAAAATGAACCCGTACTCTCATGAGCATACTTTCCGTAAGGTTCAAGCTCATTAAAAAATGAACCCACACTCTCATAAGTAATTTTATCGCATGGTTCAAGCTCGTTAAAAAATAAACCTACCACTGAGCATATGTTTCCCCAGAGTTCAAGCTCGTTAAAAAATAAACCCACCTTTGGTAAATAACCCTTGTGATCTCAATTATATCAGCGTTTTGAACCTTGGTTGTGTTTCCTCCATCACCTCCATCCGTTTGGCCAATCATACGCTTCCACTTGATTGTTTACCATTTTGAGGAACAGCTGCGATGAGTGGTCTTGTTAGCCACCATCTTCACATCACCATGTTTTGAGAAGTTCCAAGATTAACCGGAACCAGTTGCTACCTTGGATACCACTCATTCCTTAAAAAATGATTCCACTTTAAACCCTTTTCAGACTCGCTAAATATGAAAAGATTGTTGAGCAATTGGCCTCTCCAGCTCGCTAAAGTGATTGGAAGCACCATCCCTCTTATGTATTTTAAACTTTTCAGACCTGAGGGATTATCTCATAAAAAAGTTCGAGCGCTTGTATTTTTTGGCTCGCTAAAGTGATTGAAAAGTCATCTCTTTTGTATTATTTTAATCTTTTTCGGACTTAAGGGATTATTCTACGAAAAAGAACTACTAGGGTTCTCTTTTTGTCCCTTTTCAAACTCTCTAAACATGAAAAGGACCAAGTTGTCTTTGTCATTAAACTCGTCAAAACAATAGAGACAAACTTGTCCACCCAGACAAGAACGAGTTTCACTGTTGCTAGACTCGCTAAAACATAGTGATAGGTTTGCCCAAAGGGCAAATTATAGAACAAGCATATGTTATCCTCCTCAAGCTTGACAAAAATAAAGAGGTACTGGTCAGCAATGACTAGGGAAAAAGGGAAGAAAACTTAAAGAATTTTATTGGTAGCAGGTCGCTCTTGAACATGACACTTTCACTCCATCACCATGATTGAGTCGGGTTGGGTCATTCTATTCACTGGTCATATCACCATTGGTCCTCCATACCATCCAATTTTTGAGGTTAACGCTACCAATCCATTTTAGTGTCACCGGTATGTTCAAGAGAAGTCATTCAAAGAATTCACCATCCAGTTAATGCCTCATCCACTGCAATACCTTCAACCTCCATTTTTCATGACCGCCATTCCTAAACCTTGTATCGTCGATCATTTTCACCTCTAGAAAATCATCTGCTTCGTTTCGTGTTGTAGATGTGGGATACGTTAAGGCCCTCCTATGACATGTCACTTCTTGTTGACATCAGCTCATTATCCAAGAAGTTGACTTAGAAACAACCTTTTCAGTACTTTGAAGCTTGCATACCTCAATGGCAAGTTTCTCACTTCCGGCGACAGGTTTACATCAATGGCCTTCAACTGAAAGATTTTGCGTGGTGTTCAACATTGGATCATATATTCACATCACATGAATTGTACTGTAGTACCTTGAGGGTCATTATCATTATCGGTGATTCCTCTCGCACTTGTTAACAACTTACATTATTGGCTGGTAATCAGGTGATGTCTTTCCATGTTCGACTTCAGGACATGTTTTCACATGGATCAACTTGTACATTGGGCAAAGATTGAACGAGTTTTGAAGACCCCAGATCTAGTTCCATCCATCTGGCTGCGATATATTCAGGAACATAAAGACATCAATTATACACAGAAGTTGCACAGATAGTCATCTAAGCCAAGGAAGATGACTCTTCATATGAAGAATCACCAGTCTGCAACTGCAGACAATTATCTGTCCTATGTACATGAAAATGAATTTATAAAGCTAAGCATAGGAATTCCGGCCTCAGCTAGATCATGAAAATAATATGATGATGATGTATTGTATTGTATCTTATACAGGTCACCTTCCAGTTCGAATACCTCGGATCCTCATGATAAAGAATTTCACCTGACATCAAAGATTTACGACTTCATGCTTTAGGGGGCAACTGTTATAGACATATTTGGGCACTGCAACCCCAATATTATATGTCAATAAAGAAAGGGCTATTTAACCCCTAAAAGTGTTGTTTCATAGCCTAAAGGATCATGGTCAACTGATTACATCATTCCCCAAAAGTTCCACCTGAGAAACCACTCATAACTGGCCAAAACTGGACCATACTAACTGCCCCACTGTCAAGGTGCGATGCATACTGACTTCTACACTAGCCAGGTGCGATGCATACTGAAGAGGCCTTCTATAGGGTGTGAGGAGCGAGGATGGACACATGTCCAAGACAGTTTGCTAAGCGGATGCTCATGGAATCTTCCAGAAACTTCTCCTATGACACTTGCCTCTCTGAATTTGCCCAGGGATGAGTAAGAGATCCAAGAAATCTCCAAGTGGAACCAAGAACAATAAGTGGAATGACACTAATAAAAAACCCAGAGATGACTCACACCCTTGCAGACATATATAAATGGATCCCTCATCTGAGAGATCTAAGAGCCCGGAATTTTATAATTTGTAAGGAAGTGCTGATAGTTTGTCTTTGAGAAAGAGCACTGTATTGTTGGGTGATCTTGCTTTTCATGAGGTGAAGAGGGCTTTGATGCTAGGAGGATGATGTTGGATTAGATAGTTGGGTTGTAATTCTCCCTTCTATTATTAATAAATTTCTTTGATTTTTCCTCCATACAATTGTGTATTTGTGAATGTTGTTATTTGTGAATGCCATTGTATGATCAATGTATTTCTGATTCTACATTGTTTATGATATAATAGATCAAGATGCTTTGATGGCATTTTGTTACTTTGTCTCTATATGTATTCATTGACCAAGATAAGTAGGAGAAGAGGTGCAAGCTCTATCAAGGGAGAGAGAAATCAAGCAAGGAGTCAAGCGGAAGATCTAGGTTGGTCCCTTTGCTCCTCTCTTATCTATCATACATAAAGGAAATCATAAATCTCTTTGATTGTTTATTTCAAGGATAGCTGCCAATCCTAGTGGGATTAGCAGATCAAAAAGACACTAGTTTTCCCTGAAACACCTGGAGGTGTTCTAACCCTTCCACCTTGCAACTTCAACTTTACTTTTCCACGACCAATGATTCTAGTCTTCCAGTCATCCCCCAAGAAGACATCAGCACCATCATATTTCTCATACTCGCAAAACCACTCTCTATGGGGAGTGAAGTGAAAGGATGCACCTGAGTCAATCAACCATGCCTCATGATCTACATGTGTACTTGAAGAAGCCAAGTACACATCCCCACCCTCTGTAGAAGGAGCATCATCAGATCCCTTTCCTTTATCAGGAGCTTTAGATTTATAGTCCCTTTTGTAGTGCCCTTCCTTTCCGCATTTCCAGCACACCATCTTTATAGGTTTTCCTGGAGATTTAGATCTCCCTCTAGATTTAGATCTCCCACTCGATGACTTATTTTTGTTTCTGTTTTGGGACCATCCTCGTATATACAAGGAATCACCATTCTGGCTGTCCATATTTTTCTATCTCATCTCCTCTGTTAGCAAGGATGAGACTATTTCATCAAACTGTAAGGCAGTTGCATTGCTACATATTGTACTAACCAGACTATCCCACGAATCTGGCAGAGAACACAACAAACTGATGCACTTATCTTCATCTGAAATTTTAATATCAAAAGATACTAACTAACTTACCATAGTATTAAATGCGTTCAGATGCTTTGTCACCAAGTCTCCATCTTTCATCCTCAGGTTACATAGCTTTTTCTGTAGGAACAGTTTATTCACCAGAGACTTAGATTGGTACAAAGTCCCTAACTTGTCCCATAAAGCCTTCGCCGTAGCTTCCCCTGATACATTTAGCAATACTAAATCTGAGACACACAATCATATTGTGCTCTTTGCCTTCCGATCCAACTTCTTCCATTCTTCATCGGACACTCTGTTGGTTTAGTACCCAGATCTACCACGATCCGTTGATATTTATCCACCAAGAGATCCTCCATCTTGAGTTTCCACAACTCAAAAATCTGACCATTAAATTTCTCGATCTCTATCTTTCCACTTCTCGCCATCTTATTTCACCACCAAAATCAATCTCGTAGATCTCCCACTGAATAGGGTCTACCACAAGCCCGAGCGAAACCCCTCAGCAACAAAGGCGTCCCCTTGAAGCCAAAACAACTCAGATACCAAATGTAGGTTTTAAGCCCATACATAAATTACCTACATATGAATTCTAAAACACAAAAAATAAACAATGTGAGAGCATAACACATAAAAAACATATACACAGAGATTTTCCAACTGGATCCCAAAACTGGGACTACTAGCATGATTTTTCATTATGTTCCTTTCAATGTTACAATACATATTTATACATGCCGAAGCATCCAATACCATGGACCAAAAAACCATCACGTCCAAAACCATGGACCGAAAACCATCACATCCAAAACCATGTGCGAAAATCATGCACAAAACCATAGGTAGGTATGCCCAACCTAACATAGGGTCCAAAACCAAAATTTTCCGGGGCACTACCCCAGACCCCATAAAGTGGGGTTACCTGCACCCTTCAAACCCCCTGTGACTCCCCTTGCTACGCAATCAGCATAAGGAAGGGGGGGCTTCGCCCCCCTTCTAACCCCCTGGTTAACTACATGGGCTAGTCGTGGAAAGAATATAACACAACCCAATAATACCTAGTGCAAAAATAAAACTTTTTCATTTTTTTCTCTTTTTCCTAGGCCTACTGGTTACCTCAGTGAGATTTTCAACTAGAATGTCTTCCTAGGTGCCTCAAAGGAGGTTTTCACCTCTACTAAGATCTTATTTCCTTTTTTTTCTCTTCTTTCCAACCCACTGACTACCTCATAGAGGTTTTCAATCAATGAGCCAATATTAGGTGCCTTAAAGGAGGCTTTCACTTGAAATTTTTATTTTTTCCTCCTTTTTTAAAAATTTTTTCCTTTTTTTTCTTCTATCCTACTCGGGAAAAAAAATAAGAAAAAGGATATGATGATAAGCATAAAATAAATTATTCAATATTAGGCTCTAATGGTTGCTTGTTACATGTCATTTTTTCATCATTAAGAAAATGACCACCAATCTAGATATCTCATGGTCCAATGAAGTGTGGCAAAGCAATCCCCTACAATGTTAGAAGAAAAATAGTCCCAAAGATAACAAGAATCCTAGATTACATTGCTTAAAAAACCTATTTTTAGGCTTGTGCATTTTTCCTAGTCATTACCTGTGCAAGTGCAATTTTGACCATTGTGGCCTACGCAATAATGCGCTCTCTTAACCACTAAAAACTGTGCAAATATCTTAACGTGGGTAAAAATAAAAAGCAATTTCTAAAAGCTTTGTTGGGGGAATATTTCTCAAATAAAATGCCTCAAGAGCCTACCTACTTGGGCCTTATCCCTTGGTTCATGAATCAAACTCCCTCTCTTTTTGGAACCCTAATCCCTCTCTTTATGGATCTCTTGAGAAGAGGATCTCAATCCTCCTCCTCTTGGCCTATAAGTTCAGCACATACCAAAGGGTAAAGGAGTACTTTGGAATATAAGTTTATGTTGTCAAATTGAGGTTGTAAGCTTGTCACTTAAGGGCGGATTGGAGAATATTGGAAGGAGGTTTGTAACATCAAGGATAAGGTTGTATTTCTCGTTTTAATTCATTTATAATACAAAAGAACATTTATTTCCCATTCTATTGTTAAATGGAGTTGATGTATTGTCTGTCTAATTATTGTTTTCCATTGATAATAATATTAGGTACTAGTTTCCTTGATCACTAGTATGGGTTTTATTGAGTCATTTATCAATCATATGCCTTTGATCCTTTCTTGTCACTATGTTTGCAAGCCTTCATTTTGAGCATTGGAAAGATTCATTAAACGATAGTGAGAATATTCATCAAGAATTTTGTTTAAAAAGTATGGATTTCATATTCCATCACTCTTGCTTATGATTCAATAGGAATAAACTAAAGGAAATATTTACTAGTTTTTCTGTTTGTTACTAGATTCAGCCATTGAAACTAGGGAGATCATGTCTTCTCCACAAGATGATATTTTGTCCAATATTTTTTCTCCTTTTTCTCATCTTTCCAATGCATTGATCGCCTCATAGAGGTTTCAATCAATGAGCCAATATTACGCACCTCAAAGGAGGTTTTCACCTGATATTTTTATTTTTTCCTCTTCTTTTCTTTTTTTCTTTCCATTTTTATTTCTTCTATCCTACTCGAAAAAAATATATATATAAAATAAAAATATAAAATAATATAAAATAAATAAATAAATTCAAGTATAGGAATACTACCAATTGAGTTGCATATGTATTAGGATGGAAAATAAACTCACTTCCAGGTTCAAAAGATATGCTCGATATATACTAGAATATGAGAGATCAACTAGTTTGACTTTGATGATGCCAAACACTATTGAAGAGAGTGGTGTTCTTGCTTGATGATTGTTAGGTAACAAATTTCAATATAGCCATGATGCCCTTGGTTAACTTGCTCATCTAGATGATTTCGTATGTCTTCTTCTTCCATGTCATTCAAATCTTCCACTATTTGTTGATTAGTTCCTTGAACACATAAGGTATCCGATGATAAGCATAGTAGAAATTCTTCAATATCAAGCTCCAATGGTTGCTCTCCATCAAATGTGGTCCATGTTTATTTTGGATCTTCTTCTTTTGGATGTTGTTCTTCAATGATAGCAAGATAATATAATTTTTTGAACACTATTCCAAATCTAAGATGAAGATCAAGAGGAACCATTTGGAAATTTTTTACCTCAGCATTGTAAGTTGGTTGATTTGCTTTAACTCTTTTGTTTAGAAATAGTTGTTCAGGTAGTTGAGTGGGAGTGGGTCTTTGAAATGGTTGTAGTTTAGGTTGTGGTTTTGGTGGAGGTGGATGGTATGGATAGCATTGAGTTTGGTATGGAAGATATTGAGGATGTTGAGGGAAATATCAATCACCCCATTGAGGAAGCTAGTGTTGATATGGATGAAAATAAGGAATGGTAGGTTGGGTAGGATAAGACCATGAATATTGAGGAAAATATGGATCAACCCATTGAGGAGGTTGGTGTTGGTATGGTTGAAAAGAAGGAATGGAATAAGACCCTTGATATGGTTGAAAAGGTTAGGGAGGATAAGACCCGTGTTGATATGGGTTGACAATGTAAAGTTGCTCCATGCCTCCTTTTAACTTCTTTTCCACATATTATTTTTCTACCTACAAAAGTGGATGGTGATGTGGTTCTTATTTCACCACATGATCAAGTGGGGAGGGGGGGTGTTGGTATTGATTTTTTTTTTTTAATAAAAAAATTTGAATGAGAATGATAATGCAATGCAACAAAAGATGCCTAATGCATTTTTTTGTTTTTTCAGAAAATATGAATGCAGAAAAGAAAAAGGTAATCATTCCAATAATAAGAGAGTTCTTTCTTTGAAACCCTCCTCTTCAAATCTGCCAAAAAGTGATGAGCCCTGGTATTATAGCAAGAATGTTGCAACTACCAAGGCTACGAACTTTACTTATCAACCTAGGGTTCATACAAACTTAAGAGGGTCGACAGTGTATGTGAAACAAACATCTTCCTCTTCCTAGTTTGATTCCCTTTTATGTAGGTGAAAGAAATCAATGGAAAAACTTCAAATGAGCAATGATATAGGTAAGTTGTCTGTCCTAGGTTGCAAAAGGTAAGTATCAATAAGAAAACCTATCCTACTTTTGTTGGAAAGTAAATGACAGAAAGGAAATATATTCTATTTGAAAAAAAGTAAAGCACAATGAAAACCAAGAAAATCTAATCTATCTTGATGGAAAGGAAATGACATTAAATGAAATATATATTATTTTATAGGAAAGAACCGTACTAGATTATTTTTGTAGGAATTAAATCACACTTTGCTTAAAGTAAAATGTGGAAAGAGAATCTAAACTAATAGTAGAAATCAACATTCAAGAAGCAAGAAATGTAAAAGCTAAATGGAAACCTAAACAAGCCTTAGCTCAACCAAAGTGGTCTCAAATCATTCATGGGATATAAATATACTCCTGCCATGAATTTGGAGTGAATAAGAGCTCAAAAACAATCTACTACAAGTTGCTACAGGATACATGTTTCTCGAGTTAACCTGCCAAATGCTCAAGGTAGTCAAATGAAAACACTGTGGAGAAAATTTTATTATTAATTTAAATGTTTTTAGGCTTCAATTAAAGTGGAATAAATTTGAAATATCTTTGTTAGCACATGTTAAAATTAACAAAAAATTACTACTAAAAACCAAATATTTCAAAAGAATGAACTAGTCAGTTGATCTAAGAACCCAAATGCCTATGCTAATCAAGCGAAAATGATATGGGGTATTTTTTTTTTTAAGTTAGATGTTTTTAGAATTAAATAAAAGTGGAATCAACTCAAAGGAAGCTCATTAGCACATGTTAAAATTCAGTAGAAATTTATTATTATTTTGCTACAGAATACTTCCAGAAATTCCAAAATTGTGAACTAGTAAACCAATCCAACTAGTTCAATGTTGAATATAACTTTGCAGAGTTTTTCTAAGTATGAATCATACTTGCAACAATATAAATGACATAAAAAACAACTTATTTAAATTATTTAACCAATCTAACCTAGAAAAAAAGAAGCATGAATATTAAGTGTAAGAATAGGAATGCAAGAATAAGAAATGCAAGTGAACAAGACATTTAAAAAGATAAATAAACTGTACAATAATTATATAAGGCTCTTGGGATAGCCAAGCCCAAGGATACTCATATTCCTATGAAGAAAACCAAGTCTTAGAAGCTAAAAATGACACCAAACTTCATTATTAGAGTCAATCGAAGTACAAACCTATTAGAAATCAACGTAGAATTTCTAAATAACAAGTTTTCTTCACAATAAGACTAAGAAATACATGCCCCTAGAGGATAATTTAAATTGGTACTTACACAAATTGGCAGGGAAGCATCCTCCTTGAAAGGAGTTAGATTTCCCCTCTAAAATTCCTCTAAAAGTGGATTTGGTTCTCAATAATAGGAATATTCACTAAACACTAAGTTATGACTTCTACTATAGAAAGGAACACATCCTTAGATTTTGTCAATCAGTGGAGATCCAGAATATGTCAATGATTTCATGATATTTTATTCATTTATTGGTCCATATTATGGCATATTATGGCATGGAGCAAGTCCCTAAATTATCTTGTCTTCCAAATATTCAAGATATGCCCAATATTCTCACAATATTCTACAAAAACAAATAATATTAGGCACATAATATGCAATTATCTATAAAATTTCCTAAGAACTTATGAAAGCTAATAAAACATTATTAATTGTAGAAGGAAATATTTAATATAGCCTTTATGTGCCTAGGAAAGGTTAGATGAACCTTATTTTGTATCTAATTTGGAGGCCCATCAGAGAATACAATAAAAATACTTTAGAAGTATGTCCACTAGACAATGCTTCAACACGATATCCATTGGTATATCAGATCATGCACTTCCTATGTCATTTCTAAAACAACCATTAAGAATTATGGGATGTATTGTCTCCTCTACCTATCCCATGTAAGCCATAGGAGTCAATCTCCATGGATTATATGTCAAGTTTTTTCTCCACCAAGAATGGGAATGATTGTATGTTTGTGGTTGTCAACCAGTTCTCTAAGATTTCTATTTTGGCACCATAAAAGAAGAGTATCACAGCTAAATCCACCGCTAATATATTATTTGAGTATGTTTTGGTTCATTATGTGTTACCTTAGACCATTATTTCCAGGGTAAACATTTTCCTCTGTATCTTCTAGTCCAACCTATGTTGTCTGATAAATACCAAGTTGACCAAATTGAACAACTTTCATCCACAAATAGATGGAAAAATGAAAGTGGTGAATAGGATGATTGTGTATATCTTATGCATGTAAAACTCTAAGAAACCATGAACATGGGATGAAATCCTTCTATATGAAATTTTTGGCTACCTAGAAGGTGTTATTAACCAAGTTAATTATTTTTTGTTACTTATTCATGACAAATTAATTGTTCTGTGAGAAATAATTAATAATAACATGAAAAACACTAATCACAAAATAAAATTACAAGAAATATATGAGAAACCAATCACACAATTTCCACCCATATTTTTTTGACAAAACGACCCTAGAAAAATACCAATGTTGGGCAAACCAATTTTCATATCTAAGGGATTTTATTAATAACTTCATCAAAATTTTGTATTAACAAATTACAACTACTTGCTTAACATTGGAAAATCTACGACAATATTTTATCTCCACCTATGAATAAATTGATCTAGGAAACTTCACTATCTCCCTATGCAAATTAACTCTTCCCTTTACAACAATACGCACCTCCTCTGAAACTCACACTCGCAGCCTCCAATAATTTGCATTGGAAATTTGATAGCCTCCAAAAATTTGATCTTCTTTCTTACAATTCATACTTACCTTTCTTACAATCACACTAATATTCCTACAGTTCGCATTGCCACTTGAAATATTGATTTGTATTTCCCAACAACTCATACTACCTATGGGAATTCACCCTCGAATATTGCACTAGTCAGCTAGCAAACTCGAACTAGAAAATTCAGTGTCCTTCTGCAGAAATAATTCGCTGTCCTTATGATACTCAGAAATTACAAATATCTGTGAATAATAAAATCCTACAATTGCTTCTCAATCATTGTTGTAGAATCCCTCTTGGTGTCTCTTAAAATCACCCACTTGAATTCTTTTGTATGTCTCCAGTGTTTCCCATCAATTACCTTTATATTATATCACTCACAAATGAATTCCCATGATTAGAATTTCACTTGATCTAATCGATGGCTAATATCATCTTAGAAACTTTCCACAAGCTTCTAGAGGTAAATCGATCTTATCTCAACTAATGCCAATTAATTATTCACATTCCCTAAGTTTAAACTTAGGAAATGATTGAAAAATCATTAATTAACATAATCAAGGCATTTCCCATAGGAAACAATACATGGGCTTGGACATAATTAATTCCTCCATGTTCATAGCCTCGATGACACCTCTTAAGACTAGAACACATTTTCAAGCTACACAATCTAACATTCAATATGTTCAACATAGCTATAACAGAGTCATCCACAACTCCATTAGCCATAATTTTTTTCAAGTGTGCTTAGGGTTCCAAACATTAGCCCCAGTTGATGTATATTTAACCATTTCATATTCACCAACATATTATTCCCATGCTTATATTGAGACAAATAGAGAAGGAAAAAATGTTGAATGGATCCAACACCTTCAACATTAGGTTCATGATATCATGTAAAAAATCCAATTCCAAGTACAATTAATTCCATGACCACTATCAAGTTCACACAAGTTTCAAGTTGGCGATAAGGTGTGGTTGAATTTATAGAAAGAGCACCTCACAAGACCACACAAGAAGCTCATACCACTCTAATGTGGGCCTTACATAATAACAAAGGTTGTGGGCGAAAATTATTTTGAATTGAGTATTCCCCCTTTCCTAGCCTTGCACCTAATATTTAATGTGGACATTAGAGGAAATTTCAGCCTAAAAGTGGCCTCCTAAGGAAAAATAATAAAATAATAGTTAAAATAATAAAATAAGAGTTATGAATTTTGGAGGGAAAAGAAAAAACAACTTTTTTAATTGTATTTTTAGCGTTTCTTCTTATAGGTTTACTCAAATTTCAAGTGTAGACACTCATTGGATGCGAAATTAAATTCCACATTCAATGAGTATCCATTATGCATACTCCTGAGAAGACCTACATTGATAAAAATTGAATATACAGTGAAAAAGCATGTTCAACACTTTTTTAAATGTATCTTCATTTTTATCAAAGCGGGTGTTTTGTTGAGTTCTTCTCGAAGGTGTACAAAAAGAAACCACTTTAGGTTGTGGATGACAAACAACCTTAATAGTAAAAATGACTATAAAACAGTGTGGATCTGCAGCAAATGATAGAAACAAAACTTGCCAAAGTCCTGATCTATGCAACATAAATAGTTAAACATAAAAATGGAATAGTAAAATAAGCGTAAATAACTCCAATAATCCAATGGAAGAAAGATATAAAAAATATGTTTTATTAGATGATACCAATGAAGGGAACAAATAATGTTACCAGTCCCCCTTTATGGGATGGGTTCTTGGCTATCACCAATGTCTTCAACTTTGTAGAGTCTCCCTTTCCTCCACAATGTGTAAACCCAACAAACAAAATGTTTGAGCTCAATGGGAACTCAAAAGAAAAAAGGAAAATGGTCAGCGACAATGATAATAATCAGAGCTGCAATAGTGAGTGCAACAATGAAAATAATCGAAAGTGAAGAATGAATGTAAAACCATTCTATTTATAACAAAATATTAGGTTATTCTCGAATAATGGAAAATAATAAAATATCATTAACCAAATTATAGAATTAATCATTTGGAATATTTTATTATATTTGGTTGGAGGGAAAAAGTATTTATATTGGTTAAATACTTTTATTTAGAAATAATAAATAAATAAATAATTTATTTATAATCTCAAGGAATTTGGTTAAGGAATAATAAACAAATAATGATTTCTTTAAGTATTCCGAGGGGATTTAGTCAAACTTAACAAGGAATAATAACTAAATAATGATTAATTAATTATTCCTAGAGAAAAATAAGAAAAATAATGATTTATCTATTTATTTCTCATGAATGGGTCAAATATGACAAGGAATATTAGTTAAACAATTATTTAATTAATTATTCGTAGAAGATAATTAAATAAATAATTATTTATTTAATTATTCTTCATGAATTTAACTAGAAATAACTTAACAAATGTGGTTTATTAAGTAATTTCTTATAGTGAAAGAAACTTTACTATGGTAAAATTGGCCCTACATGGTGTACTTCGATCCATCTAGTAAGTTATGGTTAGATGAACATTTTTTGGTGATAACATTAGGTCTTCTCAAAAGTATGCATAATGGGTACTCATTGGATTTGGAATTTAATTCTTCATCCAATGAGTGTCTACACTTGAAATTTGCGTAAACCTATAAGGAGACAAGCCAAAAATAGAATTAAAAAAAAAAAAAAAAAACAGTTTTTCTTCTCTACCATCCAAAATATTTACATCTACCTCTTTTTAAATTTCAAGGATTTTACTGGTTTACATATTATGACATGGAAATTATATGAAAATTTCATTGGCACTTTTAGGCTGAAATTTCATCTAATGTCTACTTTAGCCATTGGACATCTCAAAGGTAGCCAATCAATTAGAACCCATAGAACTCAATAATATCTACAATGAATATGCTACAATGGATTAGATAATGGACATTAAGAAAAAATTATACCTACCAATAGCACATAGAACTCTACATGGTTGTCAAAGAAGGGCATCTTCTTCACCAAGGCAAGTGGCTCACTAAGAGACAAATTTAGCAAAAGTTTCCCCATATAATGAGGGAACTTGACAAAATGGAGACCTATACTTCCAAAGGGGGGAGGAATAATCTAGGTGGATATTTTTCACCACCCACCTCTTCTACTAACTCAACAATTCTCTTTCATCTTGGAATTTTTTATATGGTTTTTCAGGTCCCATATTTCCAGGGCCACTTTGAAGCCTTGAACTATGCTTTTTGTCTATTCAAGGGGCGAATGGTTTCTATGGCATTCCCTATCCATAGTTGAAATTTTTAATCCTTATATATTTCTTTCTAATGAGCTATAGTGCACTCAAAATGAAGATTGTATACAAAAGTTGCACCCTCGAGAATTTAATGTTCCAACTAACCACCTTAAGGCCTGTAAACCTTTTGGCGATTCAACTTCTAGGGTTAGGGATTTGGACCCCTAAGTTTATTTATTTATGCTAAAATGACATTACTTTTACCTCTTTTAATAGTTTTTTTCCAAATTCATGTAGCCACTATCTCTCTCTCTCTTTAAATATATAGAGCATCATTTTATCAAGTTTGTATTCTATGATATTTTACTATTTTATTTATTGATAGAAGTTTGGTTTTTAGTACATTATTATGCTCTCTATTTTGTTTCTCTATGTGAATTTTATTTCATTTCCTATATTTTGTTTCATTCCCTGTACAACCTGGATCAGAGCTAATGTATGCTCAAGTAGATATATACATCACAATTAGGGGCACTGGTGAGAGTAGAAGGTGGTTTTGAGAAGAACATACCTAGGAACTTGAGATGAATAGGAATGTTCAAACTAGCACAAAAAGTAATTCTTATCAATTCCAAGTGTCTTCAACAAGAACTATAACTTTATAATTGTAAAAAGGTAAGGCCTACCTTGATGTGAACAAGTGTCGAAGTTGAATAACAAGGGAGCCAAAGGAAGAATTAAGAAATGATGGATCTCTTTGTTCCATCTGAGGTTCATCATTATGAAGGATAATTAGAAACAATATATTACTTCATTCCTTGAATGTTTGATACAGTGTTGTCTCTCTTACAACACCCTCCAAAATTTCACTACATTCAAATTTTGGTGCCTATCTAACTATCGCATCAAGTGTTGCTTTGGTCGTCAAGTGTCATTTCAAATCATTCTAGATGTTTCAAGTGTTATTGATAATTCTTAAGTGTTGTCACATTGTTTAGAACATATCTAGTGCACTGCATGGTTGTAACATCTTTGTTTTTTGTAAAACGAAACTTTTGGTCACGATTGCACACACTTTGTTCATTGTACTTGGGGAGTGTTTGTAAACTAACGTTTTTATGTGTATTTTTTATTGTTCAAGCTTGTCTAAGTCTTATTTATGATTTAGTATGTGTCGCTCTTGATTTTATTTCTAAACTCATTGTGTTCACCCCCTATTCTATCTTCCAAACTTAGTCAAATTTTGGTTCGACAAGCTAACCCATTAAGGCTAAGAGCACATGGTGCACCCTTAAGCCTTGATCAGGACTCCTTCGCTATTTGGAAGTTCACCCTGCACCCTCAAGAGTACATAAAAAAATCCTAAGCCTCATTCCCCTTCCTTGTTCCAAACTACACCCTCAAAGAATGTCCCGGTCCTTGTTCAGCGCATGGCGCACTTGGGAAGGTCAAAGCCTAACCCCTTCAACCTTTGACTCTACACCTTGCACCCTCTTGGACCCTCTTCAGTGCATGGATCCCTTGGAAAGCACGAATCCTAACCACTTCAGCATTCAACATTGTGCCCTGTGCCCTCATTGGCTCTCTTGAGCACATGAGTGCACCCCAAAGCCTCAAAGCTTCATCCATTCATCCTTCGACAGTGTGTTGTACACCCTTCTTGTCTCCCTTGAGCATAAAATGCACTTTGGAAGAATGAATTATCTTCCTTCATTTTTTGTACTTGTGCCCTGCACCTTCCCTTAATCTTTCTCTCTGCCATTGAGTGCATGAGCGCATCCTGAATCCTTGAGTATTCATCCCTTCGACATTTCACAGTGATCCCTTGCGCCTAGAAGTTTCTATGTCCTCTTTGAGCACAATATTAAGTCATGAATAGAAAACTTGCATGAAACATGTTAGAATAGGAGATTTTTTAGGCTAATGTTTGCTTGTCATGAGTGATATCAGTTGTAGGTATTCCAAAATAGCATGGAAAGGATGTATGAAGAATATCGGGTAAAGAGGGCAGTCAAAGGAAGAATTCAAGAACAAAGAACACATCAAAATATTGATGATCAAAGCATCCAAAAAGAATCCATGAGATCAAATACCCTTTGGATGGTGAATACATAAAAACCATGGAAGTTTCATGTAAGATCAAAGACATAAGTGGTAGCCTTGTCACCTATCAAATAAAGTCCATGTCATTAGTCACTATGAGTCCAAGTCCTAAATGATAGTGACTTGTCATGTCCTCAGCACATGATGATGTGAAAATCATGATGTAATGACGTAACTACTGTAAAGACAAAGGAGTAGAAATCCAAGAGTCATGTATGGACAAAAGAGCCACGTGAAGAAGTCCAAAAGACATGTAATTACAAGAGTCATATGTAATTCCAATTTTCATTTGGAAGTTCAAGAGTTTTAAAAGTCCAAAGGTCATTAGAAGTTGGAAATTCAAGATTCATGAGGATATTAAAAGTCATGCCTCAAGTTATAAAAGGATCCTCATTACTCAAGAAAAGGACTTTTAACCTTGGCTTCTCGCACAAGGCATTAGAGAGATAGAGATAGTACTTTTGGGGAGAAAGTAGTGGTTCTAACGCTCCACTATTGGAGATAGTGATGTTCATTGTACTCATGTATATTTAAATTTTTTCTTAATACCTAAAGCCATTCGGCCAACACATTTTCATGCATAGATTGTGGATGTTTTGAGACTACCCTTTTAATCTTTACAGTTTATGTTGGCTTCCTTACGTACTAAAGTAATTAAACTATTTCAGTTACTTTGGTGCTAAAACTTATTGGAAATGTGTTGTGATGCTTTTAACGATCGTAGAATCTATGTGAACTATTTCGCTTGATGTCTAACAATTATTTCTTGTCTATGTGTGTGCATCTCCACTAGATTAGTACTATTACTTTTATTTTAGATGTTCAATTTCTCTCCCATGAATTGAAAGAACCTTGATACATATACAATTGAACAGTTCACAAGGCGCACTCTCTTGTTCATTCAAAAGCACATGTGAACCACTCTCTCATGCCAATATCTTAAGCCAAACAAAATATCTAAGTTAATGGTAGCTAGACCATATTTCTAGATGGGACTCCTACACCAAACAATGTGAGGTCTAATTAGGACCTCATATCAGGGAGATCCCCTGTATGTTGGTGGTATCTAGCACCATCAATAGATGGATTTAACAAGAAGGAACACACAAAATCCAAGTGAAGAGGATGCTTTTAAAATCAAATTGTATATAGGCTAGACACAAAGCTATGATGGAGTGAACATTGGTCACGATGGACGAGATCAATAGAGACAATGTGGAAACTATGAGCATAAATAATAGATAAATAGAGGGAAATAGCTAAAATAGAATGGGAGAAAAAAGAATCTAGAATCAAGATGACAACCAAAAATGGTACTTGATGTGTCCATGTTTGGGTACAAATGACGAACATTGTGAGTACATAGGAAACAATGGATCATAATGGTTAGATTAGGAAACATAAATGGTGGCCATTATGGGGTACCAAGAAAGGATAAACATCTTTAAGTATAAATTCTATGACCAAGGGTGATGGGGACTATAGCCAAAAAGGAAAATAGAAATGTGGTGTTATCGTAGAGAAGTTTTACATTTTCTTCTAAGAAAATCTTTTTACACTTTCCAATGAATGAAAACAAACACAAATATAGGTGCCATAGTGAAAAGGTGGCCTGCTTAAGGGGTAAAAGGGAATGATATGAAAGGGATGGGGGTGCATTCATTAGCTTATGTGTGGGTAGATGAATCTAGCTTAATGACATAGATGGTCTATTGATGATGGTGGAATGAGAGACCAAATGTGAATGTGATATCGCATTAATGATAACCAATTGAACTGTATCATTGGAGTTTGAGGGGATTGGTTAGCAATATGATGAGAAAAAACTATGAGATTAGTTCTGAATCAATGCAAATGAATAAGCTATCAATATGTATAATGTGTAGCTACATGAATGTTAGTAATATAAAACGATGTTACTTAGTGAGCAATCCATGTGGGAGGGAAAATTACTAACTAGTTTCAACCATATGTATAAAGATAGGGTGATGGAAGCATGATTAGTCAAGAAAAGGTGACCCTAAGGATGGATTGAGGGGTGTGAACTAGTAAATGCATGGAGATTGAAGGGATCATGTTGGCAGGAAGGTTTACTTTAAAACTCCCCCAGGATTAAGTTGAGGGTGCCAACAAAAGCTTGCGTAGTCTAGCACTTCACTGACATATTCACTCCTTCCAAAAGGAATAAGAGTCTCACCCGAGGTGAGCCAGAACCATGGAAAGATAAGGGGATTTGGATCTGTCTATTATATGAATTGCGCAACTACGACAACATTCATTCTTAACTATTCACATTATACATTCAACAGGAAAGTTAACATAAACATAAAATTTTAAAGAGGCTCATAAATTACAAAAATAATCCCATATTTCGTATATTAATCACAAGAAAAGATTAGTTTCATTACAAATAGAAACATTACAACTTGTGATAGTTACAAACTTGCACACAATATTAAAATCTACAAGGAATGCATAAGCGAAACTTTACAAATCCATATCTCAGAGCTAAACAATTATGGACACTTAACACTACCTAATCTTCAGGCTCGATCGAAAATTTGTAGCATTATGCAAAACTTGTTTCTCACTGCCTTCTGCCTTCTTTTATAACCATGCTCTCTTTCTCTAATACCTCGCTCAATTTATCCATGGTTTTAAATACCTAGGGCCGTCATTCTGGTTTTTTGCTTGACTATATTAAAATATCAAAATCATCTCCTAGTTCTTTGGAACACTCCCTTATTTTTCATTGCATGAGTTCCAAGTCATCTTGCTACCATTTTACCTTTCTAATGCTTTATTTCTTGCAGTTTCACCAAAAATTTCCTTGGAAACTGATACCCTTCCAGAAACAAAGGACCCAACATGCCTCAACCACAACCTATTAACTCTCCCTCAAGTTAATGTGTTGTTGTTATTGCTTCTGAATCTATTATGGGTTGGCTTTCACTAGTTTCAGTTGCGGTACTTACAAATGAAGGACCTAGATCTAGAATAGTTTGAAGATAAGACTCCTTAAAACTCATGTTGGCTACATGGGGCCTGACCCAGCTTCAACAGTGAGTTTAGCCAAGCAAATCCCGGTACTACTGGCCCTTTCAGCAACAATCCACGGAGTGCGGACTAAGGTCTCACCTGAAGTAGTATGGGAGGGTGCTCAAACTAGGTTTCTGCACCCTAGGGATGTCTTGATGATGGTTCTAGAGGGTCGCGATCCTATTCTGCACACTGCACTGCTCCACACAGCTTTCTATTTTTCACAACCCGTGCGCACCTTCGCGAATTCCATTTTATTCTGATCCGGTCCTTATTGTGATAGTATATTAGTGCTTATCTTAGTTTGTGTAGGCCCAATATTCTTATTACTTGTTCACCTTTTGTATTAGCTCGCATACTTGAAAATAATATAAATGCATAAAGATAACCAGAACATAGAAATACAGATCTATAAATAGACACACAATATTTTGAATCAATATTATCTTTATTAATACTCAAGTTCAGTTACAGACCCGACTCCACCCTGTGCACTTAGCTGCAGGGGTCCGTGCACTCAGTTGCAGACTCTACTAGGCCTCTGCGCACTCAGCTACAGAGCCTCTACCTACCACTATGACCCAATACACTTCAGATTCACTTCTATCTTCTAACCATGCCTTCGCATCTATTTGTTACTTCTCCAAGCTAAGACTAACTTTACACTTAGAGCCTCACTCTATTTATACAATCCCATGGTCTGCGGACCATGGGTAGGCTGACACATTTTACATTAAATTACATTATCTTAGGGTGGACAACCCTAGACTCTTGCACTCCACGCCCGCATTTTGTGGGGTCTTTACATTACACTTGACCAAAATTCGGGCTTCAAGCCCCAAAAACCTATTATAATGGGATCTGCTACTCAACAGGCCCCCAACACAATCGTCGTGACTCGTCCCGAGTCACTCTAATGGTGCGGCAATCTTTGCGCAAAGTCCATCCAACTATGCTTGTGCTGCACGAAGATCCACAGCGCACTGCTCTGCCATCCGCTGGATCCACTCTGCTCACTCGGCTGAATACTCATTGGCAAGGTCAAATCCCTATCTTAGGTCATGCATCGCTTTCATTTGTGTAAGTTTTCCTTCAATGTCGGCCGTGATGAGGAAGGCCTTATCAATCCAAGGCTAGACACGTGCTTTAAGTACTGCCTCTTTTTGGTGCGCTACGTCCACTTTCTCCTTCAATGCCTTTTCCTGTTGTAGCCTTGCGAGCTACTGAGTTAGGACCACTATCTGCGCCATCCCGATCACACTATCATATTGCATTTGAAGCTCCCGCGCCTTTGTTTCCAACCGTTGTATGGTGGGGTCCTCTTGTAAGGTTGTGAGGACCCCGAAGGATTCTTCCAACAAAGTGGTGTAGCTCTACACTGCTTGTTCAATTTCTTCCAACCCTTTTCAGATATTGTCGGCGCGCTGTTCTTGAACTTCTGGGGGCATGGAGGGTTGTGCCTTTAATCATAGTTCAACAATTTGTAGGTTGAGATCCAGCTAGATCCTCATAGATTCCTCCTTTGCCTCGTTGAATCCACTAGAAAATTTGTGGATCCGCATTCCTATTGGTGATCTGTCACAATTTCTAGTTCTGGAACGCGGCGACATGCTTCCTCTACGATCTGTCCAGCTGCTAGTTTTGTGCCACCACTTCATCCCGTTGGAGGCTAAGCTGTTTGATGTTGATTCACTGTTCACTTAGCATTTGCACTACGGGTCCCTCCCTAGCGTTGAGTTCTACTGTCGGTCCGTCCTGTAGCTGGTATAATATATCCCACAGAAGGGCAGCCAAGTTTAGGCTGAGTCCCTTGATCCTTCCTACTACAACTCTATCCTCCATGTTGTCCGCTGTTAGTGCTCCTTCTGGCAGCGTGACAATGTTAGTCATTTTGGCTCACAATAGATTCTCTATTTCTGATGTTCCTATGGCACCATAGGTGACTACCATCCCCTCTTGTGGGGGCTGCACCTGAAGTCCCTAGAGTTGCACCCTGAGGGCCCCTAACACATTTTGTTGTTCCGTCATTGCTTCCTAGAGTGCTTCCCTGGTGACCTCGCGAACTGTGTCACCGATATCGTATAGATCACCCTTTTTCAGTGTAATAGGCTCCGCATCCAGTTTGGATGCCTTGGTCTTCTTCCGTGGCCCAGTTCGTTCCATACCATGCGACCATTTCAGTTGTGTTGATGTCGTGCTTGAGTTTGTGCCTTCCATCGTGTCGTCTGTCCCCTATCCCGTGGTCAGATCTAGGCCTATTCCCTCCTGCGTCATGGTTGCCCTAGTTGTTAGTGTTGTTGCTGCTTTGTTTGTGACCTTGGTCTGCTTCGTAGCGGCCTTCACTACCTCGCAGGAAGCCCTTACCTCCTCGGTGAATTGCTCATTCCGTTCTTGTTGTGCTAGAAGCTTGGCGGCATCCTTTTGTCTTTGTATCACTGCCTCATCACGCACTGCCAAATATGAGTTGAGCATCGCGAACATAGCATCATCAATCGCGATGAAGGGGAGTTTGGTCCATTTCTGCTCCGAATCTTTCAAGGCCCTGATATACACATTGTGCATAACTGCCTTAAAGTCTGCAAAGCTCCGCAGACTAACGTATATCGTTGGGAGCCTATTGGGTAGTTTTGCTGCAGCGCACATTGGTTGGATGTCTTCTACCATTTCTTCATCTGCTTCAATATCTTATACGAAGGCTTGAAGATCCTCCTCCTCATCATCTATCTCAATATTAACCATCTTGCCCTTGCCTTCCATAGATAGTTTACTGAACCGCAATTTCGCGGAGACATATGGACCGGTCCTGCTGCCTGTGGATCCCTTTTGGGCCTTAGCATTCGGGGTGATTTAGGGATTTTTGGTGCATCCCCAACCATTGGCATAGAGCTCTACATGAATCCATTTGTTGTTGACATCATTCTGATCAGGAAATCATGTGTCTCCTTTGGCAATGTTTCAAAAACTAAACTTGCTCTCACAACCTCCAAATTTGTCAGGTCCATACCCAATTAGTAACACAACAACTGAATTCTTAAAACACCAATGTTATCACCAAAATAGGACCCTGATAGGCTGCTGATCAGACTATCTCAGTGTAACTATTTCAAACCATTCTTTTGGTTGAGGCTTAGCCTCCTCAGCCTGAGAGGGTTCTCTCAAGGGTTAATGATATTGATTAATGATAATATAGATGGCTAACTCTATGAAACAAATGAAAGAAGTGTAAATGGTGGAAAAAAAATTAGAAAATATCCATTGGGCTTATGGAGTCACAATTGTATCAGTATGACAATAATGTTAGCTTTACATGGAAGTCAGGGCATCTAGAATTCAAAACATTTAGCACACATCAGAAACATATAGGACAACACATCTTATAAATGTATGAAAAATTAGAGCACAATCAGTGATTTATAAGTAATCACACATTCATACCACTACAAATACTGAGAAGAGCACAATACAAGACATTTTGAACATTGAATTCCTTCTGATTCCTAAGAAGTAAAGCCAAATACTATATTACTAAAACAGAGTTTTACACAAAGCACAATATCCAAGTTTCTCTGAAATTTTCCAACCATTTGTACATCAGATTTTCTCCAATATATAGAGTTCATTACACGACTTATATTCCTCCTCCAGCATAGGGATAATTTGAATTCCTCCTAATTTGACACCTATTGACACTTAAAACAAACTATTAATTACAACTAGCTGTTAACTAGCAGTCCTAGTGACCTAATACAACTAGGAGTGTAACTTATTATTATGACTAAGCCACCTCAACTAAACATGAAATGCATTCTTTTACAATTGTAACCTCATGAATTCTAATTTGATGAAGCCTCCCACGTTATCACCTGGCTGCTGATGGCAAACCCTAGAAATTAGGGAACATGTTTCCCTATTTTTAGGTTTAGGATCCTTGAAAGTTGGCACGTGGGACAGAGTCTTTATCTCCTCATCCACGACACATTTTATGAAAATGAAGGAGGATTTTGTAGTACATTTTGTCTAGAACAAAAAAATCTCCTGTTTTTTTAAAACACTTCTCCACTTGTCCAAAATCTGTCCTTGAAAAACACATATAAAATAGGAAAAATACGTTCTATGAAATTAGGGGTTCAAAGAAAGATTAGTATCTCCAAACTGAAAACACTTATGAAG
This sequence comes from Pinus tabuliformis, assembly GCA_031772625.1. Taxonomy (NCBI): domain Eukaryota; kingdom Viridiplantae; phylum Streptophyta; class Pinopsida; order Pinales; family Pinaceae; genus Pinus; species Pinus tabuliformis. Next base: position 670,874,396 of record CM062814.1, read on the forward strand.
AAAGTGAGATAGGTTATTGTATTTGGATATTTTATGAATAAAACCCTCCTTCAAAATTCCAAGATACCTTTTCCTGTGACCACAAACTATCTTTGAATATCAAGTGCAAAATGGCAAATTCTGGTTTGTGAAAAACTGCACCTACAACAGTTTCATAGTGCAAGTTTAACCATAAATTCCTCCCACCTAAAAAATAATTTGAAGAAACTGAATGCGGTTTTTGTATTTTAGTATGTTAGGAAGAAAAGCCTCTTTCAGTTTTTAAAATTGAGTTCTCAGTTGCTCAAGATACCTTCTGGAAGTTGACTAGTAAAAGAAGAAAACAAAGATTTTTATGCTAAAACAGGCTGCTTCAGGGGTTTCGTAGCGTGCTACGAAAACTCCTAGTTTAGAATCCCCAATTTCATAGTGCAGCCAGTGAAAATTCTAGGTTTTGCGCTACGAAAACACCTAGAGTGAGTTTTGCACTATGAAAACCTTGACACAAGTTTGACACATGGAATTTTAGGTGATGTGGGACCAATGATAGGCAAGAATGGAGAGTTGACCCTATTTGACCATACCAACAAGACTCTTTTCTAAATCTTAGACACTAAAGCAACCATGGAAAGAATAGACCAAGACTAACACCAATCCTTTGGAATCATAGTGATTTCAAAACACATGGTGAGGCTTTTAGGACATGGAATGAGGCTATGAAACTTTTTTTTTGGAAAAGAGAATGACACTTATTGAGATGAGATGACTCAGAACCTATAAGACTATGACTAGAAACAAGGCAAACTTTCCAAAGCTCAGAAACAAAAATTTTAGGGTGATAACAGTGGCTCTACTAGGGATAGTGTGCCCTTGTGGTATACTAAGAACCTGTAGCTTCAGTGGCGCTATCCATTCTCTAGAATAAAATTCTGAACTTCTGCCCAATCTACTCCTCAAGCCTTTAATGATTTGCTGCAAGAAGAATTCAAATTGCACCTACTGAAATAGATGATCAGTCAACCTACCCTGAGCTTATTTGCACATTCCTACCTACCCTATCAGCTGCCATCTCCACTTGTAGCTCAAGGAACATGAAATTTCCAATGAAGCCAATCATTGATCTGATCTGACACTTGAATCTCTTGACTTCATTCAACCTCAAAATAACCATGATATTGAGATGATCATATCAACTTATAATGTATATGATCTTCATAATGCAAATAAAAATGACATACCAATGTGCAAAACTTTTCCATGTATTCATTTATAGGGTCAAAGAGGACATGGTTATTTTGATGATCATCATAACATTCTATATCTTCAGACAACTGATTCTAAGCCACACAAAATTCCTTTGATATGCTATCCAACTGCCTTTCTGCATGATTCCCATAGACAATGTAATTTTCCTCACTATTATGATCATTCTTTGAAGTAATCTGCTGCAAGGAATTACATAAATGATCAACCTTTTCCTCTGCCTGAGGGTTAGTATTTCTTCTTGGTGTTTGCAATTATTTTCATCTTCATTATGATTTGAAGACTGACAAGTTTGCTGCATCTCTTCATCAATCTCAGAGGATGTAATATGATTTTCATAAGTAAACCCCTGTTGATCTTCATGGTGCATTTCATGGGATGTTATCCTTTCTTCTTGGTGTTGAAATGTATTGTTATGAAGAGCCTCTAAAATTTCTTCATCCATAAATTCATCATCATCATAACAATCCTCCAAATATTGAATAAGACTCAGAATGTTTACAATGATTTTTTACTAGCAATAAGGAAGGATGACATTCTTTATACATCTCATAGAATTCATCATGAAAATTAGAAAGCGAATATATTGAACCATTTTCCAAGCTTTCATACCAATACCATGCTTTTCCTTCTAAAGTGGTCATAAACATCCTCATGAGACAATCTTCAAGGAACTGAACCTTAAGACTGCATACATGCATATGGAACCTAACCAAATGAAGAGCAACATTGTCTTTCTTTTCATCTTTGAATATTGGAAGATCATATAACCAATCAACCTTTGGCATAGGATTTGGAGAACTAGGGATATGAGACCGATTCATAGGGGCATACCTGGCATTCATTCTTGCAATGGAACTCATTTTGAAACTTCATCAAGCTATTGATCTTCTAGCAGTGGAGTCACCTTCCAATTTTTTATTTGATGTGTGGAGTTGCCAAGGTAGTTTGTAGCCTTAAAAATTTTATGAGCTCCTGCTACCTTCAGAAGTTCAGCTTCTTAGTTTTGGGAATGAATAAGCTTCAGACTCCCGGCAGACGCACCAAAATGTTATCACCAAAATAGGACCCTGATAGGCTACTGATCAAACTATCTCAGTGTAACTATTTCAAACCAATCTTTTGGCTGAGGCTTAGCCTCCTCAGCTTGAGACGACTCTCTCAAGGGTTAATGATATTGATTAATGATAATATAGATGGCTAACTCTATGAAACAAATGAAAGAAGCGTAAATGGTGGAAACACAATTAGAAAATATCCATTGGGCTTATGGAGTCACAATTGTATCAATATGACAATAATGTTAGCTTTACATGGAAGTCAGGGCATCTACAATTCAAAGCATTTAGAACACATCAGAAACATATAGGACAACATAACTTATAAATGTATGAAAAATTAGAGCACAATAAGTCATTTCTAAGTAATCACACATTCATACCACTACAAATACTGAAAAGAAGACAATACAAGACATTCTAAACATTGAATTCCTTCTGATTCCTGAGAAGTAAAGCCAAATACTGTATTACTAAAACAGAGTTTTACACAAAGCACAATATCCAAGTTTCTCTGAAATTTTCCAACCATTTGTACATCAGATTTTCTCCAATATATAGAGTTCATTACAGGACTTATATTCCTCCTCTAGCATGAGGGGAATTCGAATTCCTTCTAATTTGACACCTATTGACACTTAAAACAAACTATTAATTACAACTAGCTGTTAAGTAGCGGTCCTAGTGACCTAATACAAGTGGGAGTGTAACTCCTTATTATGACTAAACCACCTCAACTAAACATTAAATACATTATTTGACAACTGTAACTTCAAGAAGTCGAATTTGATGAAGCCTCCCACATTATCACCTTACTGCTGATGGCAAACCCTAGAAATTAGGGAACAAGTTTCCTTGTTTTTAGGTTTAGGATCCTTGAAAGTTGGCACGTGGGACAGAGTCTTTATCTCCTCATCCATGACACATTTGATGAAACTGAAGGAGGTTTTCTTAGTCCATGTTGTCTAGAACAAAAAACTCTCCTGGTTTTCTAAAACACTTCTCCAGTTGTCCAGAATCTGTCCTTGAAAACTACGTGTAAAATAGGAAAAATTCGTTCTCTGAAATTATGGTTTCAAAGAAAGCTTAGTATCTCCCAACTGAAAACACTTATGAATAAAGTGAGAAAGATTATTGTAGTGGTAGATTTTATGAAGAAAAACCTCCTTCAAATTTCTAAAATACCTTTTCCTGTGACTACAAATTGTCTTTGAATATCAGGTGCAAACTTGCAAATTCTGGTTTGTGAAAAACTGCACCTACAGTAGTTTCGTAGTGCAAGTTTAACCATAAATTCCTCCCACCTCAGAACCAATTTGAAGAAACTAAAAGAGTTTTTTGCAGCTTAGTATGTTAGGAAGAAAAGCCTCTTTCAGTTTTTTAAATTGAGTTCTCAGTTGCTCAGGGGACCTTCTGGAAGTTGACTAGTAGAAGCAGAAAATAGAGATTTTTATGTTGAAACAGGCTGCTTCAGGGGTTTTGTAGCGTGCTACGAAAGCTCCTAGTTTAGAATCCCCAATTTCATAGCGCAACCAGTGAAAATTCTGGGTTTTGCACTACGAAAACACCTAGAGTGAGTTTCGTAGTATGAAAACCTTGACACAAGTTTGACACATGGAATTTTAGGTGATGTGGGACTAGTGATGGGCAAGAATGGAGTGTTGACCCTATTTGACCATATCAACAAGACTCTTTTCTAAATCTTAGACACTAAAGCGACCATGGAAAGAATAGACCAAGACTAACACCAATCCTTTGGAATCTTAGTGATGTCAAAACACATGGTGAGGCTTTTAGGACATGGAATGAGGCTGGGAAACTCTTTTTTTCGGAAAAAAGAATGACACTTATTGAGATGAGATGACTCAAAACCTATAAGACTATGACTAGAAACAAGGCAAACTTTCCAAAGCTTAGAAACAAAAATTTTAGGGTAATAATAGGCTGTTCAGTGGAGAGCCACCTGTGATTTATAAGCCTTTTTGAATTCAAATTCAATCATTCCTCCCTTATTCGGCTCATTAATGCGAGATTGGCGACAGTTAGCCCCAAATCTAGTTCTAACTTCATATCTTAATTGTCTATTGCCCACTCCTCATTACCTTAAAGTGGACATCTTGTCATGAACAGGGACTCCAACAGTCACTTCCCAACCTAACCACACAGCAGCGCAATCCCCTGTGCGCAGACATGACCTGTGTGTCATACTAATCCTGCATGAAACCTCCTTGTCATGCGGCGCCCATACAGAATCTTTTATAGTCCCGTGCTCTCTTTCAACTACTTGGAGTGTTGAGACTATGATTCCTATGGATAGCCAAGTGGTCACACCACCGGTGCGAGGATTCAAATCACCTTCCAACTCGGTCTGCAGGCCCTCCTTAGTTACCCTCGCACCAGTTGGTGCCTCGCGTTCTTCCTCATGTGGTGCGCTCCCCTGGTTAGTTTGTCTGATAAGTTGTGGTCACATCCATGGTAGAATAGCTAGACATTCCTGACGACAATCTTCTAAGGTGGTGGTATGGCTGCTCAAATCTTGTACTATCCTTTTATCGACGTGACATGCTTACACAATTTCAGTTTCCAATTTTCTAATTTCCGCATATATTAACATGCATTTATGCTTTAGTCATACCCGATCTTCTTCGAGTTTTTAAGCTCAAGGATCCCTCACCGAATGGCTTCTTGAATCTGCATATGTTCATCCTCACATGTTGTCCCAATTATGCGAGTTATGGCGTGAGGATTCTTTTCCAAAAATATGGCCCCAACTCTGCTCATCGTCTTCGGAATCATTTCCACGCTCAAGTTATTGTGCATGGCCCTATAGACCCATCGGACTGCTAGTATGCATAGGTCCCAATCAGTCTGTCCCTCCTGGTAAACCCTATTTAGGATTCTTCATACCTTCTAGAATGCTTCTACATGGAACCTCTGTGGGGCGCATTGCTTTTCCTACTGCTGCGTTTGGTTCTGATTTTCGATCCTTACTCTGGGATGTGCTTGCACAGCACACGTTTGCACCCATCAATACAGGTGGGCGTGCAAGTTACTTCATCCTAGATTCTCGGCTCTTGTTCGATGCTGGGGGCTTCTAAACTGCAAGCGTATCCACCTTCTACATTTGCGCTAGTTTACAATGATCTCCTGATGTGTACTCCACCATCATGTGGGTGTGGTGCGTAGTGCCCATTCCAGTGCACCGTACCGCTATTGTTCCTGTACTGCACTTTCAAATTTGTCTAGGAATTCATCCACCACTATTACTCCATCATATGTTGGTAGTTCCCTTGCCTCTATCATCATGCAACACAGTGATCTAATCATCATGTTGCAATTTAGCGTTGTCACTTCGTACAACTGGTTTTGCCAGCGTTCTACTTCTTCGTCTAAATCTGAAGTACAGGAGCTGTCACACTCCCACGAGATTCTCCCATCTGCAATTGGGTTCACTCGATCCTAGTATTGCGCTGTTATTTGGTAAATAAAATCTAGCTCATTGTCGCACACAGGTTCGGTGTAGTGCGCTCCTTCGGCTGGGTCTAGCGGAACTGCTACGCGTAGCGACATTTTCTCGAATATCATCTTCCGCTTCTTCAGGTTGATAAATCCATTCATATCAGTGGTCCAATCTATTCCTAGCAATGTACGATAAGGATTGTTGTGATCGACAATCTATATTACTTAAAATTCTATTTGTGTGCTTGCGCCTTCGATATCAACTATTACCCCTTGCAACCTCCCCATGGGAAAAATATTCTGTTGGTTTGCCATTTGTAATTGAATAGGGGACAACTGTCACACGGGCCTACCCATACATTCACATGTTTTCTTTGGTAATATATTCACGTCCAAACCTAGGCCTAAGTTTACCTGATCCATTTCATATTCGCCAATCTACACCATCAATCTCATTTCCCTCCTGGTGCGCAATGAATTCTTTCCCAATTTCCGAACTATGCACAGTTCCCCTAACCCTACGCATCTGGTGATCAACTCCTGTAGTCCCTTAACTGCCCTATTGTCACGTAGCAGTTTCATGCACGTTCCAAAAAGGTAGTAAGCATAGAAGGATCCATCCCTGGCTCTGGTTGATCCTTACTACCTGAAGTGGAGGCCTCCGCGAAGCTCTTCTTAGCTTCAATGAATGTCTCCTTTGTATGTTCTATGTCAAACTCAAGCTCCTTTATAGGAGCCTTGCAAACCCATGTATCTTCCTCAGGCTGCTTCCCTTATCCTCCCCTATGGTTGTATAGCTTCTGATCATCATGTTCACATTTGGGTCTTCTTCTCATGGTTCAAAACTCATCATTTGGATATTCTGAGTCGGAAGAGGTTGGAGTACCCCTTTCTCGTGCATCTATGAGATCAAAGTAGGAAAATCTACCATTTCATGATCAAACTAAGCACAGTATGAATAGGATATTCTCACTGGGTTAGTACAATCACGAGCATAGTGCCCTGGTCTTCCTCAATTGTAACAAATTAACTATATGCGGCCCCTTCCTAGCCCCATTCCTCCTTGAACTCGCCCCTAAAATTCAGTGTGCCATCCCTGCCACTGGGTCAAGGATCCGCATCTCTGTCTGCATCTGATAGGCTAGGGTCTGATCCATCATTAACTCATAGCTACGACAAATACTCTTGTTGTGGCCTACTGACTTGCAGAAATTACAAAATAACTATTGTGGAATCTATGTATACTTCTGCAACAAATGAAAATTATCCATTGTGTGTTTTCCTCCTATCTGATAGATCACACACCATAATGTGGGTGACGCACTTGGCCCTACTTGTCCCTCTGGTCTCAACGGCATTGGCCCCCCTCCTACCAAGTAGTTTGCGAATACTGGATAGTGGTCTTTGTCATGGCCTTTGTGGAGCTGTAACAAGGGTCTTTTTCACCTCTAGTTATCTCACATTACAAGTCAATCCGGGAGCGTTTTGTTATTGTAAAGGATATCTCAATTTGAGGCTATTTGTCAGGATAATGATTCGTAGTATAGATCTAAAGAATACAAGAGTAAACGGATGCTAAGCTACGCTAAATTACTTTTGCATAAAGAAATCACACACGCAGCAACTTCGTCGGTCGAGGGTATGGAATTAGTAACCTATCCCCCTAGAAACTGATGAAGGAGTATGGATCATGATCTGGGAGCATTATAGCGTCTGCTATATCTCACAACAGCCTTGACCCTCCTCTCATGCCACTTCAATAAATGCAAGCGAAAGGAACAGCAAGAAAACAGAATGGAACAGCAACTTCAGAAATGGAACAGCAATAAAAGGAACGGCAGTAAATGGAATGGTAGTAAAGAAACTAAGTCTCGCGAGGTCAACACTTCCAATCCTTGGCACACACTTACATACAAAGGGAAAGCAATCGTTTATACAAGTTTGCAGCTTAATCAAATGGAACAGCAAATTATTAAAGACAGGAAACGTCAATCATATACATATCAAATGGAACAGCAAATCATTAAAGACAGGAAACGTCAATCATATATACACGATCTGCAATAATCACCAATAGTCCATTACTCCAATCACCTGTAGCTGAAATATTCTACTTATGAATTCTGTAATTGATGCAAACAACTCAGATCAACAGTATGCGAAGAATCGTGAAAGTATGATACGAACTTGTTACAGAGATTTATAACAGGAAAGCTACAGATGAATAAGTATGAGACGACATGCAATCATAACAGATTATAAGAAACAAACCACACAAAGCAGAGTTGTAATGGTACAATCAGCCAGTGTCCATTGGAGCCGGGCCCGAAGCTTCCAATGGCGCACTGCCGTAAACTACTTCAGACGCAGGGAGAAATTAACACCAAAGATATTATATTAACTCATCAATGAGAGTACTAAGTTTCAGATAGACTCAATAGTCTGAGTTCAACTGACAGTAAAATCCGTGAACAGAAAGTTAAAGATACAAAAATATATATCTCTCCTTAATTTCCAATGCTACCCCCCTTTTATACAATCAATGGCGGAGTTCTCCAGACGACAAAACGATTGAACGTAGCGATCCCTCAGGATCAAAGATCCTGAGTGATCCACTAAACTGTTAACGCCTTCCTTTACTCGGCCTGTATTTCCGAACTGGCAGTCCTTCGTCTCGTTCCGGACTGATCTTCCTTGATTTACTCGACCTGGTCTGAACCTTATTTAGAATTGGAGGGACAGCCGTTATCTTCTCATCAAATTCTCATTTTGCGTTACGCTTTCCTGCTTTTACCTTTCCCTGCGTAGAGAAGACAACTATTAGTGATTGGATCATTTTGGACTCGTTCTTATTGCGTTTTCCCTACTTTATAATAAAGAAAAGATTACAACTATTGCTTAAAACATCACTAAATTATTTATTAAAACATACCTTCCCAATGCTCTACACACCCCCCGACTTACTCTGTTTCATGGCGTCATGAAAACGTTATAATTAACATGGAGAGCAGTAAGAGAATAGGCTGGAGAGGGTGCTTCATGAGGGGGTCTGCAACCATGATAGGCAACCAGATTATCAAAGAAGTAATGCAACTGATCTGCAGGCATATTATACAAGGCCTGGTACCCCGGTGCAGGGTGCCAGATAATTGGGCTGCGGAACCGATATCCTAACCATGATGGTCCAGCTTGCAGAATGCACTGGCCATAAAAGGGCAATCGTTCAGCAGCCAGCTCAAAGTTCTCGTATTTGAGGGGCTCCCTGAGCTGGACGCTTGGGGTGGAAATCCGATAACGGAATTTGGCAGCCTCCAAGGCGGAATCTTTAATAACCAGGAAGTATTCTAAGCTATTTCGGATCAACTCCTCATGCATGGGTCCTAGTAGTTCTATAACGCCAGGGTTTCTCATAAGGCTTTTGTGTGATTGCCATAGGTGAAATGGATCTTGAGGCTCAGCCCTGACCCATAGATCTAGGCTATGCTCCTGCCTCTGAAAGGCATTGTAAGCCCTGAGCCACTTTAACTGATTGACCCCGAATGAAACAAAGGCTTGCAGCTGTATATCCCCCACAAAGGGACCAGGGTTTAGGTCAGTTTCCTGCTCAAGCACCATATTGTGCAAATAAAATTCGCATAATAATCGTTGGACCTTAACCCCATAATGTTTGCAACAATCAATGAAATCATTAACAGTATTAATCTGAATGGGGGCACCTGCCCTGACAGCTTTTATTTTCAATATTAAGTATCTTTCAAGGAGGAATAAAGCATAATTCTTCGCGGGGGCCCTGCAAGTCAAAACATCATCATACAACGAACATACAGTGTCCAATTGTTTAATAACAACATCTAGTCGACGTGTTACCTTAGCAACCTTTTCCTGTTCCTTCTGCCATCCTTCAAAAGCCTGACTCTCCGATTGACTCATGTTTCTCAGCTGCTGTTGCAGTTCTTCATGTTTTTCCAGAGGGATCCTTTGTTCCTCTAACTGCTCAGCCCTCTGCTGCAATTCTTCGTATTTTTCTCGAGGAATCCTCTGCTCAACTTCCTGTTGCAGCTCCTCATATTTCTCTCGAGGGATCATTTGTTCCCGTAGCTGTTCAGCCTCCTGTTGGGCCTATCTTATCTCGCGGCGCAAGGCCTTGGTTTTTTGGATCCCTTTCCCATGATTCCTTGGAGGCAGGAAATTTCGCCTGGACCTTCACATTTCGTCGCTTAATTTTCCCTGAAGGTGGTGTCTCAGTGTGAACTGCTCTATTTTCCCCTTCCTTCTTGACATGTATAAAGGGGTACGGTGGTCCCTCTGTAAATGGGATGTCATCTTGTGGCTCCGTTTTAATTGGAACGGCCGTTGGTTCTAATGGGCTGTTTGAAATATCAGCCTGCTCCTCTATGTCAATAGGAACGGCATTCTGGTGTTCTATTCCAGATGGAACAGCATTTTGTTCCTTAGTATTAATTGGAACAGCTGCAGGTTCGCTGGCAGAGTATTGACCTACTAGATGCCTATAGGTGCTCTGCCTTCTCCTCTGACAGGACCCAGCTGTATTTGTCCTTCTTTTTCTTCTTACAGTCCTCCTTATTCTCAAACTGGCTTTCAGACTTCGAATTTTCTGCCGAAGCTGGCCTATAATATTCAGCAATTTCTGTTGTTTTCTTCTCAACTTCGTAATTTCTCTTGCCTCGGCTGTGGCCACATGGGCGGCCCTCAGTTCTGCTCCGCTTTCATCGAGGGTTTCTTCTGTCATTCGGGGAACGTCCTGTTCCCGACAAACATTTTCATCCTCCATGGCATCAGCAGGTGGATCTCCTCCTGGAGTTTTGGGAACGGCTTGTTCCTGATTGGTATTCACATTTTCTTTGTCAACGACAGGGGGGTTTTCTTCCCCTGCCATTCCATCATGCAATTCTTCACGCGTCTCTTCCTCAGAGGGTCCTTCGGGAGGCTCTGCCGGACTGGAGGGTGAAGGATAACCTCTAAGGCTGGCCAAGATGGTGGCCAGCTCTTCTTCCTCCACAGGGGTTTGCGGATGGCTACCCCCCAATTGTTCCATCTCCTTCTCCTGAATTGGCTGCTCAGTAGCTGCCTCTGGATAGCTGGTCTCGGCCGCAGAGTCATCATTCTTATTTCCTTCTTCAGCTTCGTTCTCTGTTTGTCCCACGTTTTCCCCAGGTATTTGTTCTGGCGCTGGAGGTTCCTCTATTATTTCAATCGGCTGGTCAATGTTTGGCTGGATTTTTTCCAGCCTACCTCTTATCTTTGCCAACCGAGCTGACTTTCTAGGCCTCTCGGGCTGTTTGGGTGTGCTGGCCACCTGTTCTTCCACCTCCACCTTTCTGCGTTTTTCAAACTGTTCTGGCGTGCCAGAGGAATACCTTCGCTTTACGGTAGCACGTCTTTCTTCGGGCAATTCCTTACGTTTTTCTGCATGTCTAGTTGCTTTAGGGGTACATTTTTGTTTCCCCAGCTTTATGCGTTTCTTCGTTTGCTCGGTTGTGCCCGAGGGTTGCTTAGGTTTTGGCGATTCTCTGGGTTTTTTAGGTGTTCCAGAGGTGCTAGCGGGGTGCTTCGCCTTTGGGGATGGTGATGCTGCTTCCCCTCCAATTGCTGTAATAAGTTCCCGCCAGCTACTCTGCTGCTGAGCGAGACTGTATGTTACTATCAGGCGGATTAACCCGTGGTGGCTAACCACTGCATCTTCATGGTGTGCCTTTTTCAGGCTCCGAGAGGCATCATGCAGCAATGAATTTAACAATGCAGGGAGATTCACAGCACATTTTCCTTTTAACACAGCTAAGAGCTTAAGGTGACGCGGCCTTACCACATCTTTTCGTCCTTCGCAGGTGATGTAGCTCTGTACTACCTTTGCCAGTTCGCTCCAAGGTTCTTCCAGTGTTACTGGCAGCACTCCTTTTCCCTTCACTGTCAGCTTCTGCCCTTCATCTTGGAAGATTTCTACGATCTTCTGCAGTCTTTCTTTCTTTGTCGTCCATATTGGACCTGAGTCTGGTAATCTGGTTACTTCCGCGATTATTTCCTTCGTGACTGCTATCTACTTCCCATCTACCACTGAGTGTTCTTCCTGCAAATTCTGCAGGAATTCCATGGCCACTATTTCGTTTGATTTGCGCAGGCGGCCAAAATAAGTTAACCACCCTGCCTTTTCTAAGATCTTCCGAGCGGCTTCGGAGACTACGAGCTCGCTCGGCTCGCTTCTGATAGACTTTCCCCCCATGGTTCTGTTTCAGGGTCTAGATGGAACAGCAATGCAAAGAATGTAATTGCGGCAAAAAAAGAAAAGACACAGAGCATGCATGAATAATTGATCATAAATAACAAATTTTGCAAAAAATAGCATTGTCATGCCGTTAACGCATATCGTACCTTTGTATCATATCATTTCCGAATGATGTGTTAACACGTGGCCGGCGGAGTAATGAAGTCACCTCCCCCCCGCGCGAAATGATAGGCTGCCTCAGCCATCAAATAGAAGAAGGCGGTCATCCCATCACCGAGTCATAATGGAACAGCTTATAAAGTTTTGCCATGTTTCAGATTAGACAAAGAAATACCGAGATCGATGCGACAGATAGATCGCGTTTAACATAAGCCTTCGTGATGTGATGCAGAACATAAGGATAGGACGTCTAGCACTCATGGAAAGTCTGAGATAGTCATAGTCAATACCTTTGCCATAATTGGTAATGATAGATGTTCATGTGACGTATCCATTAAGGTGTAAGATATAATTATTACGAGGATAGAAAGAAATATTTAATAAGATCCAAATTGGTGTATATGTTTTGACTCCAATACCATTAACAGAGCTCTGCTGCCGACCGGTGTTTATAACCGTGGCAGAGTTGTTTATTTCACCCCGGAACCATAGTCCTTTGTGTAGTTTTGAAGAGCAATTCTTGTCAACATGCAGGCCATCATGCTGGCTTGGTAACCAGATAACCATGACGCCATTCACCAGAGAGGCGCGAAACGTGGGCAGGCTGGCTCGTGATGAGACCCCCTGTTCCAAGGTTTGTTTATATAATGAACCTGTTGGACCATATCCCTGGTGTGGTGGCCATGATGGGAATGCCACTTCGCTTCCAATCTTATGATCATAGTAGGCTGGTTCTTTAATGAAACCCCCTATCCTGCATTTGACAAATAATTTCTTTTGATTTTGCTTTTGCTTTTTTTTTCTTTTGAGATGGACTTTTGCTCTTGTATAGTTACACATAAGGGTGGTTCAGCCCTCCTTAAGAGTGGGAATGGCGGAAGAAGTCTTGTTATCCCAATAGGAAGATATAAATTTTCTATTGTTATTTCCAAGTAATAATAAAGAAAATTGTAGGAACGTAACATGATGAAGTTTTCCAACAGGGCAGAGGAGGTGAGACTTATGGCTGAAAAAATGATGAGTGTATGGATCCTTCCTTTGTTGCATCAATACTAGGGCTGTTATAGATAGCGATTTATGATGTGCTGATCTCGATATATCATGCCTTTTATATTTGTTGCATATATAGCTGCTACTTATGGCCTCAGGAAAAGGATGGACAACGCTTTCTTCTTATAGAAAGGACGAGGGCATACTATTTCTTTCTTACAAGGGAAGGTGGGAGGGTTCTTTTGATGCAATGTCCTAAGATAACAAAAGCACTCAAATGCTGCTTGCTAAAAAAAAGAACTGAAAAAAAAACACACAAATGTTGCTCCTTCTAAAAAGGAATAAAATTCAAAAGTGTTGTTCCTTTTGAAAAGGAACAGCAAAAATTCAAAAGTGCTGTTCCTTTTGAAAAGGAACAGCAAAAACTCAAGGGTGCCGTTCCTTTTGAAAAAGGAACAGCAAAACATGCAGGTGTTGTTCCTTTTGAAAAGGAACAGCAAAACACACTAGTGTTGTTCCTTTTGAAAAGGAACAGCAAAAAGTGCTGTTCCTTTTGAAAAGGAACAGCAAAAAAAATTCAAGAGTGCTGTTCCTTTTGAAAAGGAACAGCAAAACACGCAAGTGCTGTTCCTTTTGAAAAGGAACAGCAAAACACACAAGTGCTGTTCCTTTTGAAAAGGAACAGCAAAACACACCAGTGCTGTTCCTTTTGAAAAAGGAATAGCAAAAAGTGTTGTTCCTTTTGAAAAGGAACAGCAAAAATTCAAGAGTGCTGTTCCTTTTGAAAAGGAACAGCAAAACACGCAAGTGCTGTTCCTTTTGAAAAGGAACAGTGAAAACACGCACTTGAAACATATATACAAAATTTACAATCTTATATACAAAATGTGGTAATAAAGAATGAACTGCTTACCAATCTATAGGGGAGGAAGTTTTTGCTTCCTCTCCCATCATCTTGATGTTAGTGTCTTGGCGTAGCTGCTGGCAAAATGATTCCCGAGTGAGCGGTTTGCGATACAGACGAACTCGGTGGCCGTTTACCTTAAATGTATATCCAGATCCATCGATTGTAATCAAAGTAAGGGTCCCATTGTCATGGACTTTTTGAATCTCGTATGGTCCCAACCATCGAGTCTGAAGCTTCCCCGGGAAATCCTGAAATCTAGAATCATATAACAGAGCCCAGTCTCCTTCGTGAAATATCTTGTTTTTGATGAGCGCATCATGCCACTTGGCTCGCTGTTGCTGGATGAGTGCTGTATTCTGTAATGTAGCGAGCCTTGTTTCGTCCAACTCATTAATTTGCTGTAATCGATTTTTCTGTGCTTCACTTAAATCCAATCCGACTTCTTGGGCAGTTCGCAGGGTTTGGATCTCAAATTCTATAGGAAAAATGGGTTGCTTTCCAAACACTAAGTGATATGGTGAATAGCCGGTGGTACTTCTCCATGTGGTTCGATAAGCCCACAGTGCCTCCGGTAGTCGGGCGGCCCAATCGCGGTGGTGTGAGGCAACAGTTTTTGTCAAAATTGACTCTATTATCTTATTACTGTTCTCGACTTGCCCATTTGCCTGCGGATGGTATGGGGTAGTAATTTTGTGGTGGATGTGATGGTTATTGAGTGTTGCAGCTAATTTATGTCCCACAAATTGTGGTCCTCCATCTGTAACCACTTCCCTTGGAAGACCATAACGTACAAACAAATGGAACAAGAACTGTATTACCGACTCCTCTGTAGCTCTAGGTAATGCCTCCGCCTCAACCCATTTGGTAACATATTCAGTTGCCACCAAAATGTAGGTTTTTTGGTTTGATGGGGGGTTGATGGGTCCGACAAAGTCTAGAGCCCAGCGTTCGAAAGGTTCGATCACTAATTGAGGCCGCAAAGGCATTTCGTCTGCTGGGCCAGGTCATCCTACACGCTGACAACTATCACAGGCCTGGACAAATTTTTTGGCATCTTTGAAAATTGTAGGCCAGTAATATCCCGTTTGTAATACTTTGTGTGCTGTTCTACATTCAGCGAAATGTCCTCCACATGGCCCGTCATGGCAGGCTTTCAAGATATCAAATATTTCGTCTTCTCGAATACATCTTCTGATTTCCATATCTGCGCCTGTGTGAAACAGATAGCCCCCAACCCACGAAAATCGATTGCTTTTCTGGACGATCTGTTTCCGTTCATTGGGAGTTAAATGTTTTGGAAGCTTACCTACTGCGAGATAATTAGCCACATCAGCGTACCAGGGAGTCTGGATAGCGACAGCAAATAAGTGTTCATCTGGGAATTGGTCCTCAACTGCTGCTGTTTCAACTGATTTTGGTATTCGTGAAAGAAAATCAGCTACAGGGTTCTCCTTCCCTGGTCGGTCTCTGATTGTAATGTCGAATTCCTGCAACAAGATCAACCACCTAGTTATTCTTCCATTTGTAACAGGTTTGTTTGCTAAATACCTAATAGCAGAATGGTCTGTATACAAAATAACGGGATAGCCTGTAATATAGTGTCTAAACTTATTAATAGCATGTATCACAGCTAAAAATTCTTTTTCGGTGACAGTGTAATTTAATTCAACCGGAGCCAAATTTTTGCTGATGTAATAGATAGCGTATGGTCTTTTCTCTTCTTCTTGGCCCAGAACTGCACCGATTGCTGTGTCTGAGGCGTCGGTTGAAATTTGGAATGGTAAGTTCCAATTAGGTCCTCTGAGAACTAGAGCTGTAGATAGCAACCTCTTTAATTCTGTGAAGGCTCGATCACATTTTTCTGTCCATAAGAAATCAACATTTCCAGTTAATGCATGTAGAGGTGCGGCAATATGTGAGTAATGTTGTATAAATCGTCTATAATACCCAGAAAAACCAAGAAAACTGCGTACCTCTGTTTGATTAGTGGGGGTTGGGATAAGCATGAGTATTTGAATTTTAGCCGGGTCTACCTGAATGCCAGCTGCTGAGATGTAATGTCCCAGAATGAGTCCTTCTGTCATCATCATGTAACATTTTTCGTGACTCAAGCAAAGCCTGGTAGTGATGCAGCGCTCTAGAACTTTTTCGAGTGTGTCCAGGGCTGGATCAAAGTCATCTCCATATGGTGTGAAATCATCCATATAGACTTCCAATCCATCATTAATTAAATCTGCGAAGATGCTAAGAACAGCCCGTTGGAATGTGGCCGGAGCATTACATAATCCAAAGGGTAAGACTCGGTAGGCGAACGTTCCCCAGGGGCAAGTAAAGGTAGTCTTGTCCTGGTCTTCAGGGGCAATCTGAATCTGGTTATATCCGCTGAAGCCATCCAAAAAAGAAAAAAAATTCTTGCCTGCTAAGGTGTCCAATACCTGGTCTATGAAAGGGAGAGGGAAGTGATCTTTTTGTGTAGCTTTGTTTAATTCTCTGTAATCGACACAGATCCTCCATTTCCCGTTCTTTTTAGGTACTACCACAAGTGGGGAGACCCATTTGCTGTCAGAAATAGGATAAATAAAATTAACGTCTAATAATTTCTGCAGCTCATCTTTTACAACATCTTTTAAATGGGGATTGAGTCTTCTCTGTGGTTGGCGAACAGGTCTTGCATCTTTCTCGATATAGATACGATGTGTACATAGCTGGGGATCAATCCCTTTCATATCGGGATAGTCCCAAGCAAATGCCTCCTGATACTTTCGTAGGAGCTGGATGAGTTTGGTCTCTTGCTCTGGTGTCAGATTAGCATTAATATTTAAAGTTTTGCCCAGTTCAATTTGTATTACTTTGCTGTTAGCAACAGAGGTTACAGGTATATTTGGGTCATGGTCATCTTTTAGAGGATCTTCCTCTAATTCGTTATCAAATGTCGCTTTTATCATAAAGCATTGTGTATACGATGTGGATTCTGTTTGATTAATGAATTTATTGATGGCATCGTCTTCCGTGTGATCTTTAAAATCTAGCGCTTCCTGGACTGTTAATGGTGGTCTAATATTATCAGTAATATATGAGGCAGGGCGCAGATTGGTCAGTGATATATGAGGTGTGATGCTTGGCTGGGCTAGCGGGTACAAGATTAAATTTTTGATATCCGGCCCTCTGGTTATGGTCATGTTTCCCTGCCGGCAACCAATGTAGGCGTCAGCAGTAGCGAGCCATGGTCTACCTAGAATTAGCGGATGTCCATCTAGTCGGGTTTTTGGATTAATCACCAGAAAATCGGTCGGGTATTCCCAAGAGTCCACTGAAACCATGACATCATACAAGGTGCCTTCTGGTCTTATTACTGATCGGTCAGCTAGCTCTAGTAAAGTGGAAGTAGGTTCTACCGATGTGATTCCAAGCTTCTGGCAGGTTGATGTTGTCAGGATATTAATTGCAGCCCCTAGATCTACTAAAACGTTGGTCAGGGTCTGCCCACGGACTTGAACAGTGACAATTGGGTTTCCAGGATCCTCATATTTAATTGGTGTTTCTTTCCCTGATAAGAGGTCGGATAAGGTGTCGACTACCTGGACTCTAGGGTTAGGGGTTATATTTCTTTTTGATTTTCTGCTACACAGGTCTTTTATAGTTTTTACATATATGGGAATATCCTGTATAGCCTGAAGGAATGGAATTCTTATATACAAGTTTTGGAGTTCTCCCAGAATATCAAAATCCGGATATTGCATTTGTCTCGGAATGTCCAGTCGTTCTGGGAAAGGTGAAGAAGATGTAATTACTTGCTGATGAACCTGGTCTTTACTTACATCTTCTTGTTGTGACGGTTGTTCTATCGGTAACTGGTTTTCAATATGAGCGGTTCTATGTCCCTCAGTTTCTATTATTCGCCCAGATCTCAACTGAAGATCATTGCACTCCTGCAGAGCAGATTCAATCTCGAAAGATTCTATAATTTGAAGAGATTGAACTGGTCGATTGTTTGGGTTAGGGTTGGGTTGGGCTGGGAGCTGCGGTCTTAGGTTGGGCTGGGGATTTTGTTGCAAGGCTGGCAGAGTTGGTTGAGGGAGCGGAATTGATCCTGGTGTTTGATATGTCGATCTTGGCCAGTTGCTCTGCCAGGGTGAACTTTGCGAAGTGGAAGGGGTCCACTGCGGAGGATATGAATTATTTGGCCAATATGGCGGAGGATAAGGAAAGTTTGGCCAACCAGCTTGGTTCATCCAAGGGTTCGGAGTAGGAAACATTTGAGGCGACCAATTTGAAAACGAGTGCTGAGACTGATTTTGCCACATATTCTGTTGCTGAGCATTAAATTGCGGAGATTGAAAAGAAGAGGAGGGATCTTGAAACATACCAGATTGCCTAGGCTGCCATTGACGACGCTGGTTAATAAAATATGCTGATTCTGGTTCCTCTTCTGCTTCTTTGTACACCGCCTTTAAACCAGGAAGCGAGGGACAGCTTTCAGTCGGATGGTCCTTGGTGCAAATAGCACATATTTGAACTGTATCGAGCGGGCATTCTTTCTGGCTATGTTTCTTTCTGCACCGAGGGCAGAAAATTGCCAGATTCTGTTTCGCCTCTGCTTGCTTCTGTTTAGCCTGCACAATATCAAGTTGTGTAGTTAATGTCCCCATGATATCAGTTTTAAAATTCTCTAGCAGATTTCCAAGTTCCACTCGTGATACTCCTTCTATTGATGTTCTATTGTCTCTAGTGAAGCGATCATATTCTGCTGGTTTTATCCTTGTGCTGCCTCTTGAGCTCCTGATACACAGATTAATGATGTCAGCAAAATTTTCCTGATAAATGTCTCCTTTTCCCATAATATTCAACGTTTCAATCCATTGCTCTTTCATACCTCTAATCAATGCAGTTTTCAACACGTTATCGGGCAGAGGTAACGATGCATAGGGAGATCTTTGCAAGTTATATTGGAAACGTTCTACATATTCTTCTAAAGTTTCATTTGGTCTGGCTGACATTTGAAAGATTTCATCCTTTAGTTCTCTTGATCTACAGTAATCCTGATATTTTTTTAAGAAGGCCCCTTTCATTTCTTCCCAATTGTTTATGACTCCACCACCTAAACCCATGAACCATCTCAGAGCTGCTCCCTTCAAAGTAGAGGGAAACAGCTTTAACTTCTGGGGGTCAGTGGTGTAATCGTATCCCCTGCATAACACATCAAATTCGAATAAAAACGCATCAGGGTCTTCTGATGTGAGTCCATGAAACGTCGGGATATGTTGAAGCGGAATTGCCTTCATCGGTGCATTCACAGCGGAATCTACTATGGGATATTGCAAAGTAGAGGTTTGGGTATTTAGTTGATTCTGCGCCATGGAATCAAATATATGCCAGTAATCTTCAGGAATTTCTAAGAGAGTATCCCTTGGTTGAGGAGGGGTAATCTTAGCGGGAACTGTTTTTACAGCACTCCCTTTATCAGGGATAATGATGGCCCCTACTGTCTGAGGTGAATGAATTCCTTCAATGAGGATTTTTGCAACGCTTCCTTTATCCGGACTGTTTAAAGGCTGGTTTGGTTCAATAGGAGATCTAGGTTCCTCGATTTCCCCTGTTTCTCCTTCTCCTTCGCAAAGATTGCTAAAATTTCCTTCGTGAACTGGTCCAAGAGTCGAATTGTCAGGTTCTTGAAAGTCTTGCTCCTCTGTCTGACTGTGCACCTCAGCAAAGGCTTCAGATGGTGATTCTGAGGCCTGAAGGGAACTAGCAGGTTGTTTAGAGTTTACTTTCCTATAACCTACTGATTGCTGAGATTCGGCTTTCTTATAAATTTCATCTATAAAGGTCTTTCGTCCAAGGGTCGCCGACCCCTTGGCTTTTTCGGTTTTGGATGGAGGCTTTTGATTCTTTTCTGGCTTTTTCTGCTTAGTCATGCACTCCAATTAAATCAATTCTACTAGGAAAGCGGACGGTGGAGCAGGGCTTTTACATCCTCCGCATGCAGGTTCTTACCTTCCATTTTTAGAATCCAGTTCTCCCCTAACAGATTCGCACACTACCCTGTTAAAAGACAAATGGCTATACCCTTCCCCGGCCACGGCGCCAAAATGTGGAGCTGTAACAAGGGTCTTTTTCACCTCTAGTTATCTCACATTACAAGTCAATCCGGGAGCGTTTTGTTATTGTAAAGGATATCTCAATTTGAGGCTATTTGTCAGGATAATGATTCGTAGTATAGATCTAAAGAATACAAGAGTAAACGGATGCTAAGCTACGCTAAATTACTTTTGCATAAAGAAATCACACACGCAGCAACTTCGTCGGTCGAGGGTATGGAATTAGTAACCTATCCCCCTAGAAACTGATGAAGGAGTATGGATCATGATCTGGGAGCATTATAGCGTCTGCTGTATCTCACAACAGCCTTGACCCTCCTATCATGCCACTTCAATAAATGCAAGCGAAAGGAACAGCAAGAAAACAGAATGGAACAGCAACTTCAGAAATGGAACAGCAATAAAAGAAACGGCAGTAAATGGAACGGCAGTAAAGAAACTAAGTCTCGCGAGGTCAACACTTCCAATCCTTGGCACACACTTACATACAAAGGGAAAGCAATCGTTTATACAAGTTTGCAGCTTAATCAAATGGAACAGCAAATTATTAAAGACAGGAAACGTCAATCATATACATATCAAATGCAACAGCAAATCATTAAAGACAGGAAACGTCAATCATATATACACGATCTGCAATAATCACCAATAGTCCATTACTCCAATCACCTGTAGCTGAAATATTCTACTTATGAATTCTGTAATTGATGCAAACAACTCAGATCAACAGTATGCGAAGAATCCTGAAAGTATGATATGAACTTGTTACAGAGATTTATAACAGGAAAGCTACAGATGAATAAGTATGAGACGACATGCAATCATAACAGATTATAAGAAACAAACCACACAAAGCAGAGTTGTAATGGTACAATCAGCCAGTGTCCGTTGGAGCCGGGCCCGAAGCTTCCAATGGCGCACTGCCGTAAACTACTTCAGACGCAGGGAGAAATTAACACCAAAGATATTATATTAACTCATCAATGAGAGTACTAAGTTTCAGATAGACTCAATAGTCTGAGTTCAACTGACAGTAAAATCCGTGAACAGAAAGTTAAAGATACAAAAATATATATCTCTCCTTAATTTCCAATGCTGCCCCCCTTTTATACAATCAACGGCGGAGTTCTCCAGACGACAAAACGATTGAACGTAGCGATCCCTCAGGATCAAAGATCCTGAGTGATCCACTAAACTGTTAACGCCTTCCTTTACTCGGCCTGTATTTCCGAACTGGCAGTCCTTCGTCTCGTTCCGGACTGATCTTCCTTGATTTACTCGACCTGGTCTGAACCTTATTTAGAATTGGAGGGACAGCCGTTATCTTCTCATCAAATTCTCGTTTTGCGTTACGCTTTCCTGCTTTTACCTTTCCCTGCGTAGAGAAGACAACTATTAGTGATTGGATCATTTTGGACTCGTTCTTATTGCGTTTTCCCTACTTTATAATAAAGAAAAGATTACAACTATTGCTTAAAACATCACTAAATTATTTATTAAAACATACCTTCCCAATGCTCTACAGCCTTGGCCTTTGCATTTTACGCACCATACTTCCTCATGTGCCTCTGGCTGTGGTGCCCTATCCTACATCAAGCTCTACATTTTTAGGTAGATTCTATAGTTGCATGTGGATTTGTTGAACTCCCAGCCCCGAATCCTATATCGGTGTTTCATGCAACCTCATTGCCATTTCCAATGCTTCAGCCTGGGTAGAAAGTTTCTGTTGCAACAGCGCCATCCTCAGGTGCCGTGTTAGAGATGACACAATCCATGTGCGATGCTATGCATCCATGAGCGTCATATTAGCCTCACGGATCATACTCTTCGGTCGCTGATCCAAATCCCAGGGGGTCTCACCTGGAAGCATCGCGACCTCTTTAAACCCGATCATTGACTGTGTCTCTGATTTCGGCCAGCTAAATTCTTTGTTCAGCGCATTCAGGATTTCTGCTATTCCTCCATTTGGGTGATCATTGGAGTGCTTGATATACCATGTCAATGCACGATCCTGCAGCGCGTTCACCAATGTAGCCTTATTAATGTTGTCATCCATGACACCTTGCACTTCCCACACTTCTCTTACAACTAACCAAAACTGGTTCGGATCCTCATTCCCTACTCCTCTAAATACGGGTAGCTTGATCGTGCTTGCCATGCCGAACTGCGGGGTTGGTGGAGGTGAAGGAGGTGAAGTGGGTGGTGGCGTGGGTGAAGGTGGTAATTGTGGAATGCACTGTCTTATCAAACTGATTATACTTCTTAGAGAGACCCGAGCGAGCTCTTCCTCACTCTCTCACGAAGGTGAAATTAAGGGACTGTTTCCTAATTCCTCGCTACCTTTGTAGATCTTTTCGCTCCGCGTCGTTCCAGACATTAATGTATTCGCATAACCCACTTTTCACATTACAGCATCTTAATCTAGGTATTCAAGGATGTAATGTACTTACCTCGTGGTCCCTTCAGAAAACATCATTTTGCTTCGCTGTAGCTCACGGTCGTATCTACCACAAACTCAGTGATAAATCCCCCTATTATCCAGTCGAGCCAATGGTCCACAGCTCGCACGATCTTATCTTCTGATGCCTCTAGTCTGCGCACTAATTCCGGAGTCCACACTATCGGTTGGTCAAGCTTACACCTTCCCTGGCTATTGGATAACCTCGCAATCCACTCATACAGTTTAGAAGAAAAGGAAGTGAATAAGATCTTGTGGATGTCTGTATACACGTAGAAATCTAGCCACCTTTTCTCGGATACCTGTGGAGTTCTATTTTCCTGTGTCATGAACTCGTGAATCTTCTTGTCCAACCACTCTTCAATTTCCTTCTTTGTTGGGTTCTAGTGGCATGACATCAGACATCCCTTAGGCAGATCCTGGTCCCAGAAACGGAACCATTTGTTGGCTACGTGGGGCCTGACCCAGGTTCAACAGTGATTTTAGCCAAGCAAATCCTAGTACTACTGGCCCTTTCGGAAACAATCCGCATAGCATGGATTGAGGTCTCACCCGAAGTAGTATGGGAGGGTGATGGAACCAGGTTTTTGCACCCTATGGATGTCTCGATGAGGGTTCTAGAATGTCATGATCCTATTCTGTGCAATGCGCTACTCTGTGCAACCTTCTATTCTTCTCAACACATGCACACCTTCATGAATTCCGTTTTATTCCAATCTAGTCCTTACTGTGCTAGTATATTAGTGCTTATCTTAGTTTGTGCGAGCCCAATATTCTTATTACTTGTTCACCTTTTAGATTAGCGTGCATACTTGAAAATAATATAGATGCATAAAGATAACCAGAACATAGAAATACAGATCTATAAACAGACCCACAATATTCTGAATCAATATTATCTTTATTAATACTCAAGTTCCGTTACAGACCCAACTCCACCTTGCGCACTTTGCTGTAGGGGTCCACGCACTCAGCTGCAGACTCTACTAGGCCTTTGCGCACTCAGCTGTAGAGCCTCTACCTACCACTATGACCCAATACACTTTAGATTCACTTCTATCTTCTAACCATGTCTTAGCATCTATCTGTTACTTCTCCAAACTAATACTGACCTTACACTTAGAGCCTCACTCTATTTATACAATCCCATGGTCCGCGGACCATGGGTAGGCTGACACATTTTACATTAAATTACATTATCTTAGGGCGGACAACCAAGACTCTTGTGTTCTGTGCCCACATTTCATGGGGTCTTTACATTACACTTGACTAAAATTCGGGCTTCAAGCCCCAAAAACCTGCTATGGGGGATCTGCTACCCAACAGGACCCCAACACAATCATTGTGACTCATCCCGAGTTACTCTACTGGTGCGCTGATCTTTGTGTGAAGTCCATCCAACTGTGCTTGTGCTATGTGAAGATCCGTAGCGCACTGTTTTGTCATCCGCTGGATTCGCTCTGCTCGCTCGGCTGAATGCTCATTTGTAGGGTCAAATCCCCATCTCAGGTCATGCATTGCTTTCATTTGTGCGAGTTTTCCTTCAATGTCAGCCATGATGAGGAAGGCCTTATCAATCCAAGGCTGGATGCGTGTTTTAAGTACTACCTCTTTCTGGCATGCTGCATCCACTTGCTCCTTCAATGCCTTTGCCTATTATAGCCTCGCGAGCCGCTGAGTTAGGACCATTGTCTGCACTATCCCACGCACACTATCATATTGCATTTGAAGCTCTCGTGCCTCTGTTTCCAACCACTGTATGGTGGGGTCCACTTGTAAGGTTGTGAGAACCCCAAAGGATTCTTCCAAAAAAGTGGTACAGCTCTGCACTGCTTGTTCAATTTCTTCCAGCCCTTTTTGGATATCGCCAGTGCACTGTTCTCAAAATTCAGGGGGCGTGGAGGGTTGTGCCTTTAATCATAGTTCAAAAATTTGCAGGTTGAGATTTAGTTGGATCCTCGTAGCTTCCTCCTTTGCCTTGCAGAATCCACCGGCCAATTTGTGGATTTGCATTCCTATGGGTAGATCTGTCGCAATTTCTAGTTCTAGGACGTGGTGACATGCTTCCTCTATAATTTGCTCCAACTTCTGGTTCTGTGCCACCACTTCATCACGTTGGAGGCTAAGCTGTATGATGTTGATTCAATGTTCACTTAGCATTTGCACTGCGTGTCTCTCCCTAGCGCGAAGTTCTACTGTCGCTTCATCTTGTAGTTGGTATAATATATCCCGCGGAAGGGCAACCAAGTTTAGACCGAGTTGCTTGATCCTTCCTACCATGGCTCTCTCCTCATTGCTATCCGCTGCCAATTCTCCTTTCGGTAGCATGACGGTGTTAGTCATTTTTTCTTGCAATAGCTTCTATGTTGCCAATGTTCCCCCGGCACTATAGGTGACTACCATCCCCTCTTGTGGGGGTCGCACCTAATGTCCCTGGAGTTGTGCCCTGAGGGCCCCCAACACATTCTGTTGTACTGTCATTTCTTCCTGGAGCGCTTCCCTGGTGACCTCATGAATTGTGTCCCCGATGTCGTATAGATCACCCTCCGTTAGTGTAAAAGGCTCCCCATCTAGTTTGTATGCCTTGGTCTTCTTCCATGGCCCTGTTGGTTCCATACAACACGACCATTTCAGTTATGTTGATGTCGTGCTCGAGTCTGCGCCTTCCACTATGTCATCTGTCCCTTGTCCTATGGTCAGATCCAGGCCTCTTCCCTCCTGCATCGTGGTTTCCCCAGTTGTCGGTGCTATTGCTTATTTGTCCGCGGCCTTGGTCTACTTTGCAGCGGCCTTCGTTGCCTCAATGGAAGCCCTTACCTCCTCAGCGAATTGCTCGTTCTGCTTCTATTGTGCCAGCAGCTTGGCGATATCGTTCAGTCTTTGTATCGCTGCCTCATCGCGCACTACCAGATATGAGTTGAGCACCGTGAACACAATGTCATCAATCACAGTGAAGGGGATTTTGGTCCATTCCCACTCTGGATCTTTCCATGCCCTGATATACATATTGTGCATATCTGCCTTAAAGTCTGCAAAGCTTCGCAGACTGTCATATATTGTTGGGGGCCTGTTGGGTAGTTTTGCTGTGGTGTGCACTGGCTGGATGTCTTTTGCAATTTCTTCATCTGGTTCAATCTCTTCTATGCAGGCTTGAAGATCCTCCTCCTCATCATTTGTCTCAATATTAACTGTCTTGCCCTTGTCTTCCATAGATAGTTTACCGAACCATGGATTTTGCGAAGACATACGAACCGATCCTGCTACCTATGGATCCTTTTTGGGCCTCGGCGTTCAGGGCGATTTAGGGATTTCCAGTGCATCCTCCACTAGCAGCGTAGAGCTCTGTGTGGCTCCCTTTGTTGTTGACATAATTCTGATTAGGAAATCCTGTGTCTCCTTCGGCAATGTTTCAAACACTGAACTTGCTCTCACAACCTCTAAATTCGTCAGGTCCATACCCAATTGGTAACGCAACAAATTAATTCTCAAAATGCCAAGGGTTTTTCAATGGAGAGCCACCTATGATTTATAGGCCTTTTTGAATTCAAATTCAACTGTTCCCCCCTTATTCGACTCATTAATGTGAGATTGGCGTAGTTAGCCCCAAATCTAGTTCTAATTTCGTATCTTAATTGTCTGCTGCTTGCTCCTTGTTGCCTTAAATTGGACATCTTGTCATATACAGTGACTCCAACGGTCACTTCCCAACCTACCTGCACGACAGCGCAGCCCCCTATGCGTGTATGTGACCCGTGTGTCATACTAATCTTGCACGTAACCTCCTTGTCGCACAGTGACGATACAGACTCTTTTATAGTCCCGCGCTCTCTTTCAACTGCTTGGAGCATTAAGACTATGCTTCCTATGGATAGTCAGGTGGTCACACCACCGTTGCGAGGCTTCAAATCACCTTCCAACCTGGTCTGCGGGCCCTCCTTAGTTACCCTCGCACCAGTCAGCACCTCGCATTCTTCCTCATGCGGTGCACTCCCTTGGTTACTTTGTCTAATAAGGTGTGGTTGCAGCCATGGTAGTAGAGCCAGACATTCTCGATGACAATCTTCTAAGGCGGTGGTATGGTTGCCCATATCTTGTCCTATCCTTCTATCGATGTGACATGCTTGTGTGATTTTGGTTTCTAGTTTTCTGATTTCCGTGTTCATTAACATGCTTTTATGCTTCAGTCATACCCAATCTTCTTCGAGTTCGTGAAGCTCAAGGCTCCCTCGCCGAATGGCTTCTTGAATCTGCATATGTTCATCCTCGCATGTTGTCCCAACTATGGGAGTTATGGAGTGAGGATTCTTTTCCAAAACTATAGCCCCAACTCTGCTCGTCGTCCTTGAAATTATTTATGCTCTCAGGTTCTTGTGCATGGCCCTAAAGGCCCATCGGACTGTTGTTATGCATAGGTCCCAATTAGTCCATCCCTCTAAACCCTATTAAGGATTTTGCATACCTTCTGGAATGCTTGTACGTGGAACCTCTATGGGGCACATCACTTTTCCTACTGCCACGTCTAGATCTGATTTTCGATCCTTAGTTTGGGATGTTCTTGCACAACACATGTCTACACCCATCAACATAGGTGGGCATGCAAGCTGCTTTGTCCTAGCTGCCTAGATCTCATTCGACATTGGGGACTTCGAAACCGCAAGTGCATCCTCCTTCTACATTCACGCCAGTTTACAATGGTCTCTTGATGTGTACTCCACCATCATGCAAGTGTGGCGCGCAACGCCCATTCCAGCGCACCGTACTGCTACTATTTTGGTATTGCACTTTCAAATTTGTCCAAGAATTCATCCATTGCTATTACTCCATCGTATGTTGGCAGTTCCCTTACCTCTTTCGTCATGCAACGAAATGATCTAATCATCACGTTGCAATTCAGCGTTGTCACTTTGTGTAACTGGTTTTGCCCGCGGTCTACTTCTTCATCTGAATCCGAATTATAGGAGTTGTCGTGCTGCCACGAGATTCTCCCATCTACAGTCGAGTTCACCCAATCCTTATCTTGCATGGTTATCTGGTAAATACAATCCAGCTCATCGTCACTTTCATTGTCACGCACAGGTTTAGTGTAGCGTGCTCCTTCAGCTGGGTCTAGTGGAACTACTACACGTAGGAACTTTTTCTCGAATATCATCTTCCGCTTCTTCAGGTTGATAACTTCATTCATATCAATGGCCCAGTCTATTCCTAGCAACGCGAGATAAGGATTGTTGTCATCAACAATCTCTATTACTTTAAAGTCTGTCTGTGTGCTTGCGCCTTCAATATCAACTGTTACCCCTTGCAACCTCCCCATGGGCAAAACCTTCTTTTGGTTTGCCATTCGTAATTGAATAGGGGACTACTATAATGTGGGCATGCCCATACATTCCCGTGTTTTCTTTGGTAATACATTTTGGTTTGAACCCAGGTCTAATATTACCTGATCCATTTCATATTCGCCAATCTGCGCCGTCAATCTCATTTCCCTCTCGGTGTGCAATGCATGCTTTCCCAATTTACAAACTACACGCGGTTCCCATGACCTTACGCATCTAGTGATCAACTCCTGTAGTCCCTTAATTGCCTTATTGTCGCGCAATAGTTTCATTCACATATCCAAAAAGGTAGTAAGCATAGAAAGATCCATCCCTAGCTCTAGTTTATCCTTACTACCTAAAGTGGAGGCCTCCGCGAAGCTCTTCTTAGCTTCTATGAATGTCTCCTTTGCACGTTCTAAGTCAAACAAAGGTTCCTTTGTAGGAGCCTTGCGAACCCATGTATCTACCTTGGGTTGCTTCCCTTTATCCTCCCCTGTGGTTGTACTGCTTCTAAGCATCATGTTCACATTTGGGTCTTCTTCGTGTAGTTCAGACCTCATCATTTGGATATTCTGAGTCGAAGGAGGATGGAGTACCACTTTCTTGCGCATCTGTGCAATCAATGTAGGACAATCTACCATTTCATGATCAAACAGAGCACATTATGAACAAGATATTCTCGTTGGGTTGGTACAATCACGGGTGTAGTGCCCTGGTCCTCCATAATTGTAACAAATTAACTGTCCACGGCCCCTTCCTGGCCCCATTCCTCCTCGTCCTCGACCTCGCCCCTGAAATCCAACGTGCGCCATCCCTGCCATTGGGTCGAGGATTCAGAGACATCTACATCCGATAGGCTGGGGTTAGATCCATCATTAACTCGTAGCTACGACAAGTACGCTCATCGTGGCCTACTAACCTGCAAATATTACAAAACAACTGTTTTGGAATCTGTGTATAATTCTGCAACAAATGACAATTACCCATTGTGTGTTTTCCTCCTATCTGATAGATCGCACACCATAACGTGGGTGTCTCACTTGGCCTTGCTTATGCCTCTGGTCTCAATGGCATTGGCCCCCCTCCTACTAAGTAGTTCGCGAATATTGGACAGTGGTCTTTGTCATGGCCCTGGCCTTTGCATTTTATGCACCATACTTCCTCACGCGCCTCTGGCCGCGGTGCCCTATCCTGCTTCAAGCTTTGCATTTCTAGGCAGAGATTCTGTAGTTTCACATGGATTTGTTGAACTCCCAACCCCGAATCCTGTATCAGTGTTTCATGCAACCTCATTGCCATTTCTAACACTTTGGCCTGGGTAGAAAGTTTCTATTGTGACAGCGCCGTCCTCAGGTGTAGTGTTAGATATGCCATGAACCATGCGCGATGCTGTGAATCCATGAGTGTCATATTAGCCTCATGGATCATACTCTTCAGTCAGTAATCCAAATCCCAGGGGGTCTTGCCTGGAAGCATCATGATCTCTTTAAACCTGATGATTGACTGTGTCTCTAATTTTGGCTGGCTAAATTCTTTGTTCAGTGCATTCTGGTTTTATGCTATTCCTGCATTTGGGTGATCATTAGAGTGCTTGATATACCATGTCAACGCGCGATCCTACAGTGCGCTCACCAATGTAGCCTTCTTAATGTTGTCATCTGTGACCCCTTGCGCTTCCCACACTGCTCTTAACACGAACTAGAACTGGTTCAGATCCTCATTCCCTACTCCTTTAAATATGGGTAGCTTGATTGTGCTTGCCATGCCGAACTGCAGGGTTGGTGGAGGTGGAGTGGTTGGAGATGGAGGTGAAGGAGGTGAAGCATGTGGTGGCATGGGCGGAGGTGGTAACTACGAAATGCATTGCCTTATCAAACTGATCGCACTTCTCGGAGAGACCTGAGCGAGCTCTTCCTTGCTCTCTCGCGAAGGTGAAATTAAGGGACTATTTCCTAATTCCTTGCTACCTTTGTAAATCTTTCCACTCCGTGTCATTCCAAACATTAATGTATTTGCATAAACCACTTTTCACATAACACCATCTTAATCCAGGTATTCAAGGATTTAATGTACTTACCTCGTGGTCCCTTGAGAAAATGTCGTTCTGCTTTGCCATAACTCACAGTCATATCTACCACAAACTCAGTGATAAATCCCCCTATTTTCTGGTCAAGCCAATGGTCCACAGCTCACATGATCTTATCTTCTAATGCCTCTAGTCTACACACTAATTCCAGAGTCCACACTATCGGTTGGTCAAGCTTACACCTTCCCTGGCTGTCGGATAATCTCACGATCTACTCATACATTTCAGAAGGAAAGGACATGACAAAGATCTCATGGATTTCCGTATACACGTAGAAATCTAGCCACCTTTTCTCAGATCCCTGCGGAGTTCTGTTTTCCTGTGTCACGAACTCGTGAATCTTCTTGTCCAACCACTCTTCAATTTCCTTCTTTATTGGGTTCTAGTGGCACGAAATTAGACATCCCTTAGGCAGATCGCAGTCCTAGCAATGGAACCATTTGTTGGCTACGTGGGGCCTGAACCAGGTTCAGTAGTGAGTTTAGCTAAGCAAATCCCGATACTACTAGCCCTTTCGGCAACAATCGGCGGAGTGCGGGCTGAGGTCTCACCCGAAGTAGTATGGGAGGGTGCTAGAACCAGGTTTCTGCACCTTAGGGATGTCTCAATGAGGGTTCTAGAGGGTCGCGATCCTATTCTGCGCACTGCCCTGCTCCTCACATCTTTCTATTCTTTGCAACTCGTGCGCACCTTCGTGAATTCCATTTCATTTCGATCTAGTCCTTACTGTGCTAGTATATTAGTGCTTATCTTAGTTTGTGTGGGTTCAATATTCTTATTACTTATTCACCTTTCATATTAGTGCACGTACTTGAAAATAATATAGATGCATAAAGATAACCAGAACATAGAAATACAGATCTATAAACAGACGTACAATATTCTGAATCAATCTTATCTTTATTAATACTCAAGTTCAGTTACAAACCCGACTCTGCCCTACACACTCAACTGCAGGGGTACGTGCACTCAGCTACGGACTCTACTAGGTCTCACTCAGCTGCAGAGCCTCTAACTACCAATATGACCCAGCACACTTTAGATTCACTTCTATCTTCTAACCATGCCTTCGCATCTATTTGTTACTTCTCCAAACTAAGACTGACTTTACACTTAGAGCCTCACTCTATTTATCCAATCCCATGGTCCGCGGACCATGGGTAGGCCAACACATTTTACATTAAATTAAATTATCTTAGGGTAGACAACCCTAGAGTGTTGTGCTTCACACCCCCATTTCGCGGGGCCTTTACATTACACTTGACCAAAATTTGGGCTTCAAGCCCCAAAACCCTGTTATAGGGGGATCCACTGCCCAACAAATGGTGAATGTGGATGTTGGAGAGGTAAATCCCCTCTACGGATAGAGGCGATCCCTACTAGCCCAGAACGGGTCTAGCAACAATCAGTCAATGCTACTATGCAGGTTCCTAATTGCAAATAAAAGGTAGGCAATGAACACCTACTTGGATTCCAACGCTATTGTTTAATGAAGAGATGTCGCTCTCGCTCCTTCGCTCTTGGCCGGTCACGATCCTCCGCGATCTCCGCGAATAGATACCTGCACACACGAAGAGAAAGACAAACACAAGCATGAACTCTAATTAAAGCAATTATACATCAGTCAGAAAGGACGTAGTTCATATTTAACATTACAGAGACAAATGAGAATGGAACCATAATAGTAGTCATCTATTATTAATCAATAACAGAGAAGAGTACAACCAAATGTTTTGACGTCGAATCCTTCTCAAGAGGGTCCAGCCAGCAAGTCTCTTAAGCATTCACCCTTAGAGGTAGATCTCCCAAGACAAAAACTCTCTCTTAGACAAGCAACACCCCACAACCTTCCTTAAGCTATCTAGCAATTCCGCACTTATCATACCAACTACCTACTAGTAGCAGCAATCTGAGCACTATCAATTCTACACAATCCAAACTAGCTGCTCATGGCAATGGTAGAGGTTTAAATAGGAGAAGGAGTCTCCATGAATGGGGGGAGGATGAGCTTATCTTCAAGGAAGGTGGTTTCAAATGACGAACAGACATGCCATAGAAGGGAGGGCGATACCCACAAGGCCAACAACCAAGTCTGGAGTCATCTGGAAGGCTGGCTGTTGGAACAAATTCGCCCAAACTGGATCAGCGCGGGTGTATAACTGAACTGTAGCGCTGACAGCGCATCTTAATAACGAAGCAGGCTGTGTTAGCGTGGCTTAATACATTCATAGGATGCGCTTCCGTGTGGAAAACCCGTGTGCTTTCGCGCTGGCAGTGCATCAGTTGCACTATCAGCCGCCAGTCAGCGCGGTTATTTTAATAACAGTCGCGCTGATTAAATAAACTTTGGCAAAGTGGGTCATTTGGCCAGACTAGGGAGTAGGAGCATGATTAATTGGAATTCATGGCACAGTAGGGAGACGGATAGGGAGACAGTGACAAATTACTGTGTAACAGATGCCCCCTAAAGCATGAAGCCCGAGAGAGTGGGAGGGGTGAAATGCTTCACAAACTCGCCGAACTGGAACACCACCAGGAAGGACCCACATGTACAACTGATATCTCAATTACATGTAGTCTAGGCATGGGCGCAGCCATCCAAAAGACATATGAAGAAGGTCTGTGGTATGGACGCAGCCACCCAGCTGAAGAGACCATGATGATAAGGTATGGTCGCAGCCATCCTAAAAGACTCAGGTATGGGCGCAGCCATCCATCAATGAGTCATGTAATAATAATCCACAAAATCGCAACCTGGTTTGTAGCAGGCAAAAACCAGGGTCTTGTGCTCCATCCCATTCCAAACAAAGTACAAGTTCAAGCATGTGAATACATGAGCTGAAGTCGAACATGCATGAACATCGTCTGATTACCAGTCAGTGACGAAAACTGTTAACAAACGCGAGAGGTACCACTAATAATGACAATGGTCCTCAAGGTACTTATAGGTACAATCCGCGGCGTGTGAATCAATGAGCTGGTGTCGAACACCCGCAGAATCATCCGATCGGAGGCCAATGATGAAAACCTCACGTCGAACACGAAGAACCTGCCATTGAGGCATGCAGGCTCTAAGGCACCTGAAGGGAGTCTCTAAGTCACTTTCCTGGATAATGAGTTGAAGTCGACAGGAAGTAACCTTGATCGAAGGTGGGCCATAATGTTTCCCACATCATCGACACGAGACAGAGGAAAATATTTTGTGTGAGACATCAGAGGGAGGTTGTAAGCTTGCAGAGGTCAACTTCTCTTGAACATATCGGTGGCACGACAGCGGATTTGGAAGTATTTGACATCAAATGAGCAGAGGTCATGGTGACAAGGCAATGAGCAAATGAGAAGTCGAAATAGGAGAACCCAAACCCACAGAGGCTAGTGTGAAACAAGATGAGAAATCCCCACCCAGACACGAATGCAGACGAGTGCCATGTTCAAGAGCGACATACTGCCGACACGACTATTATTGCAGTTCCATTTTCCCCACCATTTCTGGCAGGTACCCCGATTATTTTTGGATGACAAGCTTGACGGGGATAGCATATGCTTGGAAAGCGTCATTACGACAGTGTCCGATGTCACAAGGTTTTAACGAGCCTGACAAAGGAGGAGCTCGGCGTCTTTTCCTGTTTAGAGAGTCTGAAAAGACAATGAAAAATAAAACTCCAGGGGGGTCCTTTTTCGTAAAGTTGTGTCTCCCGAGCCTGAAAAAGTATAAAACAATGCTCGAAAGAACCGCCCGACCAGTATGATCGAGGAGTACTTTTCGTAAATAGTGACTTCGACCCGAAAAAGTAAAAAAGCGGTCAGAAGCACGTCGTTTTGGAACCAATAACGAGTGTGAAACGACAAACACCCGGCAATCTTTTTAAGTTAAACGGTCGAAAAAAGAGCGTAAAAAGCGACCGCCCCTCGTTCCTTTTAACGAGTCGAGAGGGAACCCAACAATCTTTTCTTGGTTTACGTCGGAAAAGAGCTTGAAGACGACATTTTTTTGGGACCAAGTGTATATAGAACCGTCACGACCCCGCTGGTTACGAGGACCTGCACAAGGAAACTACCCGCATAAACCCGTTCGATATGTTAAAAATATCTTAAAACATGCATAAAACACATAGCAAAGCGACATTGGTATAAAATACATGACAAAAAACCCACATTTATGAGAAATTATAATGAATTATGAATTTTTTACCATAAATAGGGGGGTAAAAGAAATTTTTTACCATTGTTACCATTTTGAGCTGTGGAGAACGTTGTGGAGCTGCGAGGTTGACGGAGCGAATTCCATCCTGTGCGGGCACTATTCATTCGGCAGTTGGTTCCAGGTAGGTTCTCCTCTCCCTGCGCTTCATTTTGAGTCTTTTTTGCAGCATTTCCATGGTGGGAATTGGTCATTTGGGCAAATTCTTTGAGCTCCAATGCGCTCTCGATCAGCTCAGATTTCCTCATCAGGTCCGCGCTGATCGATTTATTTTACACATACCACCACCCGGGTCAGTGCGGAAAACACGTGTGCTTCCGCGCTGACCCAAGGAAAAAAACACTGGGGTGCCATTATCAGCGCGATTGTTTTAAAAACAGTCGCGCTGACGCCGTGAAATTTGATTTTTAAAAAATTTAACGTACAAACTTCAACGGTCAGGGTTCTAATACTTTTCTATGGTCTTGCAGGACATAATGGCATTTGTTTGGCAAGAGAGAGCTCACGATAACGAAGATATAGCCGCTTATGCCAAGGCGGAATGCCGAAATGCAATGCGGGCATGCGGGCTTCTTAAATTCTTCCTTACTCTGCGCCTGAGGGCGCAACCTGATCTCCTCGAGCTCTTAATCAGAGCTTGGAACCCAGTTGACGGAAAATTCACAATCCGTGGCCGAGACATTGAGTTTGATTCCACGGATATTTATTTTTTGACTGGATTGTCACGCCGGGGCGAGATGCCCATCCTGGAGGGGCAACGGCCCAGTGGCGAGACCCTTGACATGCTCATGGCTCGAGTGTGCCCACGGGCACATAAAACACGGAGTGGGAAGGTGGGTATTCCGACGGTGGACGACATCGTCCTTCACACCATACTCTTCATGGTGACCCGGGCAGCGGGTTGTTTGGCCAATCATGAGGCTTCAAAGACCCATCTACTACTGGCTCTCGAGTGTTTACAGCCCACCATTTTTAACTGGGCGGCAGCAGTAACGACCAGCATGAAGAGGCAACTGAGCAACTGTCGACACGGAGAGTCGAAGCAGTTTGCTTATGGGTCGCTCTTACTTCCGCTCATGCTGGAGCGGGTGCCGGCACTACAGCTACAGGATATGGTTGTGGATCCACCCAGAGGTCCCTGGGAGACGAGGGCCAGTCGATGGGGCCATGTCATGCCGCGCGGAGGTGGCGGTCGCCCAGTGGCTTGGGGTGTTTATTTTCGAGAGTGGCTGGATCGGCAGGTCATTTTCGTAGAGGACTAGCCATATGCCGGTATGGACTTCCGTGGTGATCCCGACATGCCACTGCCCGCAGGAGAGCATTGGGACGATGGAGGTATGACACTTGATCTCTTTTTAATGTTTTTTCATGTTTTTTTTATTTTTCATGTACATGTCTTGATAAATGTTATGGTGTGCAGATGTGGGACCCGTGAGACCCGTTGGTCTAGCCCCAGAGGCACGGAGAGAGGGGCAGGGTGCTGGAGTCCTAGCCTTGGCTCCTCCGGGAGTCGATACGACGGAGACTGTGGCACACAACCTCGAGGGTTTACTGGCGGGGGTGCCAAATTACCAGGGGATCGAGGAGGTCCCCATAGCTTCTCAGATCCACACAGTGGGGGTGGAACCCAGGATGCACCGCCTTCTGAGGCGGGTGGCACGGGCAGCTGTATGCTACAGAGAGCATAACCCAGCTTAGTAGTCATCTAGGTTTTATTTCCACTGATGTTTTTGAGAGACATATGTCTCAGATGTACTGAGGACACTAGTTTTACTTTGGACATATACACTTATTTTTTGAGCGCCTTGGTGCGCCGCGATATATATGTAGATATTGTTTTTGGATGGATCTTTTCACATGTGATGATTTTTTTTATATGCCATGCAAATGTCTAATACAAATGTAATCTAATGTATCAGTTGCACAACACACGACCCATGTATTTTAATTTTTTATGCAAGCTTAAAAGCACACATGCAGACACACATGCAAACTATGCTTGAAAAAGTTTCATTTATATACATATGCTTATTCTATGGTCTTATTATGCTTTCTATGTATGATGTTCATCTGTTTCGCAAATGCCTATCTAACACATGATTTGCCAATGCATCAGTTAACGTGTTTAATCGTCTCGGAATGTGTTGATATGTGATGTAATCAAAATTCCTTTCTAACAATCTTACACGTAGATACAACCTTAGAATGCGTTGGTCCCTGACGGAATATCGCCCGTTGAGTTGATGGACGACAAGCTGAGAGTCCAGGTTCACCACCATTGTATGAATGCCGAGATCAACTGCTTCGGCCAGCAACTCAATTACAGCACTGTATTCGGCAACATTGTTAGTGGTGCGACCCAAGCACACACCTTGAAAGTCTAGCAACTCTCCGTGAGGATCATAGATTGCCCACGCCGCAGAAGACAAATTGCAAGTACTACGGCAGGCGCCATCAACGAAACCAACATAAGGTGTACTAGACATCTGCACAAGGAGCAGAAAACACAATAAGAGGCAAACACGCCTTCACACCAAAGCAAAATGTGAAATCATGCACACATCACACACTAAAACACGCGTATGCACAAGCTAGGTGCACGAAATCATGCATAGTATTTTTTCAAATAAAGCCCGTTGCGGGGCTTGTCGAGAGGGTTTCCTTCATAATCAATCAACTCATATGCGCCCTTCTGCAAAACTCTCTTCACGATATAGGGGCCTAGCCACATGGATTCGAGTTTGCCTGCTCCTAGCTTATCCTTAGCCTGATCGTAGAGCAGTACTAGATCTCCCTCAACAAAGGAACGAGGTTGAATGGTATTGTCGAAATGAGCCTTAACCCTTTTTTTCTGCGCTTCAATAGCTAGAGAAGCTAAGCGACGGGTCTCGTCTAGCCGCTCTAGATAAAGGAGCCATTCCTCCACCGGAGTGGTGTTGGGAAGCAACTCGACAGCTAACTTTAACGAAGGAATCTCACATTCAATAGGAAGGGTGGCCTCCAGTCCGTAAACTAGCTGAAAAGGAGTGAAACCGGTGGCGTCCTTCACAGAGGTCCGGTAGGCCCACAAGGCAGGGAACAGCATCAGATGCCAATTAGACTTGTGTGCACCAATGGTACGTTGGAGCATCGTGATCAAAACTTTGTTCACAGCTTCAACTTGACCATTGGATTGAGGGTAGTACGGCGTCGAACTATCTTGACGCAAGCCTAGTTGGGTCGTTAGTTCCATCATCATGTGATTATGGAAATGTTTTCCGTGATCCGTGACGATAGCCTGAGGGACTCCAAACTGAGTAATGACATGATTAAACAAAAACTGTGCCGCTGTGTAACCGTCTTCGTTCAATGTAGGCATCGCTTCAGCCCATTTGGTGAAATAAGCCACGGCAACGATGATATACCCATGCCCCCCGGCCAAACGAGGGTTACAGGAGGTATAATCGATGCCCCATTTGGAAAATGGACCTACGGTAACAACAGGGTGCAGTGGTGCAGGAGGTGCACGCATTTTCTGGTGGTAGACGTGGCATTCATGGCATGCACGGATGGCAAGGATGCAATCCTTGAAGATAGAAGGCCAGAAATAACCAGCACGGAGAATTTTCTGGGCGGTAGCATATCCGGACATGTGGCCGCCACAAGCACCGGAGTGGCAGTCATTCAACACCCGCTCAGCCTCCTCGAGAGTCAAACATCGGCGGAGAACAGAATCAGCGCCGAGGCGGTACAGGGTATCGCCAAGAATGCGATAGGGTTGAGATTGGTGACGAATCCTCCATCGAGCGTCTTTCGATACATTAGGACGGAAGGAAGACGTCTGTAAATATACTATGATGTCCCCATACCAAGGGTCGAGGGTGCTGATGAGAAACAATGTTTCATCCGGGATATGCTCCTCCGAACGAGATGGTGCAGAATGAGATGGCAAAGAACAGAGCAATTCAGCGAAGACCAGAGACTTCTTAGACTTGGCAGCAGTGAATTCCAAGTCGAACTCTTGGAGGATTACTATCCATTTCGAGTATTTGCCCCCCAGTAGCTGACGTGACAAAATGTAGGTCATTGGGTTGCAGTCAGAAATCACGGTCGTAGTGCGCAACAGGATATAGTGTCGGAAACGTTGGACGGCACAGACAGCTGCCAATGCCAACTTCTCGACATACGCGTAGCGAGTTTCTGTATCCAAAAGGTTGCGACTAAGGTAATAGATAACATGCTCATTGCCGTCATCATCATCCTGCACTAGAACCATGCCGATGGTGGTGTCAGCGGCAGCTAGATAGAGAGTATAATCACGGTGGTAGTTCGGGGGTCTTAAGAGTGGAGCCGAGACAAGGAGATCCTTGAGTCGCTCGAAAGACTCCTGAGCGATAGCATCCCAACGAAAGGGTGTGTCTCGCTTTAATAACCGTGTGAAACCCTTAGCCACCTCGGCATAATTCAGAATGAATCGCCTGAGAAAATTAGCTTTGCCCTGCAAGCTCTGCAATTGCTGCAAAGAGGCAGGGGGAGGAAGATTCAGGATGGCCTCGACTTTAAGGGGATCCAGACGGATGCCTTCTCGGGAGACGATGAACCCGAGCAGTCAGCCTGATTCTACGCAGAAGACACACTTATGCGGATTGAGTCGAATACGGTAGTGTCGACAGCGGAGAAAAATTTCGCGAAGATGAGAGGGATGGTCCTGACGCTTGACTGAATGAGCTGGAAGGTCATCTAGGTATGGTTGTACAATGTGACGAATATCATGAAAGGCGTAAGACATTGCACGTTGGAAAGTGGCGCCGGCATTCTTGAGACCGAAAGGGAGCTTCTTATAGGCAAAGGTGCCCCAAGGACAAATAAAAGCCATCTTATGCTGGTCTGCAGGGGCAATGTTGATCTGGTTATAGCCAGAGAAGCCGTCCATAAACGAGTAAATTTCCCTGCGCACTCATCAATAAGCTGATCGATGAAGGGCGTAGGGAAGTTATCCTTCGGACAGACACGATTGATATCGCGGTAGTCAACACAGACCCGGATAGTGCCCTGCTTTTTATTCACAGGGACTATATTAGACACCCAATCCGTAAGGGGAATGGGGTAAATGAAACCGGCTTTAAGAAGCTTTTCGACTTCGGCCTTGATGGTTGCAGCCTTTCGAGGGTGCACTGGGCGTAGGCGCTGACGGACAGGCTTAGCCCCTGGATACGTCGGTATTTCATGCACCACGATACTGGGGTCGATGCCGGGCATTTCCTCGTAGGACCATGCGAAGACATCACGGAATTCGCGAAATAGAGCAGTGTAAAGTTGAACCTCCTCGGGAGTACACGTGACTCCAATGTAAATGTATTCAACAATCCCTGGTTTGACAGAGATGTCGATGGGTTGGGTTTGCGTGATGTTACCCATATTGCCCTCAGAAGACACTTGATACAACTGAATAGGTGTTTGAAGGGGCGGGGATGGGACACACGAAGCAAACCGCTCGAGACATGCGACCATTTCCGGATGTGGAGGGAGAAACGAAGAGCGATGGTGGTGATCTGACCAAGGGAGCTCTTCGAGAGACATAGTCTCTATGATGGCTTCATCGGAAGGAAATATTTCCTTCAATGGATCCGAAGTAGCCTCATCTCCTAGCCAAGGGAAATGATCATATGAATCGGGAACACTGCTCGGAAGAGCAGGTTCAGCAGGGGGAGCCGATGCAGCGACAATCTCGACGTAGTTGAGCTCGGCAGGACTCAACGGCATCATATCACCCCAAGAGTCTTCCTGATTAGCGGGAGGAAGAACCCACGGATCAGAACGTACAGAGATCATGTTGATAGGGGCGAGATTCAGAGGTGGGAGGGGAAAGACTCCCATTAAAGCGGGATCTTTGAAAAGTCCGGCACCCACGCTCTCTAATGACTTGGAGGTATGCTCCACAAATGGCACATTACCTTCAGAAGAAGAAGAAAAAAAGGAGAGCTGGTCCACTGTGACAATATTCCCCTGGTGAGGGAAACGAATGACACGGAACAGGGAGGAAGCCACAGCTTGCATGGCGTATGTCCAGCTACGTCCGAGGAGGAGGTTGTAGGTGAGATTAGCGTCGACAACTTCGACCTCCACTTCTACTGTCTTCCCTTCTAAAGAGATGGGCAAGCGTTGGAGGATACCGTAAGGACGATATTCTCTTCCATCGAAGGCTTCTAACGTTGTAGGAGACTGACTCAAAGTAGGAGAACCAATAGCCTTCCAGCAAGCAACAGACATGATGCAGGTTGAGGCACCTTCATCAATAACTGTACGATGAATCGTCTTGCTATTGATGATGACCTGTATAAGGAAAGCGACTTGGTGAGGCAGTCTCTGTGTAAAACCCTTGAGATCAAAAGAAATCAAATCTGAATCTGCCGGGTCGATGCCACCAATAGCTGATAGCAAGGACTTCCTCTGGGAGGGGCAGCTTTGGAGGACTTCTAACGCGGACATAGCAGACGGAGCCTGAGATAAGTTCTCAACAATGCTATAATGCTGGGCAGCGCGAGCATTGGGGTTGTAAGATGACTTCCTGAGTACACCTTTTGGAGGGGGTCGGGGGATCGTCTCAGTGCTGGGCCGTTCGATGTGGAGAGGACCAGAACTGGACGGAGGAGCGCTGGAGGTGGCCTCCGGCTCTTTCTCGGCATGAGATGGACAGTCCTTTGCTCAAGTTGAAACATGGATGGGAATCGTTCCAGCCATGAACACTTGAGAACCGAACGAGGAAGAGGGTTGAGATGGGTCTGCCACCATTTGAGTCTGCTGGGAAGGGAAAGGCTCTTTAAGCACAGCAGGAGGCCCAGGAGCACCTTTCAAAAGTCGACTAACTTCGGACCGCCTCGGGCAGTCCTTAGTGTAGACTGCCTCTGGTCTGCGAAACCAGAGATTCTGGGTTCGATCCCCAGTGGAGTCGCCAAATTGTTGGAGAGGTAAATCCCCTCTACGGATAGAGGCGATCCCTACTAGCCCAGAACGGGTCTAGCAACAATCAGTCAATGCTACTATGCAGGTTCCTAATTGCAAATAAAAGGTAGGCAATGAACACCTACTTGGATTCCAATGCTATTGTTTGATGAAGAGATGCCGCTCTCGCTCCTTCGCTCTGGGCCGGTCACGATCCTCCGCGATCTCCACGAATAGATACCTGCACACACGAAGAGAAAGACAAACACAAGCGTGAACTCTAATAAAAGCAATTATACATCAGTCAGAAAGGACGTAATTCATATTTAAAATTACAGAGACAAATGAGAATGGAACCATAATAGTAGTCATCTATTATTAATCAATAACAGAGAAGAGTACAACCAAATGTTCTGATGTTGAATCCTTCTCAAGAGGGTCCAGCCAGCAAGTCTCTTAAGCATTCACCCTTAGAGGTAGATCTCCCAAGACAAAAA
Source organism: Pinus tabuliformis (assembly GCA_031772625.1). Taxonomy (NCBI): domain Eukaryota; kingdom Viridiplantae; phylum Streptophyta; class Pinopsida; order Pinales; family Pinaceae; genus Pinus; species Pinus tabuliformis. The sequence continues at coordinate 670,916,028 of CM062814.1, forward strand.
CTCTCTCTCACACAAGCAACACCCCACAACCTTCCTTAAGCTATCTAGCAATTCCACACTTATCACACCAACTACCTACTAGTAGCAGCAATCGGAGCACTATCAATTCTACACAATCCAAACTAGCTGCTCATGGCAATGGTAGAGGTTTAAATAGGAGAAGGAGTCTCCATGAATGGGGGGAGGATGAGCTTATCTTCAAGGAAGGTGGTTTCAAATGACGAACAAACATGCCATAGAAGGGAGGGCGATACCCACAAGGCCAACAACCAAGTCTGGAGTCATCTGGAAGGCTGGTTGTTGGAACAAATTCGCCCAAACTGGATCAGCACGGGTGTATAATTGAACTGTAGCACTGACAGCGCATCTTAATAACGAAGCAGGCTGTGTCAGCGTGGCTTAATACATTCATAAGATGCGCTTCCGCGCGGAAAACCCGTGTGCTTCTGTGCTGGCAGCGCATCAGTTGCACTATCAGCCGCCAGTCAGCGCGGTTATTTTAATAACAGTCACGCTGATTAAATAAACTTTGGCAAAGTGGGTCATTTGGCCAGACTAGGGAGTAGGAGCATGATTAATTGGAATTCATGGCACAGTAGGGAGACTGACAGGGAGACAGTGACAAATTACTGTGTAACAGTGGAAATAGGGGAGTTCCATGAGTCCATAAGCATGGAAACCTTGGCTGAGAAATTGAAAACAGTTTGCACACTGAGGTCACTGGGCTTAGACTCAACCAATTCATGAATTCATTGATCGAAAGTGGTGGACAATGTGCTCAAGGTCATGAAATGCTTCTAAGCTTCTGGTCGAAGGTCGTGGAGGTTCCTCTTGGTGACTTGGGCTGCATATTCCAGTTGACTAATTTGGGGATTAAGAACATCGGCTTTGTTGAGGAGATGCTACTTGGCTTCCAGATCGGAGGTCACTAGTACTTGTTGATATAAATTCTAAACATTCTCACGCAAAGGATGAAAGGATGCATGTTTGTTTACAATGACACGATTGGTATTGGAGATTTGGTGAAACACATGTTGGGATTCTTGCATGACTTGAGGAAGAGTAGCATGAAGAGGGGTGGTAATATACAATTTCTCACTATGTTGAGTGCGATAGATGGAGGAAGGATTAGAGGAATACTGCTACATCTTGGTGACAATGTCTTGGAGTTGTGCATGCTTAGACACTAGTTGTTGACATGCTACTTCAACCATATTACAACATTCGACAGAGGCATAGGAGAAAAAATATTCAGGTTGACATATGGAGTAAGATTCGGCCATAGAGATTGCAATTGAGAATTAATTGCACTAACCTAGGACTGCAATCCCTCATTTTCAAAACATAACTGTGTTTGTACTGTTGAGGGAAAATTCAACTGGTGTTGTTGTTCTTCACATGTGTCTTGTAGATTAGTACACTTGGTCTCTATCTAAACCAAACGGTGCTCCAATTGAGAAACAAAGGCATGAATGAATTAAACGATCTGATGGGAGGACCAAGTACTAAGAGTTTTGATTGCAACTATTTTAGCTGATGGGAGTTTGGATTGCAGTGTTCGGCCACTAGTAACCGACCTCTCGGATTGGTCTTGCGGTGCACTTTCACTGAAAAGCAGCCTTTTGATTATGTTTAATGTGATGAAAAATAGGTGTTGGAATGAAAGTGGTGAGTTCATGTTGTTGGGATGCAAGATAAATCACTTAGCAACACTGTTCAGGATCCTTAATGAAGTTGGAAACTTGTTCTACTGAAATGGGTGGAGGAGTGAAGGATGATGGATGAGATGGAATAGTCAATGGTGAGGAAGTAATAGTAGCAGGCATCTGAGCAAAAATAGTAATGGCAAAGTCAATTTCTATCTTAGTAGGGTCATCAAGGGGGATAGGTGAGCTGGGTTAGTCAGATAAAGTAGCGCCAGATGAATGAGGCATTCCTTTAGAGGTTGTATGTGGGGATGGAGGTAATTCCTCTTGGACATGCACCGCAAAATCCGTGATTGTTGGTTCAGCATCAAGGTCGATGAAGGTGGAGGTAGAGGGCATGTTATGGATTTAATGAGGTGAAAAGGGAGTAAAAACAGTAACAGGTGGAATGGTAGACGTAATAATAGGTGGTGTAGTGGACATAGGGGGAAGCTGATGTACCTAGAGAGTTTTATGCACATATGAACTGACCTCAGACCAAGTGGCATATGTTGATCTTGCACACTGATCCTTAGCTTTATTCAAAAGGGGCTAGAGATCCTTAGGGGCATCTGTAGAGTTCTTTCAAGAAGTTGAAGGGGCTTCTTTAGTAGGCTTCATTGCGTTGAGATTATAGAAGATTTTCCCATCATGCTGCCATGCAATAACCATAGGCCAACTACCAACTTCAGTGTGGAAATCATTTTAACTGATGTAAAATGACAATGGGCGCATAGAAAAAGTATCTGAGGAAACATGCATCGGCTAAAGATAGCAGGAACTGTGAGAGATACCAAACCAAATTAAAGGAAAATATTGGTCTAATAAAGGAAGCGACCCTTATGAAATAGTATTCGTCACAACAACCATCTTATTGTACTAGTCACCAGAAGCGAGGTCGTTAAATTCTTTGTTTACAGTGCCTTCGATGATTTGCCATGGTGCATACATATAATCATGGGGCTCTTATTCGGTAATTTTAGCAAGGTCATGGCCCTTTGGAGGACACCATTTGGACATGGAAACTGGAATAATTAGGTATCCAAAAACAAAATAAATATACTGAGCATAAATATCATTATCACCCTCAAATAACTCCTGAAGAATATAGTTGGACCAATTGAGTTGATCATCACAAACACAAGCTTCAGTAATAGAAATGGCATCCAACATACATTCCCTTCTAGTGTAGTGGCACGTGAGTTTGTTGTCAATGATTGTAGAAGCAATGTGGACCAAAATGTTGTTAATCATTTCTAGAACTGTTCCCCGGCCTTTCGGAGTAGTACCATACTTCTTGTACAGATTTTTCTCATCTGTTTTCTTCCAATGCTTAGATATTTTCTGAAAGTTCAAATTAACATTAGCACCATAAGAAAATAATCCAATGATATTGTGAATGTAAATTACGTGGATGTGGTTTTCACAGTCCAACCAAAGAGAACCCCAATGAAGTCGGCTAACCAAAAACTTTGTACAGGGCATGACCTCACCAGTGGTGCCAAATACAGGTAAGTACCAAAAAGGAGAAGGGTGGAATGCTTCAACTGAAGGAAAATATTTCTAAATTTCATGGTGGAATGGGCATTGGGATAGGTATTGGGATCCATGAAAATATCAGTCCAGAGTGTAGGGAACAAAGTGGAATAAGACAGATCGTTATCCACAAGATGAGCTTTATTATGTTTTCCCAACAAATCATCTTGAGAGTGGATACGATAATCGATGTGATACAGAATGAGAGCGGGTTTGACTAAGCGAACCATATTCACAAGGTGACGGGTGTACACAAATCGAACATGAGGATAAGCAGATAGAGAAGGTTCAGGCGTGGGTGATAGCGGAGCCAGAGTGGAAACTGAGAATGCACGACGGGAAAAGATCAAGACAAAGACAAGAAGCGGGAATCTATAGGCCAATGGACAAAGACTTATTCATTTGGCACGAAAATGTGACTTACCTTTTGAATTAATGACAAGTGATCTAGACTCATACCAAGGGATTTGATGACATAACAGAAAATCTAATGACGAAATAAAATCTTATCGGGAATTGAAATATTGTTTCGGTAACTAACTCTAACATGATTGGAAACAATGACATACAAGAAAATTAATAATTACTCTGACAAGACAAGATACAACAAAATATCCCCGACCATAGTTGGTTTTGCCTGGTCGCAATTTAAAAATGGAATACTTTTGCAGAAAATACAGAACCTATAAACTACCAGATAAGCAAAAGACTACGATTAACATGACTATCCTAAGTCCTACCTACAAGTCTCACGAAGAGAGATCACTTTAGTTGGAGGTTGAACCAAAAAAGTAGGGGTTCAGGTGAGCGTCATTCACCCATCCAGAAAATAGAGTACCATTGAGCTAAGCTTGTCTGACAACACCAGAATGTTTAATATCTACAACATAGAAAGGACCAAGTCAATGCATTTGGAGCTTACCAGGATGTTTGTAGTACTTGCTATCATAGAGTAAGACTTGGTCACCTACAAAGAAGGAATTCTTCTTGATGTGACGATCATGCCAAGCTTTTTGGCACTCCTTTTCAACTGTCTGATGAAAATATGCAAGGAATCAAGATTTTTCTAGTTGGAACAACTCATTGACTCGATCAAGAAGAGGTTCGTCCTACAACATTTGATTTGTGTAAGAAATGAAGAGATTCAAAAGAATAAACCCTGCAGGAACAATAACTTCCCTTCCATAAACTAGTCTGAATGGGGTATACCTATTCAGTTTCTTGACAATAGTTCTGTAGGCCCATAAGGTAGCAGGAAGTCATTCATCCCAATAATATTGATTTTTGGAATAGAACTTAGTGAGTCCCTTCTCTAGAATTTTGTTAAATTCGTCAATAGTTCCATTGGCTTGTGGATGATACGAGGTTCTATTATGATGATGTATCATGAAGTTCTACAACAAAGTTTGAATTATTTCATTAATAAAGTGAGAACCCTGATCACTCGTTAGGCTGTGAGGGAAACCAAACCTAGTAATGATATTCTTAGAGATAAATCTAGCGGTTGTATCTGTAGTACAACTTTAGCTGGAGCAGCTTCTGGCCAATATGTGAGATAGCTTTTTACCGTAATACTATATCGGGAATGGGAATGATGAGCAGGAGGATTGATAGGTCCAATAAAATCAACTACCCACTTTTTGAATGAAGTAAGTTCATGTACCGTATTCAGGGGCGTTTCATCATGTCGCAATGGCCAACCAACCCATTAACAAACATCACAAGTTTTGGCATACTCCTTTGCATCCTTGAAAAGAGTTGGCCACCAAATGCAAACTTGTAAGACCTTTTGAGTAGTATTCTTACCTCTAACATGCTCCCCAATGATTCCAGCATGACATTCCCACAATATTCCTTCCCATTCATGACCAAGGACACAAGGATGTAGAATCTAATCAAGCCCCATCATATATAATTTTCCTATGATCAATTGATAGTTTGTTTCTTGAACAACTAAATGCTTCTTCTACATTATAGTGTAATCAGATGGGCACTGACATGTAGTAAGAAAGGTGGAAATATCTTCTAAATAATCAAGTACAACTTCAATGCAGAACAAATGAGCATCTGGAAACTCATAATTGATCGACCCTCCTGACTCTCCTCACTCCACTTTGGATAGATGATCCAGCCCCATATTTGACCTTCCTAGCTTGACAATGACTTCAAATGTAACTCTTGAAACAACAACAACCACCGAAAAATTCTTCCTTCAAGCACAGGCTTATTAACTAAGTACTTTAATGTTGAGTGGTCTGTAAAAAACTTGAATGGGCCTTCTAACAAATAATGATGGAACTTCTAGAGAGAGTATACCATCGCTAAGGCTTCTCTATTTGTAGTGGTATAATTCTTCTTTGCATTAGAAAGTTTTTTGCTTAGGAAATAAATAGGGTGGTCTAAGTTTCCTTCACTTGGTTACGTCAAAATAGTGCCCAAAGTGATCTCGAAGGCATCAACATGGACATGGATCTGCTTATTCTAGTCAGGAAGGACTAAAATTGGTGCACTCACAAACTTCTCTTTGAGTATATCAAATGCATCATACATTCTGTAGGCCAAACGAAATGCTCAGATTTCTTGAGGAGCTTCTGTAGCAAAGCCTTAATGGTAGCATAATTCCAAATGAATCTTCAATAGTAACCAGTGTGTCCCATAGTAGAATGCAACTGACAAACTGAAGTGGGTAGCGGCATATTCATTATCACCGCAGCTTTTGCAAGATCCATGCAAACTCCCTCTGTTATGGATATAACCCAAAAATATATGATAATAGAAATAAACCCAAGAAATAACAAGACCTGAATATAGAAATGCTTCACTTTATTGATCAAACCCTTAAGGTAGGGCAACACCATACATTCACTCCTTAAGGAAGGAGAACACTCCACAAGCCATATGCCTGTTCATACAATAATCCTTGACATCTCTCAATGGGGAGTCTCTAGCCTCTATATAGGCCTCATACATACAATACCATGGGTCATTACCATGGTTACCTCAATACCATCTATCTAATACCATGGGCTTATTACCTTATTGCTAACTACTTGTGGTCCCTTACATGACATGAGTTAACCACCTTATTTATTACTATGGCCCATCCCATTATTACATTATTCCCTTGGGTACCTCCCTTTGTACCCCATATTATCCCCCCTAGGTATACTACATTCCACCCCCCATAACATGTTTTATCCCCAAAACATGGTAATAACACAAATAATAAGATCTACTCAAAAAATTAGTCCACTGGTACCATGCTCGTGCATCTATCTGTTACACAGTAATTTGTCACTGTCCTCATTTCAGTCCCTCTACTGTGTCATGTGTCAAATAAACATGTTCATATCTTCCCACCAATGCAAGAAGATTATGAAAATGCTCTCTAATGCTGAAGATTGACCCTTTTTTGACTAAGTTCCTGCATTAGCACTAGTAAACCCTTAAAATCCACGACGGTTCTCTGTCATGGACTGTATCATTGTGACGTCGTCGCTAGTCCCCAGTTAATGACCAGCAACGATCTAGATTGGGCGAATTCGTTCCAACAGTCGGCCTTCTGGATGTCTCTAAACCTGGTTGCTAGGTCAGTTTGGGTTGCCTTTCTGCCTCTGGGATGGTGGTTCTGTCTTTTGTGCTACCTTCCTTGAGGATAAGCTCCCTCTCCCTCATTTCATGGAGACTCCTTCTCCTATAAAATCACTCACCATTGCTATCATCTACTAGTTCTTTTGGTTGTACAGTGCTACTGTTGTTTTTGAGTTTGGTAGATAGTTTTGGTGTGAGTGTGACAAGTGTGGGATTGCTATATGGTTTGCAAGAAGGTGCGGAGTGCCCTTAACCTTGTGTTAAAGCTTGTGAATGAGAGAGAGAGATATATTGTTGTTTGGGAGACCCATATTTGAGAGTGAATGCTTGAAGAAACACATTGGCTGGACCCTTCGAGAAGGCTTGCGACATCAAGACTTGGTTGTAAGCTTTTCTCTTGTTTATTATTAATACAATCAATGATGATTTCCTATATCTTGTATGTAATTTACTTGATAGCTCATGACTTCTTGACTTTGTGAGTAAATAGATCATTTTTTTTTCTCGGTTACGTGCTTTTTTGTTTCTTTGTGGTGTTTCAAGTTGATTGCTCATTAAGGAGAAGGAAATGGAAGCTGGAGCAGCGCAACATAACTTCATCGACTGACGGTTTGAGGTAGGCCTCCAATGATGACCATTTAAGGGAATTAATTGTTATTTTTTCCTTGTTATGACTAGACCCACTCTAGGGCTAGAGGGGTTGCCTCTATCCGCAGAGGGAACACTTTCCTGCATCACAAGTTGGCGACTCCACTTGGGAGTCCTTTGCATGTTTCTTCTCTTGTTTTCTCTTGTTTTGGTTTTGATTTAGTGTCTCTTGAATTTTGGGGTGAACTATCAGACTCTTGGGGTCACCTGGCCCAATCTGGGAAATCCCTTTATTATCTGTGCAATAGGATGGTCCTTTTTTGGGATTTTTTGGTTTATCATTCATTTTTTTTAAGATCGTTGCTGAAAAAAGTTTAACAGTCACGCTGACATCACCTTGTCTCTGTTGTAAAGTTCTATGCATCGCTGAATCATGTCGTACAGTCGCGACGATTCCTGAAATCAGCCCGTTGCGGAAGAGACATGTACTCTCGCGACGATGTCGCTCTGTTGCTATAGCTAGTGGCTGATCATCCCTAGTTGCTAGTGTCACACCCGCGACAATTCCGATAGAGTTTTTTTTTCAATTCTACCTCCTGAGCTCACCAGTCCTGTTGATCCCCTGTTATTTTTGTCTTGCCCATTAGCTCATTTTTGATTGCTTATGGTTAAGGTACTATCTCTTTGTTTTCATTTGAGTGAATCTTTGTGTTTTTAGACCTTGTGAACTAGCTCTCTTAAGCTTTTCAAACTGTTTTCTTGGGTTGCTTGTCTATCCAAGTTTCATCCACAACCATCTTATTGATTTTCTTGAGGCTTTTTCCTTGCTGATTGATTTTTAGTGTCGGTTATTGAACCAATTTTTGATATTGATTCGATTTCTTCACTACCAAGCATAGATCACAATTTTTTGGATCGATCAGTTCACACTCGCTCGTCTGTATCTTTAAATACAAAAAAATTAAATCAAAATATTACATTCATTTAGTATACGAAAGTGAAAGTACATTTGCATTTCAAGTTATCATGTTTGAGAACTTGGAAAGAAAGCTTAAAATCTTTCATTAGTAGTGTCGATGCATTGTGAGATTAGCGTATTGATGCATTGTGTTTCTTAGTGTTTTCATTCGATTGTGTTTGTTTGGGGACGAACTTTCTACCTTTCTGTAAGTAGGTGTTCATCGAAATGAAAGATGCTTTACTCATTCTAGCTGCATCCTAGGTTTTGATATACATACAGTAGGGCCTGGAAATTGAAACCTAATTCAAGATCAACTCTAAAATGAACTAAATGAACTTAACAATGCATTGGAACATAACGCACATTATTTAGAGGTCTAGGCTAGAGACATGCTCCGACGTCATTAAACCTAGTCACTATTATTTTCACTTAAGGTTGGGTGATTCCTCCTTCTGTGACTCAATAGTGGTCTAGCACGGACTTGTGCTCCCAGTACCGTCGAGTATATATGGGGAGACCCCACTAGGTTATCATCCTATATCCTTAGGAAGCTGTGTCTACTACCTTGCAAACTGTAATGCACTGAACACAACATTCGGGAAGATTGACTGTCGTACAGAAAGTCCTTGGTTTTCATATGATCGCCAAGGTGTATATGCAGTTTTATGGGTTGTTTGATAAACCTTTTTCCTAGTTCTCCATAGTAGTCATTTTCATTCATTTTCAGATTCCTTAAAAGAGAAGGTCCATCTGAGCACTTGTCCTTTCAAGCTCATTAAACCTCGAAAGAGATAGAGTCACCTTTTCGTCCTTTTCTCGACTCTTGAAACATGAAAAGGTCAAGTTTTGTTCCTGTGTCATAAAATTTATTGCCCACGAAATATTCTTGGTAATAGTTTGAGTTCTTGTATGAGTGTTTCTCAGGCTCGTTCCCAATGGAAACTTTCCCCGAGTCTACCGGCCAAGGTCTTCCCCCAGATGGAAATCCTGGTCCATTTCCACCTTTTGGAAAAGCTAGTGCTCCGTATATGGCAACATTGTCCTTACCTCGGTTAACCATCGGTTTGCTTGTGTGGTTGTTTTCAACCTCGGTGGTACTGAGCATCATGACTCCTGTTCCACTGTCTCCTTCATTTGAATCATGACGAGATGATTCCAAGGTTGAGCCTACGCCTTCTTCCCCTGTTTCTTCCTCCTCCTATCCTCCTTCACCTGGTGAAAGTTTCACATCTAGTAACCAAGAGACTAAGAAGAAGAAGAAGAAGAAGAAGAATAAGTCTAATAAATGTGAGGCCACTTGTGCAACTATTTCTCCAAGTACATCTCAGGTCGGAACACCTCTTGCTCCTCCGCGGAAGGTTAAGTTTCCTTGTAAATTGTGCAAGGGTGACCATCTTCTTCGTAATTGTCATTGCATTCCTAGGATCTTAGAAGTATGGTCTCACGATCTGGCTCATCCCTCATCAACCTATGAAGCTCATGATGATGCTACCCTATCAACTGGAAGCAGTTAGAAGAGAGAGAAGATTTGATTCCCCTATAGACTGTGTGAAGGCAACCATCCCTTCACCTTTGTCTGCTCATGGATAAAGCTTCCACCGTTTTGGAAAGTCTTACAACTTCTTCTCCTCCACTTCCAGTTGGTTATCAGAGGCTCTCTTCAGACCCTCTCCCAGTTGACAAAGATATTAACTTATATTCTTCTCTTGTCCACCCTTCTCTTCCCAAACCTGGTTGTGCTCCGCCTATTCTTGACCAACTATTGGTTGGAAAGAGTGTCGACTTGGATTCACCACCCGTTGATCACTCCATTTCGGAAGAGTGTCATGCTCATGTTCTTCTCGTCTTGTTAGATTCTCCCGAGTCTGAAAATGACCCTCCTATCCTCGCTAATCAAGAGAGTCCTTCTTCAGTTCCTATAGAGCAGGGGGGCAATCATACGATTCCCCCACCAAGTAGTTCAGTCGTTTCCTTCAACTAGAGTCATTTAACTACATTCTGCTTTCCATCCTATGTGCCTTTCTAGATTACAGTACATGCCTATGATAAGGCAATACCTGGCACTATCTTAGATGAGGGTGCGTCAGTTAGCCTCATGCCTTTCACTACTTGGCAAGATTTGGGCTCCCCACAGCTTGTGCCAGTCACGCAAAATCTGTTGACATTTGACGGAGGAACCAGTCAACCTTTAGGGATCCTTCCGACATTCCCTATTACTTTGGGAGGCAAAACTATCTCTATTGATGTGATGGCTATCCAAGGTGCTTTAGATTTCAGTCTTCTCCTTGGCCGTGATTATATTTATGCCATGGGGGCCCTCGTCTCTTCACTTTTCCATGTGGCTTGTTTTCCACACGACGGAAGAATGGTGACCATAGATCAATTATCATTCTTTAGTCCCCAGGTGCCTCCTGCGCAACTGTCATCCCCTCTCGGTTCTTACTCGCACGCAGTGCCTTCCTTGCCATAGGTCAATTATGTGGCTACCCATTTCGTCTCTGGCTCTATTGATGATCATGCAGATGGTCTCGTACACCATGTACTGGGGGCATTGGAACCCAATTTGTCATTGAGGTCTAATGACATGTGTTTCTCCTGGAGTATATTTCTTCCATCCCGTGACGACCTCTTGGGAGACTTGTTCTCATATGACCCATGAACAGATGACCAAGGATAGTTCCTTAACTTGTGTCAAGCTCGTTAAAAAATGAAACAAGGAGTTTGAGGAGAGTTCTTGTTCTTGTTTCAACCTCGTTAAAAAATGAAAACAAGGGTCTTGAGCATAGTTCCTTGTCTTGTGTCAAGCTCATTAAAAAATGAAACAAGGAGTACCAAGGAAAGTTCCTTGTCTTATGTCAAGCTCGCTAAAAAATGAAACAAGGAGTCCCGAGGATAGTTTGCTCCTGTGCCCACCTCATTAACAGATGAATCAAGGGCAAGGATAGTTTGTTCCTGTGTCAACTTCGTTAAAAAATGAAACACAGAGTGACGAGCATAGTTCCCAATCTTGTGTCCAGCTCATTAAAAAATGAAACAAGGGTTATGAGGATAGTTCTTTTACTGTGTCAACCTCATTAAAAAATGAAACAACTCCCTTTCCAAATCAAGTCTTTGCTTAAGATCTCATAATATCCAAGTCGAGTCTTTCCAGGATCTCGAAAGTGAATCTTCATTCCATACACCTTGTTGAATGCAATGAAGCTTGGGGGGCATGTAACTCGATTTGTGTCATTATGCCTGGGGGCATGCGAACTTATAACAAGCATAGTTTTTCATTTCAAGCTTGTGTAAACATGAAACTGAATCCAAGTAGAGTTCTCCATGGTTCAAGCTTGTGTAAAAATGAACCAATACCTAATTTACATCTCATGATTACCGTTTATCCACTAAATTCTATTAGATGAGGCTTGGTTGTTTCGTTCCATCATCGCCATCTCTTTGGCTGATCATATGCTTTCACTTGGTTTTTTTTCCTTTCCTGAGGAACTGCAGCAATGAGTGGTTTTATTAGCCAGCCTCTTGACCGTTACATGTTTTGATCAGGAACCAGTTGCTACCCTTTATACCACTCGTTCCTCTAGGATGAGTCACCTTTAAGCTCTTTTTCTAACTTCTAAAAAATGAAAAGATTGTCGAGTTTTTCTTTTCTAACTCATTAAATGGAATTAAAAAGGTAGTCCACTTTGAGCTCTTTTCCGACTGTATAAACATGAAAAGATCGCCAGACCTTTGTCATTTTAGGTTCGATACTGGTTACAAAATGATGTGTCTTCAATCGCTTTTCTACTTTTTCAGGTCGAGGTCACTAATTACGAAAATTACTCCTTGATCGTAATGGTCAAGCAGTTCTCTCAAGTATTATTTTATACTTTTTCGGGCTCGAGGGACACAAATTTATGAAAAAGGACCCCCCTAGAGTTTTCTTTTCCGTGTCTTTTTCAAATTCTCTAAACATGAAAAAGACTCTGAGTTTTCCCTGTGTCGAACTCGTTAAACCCTGAAGACATTGGACTCATCACCATGACGAGACTCGAGCTTCTCCTCCCTAGGGCTCATTAAACTATTACTAGGTTGGATTTGACCAAAGATCGAACTTATATTACAATCATATGCTATCCCCTTCAAGATTGTTTCCAAAAATAATTGGGGTACTCGCCAACAATGGTGGGGGGGAAATTTGGAAGTCATCATTGATTACCTGCAGCAGCTAGTCACTCTTGAACATCGACACTTTTGCTTCTTGTCGGGTTGGGATATCCATACATCGTCATTTGGCCTTCCGGGGTTTTGGGTTGCCATTTTTCCTCATTCCATCTAATTCATGTTGTCTCCATCATGCCTCCGATCCCTTGGTACCTGAACATTGCCACATTCCGGAGTCATGTCACTGATATGTTCAAGAGTATAATCCTTCTACAGTTCACACCCTTACCTCCTCCTCTGATTCTACTTCACCATCTACCACTTGTTCCTTATCTCGTGTCGTTGATGAGGGAAACGTTATGGCCCTCCTGCGATGGATCGTCTCCTGTCAATGCCAGCTCATTATCCAGGAGATTGATCTAGAGATCCCCTTTGGTACCTTGGAGCTTACATGCCTCAATGGCAAGTTCTTCGCACCTAATGACAGACTTTCATCATTGGTGTTCGATTGGATGATTCCACGAGTGTTCGACTTCAGCTCATTCTTCACACTTCGTGGATTGTACTGGACAATACCTTGAGAACCATTAACATTATTGGTGGTTTCTCTCATGCTTGTTAACGGTTTTCATCATTGACCAGTAGTTAAGTGACTTTCTATCATGCTCAACTCAACACATCTATTCACATGCTAGAATTTGTACAATGATCGGTTGGGTTTCAAGACCCTGAACTAAGATTACATATGTTTGGGCTGTGTGGATTGGTTCATGATTACATACATGACTCTTTGATGGATGGATGCGACCATGCCTTTCTCATTATCATGGTCTTATCCACTGGGTGGCTGTGTCCATACCACAGACCAAGTTTTATATGACTTTTGGATGGTTGCGCCCATGCCTAGACTACATGTATTTCACTATTAGAGATATCAGTTGTACTTGTGCCTGTAGGTTCTTCCAGGTGGTGTTCCAGTTCAGACAGTTTTGTAAAGCATTTCACCCCTCCCACTCTCTCGGGCTTCATGCTTTTGGGCGCATCCGTTACATAGTAATTTGTCATTGTCCTCATTTCAGTCTCTCTACTGAGTCATGTGTCAAATAAACATGTTCATATCTTCCCACCAATGCAAGAAGATTAAACAAATGCTCTCTAATGCTGAAGATTGACCCTTTTTTGACTAAGTTCCTACATCATCTCTAGTAAACCCTTAAAATCCACAATGGTTCTATGTCATGCACTATATCATTGCAACGTCGTCGCTAGTCCCCAGTTAACGACCAGTGATGATCCAGATTGGGCGAATTCATTCCAATTCTGGATGTCTCTAGCCCTGGTTGTTGGGTTAGTTTGGGTTGCCTTTCCACCTCTGGGATGGTGGTTTCGTCTTTTGTGCTACCTTCCTTGAGGATAAGCTCCCTCTCCCTCATTTCATGGAGACTCCTTCTCCTATAAAATCACTCACCATTGCTATCATCTGCTAGTTCTTTTGGTTGTACAGTGCTGCTGCTATTTTTGAGTTTGGTAGATAGTTTTGGTGTGAGTGTGACAAGTGTGGGATTTTTATATAGTTTTGAAGAAGGTGTGGAGTGCCCTTAACCTTGTGTTAAAGCTTGTGAATGAGAGAGATATATATATTGTTGTCTGGGAGACCCATCTTTGAGAGTGAATGCTTGAAGAAACACACTAGCTGGACCCTCCGAGAAGGCTTGCGACATCAAGACTTGGTTGTAAGCTTTTCTCTTGTTTATTATTAATACAATCAATGATGATTTCCTATATCTTGTATGTAATTTACTTGATAGCTCATGAATTCTTGACTTTGTGAGTAAATAGATCATTTTTGTTTCTCGGTTACGTGCTCTGTTGTTTCTTTGTGGTGTTTCAGGTTGATTTCTTGTTAAGGAGAAGGAAACGAAAGCTGGAGAAGCGCAACAGAACTTCATCGACCGCCAGTTTGAGGTAGGCCTCCAACGATGACTATTTAAGGGAATTAATTGTTGTTTTGTCCTTGCTGTGACTAGACCCACTCTAGGGCTAGAGGGGTTGCCTCTGTCCATAGGGGGAACACTTTCCTGCATCACACTAGCCATCCCAGAGAAAGGTGAGCTCTCGATCTAGCTGGTGCCTCACTCACTTGAGATGGAAGTTGACCCTCGTAGCTCTTATGTGTTGATGTATAGTAGGTGGATCGTCACCCCTCTTTATATGCCATGCGGGGGCTGTTGTTCTTGTAGCTAATTTGTTGCCATCTTGTTGGTTGTTTTCTTGCTGGGTGATGTGGGTGGTGATATGCTGAAAGTTTAAGCAATTGTGTATCTTTCTTTATTTCACCACCTAATGGAGCCTAATTTTTATCTAGTACATGTTGTGGTGCCTGTTTTTGTTTCTTATCTTTCAATATTACTTCAACCACTGAGTCCTCATCTGATGTATCTGTACCTGTAACCTTTTCTGCCTCAGCCTCTGTTTGTGTTTGATTGTTGACCATCAAAGGCTCATCATCTGATGTGTAAGTGTCATTAGAGCTTTGTGCTTCTACCTCCATAGTCTCTGCTTGGGTCTTAATGGAAATATCCTGCAATGTAATTTTCTTCTTTTTATACCAGAGCTTCAGGAATTTCTTCTGCGCATTAATATTGACAGTACCCATAGATTCCATCCAACAATATCCTAAAACAACATCCATGTTATCCATATCTGAAGTATAAATATCATAATGCAACACATACTTATCCATCGAAAGCTTCAAATCTTTATAAACTTGCACATCCTCATCATTAACCTATTTGTTTTTAATGTGTTTTGATGGCACATGCAATTTTTTTACCAAATTGACACTTATGATATTTTGCTTGCAACTAGGATTTATAGACACAATGATCTTATCCTTTTGAATCAGTCCATGAACCTGTAATAAGGAGATACCCGCAGAAAGTAACCCTTTAGGTTTCTTGGTTTCCTTCTTTACTGTAAAATTAAAATCTTTGCGAGGTTGTGTGCCTATCTATCTAAGCTTAGTAAGAGGTCCCCCAAAATTGGATTTAAGGTTAAAGTGGTCACAAATGGCTTTTGCGAACATCTGCCAAGTAATTGTCCTTGGATAGCGTTTAGAATGCCCCTGCCACCATTGCCATGTTGCGTGATCCAAGTACATGCTTCCCACACTCAGCTGAGTCACATCATCTCTGATGTGATTCAATGTGAAATATTGCTCCATTTGTGCTAGCCATGTGGCTAAATGAGAGCCATCAAATTTAGACAAGTCTCTCAAATTCTGATCTAGGCCCACCATCACAAAAAAAAATTGGCGAAAATTTGAAATGCCCATAATTCCGTCAATATTGCTCAGAATCCCTGTTATGACCTATTTTCAGAAATGGAACAACCATTCTACATCTTCCCATGTGGTTGAAATCCCGATCTAGGCACTGGAATTTTAGATCGCGCTGCAACTGTCCTGTCGTCACAAAAAAATTCTGAAAAAAGAGTTGATTTTAAATCAGTGATATCTCCCTCATCCAGACTCCGATTCGACTGATTTTTTTTTTTGAACTTGGGTATTTTTTGACAAAAAATCCAGATATACAATTGGATTCTTCATATTTTTCACCATAACGTATAGATCTACTCCACAAACTCGTCGCCCTGAAAAATGTTTGCAACCCAACTGATTTTTAAATCAGCAATATCTCCCTCATCCAAACTCTGATTCGGCTGATTTTTTTTTTCAAATTGGGTATTTTTTTGCCAAAAACTCATATCTACAATTAGATTCTATATATTTTGCACCAAAACATACAGATCTGATCTGAAAACTTGTTGCCCAAAAAATTCCTGCAAAAAAAAAATAAAAAATCACCACTTTGTCCAAGAAAGTTCTCTGATACCATTTGTTATGGATATAACCCAAGAATATATGATAATATAAATAAACCCAAGAAATAAAAAGATCTGAATATAGAAATGCTTCAGTTTATTTATCAAACCCTTAAGGTAGGGCAACACCATACATTCACTCCTTAAGGAAGGAGAACACTCCACAAGCCATATGCCTGTTCATACAATAATCCTTGACGTCTCTCAATGGGGAGTCTCTAGCCTATATGTTAGCATTATGAGACAAGTGTTGTCCTTGATGGAAAATCACACAGATGACAGATCATAGTACAGCAGGTCAGCAGTAAGGATTTGATGATCAGACTACAAGAATGAAGAGAAAATATATATACATAGGTTCATCGTGACAGAGCCGCGTATACACGCGGGTTAGTCGTTGAAGAGACGCGTATGCGTATACACGCACTTTCACGCAAGGAAAAGCGCGTACAAGTCGGAGAACTTATGTTTGGTCCATGGTATTTAGTCCTTGGTATTTGAACCTATGGTTTTGGACCATGGTATCTTTTCAGAAGTGTTGATCCCAAGTATTGGGTCCATGGTATTGTTTTGTTATGGTTTTGGACCATGGTATTGAGAAAGGCTTAAGACTATAAAAGGAGAAGAAGATCATTAGGCAAGGGCATGGAAAAAGTCTTGAATATCTGATGAAGTATGAGATCCAATATGCAGGATATGGGTTTATGATGCATTGCTTGATCTGAGCTAAGGAGGGATCTCATCGGTTGATGGAGAACAAGATCTAAGCATAGATCGGGATCAAATGGTTTGAAATGAACTATCTCTATATGGTTGATTATGCTTATTCTAGATCTGTATTCTGACGCATGTAATGTTCTGAACTGGGTATAATCTAAGTTTGAAATAGCTACAAGTCATGATTGAATATTTATAGATCTGTACACGGGTTGGATTTGGTGAAAGCGCGTATGTACGTGGGTTTGATTCATCGTAATAGCATATACATAATGAAGTATGATGTTTGAAGTTGCAGTTGGGTCTGATTGTTATTGCAGAGTTTTGTTGTCTGCTCTGTGTTTTGGTGACTGTGTTGTTGACAGGGTTTCAGTGATTCAGAAATTGATGATGCTAGTATTGATTGTTTTGTGCTTCAATGATATTGATGGGTCCAGTATGAAAATTGGATGAAACGTGGCCTTCAGATTATAGTGTTGTGCTTCAGGAGTATCCGGTCTGAAAATGTATGAAATGTGGTCCCTAGAGGATGAAATGAGATTGTAGGCCGGTGCCTACGTACTAGTACATCAGCTAGTACAAGAGCAAAGGGGGTGGTAGCTCCCTTCCAATAGCAGCTGGAGAACGAGTGAAGATTGGAGCATTCAGTAGGCAGGCACCTACGTACTAGTAAATGGAATGGCTAGTACAAGAGCTAAGGGGGTTGTAGCTCCCCTCTAGGAGAGTCTGGAGAATGAGAGAAGGTTGTAGCCTTCTGTAGGTAGAAGCCTGTGCACTGGTATAAGGCTGCACTAGTACAAAAATATTGTAAAATGAAGTTTCTAATTAAAAGAATATAGAGACGAATTGCAGCAGGTGGTTTTCACCCACATTGGGTTTCCACCTTATATCTTGTGTTCTTGTGTGTGATTGTCTTCTGCACTATTTCACTGTTTCTGGTTATTGTTTATTTGATTCTGATACACAGATTAATGGTCAACATCTGTAAGATAAATTAAATTACAGTCTGCATGGTATACGCGGGTTTCCTTATCTGTAGTTTCATATATACGCGGTTTTAACTAACTGAAGTAGTGTATATGATCTGGGTTTGAAAAAGAAAATATTTGACTTGATAAAACTGATTCACCCCCCCTCTCAGTATTATTTCCAACACTATATATAGGCCTCATACATATAATATTGTGGGTCATTACCATGGTTCCCTCAATACCATCTATCTAATACCATGGGCTTATTACCTTATTGCTAACTACTTGTGGTCCCTTACATGATACGAGTTAACCACATTATTTATTACTATGGACCATCCTATTATTACATTATCCCCTTGGGTACCTCCCTTTGTACCCTATATTATGCCCCCTAGGTATACTACACCCTTCTTACAAGAAATATGCCCCAATAAAGTTCCAAAAGGTACAACAAAGATGCATTTTTTTAGGTTTAAGGATATCTGAAGTTGCCAACACTTATCAAACATAACCCTTAACAAACTTGATTGATTCTTGAGAAAATTGTAATTAGTCCAATCATCTATGTACACTTCTAGGAACTTGTGTATATAATCATAGAAAGAAGCAATGACATTGCGAGAGAAAATATCTAGAGAATTCTTCAACCCGAAAGGCATAACATTATACACATACGAACCCCATTTAGTGGTGAATGTGGTCTTCTTATTGTCCTCTTAAACAATACGGACTTGATGATAGCCTAAGAATCCATCAGTAAAGGAATATGATTCATTTCCCCCCAAATTGTCCAAGACTTCATTGTTGAATGGGGTGGGAAATGGACCATGCACACATGCATTATTGAGACTACGATAATAACCACATACCCATATTTCATCTTATCCTCCTTATCCTAAATGAAAATGGGGCTTATCTATTCAACTTCATCCAAAAGGAATATGAGACTGACAACTAACATCTTATCAATCTCCTTATTGACCTTTTCCTTTACTTATGGATTCAATCTGATTCTTAATAAGCTTCTCATCTAGCTTTAGTGCAATTTTCATTTCTCCCAGATTGCCTTTAATTCCCTTTAACTCTGAGATAGAACAAGGGAAGAGATATTCATATTTTTTGAGTAGGTTGAAGATTTCTTGTGCGGTCTGTTCATACCAATAGTCCCCAATAGAGGAAAGCTTCAGTTTCTCTTCAGTCCCAATATTCATCTTCTTCAATTTAAGTGGTTACAGGTGTGGGGCATCACATACATGATCCTCCTTAATTTTTCATTCCCCTTCAGACTCTTTGAAAGTTAGGTGCCTTAATTCCTCTAAATCATCATCCAGGTCTTTGTTAAGTTTACCACAAACAACATATTCATGAAATTTCAAATCATACTAGTGCACAAAGTCTCCATACCTGCTGCATTTTTCTAGCACATTCTCTCTCGGAAACAATACACCTCTAATAACTTTAAGAACTTGTGCCATCTTCTCATCGATAGTAGAAAAAGAAAAAAAATATGAAACTGAGCTGTCAACAAATCTCAATCTATTGTCTAGCATTTTAGCTCCTCCTGCAAATAATAGGCTTGTCAAATATTTCCCAAAGAATGAATAAATAGATGAGGCCACATCTCAACTGCTAAATTGTCAGCCCTCCATACAAAATAACAATGTGCAACATGGTCCTGTGGTGAAGTATGAACATTATAGATAGGAATATTGCTCAAAATCTCACTCGGTGGAGAGAATCGATATAACAAAACAAATTTAATAGTTTTCCAATCTTGCAGCTAACCTTGGTGTGCTTCCCACCACTTTGTTGGAGTAGCTTTCAAATAAAAACTCATTACAAGGATCTTTTGACATTCTTCTATGCAAGAATCAATCTCTTTAATAAAATTTATAACAAAATAAGTACCATTAAAATTAGGATACTTGCGTACTTCAGTACCAATCCAACAAATACATTGAACAATAGCACAATGGTCGGAAGTGGAGTTCATGCACACCCTTTTTCCAATCTTCTATCACAACTTCAAATCCAACTTTAGTATTTTAGATACTCCTATTGGAATAAGGGGGCCTGACCCAGGTTTAGAGTTGTTTGTGCCAACCAACAAAACCCTAACTATTGGCACTTTCAATAACAACCTACATAACACAGGCTGCAGTCTCACTCGAAGCAGTATTTGGGGATGTTAGAACCAAGTTTATGCATCCAGAGACCATGATATAAGTGGTCTTAAGCCTTTCTAGCTCAGATCTTCCTTCACGCAGATCGATATCCTTCTATGGTCTGCTACTGTAACTCTAAGTAAACAACTCTTAGACCTTTACAACGGTCTGCAATCAAATGTTATATACCTAAAAGAAGCAGACTGTCCACCTTCGCACACTAAATAGTAACCCTAGATCTGCCTTCACATAGATCTACCCGATTCAACATAAATCATAACAAATTTAACCTTTTATCTTTGCAAAAACAAATAATTACTTAGTTCATGCATAAATATTAAAGATTTAATAAGTTTGCGCATCAATTACACATTATTCCACAAAAGACATGTCATTAAATGATAAAACATGACATGAACAAAGATAAGAATAAGACACAGATTCAAGGTATTCGGTCCAAAATCAGTCCTTATTAGGTTCAACATTCAAAATACAGACTTTTCAATCCTGCGCACCCAGCTATAGGGGCCCATGCACTCAGCTGTGGAATTTCCAAGGTCTCCATGCACTCAGCTGCAAGAGCCTTCCCCTTTCGCCTAAGTACAGGAAACCGAGCTTTCTTGCCTTAGCACTTGCCCAAAACAATCTTCTTTCTTGACTTCATTGATGCGTAGACTCGTTATGACTCAACTATATATAGCTTTTACAATACAATACCATGGCCTGCAACCTATGGGTGAGTCTCAAAACCAACCTATTACTTACCCAAACAAGGGGCTAAGGCCCTTTTGACTTCTACTTAGCTACGGGCTCCGCTTCTAAATTTTGTGGAGACTTCACATTTTTTACAAAATCTTTCTCAAAAATTGGTTAACTAACCCAAAATTGACGCTTGGGACCCTATCCCAATAGGCCCCCAACACAAATATGGTGACTCACCCTTGAGTCACTCGGTTGATGCCTTGATATTGCTGCGGAGGACACCGAAATCGACCTGTAATGCTACTACATTAGTAGAACTCTATACCGCGGCCTGTTGCACTTCCTCTACCAATTTTTATGTCATCAGGCCTTCTACTACTAGGTGCATCATTCTTTTTGTCTATTGCAGTGTCTTTAACTTTTCCTAATGTGCCGACAAGCTTCTTATATCCATGGTTGGAGTGTGGCCTTGAGAAGGGCCTCTTTCCTCTATAGCTCTTCAATATGTGATTGTAGCTATTTTTCTTCCTACAATCACGCAAGGTATTCGACTGGCGCCAAATTGCGCGCAGTCACTCTAACTTCATCAAACATGCACTGTGTCTCCTAAATGTTTGTGTTAATCTTATGTAGGTTTGGGTCTTCTTGCGGGTTCGTCCATAACTCCATGGTCTAATAAAATATCATCGTAGAGTCTGTGACAGTTGTATCCAATGTGTCCATGTTTTCCGTGATAGCTCCTATGCATTTCTCCCGGACCTTTAGCGGAGTGGTTGGCTGTAACTTCAACTGAAGCTCTGATATCTTCATTTGAAAGTCAAACATGACTTTACCTATCTCACCCTTGAATGCATGGACCACAATAGCCAATTTCCTAATTTTTGTTGTAGTTGTGGCATCCTCTGGAATGTTTAACTCTAGAAGTGAATGGCACGCCTGTGTGATTGTTGTCTCCAGGCTCTGACTTTGTGCTTGCAGCTCTTCATTCTCTTTTAGAAACTGAGATTTCTCCACAAACATTTGCTCGTTGTTTACTTTTAATTCACTTATTACTGCAAGCGTGCACTTCTCTTTGATCCAAAGCTCATTTGAAACCCCCTAATGTAGCACATGGAGGGTCTGAAGCGACAACATGGCCAAGTTCATCCCAATTTCCTTGACTGTACTTAACACAACGTAGTCTTCCTTTGATTCTCCCTGGACTAATCCTTCTGGTAAGGGAATGACTCTAAGGTCCAAAGACCATTCTAGCTCTATTACTTTCTCACTCCCTTGTGCCAAGCTCACTTGAACCCTGCTCGCTTGCCCAACGCTCGCTTGAATTCGACCTGTTTGGATATGCATCTCACACAGATCCTTCTAGACGCTCCCTAGCGTCTACACGTATTGTTGTTCAAATTGCTGCCACAACTCTGTTGTGGTGTCTCTTACCTTGTCACCAATCTCATCCAGATCCTCTTCTATGAGGATCCTCGGGTCAATGCACACCTATTTATCTTATTTATGCTTCTTCGTTGGCCCAACATTTGTCTCCTTACCGCCCTTCCTCAATGTGAAGGGAGTGCTCTGCTCCTCTCCACCATCTCTGCCCTATTTTGAGAGTTCCTACTCTTCCGTATGTTGGGAATCCGATACTTTGACTTCCTCTATGCTAGTGAACTTTGCCTCATCATTCTCTTCTACAACATGCTCTTTTTCTGCAGCTACCTTAGCAGCAACCTCTTTCTTTTTCTACTCAACCAATGCTCGTGCTTCCTTCTGTGCTGCTTCTTTATGCTTCTACGTAGCTATGGTTAGAACCCTTACTGGTACCTGCACCAACGTCCATGGGTTTGTGCCACTTTGGTGGCTAGCTACCCACAATCTCCTACACATCTGTTTCTGAGACTAAATATGGCATCTTGTGCCATATATGCTTAGGGTCCTTCCTCCCTAATTGAGACATTATGGAAATCGGCCTTGAACTCCACGAAGGCCCTCAACTTCTCGAACAAGGTTGGAGATAGCCTTGGTCACTGAGTGATTACTGTCTGAAGATCCATTTCCATTAATATCCAGAAAATCTTTGATTCCTTGATCCGCTCTAGATCCTTTGTCGAGCACAGTAAAGCAAACTTTGCTACCTCTGGTAAATGTTCTACTTAAAGAGGAAACTAACTATCCTCCGAAAATATCCATGCTACTAAGACAATCGACAACAGAAGCCATGCATAATGAAAGGGATTATTGTCCTCCTATGCTTTGCAATAGTTCACGAGGAACTCCTTACACAAATATTGCGCCCAATTATATTGTACTCCCTTCGCGCACTGGGAAACCAATGACACTATTGGCACCGGAACTTCATCTGTGCGGAATTTCCTCATAATCTTTCCTGCAAGAATTTGGGCGGTGAACTGCACGCCTATTCCTAAATGGAGCAAATAGAATATCTGTGCGACTTATTTATTAAACCAACCTCAACCTTCATCTTATCTACGAACTTCTTTTCTCCACTTTTCCCTCCAAAGTCCTTGGCAGGGTCCACCCCTTTATAGGGCAGCTTTGTAATCTGATGGATGAGCATATCTGTGATTGAGATGGGTTCACTAAGCCATAGGCACCCATCATGCACCAGTGTAAGCAGCTGGCACGCACACACAACTTTTATGATTGATCGGTGAAAATGTGGTACGAAGAGCATGTGTAGCAACCCAGCCTGCTTGACACTTCTAAACCATTTCATGGGTTCCAACCATGTAGCCCCGATTTCTTCGTAATAAATCTTCTGCATGTACTTGTGGGTAGCCAAATGAAGGAATATCTTGTGGTCCACGAGATCCCAATCCTCCATCTTTAGGACTGAAATGCGTGTTAATACCACACCTTCAAATTCAACTTGTTATGGTAACAGGTTCATTGAAACCATAAACTTTCCGGAATCAGTGTCTTTTGTTACTTTTGTCTTTCCTTTCCACAGGGGAATATACTCCAGGAGCCATGTGATGGGCTTGCCCTCCTTAGCATCCAATTCCTCTACTCCTTCGAATTCTTCTTCCTCCAGGTCCACAACTTTCTCCAACTGCTTATCGTTCTTCTCCTTCTACCAAGCCTCCCGATTCTTCCTCAGTGAATGTCTCACCAGCATAGGTTTCTTCTGCTTTTATTTTGCAACACATTGCTTCAGCCGAGGTGACCTCAGCGCTGTAGGGAGAGTGGGTGAAGCTTCCATAGATAAAACCTCATGGGCCTTTTCCTGAGAAACAACAGCTTCAGAATTGATTGTAGCATACATTTGCGTAAGAATATTCCTCTGGTTAATTTCAGGTAGCGTTGCGAATGTCAGACTAGAAATTAAGTCCTCCCAAACGCGCTATAGGCGGAGTGGGTGCAACTTCCATAGATAAAACCTCATGGGCCTCTGTTTGAGAAACAACAACTTCAGAATTGACTGGAGCATGCATTTGCACGAGAATAGTCCTCTGGTTAATTTCAGGTAGCGTTGTGAATGTCAGACTAGAAATTAATTCCTCCCAAATATTACAATTCATATAGTGACAACAAGATGGCTCATACACAGTTGTTAGAATGAAAAGTGTTCTTCAGTAGACCAATATGCCTAATTTATAGGAGGTTTTGAATTCAAATCTGACTGTTCCCTCCAATTTATGATCATAAATCTATCTTTGGCAGAAAATCTCCAAATATTTTCACCATAAATGGCACCTACCCGCTCCTTTTAATGGAATTTTTTCCATAAAATCATGAATAGTGACTCCAACGGCTACTTTTGGACCCATCTGTGCGGTTATTTGAGCATATGCCTTGATAAATGTTCTATAATACCCAGTGTGCCCCAATGTCATGCGCAATTGTTTTACAGTCCTAGGAGCTTCCAGATTCACAATGACAACAATATTCACAGGACCCACCATCAATCCCTACTTACATACAACAAGGCCAAAAAAAATTCCAAAGGGCACACAGAATATGCACTTCTTCAAATTTAGTGTGATCTGATGCCTTTGACATGTATCCAACATAAGGCGCAAACTCGCAACATGGCGCTTCACCAACCCAAACACAGTCCAATCATCAAAATACACCTCCAGAAATTGATGAATAAATTCCTTGAACGTTGCGATTACTACTCGGGAGAAAATTTGAGACGTGTTCTTCAATCCAAAGGGAATTATTGTATATTGAAAGAAACCCCACTCCATCACGAAGGTTGTCTTTCTTCGATCTTCTAGCACGATATTTATTTGATGGTATCCCAAAAAGGCATCAGTAAATGAATAAGACTCATGTCCATCGACATTCTCTAATACGTCATCAGTAAATGGTGTTGGAAATGGATCATGTATGCATGCATCATTCAACTGTCTAAGATCTACGCATATATGGATTTTGCCTTTCTGTTTCTTTTCTTAGACCCCCATTGGGCTTACCCAATTAGATTCCTCTACTGGTTCAATAATACTGGCAACCAACATCTTATCGATCTCTTGGCACACCTTTTATTTATACTTTGGATTTAGCCAATAAGGTCTCTGCTTAATAGGCTTTGCATACGTCTTCAACGCAATCTTCATAACACCTAAATCTCTGATGAATCCCTTCAAATCTAAAAACTTAGTGGGGAATAGATCCTGGTACTCGTGGAGTAGTTCAACCACCTTATCAATTGTATCTACATCCCAATAGTCTCCTATCTTCACAAACTTAGGTTCTACTTCAGATCCAATGTTTACTTGTCTAGTTTTCAAAGGTTTTAATATATCCAGGTTTGTAGTTTTCGGCCCTTCAACTTCACACTGTACTTCTATCTCTGGAATGTTAATATTCCTTGGGTATTTGTCTTCTTCTTCAGCAGTCACATTGTAACACTCCAGCGCATGGTGCAACTATGTACTCCAATCCAACTGAACCCATTCTACCAGTTCCTTAGGTGTTCTAAATATAACTACTTTTATCTCCTGGAGCGCTTCATCAATGCACTCAAACCCATCCTCAAAGTTGAAAGTTAATAGAAAAATATCCCACTACCGGCCTAACTCATCTCACCTGATAGGTGGTGCCAACCCCTATGTGGTAGCGGAACCTCATCCCCAATTAAGGGAAAGGGGCAGTCTAGTTTCGACCTAACCATGGGTAGGGGCCAAAGGGAGCCAGTTTCAACCTAACCTTGGAATGGGAGCCTCCACCTACAGAGATTATTCAATAAAGGAACCAACCACCTGCCCACAATGGAAGAGAAATGAGTGCTTGATTGCTTGCCCCCAAAACATCCCATGAGGTTCCGCTACTGGAAACACTCAGCGATGGACGATACCGCTATGGGCAGAAGAGCAAACGGCGATTGACGCTACCGCTAGGGGCAACGACTGGGTGGGCGAGAACAACACTTAAGATGTCCCATGGTGAAGCTCTGTCTCCAAATACCAGTTCATTGGAATTGTATCTAAGGTATGATAAAAAATGTGCACCCATTTTGGTTGTGGTTTTGTTCCCCAGGCCTTAGTCCATCATGCCAAATGATCGCGCGGATCATCCTTCCCACTGTATTTTTCTATCATTTGAGTATTATCATATCCAAACCTTAATTTCATCATCCTTCTGTATTCCTTCCATCCAATGAATCTCTCCTTGTGCATACCCCGCCAACGAGTAGGCGTAGCGCACAATGCCAATTCCAATACCTGGAAGCGATGTTCTTTCAGTACTTCCATTTCAAATTCATCTATAAATAGCTCCACATCAGTTAAAACATCATAATACAGAAGCTTTCTTACCTTAGTTGAGACACACACAACGATTTGGTCATCATATTGCAACGGAGCATAGATACTTCAAGCAACTGATTATGCCAGTGTTCAAGCTCTTCATCTGAATATGAGGTGTATGAGCTATCCTTGTCCTACACAATTCCTCCATCGGTCGTAGGATTGATATAATCTTCATCTCGCACTGTTATATTGTATATCTGATCCATATCATCATCACTTTCCATGAAGTCATGAACAGCTTCAGTATAACATGCCCCTTCTGCAAGTGGCACTACAACGCTAAGCGATTTCCTTTCAAATGTTATCTTCCACTTCTTCAAGTTGATTACCACAACCATATAAAATTCCCAGTCAATTCCTATTAGCATGGGGTACGGGTTACTATCATCCACTATTTCAATGACCTTGAAGTTAGCCAGCGCACTTGTGCCCTCAATGTCCACCGTTATACCATATAAGCACCTCATCAAAATGATCTTCTGTTAATTTTCCATGTGTAGCTGAATAGGATACCACTGCAGCGCAGGTCTCCCCATCCTTTCCCATGTCTTCTTAGGTAGGAAATTTGCATCAGACCCTAGATCCAAGATTACTTGGTCCATTTCGTATTCTCCTATCTGCGCAATTAGCCTCACCTCATACCCCATGCACTTCTTATGCTTACCAATTTTCCTCACAATGCCCTATTCAGTAGGAGTCTTTTATTTATTTGTGCACTTGTCAATTAACTCTTGCAACCCTTCTACCTCTTTCTTATCATGCAGTAGCTTCATAAAAGTCTTTAGAAAAATAGCTAGTACCGCAAGATCTACCTCTTGCGTCACACTAGTTTCTGGAATTTTCTCCAGGCTTCTTGAGGTGGAGGCCTCAGTGAAATTCTCCTTTGCTTCCATGAATGTTTCCTTAGAGCGATTAAGATCAAATTCTACTTCCTTCTCTGTAGCCTTGTGCACCCACCCATCATCCTCAAGCTACTTACCTTTATCTACACTAGTTGCCATACCAATTCTTGTCACTATATTTATGCTATGATCTTCTTCACGGGGCTCTGTCCTCATCATTTGAATGTTCTACGTAGGCTACTGGGGTTGCACCTTCTTTTCTTTCATTTTCACCATAAGAACTAGACATTCCTCTATCACATGGTCAAACCTTTGAAAATATTAACATGATAGATGCGTGGGGTTCGTACAATCTCGCACGAAGTGACCTACTTCACCACAGTTATAGCAGATTACCTGCCCATGCCGTCGACCGGTTCTGCCCCTCTTCCTTGGCCTTGGAATCCTTTGCATGTTGCTCCTATGCCCTGATCCTGAGGTTGGTTCTCTATTTTCATTCGATAGGTAGGGTTTCTATCCATCATTAGCTCATAACTCCTACAATGGTGTTCATCATGTCCAACAGATTTATAGAAATTGCAAAACAACTACTGAGGGGTCTATACAAACTTCTGTAGTAAATGGTAGTTATTAGTTGCATGTTGTCCTGTAACTTGACAGATAGTGTAGCTCCCATGCACATCTCAATGTTGTTCTTTGGTTTCAGGGGGATAGACCCTCCCCCAATAATATAATTCTTATAGACCAGGTAAAGGTCCTTACCATGTCCATGGTTCTTGCATTTCAAACAATAGACTTCAGCACATACCTCTGGTTGCACTTCCTTTCCTTTCTTTAGACTCTGCAACTCCAAATGAGGGATTTCCAGTGGTGAGTGAATCTGCTGCACTCCAGATTCGTATCCTATATGGGTGAAGCATCCAACCTCATCACAATTTCTAAAGCTTCCGCTTGTGTTGCTATCTTTTTTTGTGACAAAGGCACTCTCAAGTGTGGCAAGTGCGATGCTATATACCAGTCGTGATGCTGGGAATATGTAATTATCATATTGGCTTTCCTAATCAGGTATCTCAACCTTTGATTGAAATCCCAAGGCATCTCATCTTCCTTCTATAAAATTTCCTTAAACTCAATTACCGACTGTGCCTCTAACTTAGGCTTTCTGAACTCCTTATTCAGGGCTTGCTAGGTGTCTACTAATGTCGCGGTGGGGTTATCAGTGAAATACTTAATGTACCATGATAATGCTCGATCTTGTAAGGCTATAACTTGCTGCACTTTCTTGATGTTATCATCTATAATCTGTTGTGTCGTCCATACAGCTCTTGTGACAAACCAAAATTGTTTGGGATCTTTGCTCCCTACTCCTTTAAAAATTGGCATCTTCATCGTATTCACCATGTTGAATGGTGGAAGTGGAGGTGGAGGGGGTGAAGGTGTAGGTGTATGAGGTGGAGGTGGAGGTGGAGGTGGAGTGGATGGATGAGGTATCCTTGGGATACCCTACGTAATTAACTGAACTACACTTTGTGGCATAGTCAGCACCATCCCTTCGTCGTCACTTGAAGGGGGTTTAATGAGTGGACTATACTCTGAACTTGATCCTTCATTTCTTCTAAAGAATCTTCCACTTTGCATAGCCGCAAACATCAAGGTAATTGCATAACCCTCTTTTCACATAATAGAATTTTAATCTAGGTCTTTAATGATTTCAAATACTTACCTCACAGTCCCTTAAAGAGCCTTCATTCCACTTTGCTATAGCTGATACTTTTGTCGATCGCAAAATAAGTCACAAAACTTCCCAGTGTGCAATCAATCCAGTGATCCACAACCCACGCGATATTGCTTTCTGATGCCTCTAGACATCACACTAGCTCAGGAGTCCACACTATAGGACCATCAAGCCTCCATGTCCCTTGACTATCGGCCAATTTAGACAACCACTCATGTAGTTTGTTAAGGAAGAAATAGAAGAACACGTTGGTTTCATCTGTGTACAAAAATCTATGCAACCACTGCTCCTTGGATAATTTAGGGCTCCTGTTCTCTTGAGCTGTGAACGCGTGCACATTTTAGTCAATCCACTTGTCAATCTCTTTCTTCATAGGAAACCATTTATCACACATCTCTTAGATAGATCCCAGTCTCAGCAACAAAACCATTTGTTGGCTTAAGGGGGCTTGACCCAGGTTCAGAGTTGTTTGCGCCAACCAAAAAAACCCTAACTGTTGGCCCTTTCAGTAACAATCTGCATAGCGTAGGTTGTAGTCTCACCCGAAGCAGTATTGGGGGATGCTAGAACCAGGTTTCTACATCCAGAGACCATGTGATAAGTGATCGTAAGCCCTTTTAGCTCAAATCTTCCTTCGTGTAGATCAGTATCCTTCTATGGTCCGATACTACAACTCTAAGTAAACATCTCCTAGACCTTTGTGAAGACCTACGATCAAATGTTATATACCTAAAATAAGTAGACTATCCTCTTTCGTGCACTAAATAGTAACCCTAGACCTGCCTTCATGCAGATCTACCTGATTCAACAGAAATCATAACAGATTTAACCTTTTACCTTCGCAAAAATGGATAATTACTTAGTTCATGCATAAATATTAAAGATTCAATAGGTTCACGCAACAATTACACATCATTCCACATAAAACATATCATTGAATGATAAAACATAACATGAAAAAAGATAAGAATAAGACGCAGATTCAAGGTATTTGGTCCAAAATTAGCCTTTATTAGGTTCAACATTCAAAATGCACACTTTTCCACCCTGTACACCCAGTTGTAGGGACTCGCTCACTCAGCTACGGACTTGCTAAGGTCTCCGTGCACTCAGCTATAAGAGCCTTCCCCTTTTGCCTAAGTATAGGAAACAAAGCTTTCCTACCTTAACACTT
The DNA here is from genome assembly GCA_031772625.1 of Pinus tabuliformis. Taxonomy (NCBI): domain Eukaryota; kingdom Viridiplantae; phylum Streptophyta; class Pinopsida; order Pinales; family Pinaceae; genus Pinus; species Pinus tabuliformis. The sequence continues at coordinate 670,946,491 of CM062814.1, forward strand.
GCCCAAAACAATCTTCTATCTTGACTTCATTGATGCTTAAACTTGCTATGACTCAACTATATATAGCTTTTACAATACAATACCATGGCCTGCGGCCTATGGGTGAGTCTCAAAATGACCTATTAATTACCCAAACAAGGGGCTAAAGCCCCTTTGACTTCTACTTAGTTGCACACTTCTCTTCCACATTTTGTAGAGACTTTCCATCTTTTACAAAATATTTCTCAAAAATTGGTTAAGTAACCCAAAATTGACCTTGGGGAACCTATCCCAACAACTCCTCCAACTAATAGAGCTAGTTGTTGTGGGGTTAATGTAATCTTCTATCTTTCCAGTGCTCAATTAACACAACCGGTCCACTAAACTAAAGGATTCAACATCATCCACAAGTTCAGTAAACCTAATACCTTGATATGGATGAAGAGGTTATATAACATGCATAACATCCACTTCAAAATTCATAGTCTCCCACTTTAAATGAATGACAACATAATTCTCAAAATCCTAATCAATTCCCAACAAATACGGATATGGGTCTTTGTCCCCAATAATTTCGATAACCTTGAAATATGCATAATTTTTAACACTAGCTATATCAACCTTAACATATTCAAGTCTACCAACAGGAAGACTGCAGTACTAATTTTCCATCCACAACTGAATAGGGGAATAAACCAACTTGGTCTTTCCAAGATCTTCTCGAGTCTTTATTCGCAAAATATTAACATACGATCCCAAATCTCACATGGATTTGTTGATTTGAAACCCTGCAACCTAAGCATATACCAGAAACTCCCTTCTAGTCTTATTATTATTCCTCCACACCTGTCTAGAGTGCCTCTCAGGTAGATTTTCATAAATTGATTCCTCAGAGAACACATCATCTTTAACAATAGTCTTCAATCTCTTTCGCAACTGGCCAGTGAGCTACTCATCATTCATAATATGTAAAAATAACTTAAACTAGTCCATTATAGGTTGGGAAGATTATGCAAAATGTTTCTCTTGATGTCCCTTTACTTGCTCCTGCAACTCACTGCGAGGTCCTTGTGAGGACATTAACTGACGGAAAAGTTTTATTGTATCCCTGTAATACTCCTTTTGTTTATTTGGATCATATGATTTATTTGGAGATGTAGGCTTTATAATAGTCGGTCGATTAGGGGCTCTAATATCAATTCCCATCCTCTTTCCTCTTGTCGTAACAACATTGATTTTAGTTTTCTTTCAAGGACTAGGATCCTAGAGTTCTGCACAAATTAAATTAACTCCCTTTGCATGATTTCTCTCTTCCCATTGAGTAATAAGTTCAAGAAAATATTATGTTGCATGTGTATTTACTTGCCAGTATGAACACCATGTTATTCATGACAAAGGACATTCCCTGGCCACATGGCCTTCTTGTTCATAATTATAACATCTAATCAAGCCTCTTCCACCTATCTTTCTCCCCTTCAGAGCTCCTCCTCCTCACCACTGAGGAGTCTCATTAACACGAAAAGAAGAATGGTCAAGATGGTCCGCTAAGGAATCCAAGGATTGACATTGATCAACATGATGATTAGGGGATCCACAGAACTCATAAAACAGGTTATTCAGAACATTTGAATACTTCTGTAAAATAGGCAAAAGACGAGGCTGATGCCCAAATCTTCAACATATTTCACAATAATCATTTGCAGACATACCTAGTGGACTAGGAAACAACTGGAACTGAGCATGACCTTGATAGGGAAGTGTGTATAAGAATTGCACAACTCCTAGAGTCTGCAGCGATTTAGGTCCCATGGGCACACTACATTGTCTTGGACCTCTGAGTCACAGGAATTATGTAGCATGGTGCCCTTCGAAATGATAGTGGGTACACCAAACATGAGGTCTCACTAGACGTGTAGGTGCTATATCTTTTATCCTTTCTGTCAATGTAGCAATTTGGTTGTTGAGGCCCATAATAGTAGGATCTATTGAAGGCACCCCAACTTTGTGATCTTGTGGATAACCTGCCATAGCCTGTATTTGTATTGCTTGCTCTAGGGAATCTTGCAGCATGCTAACCTTCTGTTGAGATAAAGGAATACGAATCATTGGTAACAGAGCCTTGATAAAATAGTCTCTCTGGTGATGGGGGTCAATAGGGTAACATAATTTACTAATAGTATCCTTAAATCACTACATGCATTTCCAAGCTAACTTCCCTTCCCTTCGGAAAATTTCCAATAGCTCTACAAATCCTTTGTTGATTTGACTTTGGTAACTTAAGCTCTTGAATAAATTCCTTCTTAACCTGGTCAATACCAACGTTAGGGTTAGTGTCAATACACTTTATGAACCACCTCAAATCCCTATCCCGCAATGTGGTCTGAAACTCAATGAGCTTGGTAGTATTAGGGGTTCACACAAATACCATTGTTGCTTAACATCTTCTCCCCCGTTTCTTGCAAACTCAGGATACCTTTTAAGTGATCCAACTATGAATCCAACCATGGTTGGTTTCATTTTAGAAACAAGTATGAACACTTGTGAACCCGGTTGAGAATAACTAACTGAACTTGATTGACTAAAAACACTAATACTACTTTTAATTTGAAGCGATGACTAAAATTTAATAAACTTTCGTACGTTTGAAAAGAGAAAATTTGGACTTTGATATAGCACAAGGGGAACATCAGGAGGAGGAGGAATAGCCTACTGTGATGCTGCAAGGTTTTGTGTTCTAGTGTTGAGTCATCTTCTAAGAAAAGCTTCCTCATTACAAAATGTAAATCATCATCTACTGGCGTATCATCTTCTAGTGTCCTAGCCAGTTAGAAATCTGGCTCAGTGGTTTGAAATCCTTCTACATCCTCATGCATCAGAGTAACCACTCCTAATCCCTTCATTCCACTTCCACTTCTACTCCCACTAGGCGCTCTCATCATGCCAGAAAAAAGAACTCTCTCCCTCACTCCCTTTCCTTAGCTCTGGAGTCTCCATTTCCTTCTTACGCTCTTCCGAACTCCTCACATTGTCGCCTATGTGTTGTAGTTCCCTTCATCTAGCTCTAAGTTCCCACAAATTCTTCTCGCACCACTCTTCATTGATTCTCGCCCTTCATAACATCCTAAAGTACCTTTCCTTTCACAACTCTTCTTGATTCATTATAGGAATTCCTTCATCCTCCCGCAGTGACACGACCTCCCTTTCCCCTAATCCATTCCCCCAGTACAAGTAACTTAAGCTGCCATTTGATTTGGTTGAAACTCCAACAGGTTGTCTTCAACTAAACATATCTTAATCCAAAGTGGGATTTCCTTCAGCAACCACCCTCGTATTCCAAATTTGAATATAGTAACTTCGCGGGAAAACAACTGTTAATTTTTAGCTGTAAACTCAATAATATATCCTTCAAGCATTGTGTTAACCCATAAATCAATGGTTGATGTCCGTTCTTTATCTAGCTGATGAAGACCACCAGATATGGTGTTGCCCAAATCCTATGCAACCTCAGCTGTATGGAAACCCTTGATTTATGGTGTTATCAAGTCAACCAATTTTCTAACTTCTCCAGAAACTCACACCAAAATATCTCCTATTGGTCGCAAGTAGGTTTGGCATACAACATTTCTTCTTTGACCTAGTCCAAATTCTTCTTCCTCGGTTGTGCTTCTTGCAAAATAAAGTGGTCAAACTTTTCATGCCACCATGTTTGTATATTTCGACGAACATACTGGGGTCACATGATCTAAACCCCCCTTCAAGGAACCAGAGGTCCCAACAAAAAAATCGTTTGTTGCTAGGAAGCTTTACTTTAAAACTAACCCTAGAATTGACCGAGGGTTCCAACAAAAACCCACGTAGTCTATCACTTTGCTAACATATTCACTTCTTCCAAAAGGAAAAAGAGTCTCACCAGAGGTGAGCCAAAACCACAGAAAGGTAAAGGGTGTTTGGATATGTCTATTATACGAGTTACACAACTACCATGACATTCATTCTTAACCAATCACATTATACATGCAATAGGAAACTTAACATAAACAATTTGTTTTAAAGGGGCCCATAAATTACACAGATAAATGCCAAAAATCCTATGTTTCTTATATTAATCACCAACAGAGAGAAATTCCATTACAAACAACAACATTACAACTTGCAATAGTTACAGACTCGCGCGCAGTATTAAAATCTACAGGGAATACATAAGTGAAACATTACAAATCTAGATCTCAGAGATAAACAATTTTGGACACTCAACATTATCTAATCTTCGAGCTTGATCTAAAATTTGCAGCAGTGTCTAAAAATTGTTTCTCATTGCCTTCTGTCTTCTTTTATAACCATTCTTTCTTGCTCTGATACCAAGCTCGCTTGATCAATGCTTTTCAATACCTAGGGCCGTCATTCTAGTTTTCTGTTTGACTATATCAAAATATCAAAATAGGCTCCTAGTTCTTCGGAATGCTCATTTGTTTTCTGTTGTGCAAGTTCCAAGTCATCTCACTACCATTTTAGTTTTCCAATGCTCAGTTTCCAACAATTTCATCCAAAATGTCCTTCGCAATTGTTATCTTTCCAAAAATGAAGGACCCAACAAAACACATAAAATTCCATATTGAAGAAGTACTTTATTGATAATTTCCCCCTAGTAGATGCATCATTGATAACCCAAAAGGGGTTTGCACACATTAAAATAAACACCCAAAGTGAGATTAATGGGGAAAAACACTTGATTGAAGTAGATAAAATCAATGAGCAGATTGTTGAGTATACATGACTTCTTTGATGAAATAATGAGGACAAGAGGGTCCCAATGTGTAAGTGTCATGGTATGAAACATGTCACCAACGTAAGGAAAAGAGTTATCTTCTTTGGGATGATAGATGTATAAACTATATGATTATATGAGTAAGTAACAATTGGATCTTAGCCCTAAGAGGAAGGGAAGATATCAACACTGAATGAGTAGATAACTAAATATATAATCCCAATTGTGAAAGAAATATAGTAGAAGTTTCCGTAGTTTTAAGTGTTAAGGTTCACTCGAGAAGTTGACATATTAGGGAACATAGGGGGGAATGAGCGCTAGAGTATATTTTTGGTTCCCCCTGTAGGAGGATAAGGAATTATGAGTTACTCAAAAGGGAATTCCCTACAGGGAGCTAGCGAACAATGGGTTCCCATATTATATACTCCTTCAAAGGTTCTAGGTCACCATTAGGGGGTAACCAAAAAGACTAAAGATGAAGAGGATTTTCCACATTAAGTGATGAAGCTTACTTTAGAGGATCATTTTGATTATGTTGTGTCACTTGCAATTGGGTCATGGGACAAGGATTGGGGAGAGTGTTATCATTAGAAACCTAGGATGACGAATCATAGGTATAATATTAGTCAATTTAAGCATGGATGTCCACAAAATAGGATTTGAAATAATGTATTAGATTCACTAATTTTTCTATTGTCCATGGGGAGTGTTGGGGCCTTAAATTGTGTTGAAACATCTCATATTGGGGTTATGACCCATAATTACAGAAATGAATTCCATGGAATCCATATTAGGTGTACAATATGATTATGTGTGAGAGGGTATAGTCATAAAGGAGAGAGAATGAGAAGGTGCATCAATTGAGTGGTTAGGACACTAGAAATAATCAATGGTAGAACATAGGGGGAAGTTATCACTACAATTAGTGAAAGAAGTGACGACGTCAAATAATTCGTCATCCTCTAAAGAGGATGTGGCTAAGAGGTCATTACTAATATAAAGATTAGGGGAGGAAATAGATGTGGATACCTCCAATGATGAATGGAACTTACCAATCTCCAAGAAATATGGGCGAGGAGGTGATTCTTGAGCCATGGTATCACAACTAATGGGGATGGACATTTCATGACTAGTTGTAGTGGACACATAGTGCATGGACTCAACATGAGTAGTAGAAGGTGAGATTTTATCTAGAGAAGCATTCAAATATTTGGTAAATTGTGATGATGGTCCCATCATGTGGGAATATCATGAATTGGAAGAGAAAAGACACCACAACACATATGGAATGGATGTAATCCTGACAAAGGAGAATATTGTAATATACTAGGCTAAACATGATAGTGCCATTGATTAAAATAATCGTACTACCTGTCATGATGGGGAGATTAGATAAGATACCTAAGGGTGAAAAAAATCTACCTGCATCAAATGCTCTAAAAAATTCATTTATGGAATAAGCATGGGATATCCAAGTTACTTCTAAGCCAAAGAAGACATAGCACATGAAGATGTCCAATCAATGAAAATACATTGATAAACCATGCACTAGAGAAATTTGAGGTCTAAAATGGGCCTCAAAACAAAAATGTACAACCAAAATCAACTTTATAAGAACCAATAGGATTCAATATGATGATGTCAACCATCAGGGATGATTCACCATTTTTCGAGTAAAAAAGTAAAAAGAATAAAAAATTAAAAATAAAAAAAACTACTTTTTCAACTTGTATTTTCAATTTATCTCCCTACAATTTTGCTAAAATTTCGAGTGAGAGCACTCGTTGGATGTAAAATTTAATTCCCCATCCAAGGAATACCCATGTTCCATACTTTGGATAGACCATTGTACACAAAAAATGAGAAATACATGAAAAATGTGATTACAGTCAAATTTTTTCTCATATTTCGCATTTTTCATGTTGTAGGGTCCATCAAAAGTATGCAACATGGGTACTCCTTGGATGAGGAATTAAATTATGCATCCAATGAGTGATCTCGCTCGAGCGTTGAATAAAACCATATGGAGATAAGTTGAAAATATGATTTGAAAATGTAGTTTTTTCTTCTTTCCCTCAAAAATTTGATGATGTAAGCTAATCTTATTTTATTATTTCCACTATTATTTTATAATATTCCTTAGGAGGTCCATTTTAGACCTCAAAATTTCTCTAATGAAATTTTTGACAACCAACCATATTTGAAATAGGGAGATGGTGGGAAGTCATGCTTTCTTATGCTGATCTCAATAAAAAGTGATGGTTTGGAAGGGGTATGGGTATGTGCTTCCCATTTACTTCAATGGTGAAGGTCCAGTGATCATCATGGCACTAAGAGTGAAAGAATTCCCCCATTTGATATGATTAGTGCTAGGTCATGATATTGGGAGGTAAGGCTTCATGTTTGTTGTTACATAGGCATAGTTCATTGTTGGGGGAAAGGACCATGTAATCCTATCAGTTGTTTTTAGGGATGAGGTGCACCTTAAGGGACATTTAAACCTTGGTTGACCATGGTTTCTTTCGTACATTTAAATTCAACAATATAGGGGAAAATATGGGTGTAGTTTCCATATTCTACCACATAATGCACAAGGAAAGTTAGTATGAATATTTGAAAGAATAACTTCGGCGTAAATCACATGTAGACAAACATGTGATTTACGCCGAAGTTATTCTTTCAAATATTATGGATCACAGAAGCCTCAATTCAACTATAGTATGAATATTGTTTTTCTTTCCCTTATTAGGTGGGTTTTTGTTACCTAGGCTTGGAATTTTATATAAGTTAGGGGAATTTACCTTAGCATATATATTGTTTTGTTGAGTATTTACCCCTTTCGCCTAATTTCCCTTTTGTTTACCTTTCCCCTTGTTCTTTCCATAATTTTATTGAGAAGGGTGATTGGTCATATTAGATTTCTCAAACACTTGTTCTCGTTGTGTAAATGAATATTGGAAAAAATTGACCCCCATTGCGTTGTTGATGGTGTGAGGTTTATTTTGAGGTGGAATAGGGAAGAGATAGTAAGTATTACTACGTGGGGGATTACCATATGTATTGTAATATGTGGACATCCCATTTTCAATCTGCAGGGTTGTATATAAGGGATCTTGAGTGAGAAGTCTATGTTGCATACCATGAAGAGGAATATGTACAATAGATAATTTATAATAGTGCTCCCATGTCATGGTCATGGAGGAAGAGTATGATCCTACCATGTTTCAATATGATGCTTGTGGCCCATATTGATTCCAATGTGTTGGTACCATAGGAAGAAGGATTTCCTCCATATGTGTTGCATTTCTAGATAGAGTTTACGAGTCCATCAATAATAATAGATGCCCTCAATTTATATTGGTTAAGGTGTTATGGATGGGATTTTGTTGGCTTGAGGGGGCCTGACCCAGGTTCAATGTTAATTAGCCAAACAAATCCCTACACTACTGGCCCTTTTGGCATCAGCCCACAGAGCTCGAACCAAAGTCTCAACCAAAGCAGTATGGGGGGATGCTGGAACCAAGTTTCTGCACCCTGAGATGGTTGTGATGTTGTTTGATTCCTTCTATCCTTGCCTTCATGCAGGTCGCTTCACTCTAGGGCTTACAAGACTATCCTTCTATTCCAGACTTCAATACCTCTGCAAAAGGGTACAATTAACCTTCGCGCAACCCTAATCTACTGCTTAGGTACTTTCGCGCTGCTAGAGCAGTGTGTCATACAAATTCCCTGATTAATCTAAGTGATTTGCTTATCTTATCAAACAGTTATAGTTAACACCGCATAACCAGATATTCGTAATTGCATTCAATTATTCAATGTAATTGCATTCATTCGCGCATCATATAAACATAATAAAGGAAATTCATACATAACATATCAAGATGCAATAACAGAACAAAGACACATAAATTGCAGAATATCTCTCTTTATTAATATCTTCCAAGTGTTTATAGACTCTATCCACCTTGTGCACACAACTACAGGGGTCCACGCACTCAGCTGCAGACTTCTACCCTAGGCCTCTGTGCACTTAGCTGCAGAGCCTCTACCTACGCTACGACCCAACACTAAGACTTCTTCTTTAGAGCTATCACTTTATTACATGATCTCCCATTCTCTCTGTCTTCTCTAACTACTTAGAGCTTAGCTCTTTTTGTACAATCCCATGGTCTGTGGACCATGAGATTGTATAAAAGGAGCTAAGCTCTAAGTAGTTAGAGAAGACAGAGAGAATGGGAGATCATGTAATAAAGTGATAGCTCTAAAGAAGAAGTCTTAGTCTTGGGTCGTAGCGTAGGTAGAGGCTCTGCAGCTAAGTGCGCAGAGGCCTAGGGTAGAAGTTTGCAACTGAGTGCGTGGACCCCTGTAGGTCTCTTACAGCCAACCTTATTTTACAAAACTAAGGGTGGAGTACCCATTTTGAACATAATACATTTGTGCTCCGCGACCACAAAATGAGGAGTCTTTACAATTATATTACAAGAATTGACTTAAACATGGGCTTTTAGCCCCAAAACTACCCTTGGGGGATCCCACTCCCAACAGGCCCACAACACAAACATCGTGACTCGCCCTTGAGTCACTTTGTAGGCGTGAATATCTTTGTGCGAAGCCCATCCAGCTTGACCCAGATGATTGCAACTTTGGCCGTGCACTGAGCTACTGATTGCTTCACATCTTCAACTGTCTTCTTGGTTACTACTCCTACGTTGTCAGTCTGAAGCTTTTGTTGCGCCACTTGCAAAGTCAAAAACTTGCCTTCAATGTTTCCTATGACTGTGTAAGCTTCCTCCAGCCAGGGATTTAGTCATGCCTTCAGCACTACTTCCTTGTGCAGCGTTGCATCCACCTGTTCCTTCAGCTACTTGGCTTTCTCCATCTTGGCTAACCTCTATGTCAGCGTGACTGTTCACGCTGTACCCTTAACTTCATCATAGCGTTGTTGGAGTTCACGCACTTCCATGTCTAGCCTTTGGATGTTTGAGTCCTCCTGCAAGCTGGTCAGGACCTCAAACAATTACTTGAACAACTGTGTGCAGTCTGATACTGCACTCTCCACCACCATGACTACTTCTGTGATAGAGGTCGTCCGCTATTCCTTTACCTCTGGCGGTGTTGAAGGTTGGGCCCTCAACTGGAGCTCTGTAATATGTAGGTTCAGCTCCAACTAAACCCATGCCATCTCTATCTGAGTGTCGCACACCCCTATGGCTAATTTCTGGATGTGGACCTCGACTGGAACCTCCTCTAGAATGGGAAACTCTAGGACCATTCTGCATGCCTCCTCCACGACATGCATGATATTCTTGCTCTGGTTGGTCGCCTCGGCCTCAGCGGCGATGGTAGTATTTCTCTATAGGGCCATTTGTTCATTGTTTATCCTCTATTTTCTGATCCCCTGGAGGGCGTATCTCCCCAACCTAGGTAGTGTATTTTATAATCCTGTGCCTCCTTTCAGCTTCCTGGAGTGCTAAGACTATGCTACCTTCATTTAGTCACATGGCCGGACCGTCAGTGTATGGCTTCAAGCGACTCCCATTCACCTTTCCTGGGAAGGGTTCTCCATTTAATTTGACCAGCTATACCGCTCCACTTTTGGTAATCTCCTTAATAACATAAGGACCTAACAATTGCATCTAGAACTTCCCTGGAAATTTATCAAACTTACTATCATATAGCAAAACCAAGTCATTTACCTTAAATGTGCGTAGCTTGATGTGTTGATCATGCCATGCCTTTTCATGTTGCTTTTGGACCTGCTGGCGAAATCCAGCTAAAAATATTTCTTCCTCTAGTTCCTCCAGGGCTCCGTGATCCTTCATACCTATGAGTGCTACTATACGTAGACTAGGCATGATGTATTCCATAGGCATTACCGCTTCAATACTATAGACAAGCTGAAAAGGGGTTTGTCCAGTCAACTTCTTGCATGTCATTCGATAAGCCCACAGTACTGTAGGTACATGTAGGTCCCAATCACTTCGTTGAGCATTCCAAACCTTGGTCAGTTTGTTTTCAAGCACTTTGTTGAATGCTTCCACCGTCCCATTAGCTTGCAGGTGATAAGGCGTGCTCTTCTGGTTGTATACCTGAAATTCCTCTGTTAGTGCACTGATCGTCTTATTCAAGAAGTGTGTACCACGATCACTCATCAAGATCTTCAAATAGATAAATCGCATTAGTACATGCTCAAATAGGAACTTTGCAGTAGTCACGCCCGTGCAATCCTTCATAGGTTTAATCCGTTCATATTAGTAGCCTAGTCAATTCCCAGGAGTGCAGGATAAGGATTGCTATCATCCACTATCTCTATTACTTCAAAATCAACCAGTGTGCTCACTCCCTCAATATCCATGGTCACCCCCTTGCAGCCGCCCCATGGCGATGATCTTCCGCTGATTCGCCATTTTTAGCTGAATCGGAGACCATTGCAGCTCTCACCATTTGTTCCCAAGTCTGCTTCAGTAGTGTTGGCATTATGACACAAGTTTGGCGCTATGACACAAGTGTTGTCCTTGATGGAAACTCACTCAGATGGCAGATCACTGTTCAGGCTCTCAGAATGAAAGAAAGCAATGTATATACAGGTTTCCTTTGACAAAGTCGCGTATACATGCGGTATTGCCGATCAAGAGTTACGTATGCGTATGCACGCACTTTCATGCATGGAAAAGAACGTACATGTGGGAAAGATTATTTTTAGGTCCATGGTATTTGGACCTATGGTTTTGGACCTTGGTATTGTGTCTGAAGTATTAAACCCAAGTATTGGGTCCCTAGTATTATTTCTCTATGGTTTGGGACCATGGTTTGAGTAAGGCTTAAGACTATAAAAAGGAGGAGATCATTTGGAAATAGGATCATACTCAAGGATTGAAGATCTTATGAAGAGCAAGATCAGAGATACTGGTTATTGGTTTATGGTGCATAGTTGAATCTTAATCAAGGAGCAACCTGAACGCAAGAAGATGGATAAGTTCTATTGATGAGTCAAAACTCAAGACTTGAATAGTAGTATCCTTGTGTGATTTTGATCTGTTATATTTGGCGCATGACTTGATCTATAAATCTAATAATCTGGGTGTAACTGATGTCTGAATATCCAAAAGAATGAATTATCCTTTATAGATCTGTACGCAGGTTCATCAAAGAAAAGGCGTGTATACACGCTGGTTCTGTAATTCAAAATAGCGTATGCGCAGGTTGGGCTCAATTCAGAAGCATATGCACGTAGGTTGTACACATTGAAGTAGCATACGTCTCTTGAAATATGTTTTAGCTACTTCTGTTTGTTGCTACAGTGGTCTAGGTTCAAAATTGGTGTCTGGTTACTGTTATTGTTTTCTGGGTACAACATTCAAAGAAGTGACTATTTGATTCAATTTGTTTGGTGCAAAGGAGATTGGTTGATGCAGATATATTTGATGTTTGATTGATGTTATTCATGGATCCAGTTTGAAAATTTATGAAACGTGGTCCCTGGAAGAAAAGAGAAGGTTGTAGCCTTCTATAGATCGGCACCTACGTACTAGTACCTCAGCTAGTACAAGAGCTAAGGGGGTTGTAGCTCCCTTCTAGGAGAATCTAGAGAATGAGAGAAGGTTATAGCCTTCTCCAAGTAGCAGCCTGCGTACTGGTATAAGACTGCACCAGTACAAAATCATTGTAAAAAATAAATTTCTAATTAAAAGAAGATAGAGACAAATTGCAGCAGGTGGTTTTCACCCACATTGGTTTTCCACCTTATATCTTAGTGTCCATGTGTGTGATGATCTATTTTTTTTTTACTGCTCCTTTTTACTGTTCTTATGATTAATGAAGTCCTGATGCACTGATTAAAGATCAGTAATTAATGAATCTTAAGTTTTTTGATATACGCTGGTTTCCTTAGACACAGTAGCGTATATACGCAGTTTCCCATAGTTGAAGTAGCGTATACAAATCTGATTGTGAAATGAAAAATAATTGATTTAATAATACTGATTCACCCCCCCTCTCAGTATTATTTCCAACAATTGGAATCAGAGCATGTCCTTCAGGAGAAGCTTGATCGCTTAAAGGAAGATCTATCATCATGAGAAACTATGAGAAAGAAGCATCAATCAGGCCACCAATTTTTTATGGGAGCAACTTCGTCTATTGGAAGGTAAGAATCACAACATATCTTCAATCTCCTTGTATAGAATTTTGGGGTATCATGGAAACAGGATACACATTTCCATCAGCAACTCCTACAGATATGGCTGGTAAGCAGCAGTATGAAACAAATGCAAAGGCTGTCAATACTCTGTTAGGAATTCTATCTCAATCAGAATTCGTCAAGGTTATGCAGCTCAAAACCGCAAAAGAAATATGGGACAAGATCGTTTTGAGCTATGAAGGAGATGATCAGGTAAAACGAGCAAAACTACAAACTCTCAGAATTCAATATGAAAATCTTAGAATGCACAATGATGAAAGTGTGGCTAACTATTTCCTACGTATAGATGAGATTGTTAATTGTATGAAAATTTTGGGTGAAGAAATAAAAGAAGTTTTTTTTGGTTGAAAAGGTTCTAAGATCTTTGTCTTCTAAGTTTGAATCAAAAGTTTCTGCCATAGAAGAAAAATAGAATCTATAGAGCATTACCATGTCACAGCTACACAAAATCCTAACCGCTTACGAAATGAGAAAAGGGGGACCATCAGACAAGAGAGAAGCCGCATTCAAAGCCTTAGGAAAAGGAGATTACAATGACTCGGGACATATGTCAGAAGAAGAGGAAGAATCAAATTTTGTCAAGAACCTTCAACGGGGTTCTAGAAGATTCAGAGGTAAGCTACCTTTCAAATGTTTTGCTTGTGGAAGAGTCAGTCACTATGCTACCAAGTGTCCTCATAAAGATAAGCTTGACAAAGGTAAGGAACCAGTTAGATGGAACAGAAAATAAAATGTAAGTAAGAAGAGCTATTACACACATGAAGACAGTGATGGATTTTCAAATAGTGATGAAGATGAACAAGGTAATGATTATAGACTTTTGATGGCTTTTGAAGATGATGATTTCTTGGATGCTATAGATGAAGAAGGTATTTATGAAGAAATTTCTAAACTCAAAATTTTTTTAGAAGAAAAGAATATGATTATAGATACTCTGACATTCCAACTTGCTGAAAGGGAAAAACACAATGAAAAGTTAGAATGTGAAATTGTGGGACTTAGAAAGGACATTGAGAAAACAAAAGCTCTTAATCTTAGATTTGCTAAAGGATCTGAAACTTTAGATGAGATTATCAAAGTGCAACGTTCTCCTCTAATCAAGATTGGTCTTGGGTATACTGAAGAAACATCTCAAGCATATAAGCCATCTACCTCCAAAAGTTATCTTGAAGCAGCAAGGAGAAGTGAACAGGTTGAAAATTGATAGCAAAGGCACAATGAAGATCACCAAGTAAATCGAGGGAAATCTACTTCAAGGATGAACAGAAGCTACAACCAACCACAGGTAAATCATTCTCAATTTGCCTCAAGAACGAATGGCTATTACAATTGCCTAGATGGAAGGTTTGATGATCGCAGGAATTTCTTCAATGGCCAATGTTTCTCTTGTCATAACTTTGGACATAAAGCAGCTCAATGTGTTGCCTACAAGACCATCATGACCAGAAAAGAACGAAATCAAAGGAGTGTGACTGGAATCATGAAAAGAACCTACAATAACTTTTCTGCTCTTGAAAATAAAATAGAATGTTCTATTTGTAACAACTTTGGTCATAAATATTCTGAATGCAGGAGTAGGTTTCGACAAACAACTCAGAAAGAGCAAGCTTCATTGAGCCCCAAAACATGGAGGAAGAAATAACCGCAACCAGAAAGATGTGGTATATTCTTATATATGGAAGGGCAGGAAAACCAGTGGTACATCAATAGTGGATGCTCGAAACATATGATAGGTGATAAAGAAAAACTTCAATCATATAATGCCTTAGAAAAGGAAAAGAAGGTCTCATTTGGAAATGACACTCCTGCATTCATAAAAGGTAAAGGTTTTGTTCTTTTGAAAGAAAAGGTCAAAGCTAGGAATGTTATGTATGTTGATGGCTTAAAGAATAATCTATTAAGTGTTAGTAAAATGTGTGATCAAGGAAATGAGGTAATATTTCGACCAAATGGATGTATTGTTTGTGAGCTTGATATAGGAGAAACAATGATCAAAGGCATAAGAACACCAAATAATTTATACATACTCAAGGGAGGACAACAACAACGTTATCTAAGAAAGAATGATGAAAACTAGCTATGGCACAGAATATTGGGGCATATAAGCTTCTCTCAAATAAGGAAAGCATGCAAATATTAGGCGGTTCATGATCTCCCTGACATCAGAATTCTAGACAATACAATATGCAAATCATGTCAGTTTGGGAAGCAAACTAGAACTAAGTTCCCTGAGAAGGAAGGATCAGATAGTAGGCCACTTGAACTTGTCCATACTGATGTATGTGGTCCATCTAGGAAAAGGTCACCTCGAGGAGAAGAATACTTTATATTGTTCATTGACGATTTTTCCAGGATGTGTTGGATAGGACTTATGAAGTATAAAGACGAAGCTTTCGAAAAGTTCAAAGCATTAAAAGCGTTGGTTGAAAATGAATCAGATCACAGAATCAAATGCCTCAGGTCTGATGGATGTGGGGAATTTACCTCGGATGAATTTTTTGATTTTTGTGAAGAACATGGAATAAGAAGGGAATTATCTACTGCAAGAACTCCTGAGCAAAATGTAGTGGAAAGGATGAACAGGACAGTTCAACAAATGGCTTGTGCTATGCTTGATGAGTCTGGAAGTCCCGCAACCTTCTGGGGTGAAGCTGCATTTGCTGCAGTTACTATTCTCAACAAGACAAATGTCCAGGTAAACAACACTCAAACTCCTCATGAACTTTGGTATGGTAAGACTCCCATAGTAAAATACTTCAAAATTTTTGGAAGCAAATGTTACATCAAAAAGACTGATGAAAACCTTGGTAAGTTTGAACCTAGAGCAGATGAAGGCATTATTCTTGGTTACTCTCCCCAAAGCAAAGCATATAAGTGTTACAATAAAAGACTTGGAAAAATTGTTGAAAGTATTGATGTAGTGGTTGATGAAGAAGGAAACATTCCTAGGCAAGTAAAATCTGAAGATTTCGAAGATGATGAGGACTATCCTTCAACAAAAAATTAGACTCATGATGAAGAAGAAACCCATGAGGCACCAGAAGAATAGATAAGGATAGAAGAAAAGACTCCATCCAGGTACGTTCAGAAGAATCATCTAGAAACTCAAATTTTGGGGCAGAAAGAGGTAGGTGTACAAACAAGAAGAACTATTTCAGAAGCTTCAAGCTACCTAGCATTGCTCTCCTCCACTGAACCACAAAATGTAAGTGAAGCATGCAAAGATGAATGCTGGGTCAAGGCCATGAATGAAGAACTGAAGCAGATTGAAAAGAATAGCACTTGGGAGTTGGTTCCTAGACCAAATGATAAAAATGTAATAGGCACAAAATGGATATTAAAAAAAAACTGAATGAAAATGGAAATGTTATTAGAAACAAGGCAAGACTTGTTTGTAAAGGGTATGCTCAACAAGAAGGCATAGACTTCGAAGAAACTTTTGCACCATTTGCTAGACTTGAGGCCATAAGAATGTTCCTTTCTCTTTCTAGCTTTCAGAAGTTCAAAGTATTTCAAATGGACATGAAGTATACTTTTCTAAATGGAGACTTGGATGAAGAAGTGTATATTGAGCAACCAAATGGGTTTATCCTTGGAAATGATCCAAAACTTGTATGTAGACTCAAAAAGGCTTTCTATGGCCTTAAATAGGCTCCGAGGGCTTGGTATTATCATTTGGATAAGTATCTCCATCAACAAGGTTTTACAAAAGGATCAACATACAACAATCTATATATAAGAATTGACAATGATAAGTTGCTAATACTTGTTGTATATGTTGATGATATCATCTTTGGTAGCAATGAAGAAGACATGAGTCAAAACTTTGCCTTGGTGATGCAAAAATAATTTGAAATGTCCCTACTTGGTGAGCTCACATATTTTCTTGGTTTACAAGTCCAACAAAACAAAGATGGTATTTTTCTATCGCAAACCAAGTATCTCAAGTAGATCTTAAAGAAATATGGGATGGAGGATTTGAAACTAGTATGTACCCCTATGGTAACAGGATGCAGCCTCAGCACAAATGATGAATCAGCAACAGTGCATCAACCAACCTATAGATCCATGATTGGTAGTCTGCTCTATCTAATAGGTACCCGTCCAGACATTGTGCATGTAGTGGGAATAGTTGGAAGGTTTCGAGCAAATCCAAAGGAAACTCATCTTCAGGTAGTTAAGAGAATTTTCAAGTATCTTCAAGGAACTCAAAACTATGGCTTATGGTATCCTAGAAGTATAGATCTCACACTTCATGCATATACAGATGCAGATTGGGCAGGAAGCGTGGATGACAGAAAAAGCACTAGTGGTGGTGCATTCTTCATGGGTCCTAGATTAGTATCTTGGTTCAGCAAGAAACAGAGTTCAATTGCATTATCTACAGCTGAAGCAGAATATGTAGCTGCTGCATTTTGCTGCACAAAACTCCTTTGGATGATGTAAACATTGCAAGACATGCAAATCACTTGTACTCCACCTATCTCCATTTTTTGTGATAATACAAGTGCAATCAATATTTCAAAGAATCCTGTCATGCATTCAAAGACCAAGCACATACCTATCAAATATCATTTTCTCCGGGAACAAGTGCTTGAACAAAAGGTTAAATTAGAGTATGTTCCCTCCAAGGAACAAGTTGCTGATATACTCACCAAACCACTGCCCAGGGAAACATTTGAATACCTCAGACAGAAGATGGGAGTAGTCGATGCATCATGTTGTTGTTGAAACATGTTTGTTTCAGAGAAAAGTGGGTGTACGCGAGTTTCATGAGGAGGATCTACATACACACGTCGGTTTATGTGGATACAGTCGCGTATATGTTGGCTTGAAGACAAATAGTGGGCCAGGCTTAGGATGAAAGGAGTCTGATATGGGTCTGACAAAGACCATCTGGCATAGGTTCAGGGGGATAATATATATTGTTGGCATTATCCAAGAAGATATTGGTTCAAGATCACAGTGTTTTGGTTTCAGGGGAAACAGGTATAGAAGGAGAACATGGTTGCTGGTCTGAATGATGATTGACAGATGTTGCTGATGATAGATGTTGATAACTATCATAGTTAGGTTGTAGATATTTCATCTCTATGTCATGTATTTCTTTTCTTATCAAGGTCATGTAATGGCCTTCTTTGATTTCCCCACTATGCCTGGGATGGATAATGTAATGTTCTTGTTTTATCTTGTGTAAACTTTTGGTGTATCCCCACTTGGTTGGGAGATGGATGTATGTATGAGTCCTTGGTGGTAGGAAGGTCACTTATGATGTATAAGGTTATGTATCTTCTTGTAGAACATCTTCTTGCAGGGGGAGCATGAACAGCAAAGTAGAGGAGAGATTTCAGCATGAACTCAGGGGGAGCATAACCCTTTTCCCTTGATGTCAAAGGGGGAGAATGACTTTGAGTGACTTGGGGTTGCCATCAAGTCCAAAGGGGGAGATTTTTGGCATTATGACACAGGTTTGGCGCTATGACACAAGTGTTGTCCTTGATGGCAACTCACTTAGATGGCAGATCACTGTTCAGACTCTTAGAATGAAAGAAAGCGAGGTATACGTAGGTTTCCTTTGACGAAGTCGCGTATACAAGTAGTATTGCCGATCAAGAGTCGTGTATGCGTATGCACGCAATTTCATGCACAGAAAAGCGCGTACATGTGAGAAAGCTTATTTTTAGGTCCATGGTATTTGGACCTATGGTTTTGGACCTTGGTATTGCATCTGAAGTATTAAACCCAGGTATTGGGTCCCTCGTATTGGTTCTATATCGTTTTGGACCATGGTTTGAGTAAGGCCTAAGACTATAAAAAGGAGGAGATCATTTGGCAACAGGATGAGACTCAAGGATTGAAGATCTTATGAAGAGAAAGATCGGAAATACTGGTGATTGGTTTATGGTGCATAGCTGAATCTTAATCAAGGAGGAACTTGAACGCAAGAAGATGGATAAGTTCTATTGATGAGTCAAAACTCAAGACTTGAATAGTAGTATCCTTGTGTGATTTTGATCTGTTATATTTGGCGCATGACTTGATCTATAAATCTGATAATCTGGGTGTAACTGATGTCTAAATATCTGAAAGAATGAATTATCCTTTATAGATCTGTATGCAGGTTCATCAAAGAAAAGGCGTGTATACACGCTGGTTCTGTAATTCAAAATAGCGTATACGCAGGTTGGGCTCAATTCAGAAGCGTATGCACGTAGGTTGTACACATTGAAGTAGCGTACATCTCTTGAAATATGTTTTAGCTACTTTTGTTTGTTTCTGCAGTGGTCTGGGTTTAGAATTGGTGTCTGGTTACTGTTATTGTTTTCTGGCTACAGCATTCAGAGAAGTGACTATTTGATTCAGTTTGTTTGGTGCAAAGGAGATTGGTTGATGCAGATATATTTGATGTTATTCATGGATCCAGTCTGAAAATTTATGAAATGTGGTCCCTGGAAGGAAAGAGAAGGTTGTAGCCTTCTACAGGTAGCAACTTGCGTACTGGTATAAGACTGCACTAGTACAAAATCATTGTAAAAAAGAAATTTCTAATTAAAAGAAGATAGAGACGAATTGCAGCAGATGGTTTTCACCTACATTGGGTTTCCACCTTATATCTTTGTTTCCATGTGTGTGATGATCTGTTCTGTTTTACTGCTCCTGTTTACTATTCTTATGATTAATGAAGTCCTGATGCACTGATTAAAGATCAACAATTAATGAATCTTAAGTTTTTGATATACGTTGGTTTCCTTAGACATAGTAGCATATATATGTAGTTTCCCATAGCTGAAGTAGCGTATACAAATCTGATTGTGAAATGAAAAATAATTGATTCAATAATACTGATTCACCCCCCTCAGTATTATTTCCAACAGGTAGGACATTTGCATCTAACCCCAGGTCCAAAATAACCTGATCCATTTCATACTCTCCTATCTGTGCAGTCAGTCTCATCTTCTGTCCTTTCCTTGTTTTATGCTTGCCAATCATTCATACTATGCGCGGCTCACCTAGTGCAGTTCCAGCGCATCTATTGTTGAGATCTTATAACCCTTTTACAAATTTACTATCACATAGTAACTTCATACATATCTCCAGAAGCGTTGTGAGCATAGAGGGGTCCATCTCGTGCTCAGGCTTATCCTTTCTTCCTAAGGTGGAGGCCTCAACGAAGCTCTTCTTAGCTTCCATGAAGGTTTCGTGTGCGCACTCTAAATCAAACTCAACCTCCTTCACCGGAGCTTTGTGAACCCACGTACTGTCTTTTAGTTGTTTCCCCTTGTCATCTCCTGTCATGATTTCACTTCTGAGCACTATATTTAGATTTGGATCCTCTTCGTGTGGCTCAAACCTCATCATCTACAGGTTCTGAGTTGGCAGAGGTGGTGGCACCCCTTTGTCACATATTCTAGCTATCAGCATAGGAGAATCTTCCATTTCATGATCAAACAGCATGCAATACTTGCATGACGGACGCATCAGATTAGTGAAATCGCGGGCATAATATCTTGGTCCTCCACAATTGTAGTAAATCAATTGTCCTTGACCTCTACCAAGTCCTCCTCTACCTTGGCCTCGTCTGCACCCCTGAAATCTTTTCTGCACCATCCTTGCACTATGTTCAAGGGATCACATTTAGGCTTGAACCCTATAGGCGAGATTTCTATCCATCATCAATTCATAGCTCCTGAAATTACACTCATCATGTCCTACCCACCTATAAAAGTTGCAAAATAGCTATTGCGGTTCTTGTACAAACTTCTATAGCAAGTGACAGTTATCCATGGCATGTTTTCCAACTACTGGACAAATAGTGCACCATAATGCAGGCCCCATGCTAGGTCCTGCTTGAGCTTCTAGACTTAAAGACATCGGTCCTCCTCCTGCAATGTAATTTGAAAAGACTAGGCAATGGTATTTGTCATGTCCCTGACTCTTGCATTTCAAGCACCATACCTCCTCGTGCACCTCTGGTCAAAACGTCTTGTCCTACTCCAAACTTTGCATCTCAAGGCATAAGTTCTTTAGCTACACATGGATCCGCTGAACTCCTAGATTTGGATCTTGCATCGAGGTTTCATGTAGCCTCATGGAAATATCCAAGGCCTCTGCCTGAGTTGTTAACTTCTGTTTTGACAACGCACTCCTTAAGTGTGGTAGTAGTGAAGCTACAAACCACTTGCGATGTTGTCCATCTGTCAAATTCATGTTGGCTTCATAGATTGTACACTTCAACATCTGATCTAGTTTCCAAGGAATCTCACCTGGTTGCATCACGATTTCTTTGAATCCCACAATTGACTACACCTCAGATTTCGGCCTACTAAATACTATGTTTAGTGCTGCTTAGATATCTAGCACTCTAGCATTTGGGTTATCATTAGAGTACTTAATATACTAGGCTATCATGCGATATTGCAGAGCACTAACCAACGTCACCTTCTTTATATGATCATTAGTAACACCTTGAGCTTCCCATATAGCCCTCACAATGAACCAGAATTGGTCTGGGTCTTCATTTCCCAAGCCTTTGAACCAAGGCAGCTTCACTATATTTTCCATACTGAACTGCGGTGGAGGTGGAGGTGGTACGGGTGAAGTTGGAGGTGAGGGTGGTGAAGTTGGAGGTGGTGTGGGCGGAGATGGTATTCGTAGGAATCCTTTTCTTATTAACTGAATAGCACTTAGTAGAGAAACCTTCACTATCCCTTCTTTGTCACCTCGCGGAGGTGAAATCAAGGGACTATACTCTAGACCCTTTTTTCCATCGTTCTTGTAAGTTTTTCTGCTTTGCGTAGTCCCGAACATCAAGGTAGCTGCATAACCCATTGTTTGCACAATAGCATTTTAATTTAGGTATTCAAAGATTTTACGTACTTACCTTGCGATCCTTTGAAAAAGCGTCACTCTGCCTCGTTGTAGCTGATTGAGGTGTCGACTGCGAATTCAGTCACAAATCCTCCTGTGATGTGATCGAGCCAATGATCGATAGTGCGAACGATCTTATCCTTCGACGTGTCCAACCTTTGCACAAGCTCCCATACAATAGGACCATCAATTTTCCACCTTTCTTGGCTATGTGCTAGCTTCATGATCCACTCGTATAGTTCAATAGGGAAGGAGCAGAAAAATATCTCCTAGATCTCTATATACAGGTATTTGTCCAACCACTATTCCTTTGTTAGTCGCGGGTTCTTATTCTCCTATGCCCCAAATTCTTGGATCTTCCTATCCAACCAGTCTCCAATCTCCTTCTTAATTGGATTCTAGTGATACAACATCACACATACATTATGTAGATTCTGGTCCTGGAAACGGAACCATGTGTTGGCTTGAGGGGCCCTGACCCAGATTCAACGTTAATTAGCCAATCAAATCCCTACACTACTGGCCCTTTCGGCATCATCTCATTGAGCGTAGACCGAAGTCTCACCCGAAGGAGTATGGGGGGATGCTGCAACCAAGTTTCTGCACCCTGAGATGGTTGTGATGTCGTTTGATTCCTTCTATCCCTGCCTTCGTGCAGGTCGCTTTGCTCTAGGGTTTACGAGACTAGCCTTCTATTCCGGCCTTCAATACCTCTGCGAAAGGGTACAATCAACCTTCTCGCAGCCCTAATCTGCTGCTTCAATACTTTCATACTGCTAGAGCAGCGTGCCATAAAAGTTCCCTAATTAATTTAAGTGATTTTCCTATCTTATCAAATAGTTATAGTTAACACCGTGTGACCAGATATTTGTAATTTCATTCAATTATTCAATGTAATTTCCTTCATACGCGCATCATATAAACATAATAAAGGAAATTCATACATAACATATCAAGATGCAATAACAAAACAAAGACACAGAAATTGCAGAATATCTCTCTTTATTAATATCTTCCAAGTGTTTACAGACTCTATCCACCCTGTGCATGCAGCTGCAAGGGTCCGCGCACTTAACTACGGACTTCTATCCTAGGCCTATGTGCACTTAGCTGCATAGCCTCTACCTACACTACGACCCAAGACTAAGACTTCTTCTTTAGAGCTATCACTATATTACATGATGTCCCATTCTCTCTGTCTTCTCTAAATACTTAGAGCTTAGCTCTTTTTATACAATCCCATGGTCCACAGACCATGGGTAGGTCTCTTATAGCTGAATTTACTTTACAAAACTAAGGGCATACTACCCTTTTTTACACAAAATACCTTCTCGCTCTGTGACCACAAAATGCGGAGTATTTACAATTATATTACAAAAAGTGACTTAAACATGGGCTTTTAGCCCCAAAACTGCCCTTGGGGGATCCCGCTCCCAATAGGTTCATCAAGGAATAATAGCATATATTAGCTCAAAATTTTGAGCTTTGATAATGACATCCTTCTCATTTTGAGGTATGGTGGTAGCAACATCTTTTTCTATGACAAGATAAAGAGACTTGAGAAATAAGTTGAGAACAAGTTATTTGGGGAAATCGATTTACATATGTTGCAATATCACCACCATTCATGGATGTGGTTCATTATGTGATTTAATGTATATTACATAACCATTATGAGGATTTCTAGTCCCATATCATGACAAAATGGTAACTGAAAAAAGGTGAGAAGGGCATTTTCTAAGGAAGTAAAATCATTGTGAGCACTAACATTTTCACTAATGTACCATTTAGTTGAGGTTCTAGTTAATGTGAGTTGAAAATGTCTTAAATAAATGAAGTCGTAAATGACACTATTTGAAGAACACCACAAATATATGTGGCTTGTTGGGTCTTCTACTAGATCTCCTTTGATTTTGGAATACCTATAGGGAGTTTGGTTTGCATTGTATACCATGTAGATTAGTATGTTGAGTTAGAATCCATTTTAAAGAGGATTTAATTTGGGAGGTGTTGATCCAAATCCTGTGCATTATAACTAAGCTCCATAATTAGTCATTTTTCTCATGGGTCTAGGCAGAGGAAACCTACACAAGTTATCTCTTCACACATGTTTTCCTTCACATGCATCTTCTCCACATTCAATATTTAGCCAAAAATCTAATGTGAAAAAGGTATTCATGCATATGTTCCCCCCACACAAATTACTTCCCCTACACATTCACTTCTTTACACATCTTACATCCACAAATCCTTCACTCCTGCACATTCTAGTCTTCCATACACCCATTCCTTTGTATACATTAATTCTCGTGCATGAAATTTATCTATATATGACACACCAAGAGGCCACCTCATTGACTTTATTTCAAGATTTTACATAAAACCACCATTTTATTGTATCGAGGTTAACTAAGATCCCATTTAATGAATTTTAAACCTCAAGGTAAATGAAATGCCTAATGTGGTACAACACAACTAACTCTTCAAGTTCTTGACTTTGTACTATGTGAATTACATCCCATCACCTCACAAAGGGAGGGGCCATAAGCATTAAATTCCCATTATTGTTTCAAATGGCCCAATGAGAGTGGTATGAAAGATAGTAAGATCCCAATAATTGTACCAAAGAACAAGGATTTAATATCTAAGCTCCACTTAAGCTTTATTGATTTCTCATTCATTTCTAAGTACATTGAAAAAATGATGAATAAACGAAAGGAGGAGTTGTTTTACGGAGATATAGTTAATTCACTCACCCACCTCAATAAGATATTTCCTTACTCCCCAATAAATAATTTCTATTTGAATTCCCCCTAATAAAGATAGACCAGCAGAATTTGGACCACAAGGTCAGTGAACACTACATGTGTTCCCAAATTGTTCAGCTTCATGGAAGTATTTTATCTATGTGCTAGATATTTTTGACCCAAAGATAGATACTATCAAGCTAGGAATTAAAAAGAGTCCAATTCCTCTAAATCCCAAGGTCTTTATGAAAATATTTAAGTTTCTATACCCCACCAGGAAGCTCAAATTATCTAAATCCAACACTTTTCTAGACTCTCAGGGAAGCAAGTTGAATATCATCTAGGAATTCCTACCACATCCGACATCACTACAACCAATATATCTTTTATTAACATTTCTATATTCATGGAGTCATATAGATATTTATCTTGGTTATTCACATGACTAATGGGATGGTAAACAATAGCGATAATTACTAGGTCATTTTTATATGTATTATATTATTCTTTCAAAAGAGATGTCATCTTTGTGTAGGTGGAGGTAATATCTAATGAGGTTTCCTTTCAATTAGTGAATTTTTTCAAGACTCATATAATTGTTATGATTGCTTATCTAGTAATAGCTCTTGCCATGCCATACTTTTCATGTATTAAAACATAAAATAATTTTGAATCCATATGTGGGGCTAGTGCAATTATGATATCCTGTGTTATGGAATAATAAGGCTCTATTCCATTTTTTACAAATTCAAGATGTATTTGTTAAAGAGGTAAATTACATACTAATTGGGAAAGTGCCTAGAGTATCACAAACATTCCTATGCGGAAGGGAATACACAAAGAGAAGGAATACCATACCTTGGTTAGAATCTATGCAATTTAATATAAGCCTTTCTTATTACCAAATTTTGTGCTTGTGTTGGCTTATTGGGCCTTGACCCAGGTTCGGAAGAGCTTTTAGCCAAAAAAATCATGTACTACTAACCCTTTCAGCAATAATCAGTGGAGCGCGGACTGAAGTCTCACCTGAGGCAGTACGGGAGGGTGCTGGAACCAAGTTTCCGCACCCTAGGGATGTCTTGATGATGTATGGAGAATTCGCAACCTAATCTACTTACTTCTTCTAGTCCACGGAGTAGTTAGGACCTCACGAAGAACCTTGAGGGGGTGTTTCTTAGCTCCTTAGTCTTCTTATTGTTATTATAGATCTGATCTATTCTTTAAGGTCTTTAAGCAAACATTTAACATTTAAACCAAGTGCGCGCAGTTATAAATATACTTCATAAAATCATAACATAAGCATAAACATTCAGATCAGTGATTAGATACACAATATTTCAGAACCACTTATCTGTATTAATATTCTGTTTAGTACATTCCACTTCCCTATGCACTCAGCTGCAGGGGTTCGCGCACACAGCTGCAGACTCTACCAGGCCTCTACACAAATAGCTGCAGAGCCTCTTCTACCCTCTACTACCCTCAACTCGGACTTACAGACTCAGAGAACTTTCACTTTCACAAACCCATACACTTTATATCTTCGACCAAGCTACTATCAAGAACTACCTTCTAAACCTAGATCCTTGCTTTATGTATGCATTTCCATGGTCCGTAGACCATGGACAAGCTGATACATGCTGACACATCCTAGATTAATTTATAATATTTTAGGGCGGACTACCCTTGGACTTAACCCATTACATTTCGTGCTTCACACACTTCGCGGAACCTTTTACCATAACTTTTACACAAAATTTCAGGTTTCAGCCCCAAAATCATCACACAGGGGATCCAATGCCCAATATGCCCCCAACACAATCATCATGACTCGTCCCGAGTCACTCGGCTAGTACGGTGATCTTTGCGCGGAGGTTATTCAACAACTGCTGCGCTTTTCTTACTCCGAAAACACATTCTTCTACCAGCTACTGTATTTGTTGTGCGCGAGCCTCAAACACCTCATTATCAGCTTCACTTACTTCTCTGAGTTCATATCCTGCCTGCATGTGGGCTAGCTTTTCCTCAATGCTGGTGGTGACTGCGAATGCCTCATCAAGCCATGGTTGGATGCATTCTTTAAGGATCGCTTCTTTTTGACGAGCAACATTGACCTGTGCCTTGAGTGCCTAGGCCTCCCTCATCTTGGCCAATCACTGAGTAACAACAACCGTTTGTGCAGTCCCCCGGACATTATTATAGGCTTGCTACAACTTCCGTGCTTTAGTTTCTACCTATTGTAGCTCTAGGTCTTCCTGCAGTGATGTAAGTGTAAGAAGGGACTAATCCAACAACCCCGTACAATCCTGTATATCACACCTTGTTATTGCCAATCCTTCTTGAAGGGTGTGGCGGCACTGTTCTCTGACTTCTGGTGGTGTAGTGGGTTGCGCTTTGAGTCTTAGCTCCGCGATCTACAAGTTCAATTCACACTAAATTTTGGCAGCCTCCTCCTGCACCTTATGGAATCCTGTGGCTATATGATGAATCTTCTTTGCGACTCCGTTGGCACAGCCAGCTCTGGTACACTACTGCAAACATCTGTCAGGGCCTGTTCCCATTCTTTGTTGCATGCGACCAGTCATCGCACTAGATATTGACTTGATCCAAATTTCCATTTTGCTCCATGAAGACCTAGAGGGCGCATCTTTCCCTGGCACAGATCTCAGCTATTACCCCATCCTACAGTTGGTATAGGGTTTCCCTAGGCAGGGTAGACAAATTCAACCCCCAACTGCTCATGCTACCTTCGGCTTCTGCAATGATGGCACCTGCTGGTAATCCTAAGGTATTCGTTGCATGGGCGTGCACCATCTGTTCTGCTGCGGATGTATTTTCTATGAAGTGCAGGATCATCCCCCCTGGGGGTCGCACCTGTAACGCCTGCAGTTGCACGCTGAGTGCCCCCAACACAGTTTTTTGCTTGGTCATCAGCTTTTCCAAAGC
Source organism: Pinus tabuliformis (assembly GCA_031772625.1). NCBI lineage: Eukaryota > Viridiplantae > Streptophyta > Pinopsida > Pinales > Pinaceae > Pinus > Pinus tabuliformis. The sequence goes on from CM062814.1 coordinate 670,973,999, forward strand.
ACTCGTAGCAATATCATGTACTGGTTCCTTGTGGGCAAGGAGTTCACCCTCCAAGGTCCTTGCTGTCTTCGTCTTTTTGCATGTTGGTGGTTGCTCCTGGATGCATGGTCTCTTAAGTTGAGTTGATGCTATAGTCAGGTCTATGCGTTCCTATGTCTCCACTTCCCCTTGTATGTCTTGTTCCAGGGATATTTCCTCCACAATCTCTTCAACGGGCTTTGTGATAGTGTCTGCTGCTGTCTCCCACTATGTGGGTGCTTCCTTTTCGTGGCGCGTTCTTTCCACCAACTTTGTAATGTGCAGCTTGAGTTCTTTCTTCCACTGCTGAGCTGTAGTTTTTTCTAATTCGGCCAAGTCTAGTGTGCACCATTTTGGGGGCCATACTACCATTGCCTCAAAAATTGCATGGTTCGTTGTAATGAACGGAAGCTTTACCCATACTCAAGTAAGACATTTTCGCACCTAAATCTACAGATTATGCATATCCGCCTTGAACTTGGCTATACTTTGCAACCGGTTGTATACTGTCGGGGATAACTGTGGCCTACGACTGATCCGTGTCTGTATACTTGCCTCCATGAATATCCAAAACACCTTGATCTCACAAATCCTCGTGGCATCCTTCGTAGCCCAGAGCGAATTATACCGCACGGCTTCAGGTAGGTCTTTCACAATGTTGGGAAACTAGCTACCTTCCAACAATTCTCCTACAACCAGTAAGATTGTTAAGAGAAACCATGCGTAATGGAAAGTCTTACCTTTCTCTTGGGCTTCACGACAATTCGTCAAAAATTCATTACAAAGAAACTACGCCCAGTTGAACTGAACTCCCTCTATGCATTGTTCTGCGAGCGCAATGACAGAGGCTGGCACTTCATCTGTGTGGCATTTTCTCATCAGCTTACTAGCTAGCAGCTGGGTGGCGAGGCACACCCCTCAGTCTTTGATGCTTGCTATTACATACCCTTGCTTTCGCTTTTCTAACTTGTATTTAACCTTCATGGCTTCGGTGAGACCCACATCGCTACTTGTTCCGGTGATATCTGTAGCACTATTTCCCTTAGTCGGCAGCCGAGAGATTTGGTGTATAAGATCAGCCATGATAAGAATTGGTTCCTCCAGCTAGAGATACCCATCGTGAATGAGACATAGTAACTGTCGGATAACAAAAATTGTGATGGTCGCACGGTGATAGTGGGGTATCCACCTTAGATTGAGCAATCCTGCCTTCACCACACCCCATAACCACTTCTGCGGTAGTAATTTCTCCTCAGCTAGCTGGGGAAACTTCTCACTGTCCATGAGATCCCAATCTTCAAACTTAATGTTCAGTATCCAACCCATCGGTAGACCATCAAATCTTATTTCATCCAGAAGAAGTGGGGTCTGGAGTGTACTCTTCGTGGCCTCTAGGTCCTTCAAAATCTTAGCCGTTCCTTTCCACGGAGGGATATATGGTGGTAGTATTATTATCGAAGGTACTTGGGGAACATTTTCTTCTTCTTCCTCCTGTGCTTCAATCTAAGCAATTAGAGCTTGTAGATCTTCCTCATCCTCCTCAAGTTCCGTAGTGATGGCCTTACCCTCTTCTGCCATTGACAACTTACTGAGTCGCGGTCATGCCTGGACTGGCCCCATAGCTCATTTTTCCTTTCGATGGCGCGGTGTATGTGGGGACTTTGGAATTTCTGGGGGAGCAGCCGCCACTCCTGGCTCTTCTTGGGTCAGATAGGGTTCTTCCATGAACCTGGCTCTACTTCTGAACATCATTTTTATCCTGGATTTTATCGGATACATGGGTGGCTAGTTATCATTTTTATGGGATTGTGTGAATTCAAAATTTACCCTTCCCTCTACTTTTGAGTCATTAACATCTTCTTGGTGGCAGATCTTTTCATATCCGATTCTGAATGCTTGTCTTAATGGCCGGCCGCTGGCTCCTTTCGGTCATAAATCAAACTTCTTGTCATGAATAGTGCTGTTAACGGTCACCTCCCAGCTTCTCCACGTGGTAGCATAAGCTCTTATTCACAGCCATGATACAGATGACCTACTTGTTCTGCCCAGAACGTCTCTTCCGCACAGCTCTCATGCAAACTTGTTTATAGTCCCGCGCCTTCTTCCAACTACTTGAAGCACTAAGACTGGGCCTCCTATGGATAGTCAAGTGGTCAAACACCCTATCTGAGGCTTCCACTTCCTTGCTAGCCCAGGCTGTAGGCACCCTTTACGTACCTTTGCATGTAGTAGTGCGTCGTGTTTTGTGCCCCTCCATTTAGTAGGGTGCAGTCGCAACCATGACACCAGGGTCGCAGCTTGTTTTAATATCATAGGAGAGTCGGCCAGGTCTGGGCCCCTTACATGGCCTGTTTGTATGAATTCATTTTTTATTTTTCTGGTTTCTTCGTCCAACCTCGTGCTTTTCTTCCTTAGCCTTACCCATTCTTCATCAAGTTCACAAAGTCACAAGCAGTCGTGCCAAATAGCTTCATGCAATTGCCTAATTCTTTTGCTCACATTAGTCTGAACCACTGGGGTAGTGTGCGGGGAAATTTTCTCTGCCTTCATAGTTTCATCTGATTTGGGTACAACTATAGTCATCTTCACATGCCTTGTCTTTTTTATGGCCCTAATTGCCCACTAAACCCTTGGTATGTACGGATTCAGTTGCATCGGTGGTTGCGCAGCACACAACTGCATCCTTTGTCGAAAGTCGATGCCCAAACCACTCCATCCTGGCTGCCCAACCCACATTTGACATTGAGGGCCTTCATCCTATACATGCAGCCACCTTTTACATTTGTGTCGGTTCCAGCTAATCTTCCGAGGTGCTTTCCACCCTTTTGCGCATAGTACCCCTTCCTGCGCATTGTCCTGTTTCGACTCCATAATTGTAGTTCCCCAACGGTCTACAAATTCCTCCTCATTTGTTGCATCATCACTTGCTGGTAGCATCCTTACTTTGGTCATCACACACCACAGTGATCTGATCATCATATTACAATTTAGCATCGTTACCTCATGCAATCAGTTATGCCAACGCTCTACTTCTTCATCTAAATCCGACATGCAGGAATTGTCGCGTTCCCATGAGAGTCTTTCGTCTGTCGTTGGATTCACTCGATCTTGATCTTGCACTGTTATTTGGTAGGTGTAGTCTAGTTCATCATCACTGTCCTCATCACACACAGGTTCAGTGTAGCGCGCTCCCTCAGCTAGATCCAGCAGAACAATTACACATAGCGACTTTTTCTCGAAAATAATTTTTCGCTTCTTCAAGTTGATAACTCCATTCATATCCATTGCCCAATCTATTCCAAGTAATGTAGGGTAAGGGTTACTGTCATCCATGATTTCTATTACCTTGAAATCTGTCTGTGTGCTCGTGCCATCAATATCCACTATTACTCCTTGTAGTCTCCCCATGGGAACAATCTTTTTCTGATTTTCCATCCTCAATTGAATAGGAGACCACTGTAACGCGGGTCGACCCATTCGTTCCCAGGTTTGTTTTGGTAACACATTTGCATCAGAACCCAGGTCAAGAACTACCTGATCCATCTCATATTCACCAATTTGTGTGGTCAACCGCATTTCCCTCCCTATACGCAAAGTATGCTTTCCCATCTTTCTAACTACGCACGGCTCCCCTGGTCCTGTGCACTTAGAGATCAATTCTTGGAGTCCTTGAACTGCCTCATTATCTCGTAATAGTTTCATGCAAGTCTCTGAAAAGGTAGCAATCATAGACGGATCCACTCCCGATTTAGATTGCTTCTTACTACCTGAGGTAGAGACCTCCGCGAAGCTCTTCGTAGCTTCCATATAGATTTCCTTTGCGCGTCTCGAGTCAAGTTCAGGTGCCTTTGCAGGGGTCTTACAGACCCATACATCGTCCCCAGGCCACTTCTCCTTGTCCCCCTTTGTATTCGCGCCGCTTCTAATCACCATATTCACATTGGGGTCTTCTTCGCATGGTTTTGATCTCATCATCTAGACATTTTGAGTTGGACCAGGCTGTAGTACCCCCTTCTCACGCATCTGTGTGATCAGCATTGGGCAATCTACAGCTTCATGATCAAACTAATAGCAATATGGGCAACTTACTCTGGTCAGATTCGTACAGTCGCATGTGTAGTGCTCAGGTCCTCCACAGTTGTAGCAGATTAACTGTCCGCGCCCTCGTCCTAGTCCCATCTCTCCTTGTCCTCGGACTTGCCCTTGGTAGCCACCCCACGCTATTGCTCCAGTCGAGTCAGGGCTTCGTGTTTCCATTTGCATTTGATAGGCTGGAGTCCTATCCATCATTAGTTCGTAGCTTCAACATGTCCGCTCATCATGACCCACCGATCTACAAAAATTACAATACAATTGTTGCGCCATCTAGGTATACTTCTACAACAGGTGATAGTTGTCCGTTGCATGCTTCCCCCCTACCTGACAGATCACGCACCAAAGAGCAGGACACACTCAAACCTATTTGTGCCTCTGGTCTTAATGGCATCGGTCCTCCTCCTACCAAATAGTTCGCGAATACAGGACAGTGATCCTTATCATGCCCCTGGCCTTTACACTTTATACACCATACTTCTTCTCACACCTCTGACTGGGGCACCCTATCTTTGTTCAGACTCTGCATCTCTAGACATAGATTTTGCAGTTGCACGTGGATTTGTTGGACTCCCAACCCAAGATCTTGTATTGGTGTTTCATGCAACCTCACCACGATCTCTAATGCTTCGGCCTGGGTCGAGATCTTCTATTGTGACAGCGTCGTTTTCAAATGTGGTGTCAAGGATGCCACAAACCAAGCACGGTGTTGTGCATCTGTAAGTGTCATGTTAGCTTCATGGATCATATACCTTTCAGGTGTTGATCTAGGTCGCACGGTGTCTCACCTGGAAGCATTGCAATTTCCTTAAATCCAATGATTGACTGAGTTTCTGATTTAGGTTGGATAAACACTCTATTCAATGCATCCTGGATCTCCGCTATTCCAGCATTCAGATGATTGTTGAAAATTGGCAACAAGAAATTGCTAAAAATAGAAGTGCTAAAAATAGCAGTTTGGGCATCAGTGCTGGATTGGGCAACAGGGAATGAAAAATGGAAGTGATAAAAATAAAAGTTCTATTTTTAGTAGTTCAAGTTGGACTCCTATTTATAGACAGTCCCTGGTCTAAAATAGGAAGTAAAATTAGAATTTGGTCTTACCAGCAGTTTGAATATTAATTAATTAATTCTCCATGAGTTAATTAGTTAAGGAAAATCAAACTTGAAGTCTTTTTGAGAACATGCAATAATTTCTCCACTGATTAGGGAATGTGTCCTTGATTTGCTCCACTGATTGAGGAATTAAGGATGAGTTCTATATTGAGAGGATTCGTTGACTTAGTTTAACTTAGTCAAGTTCAGTTAGATTAATGAGATACAGTTTGTTAATGCTTGCATGCATGTGACAACTATTATTTTCAGATAACTGAGTATTCTCTCATGGATAACTGATGCATGGCAGTTCAGATAAAGACCCAGTTGAGATCAGAGAAGGGACAATGTACTATCAGTTGGATGAATATTTTTCCTATAAAGGAAGCTCATCCATGATCATGATTTATCTCCTTCAAGTTTGTGCAGTTAGATCAGAGGTTAGTGAGTGTGTGAAGAGGCCAATTCACACATGTGACATCAATGGACCCCAAGGAAACTGCACAAGGAAATAGGAGGCTTGGAGGTCAGAGGAGAAGGTTTGTGAGAAGCCTTTGACTGTCTATGAGCAGCAGAGGGATTGTACTGAGAGCTGGATAGCTTCCAAGCTAAGGCTTTGTGTAATCCGGACTATATTTCCACTTGTATGATAATACAGAGATGGGGTTTTAGGCAGGTGCTTTCCCCGGGTAAATTCTTCTGTGTTATGTGTGATTGATTCCTTCTTATCAGTTATATGTGTTCATGCTTTATGTTGCTCATGGTTGATTAAGCTTCCGCTAAATTGTTTGTAGAAGTAGATCAAGTGTTTTTCTTTAGTACATTGCATTACCAGGTTGATCTATAGGTGAGAAATTTCTACATGGTATCAGAGCTAGCTGATTTGTAGAAAAAGTTCTACATGGTATCAAAGCGAGCTGATTTGTAGGAAAAATTCTACATGGTATCAGAGCACAGGTGATCAAGGAGAGAATAGTATACTGAGAGGAGATTTCAAAGTTTTGATTTTTGGGCCAAGAGTTTGCAGAGAAGATCTGAAAATTTTTGTACAAATTTTTTTAGAAATAAATAGAAGATTTGGATTCCTTGCAGAAAAATACCCAAAATCAAAAAAAAAAAAATTGGCTGAATCGGAGTTCGGATGAGGGAGATATCGCTGATTTAAAATCAGCTCTTTTTCCAGAAAATTTCATGACGAGGGGAAAGTGGAAATAGATTGGTGTGCCATCCTGTTGTGGGGAAAAGTATCCGACTCGGATGACCCTATCCCTACTCTAAAGGTGACAGTCTTTAGCAACAACTGAAAGTAAAGCTTTGATGTTTTCCTTTATGAAAGTACAGAGAGAAGGAAGAAAAGATTTAACCAACCTGGTGTCTTTCGCTTAGTCGATCCTTATCCTCTCTCTGTGTCTCTTGTTCCCAGCTCCTTGCTCTCTTTGCCGGCCCAGCTACACACAGATCCTGCACAAAACAAGAGAGGAAACTACAAGATACATGTACTCATAACTGATGCATGGATTAGAGTGAATCAAATATACAAGTAAATACAATACATCAATGCAATACAAGTATATAGGAGAACATGCAAAACTTTATTGATAGAAGTAACAGGGTTCTGAGAAGGTTACAACCATTGATGGCTCCAATCCAGCAGCACCTCCCCAGCAGCAAGAACTCTCCTCTTCACCTCTAGTAAAACAATCACCCAATAGCTCTAACTGTAAACCAACAGCACCTCCTTGCTTTACACAAAATTCCAGCCTCCCTAGACCTCATAGAAGAGCTCTATATATAGGATAGAAGAAGAAAGGATGAGTCAGCTTGAGACTGACATAAAGCTGCCTTGTGTCCTCTTCCTCTTCAGTTAAACTTCAGTTCTTGAGTCCACTTGGAGATCCTTGCTTACACATGGAGATCAAGTACCTCTTACTCATCACAGGTCGAATCCCATGAACCAAGTGTCAGTTTGGAAGCTTCCTGGGCAATTGACACCTTGCAGAATGACTGTGCCACTTGGCCAATCTCGCCCAGCGCAGGTAGCCTTCATTAGTTTTGACTTTCAGCGCAGGTACAAGGAGGAGCAGTTGCATTCCAGCGCAGATGCTCAGTGGAGCAGCTGACATGATCCAAAAATAGTCTGTTTTTGAGTGTTTTCAGGTGGAGAACTGATGGGAAGTGCTGTGGTTTGCTGACCTTGTTCTTCTAGGGGTAAGAACAACATGTTTAGGGACTGAGGATCCCTGTAATTATCGACATTTCATGCTCCATGTTACGAGGCACAAAAATGTCTATAACAGTTGCCCCCTAAAGTATGTGGCCGTTTATCGGGTGAAATGCTTTATCTAGAGGGTCCGAAGTTCATTCCAGTGCTGAGGAGGTGCCCTGTAATACAATACAATACAATACATTATTTTTTATTCTATTTTCATGATCTAGCTGAGGCGGGCATTCTCATGCTCAGCTTTATAAATACATTTTGGTACATATAACAGACGATCGTCTGATGGTAGACTGATAATTCTCTGCTGAAATTATCATCCTTTGAGTAGGATGATCATCTGCTGCAATGATGTACATGACAAATGCTTTTATATATCCTGAATATGTATCGCAGCCCGGATGGATGAAACTAGATCCGGGGTCTTCAAACTCGTTCGATCTTCACTCTAAGTACAAGTCGATCCATGTGAGAATTTCGCTGAAGTCGAACATGGAAAGACATCGCTTGATTACCGGTCAATGATGAAAACCGTTAACAAGCGTGAGAGGAATCACCGATAATGATAATGACCCTCAAGGTACTGCAGTACAATTCACGTGGCGTGAATAAAGGACTTGGCGTCGAACGCCACGCAAAATCTTCTGGTCGAAGGTCATTGATGTATACCTGTCACCGGAAGTGAGAAACTTGCCATTGAGGCATGCAAGCTTCAAAGTACTGATGGGGTTGTTCCTAGATCAACTTCTTGGATAATGAGCTGAAGTTGACAAGAAGCGATCCGTCAAAGGAGGGCCTTAATGAATCCCACATCAATGACACGGAACGGAGCTAATGATTTTAGTGGAGGTGAAAACAAACTGTGATATATGATTCAGGGTGGCGATCATGAATGGATGAAGGATAATGTATGGCAGTGGATGGGACATGGTTGACACTTTCAGAATGACCCCTCTTGAACATATAACGACACTGATGCGATGGATCGGTAGCATTACCCCAAATGTGGATGGTTTGGCGAAGACCATGGTGATGAGACCGGTGAATGAAACAACCCAACCCGATGTGGAACGGAGGAAAAGTGTCATGTTCAAGAGTGACTTGCTACCATTAAGCTTTGATGTTCTCCCAATTTTTCCCCAGTCATTTCTGACCAGTACCTCTTTATTTTTGTCAAGCTTGAGGAGGATAACATATGCTTGTTCTATAACCTGCCCTTCGGGCAAGCCCATCGCTATGATTTAACGAGCCTAGCGATAGGGAAACTCGTTCTCGTCTAAAGACAAGTTTGTCGCTATTTAATCATTTTAACGAGTCTAACGACAAAGAAAACTCGGTCCTTTTCATCTTTAGAGAGTCTGAAAATGTACAGAAATTTAACTCCATAATCCCTTTTTCGTCATCTAATCCCTTAAGTCCGAAAAAGTATAAAACAATACAGAAGGGATGAATTTTCGATTGCTTTAACGAGCCGAACAAAACAAGCGCTCGATCTTTTTGTGCAATAATCCCTCAGGTCCAAAAAGATTAAAATCTAGAGGAGGGATAGCTCTTCCGGTCGCTTTAACGAGCTGGAAGGCCAAAACTCGGCAAACTTTTCATATTTTACGAGTCAGTGAAAAGAGCTCAAAGAAGACTCGTCTTTTGAGGAACGAGTGATAAACAGGGATAGCAACAGATTCTAGGTACAGGTTGGAATTTTCCAATCACGGCAGTGTCACAAGGATGGCTAGGTGAAATCACTCTTCGCAGCTGTTTCTCAAAAGAGGTAAACACACAAATGGAGGTGAATGATCGGCCAAATGAACAGTGGAGGTGACGGTGCACAAACACGACCAAGGCTTTTATGGCTGATGAATTTACGATCTCAGAAGGGTATTTACCGGTTCATTTTTTCTGAATGAGCTTGAACTCTAAAGGAAAGCCTGCTCATAAACTTATGTTTATTTTTTAACGAGCATGAACTATGCGCTAAAACTGCTTGGATCTTGCGTTTATTTTTTAACGAGCATGAACTATGTGCTAAAACTGCTCGATATACTAGTCATAATAAGAACGCCCCCTGTGAGATAGCTATTTTTTAAGGAGCTTTATCTCACGAAGCTATGCTCCAATTTGGCAAGTTTTTACCTTTGCCCCACAGGCTTTCTTCATGCAAGGTCGGAAACGGCTAATCCTACGAGTTTAAAGGGTTAGACCTACAGGTTTAAAGGGAGGACCTAAAAATTTAAAAAATAAATAGTCGTCCCTTGCTTACATTCCAAAAGTTTGCATGCCCCCAGGTATAGGATAGAATTTCGAGGCTGCCCCTCCTCTCCCCTACCTCTGCTTTTCTTTGGGTGTTCACAGCTACTTGTCATCTTGCTAATCTAATGTTAACGATACTAGTCTTCTCGTTATTTTAAGGGGTCTTATGCGGTACTCAGGCTTCCCGTCAGCCCAACTTTTAACGAACAGCTATTTGTGACAAGAGAAGAACACTACTCAAAGACAAAACATTGGTATTATTGAGGGAGGCTTGCTTCTTTCTTATTATCCGAAGAGGGTTCTATTCGCTGCCGCAAATCAATCTCTTTCTTCGGCGATGTCTAACATTAGGTTACTAAAGATGGTGGCCACTTGATGTAGCAATAGAATCTCTTTCTTTGGAGACTGCCCCTACTTATCCTTTAAAACATATGTTTTAATGGGTGAGGCTTGACTTCAAAGATGGTTACTACTTGATACAGCAAATGGTCCTCATCCTCGGTATCCTGATTATCTAGACAAGGGGAGCGAGAAGCAGATTATCTCACTCGCATAACTTTGACAAAAGAATATTATTCTAGAACAACCCCTCTTCCACCACCGGACGGGGTACGGACTAGTCCATTCTTCTGCGGAAATTCTTCCTTATACCCAGGGTTTCTTCTGCCCGAAGCAGACCAGGGTGCATGCCCCCTGGGTTCCAGTCTTTCTTTCCGAATCACTCGCACTCATCGGGAAGGAGGACCGGGGGTGGAGGCATATCTTGAGAAAACAGACCATTTAGGATTGGTATTTGACTATTTGCGATGCGAGATCCCGGAAATGAAAGTTGGTCTACGAGCTTGACCATCCTTCCTTCGTGTGGAAAACACATTACTCTAAAGAGTGAGGAGACTATTGCTCCCATGCAATAAATATAGTCGCGTCCAAGGAGTAGGTTATAATCCAAGGGTCCTTGGACGACCAACACGTTCATCTCGATGGTCTTCCCTTTCAATGTAACAGGTACATTGGGGAGGATCCCTAACAGTCGACTGGTTCCTTTATCAAAACCTGAGAGATTTCTCAACTCAGGTAAAAGCGCTGGGGAACCTAGTGCTTTCCAAGAAATAGAGGAAAGGATACTCACAGACGCCCCTTCATCAATGATAGTACCAGCCATAATCATTCTATAGATCTGGACAATGATTCTGAATGGTATACTGGCTGGTAACCGGGGTCTGCCTAGTTGATTCCAATCAAAGGATACAACCAGGTTGCTTGGTGGTGGGACCGAATATACGGCCGGGTATGACCCTGATGATGTTCCTTCCTGCGATAAAGGAATGGGCGCATTGCCCTGACGCTCATCAGAGTCGGTGCTGATGAAAAGAACCTGGATGGTGTCATCCTTATTCTCTTCAGTGAGGGTGTCGCATGAAGCTGACTCTTCGGCGACGGTGTCATTTGAAGACGGGTCTTCAATGACGGAGTCATTGGACGATGAAACCTCTGAAGGAAGAACCGGGTCAACTGCCGTTTCGACCTTTAGACTTTCGTCTGGTCTGGATTCAGTAGGTTCATTCTCAATGACCGACACTTCAGCTGACCACTTGAGCGGGTCAACTGGATTTTCAACTATCGAGGGATTTGGCGCGAGTTTTTGATATCCAGGAGGAAGTCGCAACGGTGAAACCGTGCGATCTTCTAAAACTCTCTTTGCCTCATCTAAGAATGGACATTTGTGGAGGGCATGATTGCCTTCACACAATAGACAGGGTGATCTTGGTCCCCTTCTTCGTCCTTCACTCTCGTTAGTTGACGGACTGCAATCAAGATGACAACCAGAGGTTGATGCTACCGGATTGTGCAACCTTGGGGACCAGTCCCTTAGTATCCGGGGAATACAAGGACAATCATGATGGAAGTGGATCCCTTTGCAAATGACACATGGCGATTTAGGCCCGGTCGGTGCAGTGTGTGGGTTTTTGTCAGCTTTCTTCTGCTTGCCCCCAGTTGCCTTCGCCAGAGGCTCCTTCTGCTTCTTTTCTCTCCTCTTCTTTTCCTTCTTCTCCTTGGGAGGCTGACTCTTGCCAGCTCTACCTTGCGAAGATGAGGGATCAGAGGAAGTATCGTAAGAAGTGGAAGGCTGGTGGGTAGTTCTAGATTGTTCTGACTGTTGATTCGACTGCTCAGGATTAGTGGCGATCTGGACTACATTAGTTGAAAAGAGCCATACAGGGAGGCTGATTGTCAATCCTGGAAGTGACAATGTAGCCATATGAGGCGCACCAACATCTCCCCAAGAGGAGAAGGGATTTGGACTTCCGCCAAGGTTACTTCCTTGGTTGGTGGGCTCCATACTTTTCAACTGAAAGATCAGCGTGGGAATAACAGGTGATTATGTTCCGCTTAAAATAAAATTTTATTAACGACGCTTTTAGACACAAACTTGCTTTTTCATGTTTTAAGAGTCGAGAAAAAGCTAAAGATGACTCTAGTCGCCTTCGATGTATTAACGAGCCCGAAGTGACAAATGCTCGGTTGGACTTTTTCAGTTATAGAGTTTGAAAAAGGCCAAAAGAAACTGCTCTGGAGATCTAGGCAGAGGGTGTGCCAAACCTTTCGCGAAACCACAGAATACGTTTTACGGTACGGGTGGTCGATCTTCGTGAATGCTGTGTTCACTGCATCGCGATCAGTAGGGCGGCCGACACGGTTTCCTAAGGATAAAGGATAAAAGCCTATAGGGGTCTCCCAATATACGCGACGGTACGCGGGAGCTCAAGTCCGTGTTAGTGCCACCGACTCTCAGGAGGAATCACCCACCTTCGTAGAGATCGACAGTCACTATGTTTAACGACGCCGGAACACGTCTCTACCTAGACCTCTAGATGTTTGCGTTAAGTTACAAAGCGTTGTTATGTAAATTGGGTTTATTTTAATGTTGATCTTTCTTAACAGTTTGCCTTTCAGGTTCGCCACGAGATGTATATATACAACTTCCTATATGCAATCTAAGAATGAGAAGCAAATCTTTTCAATCTTTCAACTTTGAAAACCTTAATCTACTGAGGGAAAAGAAAGACACAACTTTTTCCACAGATCATAGAACACACACTAAAATGCACATTTTCCTAAATCGCCAAGCACACAGTCAAATGCAAAATGCACAATGCATGTATTTCTTTTCGTTATCCTTAATGTTGATGTAAGACAGAAAGGAAACTGTTGTATAATTTTGAATCTAATTTCAAGTAGAAATAAACAAGCTTGTCCACAATCAAAAAGACACCTTATGATAGACTTGTTTAGACACTGGAAATGTATAGATTCAAACCATAAAATGAAAAACAAACAAACTCAAACAGCCATGAACAGTAATAAAACTAGCTCTTAAGATCACAAAGACACTTTTACAGTTCAGGATCTAAGAGGCCACAGCTATACTGGTTCGCTTTTCACAATGGGAAACTGTAACTGAAGCAAGAAATACTGAAAGAACACTCACAGTTTCATCACACAACTGAGGCGGAATAATGTCAAGGAAAGTAAGTTTACAGCAAGTACAATGACCAGCAAGCAATCAGCAAAAATCAGTGAAAACAGGGCTCAGACACTAAGGGAAACCTCAGCAAGACACTGGCTAACTGGACCAGCGCAGGCTCTGGTCTGTCAGTTTGATTCTCAGCGCAGTTCCCGAAGGGAGTACCTGCGTTGAAATGCAGACTGCCTGTGGACAGCCTGCACTGAGACACGAGAGTTGCGTTTACAAGGAATTCCGGGTCATAAAAGCTCAAAAATGCACTGTTTTTGCTGAAATAAAAAGCTATAGGTTAAGTACAGGCTAAGGGATGATCAAGAGGATGAAAAGCTATCACAAAGAGTAAAGAGTCTTTTGTAGATCAGCTCTTCAAATCTTGAATTTGCTCAGTAAATGAGCAAGAGCAGCAGTCCCTCTACTTCGCTTTTGATATAGTCAAAAGCTTTTCGATTTGGTACTCTTTTCTTCAAGAAATGAATAGAAAAATACTACAAACACCAACAAGATACTAGGCTCCCCAGCAGAGTCGCCAGTTTGTTGTGGGGAAAAGTATCCGACTCGGATGACCCTATCCCTACTCTAAAGGTGACAGTCTTTAGCAACAACTGAAAGTAAAGCTTTGATGTTTTCCTTTATGAAAGTACAGAGAGAAGGAAGAAAAGATTTAACCAACCTGGTGTCTTTCGCTTAGTCGATCCTTATCCTCTCTCTGTGTCTCTTGTTCCCAGCTCCTTGCTCTCTTTGCCGGCCCAGCTACACACAGATCCTGCACAAAACAAGAGAGGAAACTACAAGATACATGTACTCATAACTGATGCATGGATTAGAGTGAATCAAATATACAAGTAAATACAATACATCAATGCAATACAAGTATATAGGAGAACATGCAAAACTTTATTGATAGAAGTAACAGGGTTCTGAGAAGGTTACAACCATTGATGGCTCCAATCCAGCAGCACCTCCCCAGCAGCAAGAACTCTCCTCTTCACCTCTAGTAAAACAATCACCCAATAGCTCTAACTGTAAACCAACAGCACCTCCTTGCTTTACACAAAATTCCATCCTCCCTAGACCTCATAGAAGAGCTCTATATATAGGATAGAAGAAGAAAGGATGAGTCAGCTTGAGACTGACATAAAGCTGCCTTGTGTCCTCTTCCTCTTCAGTTAAACTTCAGTTCTTGAGTCCACTTGGAGATCCTTGCTTACACATGGAGATCAAGTACCTCTTACTCATCACAGGTCGAATCCCATGAACCAAGTGTCAGTTTGGAAGCTTCCTGGGCAATTGACACCTTGCAGAATGACTGTGCCACTTGGCCAATCTCGCCCAGCGCAGGTAGCCTTCATTAGTTTTGAATTTCAGCGCAGGTACAAGGAGGAGCAGTTGCATTCCAGCACAGATGCTCAGTGGAGCAGCTGACATGATCCAAAAATAGTCTGTTTTTGAGTGTTTTCAGGTGGAGAATTGATGGGAAGTGCTGTGGTTTGCTGACCTTGTTCTTCTAGGGGTAAGAACAACATGTTTAGGGACTGAGGATCCCTGTAATTATCGACATTTCATGCTCCATGTTACGAGGCACAAAAATGTCTATAACACATCCAAGAACCTGTATGCACTTGAGGTACAAGATGCATGCAAATCCTTGAGGATCAAGGCAAAGGTTAGAGACTTGGTGGTTGAGAGGGAGAGTATATTACCTCTCAACATGGAGCACCAGAAGAAGTCTCAGACAATTGTGGAGCAGCCACAATTGGTGCAGCAACTTCAGGAGGTTGTGGAGCAGCCACAACAAGGGAAGTTGAGAGGAGATCGAGTAGAGACATCTACTCATGCAGAGACCTCCAGTAGGGGGAAAATTCGAGCCAGGTAGGCAGAGGGATTACATGCAGCCATACCTCCAGGTAGGAGGTGGGGCGATGTGGAGTAATCGTCTCATGGAGGAGGGGCAGGATCCTTGAGGTACCCAACCTATTGGATGAGACCTTGCTACAGGAGCCCCAATGTGGAGTACCAAGTGTTGTTGGGAAAAGTATCCATTCAGAACGCCCCTATCCCACTCTAAGGTGTGATAGTGCCTTAGCAACAAACAAGGAAAACTATTTTCGTATTCTTCTTTATGAAATGTAAACGAAGAGGAAGGATGTAACTAACCTGTGTCTTTCGCTAGTTTGTTGATCCAATCGCTCTCCTCTTTGTTCGCTTCCCGCTGCCTGCTTCCTCACTGGTCCAGCTTCTCCAAGTTCCTGCGAGATCACAGAAAAGGGAAACTACACAAAAGGCATAGATTTACATTCATAAAAAGCTTAGGATCAGATTAAGCTAAACATGCAAATATAACAAAACATCATTGATATACAAGCATATAGGAGAAACTCAAATAGTTTTATTGATATGATAAGAAAGTCCAAGAGGAGATACAACCAAGTGAGTCCCGATCCAGCATCTACCTCTCAGCAAAGGAATCCCTTCCTCTCCTCCAACAAAGCATAAATCACCCAATGCACTAATCTCAATCTCAAACCAACAACAATTCTCTGCAAAGTACAAAATTCTAGCCTCTGGATCTCTGGGATGAGGGATCCATATATAGATGTAAGCAGAGAGGATGAGTCAGCTTATGTTTTGACTTGTGGCTTCTCTCTGTCAGTTCTTGCTTCCACTTAGAGACTGAGAGCCTCTTACTCATCATTAGTCGAATTCAGTGAGGCAAGTGTCATTGGAGAAGATTCTGGAAGCTTCCATTGTCTTTCCACCTCATTGAATGAGCTTGCCATTTGTCATTTCCCGCTCAACACACCCTGGTAGTGCATTCACCTACGTTGCAACGCACCTAGCCAGTGTATTTGGGTGCTTTGCAATGCAGGCAGCTAGTGGAGCCTCTGAATTGATCCTGATTTGACTACTTTTGAGCAGTTTTTGGTGGAGAACTTCTGGGAGAAGCTGTCATTGGTTGACCTTGTTCCTTTAGGGGCAGGAACAACACTTTTAGGGACTTTGGATCCCTTGGATTATGGACATTTCATGCTCAATGCTGTAAGGCACAAAAATGTCTATAACACCAAGAACTAATTGATTGGGTAGATACAGATGCGGATGGAGCAACAGAGAGAGCTACAGTGCAGGGAATCCTAGGATAGTGCAAAGCATGCATGCTGCAGCAATGCAAGAGGCACAAGTGTGTTGCACTGTGTAGGGTAGCACAGAGAAGGGTGCAACGGTGCAAGATGCATGGAGATGTTGCAGTAGCACAGAGGTTAGAGAGGGAGCACTTGTCAGCAGAAGGTAGAGCTTCAGCATCAGAGTATGTTTTCAGCCCAACAAAGAGTTCAGTTGGGACTTTTTTTTGTTCTGAGAGTTGTTGGAGCAAACACATTTGGTAGATGTGTTGCATGCAGAACATTCCAAAGGTACAGGATCAGGTTCGAGAGGAAACCTTTCTTGTTGAGAGGGAGTGTTGAAAATTGGAAATAAGAAATTGCTAAAAATAGAAGTGCTAGAAATAGCACTACTAAAAATAACAGTTTAGGCATCAGTGCTAGATTGGGCAACAGGGAATGAAAAATGGAAGTGCTAAAAATAGAAGTTCTATTTGTAGTAGTTCAAGTTGGATTCCTATTTTTAGACAATCCCTGGTCTAAAATAGGAAGTAAAATTTCAATTTGGTCTTACCAACAGTTTGAATATTAACTAATTAATTCTCCATGAGTTAATTAGTTAAGGAAAATCAAACTTGAAGTCTTTGTGAGAACATGCAATAATTTCTCCTCTGATTGGGGAATGTGTCCTTGATTTGCTCCACTAATTGAGGAATTAAGGATGAGTTCTATATTGAGAGGATCATTTGACTTAGTTTAACTTAGTCAAGTTCAGTTAGATTAATTTAACAAGTTGTTAAATTAATGAGATACAGTTTGTTAATGCTTGCATGCATGTGACAACTATTATTTTCAGATAACTGAGTATTCTCTCATGGATAACTAATGCATGGTAGTTCAGACAGACATCTAGTTGAGATCAGAGAAGGGATAGTGTACTATCAGTTGGATGAATATTTTTCCTATAAAGGAAGCTCATCCATGATGAGGATTTATCTCCTTCAGGTTTGTGCAGTTAGATTAGAGGTTAGTGAGTGTGTGAAGAGGACAATTCACACATGTGACATCACTAGACCCCAAGGAAACTGCACAAGGAAATAGGAGGCTTGGAGGGCAGAGGAGAAGGTTTGTGAGAAGCCTTTAACTATCTATAAGTAGCAGAGGGATTGTATTGAGAGCTAGATAGCTTCCGAGCTAAGGCTTTGTGTAATCTGGACTATATTTCCACTTGTATGATAATACAGAGATGGGCTTTTAGGCAGGTGCTTTCCCCAGGTAAATTCTTCTATGTTATGTGTGATTGATTCCTTCTTATCAGTTATATGTGTTCATGCTTGATGTTGCTCATGGTTGATTAAGTTTCCACTAAATTTTTTGTAGAAGTAGATCAAATGTTTTTCTTTAGTGCATTGCATTACCAGGTTGATCTACAGGTGGGAAATTTCTACATGGTATTAGAGCTAGCTGATTTGTAGAAAAAGTTCTACATGGTATCAAAGCTAGCTGATTTGTAGAAAAATTCTACAAAATTCTACAATGATCGCTAGAGTGCTTAATATACCACGTTAACATGCAATCCTGCAGCGCGCTTACAAAGGTAGCCTTTTTAATGTTATCATATGTAACACCTTGGGCTTCCCATACTACCTTTACCACAAACCAGAACTAATCTAGTTCCTCATTTCCTATGCCTTTAAACACAGGAAACTTGATCGCACTCGCCATTCCAACCCTTGGAGGTGGTGGAGGTGGGGTAGGTGGAGATTGGGTGGATGGAGGTGAAGAATGCAACAGTGTGGATGGGTGCGGTAGTTGTGGGATGTGTTGCTTTATCAACCAGACTGCACTTCTCGAAGAAAACCCAACAAGCTCCTCCTCGTTTTCCCATGAAATTGAAATCAGGGGACTGTTCTCTAATCCTTCGACCCCTTGGTAGCCTCTTCCACTCCACGTTACCCTGGACATAAATGGATTCGCATAACCCGTTTTTCACATAACAACATTTTAATCCAGGTATTCAGTGATTTGATGTACTTACCTTGCGGTCCTTTGAGAAATTGCCTTTCAGCTTTGCTATAGCTGATAGTTGTATCTATTGTGAATTCAGTGATAAACCCTCCTATTACCTGATCCAACCAATGATCTACAACCCACACGATCTTATCGTCAGATGCCTCTATCCTACATATTAACTCTGACATCCAAACTATTGGTTGATCAAGCTTACACCTTCATGTGCTTTCTGCTAGCCTCGCAATCCACTTGTATAGTTCCAACTCAAAGGACGCGAAGACGATCTTGTGGGTTTCTGTGTATATGTAGCGATCCAGCCACCTCATTTTGGATATCTGTGGGGTTTTGTTTTCCTACACCACGAACTCATGAATCTTTTTATCCAACCAATCTTCAATCTCTTTTTTCGTAGGGTTCCAGTGTTCTAACATCAGACATCCCTTTAGGAAAATCCCGGTCCTTGCAACGAAACCATTTGTTGGCTTATTGGGTGCTGACCTAGGTTCAGAATAGTTTTTAGCCAAACAAATCCCGTACTACCGGCCCTTTTGGCAACAATCTGCGGAGCGCGGATTGAAGTCCCACCTGAGGCAGTAGGGGAGGGTGCTAGAACCAGGTTTCCACACCCCAAGGATGTCTTGATGATGTCTGGAGACTTCGCAACCTGATCTACTTAATTCTGTTAGTCTGCGCAGTGTTTGGGACCTCACGAAGAACCTTGAGGGGGAGTTTCTTAGCTCCTTAGTCTTCTTACTATTATTATAGATCTAATATATTATTTAAGGTCTTTAAGCAAACATTTAACAATTAAACCCAGTGCGCGCAGTCATAAATATACTTCATAAAATCATAACATAAGCATAAACATTCATATCAGTGATCAGATACACAATATTTCAAAACCACTTATCTTTATTAATATTCTGTTCAGTACATTCCACTTTCTGCCATGCACACTCAGCTGTAGGGGTTACGCACACAGTTGTGGACTCTACCAGGCCTCTGCGCACACAGCTGCAGAGCCTCTTCTACCCTCTACTACCCTCGACTTGAACTTACAGACTCAGAGCACTTTCAATTTCACAAACCCATACACTTTAGATCTTCAACCAAGCTACTATCAAGAAATGCCTTCTAAACCTAGATCCTTGCTTTATTTATACATTTCCATGGTCCGCGGACCATGACAAGCCGACACATCCTAGATTAATCTATAATATTTTAGGGTGGACTACCCTTGGACTTAACCCATTACATTCCGCGCTCCATGCACTTTGCAGAACCTTTTACCATACTTTTACCCAAAATTGTGGGCTTCAGCCCCAAAATCGTTACACAAGGTATCCACTGCCCAACAGCTTGATAGATATTTACTTGATAAAATTTGTAGAAAATACCACCCATGGTTGATTCTATTTGAAACAAAGAAGAAAAAACAATCTATTTATTTACCTTTTACCTGGGGGGAGATTATTGTAAGGAATTATGCCCATCTAGAAAAATTATCAAAATCATTGTGTTATTTAAACTTGTTTGAAATATAACCTATCTAGGGATTTGACCTTGAAGGCATATTTTTAGAACATCTAGTTGTCGTTAGATATGAGAACTTTTTCAAAGGAATTCTTGAAGAAAGAAAATAAATTTGTATATACCCACCCAAAGAGAAGGAAGTATCCACCCCTTCCACACAAGAAATTATGGAAACTAGAACCAACATGGGAGAAAAAACTAACATAGGCAAAAGGTCTACTAATGCTTAACCATCTTCAACACCATAGTCTTACCAAATTTTATCTTCTAGTCATAAGAAAAGAAATCATGTCCATATTAGAGGAGAGAGAAATGATAGACACTCTAGTGGAGGATATGGATAGAAGCCACCTCCTCGAGTGACTTTAGAAAATCCACATATTACCAGTTCATCTAAAAGTAAAAGTTATACCGTGAAAGGGTCCAAAATTGCAAAAGGACCTAATGATATGGAAGTTGATAGTACTACCATGCATGATTAGGTTACGGAAATTATGTTAAAAACCAAGAAAAATGATACAAGTTTTTTTTTTTTTAAAGAACCAATCACCTTTGAGTACAAATCTTTGGTTATACAAAACACCTAGTATGACACAGAAGTTAAGAAGTCGTGATTAAAAAAAATTAAGGTTCAAAATAAGAAGGTGACTATCCAATGGAATTATGAAGTTGATGTTTCTAGGGTTGGACCCACAAGCCTCTTAAAGTTGGAACAAACTATAAGAGAGGACTATGCACACTCTACTTCTGAAAAAGAAAAACAAAATTGAGGCTTAAAATGCAGATAAATGGGCTTGAAGAAGCTATAAATCCTTCTCCATTATTTATGATTGTTTTCTATTAAAGGACAAAAAAATGCAGTCGTTACCCTTGTCACACACCAAAGAGTCAAGAAAGAAGCGCACCTACCGAATGGTTTCAAATTATATGTCAAAACTAATATTAGTAAGTGACTGGAAATTATCGAAGAAGTATGGAAAATTGCTTTGCATCTAATGAACTTATCCCAGATGATTCATTCATTTGTTGAATATTTGAAAATAGATCTCTAGGATGATCAACATTTTCTTGATAATAAATTATCTACTTTTGTCAATAAAGTAAGTATTCTAAATGATTTCTAAAGAACACAACAAAACATTCATAATCTAGAGAGAATAAGGAAAATGAAAGTTGGATGATTTGATAGAATTAAAACCTTAAAAAAGGCTATTGCTAAGTGTTCACATATTGATTCTCGTATAAGTAATACTTCTATTAAAGATATAAAAGTTGTTGGGGACCTTTAGGGCCCATGGATAATCAAATATTCCATAACGATTCCCTAAATATATTAAAAGAAGAATTGAAAATTATTAAAAGATCATTGGGCATTGAATTTGAAAGCCTAACATAATTTCTTGTGGCTTGGACTAAAAAGTGGTTGGTTACCTTTGTTAATAACAATGATGACCAATTACCTACAACCAAACAACTATAATCAAATGCATAAGAAATTGTGGAGGAGATATTTGAGCTACTTGCTAAGAAATATATAATAGTTCCCCCCATGAAGGAATATATTGCAGAATGGACTTAAAGGTTTTTAAAAGAAATCATTAATCCCCAATAACTATTAAAGGAGTTGGGATAAAAATATTCCTTGTAGCCATATCTACTAGAGACTTCTTCGACCTTCTATCTTCATATTGGATTATTTTGACTTTGTTGAAATTGTTTCAAGTTTTCTAATGCCAATCCCTTATAGTATTTTCTATTTTCCTTCTAGGTACCTTTTATCATTACTATTGGTCCATGGGAGCCTAATCCCAATCCCATTACAAGGAGAATGCATTTATTTTTATGATTAAAAAATAGAATTTTGTTAACTATGCTTTAGGAACTAAACTATATTCTAAGACTTTAAGTCTAAAATATTATTTTTTGACTCTAACAGAGAGATTATTAAGAGAAATCATTTCATTTGTGGTTTTGAAGATTGAATTTCCAAATAAGAAGTAGGAATCTCATTAATGTTTTCCTATGCTTTTGTGATTCCACATGCATGAAATCAATTTATAGTTCTCTGTAAATGTGGAGCAATACTTTTTGTTTCCTTCTATTCAATTTTCTTCATTTATCTTTCCTCACATATGCTTAAGAATTTCCATGTGCATCGAGATAATTAAAATTTAATTTATTCTTTTATTTTATCTTCTCTCCGAAGAACACTTGTTCACTCACAAGTGAATGATTTCAATGTTTAATCTTTGATATTCAAGTCTTATATGAGTGTGTTCAAATAGAGGAGAACCAACTCTTAAAAATGTCTATGTATTATGGAAGCATACCTTATGAGGTTGACCTTTGTACTTGCTAGTAAGAAACATCAACATTCCTAGCAACTCAACCTAGGATCAAAAAGTCAATATTTCTTTTGCAATAGATGACTCATCCTTATTCAATCCAACCTAATCTTCCCAATAGAGTGGAATACCAAAGGAGCATATTACGCCAAATATACAATTTGATATTGGAAATAATGAAAATACGACAAGAGCTATAATGATTGTGGCAAATTCTATCCCAACAAGAACTACCTACACCTTGAAATCTAGAAAGGAAACTTCATTGAAATACAAATTTGAAGATATGTGATTCAAATAATCCAAAACAAACACTAGCAAGGAGCCTAAGAAAAAGGTTTTCTAAAAATGTTATACCTTTAAGAGTGAAGAAATGTATTTTTGGGATGGGTCCCCTGGGTCATTTTGGGGTTAGTTAACCCAAATTTTGTATACAATTTTGTAAAAGATGTAAAATCTCCATGATATGTGGATGAAGAGCGCGTAGATGAATAAGAGTCAAAGGGGCTTAGCCCCTTGTTTTGGGTAAAGTTTTGAGTTGGTTTTGAGATTCACCCATGGTATGTGGAGCATGGCATTTTATTGAAAAGTATATAAATAGGTGATTATTACAGAGTCTAAGGGAAGGGAAAAAAATGGAAGTTAATAAAAGACATGGACTAGAATCGTAAGGAAGAAGTGCATCTACACTGTTGTGGGTAGAAGAAAGGCTTTGTAGTTGAGTGCGGAGAGGCTTAGGAAGAGTCCACAGCTGAGTGCATGGACCCCTATAGTTGTGTGCACATAGTAGTTTGAGTCTGTATTGAAGAATTCTAAGTAATAAAGATTGATTTGAAGTGGAATACTTGCATCTATCTATTATCTGGTTATTTATTATCTGTTTATCACGTTGATTGTTGTTTCATGTGACTTAATGTCTTGTCTCCATGTGAATTGGGTTAATTTAGCTTATTTTCACTTAATAATTTGATCGCATAATATTTGCAAAGGTTTAGAGTTACTTTGACTTAGATTCAGATCAGAGACATAGGTCTTGTTATAGACATATTTGGGCACTGCAACCCCAATCACATATTTCCATAAACCAGGGGATTCTAAACCCCTTAAAGTTTTGTTTCATACCCTAAAGGAACAAGGTCAGCTGATTACATCATTTCCCAGAAGTTCTCCCTGAAAAACTACTCAGAACTGGACCATACAAACTGCTCCATGCATAGGGTGCGATGCATCTCACCTATTACACACGGGGGTTGTGATGCATACTAGAAATCCCTTCTGTAGGATGCGATGACTGAGAGCAGACAAATGGCAAAAGTAGTTTTCTAGGTGGAAACTCAAAGAATCTTCTAGAAACTACTCATATGACACTTGCCTCTCTGAATTAGCCCAAGGATGAGTAAGAGATCATGAAATCTCCAAGTGGAACAAAGAACTATTAGTGAAATGACACTAATAAAAATCCCAAAAGCTGACTCACTCTCCTATAAACATCTATATATGGATCCCTCATCCTAGATATCCAGAGGCTAGAATTTTGTAATTTGCAAGGAAGTTCTATTGGTTTCTCTTTGAATACATTGTTGGGTGATCTTGCTTTGTATGAGGTGAAGAGGGCTTTCATCCTGGGAGGATGATGCTAGATCAGACAGCTTGGTTGTAATCCTCTCTTCTACTACTTCTATCAATAAAGCTATTTGAGTTTTCCTCCATATGCTTGTATATCTCTGAATCTTGTATTTGTATATGCATTTATATGGTTAATGTACACCTGATCCTACATTGTTTATGGTTATAGATCTCTATGCTTTGATGGTATTTTGCTGCTTTGACTCTACAGGTGTTCTTCGAAGCGGGACAAGTGAGAAAGGAGTGGCGAAATCTCTATCAAGGGAGAGAGGAAACAAGCAAGGAGACTAGCGAAAGACTGAGGTTGGTACTTGTCTAGTCAATTTAATGTCTTAAATTGCTCTACATAAATTATCAATCCGGGTATCGTAAACTGATGAAGTGTGGTGCACCATATGTGCTTAGTTAACCTTTTTCTTACTTCGTTGTTTTATAGTTTATGTTGTTTTGGGGGTTTTGTTCTTCTTGGTTTCCTAAAGTGTCTAATGGAAATGAAAATCCTATTCTAAGGTCTTAAGAATACTTTTAAAGGACAAGTATGGATAGAGATTTCAAGACAAGGCCTATGTCCCTAATGGTAACTTCCAAAACTTAGCACTTCAAAAGATCTTAAAACATGTTATTGATGGAATTTTTTTTTTTTTTTCTGAATAATACTGAGCTATTATATTACAAAAAAACAAAAATTACATCAACAGTATTACAACAGAGCCGAAGCCCTGTGATTCCTGTCGTAGGACTGACAGTAGGCTCAGGAATAATCATCTCCAGAATTACAAAAGACTGACACTTGAACCAAATCGACATTCATGAGACCGACATACATATTTGGCCGAGACTGAAACACATGGAGTCTGACACAGCTATAGATAGCCGACACTGTAACAGAGAAGGACAGAATTATATAATGACATAGAACAGACACATATAAGATAGCGATGAGAGCAGACAGTGAAAAAATTCCTTGCTTAGAAACCTGTAGCGAAATGCTGGGCGAACTATTCATCATCTGTGGTGTGCGGGTCGTCCTCCATTTTGCATCTGGGAGGCTGGTGGATGTCCGGTTCGGTGGGAACGTTGCGCAGCACAGGTTCACTTGGGCCTGCCCCAGGATCTGGGGAGAAGCTATCTTGAACAGGGCGCAGCATGTCAATGACGGGAAGTTGCATATCAACTGTGGGAGCCAACCCAGGAATCCGCGGAGGGCTGGCATGAGGAGCCTCTTCTTGACCCCGAGGGTTGCTGCAGTGCTCCACCGAAACCGTTACAAAGAAAGTGGAATTTGACAGTGTACATGGAATGCGGTATCTTACCATTGGATGCTTAGAGTGCCCACATTCCATCCGCTCATGGTGTTCCGCTGCTCTTCCTTTGCCCACAGCCCTTCCCCTGGTACGTCTGCGTTCAGAAGAAACCTCGATTGAAGAGGAGGGGAGGGGGCTTGCCTCTGAGACGAGGCCCTGCCTCTATAACTCCCGCGCCTACTGATCCCTCGTTGGCGCTCTCGCTACATCCTTGAATTGGGTGGGTAGCAGGTGTATTCTTGCGTAACCTCCCTCGGAACCATACTCCCAATCCTTATACCAGGCTGCGGGTAACAGGTATACACCACCGCCGAGTTCCCAGTCCTTATACAAGACTGCGGGTGAATGACAGGGATGTCATACTTCTCCAAATTGCTTAGATTGAAGGAATACCCCCTCGCTGCCTCAGAACCTCCACATCCGCTCTCAGAACCCAAACAGGAGCCCACACAGTGAGCCACCACCACCTCCCTCAGGACCAGAGCATGAGCAAACGCAGATTGCGGGAGAATGTCCGAGAAGCTGTGGCTTTGAAGCGCCATGTTCCAATTACCAAGACGTGCAGTTAATGTCGAAGGGTCTCGTCTGCCTTGAACCATTACCTGCATTCTTAAATGCTGCATGATGTTATTGATGGAATTAGTACTTAAACAAAAGTGTAAATATGCAGCTACTTCAATCAAAATAGAATGCAATAACCAATCAATGAGCTAGTGACTATGAAACCCAGTATCCTTGCTGCTGTATAAAAAGAAAACTGAAGAAAGTAAAAATTGAACTTAAAGCAACTCAAAGACTGAAAGAAAAGCAACTAAATCACACTACTTCAACCCCTGTTCTAATCCTTTACCCTTCAACTCAATCTGCCTATGGGGAGTAATCATAAACAAGCTGAGTAATATGATATCTAAATTGCAAGAAATTAAATTGCATAAAAGGAAACTAATCACACTACTCCAACCCCTGTTCTGATCCTTTACCCTTCAACTCAATCTGCCTATGGGGAGTAATCATAAACAAGCTGAGTAATATGATATCTAAATTGCAGGAAAGCAAACTAAATCACACTACTTCAACCCCCATTCTGATCCTTCTCCTTTCAACTCAATCTGTCTATAGGAAGTAATCATAAACGAGCTGAGTAATATGACATCTAAATTGCATGAAAGTAAATGAACAAAACAAAACTGAAAGAAATAACAATGCTGGAATTAGAACTCAAAAAAAATAAATCAGCAGAAGGACAAGATGATTCCATCATGTCATTAGTCATTAAAAAGCTATGTGCATTACTAACCTACAATCAACCGGTTGAACACACTTGCATGAATTAAAATTGCATGAATGAAAAATCTAATCTACCAACTTGAAAGCAATCAAATGACATAATGAAATCAAAGAAAAATTTACAAAATGAAATCTACTCTACCTTACATTCTAATATGCTCCATGACATCTACTTCACATCTCCTTCCATGTTGAGAACATCAAAGCTTTATTCAAAATCTTCAAGATTACAAAGTACAGCAGAGCTCTCCAAAGCTTTCAAAAGCCATCAAGGAAGAACTACAAACTCACAAGCTAAAAAGACTTAAGAACTCCAAACTCTAAGCTAACAAATGAAGGAGAGAGATCTCCTATTTATACAAAAATATGAGAAGCCATCTCATTAATGAGAGTCCATGAATCTCTCCCTCTACCTCTAGAGTCCTAATCAAAATAGGAACTGATAAGACACATGTCTTCTTAGAGTTACAATACAATTAGGAGATGTGACACATATCCTCATGATCCCATGATTCTTTCCACTCAAATTCGAATTTGGCCTTAGAGTGCCACATAAGGGTTTTCTTGAAGCCTCCTTTCAACCTACACATGTCAACAATCTCAACCCATTTGTTAGGTATAAGCATATGCACATTATTTTCTAATTTTTAACCACAAATTCACTTAAAAGGCTTAGAATTAATAAAGATTGGAAAAACATAAATGTGGCCCAATGATAATGAAAGTGGGATGAATGTGGTGACATAGTAGTGAAATGGAGGTGAAATGGAGGTGATATAATGGACATAATAGTGAAAGTGTAATGGAAATGAATGACATTTTCAAGACTCAACATGCCCCCCAACTGAAGCTATTGCATGTCCTCATGCAATATATATTACATTAACTCTTTTGATCCTTGAGCTTTTGCTTAACTTTGCATGATATCATTTGATAACTTCATATTTCTGCAAAGTGTTTCACTTGAATTGCAACATGGTTGGTTCTTGTGTTACAACCATTTTTATTTATTTTTTGTTGCCTTCTATTTTGACCTTTGAACTTTGCATAATGATATTTTGATTATTGTTGCAAAGTATATCTTTATTGGATTGCATGATGGTTGGTTCTTGTGTGACAACCATGATTTTGTTTGTATCTAATTTATCCTTTAAGAACTTTTTTCAAAAGCCATTGTATGCTCATAATAGCAATGTAATAATTAATATATGTTGGAAGTATGTGAGCTCCTGAATATGATATGGACATGGCAAGATATGAATATGAATGTATCCCCCCCCCCAACTGATGGTATTGGCAATTTTATGAAATGAGGAAGAGAAATGTTTTTCCAACAATTATCATTCTAGCTTTTTATGGAAAGCTATGGTCAAAAGTTAGAAAATGACGTACCTTCACTTACCCTTGGAATGGATGAGTTGTATGTGTAGTGGCTGAAAATTTCTGATCATATTCTTCTTCAAGTGGCTGAACAAGAGGAGTCATGGATAGAGAGATAGGATGACTTTTTATTGCTTCTACTAAAACTTGCTGAATCTGCTCCAAAATGCTGAAAATAATAGTCTTCATGTCTTCAAAACTCACTGGCACAATTCCTACTATGTGAAAAGATGTTCTGATGTCGAACATAGTAGGAAATTTTTGTCTTAGTGGCCATTAATGGATGCCACTAGTCAACACGAGAACTCTCACCATTGATGACAATGAGAGTCAAGATGCCCAAACACATCTTGCTAGGCACGAATGAATTTGTTGATGTTGAGTCACCTAGAAGATCTAACGAACAAGGGACATTAATGTATTCTCATTGTTTGTCAGCGTGAGGACTTGCCATTAAGGCATGCAAGCCTCAACGTGTTTTTACAAAGAACTTAGACTCAAAGGACTATGGACTCAATAATTTGCATTGAAGCAGGGCTTATTTGCGGAATGAAAATGACAAGGAATGGAAGATGAAAATGGAAGATGGAAATGGAAAGTAGAAATGGTAATGGGCAATAAGCATATGAATGAGCCTCTTGCTTTAATTTGTGGGTTATGAATGGACAAAAAGAGATGGAAAGTGTATGTGAATGTAATTGGAAAATATGGAGGAAAATGAGATGAATGGTTTATTATGAAGTATGGATGTGATGGATGGATTTGATGGAGACAATAGTATCTGAAAGTTTTTCAAGTGTTTGGATCTGATTTTGCATCAGCATATTTCCTCTTTGTTGCTGATCATCCTCTTATGAAACAAATTGGTCTCTTAGAGAGACACCATTCTCTTGTAGTCATTTGTCCTTCCTCCTGGAACCTGCAAGAAAAACTAATACTTCTTCTGCAATGGAATGTAAGATTATCAAAGGAGAGCGGTGATCAATCTCTCTAGTTATGATATTTACACACAAAAATAAGAATTTGTATTAGTGAAACAAGTTCTCAAAGGAAAAATCAAAAGAATTTATACCTGATCTGGAATTAGTGCCTCAAGTTGATGTTGCTTCTTTTCAGCAATTTATTTCATTATTTTCCATTTCAAACTCAAATGATGGATTTATCATTGTGTAGATCTTGTTGAGATCTTTCCAATGGTACTTAAATCATCAAAATTCGATTTTGTATGAAAAAGTTAGGCTGATTTGAACAATGAGGTTTTTCTGGCTGCGGAATTGGAGAACAACTACGGAATTGGACTTTAGCTGCGGAATGTGCACAGTTTCTGTAGCTAAAAATCTTGAATAAAAATTTAGCCATTCATTTTTCATCATCAATCCAAAATTAATCAATACCTTTACAAAAGTGAGCAAATAACTTATTCATTTCATTGATTAAAATTTTTTATTTTTTTCTTGACATGCAACGACTCAGTGTGGCGACTCAATGTGGCCACTTAGTGATAACACACAATTTGACTTCCCTTTGACCGGAGTCTTTTTTATCGAATTGGATCAGATGAATAGGACACCATCCATGTACTAACATTCCCCCAGCTACCCATGTGGCTTGTTTTGCTTAATGACACTTGCAACCTAGAGTTTAACAAAACAGCTGCGGAAATTAAGCCAGCTGCGGAAAGTTGAATCAGCTGCGGAAAGTGAAGCCAGCTGCAGAATGTTGAATCAGCTGCGGAAAGTGACTGAAACAGTCAACCATCAATTTTACGCATATTTTGGATACTTTTTTCATGCATAACTTTTTATCTCTTCCGCACTTTCCTGTGGAGTTTCTGTAACCTTAAAAGTGAGTGATTCATCTTTAAAACAGAGGTTTTCAATTGAAACAAAACCAACCAAAAAGATATTGATCCCTTCTCTAATTGAAAATGCCAGTGTTACTACACAATAAGCCCCAGGCATCCCATATAGACAGCAGATAAAATCTTATAAATATTCAATGATACTAAGGTCGTGCTTAATAATAACATAATTGTTTGGCCTGAGCAGGGATTGGACTATTTGTGCAGCTTTATGCTGTAATAATACGTTGTTTTGAATCCAAGTATGCAATTGTAACTCGCTGTAATTTTCCACCAAAAAAGATTTATTATATTAATTTTTCAATTTGAAGTGGTTTCATGACATCAGATGTGAATTGAGTGTGCGTATATGAATCACGGTTTTTTTTTTTTGTGCAATAAATACCTAACAGTTGACTGGAACTTCCGTTGATCTTCTACGGTTTGTATGACACATTGGATTCAGGATTCTCCACATCTGTCTACAAGATCTGGTTTCAGCATGCGTATAAAAATTGTCTTCCCTATTCCATTTTCTCCCAAAATTTAACCGGAAGTAACGGAACAGGTACAGATGGGTGGCAGCGACTTCATGGGGTTTAATGACAGAGAGTCGTGTTCAATTGGGATATGTCTCTAAACAGGTGTGAGTTTATTAAGATGGAAGGCGTGTAATCAGGTTTTAGATGCCAGCATACAGTTGATTCCCAATTAGAATTCCCTTCCTCAGGCACACCGAATTGAATCACACATCAAACTATCAGTTAATTAATTCAAATTTCGTTTTTTTCCCCCGCGGCCTGCAAAAATGGCCTCCAAAGAACCGAAGATTTCTCCTAGATCACCACAAATTTCTTCAAACAGTTTTTGGGTTATCTAATTGACCCAGCTGGAAAAAAAACCCATGTTTTCTTTTCTTCAAATTCGTCTTTGTTTGGGCAAATCGAGCGTTTGAAATTTGACGTTTTTTCAGTTGTTTACGTTTTTATGAGTTTTACTGTTCTGCATTCGGCCTGTAGAATTTTTGAATTAGTGGTTGGATGATACGACTTTGTGCATTCTCATACATGTCAAGCTGTCCACCACAATTTTCACCTTTTCACAGCAATGAAAAGAAAAAGAAGAACGAATCCTCAAAAGAGTCCAAGTACTTGCATGTTAAGCTTCTGCTGTTTCCCTCATGGAAAAAAAAAATATATCATTTGCCTATCCATCTGTTCACCCAACTAAACCCCCATAAGCAGCAGCCAGCCAGCCAGCCGAGCTTCCTACCACTGGTCATCATCATCTATCCATACACACTTTGTCCTACTATTCCCACGTCATGAGAGTCTGGTCTTCTCCTGATTTTGTTTAATGTTAGGTAATAGCTCAAACAAAACAAAAAACAACAGCCCCTTTTACAGCAATTTGTGAGCCCCGCAAACCCAAAATAATGGTGATTTTAATAGGGTGTTCCAGTGGCTAATCTCTCATCATCATGGCCCAATTCGTTCCCCTTAACAAAAAGCTTAATGTGCTTCTATTTTTATATTTTTTTTAACAAATGTTCTTGCAGGTTTGTTTCAGGGCCAATGCTTGGACAGGGATGCATATTTCTTGTTAAGCCCACAGTGGAAGCTAGGATTGTTTTTCTCTTTTCTTCTTCTCTGAAATTGTAAAATTTTATAAAAAGGATTAATGATTTTCAATTTCAGGCAGCAAATACTTCAAGAAAAACATGTTAAAAACAGGACTTTGACTGAGGTCTTAGGCTGGTTTTTCATTGATCTGAGCTGGGTGACTAGGATAGGATCCATGTCGGGACGATTCTGGAGATGCCCATGTGGTCGATTTCTCCATTGGACGCTTGTAACCTGCTAAACCTTGAAACAGCTGCGGAATTCTCAACTAGCTGCGGAATCAGGGCACTTTCCGCAGCTAAGTTGCAAAACCTTATTAGAACAGGATACAGTGTTTTGAAGACCACTACAAACCATAACCAGACAATTTTGGACAATTTGAACCTATCAAAGCAGTTGAGTTTCATTTTTTCATTTTTTCATTTTTTTTTTTATTGAATCAATTGAAATGATGAAGTTTATTTTGTCTCCTCTTTTTTTTTCTTTTCTTTTTTTACATAACAATTCTTTTTTTGATCCTCTAGATCATACAAAGTGCAAGAGGAGAGCATACTCAATAATTATTAATTTTTTTTTTTACATAACAATCATTTTTCTGATCCTCCAGATCACACAAAGTGCAGGAGGAAAGCATACTCAAGAATTGTTAATTTTTTTTAGATGTAAGAAATAAGGTCTCCTAATTACACTTCCCCGGCAACGGCGCCAAAATGTCTAGTCAATTTAATGTCTTAAATTGCTCTACATAAATTATTAGTCCGGGCATCGTAAATTGATGAAGTGTAGTGCACCATATGTGCTTAGTTAACCTTTTTCTTACTTCGTTGTTTTATAGTTTATGTTGTTTTGGGGGTTTTGTTCTTGTTGGTTTCCTAAAGTGTCTAATGCAAATGAAAATCATATTCTAAGGTCTTAAGAATACTTTTAAAGGACATGTATGGATAGAGATTTCAAGACAAGGCCTATGTCCCTAATAGTAACTTCCAAAACTTAGCACTTCAAAAGATCTTAAAACATGTTATTGATGGAATTAGTACTTAAACAAAAGTGTAAATATGCAGCTACTTCAATCAAAATAGAATGCAATAAGCAATCAATGAGCTAGTGACTATGAAACCCATTATCCTTGCTGCTGTATAAAAATAAAACTGAAGAAAGTAAAAACTGAACTTAAAGCAACTCAAAGACTGAAAGCAAAGCAACTAAATCACACTACTTCAACCCCTGTTCTGATCCTTTACCCTTCAACTCAATCTGCCTATGGGGAGTAATCATAAACAAGCTGAGTAATATGATATCTAAATTGCAGGAAATTAAATTGCATAAAAGGAAACTAATCACACTACTCCAACCCCTGTTCTGATCCTTTACCCTTCAACTCAATCTGCCTATGGGGAGTAATCATAAACAAGCTGAGTAATATGATATCTAAATTGCAGTAAAGCAAACTAAATCACACTACTTCAACCCCCGTTCTGATCCTTCTCCTTTCAACTCAATCCGTCTATAGGAAGTAATCATAAACGAGCTGAGTAATATGATATCTAAATTGCATGAAAGTAAATGAGCAAAACAAAACTGAAAGAAATAACAATGATGGAATTAGAACTCAAAAAAAAAAATCAGCAGAAGAACAAGATGATTCCATCATGTCATTAGTCATTAAAAAGCTATGTGCATTACTAACCTACAATCAACGGGTTGAACACACTTGCATGAATTAAAATTGCATGAATGAAAAATCTAATCTACCAACTTGAAAGCAATCAAATGACATAATGAAATCAAAGCAAAATTTACAAAATGAAATCTACTCTACCTTACATTCTAATATGCTCCATGACATCTACTTCACATCTCCTTCCATGTTTAGAACATCAAAGCTTTATTCAAAATCTTCAAAATTACAAAGTACAACAAAGCTCTCCAAAGCTTTCAAAAGCCATCAAGGAAGAACTACAAACTCACAAGCTAAAAAGACTTAAGAACTCCAAACTCTAAGCTAACAAATGAAGGAGAGAGATCTCCTATTTATACAAAAATATGAGAAGCCATCTCATTAATGAGAGTCCATGAATCTCTCCCTCTACCTCTAGAGTCTTAATCAAAATAGGAACTGATAAGACACATGTCTTCTTAGAGTTACAATACAATTAGGAGATGTGACACATATCCTCATGATCCCATGATTCTTTCCACTCAAATTCGAATTTGGCCTTAGAGTGCCACATAAGGGTCTTCTAGAAGCCTCCTTTCAACCTACACATGTCAACAATCTCAACCCATTTGTTAGGTATAAGCATATGCACATTATTTTCTAATTTTTAACCACAAATTCACTTAAAAGGCTTAGAATTAATAAAGATTGGAAAAACATAAATGTGGCCCAATGATAATGAAAGTGGGATGAATGTGGTGACATAGTAGTGAAATGGAGGTGAAATGGAGGTGATATAATGGACATAATAATGAAAGTGTAATGGAAATGAATGACATTTTCAAGACTCAATAGTACTCTCTTCTTATTATAGAGTTCAGGCTTCTGTGATCCATATCAAGTTTGTGAGAGATTTTTCGGCGAAAATCACATGGAATATCATTTGTCGACGCGTTTCGAACCAACTAGTGTGGTTCATCGTCAGGACAAGTTGAACCACACTAGTTGGTTCGAAACGCGTCGACAAATGATATTCCATATGATTTTTGCCGAAAAATCTCTCACATACTCTCTTCTTCTCTCTCATCTATCTCTCATAAAGGAAAACACAAGTGACTTTAGTTTGTTTGTTTCTAAGATAGCTACCCATCTTAGTGGGACTAGCAGCTCTGAATGGACACTAGTTTTCCTGATAACAAAATGGTGACTCCGCTAGGGAGCGAATAGTTTGTTTGTTTTTTTACTGTTGTTTGCTTTATAAACCACAGACGGAGCCTAAAGTTAAGCCAGCTAGCCTTCGAACTGCTTTTGCTATGAAACTGCAAAGTAGATCAATGCTACTTCAGTCAATATCTGGGTTGGTTTATGAACTGAACATCTAGCTTGCAAACATCCTAAATGCCCTGGTGGTAGCTCAAATAGCCTCATTAGATCAGCCCCTATACTTTGTGTTTACTGACAATCATTAGCTCAGCCTAATTCCCTAAACTTAGCTGCAAACTGTGAGTGAAAACCAAGCTCAGTCTCATCCCTGGACCGTCGCAATGTCTCTTCTTGGCAATCTGGATGCATTGCACCTCCCGTGTGTTGCAGGTGAGATGCATCTCTGTTTCCTTGTGTTACAGGTATGATGATTGACTAGGACTGTTTCTGCCTCCAGATTTTGGTTTTTCTTCACTGCCTTCAGCTATATTCAGTAGTTTTGCTATCTATGATCAGTATATCTCTGTTGAAACCATCTTCTTTTGCATTATTTCAACCTCCATCAGAAAGAATTGTGAACGTTTTTAAATGTATTTTTCATCATTTATAGTTCTCCTTTGAAAATAGTAGCTTAATCGAATTGTCGTCTTTTGATTTGAAAGTGTCACAAGTGTTGTTTTCAGTCAAGAAAAAGAGTGTCGCAAAGCATTCCTCTTTTAGATAGTCGATTACACTTTTTCTATTATATTTGATTTGAATTAATAGTATTTCAAGTGTCAAAAGTAGTTTTAAATTCAAAATCATAAAGTGTTGTCTTGGTCTTACTTTTGTTTTTTGAAGAAAAATTATTAGTACTGTCGCTTTGAAAGAAGATAGTTCAAATCTATACTTGGTTTTCTTTTTTGTCATTCTCACATTAGGGAAATGAAAAACAATACATGCATGTGCATTTGCATTAAGACTGCATGCTGAAATTGATTTAGGAAAAGTGCATCTAGTGTGTGCTCTCTGCTCTATGTTGAAAGAATTTCATTTCTCTTTCCTTAGTAGCTAGGATTTTCATTGCAAAAAGAAAGTAAATGATTGTTTATCATCTTAGATTGCATATTTAGGAATTGCATATCTACATCACGTAGTGAACCTTAAAGAAAAACTTCTTAAGAAATATCAACTATAAAATAAACCTCATTGAACATAAAAATGCTTTGGAACCTAACGCACAACATTTAGAAGTCTAGGCTAGAGACGTATTCTAGTGTCGTAAAGCCTGGTAACTATCGCTTTCATCGTAGGTTGGGTGATTCCTCCTCTTTGAGATGACAAGTGCCAGCACGGACTTGTGCTCCCACGTACCATCGAGTATACATTGGCAGACCACAATAGTCTACATCCTTTATCCTTAGTAAGCCGTGTCTGTCGCCCTATTGATCGCAATGCACTGAACACAACATTCAGGAAGTTTGACTGCTGTACCATAAAAAGTGTTCTGCAGTTTTGTGCTTGGTTTGGTAATCCTGCTCTCTGGATTTCCAGATTAGTCACTTTTGTTCCTTTTTAGACTCCCTAAAAGAAAAGGTCCATCTGAATACTTGTCACTTCAGGCTCATTAAAAATCGAAGGTGACTAGAGTCATCTTTAGCTTTTTCTCGACTCTTAAAAATTGAAAAAGCAAGTTGTGTCAAAGCGTCATAAAATTTATTTTAATTGGAATAACGTCACTATTCCCTCATTGATATTAGGTTGAGAAAATGGAGTCTACCAATCAAGTATTTCCCCTTGGGGGGAATCCTAGTCCCTTCTCCTCTTGGGGGGATGTTGGTGCTCCACACATGGCTACATTGTCCCTTCCAGGACTCACAATTGGCCTGCCAGTATGGCTTTTCTCGACCTCTGTCGTTAAAAACAATGCAATTCCTCAGCAATCAAATCAGCAACCAGATGACCCTAAAGTCACTCCCCCACCTTCTACTTCATTTATTTCTCCCTCTCCTTCTTCCTCTTCACTTGGTGAAGCTGGTAATGCTAAAAACCAAGTAGCTGAGAAGAAGAAGAAAGGGAAGGAGAAGAAGAAGAATAATCCAATGACGAAAGGGGGAAACCATGCATCATCTGGCAAAATCCAAACACTACACCTTCCAAACATAAATCTCCATGTGTCATTTGCAAGGGAGAGCACTATCGTTGAGATTGTCCCTGCATCCCATGGATCTTGAGGGACTAGTCTCCCCGCTTGCAAAATTCGGTGTCTTTAACCTCTGATGATCACGTTGAGAGCACACCATCAACTAGTGAAAATGAAGCCAACAGAAAGAAAGGAAGATCTAAATTTCCTTGTAGACTGTGTGAGGGTGATCATGTCCTCCACCATTGTCCTTTCCTAGACGAAGCTAAAAGAGTCTTGGATAACCATCCTATGACACTGCAGCGACTTCCTCCTGGATACAAGAAACTCTTGCCGAGTCCATCGCTAGTTGAAAATCCGACTGACACACCATTACTGTTGGTCGAAGCACCTATCATTGAAGATAGACCCTCTAAGTCCACACCTGACCAAAGTCAACAGGTTGACACGGTAGTCAACCCAATCTTGTCTTCAGAAGGTCCACCTTCAGATGATACTGTCACCAAAGAGAATGAGAACAACACCATTCAAATTCTTTTTGTAAACAAAGAATCCGATGAACATGGGGGAAATCTACCCATTCCTTTACCGTAGGAAGCAAGTTCTTCAGAGATTTACTTGGTCGTTTATTTAGTCCCACCTCCAAGCAATCTAGTCATTTCCTTCGATTGGAATCTACTAGATAGACCCCGCCTACCATCTAATGTACCATTCCGAATCATAGTACAATCTTACAGAATGATCATGGTCAGTACTATTATAGATGAAGGGGCTTCTGTGAGTATCCTTTCCTCAACTGCTTGGAAATCACTTGGTTCGCCATCGCTTCTGCCTGAGATTCAAAATCTGAGAGGCTTCAACAGAGGAACGGGTCGACCATTAGGGATCCTTCCAAGTTTTCCTATAACTTTGAGAAGGAAAACCGTTCATCTAAACATGATGGTAGTCCAAGGGCCTCTAGATTACAACCTACTCCTTGGGTGTGACTACATTTATAGCATGGGAGCTATTGTTTCCTCAGTCTTTCGAGTGATGTGTTTTCCACATGAAGGCAGAGTGGTCCAGCTCGTAGACCAGCTTTCATTCCGAGGTTCAAACACAACTATTAGTCAAATGCCATCCCTGACTGGTCTTTTCACATAAGGAATGTCTCATCAATCTCCAGTCCATCCACTAGATGATCGCGAGTGATTCAGTATTGTGACTGAAACCTAGGAGGCATGCACCCTGGTCTACTTTGGCAGAAAAAACCCAGATATAAGGTAGGTTTCTACATAGGAATATGACTATTTTGACAATCTTGTCCGTTTAGGATAATGGATTAGTCTGGAAAATGATTCCCCCATCAAAGGTTAGGTGATTAGAACTTGAATCACCTTCGTCCATTTCAATGGAAAAAGCCGAGGAAGTGTTTTTTCTGCGACGTGGATGGAACAATCTTGCTAATGCGAGAACTTCCATATGGTGGCCTGGAAACTCTACTTTATACCTGGGGGCATGCAAACCTTTTTGCATGCAAGTGAAAAGAAACCATTTATTTTCTTAGTTTGTATGCTCTTAACCCTTTAAACTCGTAGGTTGTTCGTTCCTAGCTTGCATAACGAAAGGCTCAAGAGCAAAGTTGCACATGGGGCAATCTCCCTAAAAAATGAACCTATCGATGAGACATCCTTATTATATGACTAGCATGAGCAGTTTTACACGAAGTTCAAGCTCGTTAAAAAATAAACCTAGCAATGAGAAAATTTTCCCCCAAAGTTTAAGCTCATTAAAAAATGAACCCACCTTAAGTAAATAATCTTTGCGATCACATAATTATCAGCTTTTGAACCTTGGTTGTGTTCTTACCATCACCTCCACTCTTTTTTAGCTGATCATACGCCTCCATTTGATTGTTTACCCTTTTGAGGAACAGCTGTGATGAGTGATTCTATTAGCCACCTTCTTTACACTGGCATGATTGAAAAGTTCCAAACCTTACCTGGAACCAGTTGTTATCCAAAAACATCACTCGTTCCTCAAAAAACGAGTCTCCTTTAAGATCTTTTCATCTGACTCGTAAAATATGAAAAGATTTCCTAGCAATTGGCCTCTCCAGCTTGTTAAAGCAATCGAAAGTGCCATCCATCCTCTAGATTTTAATCTTTTTGGACCCGAGGGATTATTACACAAAAAGATCAAGCGCTTTTCTTGTTCGACTTGTTAAAACTATCAAAAAAGTCATCCCTTTCATATTATTTTATACTTTTTCAGACTTAAGGGATTAGATTATGAAAAAGGACCACTGGAGTTTCCTTTACGTCCCTTTTTAGAGTCTCTAAAATTGAAAAGGACCAAGTTATCTTTGTCGTTAAACTTGTTAAAACAATAGCGACAAACTTGTCCATGTAGACAAGAGCGAGTTTCACTGTCGCTAAGCTCGTTAAAACATAGCAACAGGTTTGCCCAAAGGGAAAATTATAGAACAAGCATATGTTATCCTCATCAAACTTGACAAAAATAAAGAGGTACTGGTCAACAATGACTAGGGAAAAAGGGAAGAAAACTTGAATAACTTCATTGGTAGCAGGTCGCTCTTGAACATGACACTTTCACTCCATCACCACGACTGAATCGGGTTGGGTTATTATGTTCACTGGTCATATCACCATTGGTCCACCGTACCATCCATTTTAGGGTTAACACTACCAATCCATTTTAGTGTCGCCGATATTTTCAAGAGAAGTTGCTCAGAGAATTCACCAACCTAGCTAACGCCTCATCCGCTGCAATACCTTCACTCTCCATTTTTCATGACCGCCACCCTGAGCCTTATATCATCATATCATTTTCACCTCCACAAAATCATTTGCTTCGTTCTGTGTCATAGATGTGGGATTCATTAAGGCCCTCCTACGACGGGTCACTTCTTGTCAACATCAACTCATTATCCAAGAATTCGACTTAGGAATAACCCTTTTAGTACTTTGAAGCTTGCATGCCTCAATGGCAAGTTTCTCACTTCCGTCAACAGGTTTACATCAATGGCCTTTGACCAAAATATTTTGCATGGTGTTTGACATCAACTCATGTATTCACACCACATGAATTATACTACAATACCTTGACGGTCATTATCATTATCGGTGATTCCTCTCACACCTGTTAACAGATTACATCATTGGCTAGTAATCAGGCGATGTCTTTCCATGTTTGACATCAAAACATCTTCTCCCATGGATCGACTTGTACTTTGAGCGAAGATTGAACGAGTTTGAAGACCCCGGATCTAGATTCATCCATCTGGACTGCGATATATTCAGGAAAATAAAAACATCAATTTTAGATCATTGCTGCACAGATAATCATCCAAGCCAAGGGATGATGGCTCTACCAAAATCATCAGTCTACCACACAAACGATTGTCTGTCTTATGTACATGAATATGAATTTATAAAGCTGAGAATGGGAATGCCCGCCTTAGCTAGATCATGAAAATATTGTGAGATAATGTATTGTATTGTATCTTATTACAGGTCACCTTCCAGTTCGAAAAACCTCGAATCCTCATTATAAATCATTTCACCCGACACCAAAAGATTTACGACCTCATGCTTTAGGGGGAAACTGTTATAGACATATTTGGGCACTGCAACCCCAATCACATATGTCCATAAACCAATGGCTTCTAAACCCCTAAAAGTGTTGTTTCATACCCTACAGGAATAAGGTCAGCTGATTACATCATTTCCCAGAATTTCTCCTTAAAAAACTACTCAGAACTGGTCAAAACTAGACGATACAGACTGCTCCATGCATAGGGTGCGATGCATCTCACCTATTACACATGGGGGTTGCGATGCATAGTGGAAATCCCTTCTGTAGGGTGCAATGAGTGAGAGAAGACAAATGGCAAAAGAATTTTGCTAGGTGGAAACTCAAAGAATCTTCTAGAAACTGCTCATATGACACTTGCCTCTCTGAATTCGCCTAGGGATGAGTAAGAGATCATGAAATCTCCAAGTGGAACCAAGAACTATCAGTGAAATGACACTAATCAAAATCCCAGAAGCTGACTCACTCTCCTATAAACATCTTGTTGTTGGGAAAAGTATCCAATACGGAATGCCCCTATCCCACTCTAAGAGGTGATAGTGCCTTAGCAACAAACAAGGAAAGCTATCTGAGTATTCTTCTTTATGAGATG
The DNA here is from genome assembly GCA_031772625.1 of Pinus tabuliformis. Taxonomy (NCBI): domain Eukaryota; kingdom Viridiplantae; phylum Streptophyta; class Pinopsida; order Pinales; family Pinaceae; genus Pinus; species Pinus tabuliformis. The sequence goes on from CM062814.1 coordinate 671,014,411, forward strand.
CAAATAGAGAAAGAAGGATGTAACCAACCGGTGTCTTCCGCTAGTTTGTCGATCCAATCTCTCTCTCTTTCGTTCGCTTCCCACTGCCTGCTCTTTCACTGGTCCAGCTTCACACGGTTCCTACAAGATCACAAGAGCAGAAGACTACACGAAAGATATAGATTCACATTCATAACTAGTTTAGGATCAAATATAAACTAAATATGCAAATACAACAACACATCATTGAAATACAAGCATATAGGAGAAACTCAAGTAGCTTTATTGATATGATAAACAAGGTTCGAGAGGAGATACAACCAAGTGAGTCCCGATCCAGCATCTACCTCCCAGCAAAAGAATCCCTTCCTCTCCTCCAACAAAGCATAAATCACCCAATGTACTAATCTCAATCTCAAACCAACAGCAATTCTCTGCAAATACAAAATTCCAGCCTCCCTGAACCTCTGGGTGAGAGATCCATATATAGATGTGAGCAGAGAGGATGAGTCAGCTCATGTTTTGACTTGTGGCTTCTCACTGTCAGTTCTTGCTTCCACTTGGAGGTTGAGAACCTCTTACTCATCACTAGTCAAATTCATTGAGGCAAGTGTCATTGAGGAAGATTCTGGAAGCTTCCAGGGTCTTTCCACCTCGTTGAATGAACTTGCCATTTGTCAATTCCCGCTCAGCGCACCCTGGTAGTGCTCCTACCTGCATTGCAGTGCAGGTAGCCAGTGCAGACTTTGCATTTCAGCGCAGACAGCTAGTGGAGCTCCTAAATTGATCCTGATTTGACCATTTCTGAGTGGTTTTTGGTGGAGAACTTCTGGGAGAAGCTGTCATTGGTTGACCTTGTTCCTTTAGGGGTAGGAACAACTTATTTAGGGACTTTGGATCCCTTGGATTATTGACATTTCATGCCCAATGCTGTAAGGCAAAAAAATGTCTATAACAGTTGCCCCCTAAAGTATGAGGCCGTTTATCGGGTGAAATGCTTTATTAGGAGGATCCGAAGTTCTTCTAATGCTGGGAGGAGACCTGTAACAAGATACAATACAATACATTATTTTTCATACTGCTTTCATAATCTAGCTGAGGCGGGCATTCCCATGCTCAGCTTTATAAATTCATTTTTCTGTACATAGAACAGACAATCGTCTGATGGTAGACTGATGATTTTGATGAAATCATCATCCTTTTGGTAGGATTATTATCTGCTGCAATGCTGTACATGTCAATGTCTTTATTTTTCCTGAATATATATCGCAGCCCGGATGGATGAAACTAGATCCGGGGTCTTCAATCTCGTTCGATCTTCACTCTAAGTACAAGTCAATCCATGTGAGAAATGTTCTGAAGTCGAACATGGAAAGACATCGCTTGATTACCAGTCAATGATGTAAACTGTTAACAAGCGCGAGAGGAATCACCGATAATGATAATGACCCTCAAGGTACTGCAGTACAATTCACGTGGTGTGAATAAAGGACTTGGCGTCGAACACCATGCAAAATCTTCCGGTCGAAGGTCATTGATGTATACCTGTCGCCAGAAGTGAGAAACTTGCCATTGAGGCATGCAAGCTTCAAAGTACTGAAGGGGGTGTTCCTATATCAACTTCTTGGATAATGAGCTGATGTCGACAAGAAGCGATCCGTCAAAGGAGGGCCTTAATGTATCCCACATCAGTGACACGGAACGGAGCAAATGATTTTGATGGAGGTGAAAACGATCTGATGATATATGGTTCAGGGTGGCGGTCATGAAAGGATGAAGGATAATGTATGGTAGTGGATGGGACACGGTTGACTTCTCTGGATGACTTCTCTTGAACATATCGGCGACACTTGTGTGATGGATTGGTAGCATTTACCCCAATGATGGATGGTATGGCGAGACCATGGCGATGTGACCGGTGAATGAAACAACCCAACCCGACTCAGGCACGGAGTGGAAGTGTCATGTTCAAGAGCGACTTGCTACCAATAACAGTTCTTTGAGTTTCTCCCAATTTTTCCCCAGTCATTTCTAACCAGTACCTCTTTATTTTTGTCAAGCTTGAGGAGGATAACATATGCTTTTTCTATAATTTGCCCTTCGGGCAAACCCATCGCTATGTTTTAACGAGCTTAGCGATAGTGAAACTTGTTCTCGTCTAAAGACAAGTTTGTCGCTATTAATGTTTTTTAATGAGTTTAACGACAAAGATAACTCGGTCCCTTTTCATTTTTAGAGAGTCTAAAAAGGTACGTAAAGATAACTCCAAAGTTCCTTTTTCGTCACCTAATCCCTTAAGTCCGAAAAAGTATAAAACAATACAGAAGGGATGGGTTTTCGATAGTTTTAACGAGCCGAACAACCCAAGCGCTCGATCTTTTTGTGGAATAATCCCTCAGGACCAAAAAGATTAAAATCTAGAGGAGGGATAGCACTTCCGGTCGCTTTAACGAGCTAGAAGGCCAAAACTCGGCAATCTTTTCATATTTTATGAGTCAGATGAAAAGAGCTTAAAGAAGACTCATCTTTTGAGGAACGAGTGATAAAACGGGTGGCAGTTGATTCCAGGTAACGGTTGGAATTTTCCAATCACGGCAGTGTCACAAGGATGGCTAAGTGAGATCACTCTTCGCAGATGTTCCTCAAAAAATGGGTAAACAATCAAATGGAGGTGAATGATCGGCCAATGGAAAAGTGGAGGTGATGGTGCAAACACGACCAAGGCTTTAACGGCTGATAATTTACTTTCGCAGTGGTTATTTACCGGGTAGTTCATTTTTTAACGAGCTTAAACGCAAATTGAAACACTTGCTCGATCTTATGTTTATTTTTTAACGAGCATGAACTATGTGCTAAAACTGCTCGATAACATGGTCTACTTTTGATTTTTTACCATAACTAGCTTTGCCCTTTTTGAAAAAAGTACTGTATCCTCAATTGCTGCATCAAACTAGTTAGAAATGGATAACATTTGCTTGAAAATGAGACTAAAACCCTAATATTTTGCTTTGAACTACGTAAAAAGCAATTAAAAAGTGTTTTTACCTTTCATTTTACCATTTCATTTGAACTTGGTTTGTTGGAGCTTTGGAGGTGCCTCTTCCCCCTTGATTTTCATCAGCTGATTCTAGGAGATTCTGTGGACAATTCTCGGCGCCGTCTGGACCAGGTAGGAGCTAAACTTGAGCTCTTTCATTTCATGGTTCCCTTTCTGCATTCTGTGCTTTTTTTCTTGTCTTTCTGAGCCACTGGGGTTTGATTGGGTCGCTCTGCCATCAGCGCACCTAGTTCACTCAAAACCTGCGCTGAATGTCAAGCTGTATGAAGGCAGTTTGACCTTCAACGTAGGTGGAACACTGGCTAGGTGCGCTGGGCGTAGAAAAAGAGTTTTGTTGCACAGTTTTTGATGAAAATTTTGCCAGTTTCTCATCAAATCCAGGATCTAACTCATCTCATGTTTGTTTTTCAGAGATTATTGGAGCAAAATGACCCTTACATGGCGAGAACGAGAACATGAAGAAGAGGACATGATTGCCCTACATGATCCTGTCACGGTGAACACGCTGCGGAACTGTGGCCTGTTGAAGTTCTTTCGTATCTCTAGTATGAGACAGCAGATCTCCCTACTGCAGTATATGCTCGACGCTTGGGATCCTATCAACCAAGTATTCCAGATTAGGGGCAAGTCTATCCCCTTGACCACAGTAGACATTTACTTCTTGACTGGGTTGTCAAGGCGGGGTGCCCCCATTTCTTTGTCAGGCTCAGCCCGAGGGAGCGACTCCGTGAGAGATTATGTCCGTCAGTATTGCAGGGAAGGATCTTAGCCGAGTAAAGATGACAAGATCGTTATCCGTGAGGTTGCTGACAGGTCCCTCAGGTTCATTCTGTATACTATTGGTAGGATGGCCGGTAGTGCATCTCTTCATGTGGCCAACAGATCCTATGTGCAGCACGCCTTGGAGTGCCTCCAACCGAAAATATTCAACTGGTGTGATGCAGTGCTTCTTCAGATGAAAAGTCAGTTGACCAAGGTAAAGGACGGGAAGTTGAAGAACTTTGGGTTTGGTTCTATTTTGACCGCCTTTGCTTTGGAGAAGATACCACTGATGCAGCCACAGTACATTACACTCGACTTGCCTTCTCCTACTGAACCACGCGTGCAGAGATGGGTTGATCACATGTCTAGGCATGCCGGTCAATCTCAGATTTATTTCTCTGATACCTTCTTCAGGTGGTTCGAGCGTTAGGAGATGGTCTATTCCGAGTATCCATATGTTGGCATGGACTTCCGGGGTGATCCGGATTTGGTACTGCCGGACGGCGAGCAGTGGGGTGCTATTGGTAAAATCTTCGACCATATCACTGTTTACTGTTTTTATTCATAATTTCCTTGTGCTTTATTCTATCAAGACTTTAATCAAACTCATGTGTGCATGCAGATGTTGGTCCTGTTCGTCCAGCAGTTCGCCCGAGAGCGTCAGCCGCTGCTTCAGTAGGGGAGACTGTTGGGAGGGTTATTCTTTGTGACCTTGATGTGGCCGAGACCCTCACAGCCATGCAGGAGTAGGTTGAGGGCCTTACTCTCGGCATTCCTGATGTGAGGATCGACGAGTTACCTTTACAGTTGCAGCGGCATACTACTGGTGTGCCTAGACGATGGACTCGTCTCTTACGCATGATTGCACAGGCCGTGACATGCTATCATGACCATCACTAGACTAGGGTGCCCCCTAGCATTTTTGAGTTTTTGGGTCATCCGACCGATTTTGTCTTGGTTACAGAACATTATATGTAAACCATAAACAGCTTATATATATATATTTTTTGATTTTTGGGGTTCTATTCTGGTTGAGTTATATGATCCATATGTACAACATTGATGATGTGTTTCTTTTTATAAATGTCGCAAATGTATATCTAACACATAGTTTGCTAATGAGTCAGTTAATGTGTTCAAGTTTCTGGAAATATGTTGGTATTGAATTAAATCAAATTGTCTTTCCAAAATCTTAACCCTTAGGAACATGTGATAAATAGCTGGGTTGCGGACGGAATATATACCATTGAGTTGTAGTATTACGAGTTGTGAGTCTAGCCTGACGATTAGTCGGCGTATACCATGGGTGATGGCATCAGAGAGCAGTTCTATCAACGCGCTATATTCAGCGATGTTATTCGTTGATTGACCAATACATACACCTCTGAAACTTACTAACTCGCCACTTGGATCAAAAATGGCCCAGGCCGCGGAGGACAGGTTCCGCGAACTACGACTCGCTCCGTCGGCGTATCCCACACATGTCTCCAAAAGGTTCGACATCTGCAATAAATGTAAAAAGGGTGGATTACTCGACCAAAACAACCACTTTAACGAAAACAAAATACAACAAAAGCATACTGGTTACTATTTAAGCATAGTAACGCTTGAGGTACAACCCATTATGGGGTTGCACCAGTGGAATTCCGTCGTAATCCATTAACTCGTAGGCTCCTTTTGCTAACACTCGTTTAACAATATAGGGGCCCATCCATAAAGAATTAAATTTACCTGCTCCCAATTTATCGGATTCTTGGTCATAAAGCAAGACCAAGTCACCTTCTGAGAAGACACGGGGTTTGACATTTTTGTCGAACTGCACCTTAACTCGTTTCTTATGGGCTTCGTTAGCCAAAGCAGCATCATGATGGGTTTCATCCAATTGGATTAATTCCAAGAAACGGGCCTCTTCTTCAGAAGTTCCGGGGAGGAGATCGATTGCGAGTTTAAGAGACGAGATTTCACACTGGATTGGTAAGACTGCTTCCAGGCCATACACCAGTTGGAAGGGTGTGAACCCGGTCACATTCCTTACCGATGTTCGGTAAGCCCACAAGGCTGAGTACAGGATTAGGTGCCACCTTCTTTTGTGAACTCCGATCATCCTTTGCAACATACGCTTCAGGACCTTGTTGATTGCTTCAACTTGTCCGTTGGCTTGCGGATAATACGGGGTAGAGCTGTCGTGGGATAGCCTTAGCTTGGCAGCTAATTCAACCATCATGTGATTGCGAAAATGCGATCCATGATCCGTAACTATAGCCTGTGGTACGCCGAATCTGGCGACTACATGATTGAAAAAGAAAAGGGCAGCTGTTTCACCAGTGTTATCTAATGTAGGCATCGCCTCGGCCCATTTGGTAAAATAGTCAACGGCAACTATAATATACCCATACCCCCCGGTCGAGGTGGGGTTACATGTCATGAAATCGATGCCCCATTTGGTGAAAGGCCCAACAGCAACTATTGGCTGTAAAGGTGCGGGTGGTCTTCTGGTTTGCTATCAAAAATTTGACAAGCATGGCAACTTCTGACTGCGGTTATACAATCTTTGAACATGGTTGGCCAGAAGTATCCTGCTCTTAAGATTTTTTGTGCTGTTGCATATCCAGATTGATGCCCCCCACACGCACCTGAATGACACTCATTCAAGGCTTTTTCGGCCTCCTCATGGGTGAGGCACCTCCTCAGAACTGTATCGATACCACGACGGTAAAGCGTATCACCAACGATCATGTAGTATTTTGCTTGGTATCGTATACGTTTTTGTTCAAAGTGTGAGGTGTTAGGCCTGAACTTTTGGGTTTGGAGATAAATTATTATATCTCCATACCACTCATTGCTTGTAGATATCAGAAACAAATTCTCATCCACGATTGATTCTTCGGATGTTTCATCGTTGGACGACGATGGGAGATCGCGCAATAATTCTGCGAAAACTAGAGCTTTCTTTGATTTGGATTTTACAAATTCCAGATCAAACTCTTGCAGGATTGCTATCCATTTTGAATATCTGCCCCCCAGCAACTGTCGCGACAATATATAAGTCATGGGGTTGCAATCTGACAGAATGGTAATCTTCCGAAAGAGGACGTAGTGTCGAAATCTTTGTATCGCTTGAACAGCTGCAAGCGCTAGTTTTTCAACATAAGAATATTTCCTTTCTGTATCATTTAAGTTCTTACTTAAATAATATATAGGATGTTCAATTCCATCGACTTCTTGAACTAAAACCATTGCGATGGTCGTATCTGCTGTAGCCAGATACAAGTTAAAATCTCTTTGATAATCGGGGGCGTACATTAATGATGCTTTTATTAAGGAATCCTTTAAAGCATCAAAGGAAGCTTGCGCAACCTGATCCCAAACGAAGGGTACCTCCTTTTTCAAAAGACGAGTATAACCTTTAGCAAGTTCTGCGTAATTTGGAATGAACCTCCTCAGAAAGTTTGCTTTCCCTTGGAGTTTCTGTATCTGAAGCAAATTTGAAGGTGGAGGCAAATTGATGATTGCCTGGACCTTGCAAGGGTCGAGACGAATCCCATCCTTGGAGACTACAAAGCCGAGTAAACGACTAGAACTGACGCAAAATACACATTTGTGCGGATTGAGTTGTATCTTGTAGTGTCAGCAACGTAGAAATATCGCTCTTAAATGCTGCGGATGATCAGTCCGCTTTCGCAAATGAGCCGGAAGGTCATCGAGGTATGGTTGAACGATGTTCTTGATGTCATGGAAGGCATAATTCATTGCCCTCTGAAATGTCGCCCCTGCGTTCTTTAAACCAAAGGGTAATTTTCGATATGCGAATGTGCCCCACGGACAAATGAATGCAGTCTTTGACTGGTCCTGTGGGCGGATATTTATTTGATTATACCCGGAAAATCCATCCATGAATGAAAATATTTCACATCCGGCACATTCATCAATTATCTGGTCGATGAAGGGTGTAGGGTAGTTGTCTTTTGGACAAGCTTGGTTTACATCCCTATAATCGACACACACTCTAATTGTCCCTTGTTTCTTCATAACAGGGACAATATTCGATACCCAATCGGTTAGAGGAACCGGGTAGATGAAACCAGCATGGAGAAGTCTTTCAACTTCTGCCTTAATGGCAGCGGCTTTCTTGGGGTGCACCTGCCTGAGCCGTTGTCTTACCGGTTTGACATTTGGATACATCTTAATTTCATGTTCAACGATACTCGAGTCAATGCCTGGCATTTCATCATATGACCAAGCAAAGACATCTCTGAACTCGCGAAAAAGAGCGTTATATATTTCCAGTTCTGAAGGAGAACAACCTTTGCCGACATAAATATTCTCTACAACATTTGTTTTAGTTGAGATATTTATGGCTATAGTTTCTTCAATATTGGATAAGTTTCGCTCGGAATCCACCATATTTATAGTATTTGATAGGAATTCAAAGACTGAAGGGTGATAAAGGTCATCTCGAGTATCTTCTTCATAATCTCGAAGAAGGGAACGATGGTGGCAATCATTCCATGGTGCCCCCTCAATCAACATTGATTGTAGAATTCCTTCGTCGGTTCCATGCACTCTTGACCAAGGATCTAAAGGGGTACCATATTCTCTAGACCTATCTACCCAAACGCTTGATGAGCGTTGATTTTGGTTTGCCTCCCATGCTAGAAACATTGATTGCTACAATACTTCTATTGGGCTTGGGGGCAAAACCATTGCATGATCCATGTCGATATCGTCTTCTGAGATCTTCGTGGAAGATATCATATTGCAGGTACCTATCGATGCTACTTCTGCCAAATCAATTGGAGGTGGAAGAGCGAAAGTTCCCATTAATATAGGATCTTTAAGTAGGCCTACTCCGATATTTTGAAGCGAATGGGGGCTTCCATGGATCATGGGAATGCTTCCTGTAACTTGTGAACCATTGGGGAGGAAGTTTTGTTGGTCGACGATCGTAATCCCTCCTTGAAAAGGGAATGCGATCTTTCTGAAATAAATCGACACAACAGCTGCCATGGCATATATCCATGGTCTTCCTAGTAGGATGTTGTAATCAATATTCCCATCGATGACTTCAACATCTATTTCTACTGTTTTTCCCCCTAGTTCAACCTTTAAGTTATTTAGGATACCATATGGGGTATATGTCCTTCCGTCGAATGCTTTTAATGTTGTCGAAGATCGCAACAAGGTTGGAGATCCTAAAGTTTTCCAGCAACTCATCGACATGATACATGTAGATGCCCCCTCGTCAATAATTGTTCTGTGAACAGTTTTGTTGAGGGCTTTCACTTGAATAAGGAAAGCTAGTTGAGCTGGTAACTGAGGATCGTATCCTTTGTGGTCGAAGGATACAAGATTTGAATCCTTAGGATCAACCCCACCAATGGCCGATAACAAAGCCTGCCTTTGGGATGGACAATTTTGTAGTACTTCAAGAGTCGACATAGCGGATGGCGATTGTGCCAAATCTTCCACTATGTTATAATGCTGCGCTGCTCTGGTGCGAGGATTAAATGTCGACTTGTGTACTACTCCCTTTGGCGGTTTTATTGTTAATTCAGGAATGATGGGTGGTACAACTTATGTCGAAGTTGTTGTCGAACTACTTGGTTGATCTTTACCTTTGTCGTTCGACAGCTTCGGATTCCCGTAATCTTTGTTCCTTGTCGAAATCAAAGCATCATTTTGTTGCTTGGAAATCGACAACATTAGCACTTGCGACGGGGAAGCATTTCCACTATCAACCAGATTTGTACCTGGATTTGGAAACGGATCAGTTAACACAGCTGAGGTTTGCGAACTCTTAAAGAATCTTTTAAGCTCAGCTTTGTATGGACATTCGTTCGTCCAGTGATTCTCGTCACATATCTGACACCCTGAGGGGGGTGGTTTCCTATTTCCAGGAGGTTTTGAAGAAGTTTTTTCAGGAGATGACTCTCCTTGTTTCTTCTTCTTCCCTTTGTTTTGCTTCTTCTTGCTTCCTGGTTGTTTGGTTTCTTTGCCCTTATCTGCTGATACGGCATTTACTTCCAAAGCAAGAATTTCGTCTTTTGCATTTTGATCTGAAATCTTACGGGCTTTCTTGGATGAAGCCTTTGTCAATTTCGCATTTGTCGTGCCAATCACGCCATCGCCGGCATGAGAGTCATTGTTTGATTTAGGAGGAGGAGGAATTGAGAATTCCGGTCTAGGGGCGTCAGGTATTTTGTCGTAGAGCGTGCCATACTGAGTATAGACCAAGTCTAGATATTGCGCACGAGCGATAACTTGCTCTTCCGTTACGACTCCCCCCTTCGCCACATCTTCCGTTATAGCAGGAAGTAACGACTTGATAAACCATTCGGCTAATAGCTGATTGGGAACGTACGTTTTTACCATCCTAAAATGACGTCGCCACTCATGTATATGATCAGATATGTGAGTGGCCGTTGTCTGTTTGAAGTTGGTTAAGATTTCCGTTCCCGTTTCATACCTTATCGGTAATTGAAAATGGGTTAAGAAAGTCGTGGCTAAGGTGCTGAAATTGTCGAACGAAGCTCTAGGTAATTCAATATACCATTTTGCTGCTGGACCCGTTAACGTCCTCTGAAAAAGGCGAAGCCTTATTGAATCATCGTTTAGGGTGTTTGATGAACACCACAGATGAAATGTCATCATGTGATTCGATGGGTCTTCACCTGGATTTCCATTAAATTTAGGAATGTCCGATGGAAGTTTGTGAGGAATCGCTGGCCACCAAGGGGCGTAAGCAATTGGATCATTTGTTAACCGGTGTAAATCGGGTAACTCTAAAGTTGCCACGAATGGTAACTGTTGATTCAGGTTAGGCGAAGCATACCCGGGGTACGATGGAATTGCCTGAGCAGTTGGCCTTTGCATACCAGCATAATGTAATTGATGCTGGTATGACTGATACGGTTGGTGGACTTGACCATTGTAAAGTGGTTGATTTTGACCGTTTTGAATGTACGGTTGTCCACTGTTCACAAAGATCTGCTGCTCAGAACCTTGGTACACTTGTTGGAATTGTGGTTGTTGGTATTGCACCAGCCACGGTTGTGAAGCCATGTTCTGTTGTGCTATACTAACCGTCGGACCAAGATGTGGGGTAATTGTACCCGTTTGGACCTGTGTCGCCCCACCAGTTGGCGATTGTGGTTGAGTCACAGGGTCAAGGGGCTGTTGCATTACAACCTGAGAAATCTGAGGTTGACATACAACAGGCATCGTTTGAACTTGTGACACTGTTACAATAGCTGGTGTTGTCGGGATGTTCGACATAGGTACACATTGTTGCATAGAATACACAACTCTTGGTTGTTGGGGTAGTATAGGTACCCAACCACTTGTCGTAACTCCAGTATAACCTGAATACTGTTGAGAACTCCCGTATGGATATCCTCCCGGAGGGGGTAATGAAAGGGCATACTGCCCCCCATACGGTGGTAATCCGGAACTCAAGGGGATTGATTGCCCTTGGGGACTGGATAGCCCAAATTGACCTCCAAATGGATCAATTTGTCGAGTCTCAACATAAGAGTTGCCGGATATTATTTCGGAGGAACAAACAGGAACGGACCACACTGTCGAAATAGTCCCTGGATGGACTCCTTCTAGCGGTTGTGAGCTAGTCGGGACAGATGGTACGCCGGCAAACATTGTCGGAGTGACGGCAGGGAGTTCTGCTATCGCCGTGTCATTCGACACAGTCCTAGATGTTGACGGTTGTTCAGACATTTTGAGTCTATCCAATAAATTGCCTAGCGATTCTACAGGAACTTCCACTGGTGGTAGACTAACTTCTGATGTCGAAGGAAATAGAGTGACCCCGACTCCAAAATGTGTTGGAGTACTTGCTTGTGGATCTTCTACAATTTCCTCTATTGCAATCAAACCAGGTGGAAGGGGAAGACCGTCAGGTCCGTAAAATATTTCTGGTGCCGAAGAAGGGGTTGAATCAACAGCGACAAATGTTTGAGGAACAAGACTCTCTGAACCGGTTACAGATGGAACTGGTTCAGTAACACAAGTGTTTGCTCTCAGACTAGGATCAGTATCACTGTCCCTCTATGGCTGTTGAACTTCTTCTGTAGAAGCAGGGTTTCCAAAAATGTTTGGAGTAACCGGAATCTCAGACGTTGTTGGAACACTTGTTCTAACTTTGATAGGAGATTTCGAACCGGTTAAACGAGTTCGCTTTGTCTGTACTGTTTTCGATTCCGGAGACAAAGACAGTTGACTCGTAAGCCTCCGCGAATGACGGGGTTTCAATTGACTTTCTTCCACGATTGCAGATTACTCGATCAACCAAAATACAAAAGGGGGAAAATGTGTTTCTGAATTAAATGAATTTTAGACGCTTTAGACACAACTTGCTTTTTCAGTTTTAAAGAGTCGAGAAAAAGCTAAAGATGACTCTAGTCTCCTTCGATGTTTTAACGAGCCCGAAGTGACAAATGCTCCGATGGACTTTTTCCGTTATAGAGTCTGAAAAAGGCCAAAAGGAACTGCTCTGGAGTTCTAGGTAGAGGGTGTGCCAAACTTTTCGCAAAACCACAGAATACTTTTTAAGGTACAGGCGGTCAATCTTCCTGAATGCTGTGTTCAGTGCATTGCGATCAGTAGGGAGGCCGACACGGCTTCCTAAGGATAAAGGTTTTATGCCTATAGGGGTCTCCCAATATATACTCAACGGTACGTGGGAGCACAATCCGTACTGGCGCTATCATCTCTCAGGAGGAATCACCCACCATCAGCGAGATCGACAGTCACCAGGCTTTACGACGCCGGAACACATCTCTAGCCTAGACCTCTATGTTGTGCGTTAAGTTAAAAAGCGTTGTTAAGTTCATTCAATTTATTTTAGGTTGATCTTTCTTAGAAGTTTGCCTTTTTGGATCACCACGAGATGTATGATACAATCCCTAAATGCAGTCTAAAGATGATAAGAAAGCTTTTATATCTTTTCAACAATGAAAATCCTAGCTACAAGGGGAAAAGAAAGACACCATCTTTTCTCAAAGAGCATATAGCACACTGTAATGCACTTTTCCTAAATCAAGATGCAAACTATCAAAATGCAAATGCAGGAATGCATGTATTTCTTTTCGCTTTCTTAATATTGATGCCTAAAAAGAAAGCTGTTGTACAAATTTGAATTCGATTTCAAGTGAAAACATAAACAAGTTCCTTTTTCAAAATCAAAAAGACGATTACGACACTTTATGATTTACTTGTTTCGACACTAGAAATGCATAAATTCAAACCAAAAGACAAAAGTAAAAGCTAAATCAACTGTGAACAGTAAACAAACTCACTCCTAAGATCAAAACGACACTTACGACAGGTCTAGATCTAAGGGCGACAGTATGACTAGTTTACTTTTGTAATGGGAAACTGCAAATGATGTAACAAATACACAAAGAACAAATACAGTTTCTTTATACAACTGAGGCAGAATTGAGGCAAAGAAAAGGGGTTTCAGATAGGCACACTGACTGATAACAGGCTGCAAAAACAGAGATAAAACTGAGCAAAAGGAAGCAGGGAACCACAGCTGCACAGGGCAATGACTGATCAGCGCACTCCTAACACAGAGGTTTTGACATTCAGCGCAGGTAGCCTTCACGGGACCTGCGTTGAAATGCAGAACCTCTTCACAGAGTCTGTGCTGAAGCAGAAACGAGAGTTGTTTCTGGGTTCTGGGTTACGGTTTGCAGTTTTTTCTACAGTTTTTGGCCGAATAAAAGCTATCAATTAGGTACAATTAGGAGGATGATTTATAGGAGGACTAAGATCTATCACAAAGGGTTGTTAGAGCACTTGTGGATCAGCTTCTCAGATCATAAACAGGCCCAGTGAGAGGGCTAGAGTAGCTGATCTCTACTTTGCATTTGTAAATAGCAAATGCAGTTCGATTCGGCACTCTTGAGTTTATGGAATGAATAGCAATAGAAACACAAGTAAACCAACAAGATACTCTCCCCAATGGAGTCGCCAATTTGTTGTTGGGAAAAGTATCCAATACGGAATGCCCCTATCCCACTCTAAGAGGTGATAGTGCCTTAGCAACAAACAAGGAAAGCTATCTGAGTATTCTTCTTTATGAGATGCAAATAGAGAAAGAAGGATGTAACCAACCGGTGTCTTCCGCTAGTTTGTCGATCCAATCTCTCTCTCTTTCGTTCGCTTCCCGCTGCCTGCTCTTTCACTGGTCTAGCTTCACATGGTTCCTGCAAGATCACAAGAGCAGAAGACTACACGAAAGATATAGATTCACATTCATAACTAGTTTAGGATCAGATATAAACTAAATATGCAAATACAACAACACATCATTGAAATACAAGCATATAGGAGAAACTCAAGTAGCTTTATTGATATGATAAACAAGGTTCTAGAGGAGATACAACCAAGTGAGTCCTGATCCAGCATCTACCTCCCAGCAAAAGAATCCCTTCCTCTCCTCCAACAAAGCATAAATCACCCAATGTACTAATCTCAATCTCAAACCAACAGCAATTCTCTGCAAATACAAAATTCCAACCTCCCTGAACCTCTGGGTGAGAGATCCATATATAGATGTGAGCAGAGAGGATGAGTCGGCTCATGTTTTGACTTGTGGCTTCTCACTGTCAGTTCTTGCTTCCACTTGGAGGTTGAGAACCTCTTACTCATCACTAGTCGAATTCATTGAGGCAAGTGTCATTGAGGAAGATTCTGGAAGCTTCCAGGGTCTTTCCACCTCATTGAATGAACTTTCCATTTGTCAATTCCCGCTCAGCGCACCCTGGTAGTGCTCCTACCTATGTTGCAGTGAAGGTAGCCAGTGCAGACTTTGCATTTCAGCACAGACAGCTAGTGGAGCTCCTGAATTGATCCTGATTTGACCATTTCTGAGTGGTTTTTGGTGGAGAACTTCTGGGAGAAGCTGTCATTGGTTGACCTTGTTCCTTTAGGGGTAGGAACAACTTATTTAGGGACTTTGGATCCCTTGGATTATTGACATTTCATGCCCAATGCTGTAAGGCACAAAAATGTCTATAACACATCTATATATGGATCCCTCATCCTAGAGATCCAGAGGCTGGAATTTTGTAATTTGCAAGGAAGTGTTGTTCGTTTCTCTTTGAAAACATTGTTGGTTGATCTTGCTTTGTATGAGGTGAAGAGGGCTTTCACACTGGGAGGATGATGCTGGATCAGACAACTTGGTTGTAATCCTCTCTTCTACTACTTCTATCAATAAAGCTATTTCAGTTTTCCTCCATATGCTTTTATATCTCTGAATCTTGTATTTGTATATGCATTTATATGGTTAATGTACATCTGATCCTACATTGTTTATGGTTATAGATGTCTATGATTTGATGGTATTTTGCTACTTTGACTCTACAGGTGTTCTTTGAAGCGAGACAAGCGAGTTATTGAATGTCAATGATGTTTTGTCTCTAAAAACAATTTTCATCTCCTTAATTTGGCCCTACTTAGACTGGATTGTTGGATGTTTTTTATGTATTTGTTTTATCATTTGCAATCCACTATCAAAAGGTAGTTTTTGATCGATTGTTTTGTCGATAGAAAAGTGTCGTAAAATCGTCATTTTCTTCAAAAAATGAAGTGTCGTAAAGTCTTCCTTCATAAATAATCGATTGATTTATTTGTGCATTTGATTTGTATTTTCATTTAAAGTGTCAAAAATCTTCATTTCCTTAAATTTGAAAGTGTCGTACAATCTTCCTTTCCCTTTTAAAAGAAATTGTCACAAATCATCATTTTTTATGAAAAGAGATCTGAATCATTTGTGCATTAGTTTTTCTTATTGCATCATTCACATTAAGAGAAACTGAAAGTAAATACATGTAATTTTCATTTTAGAGCTTGAGTTTGTGTGTTCAAAAGGAATGGTTTAGAGAATTGCATTAGTTTGTGCTCTTTGTTGCTTATTCAAAAAGTACTTGTATGCTCTATCCCTCATAGCTAGGATTTTCGTTGCTGAAATTAAATGGAAAGAGTGCTTCTCATACTAGTTGAATTCCTAGGAATTTCATAATACATCACGTGGTAAACTTGAAAGGCAAATTCCTAAGCAAGATCAACTTAAAATGGACATCAATTTATCTAATAATGCATTGGAACTTAACGAAAAACATCTATAGGTCTAGGCTAGAGACGTGCTCCAACATCTTTAAACCTAGTGGCTGTCGTTTTCACTGAGGTTGGGTGATTACTCCTCTCTGATTCGATAAGTGCTAGTATGGACTTGTGCTCCCTGTACGGTCAAGTATAATATGTTGGGAGACCCCAATAGGTTGAAATCCTTTATCCCTAGGAAGCCAAGTTTTCCACCTTACCAATCGCAACGCACTGAACACAGCATTCGGGAAGATTGATTGTCATACGTAAAGTCCTTGGTCATTTTTCTTTCATTTATCACCAAGGTGTATATTGCAGTTTTGCGATTTGTCTCGCAAACCCTCTAGTCTAGAGCAGTCACTTTCGTTCCTTTTCAACTCTTTAAAAGTAAAAGAATCATCTGAGCACTTGTCCTTTCAAGCTCATTAAACATAGAAGGCGACTAGAGACATCCTTTGCTTTTTCTCGACTCTTTAAAAATGAAAAAGAGAAGTTGTGTTCTAGTGTCGTAAAAAATTAATTGACCACAAATAACATCCCCATCCCTTAGTTGATTTTAAGTTGATAAGATTAATTAGAAATCATGGAGGAACATCAACCCAAACCCCGTCATTCGTAGAGAACAGCGAGCCAACTGCCTTTGCCTCCTCAAGTGACACCAATTCAGACAAAGTAGTCTGGTTTAACTGAGTCTAGTACATCAAGAACTCCTAGTTATTCATCTAGATTACCTGAAACATTTGTTTCAGTAGCTATAGAGACTCCAGTTACTCCGAGTATTTCTTGTACATTCGTTCCTAAATAAGAAGTTTCACAATTACCTGAGGACATTAGCACTGATCCTAGTGAAACTATAACCGAGGTTGCCCAGAAACAAGTTGATATTCAACTTGAAATTGTTCAACAAGAGAGTGCTTCTGAACTTGAATCAGTTCAACAAAAAGTTCATCCAGAATCTATTCTAGTTCAAATAGAAGTTACATCTGAACCTGAAGTTGTTCAAGAACCTCCCTCTGAAACTATTGTTCATTTACCTAAGCATCTGGAATTCGAATTTCGACATTTAGAAGTTGTTACCCCTCAGACATCAGTAACTATTGAAACTACACTTTCATCAACACTAGAAATCTTTTACGGACCTAACAGTCAAGTCCTTCCACCAAGTTTGATTGCCATAGAGGAGGAATTAGTAGGAGAGTCCACACCTACAACCCCATTTCACTTCAGAATTGGGCTTTATCTTTACCCTACTACTCCTGATTACTTTGCTTCATTTGATCCTACTTCCTTTCAAGTACCCAACGAATCTTTAGGACAACTTTGGGCCAGTTAACTATGGCTGAACAACCGTTAACATCCCAGACTATATCATCTGATGCAGCTGTAGCAGTATCTTCTGTTGTAGCTCCTTCGATGTTTCTACCAGCCCTGGGTCGCACCTGTATGGAGAACCATCCATCCTAATTGGTTACCAATCATTTTTAGGAACCCACTCAGGGGTTGCTTCTACACCATGGTCATCACCCATGTCCTCAACCATAATTTTACCTGGTTCTTCTCTAATGGGAACTCAACATTTTGATCCTACACATCAGTATCATGCTAGGAAATCTGGTCAACAAAGACCTGTGTATGCATTAAATACTGGATTGCCACCATATGGAGAGCAATATGCTTATTCATCGTATCATCCTTATTCTGGAGGACAACCATGTGGTAATTTACCACAATATTCAAGTCAACCTGGAATTAGAGTTTGTCAATGGCAACCAACAATGCCAACTCAACCAAGGCTGGTGTATCCAACACAACTAATGCAAATTTTGTCAAATATTCCTACTACATCTGTTGTTACTAATGAGCCTCATAAATGGGTAATTATATCGGCTCATTTTACCTCCTAACCTAGTCAAATAAACCATTCTCTTAGTTTATTGTATGATTTTTTGATTATATTTATGCTTATAGAGTGGGTTGAGTTAGTTATGATGCCATGTGGTCTAACATGTATTTAATGCAGATTATTGATGGATTTCGAGGTCAAAGTCAAGGATCCGGTGGTCAAATGGTAGCAATAACTTGAAGTAGACAAAGGAGAGGACTTATAGGAGGGAATCCCCCTTATTTATTACTCCTTACTTTGAATTCCCCTTCATTCAGCTCAGAGTAAAAGCAGCCGAATCATGCACTAGAAGGTAGTCGAGCAAGTGGAGGATGACTGATAGTTATCTCAATTTTTGGGAGCCAAGCCTCACTGATTTTAAGGAATTTGTTGCTAGTGTTAGCACTCCAGGAAACTCTCCTATGGTTGCAGCTTGGAGATTCCTGGTAACATATAATCTTCAATATTGTTCTCTAAACTATTGGAATGAAAGATGGTTTGGATCAAGCCAGATTAACCATTTCAACTCTGTTTTTACTCAAGACATGCATGAACACCCTCAGCTTCACAAGGCTTTAGACCACTAATGCTCAATAGTTTGTAGATTTAATGAATGGATGGAGAATACGTACTATACCAGCAGACACATATATAAACACATATGAATGGCCAACTACAGGAAGTAAAAGAAGCTTGCAATCTAATTTATCAACACAAAGATAAGATGACAGTTAGATGGCGTTAGACACAAAATAAACATGAACAATCTCTTCAAGTGCAATCTTGGAACAGAAGAGAAAAATGGAAATTGAACATATAACAGTAAAATAAGCTTATATTGCTAGAATGAAGATGAGAAGCTTGGGTAGCAAAGTCTCAATAGTCTCCAGAAGTTGAACTCGTGTTACATCTCGTTTTCAACTATTTATAGCTTGTTTACAATGGTCCTAAGCCTTTTGAGGCTTCAGGTGTCTTAATCTATCCCTTTTTCTTGTTTAACTGATTGATTCCCTCAATAGGTAGGCATGGCCTGGCAGTTTTCCTCTTCTGACAAAGGAATAACCGCATTCAGATATTTTGGGTAGTTGCTGCGCTGTCTGGGAGCTCTACCATGCCAGAGATGCCCCACAATCATTCTGTTTGTTTGCTGAGTTGTGTTGTCAATGCCCATGATTGCTTCTCGGTCTCTGTCTCCCGGAATTTATTTCCCGACCTTTGTTTATGTGATAGAATGGGTCTTCAGGCCTCTACTATCTTCTAAATGAAAATGGGGACTACTTTCTGTTATAACGGAGAAATGATGCAATTGTGAGAAATCCTACCAAACCTTCAATGTTTCAGACTTCAAAAGTCCTTAAACATGGCATATATATCTATCGGGTCCACCCTTTGGGTCATTGTCTCCTATCACAAATGGCATGGTCCCTTTGTTCCATTTGTTCCTTTTGTTCCTTGAAATACTTGAAAAAACATGGGAAATACATGAAAAAGGCCTCCCTCCAGACTTCAAATATTATAGATTTCATTCCCGAACCCTTTCAGGTCTAGGCTTCATTGCTATCGGCACTACCGAGTTCCCCTTTGTATTTCATTATATAATGAAATACATTGAAAATGCATTGAAAATGGGCTTTGGTGGACGTGAAAGATTATACATTTTGCTTCTGAAACCCATCGGGTCCGGGTCTTATCACATTGCACACATATACATGTAAAGGTTGTGCCCCTTGGTTTTCCCAATTCTGATCCACCAATGCGATGTGGGTCGTCGATCTGCACGCACAATCGACGGTCCACGTTGAATCATCGATCGCGATCGCTCATTACATATTGTCTGTGCCGATAACCTCTGACTCGCCTCCCGACTATGATTCGCCGATGCGATATATGCCAATGCGATGTGGGCCGTCAATCTGATCGTGTGATCGACAGTCTTCATTTAATCGTCGATCATCGTTGCCCTCACCCCTTGGTTTCCGCCGATTGCGATCCGCTGATGTGATGTGCCAACCCGATCATCGCAATCGCTGATCGGCGATGTCTTGCACCTATTGCCACTACCTGCCTGTGTCGATTGCGATTTTCCACTTAGATCTGGGCTATTGATCATCCAGATCTAATGGCTACTATGATTTGTACTATTTTCATGGTTTTTCATGGTTTTGGAGTGTTTTTGCCTCCCGATAGTGTATTTCTGCCCTTCCAAGGGCTCTTAGCATGCGATGTTCTTCACTTTGAATGGTCCTTAAGAGGATTTTGAAGACTTCAAGAGCATATATGGGTCCATTGGCATGCTTTTAAGAAAATTTGGAGACTTTGGGGCATATTTGGATCCATTTTTTGGGCCATCTGCCAACAAGGCTAACACTGGCTCCTTCTAGGGATGAAAGCCTCCCTGTGGGGTTTCAACAACTACAGAGCAATGCCTTTCCTATAAAACAAAATTAAATTCTTCCCCTAGTGTTCCATTGGGCATGGAGTCTTTTTAGCATAACATAAAAACTGAAACAAAAAAAACATATGTACAATAATAAGGTTTTCGAGCCTTAAATGAAATAGAGTTTCAGGAACCGCCCGTTTACTGGGCTACCAAAAGGGTCTCCTCCTTCCAGATTGTGTAGGATGAATGTATTGTTGCACTGAACTTGAGAGATGACAAAAGGACCAACCCATAAGGAGTCAAACTTGCCATGATTACCTCTATTTTCCTTCAATGCATCCCATTTGAGCACCCAATCACCAACTTGGAAATTGTCCACTTTTGCCTTCCTATCAAAGGTTCCTTTGATTTTCTTCTGATGGACCTGTGACTTCTCAACCAGATGCTCTCTAATCTACTGTAATTCGACTAGGTTATTCATTCTTCTTACTAAGTCATTCTCTTCCTCTTGTTCTTCTTGCAAGAACTTAGCCATAGGGAGGATCAGCTGGATAGGGAAAACAGCATCAATGCCATAAACTAGTTTAAATGGAGAGTTCGATATGGAATTTTTGATGGAAACTCTGTCAGCCCATAGTGCAAACTTCAACTTGGATTCCCAGCTCTTTTTGTTTTCTTCTAATAGTTTTTTGATTATCCTTACCAAACTCTTGTTAGATGATTTTGCCAGGCCATTGCCTTGAGGATAATATGAGGTAGAATGCACCACTTTAATTCCCATGGATTCAGCCATGTCCATCAATTATTTTGCCTTAAAATCTTCTGCATTATCAGTGACTAGTTTGTTTGGGCAACCAAATCTAGTGAAACTATTCTCATTCAAGAAATTTATGACAACTTGATGATTGGAATTCTTAATGGGTATAGCCTCAATCCACTTGGTGAAATAATCAGTGGCTACTAAGATCCATTTGTGTTGGCCACTGGAATGTGGGTTAATCTCACCTATAAAGTCTAAGCCCCACTACTGGAAGGGACCATTGACATGTATTGGCTTTAAGGGCAGAGATTTTAGCTGTTGTCTTCCTACAAATCTCTGACATTTGTCACAAGCTTTTACAAAAGAAAACACATCAGAGAACAGTGTAGGCCAATAATACCTAGCCCTCAAGATCTTGTGAGCCATGGTTTTCCAATAATGATGCCCACCACAGATGCTAGAATGAAACTGGTGTATGACCTCTACAGATTGTTCTTTATCTAGACACCTCAAGAGGATTCTTGATGGGTCTTTCTAGTAAAGCAGATTTTTGTCAATGTAGAATTTGGCTGATCTGAGTCTAGTGGTATGAGCTTAACTTGAACTAAGCCTTGGAGGAACTTCCAACTTCTACAAGAAATGAACTAGACTGGCATACCATTTGCATGTGGCTAGATTTTTAGCCATGGACTAATTTTGCTTTTGCTCTTCTAATGCTCCCCTTGTTTTCTCATCATCTGAAGTTAAACCCATGAAATTTATGTCTAACAAGCTAAAATTTTCTTCGGCCATGAGCTTAGCCAAGCCCTGGCCTTTGACAAGCTTAGTGGGCTTCACCTCTATGTCAAATTCTATGAATTTTGCAATCCATTTTGCCCTCTTTCCATCAATATCTGGCTGAGTCAAGACATCTCTCATTAAGGCTGAGGGCACATATGCAATTACTTTGGAATGCAGAATATAAATCCTAAATTCTTTCAAGGATTTTATGAGAGCATAAGCTTGCTTCTCATTAATGTCATACCTTAGTTCAACATCCCTTAGAGTTTTGCTGAAAAAGGCCATGGGGTGCTCTATGCCTTCATCATTTTTTGCAACAAGACTGCTGCTAGTGTATCATAAGAGGAAAAAGAGAATATACAAAACCCCTTAGTGTAATCTGGGTTGATTAGAGTGGGAGCCTCCATGATAGCTTGCTTGATGGCTTCAAAAGAGCTTCTTGAATCGGCTGTCCATTTTATCTCTGATCCTTTCTTTAGCATGGAAGTGATGTGCTTTACTAACTCTACAAAGTTTGGAATGAACCTCCTTACAAAGTTGATCTTACCCAGGAAGGATTGGATGTCCCTTTTCAACCTTGGGATGGAAAATGTCTGAATGGCTTGAACCCTGGCTGGATCAATCTTCACACCTTCAGCAGAAACAATATGTCTCAGAAGTTTGCCTTCTTCTAGAGAAAACTGTGACTTCTTTGGGTTCACTGAAATTCCAAACCGTCTGCACTTCAGAAAGACTTTCTTCAAATGTTGTAAATGATCTTTGTGGCTGCTGGAGAAGACTGTTATTTCATCAAGATAAATAAGGACAAACTTGTCCTTCTCTCCCATGAAGGCTATGTCCATGGCCCTTTAAAAGGTAGCCCCAGCATTCATCAGTCTGAAAGGCATCTTGGAGTACATGAAAGTGCCCCAAGGAGTAGTGAAGGCGGTCTTTTCCTGATCTTCAGGATGTACAACAATCTGATTGTAGCCTGAAAATCCATCTAGGAAAGACATGACTCTAGCCCCTGAAACTCTTTGTAGTAAGTGTTCCATGTTGGGCAAGGGATAATTATCTTTTCTAGAGCACTTGTTTAGATTTCTGAAGTTGATGCAAAGCCTGATTTCTCCATTTTTCTTCCTTACCACCACCAATTTGGCTATCCATTTCAAATATCTTAGGGGAATTATGATTTTGGCATCCAACAGCTTCTTGATTTCTTTCTCAATCAAAGGCAATAAGAGGGGGCTGACAGGACTTAATTTCTGCTTAAAAGGGGTGGTGTTCTTTTCTAGTGGGATCCTATGCTGAATAATTTCTGGGTCATAGGTTTTAATATCATTGTATTCCCAGGAAAGAATATCAATGAATTGATTCATGAGGGAGCAATACTCGGAATTATGGGCAGGAGACAAATGAGTAGACAGATTGATGAAATTCGGATGGGCTAGGCTCCCTATATTATGTTTACAAATGGCGGACTCATTCTCC
Organism: Pinus tabuliformis; assembly: GCA_031772625.1. Taxonomy (NCBI): domain Eukaryota; kingdom Viridiplantae; phylum Streptophyta; class Pinopsida; order Pinales; family Pinaceae; genus Pinus; species Pinus tabuliformis. The sequence goes on from CM062814.1 coordinate 671,037,611, forward strand.
ATTTTGGTTGGCTTGTAGGGCACATCATTATGATCGAAAAGCTTCTCTAGAGGAACCAATCCCTTTGGTATGTGATTACTGGGCAACTAGACGATGCTTTCACGACCGATTTCACTTTTTAGCTTGGACTGGCCGACTTCTTCCACATTTTGATTTTCTTAGTCGATGTGCATTTCAGCAAATTCCTTAATGACTTGTAAAAACCTGTTAATTTCCTCATCATCTTCAAAAACTCTCCAATACTTGACATTTTCTTGCAGGGATGGTCTGTATTTTACCTGAAATTCATATGTCAATTTAGGAGGCAAAGGGGGAACAAACATGCTAGAAGAGACAACAAGGGAGTCAGCAAGCTAGTTCTTCATTCTTGGAATATAAGAAATGATGAAAACTTTGAAAGAATATATAAGACTCCATACCTCATCCCTGTATTCTTTCAGCCTTGGATGATTTGCTTCGAATGTTTTATTTACCTGCTAAATGATGAGGTCTGCATCCCCAAACACTTGCAGGCCTTTGAAATCCATTTCCTTAGCAGTGCTTAAGCCCAGAATCAAAGCATCATACTCTACTATGTTGTTTGTGCCTGAAAGGCTAATTTGAATGACAAATGAATGTATTCCTGTGTTGGGGACACGAGGACTACACCTGCCCCTGCAACTTCTTTGGAGTAAGCCCCATCAAAGAACATACCCCAAATCTGCGGGTTTCCATCCTACGTGATCTGGAAAATTGGCTTTTTAAGTTGCGTGGAGGCCAACTGAGACTCTTCAATATGAAGAATACATGCTCTAAAATCAGTATCAGCAGCGTAGATGGGATGATTAGTGGGATTCTTCTCATTGCTGAGGATGTAAGCCAACTGTGCCTCTTTGTATAATCTCTTGTGCTCACATCTGAAAAATGGGACAGTAGCATAGGTTAGATAATTTTGTAATGATCCACCTAGTCTCTTGATCCAACCTCTGGAAAGTAACATGCCAAATTTGGGAGGTACATCTACTACCACAATATCCATCATCATGCTTTTCATAGGTAGCTAAGACAAAGTGATGGCTAGGTCCTTGATTAATCCTAGACATTTCACTTTTCTAGAGTCGAAAGAAAACAAATTATGATAAGGCTTAGTGATGTCGAGACCCAACTCGTCCATGACAGCTTTTGGAATTAAGTTATGGTTAGCTCTGGTGTCCAAAAGGCAGTTGTGGAGGATTTTATCATGAATGTTCAGAGAGACATAGAATGATGGGGAGCTGTCCTCACCATTTTCAATCATTGGGTTGAGGATGACAACTGGCTTGTCATCTTGTAGATTTACACAGTTGGTGGAGGCTTGGATGGCTTTAGGCTCAAGGGCTTCGAGGATGGATCTTTTGAAGGACTCACTTTTCACTAGTTCAATCAAAGGCATAGGTATTCTTAGATTTTGAATTTCTGATTGAAAACTGAAAGGAGAAGGGGACTTGTCAAGGCCTCTTACCTCATGAGCTAGAGCTTTGAGGATGATAGGGTCAACTGCCAGTTGTTTTTGCTTATTAGCTTGTTGTACTGCAGGGTCAGCAGCTTTTTGAATTGGAGCTTCCTTAGCATTATTTATCTTCGACCACAGATTATATCTGCGCTAATCTTCAGCTTGTAGAATAGCTTCCCCACCCCATTCTTGGTTAGTCTGGTCATTGCATAATGATTTTTCATAGGCAGTTGCGGTAAAAAAGGAAGCATTGCCTTTGTCTTCAAGGCAATGGATCTCATCATCTTCTTCAAACTGCTCTTCCTCCATGACTACATTCTGGAAAGGGGTCTTGACCCTTTGTTCTTCATTGGCATCTTTGCTTCTTTGCAATATCTGCAACTGTTCATTAGCTCTTCTATATGGATTTTGATTTCTAGGAGCAAAGGTATTGGGAACTCTCCCTTTCCCAGGGTGCTGCTCAACCTTTAATTTGGAAATTTCAGAGGCTAATGACTCGATCATTTTAGTCATTTTATATATCTTAGGATCAGAGGAGGATGAAGACTCGCCCCTCTATCTTCTTCTATCAACATTTCCCTTGAGTTTTTCTGCAGCCATGATGTTTTATTCTACTTCCAAGGCTGCATCCTGCATGTCAGCCAAAGTAGAACACCGCCTCTCTCTCAATAGTAGGCAGAAGTCAGAATCAAAAGCATTAGCATAGGTAGTAGTGGGTTTCACTTCAGCTGGTATCTTGTTGTACATGCGGTTAAATCTCTTATTAAAATCGGATAGCAGTTCACCATTTTCTCTCTTTAAGTTCCTAAACTCATTGTGGTAATAGAGGAGATCCTTCTTATCCTGCCAATGTTTTAGGAATGTATCATCTAAAGCTTCGATACCCACTATATATCTTGGGGCTTGTTCTCTGAACCATTTTCTAGCCTCCCCATCTAGGCTTTGGACAAAGACTCTCATCCACACATCACCTTCACCAATATCTAGATTACCAGCATAGCTATAAAATGACTCGAGGTGTTCTTCAGCAGTGACACCTTCAGTCCCAGTGAACTTAGGTATATACTTCTGATACTCTCTAGTGGGCATAGCATTCAAAGGAGTGGGCAGTATTAGAGGTCCATACCTAGCGGCTACGATTCTTTCCATTTTGGTGGGTGCTTGCGAACATGCCATAACTGTGGTGACTAAAAGAGTACTAGAAGTCTGAATGACAGAAGGTAGAGGAGTGATTGACGAGACCAAAGGAGTATGGTGAATAGGAGGTGAGGTTCCCTTTGGGCTAACAACAAAAGGAGAAACTAAAGAATAAGGAGCTTTATGAATTTCTAAGAGCTTTTCTTCACTGCTAGTATTAGAATCAGTACTCTCAACATGTATTTGTTCTATTGCAAGATCTTCTTGAAGAGATATAGAATATTGTATAGGTTTACCTGAACCTGATGCTCCTTTCTGCAATACTTTCTTCTCCTTGATGGTCTTTTTCGGGTCAGGTACTGGGTCAGCTTGCAATTTCTGAGGATTTCTCCGAGTATGCCTCACAAACTGAGCCAGAATTATGAAGTGGAGTCGCCAAGAGGTTCGGCCTCCGGTAGAGTCGCCAGATAGATGATTACAACCAAAAATGTGCCCAGAATTTGTCTACAATCAAAGTTGGGTCTGTGTCATTTCCCAGGGAAGCTGAGCTTCAGTTTCCTATCCCCGTGATCGAGTGCTCATGTCCTAAGTGTCGTAAAATGCTCAAAAATGAAAGTGCTCAGAACTAGTTCAAAATTGAACGACTGGAATGTTCTCATCCTCCTAATTTCGGCACCATGAACGGTTCGAAAAAAGGTCGCCGTATGAGAAAGTTATGCCAAAGACAAAATCGCCCAATAACCCTTAATTTTTGAATTTTTCAAAAAAAATTAAAAAAAGAATATTCCATAGAATATTCCTTGGAATATTCTAGGGAATATTCTTTTTTGGGCAGCCAATCATAGGTTGCCACGTGGCAGGCCCAGAGGCTGCCACATGGCCTAGGGATGACGTAAGAAAATATATGTGCATATGTTCAAACATTTTGGAGGTCCGACAGTTTGAACCCACGACCTGCCCCGAGTTAACCGAACGTCTTACCGCCATGGTGCGAAGGCATATCTTGTAAGGGATGGCGGAGAAAGCTTTCATAAAGTTTAAACGGAATTTTGGTGGGCCCGAAGGGGTCTAGCCCCTAAGGGCCAGCCCCCATACCACATGACCTCACACCAAGAACCGGGTGCCATGCCTTAACCGCTGGCACAAACTCCAACGCAAACCACCAGCCGAGATTTGTGGTCACATGTGCACTGAATGCAGAGTTAACTAACAGTCTAGTTGGCGGAAATTTTGGCGGAGCACCAAATTTGGGCAGTCCCGCCATAATTGGCGGAGCTAACTGGCCCCAACTACAGTTAGCTGGAGTTTTTTTAGGCCAAACTGGAGGGAATCTTTAATGAGCCATAACTTTGGCTAGGAAAGTCCATTTTGGACGAATTTTTATTTATTTATTTTGGGTATCTTCGACCTTCTAAAGCCATTGGTATAGGTTTTACAGCCATCTGAGGTCATTTGCAGAGGTTTTGGAGCCGTGGAAGTTCTAGGAGCCACCAGGGCCCAGTATTGGGAGAACTGTATAGGGTTGCAGGTATCCATTGGAGGTGAACCAGTAGTCAATCCTGAAGGATTCAAGTGTTCTGAATCTGTTTTTATAGTCTATTCCACCTGTAGAGACTTTTATTCAGCTGTATATTCATTTTGAGCATTTAATTAAAACGAGGACAGGCCCATTTGGGAGCCTTGAACCTAGCAGACGTAGCCCAGGAGGGGTGAACTGCTTCATCAACTTCTTTTGCATCTGTGGTTGATTTATTTTGCAAAACAAATTCATTTTAGTGTGTTAAACAGTAAAAGGAAATAAATCTGCTATACTTAAATGGGTCATGAACAGCTGAAAATTTCATTTGTTTCTTTTCTGCAAGACATGGACATCTTTTAAACATGTATATTACTGAATTGAATACCTTGCAAACCATTTACAAGTAGTTTCAAATTCAGATCAAGTTGGTATCAGAGCTATGTTGTTGTTTCTTTGTATCAAAAGCAGTCAAATAAGCTATAGACAGAGCCTGAAACGAGCCAGGAAGCCTTCGAAATGCTCTTCTTATACGATTGCAAAGTAGATAAATGCTCTTTCAGTCAATCTCTAGTGTAGTTGTCTTTTGATTGTTTTTGTGCAAAGATCTTCTAACTGTCTTGCAAGTATTGATGCTTACCAGGTTGAAACTTAAAAGAGGGGAAGGACAATTGACTAGAGAATGAGAGAATCCTCAATCAAGGAAGGCTAGAGAGCCATCACCTCCACCTTCAATTTCACCCTCAAGAGTCTCAGCAGAAGCTTCAATAATGTCTGAACATGAAGGAGAAATTCCTGCAGACATGGATCCAAAAGAAGAAGAAAGAGTCTTCAGAAAGGCTTTCTTGGACCTCACTGAAATGGTGAGGATATTGTACCAAGAAAGAAATGAGAAATTGGCTGGAGAAGGGTCCAAACATCCACATGAAGGAGAGGGCTCTTCAGGAGGTAAGAAGGATGATGATCATTCCAAGAAAGGACATGGAGGTAATGGTGATCCGCCACCCCCATCGTCACCTTCTTCCTCTTCATCCTCGTCTTCTTCTTCTGTGCATAAGCATAGATCCTTTGGAAAAAGTCCTTTTTTGAAGCTTGATGTAAAATTCGAATTACCTATGTTTAATGGTGAAGTGAATGCAGAAAAGCTTGACAACTGGATTAGGCAGTTGGAAGTTTACTTGAGGATCCAGAATATGCATGATGATGCCACCAAGATTTAGTTGGCTTCTTTGAGAATGGATGGAGCAGCATTGGTCTGGTGGGAGGCCAAGACTAAAGAGGAGATCAAGAAATTTGGTAAGGTTACCTTAACATGGCCTGAATTTTTGTTAGCCATTAAAAGACAATTTTATCCTCTTGCTCACATGCAAAAAGCCATTATGAACTGGCAAAATTTCAGACAACTTAAGGGTCAGAGTGTCCAAGACTACACCCAAGAATTCAGGAGAAGAGCTCTCTTGTTAGGGGTAGATTTACAGACCCAGGAAACCTTGCTGAAATACATTGGTGGCTTGCATAGCTACCTTAGGCACACTATCTTTATGTTTAACCCTACTAGCCTAGATGAGGTTTGTGTCCAAGCTACCCATTTAGAGGCAAGGGGAAAAAACACATTTGAAGAGGGTAGAAACAAGCCCCCCAAGGGGAAAAACAAAGAAAAATCCTCCAAGGGAAAGGGAAAAAAGAATGCATCTGTCAAACAGGAGAGTGAGAAAGTGATCTGTAAACACTGTTCTAAACCAGGCCATGAGGAGAAAAACTGTTGGAAATTGCATCCTGAAAAAAGACCTCAATTTAACAAATCCAAAGGGAAACAGAAAATTGTTGCTACTACATCTACACCACAGGATTTAGGGGATGATTTAGGTGATGAAACCAAAATTGCAGCCATGGGTTTGAAAAACTTGAAGGGAAAAGAAATTGAAACTCAAGCCAGCACTAGTACCTCAAACTGCCATGTACAAGCTCCTAATGAGGAAGAAAGAATTGAACTGTTTCATGTGAGGGTGATTTCAAAACATACCAAAATTGACACACTTTTTGATAGTGGGTCACAAGCAAACCTTATATCAGAGGACTTGGTCAAGCAGCTTAAACTTGAGACCGTTCCCCATCCGAAGCCATATCCACTTGGATGGATTTGCAAGGATGCAAATTTACAAGTTTCAAGAAAGTGCACATCGCGCTTTGCAATTACTGCACATTTTATTGACACAATTGAAATTGATGTGGTACCTTTTAATATAGCAGGAATTGTTTTAGGAAGCCCTTACTTGTTTGACAGGAAAGCTATCTTTCATCACCATGAAAACAAATATCATCTTTTCAAAGATGGCAAGGAGTTCATTGTTAGAGCTCATCACAAGAAGACAAATATAGCGATGGTGAATGCAGGACAGGTAAAAAGGTTGGTCAATTCAAGTAAGAATTTTGTTCTTCTTATGATTAAGCCCGAGGTTGATGTGAATCATGAGTCATTTGACAATTGTGATCCAAAATTTAAGTCAGATCTGTATGATGTAGTTGATGCATATCATGAGATGTTTCAGGAGCCAACATGTTTGCCTCCTAAGAGGGAGATTCAGCATGAAATCCATTTGCATCCAGATTGTCCTCTTCCAAACATAGGCATGTACCGCATGTCTATTATGGAGAATGTTGAAATAAAGAAGCAAATCAAGGACTTGTTGGACAAGGGTTTCATAAGGCCAAGTACTTCGCCATGTGGGTCACCGATTGTATTGATTCCAAAGAAATATGGCACTTGGCGCATGTGTGTTGATTTTAGGGCCTTGAACAAGATAATGGTAAAGAATCATTACCCACTCCCAAGGATAGATGATTTGCTAGACCAGCTGAAAGATGCTCAATATTTCACTAAGTTAGACTTGCGCAGTGGATATCATCAAGTAAGAATTGAAGAAAGTGACATTTGGAAGACAGCCTTTAAAACCAAACAAGGACTCTTTGAGTGGCTTGTGATGCCATTTGGTTTGTGCAATGCACCTGCAACCTTCATGCGGGTAATGGATGATGTCTTGCATCCTTTTCTTGATGATTTCGTTATTGTCTACTTAGATGACATCTTAATTTTCAGCAAGTCTAGAGAAGATCATGTCATGCATGTTAGGAAAGTACTTGATGTTTTGAAGAAGAATCAGTTATTTCTTAAAATGTCAAAGTGTGAATTTGGAAAGACTTCTTTGGTTTATTTGGGACACATAGTAGGAGGAGGTGCTTTGAGAATAGATCCTGCTAAAATAGAGGCTATTGTGAATTGGCCTACTCCCAAATCCATAATAGAGGTAAGAAGTTTTTGGGTGCAGCTCAATATTGGAGGAAGTTCATCTCTAACTTCTCTTCTATAGCAGCTCCTATGCATGCAGTGACAAGTGTGAAGCATGCTTTCCAATGGGGAGGCAAGCAGCAAAAAGCTTTCGAATCTTTGAAAGAGAAGATTAGTTCAGCTCCAGTCCTTGCATTACCGGATTTGAGACAGCCATTTGAGATACAAACTGATGCTAGTGATTATGCCGTGGGTGCAGTTCTTCTACAGCATGGTAAGCCTATTGCTTTCCATTCTGAAACTTTTAATGGTGCTGTTGTAAATTATCCTACATATGATAAGGAGTTGTATGCATTGGTACAAAGCGTCAAAAAGTGGAAACACTATTTGATGGGCAAAGAAACTGTTATACATACCGACCATCAGCCCTTACAGTACTTGCAATCACAAAGCAAGTTACAACAGTCACGACACTTCAGATGGATGGGCTTCTTGCAACAGTTCCATTTGGTGATAAGGTACACGAAAGGTACTCTGAATAAAGTTGCTGATATGCTTTCAAGGCCTATTATTGGTGTTGTTACTTTACTTAAGAATGATTCCATTGTACATGATAGTTACATAGAACAATATGCATCTGATGATGACTTTAAAGATGTGTATGCTAACTTGAGTAAAGGGAATCATGTAGAGGAAAATGACTATCACATGCATAACAATTTGCTGTTTCATTTGGGCAAGTTGTGTATACCACAGGGGGAGAGAATAAATGTCATAAGAGAAGCTCATTCTTCTCTTATTGTTGGCCATTTTGGTGTAAGCAAAACAGTTTCACATCTACAGAGGTATTGCTATTGGCCTCGCATGGTAGATTCTGTTTCAAGATTCATAAGAGGTTGTTCATTATGTGCTACAAGCAAGCCTAGTAATAGGAAGCTTGGCTTGTATACTCCTTTGCTGGTACCTTCTAGACCATGGGAGAGCATCTCTATGGATTTTGTAGGAGGATTTCCAAAATCTAGAAAGCAGCATGATTATTTATATGTAGTAGTTGATCGTTTCAGCAAAATGTGTATACTTATGCCTTGTAAGAAAACTATAACTGCTGAACAAACTGTTAAATTATTTTTTCATCATGTATGGATTCACTTTGGTTTGCCTACTTCCATTATTAGTGATAGGGATTCCAGATTTGTGGGGAATTTTTGGTCCAACCTATGGGAGATGATGGACACAAAGTTGAAGAAAAGTACTGCTTTCCATCCACAAACAGATGGACAAACAGAAGTTGTGAACATAACCATTGTGCGCCTCTTGAGAGGTTATTGCAGCAAGCATCCCAAACTTTGGGATGAACATTTGCACTACATATAGCATGCTTACAATCGTGCCAAGCACTCTTCCACAAACACCTCACCGTTTGAAGCTTGTTTTGGTTACTTGCCAAAATCACCTCTTGATTTCATTCTTGAGAAAGATGTCACCATTGAGGGACATAGTGATATTGACAAAGCTCGTTCATTCATTGAAAGAAATCAGCAAATACATCAGCAAATTCAAGAACAGCTTGAGAAGAGTCAAGGCAAGTACAAGGAAAGACACGACAAGCATAGAGTCGATCACAAGTTTCAAGAAGGGGATGAGGTATGGTTGTACATTAGTAAGGAAAGGATGCAAGGAGAAGGTAAAAAGCTGAGCCTATTCGTTATGGTACATTCAAAATCCTCAAGAAGGTTGGAAATAATGCTTTTTAATTAGATTTGCCTTCCTATATGCAAATGTATTCTGTTGTCAATGTGGAGAACTTATGTTTGTATGAACCTCCTTTGATTGTTGATCGTGAAAGTGCTGTTCAGCTGCCATCTATAGAAGATTTCTCGCCAGAATTCTTAGATGAGCTTAAAGAAGATACAATCCTTGATAGAAGTACACGCACTTGGAGGGGCAATGTAGATTATGTGCGGGTTGGTTTCAAAGGCAACAAACCGAACGAGGCAAAGTGGATGGAGGTGGATAGAGTGAGGGAGTTGTACCCTCACCTCTTTAACAGGTAGTTGAAGGCTTTTGGGGTCCAAAAGCTTCCCAATGGGGAGGCGTGATCGGGTGCTCATGTCCTAAGTGTCGTAAAATGCTCAAAAATGAAAGTGCTTAGAACTGATTCAAAATTGAACGAATAGAAAGTGCTCGTCCTCCTAATTCTGGAGCCATGAACGGTTCAAAAAACGGTCGCCGTATGAGAAAGTTATGCCAAAAACAAAATCGCCCAATAACCCTTAATTTTTGAATTTTTCAAAAAAAATTAAAAAAACAATATTACACAGAGTATTCCTTGGAATATTCATTTTTGGGCAGCCAATCACAGGTTGCCACGTGGTAGGCCTGGAGGCCGCCACGTGGCCTAGGGATGACATCAACAAATATATGTGCATATGTTAAAACATTTTGGAGGTTCGGCGGTTTGAACCTGCGACTTGCCCCGAGTTAACCGAACGTCTTACCGCCATGGTGAAAAGGCAGATCTTGTAAGGGATGGCAGAGAAAGCTTTCATAAAGTTTAACAGAATTTTTATGGGCCCGAAGGGGGCTGGCCCTTAGGGGCTAGCCCCCATACCACGTGACCTCACGCCAAGAACCGGGTGCCATGCCTTAACCGCCAGCACAAACTCCAACGCAAACCACCAGCCAAGATTTGCGGTCACATGCGCGCTGAATGCATAGTTAACTGACAGTCCAGTTGGCGGAAATTTTGGCGGAGCGCCAAATTTGGGCGGTCTCGCCATAATTGGCGGAGCTAACTGGCCCCAACTACAGTTAGCTAGAGTTTTTTTAGGCCAAACTGGAGGGAATCTTTAATGAGCCATAACTTTGGCTAGGAAAGTCTGTTTTGGATGAAATTTTTTTTATTTTGGGTATTCAACCTTCTGAAGCCATTGGTACAGGTTTTACAGCCATCTAAGGTCATTTGCAGAGGTTTTGGAGTCGTGGAAGTTCTAGGAGCCACCAGGGCCCAGTATTAGGAGAACTGTATAGGGTTGTAGGTATCCATTGGAGGTGAACCAGTAGTCAATCCTGAAGGATTCAAGTGTTCTGAATCTATTTTTACAGTCTATTCCACCTGTAGAGACTTTTATTCAGCTGTATATTCATTTTGAGAATTTAATTAAAACGAGGAGAGGCCCATTTGGGAGCCTTGGACCCAGCAAACGTAGCCCAGGAGGTGTGAACTGCTTCATCAACTTATTTTGCATTTGTGGTTGATTTATTTTGTAGAACAAATTCGTTTTAGTGTGTTAAACATTAAAAGGAAATAAATCTGCTATACTTAAATGGGTCATGAACAGCTAAAATTTTCATTTGTTTCTTTTTTGCAAGACATGGACATCTTTTAAACATGTATATTACTGAATTGAATACCTTGCAAACCATTTACAAGTAGTTTCAAATTCAGATCACCTCGGTAATGGCACCAATTAATGTTAGCACTCCAGGAAACTTTCCTATGGTTGCAGCTCAGAGATGCTTGGTAACATATAATCTTCAATATTGTTCTCTAAACTATTGGAATGAAAGATGGTTTGGATCAAGCCAAATTAACCATTTCAACTCTGTTTTTACTCAAGACATGCATGAACACCCTTAGCTTTACAAGGCTTTAGACCACTAATGCTCAATAGTTTGTAGATTTAATGAATGGATGGAGAGTACCTACTATACCAGCAGATGCATATATAAACACATATGAATGGCCAACTACAGGAAGTAAAAGAATCTTGCAAATCTAATTTATCAACGCAGAGATAAGATGACAGTTATCTGGCATTAGACACAGAAGAAACATGAACAACCTGTTCAAGTGCAAGCTTGGAACAGAAGAGAAAAATGGAAATTTAACATATAACAGTAAAAGAAGCTTATATTGCTAGAATGAAGATGAGAAGCTTGAGTAGCAAAGTCTCAATAGTCTCTAGAAGTTGAACCCGTGTTACATCTTGTTTTCAGCTATTTATAGCTTGTTTACAATGGTCCTAAGCCTTTTGAGGCTTCAGGTGTCTTAATCTATCCCTTTTTCTTGTTTAACTGATTGATTCCCTCAATAGGATGGCATGGCCCGGTGGTTTTCCTCTTCTGACAAAGGAATAACCACATTCAAATATTTTGGGTAGTTGATGCATTGTCTGGGAGCCCTACCATGCCAGAGATGCCCCACAATCATTCTGTTTGTTTGCTGAGTTGTTTTGTTGATGCCCATGATTGCTTCTCGGCCTCTATCTCTCGGAATTGATTTCCCGACCTTTTTTTATGTGATAGAATGGGTCTTCGGGCCTCTGTTATCTTCTAAATGAAAATGGGGACTACTTCTGTTATAATGGAGAAATGATGCAACTGTGAGAAATCCTGCCAAAACTTCAACGTTTCAGACTTAAAAAGTCCTTAAACATGGCGTATATATCTATCGGGTCTGCCCTTTGGGTCACTATCACCTATCGCAAATGGCATGGTCCCTTTGCTCCCTTTTTTCCTTTTGTTCCTTGAAATACTTGAAAAAAACACAGGAAATACATGAAAAAGGCCTCCCTTCGGACTTCAAGTATTATAGATTTCATTCCCGAACCCTTTCAGGTCTGGGCTTCATCTCTATCAACGCTATCGAGTTCCCCTTTGTATTTCATTATATAACAAAATACATTGAAAATGAATTGAAAATGGGCTTTGGTGGATGTGAAAGATTATACATTTTTCTTCTGAAACCCATCGGGTCCGGGTCTTATCGCATCGCGCACATATACATGTAAAGTTTGTTCCCCTTGGTTAACCTGATTGCGATCCATCGAATGCGATGTGGGCTGTTGATCTGCACGTGCAATCAATGGTCCACGTTGAGTCATCGATCACGATCGCTCATTGCATACTATCTGCACCGATAACCTCTGACTCGCCTCCCCGACTGTGATCAGCCAATGCGATGTGGGCCGTCAATCTGATCGCGCAATTGATGGTCTTCATTTAATCACTGATCACTGTTGCCCTCGCCCCTTGGTTTCCGCCGATTGCGATCTACCGATGCGATGTGTCGACCCGATCATCGGCAATCGTTGATCGGTGATGTCTTGCACCTATTGCCGCTACCTGCCTGTGCTGATTGCGATTTACCGCTTAGATCTGGACCGTTGATTGGCAAGATCTAATGGCTACTATGATTTGGACTATTTTTCATGGTTTTTCATGGTTTTGGAGTGTTTTCGCCTCTCGATACTGTATTTCTGCCCTTCCAAGGGCTCTTGGCATGCAATGGTCTTCGCTTTGAATGGTCCTTAAGAGGCTTTTGAAGACTTCAAGAGCATATATAAGTCCATTGGCATGCTTTTAAGCAAATTTGGAGACTCTGGGGCATATTTGGATCCATTTTTTGGGCCATTTTCCAACAAGGCTAACAGCTAGCATCATATGTATGAGTAGAAAGGCCTAGGGCCTCATGAGGGTCGGATTTTTTCTTATGTAAACTCTGCTCAAATTTCGATCTTACTATTTTGTGACAGTTTTATGTAATCTTGCTATTTTTTTATAATGAAGATGGAATCCTTTTTGAGCTAGCACTGAGTTACCTCAAAGGGTTGAAGCTCTTGGGTTAGGGCCCAATCCAAGCAGCCAAGCTTCTCTTTACTTGTATTTGTATTCTTTACTTCAGTTGTAGATTATTTTGTTGTTAGAAATATTTCTTTTATGGTTAAGAATAGGTTTCTTTTGATGATTTAGTCGCTTACTTCCATTTATACTTTCTGTAGTAGGTTAAGCAGTGATCTAAAAAGATTCAAAAGGCTAGAAGTAGTGCCTTGGCCTCTCTTCCTCCCTTTGGGACCATGATTTGAGGCAAAGACTCTCTTGCTGCCCCAAAACAGAGATTTTCCTCATTCATAGGACTTCTAGTGTTTGCAGCTCTTTAGTAGGTTAATAGTTCAGTTTTGCTTTGCTTCAAATCTCCTTCATCATGTTCATTTCCTGATTTGCAATATTGCCCTTTCATGCTTTCCTTTCCTACAACATTTCTCAGCATTTCCTTTCATAGATAATAGTTTAGATCATTTTAATGCGAAACTCTGTTTTTCTAGATGCACCCATTTCATTGCTTGCTTGATTTTCTTGGCTAACTATCAGTTTCTATGCCCTAGATTCCTGCATTTTTCACAGAACTTCTTCCTCTCCCCTTGAGAAAATCCAATCATCTTTCTCTCTCCTGGTGATTCATGGTAGACCTTAGGCACCCTAACACCTCATTCTAACCTTCATCCAGCTTTTTCACCCACTCTCACACCCTCAAAATAGCTGAAATTTCTCTTGACCTCCTCCTATAGGCCTCCTGTAGTTTCCCCGTTTTCCTCCTGTATTTTCATGTGTCCTCCTGTAGTTTTTCCTGAAGGCTTTCTTTTGAAGTTTGAGTGTGGGAAAATCCCCCAGAAGGCCACCTAAGACCTCCTAAGACCCATCCACACCATTCTACATCCTCCCAAGCTCCAAAACCACCCTCTAACACCACCTGTTCGTTGCCACACTCACACACAATAAATTAGATGCATGATTAAATTTACATAAAAATCCAAAATTATGTTTTTTGCTTATTTACTTCTAGAAATATCATGGTTAGATGTTTTTGCTTTATTGAGTAGGTAATGGCATTGCTTTTATGGTTTTCATAGTTTTTTTGCAAAAGTAGAATTAGCTTGTTAAAGAGTTTTACTAGGTCTTGCTTTACATTCCAGTGTTTTTCCTTTCTGCAATTAGAATAGCTTTTGTAGAGTAATCTTTCTTTCTTTCATCACACATAGAGATTCTTCTCAAATCTATATAAGTTGGTTTGAGTTCCTAGTGATCTCTCGTTGACTGACCAAGTGACAACCTACAATGAGAACTAGTACTTGTGCATATAGCACCGATGCTTCCAAGTTGGTTACGAACTACCGGGTTGATAAAAGTAAAGTTGGCAACCCAGGAGTTGCAACATTCTTGCTGCAATACTGGCACTCACCACTTCTTGGCAGCGTTGTTGGGGAAGCATCAGAGTATTTTGTGATTACTGCTTTCTTCTATTTTCTATTGCAACATTCTACTAATAGTTTATTTCGGCAAAAGTAGGCTAGTCCTTTCTTTTCTTTCAGTTTTGCATTTCCTTGCTTTCCTTTTCAATTCTGCAAATTTCCATTTAGCAAGTTCATTTCAGCTAGTTGCAATTTGTTTTGTTCAATCGCAATTTCAGTTTTTGTAGGTACTATCAGTGTGGGGAAAAGAAAAAAAAAAACCAACCAAAAATATTTCCTTTCATGCCTCGTAGGAATAGAGATAACTCAGGAAAAATTTTGCCCAACACCCCCACTGCTTCACACAGCCAACCTTCCCTCTTCTTCAATAGTTGCAATCCAGAAGAACCTTTAGGTGAATAGCCAAACATATTTGAAGAACCTATAGGGGAATAAGAAGAAGAAACCATTCCTCTGGAGCCAATGGCTGAAAACAGAAATGCTAGGGGGAATGGAGAGAGAATAGAGGGTACCTTTCCCATTCTAGAGACCAATGGGGACACCAAAATGAAGAATATAAGCCCTTTAGCCCTACCTCACTTCCATGGTCTGACTACAGAATGTCCTGACACCTTCTTGTTTGAGTTTTTTGTCATCTGTTGAACTTATTACTATGCAAAAGACGAGCAAAAGTTGAAACTATTCCCTTCTACTCTCAAGGACGTAGCACTGCGCTGGTTCATGGGATTACCTGGCAATAGCATCACGACTTGGGCTCAGATGCAACAGGACCTTAACAACAAGTATCGAGACTATTGTAGGTCAAAAGATACTAATGAAGAAATCTTTCAAATGACCATGGGAAGTGATGAGTCCCTAGAAGACTATGAAGAGAGGTTCTAGCTCAATTACAAAAGGGTCGGGTGTACACTTGACCCTGAGTCTCTAAAGTTGGTCCTGCTCAGGGGAATTCGTGAATACCTTCTAGACACCCTCCATCTAATGGCTGGGGGAGACATCTACCAACTATCCTATGAGGGCATCAACACTGTTTTTAGAAACCATTCTAGAGCAGCCAGAAATAAAGGTAGGGGGAATCAACCCATAGCCAGTACCTCTTCTTCCAATTCATCCATTAAAGGGTAAATTGGAAGCATGTTGGAAGACTTCAAGAGTGAGATGCTACAGACTCTTGCCATGAAAATGGATACCTTACATATCAAAAGAAAACAAGAGGAAGCAGAGAGGGCTTTGGCCATTTTTTGCCCTAGATGCACTAGGAGGCATCCTAGGAATGAATGCCCATTGAACTCTATAGAGGTTCGTTCAGTCTATGAAGAAAATCATTCTACAGACAAGTGCCCTTCCTTGCTTGGACTTAAAGCTTTATACCAAGGGGCCGAAGGAGTCACTGAACAGATCTATTAAATAAACCAAAGGAGTCCGCATGGACCTAGACCATACCAGCAGTGGATGCAAGGGACATCTCAGGCATACTACAAGCCCAACCAAGTATCCTCCATACCTTCTTGGGGCCCCCCTGCTCATCCTTCCCAGTCCACACCACCTCCTTGGTCCTTCACATCTCAATATCATGTCCAACCAACCACCCATTCATTTCAATCCTACGCTCAGCCGCAACCTTAGTGGAATGCATCTCATAAAGGGTGGAGGCCCCAATACAAATCTCTTCCTACTATTTTTCCTCCACCAACTACCCAACCACAAACATTACCTTCTCCTCCACCAAGGCAACCCCAAATGCCTGCCCAACCAAATCCGAACCCGAACAGCAGACAGGCTCAGCAAGTGTATAGTGGGGAACCATCATGCCCAACTTATGCTATGGAGATTCAAGAAATCAACTTGTGATCTAGGAAATCTCTCCCAGATAGCCAGCCTCTACCCAGGGAGGTTGAGGAAGATAAAGAGGAAAGCAAACCTAAAGCAAATCCACCCTTTCTTGAGAGACTATCCATGACAATCCAGCCTACCCCAAAAGAGACTAAACTCCTGGGAGTATTGAAACATTTTTGTGTGAAGATACCACTTCTCCAAGCCATAAAAGATGTGCCTATCTACAATAGGTTGATCAAAGAGAAGTGCTTTAGGCATCTAGGTAGGCGCAAGAGAGACGCCCCAACCATCAATGTCATAGGACAACTGTCCAACCTGATGTTGGGGCAAATAGTCTGTCCAAAATATATGGACCCTAGAAGCCCAGTAGTTGATGTCCACATCAATGGCACAATGGTCCCACATACCTTGATTGATCTGGGAGCTATCATTAATGTGATGACAAAGGACACAATTCTCAAACTTAATCTCCAAGACTCCTTGAGGAAGATCACGATGGTGCTGCAGCTAGCAGACCGCTCCACCGTGACCCTTGAGGGGATTGTGGAAGATGTGATGGTCTCCATTGATTCTTGGGAGTACCCTACGAATTTCTTAGTTCTTCAGCCAAAGGCAAAGCTCACTAGGTATCCTCTCATTCTAGGAAGACCCTGGTTGGCTACAGTCGATGCCTACATCAGCTGCCAAGCTAGGAACATGACCATAAAGAATGGGCACATGTCCAAGAAGTTAACCCTACATCCTCCTTGTTATAGACATTTTTGTGCCTCGCGACATGGAGCATGAAATGTCAATAATTACAGGGATCCTCAGTCCCTAAACATGTTGTTCTTACCCCTAAAAGAACAAGGTCATCGAACAACAGCACTTCCAATCAGTTCTCCACCTGAAAACACTTCAAAACAGGCTAATTTTGGATCATGTCAGCTGCTCCACTGAGCATCTGCGCTGGAATGCAACTGCTCCTCCTTGTACCTGCGCTGGAAGTCAAATCTAATGAAGGCTACCTGCGCTGGGCGAGATTGGCCAAGTGGCACAGTCATTCTGCAAGGTGTCAACTGCCCAGGAAGCTTCCAAACTGACACTTGGTTCATGAGATTCGCCCTGTGATGAGTAAGAGGTACTTGATCACCATGTGTAAGCAAGGATCTCCAAGTGGACTTAAGAACTGAAGATTAACTGAAGAGGGAGAGGACACTAGTCAGCTCTATGCCAGCCTCAAGCTGACTCATCCTCTCTTCTTCTCTCCTGTATATAGAGCTCTTCTATGAGGTCTAAGGGGGCTGGAATTTTGTGTAAAGCAAGGAGGTGCTGTTGGTTTACAGTTAGAGCTATTGGGTGATTGTTTTACTAGAGGTGAAGAGGAGAGTTCTTGCTGCTGGGGAGGTGCTGCTGGATTGGAGCCATTATTGGTTGTAACCTTCTCAGAACCCTGTTACTTCTATCAATAAAGTTTTGCATGTTCTCCTATATACTTGTATTGCATTGATGTATTGTATTTACATGTATATTTGATTCATCCTAATCCATGCTTCAGTTATGAGTACATGTATCTTGTAGTTTGCTCTCTTGTTTGTGCAGGATCTGTGTGTGGCTGGACCGGCAAAGAGAGCAAGGAGCTGGGAACAAGAGACAAAGAGAGAGGACAAGGATCGACTAAGCGAAAGACACCAGGTTGGTTAATCTTTCTCCATTCTCTCTGTACTTTCATAAAGGGAATCATCAAAACTTTACTTTCAGTTGTTGCTAAAGACTGTCACCTTTAGAGTAGGGATAGGGTCATCCGCATCGGATACTTTTCCCCACAACAAACTGGCGACTCCACTGGGGAGACTAGTATCTTGTTGGTGTTTGTAGTATCTTTGCTATTCATTTCCTGAAGAAAAGAGTACCAAATCGAAAAGCTTTTGACTATATCAAAAGCGAAGTAGAGGGGCTGCTACTCTTGCTCATTTTCTGAGCAGATTCATGATTTGAAGAGCTGATCTACAAAAGACTCTTGTACTCTTTGTGATAGCTTTTCATCCTCTTGATCATCCCTTAGCCTGTACTTGACCTATAGCTTTTTATTTCAGCAAAAACAGTGCATTTTTGAGCTTTTTATGACCCGGAAATCCTTGTAAACGCAACTCTCGTGTCTCAGTGCAGGCTGTCCAAAGGCAGTCTGCATTTCAGCGCAGGTACTCCCTTCGGGAACTGCGCTGAGAGTCAGTTTGACAGACCAGAGCCTGCGCTGGACCAGTTAGCCAGTGTCTTGCTGAGGTTTCCTACTGAGTCTTGGCCCTGTTTTCACTGTTGTTTTGCTGCTGATTGCTTGTCATTTGTACTTGCTGTAAACCAACTTTCCTTGACATTATTCTGCCTCAGTTGTGTAATGAAACTGTGATTGTTCTTTCAGTATTTCTCGTTTCAGTTACAGTTTCCCATTGTGAAAAGTAAACCAGTATAGCTGTGGCCTCTTAGATCTTGAACTGTAAAAGTGTCGTCGTGATCTTAAGAGCTAGTTTTATTACTGTTCATGGCTGTTTGAGTTTGTTTGTTTTTCATTTTATGGTTTGAATTCATACATTTTTAGTGTCGAAACAAGTACCTGTAAGGCGTCTTTTGATTTTAGACAAAACTTGTTTGTTTACGCTTCAAATTGAATTCGAAAATTATACGACAGTCTCCTTTTGTCTACATCAACATTAAGGGAAAAGAAAAGAAATACATGCATCTTGCATTTGCATTTTTTGATAAGTTTGCGTGATTGATCTAGGGGAAAGTGCATTAGTTTGTGCTTTGTGCTCTGTGTGGAAAGATAATGTTTTTCTCTCCCCTCAGTAGTTAGGATTTTCAAAGCTAAAAAGATTGTAAAGCTTGCTTATCATTTTAGCTGCATTTAGGAATTTGTACCAATACATCTCGTGGTGATCCTGAAAGACAAACTGCTAAACAAGATCAACTTAAAATATATTGACTGAATCTAAAAACGCTTTGTAACATAACGCTCACAATAGAGGTCTAGGTAGAGACGTGTTCCGGCGTCGTTAAACGTAGTGACTGTCGATCTCTACGAAGGTGGGTGATTCCTCCTGAGGGACGATAGCACTAATACGGACTTGTGCTCCCGCGTACCGTCGCGTATATTGGGAGACCCCTATAGGCATTTATCCTTTATCCTTAGGAAGCCGTGTCGACCGCCCTACTGATCGCGATGCAGTGAACACAGCATTCACGAAGATCGACCACCCGTACCGTAAAACGTATTCTGTGGTTTCGCGAAAGGTTTGGCACACCCTCTGCCTAGATCTCCAGAGCAGTTTCTTTTGGCCTTTTTCAAACTCTATAACTGAAAAAGTCCAACCGAGCATTTGTCACTTCGGGCTCGTTAATACATCGAAGGCGACTAGAGTCATCTTTAGCTTTTTCTCGACTCTTAAAACATGAAAAAGCAAAGTTGTGTCTAAAAGCGTCTAATAAAATTCATTCAATACGGAAACATAATTCCCCTTTTTGTATTTTAGTTGATCGAGTAATCCGCAACCGTGGAGGAAAGTCAATTAGAACTCCGTCGTTCGAGGAGACTCGCGAGTCAACCGTCTTTGTCTCCGGAATCGAGAGTAGTACGGACGAAGCAAACTCGCTTGACCGGGTCAAAATCTCCCATTAAAGTTAGAACAACAGTTCCAACTACATCTGAGATTCTGGTCACTCCTAATATTTCTGGAATCCCTGCCTCTATTGAAGAAGTTCAACAGCGACAGAGGGACAGTTGTACTGATCCTAGTCTGAGAACAAGTACTTGCATAACTGAACCAGTTCCATCTGAAACTGGTCCACAGAGTCTTGTTGCTCAAACAACTGTCGCTGTCGAAGCAACCCCTTCTTCGGCACCAGAAATCTTTTACGGACCTGACGGTCTTCCTCTTCCTCCTGGTCTGATTGCAATAGAGGAAATCGTAGAGGACCAGCAAGCAAATACTCCAACTCATTTTGGAGTAGGCATCACTCTTTTTCCTTCTGCATCAGAAGTTTGTCCATCGCCAGTGGAAGTTCCTGTAGAATCGTTAGGCAGTTTATTGGATAGACTTAAAATGTCTGAGCAACCGTCAACATCTAGGACTGTGCCAAATGGCACAGCGACAGCAGAAGCTCTTGCTGTCACTCCGACGATGTTTGCCGGCATACCAGCTGTCCCGACTAGCTCTCAACAGCTAGAAGGAGTCCGCCCAGGGACTATTACGACAACTTGGTCTGTTCCAGTTTGTTCTTCCGGTATAATACCCGGTAATTCTTATGTTGAAACTAGACAAATTGATCCCTTTGGAAATCAGTTTGGACCATCCAGTCCTCAAAGGCAATCTATACCCTTGAGCTCCGGATTGTTACCGTATGGGGGGCAATATGCCCTTTCACTTCCCCCTCCGGGAGGATACCCATACGGCAGTTTTCAACCGCATTCAGGTTTGACTGAAGTTACGACGAGTGGTTGGGTACCTATGTTGCCCCAACAACCGAGAGTTGTATATTCCATGCAACAATGTGTACCTATGTCTAGCATCCCGACGACGCCAGCAATTGTAACCGTGTCGCAAGTTCAATCGATGCCTGTTGTATGTCAACCCCAAGTTGTAATGCAACAGCCCCTTGACCCTGCAACACAACCACAATCACCAACTGTCGGGACGACACAGATACAAACGGGAACCATAACCCCGCATCTTGGTCCGTTGGTTAGTATCGCACAGCAAAACATGGCTTCGCAGCCATGGATGGTGCAATACCAACAACCTCAGTTTCAACAGGTGTACCAGGGATCTGAGCAACAGATCTTTGCAAATAGTGGGCAACCCTATATTCAGAATGGGTTAAATCAACCACTTTACAGTGGCCAAGCCCACCAGCCATATTAGTCCTATCAACATCAGTTGCATTATGCTGGTATGCAAAGGCCTACTGCTCAGGCGATTCCATCGTATCCTGGGTACGCCTCGCCAAACCTGAATCAGCAGTTGCCATTCGTGGCGACTCTAGAATTACCAGATTTACATCGATTGACGAATGATCCAATCGCCTATGCCCATTGGTGGCCAGCAATTCCTCACAAACTTCCTTCGGACATTCCTAAATTCAATGGAAATCCTGGCGAAGACCCGTCGAATCATGTGATGACTTTCCATCTGTGGTGCTCGTCGAATACCTTGAATGATGATTTGATAAGGCTTCGCCTTTTCCAGAGGACATTGACTGGTCCGGCGGCTAAATGGTATATTGAATTACCTAGAGCCTCTTTCGACAATTTTAGTTCCCTAGCCATGACTTTCTTAACACACTTTCAGTTACCTATAAGGTACGAAACTGGAACCGAGATCTTAACCAATTTCAAGCAGACAACGGCCACACATATATCAGATCATATACATGAGTGGCGTCGTCGTCGCAGAATGGTAAAGACTTATGTTCCAGATCAGCTTTTAGCTGAGTGGTTTATAAAGTCGCTTCTTCCTGCTATAACAGAAGATGTGGCCAAGGGAGGCGTCGTAACAGAGGAGCAAGTTATTGCTCGTGCCCAGTATTTAGACTTAGTATATACTCAGTCTGGCACGCTCTATGACAAGATACCTGACGCCCCTAGACCGGAATTTTCAATTCCTCCCCCTCCTGGATCAAATAGTGACTCTCATGCCGGCGATGGTGTGATTGGCACTGCAAATGCAAAGTCAACACAAGATTCGTCTAAGAAAACCCGTAAGACTTCGAATCCAAATGCAAATGAAGAACTTCTTGCCTCGGAAGTAAGTGCCGTGTTGGACGACAAGGGCAAACAACTGAAGCAACCAGGAGACAAGAAGAAAAAGAAAGGGAGAAAAGGGAAACCCCCTTCGGGGTGTCATATATGCGATGAGGATCATTGGACAGCAGATTGTCCATGCAAAGCTGAGCTTAAAAGATTCTTTAAGAGTCCGAAAACCTCAGCTGTGTTGACTGATCCGTTTCCTAATCCTGGTCAAAATCTGGTTGCTAATCAAAATGCTTCCCGATCCCAAGTGCTTATGTTGTCTACCTCAAAGCAGCAGAATAATGCTTTGACAAGGAATAAAGATTACGGGAATCCATGGCTGTCAAATAACAAGGCTAATGAACAACCTAGTAGTTCGACGACAGCTTTGACCAAAGTTGTGCCACCCATCATTCCTGAACCAATGGTAAAGTTGCCAAAGGGAGTAGTACACAAATCGACATTTAATCCTCGTGCCAAAATAGCACAAAATTATAATATAATAGAGGACCTGGCCCAATCGCCGTCCGCTATGTCGACACTTGAGGTACCGCAAAATTGCCTCTCCCAAGAGCAAACTTCATTATCAGCAATAGGTGGGATTGGCCCAATGGATTCCAATCTTGTGGCCTTTGATCATAAAGGATATGACCCTAAGTTACCAGCTCAACTAGCTTTCCTTATTCAAGTGAAAACTCTCAACAAAACTGTTCATCGAACAATTATTGATGAGGGGGCATCTACATGTCTTATGTCGATGAGTTGCTGGAAAAATTTAGGCTCACCACCCTTGTCGAAATCGTCAACGACCTTAAAAGCGTTTGATGGACGATCATACACTCCATACGGGATTTTAAGTAACTTGCAAGTTGAACTGTGGGGCAAAACAGTAGAAGTCGATGTTGAAGTAATCGATGGAAACCTCGATTACAACATCCTACTAGGAAGGCCCTGGATATATGCCATGGCCGCAGTCGTGTCGACCTACTTCAGGAAGATTGCATTTCCCTTTCAAGGAGGGATTACAATCGTCGACCAACAAACTTTCCTCCCCGACAGTTCACAAGTTACGGGAAGCATTCCAATGATCCATGGAAGCGATCATTCGCTTCAAAATATTGGAGTAGGTCTCCTAAAAGACCCTGCCTTAATGGGTACTTTTGCCCTACCGCCTGCAAGAAATCTGGCAGAAGTGGCCACAGTGGAAACCTACAATATGAAATCTTCTATATCTAATGGATTCGGAAGATTCCTAAACATTTTGTCAGCATGGATCATCGCCCTAATGGAAATACTGTAAATACAGTGGGCTCTGAGGACGGTTCTTATCTCGTGTCAACCTCGTTAAAAAATGAAACAAGAAGTCATGAGGATAGTTCTTTTACTATGTCAACCTCATTAAAAAATGAAACAAATCCCCTTTCAAAATTCAAAGGTAAACCTTCATTCCAACCACCAAGTTGAATGCAATGAAGCTTGGGGGGCACCCTCCTTTGACATGCGTTATTATGATGCTGGGGGCATGCAAATCCGAGCAGTTTTAACGCGGTCTTCATGCTCGTTAAAAAATAAATAAAAGCAGTGAGCAATGTTCCCTCCAGAGTTTAAGCTCATTTTTATCTAAAAAAAAGAACCTATCCCGGTAAATAACCTTCTGGGATCGTAAATCCATCAGCCATAAAAGCCTTGGTCGTGTTTGTGCACCGTCACCTCCACTTTTCATTTGGCCGATCATTCACCTCCATTTGTGTGTTTACCTCTTTTGAGAAACAGCTGCGAAGAGTGATTTCACCTAGCCATCCTTGTGACACTGCCGTGATTGGAGAATTCCAACCTGTACCTGGAATCTGCTGCTATCCCTGTTTATCACTCGTTCCTCAAAAGACGAGTCTTCTTTGAGCTCTTTTCATCTGACTCGTGAAATATGAAAAGTTTGCCGAGTTTTGGCCTTCCAGCTCGTTAAAGCGACCGGAAGAGCTATCCCTCCTCTATATTTTAATCTTTTTGGACCTGAGGGATTATTGCACAAAAAGATCGAGCGCTTGTTTTGTTCGGCTCGTTAAAAGTACCGAACACCCATCCCTTCCGTATTGTTTTATACTTTTTCGGACTTAAGGGATTAGATGACGAAAAAGGAATTTTGGAGTTGACTTTCTGTACCTTTTCAGACTCTCTAAAAATGAAAATGACCGAGTTTTCTTTGTCGTTAGACTCGTTAAAATGATTAAATAGCGACAAACTTGTCTTTAGACGAGAACGAGTTTCCCTATCGCTAGGCTCGTTAAATCATAGCGATGGGCTTGCCCGAAGGGCAGGTTATAGAACAAGCATATGTTATCCTCCTCAAGCTTGACAAAAATAAAGAGGTACTGGTCAGAAATGACTGGGGAAAAATTGGGAGAACATCAAAGTTTAATGGTAGCAAGTCACTCTTGAACATGACACTTTTTCTCCGTACCACATCGGGTTGGGTTGTTTCATTCACCGGTCTCATCACCATGGTCCTCGCCAAACCATCCACATTTGGGGTAATGCTACCAATCCATCGCATCAGTGTCGTTATATGTTCAAGAGGGGTCATTCTGAAAGTGTCAACCATGTCCCATCCACTGCCATACATTATCCTTCATCCATTCATGATCGCCACCCTGAATCATATGTCATAGTTTGTTTTCACCTCCACTAAAGTCATTAGCTCCGTTCCGTGTCATTGATGTGGGATTCATTAAGGCCCTCCTTTGACGGATCGCTTCTTGTCGACTTCAGCTCATTATCCAAGAAGTTGATCTAGGAACACCCCCATCAGTACTTTGAAGCTTGCATGCCTCAATGGCAAGTTTCTCACTTCCGGCGACAGGTATACATCAATGACCTTCGACCAGAAGATTTTGCGTGGCGTTCGACGCCAAGTCCTTTATTCACGCCACGTGAATTGTACTGCAGTACCTTGAGGGTCATCGTCATTATTGGTGATTCCTCTCGCGCTTGTTAACGGTTTTCATTATTGACCGGTAATCAAGCGATGTCTTTCCATGTTCGACTTCAGCGCAATTCTCACATGGATCGACTTGTACTTAGAGTGAAGATCGAACGAGTTTGAAGACCCCGGATCTAGTTTCATCCATCCGGGCTGCGATATATATTCAGGAAATATAAAAGCATTTGTCATGTACATCATTGCAACAGATGATCATCCTATTCAAAGGATGATAATTTCAGCAGAAAATTATCAGTCTACCTTCAGACGATCGTCTGTCATATGTACCAAAATGTATTTATAAAAGCTGAGCATGGGAATGCCCGCCTCAGCTAGATCATGAAAATAGAATGAAAAATAATGTATTGTATTGTATTGTATTACAGGGCGCATCCTCAGCACTGGAATGAACTTCGGACCCTCTAGATAAAGCATTTCACCCGATAAACGGCCTCATACTTTAGGGGGCAACTGTTATAGACATTTTTGTGCCTCGCGACATGGAGCATGAAATGTCAATAATTACAGGGATCCTCAGTCCCTAAACATGTTGTTCTTACCCCTAAAAGAACAAGGTCATCGAACAACAGCACTTCCAATCAGTTCTCCACCTGAAAACACTTCAAAACAGGCTAATTTTGGATCATGTCAGCTGCTCCACTGAGCATCTGCGCTGGAATGCAACTGCTCCTCCTTGTACCTGCGCTGGAAGTCAAATCTAATGAAGGCTACCTGCGCTGGGCGAGATTGGCCAAGTGGCACAGTCATTCTGCAAGGTGTCAACTGCCCAGGAAGCTTCCAAACTGACACTTGGTTCATGAGATTCGCCCTGTGATGAGTAAGAGGTACTTGATCACCATGTGTAAGCAAGGATCTCCAAGTGGACTTAAGAACTGAAGATTAACTGAAGAGGGAGAGGACACTAGTCAGCTCTATGCCAGCCTCAAGCTGACTCATCCTCTTTTCTTCTCTCCTATATATAGAGCTCTTCTATGAGGTCTAAGGGGGCTGGAATTTTGTGTAAAGCAAGGAGGTGCTGTTGGTTTACAGTTAGAGCTATTGGGTGATTGTTTTACTAGAGGTGAAGAGGAGAGTTATTGCTGCTGGGGAGGTGCTACTGGATTGGAGCCATTATTGGTTGTAACCTTCTCAGAACCCTGTTACTTCTATCAATAAAGTTTTGCATGTTCTCCTATATACTTGTATTGCATTGATGTATTGTATTTACATGTATATTTGATTCATCCTAATCCATGCTTCAGTTATGAGTACATGTATCTTGTAGTTTTCTCTCTTGTTTGTGCAGGATCTGTGTGTGGCTGGACCGGCAAAGAGAGCAAGGAGCTGGGAACAAGAGACAAAGAGAGAGGACAAGGATCGACTAAGCGAAAGACACCAGGTTGGTTAATCTTTCTCCATTCTCTTTGTACTTTCATAAAGGGAATCATCAAAACTTTACTTTCAGTTGTTGCTAAAGACTGTCACCTTTAGAGTAGGGATAGGGTCATCCGCATCGGATACTTTTCCCCACAACACTCCTACCCAACCCCTGCTAGAACATGATCTACCTCTCTGGTTGGAGGAGGATGAGAATGAAGTTTATTCTGCACCACTTTGTGCATTAGAAATCGCAATGGGGGGGAAACGATGAGGATGATATGATTGAAAATTTGATTCAGAATCCACCTCCCAATGTTTCACCATTAGAAGACATAGTAAGAGAAACCCAAAACAACCCCTCAACTAATCTCTGTGTGGCTGATCCTACTTCTCTCTCTATCAAAAATATAGAGTTTAGCCTAGAAAGAACATTGAAAATCAATCCATCCCTATCTACTTCCCAGGAGAAGGAGCTATGCGACCTGCTGAGAAAACATCTAGATTCCTTCGCTTGGAGTTATAAGGAGATGAAGGAAGTGCACCCTTCAGTATGTACTCATCATATATACATCAAGGAAGATTGCAAGTCAGTTAGGCAGCCTCAAAGGAGGATGAATCCAACACTTAAAGATATTGTTAAGGAAGAACTGCAGAAACTGTTGGATGTAGGATTCATCTATCCCATTTCTGACAGTGAATGGGTCTCTCCTTTGGTGCTAGTGCCAAAGAAAAATGGTTAAGTGGAGAATCTATGTCGACTATCGGGAATTGAATAAAGCCACTAAAAAGGACCATTTTCCTTTACCTTTAATAGATCAAGTGTTAGACAGTCTGGCAGGGAAAAAGTTTTTCTCTTTCCTAGATGGGTTTAGCGGGTACAATCAGATTCAAATCAGCCCAGAAGACTAAGATAAGACCACTTTTACTTGTCCTTGGGGTACCCTTGCATACCAGGTCCTTCCTTTTGGTTTGTGCAACACTCTAGCCACTTTCCAAAGAACGGTATTGAGTATATTCTCTAAACTGGTTCATGATGCAGTAGAAATATACATGGATGATTTTACTCCTTATGGCTATTACTTTTAGGAAGCTTTATCTAACCTAGGAGAAGTTCTAGATAAGTGTATTGAGATGAACCTATCCCTCAATCTAGAAAAATGTGAATTCTTGATCACTGAAGGGACTGTGCTAGGTCATGCAATATCTCAACAAGGATTGCAGGTTGACCCCAACAAAATTGCCATCATCCAAAGGGTCCCACCTCCTCAAAAGGTGAGAGATGTCAGAAGTTTCCTAGGCTTAGCTGGATATTACAAGAGATTCATTAAGGACTTTAGCAAGTTAGCCTCTCCTTTGTTTGGCCACTTAGGCAAAGATGTTGAGTTCATATGGTCGGAAAACTATCAAGAAGCCTTAGATACCTTGAAGAGCAAGCTAGTGACTGCCCCAATTCTTAGAGGCCCAAACTGGGCCCTACCCTTTCACATTCACACAGATTCCTCGAACAAAGCAATAAGAGTGGCCTTAAGACAAATTGATGAAAAATTACCTTATGCCATATACTTTATAAGCAAAAACTTGTCAAAGGCAGAGTTAAACTATACAATGGCCGAGAAGGAACTCCTAGCTGTCATGCATTCCTTAAACAAATTTAGACATTATATCACAAGCTATCAAACCTTTGTGCACACTAATCATGCTGCAATTAGATATTTAATGAACAAACCAGATGTAAATTCTCACATTATTATATGGTTGCTTTTACTACAGCAGTTTGATCTTACCATTATTGATAAGCCTGGTAAAGAGAATGTTGTTGCTAATTTTTTGTCTAGAGTAAATTTTCCTGTAGGTGAAAAAGGAGTGGTGGATGACCAAATGCCAGATGAACACTATTTTCTATATCAATACTCTCTCCATGGTTTGATGATATAGAAAACTACTTCATTTTAGCACAGTTCTCACCACACCTGTCCTCAAAAGAGAAGAGCAGGATAGTAAGGAAATGCACCCCTTTCACCTGGATTGAAGGCAATCTCTTTAAACTGGGCCTAGATTATCTTGAGAAGATGTGTTAGGGAGTAGGAAGTCTTTGAAATCCTCCTGATCTGTCATGATGGGCCTTGTGGAGGTCATTTTGCAGCAAAAAGAACCGCCTTCAAGATATTGCAAGCAGGCTACTACTAGCCCACTCTTCATCAGGATGTGAGGATATACACGAGCCAATGTGATCAGTGTCAGAGGATGGAGAAACCCACTCCAAAGGATGAAATTCCCATGTAGCCTCAAGTGACCTTTGAGCCATTTGAGAAATGGGACATGGACTTTGTGGGGCTTATCAACCCCCCTTCAAAGCAGAAGCAGCACATCATTGTGTGCACCAACTACTTGATAAAGCGGGTAGAGACGAAAGCAATCAATGCAGCGATGGAGGAAAAAGTAGCTAATTTTTTGAGAGAAAACATATTCTACAAATTCGAGTATTCGAGAGAGTTGGTCACAGACCAAGGCAGTCAGTTCACTTCTAGCCTAATTGAAGACCTACTCCACATCATAAGATCAATAACAAGACTTCCACCTCTTACCATCCACAAGATGATGGGAAAGTGGAGGTCACTAACGGAGCATTGGAATGGATCCTAACCAAGGTAGTGAGCAACAGCAGAAAAGACTGGGAAAACAGATTAGTTGAGGCCACTTGGGCCTATAAAACAACATGGAAGACCACCACCGGGTTCACACCCTATGAACTAGTCTATGGAAAGAAGGATTTGTTGTTAATAAAGTTTGAATTCAATACCCTAAGGATGGCAGCTCAGCTGGACCTAGACCTCAGCCATGCACAAAAGGAGATATTACTTCAGCTCAATGGATTGGATGAATACAGATTGCAAGCCCTTATCCATACAGAGGCAGTGCAGCTTCAGAGAAAGATATGGCATGAAAAAAATATCAAGGAGAAGAAATTCCAAGAGGGAGATTGGGCACTACTCTATGATTCAAGATACAAAGATTTCAAAGGCAAGCTGAGGACAAGATGGTTGGGACCCTACACTATGGAGAAATGCAATGACAATGGTTCAGTTCTGATCAAAACCATTGATGAGGAATCCATCCCCATGCTTGTTAATGGACATCGGTTGAAAGTCCATAAGAAACCCCTCTCCAAGCAAGAGCTTATTGAAGATCTGAATAAAACAGTGATGGTAGTGGAGCATGTCTTAGCTTCCACTTCACCCACTCATTGAAGAAAAGAAAAAATAAAAAATAAGGACTCAAGTGAAAACCTCCATGAGGCACTTGAGTGCCATCATTGGGTTGAAAACCTCTTCTGAGGTGGCCCAGTGATGCCGAAAAGAGAGAGGAAAAAAGAATAATATCTCTAGGTGAAAACCTCCCTTGGAGGTTCCCAAGGCAGGAAATTAAGGTGAAAACCTCTCTGAGGCGCCCTAGTTGTTTAAAAAAAAAAAGATTTGTATTGCATTGCAGGTTTGTAGGAGGACTACAGGGAGCAAAAGAAGGTGCCAAGGGGACCATGACATTCACACCAGCATCCATCTCACCTTCTCCACACCTTTCTCCATCATTTTTGACATCTCCTTCACCCCACTGTACCTTTTTCTTCCAAAACTGTGTTTCTACAAGAGGCTATGTGTTTTCTATAAGAGACTCCTGTAGGAATTACAAAGAGGCAAAAGTGTCTATAGAAGGCAGTTTGAGGGACAAAAAGCTTCATGAGGAACCTATAATCCCTCCTACCATCTTCAAACCTCCTTGCCATAATTTCAAAGTCTGCATCACACCCCAAGCATCACTATTTTTTTTCCTCTTCCTGTCCAAGAAAAATCACAGAAAAATAGTTTTTTGGTTTTGAAAAAAAAAAAAAGAGGAAAAGGCACCAATAACCTTACCTGAAGCTTACCTACCATTCCTCCATCATTCATGACACCTCTAGCATTATTCTCGATCTCCAAGCACAGGGAAAAGCTAAATTTTCTAGGGGAGAAGTAGCTACAGGAGCTCCTGTAGGAATTCCTGTAGCAATTGATCCCATAGAAGTCCAGCACCAGCAGCAAGAGAGTGCACACATGTAGGTTGAAAAAGTACATGAAGCTCAGCTCCAGCAAGAGAAGAACCTACACATCCACACAACCACACATCAGCAAGCAGAGGCAACATGCATAAATGGAAATGAAGGCATGTAGCAGAGAAAGCCACAACACGTCACAGCAAATACACTCGGATCACAGGTAAGTAACTAGTTCACTGCTCTATTTGCATTTGTGTAATTAGGAGTCATACAAAGGCAATGAGATGGTTGATATTGAATTAAGGAAAGGTGGCCAATTAACTTGGCCACCTTCATTTAGTTGACTCCACTTATCCGAGATGTCACCCACACGTGCGCATAGTCAACTCAAGCACAAGAGCCAAGGACAGGTAGTGGGAGGAAGTGTGAACTCTGATGTAATAATGAGGGATGATTACAAGGAGGGGCCATGATGACCAAGTAGGTGGGGACCAACGGTCGGAATATTGCCAACGTACACCTTCCCAACTCAACACTCATAACCAAAAATATCCATAAATGGTAATGAGCACTCCTCCCCACATATTCTCACCACCTTTTCTTCATTTCCTCCTCATAACTCAGCCACAACAGTCCTCTTGTTTCCCCACAGCCTCGTAACCACCATCCTCCATCGATTTCCTCCTTATATTTGCTTTTGGCGTTTTCTACAGGAGATCTACAGGAGCACTTATAGGAAATCTACAGGAGGGACAACAGGCTTCTACAGGAGGAGCAGTGAGTCATTTTGAAGGGAGAAACCACAATTTTTGGCACAAATTTCAGTATGAAGAGGTATGGTTCATGCATGACCCCTATTTAATATCAATATATGAAAGAAGTGGTCTCAATCTGAGGGTGAAATAAGTCTTTAGGAGGGCAGAAAATACATAAAAAAATTCTGTTTATTTTAAAAAAAATAAACACAGTCTCCTCTATTTTTTTATTTTTCTCAAAACTCTTTGTCTCCACCTCCATATTTGGGTTTTAAAAAAAATCACAGGAAGTATGAAAGGAGGGTTTATGAGAAAGGATCCCACTAACTCCACTATGCTCCATGCACATCCTCAAGTGGTGGACATATTCACAAGGGAAAACTCGATGAATTTCTTTGAGAAATTTAGAGGGTTTGATGATGAAATTGCCCAAAAATTTTCTCTCTCTCTAGTCCCTCACACAAGAACACATGCCTCTATAACCATTAGAGGCTCTCCATCTAAATAACCCCTGAATTCATCAGTAGGGTCACTACCCTTCCTCTTGGGTTGCCTTGGAGTAAAGATGAGAAACCAATTGGTGAGGCTGCCAAGAAGAAATTTTTCCAAAATAATGAAACCCCTGTGGAAGATAAAAATGGAATTAGAAGGGCTAGTATACCATATCCCTAGGATGAGGTTAGCTACCAATTCATCAAATACATTTCCTGTGAGGGGAGGCACAACATTGTCTATGGATATCATTTCATAATCCTCCATGACTTAAGATATGGCATAGATACCCCAGCACCTCAAAAATTCAGTATCCCTTACTTCCTCCTTCACTCCCTCATTGACTCCAACACCAAGGTACAAGCAAGAAATCCAAGGCAGTTGGCTCACCATGGCCTAATCAAAATCGTAGTAGAGGAAGCCATCCATACCTTTACACTCCATATAGCATGGGACTTTTTCCAAAATATGACAGCTAAGGATGACATAAAGGAATTAACCTATGATGTCAGTCCTACTGGCAGTGACAGCAAGGAGGATAAGATGAAGCCAATGGTGACATAGTAGAGCAAGAAAGGAAGGAGGAAGGAAAAGAAACAGAGGAGGGAAAAGTTGAAGAGACAGAAAAAGAGACAAAAGAGGGAGAAAAGGAGGCAAAGAAGGCATAGCAAGGAGAAGAGTCCCCTGAGACTTTGGAAAGAGAAGCAGCAGTTTCTCTCACTGCCCTTAGTACATTAGTCAAGCCAAATTAGAAGAGGTAAAGAAAGACCTCCATGTATTTCAGTGCAAGAGCACAAGAATTAAAACAGGCAAAGCGCAACCCTCTTTAAAAGTTCCCATTACCATTGAAGATTCACCATCTACCACGATGAAAGAATCTTCTTCCAAGACATTTATAACCTATGAGAGGGGGACTCCAAGATCTTCTACATGGAAGGGAAAGGCAGTACTATAGGACCCAAAACCAGACCTATAGGAGGCTCAGACAGTCCTACAAGAGACACTGTCCAAACTATAGGAGACCCAAAAGCTTGAGAAAAAGATAGAGGAACAACCAGAGGTGAAGGGGGAAGCACAAGAGCTACAAGAACCTGACCCCCAGCCTAGTCTTGCCTCCTATTACAATCTACTTGAGGGAGGTAGGATAATCCCACAGAAATTTGCAATTCCACTGTTTTTCAAATTGGAGAAAGAAAGAGTGAGAACACATAGGTGGATGCAAATAGCCAAATCCAAAGGAGTTGAGGATGTTGACCATATGGAAAACAAACTCAGGGAAATGGGTAGAGAATTGAGTGCTCTCAAAGACAAAGAGGCCATTATAAGAAGCCACCTTGAAAATGAGAATGAACTACTAAGGAGGTAGCTGCAAGAGAAAGAGACTCAGCTAGCATACATGGCTAGCTTATCCATGGAAGCATTACAATGCAGAACACCAGCCAAATCTTATGGCCTCTATCTGAAGGATCAATGGCTTTAGTTCCAAATAAATACTTTGGCACAAAGAGGCACAATGCCTTTTCAAGACTACAAGTAGTTCATGGATTTGTGCAACCAAAGCACCTCAAAGGATAAGGCAAAGATGGTAGAGTTCTACCTACACAACATGGCCCTCATAGACAAGAATGTGTGCGACCCCAATGCTAAGCTAGGGGATCTGCAATTAATGGCCATGGCCTCATGGATGAACCATGAAGAACTAAGGGCAACAAAAATGAAGAGATTGATAATAAAAGAGCAGAATGAATCATTTATGATAAGAGCTGAGCCATCAGATCCTATGGCACTCATCAACACACACAACCTGCTTGCCAATGACCCTTAGATTGCCCCTAAATATCTATCTAATTAGGCACAATCCATTGCACATTTTGAATATATGCAAAGGCTACTTAGGGATGACTATGTGCATGCATGCATGGGAAGATGGAACACCCTACCCCACAACTTGTAGCTCAGAGAATACCATTCCCCAATGAGGTTGAGGGAGGCATTGAAAGAGTGCCAATGTACATGCACTCCATGCAAAGGCTGAAGGTCTACTGGATTGGCCTCAAACTGAGTCCTCCACTCTTATTAGGCATGCTGGAAGGCAGAAGAGAAGAAGAAGAGAAGGAGTAGTGGAAGGACATAGACAGAACAACAGGGTTTTATGACCAACATGAGAAGACCACATCAAAAGCCTAGGATGCTAGGGAGGCCACCAGGGCCATAAAAGACGAGGAGATTAACTAAGTTGCTCAGAGGATGAGCAACACCTTCAGTAGGCGAGTGATGATGAGCCTCATAAATGGGTAATTATATGGGCTCATTTTACCTCCTAACCTAGTCAAATCAACCATTCTCTTAGCCTATTGTATGATTTTCTGATGATATTTATGCTTATAGAGTGAGTTGAGTTACTTATGATGCCATGTGGTCTAACATGTATTTAATGCAGATTATTGATGGATTTCGAGGTCAAAGTCAAGGATCCAGTGGTCAAATGGAAACAATAACTCGAAGTAGATAGAGGAGAGGAATTATAGGAGGGAATCCCCCTCATTTATTACTCCTCACTTTGAATTCCCCTTCATTCAGCTCGGAGTACAAGCAGCTGAATCATGCACTAGAAGGCAGTCGAGTAAGTGGAGGACGATTGATAGTTATCTCGAGTTTTGGGAGCCAAGCCTCCTTGATTTTAAGGAAGCTATTGGTAGCTTCAAATGTATAAGTAGAGAGGCCTAGGGCCTCACATGGGTCGGAATTTTTCTTATGTAAACTCTGCTCAAATTTCGAGCTTACTATTTTGTGACAGTTTTATGTAATCTTGCTATTTTTTGATAATGAAGATGGAATCCTTTTTGAGCTAGCACTGAGTTGCCTCAGAGGGCTGAAGCTCTTGGGTTAGGGCCTAATCCAAGTAGCCAATCTTCTCTTTACTTGTATTTTTATGCTTTACTTGAGTTGTAGATTAGTTTGTTGTTAGACATATTTCTTTTATGGTTAAGAATAGGTTGCTTTTGATGATTTAGTCGCTTGCTTTCATTTGAAATTTCTGCAGTAGGTTAAGCAGTGATTTGAAAAGATTCAAAAGGCTAGAAATAGTGTCTTGGGCTCTCTTCCTCCCTTTGGGACTGGTGGGCCCCAGTATTGCAGCAATAATGCTGCAACTCCTGGAACTCCCTTCTTTAATTTTATCAACCCGGTAGTTCGTAACAAACTTGGAAGCGACGGTGTTGTATGCACAAGTACTAGCTCTTGCCATAGCTATCACTTGGTCAGCTGGCACAAGTCCACTAGGAGCTTAATCCAACTTCTATGAGCTCTTAGAAGAAGCGTTTTAACTGATGAATGAAAGCTAACTCAAAGGGGCTAATTTACTTGTAGAAAGAAACTGGAAAGCGGAAAGGAAATGCAAACCCTAGCAAACCCTAATTTTACCAGCTAGCCCTACTGATGCGAAAAAGAGGATGCAAGCTACTAAAAGAGATGACATTGACTTCTAGGAAGGTAAAATGCATGTGTCTAATTTATCACTATCTGAAGAAAACATCTTTTTGTATTTTTGAATAAGTTGTCACAATTATCATGCATACAATTTAACTGTTTTTGACTGTGCAGAGGTGGATTGGCGAGAGGAAATTCTTGGAAGAGGTCAGGAAGGTTCAGAGAGGGCCTAAGGGGTCCCTAACACCCTTCCAGAGAGTTTCACATAGTTTGGCTATCAAGAAACCTCGTTCATGAGCTTCTACAGGAAGTCTGCAGGGGTTCTACAGGATGTTTCCGGAATTTCTATAGGATGTTCAGAAATTTCTACAGGATGTTTAAAAATTGGATTTTGGAGGATGGGTGAGTGAGGGAAGATGCATGAATGGATATGGAGGTAGGATAGGGGTCTGAAGTGGCCCAAGTACTGGTGGATGGAGTGGTGAGAAGGTGTAGATAGCTAAGTTGGCTCAAAGAAGGCTGAAACAATGATGTACAAAAACTAGGGTTATGTGAGAAAATGTGGCAAACGTGAGGTAAGGATTCTAAGTAGAGGGTGGAGTGGATGGTGCTGATGGAGAATAAGCAGATGAAGGAGTGGTATAGGTGCTCTGCAAGTCTTTTTTCCAATCTGAACCAACAAAGACTTGTAAATTCAAAGACCTAGTTACGTTGACCTAATTTGCTAGCTGCCAGTAAAGAGAATGAACAGAAGTGTGACCTGCAATGAAACCATGTATTTTAACTCATGCAACTAAGAAAATGAAAGTCTGAACTTGTAACCAACTTCTACACATGAAGATCAAACACTAGTGATTGCATGGCAAAGCAAAATCAGTGTTTTTGTGGGCAACAAAGTCATCCTAGTCACAGCTCCTGATCCCACTGAGGAAGAGGTGAAACCACAGATGTTTGTTGGCCCTTTTCCTGAAGCTTTTTCTGTTAACAACTGATCAACTAAATTTGAGCATGAAAATTTATTTTACTCATTAAAAACAACCTAAATAACAAAGCAAGATTTAAATCTAAATAGTAGATTTTATTCTAAGAATGCAGCAAAGACACATGAAAGTAAACAAAGGAGGTACTGGGAACTTGAGATGGGTGTTGGAGAGGTAAATCCCCTCTACGGATAGAGGCGATCCCTACTAGCCCAGCAGGGGTCTAGCAACAATCAATCAATGCTACTCTGCAAGCTCCTAATTGCAATTACACAAAGTAGGTAAAAGACACCTACTTGGATTCCAACGCTCTTGTTCGATGAAGAGATGCCACACTCGCTCCTTTGCCTTGGCCGTTTACAATCCTCCACTATCCTCGTGGTGGGACACCTACACACACAAAGAGAAGACAAACACAAGCATGAAATCTAGTAAAAACAATCATACATCAGTCAGAAAGGATGTAATTCACATTTAACCATTGCATAGACAAATGAGAATGGAACTATAACAGTAGTCATCTATTATTAATCAATAATCAGAGAAAGATACAACCTTTGTTCTGACGCTGAGTCCTTCTCGAGAGGGTCCAGCCAGCAAGTCTCATAAGCATTCACCCAAGAAGTGGATCTCCCAAATCAAGTAACTCTCTCTCACACAAAGCTCTAAGACTTCATAACCTTTCTCTAGCTCTCTAGCAATCCACACTCTAGCACACCATACTATCTACTAGCAGCACACAAAACTATGAATTCCTTAGTGTCAAAGTCTATTCCCCCAAAGTGAGAACTAGCTGCTGATAGTAATGGTGGAAGAATATATAGGAGAAGGAGTCTCCATGGAGGGTGGAAGGATAAGCTCATCTCCAAGAAAGGTGGCCCATAAGACGAACAGACATGCCATAGAAGGGAGGGCGACACTCACAAGGCCAACAACCAGGTCTGGAGTCATCTAGAAGGTTGGCTGTTAGAACAAATTCGCCCAAACAGGATCAGCGCGGATTATAAAGGAACTATCGCGCTGACGTCGCACCTCAATAACTGGGAACGCCATGTCAGCGCGACCCAATACAAAGGCAAGACGCGCTGGCTCATGAAATTTGATCAGCGTGAAAAACAGGTGTACTTCCGCGCTGGCAGCGCATTTGGTCTGTTATGGAGCGCCCATCAGCGCGGTTATTTGGACAAAAGTCGCGCTGATAGCAAAAACTTTGGCAAAGTGGGTTATTGGCCAGTTCAGGGAGCAAGAACATGATAAATTTGATTTCATGACACAGTAGGGATACTGACTGGATGACAGTGACAAATTGCTGTGTAACAGATGCCCCCTAAAGCATGAAGCCCGAGAGAGTGGGAGGGGTGAAATGCTTTACAAAACTGCCGAACTGGAACACCACCAGGAAGGACCTGCACGTATGTACAACTGATAGCTTGATTACATGTAGCCTAGGCATGGGCGCAGCCATCCAAAAGACATATGAAGAAAGGTCTGTGGTATGGACGTAGCCACCCAGCTGAAGAGACCATGATGATAACAAGGTATGGTCGCAACCATCCTAAAAGACTCAGGTATGGTCGCAGCCACCCATCAACGAGTCATGTAATATCAATCCACAAAAATCGCAACCTGGCTCACAACAGACTAGAACCAGGGTCTTGCATTCCATCCCAATCCGAACAAAGTACAAGTTCAAGCATGTGAATACATGAGTTGAAGTCGAACATGCATGAACATCATCTGATTACCAGTCAATGATGAAAACTGTTAACAGACGCGAGAGGGGCCACCAATAATGACAATGGTCCTCAAGGTACTATAGGTACAATCCACGGCATGTGAATCAATGAGCTGGCGTCGAACACCCGCGGAATCATTCGATCGGAGGCCAATAATAAAAACCACCCGTCGAACACGAAGAACCTGCCATTAAGGCATGCAGGCTCTAAGGCACCTGGAAGGGGTCTCTAAGTCACTATCCTGGATAATGAGCTGAAGTCGACAGGAGGTAACCTTGACCGAAGGTGGGCCATAATGTCTCCCACATCATCGACACGAGACAAAGGAAGATTAATGTGATGAATCAGAAGTGAGGCGTCAAAGGTTGTAACTCTGCAGAGGTCAACTTCTCTTGAACATATCGACAGCACAATAGCGGACTTTGGCAGTATTTGACATCAAATGAGCGGAGGTCATGGTGACAAGGCAAATGAGCAGATGAGAGGTCAAACATGGTAACCCAAAACCCACGGAAGCTAGTGAAAAACGAGATGAGATGGTCCCACCTAGACACGAAGCAGAAGAGTGCCATGTTCAAGAGCGACATACTGCCAACACGACTATAATCATAGTTCCATTTTCCCCACCATTTCGGCAGGTACCCCGATTATTTTTGGATGACAAGCTTGACGGGGATAGCATATGCTTGAAAAGCGTCATTTCGACGGTATCCGATGTCATTAAGTGTTTAATGAGCCTGACAAAGGAAAACTCGGCGTCTTTTCTTGTTTAGAGAGTCTGAAAAGACAGCGGAAAAGGAAACTCCAGGGGGGTCCTTTTTCGTAAAGTTGTGTCTCTTGAGCCCAAAAAAGTATAAAACTATGCTCGAAAGAACCGCCCGATCATTACGATCGAGGAGTACTTTTCATGAGTAGTGATATCGATCTGAAAAAGTAAAAAATTAATCGGTTTCACGTCGTTTCGTAACAATTAACGAACCGGAAACGACAAGGGTCCGACAATCTTTTCGTTTTTACACGGTCGGAAAAGGGTTTAAAGACGACCGCCTCTTTTTTACTTTTAACGAGTCAAGAGGGATAACTCGGCAATCTTTCCATCTTTAAACGGTCAGAAAAGAGCTGAAAGCAGACCTCCATTTTTATTCTCTTTAACGAGTCAAAAAGGGAAAAATACTCGGCAATCTTTTCATATTTTACGAGTAAGAAAAGAGCTTAAAGGTGACTCGTCCTAGAGGAACGAGTGGTATCAAAGGTAGCAACTGGTTCCGGTAATGGTGGAACTGCTCAAAACATGTAATGGTCAAGAGGCTGGCTAACAAAACCACTCATAACTGCGGTCCCTCAGGAAAGGTAAAACAACCAAGTGAAAGCATATGATCGGCCAAAGAGATGGTAGCAATGGAATGAAACAACCAAGGCTCATCTAGCAGAATTTAGCGGATAAACATGGCAATCACGAGATGTAAATCAGGTATGGGTTCATTTTTACACAAGCTTGAACCATGAAGAACTTTGCTTGGATTCGGTTTCATTTTTACACAAGCTTGAAACGAAAAACTATGCTTGTTATGAGTTCGCATGCCCCCAGCATAATAATGCAAATCGACGTACATGCCCCCCAAGCTTCATTGCATTCAACACAGTGGATGGAATGAAGGTTGACTCTCGAGATCTAGGAAAGACTCGACTTGTATTTTACGAGATCTTAATCAAAAGACTCGATTTGGAAAGGGAGTTGGTTCATTTTTTAATGAGGTTGACACAGAAAAAGAACTATCCTCATAACCCTTGTTTCATTTTTTAACGAGCTTGACACAAGATCAGGAACTATGCTCCGACCAGACCCAATTTCATTTTTTAAGGAGCTTGACATAGGAAAGTGAACTATGCTCCGACTAGACCTAATTTCATTTTTTAAGGAGCTTGACATAGGAAAGTGAACTATGCTCCGACCAGACCCAATTTCATTTTTTAGGGAGCTTGACATAGGAAAGTGAACTATGCTCCGACCGAACTTCATCATAATGAACAGGAAGTCGGGGCTTCCAAGGGTGGCGCTCCCGGTGGGAGGTCAATATCTCGGAAGTCAGGACCCAATGCCCCCAGGACACTATGCACGACGACGGCATTGCTGGATATAGGCACGGGAGAGGTGGCCACGTAGTTGATCTGGGGTGAGACAGATGCAATAGGTGGATGAAAACCAGGAGGGAAGGACAATTGTGCCGGAGGGGCTTGTGGACGAACAAACGATAATTGATCGATCGTCACTATTCTTCCGTCGTGTGGAAAGCAAACCACACGGAAAAGTGAAGAAACAAGGGCTCCCATGGCATACACAAAGTCACGCCCAAGGAGAAGACTAAAGTCTAAAGAACCTTGGGTAACCGAGACGTCTATATAGACAGTCTTGCCTCCCAAAGTAATAGGAAACTGAGGAAGGATCCCTAATGGTTGACTCGTTCCTCCGTCAAATGCGGTGAGATGCGGTGCGACAGGTACAAGCGATGGGGAACCCAAAGCCTGCCAAGTAGTAACGGGCATAAGACTAACCGATGCTCCTTCATCCAACACAGTGCCCGGCAGCGCCATATGGGAGGCATAGGCGGTGACCCAGAAAGGCACATGGGATGGAAGGGGAGGGGTAGTCAAATGACTCCAATCAAAGGAAATGACCGAACTACTTGGTGGGGGAACCATATGGTTGCCCCCCTGCTCGGAAGGAACCGAATCGGAATTCTCCGCAGAGGTTGGGGTGGGAGAACCATCACCAAGCTCAGGAGAATTTGACGAGACAAGAAGAACATGGGAATTTTGCTCTTCCGAAACAGAGTGGTCGACAGGAAATGGACTCGAGTCGACACTCTTTCCGACCAATGGTTGGTCTGGAACAGGCTGGACACAGCCGGGTTCGGGAAGAGGGGCCTGGACAAGAGAAGAATGTGAACCAATCTCATTGTCGGGAGGCGAATGATCTGCATCTGCAGAAAGACGTTGATATCCAACGGGAAGTTGGGGTGAGAGAGCAGGGAGACTTTCCAAGACACTGGAGGCTTTATCCATGAGTGGACAAAGGTGAAGGGGATGTTTTCCTTCACAAAGTCGACAGGGGATTCGAAACTTCCCTTTCTCCTTACCATTCCTAACTGATGAGGTAGCATCGCCATGATCATCAGTGGACGATGTAGGGTGGGCCGGATCGTGAGACCAAACTTCTAATACCCTGGGAATGCCAGGACAATCACGAAGCAGGTGGTCTTCCTTGCATAATCGACAAGGAAACTTAACCTTCCGCGGAGGGGCAGGAGGTGGCCCGATCTCAGATGTACTGGAGTGAATAGCTGGACTTAGGAGGGGAACTGTGTGTGTAGGCTCTCCCTTAGGGGACTTCTTCTTCTTGGTCTTCCTCTTCTTCTTCTTAGCCACCTGGTTACTTTCATCGAGAATTTCACCAGGCGAAGTACAAGAGGACGACGTAGAAGTAGGCGTCGAAGGGGAGAGATCCACCTTAGGATCAACATGATGTTGTTCAGGTGGAGGGACTGATGGACTAACAGCCGATACGGTAGGGACCAAAGAGGTTGAAAACAACCACACAGGCAACCCGACAGTTAACCCTGGTAGGGACAACGTCGCCATATACGGAGCACCAACATTCCCAAGAGGAGGGAATTGTCCTGGATTCCCATCAGAGGGGGAACCTGGGTTAGTGAATCCTGGAAAAGTTGCCATAGCAAACGAAAATGAAACCTACTCAAGCTAACGCACACAAGATCTAACCAGGTGATGTTATCGTGGCCGAATAAATTTTTTAAGACATTGGGATTAGACTTGACCTTTTCATGTTTCAAGAGTCAAGAAAAGGACGAAAAGATGACTCCAGTCGCCTTCGAATGTTTAATGAGCACGAAGTGACAAGACGCTCACTTACACCTTTTCATTTAGGGAGTCCGAAAAGGATCAAAAGTGACTGCTCTGGAACTCTAGGTAGAGGGTGTGCCAAACTTTTCGCAAAACCACAGAATACTTTTTAGGGTACGAGTGGTCAATCTTCGTGAATGTTGTGTTCACTGCATTGCGAATCGTAGGGCAGCCGACTCGGCTTCCTATGGATAAAGGATAAAAGCCTAGTGGGGTCTCCCTATATACGCGACGGTACATGGGAGCGCAGTCCGTGTTAGACCACTATCGAGTCACAGAAGGAGGAATCACCCAACCTAATGTGAAACAACAGTGACTATGTTTAAAGACGCCGGAACACGTCTCTAACCTAGACCTCTAGATATTTGCGTTTAGTTCCAATGCGTTTTTAGATTCATTTGGTTCATTTTATAGTTGATCTTGAGATTAAGTTTCGATTTCAGGCTCTATCGTATGTTCTCTCACAATTACCTAGATGCAAACTACATGCCAAAGAATACCATTTTGTTCGATGAATTCTAGCTATGAGAAGGTAAAGAATTTTTTATCAAACAAAATGAACGCAAGCAATCAAACAATCTAATGCAGCTAAAGGCAAGGAAACAAAACTTTTCTTTTGAGAATGCAAATCAACGAAATGTTCTTTTCCTTTTCAATTATTGAATACAAAGATACTAGTTTGATTTTTTTTTTTTAACGGCACAAAGCACCTAAAATGAATTTTGAGGAACAGGAACACCAAGCAAAAATGGATAAA
The DNA here is from genome assembly GCA_031772625.1 of Pinus tabuliformis. Lineage (NCBI taxonomy): Eukaryota > Viridiplantae > Streptophyta > Pinopsida > Pinales > Pinaceae > Pinus > Pinus tabuliformis. The sequence continues at coordinate 671,080,106 of CM062814.1, forward strand.
ATCACTTAATGAAAACACACAAAGTTCCCAAGACACCAAAACAGTTTCTCCAAATCAAAGGAAAAACAAAGGCTTGTACGAGCTATGTGATCTAAGCCCAACAAGGCAAAAAGGAATTCAAGCAAGAAGGAAGCAAGTGTGAACTGATCGATCCAAACAATCGTAATCTATGCCTGGTAGTGAAGAAATCGAATCAACATAAAAAGTGGTTCAATAATCGACACTAAAAATCAACCAGCAACAAGCAGTGAAAAAGCCTCAAGCAAATCAATAAGAGGGTTGTGGATGAACCTTGAATAGACAAGTAACCCAAGCAAACGGTTTCTCGATGAAACTTCTAAAGGGCTAGGTCACATGGTCTAAAAACACAAGAGTCACTCGAATGAAATCAAAGAGATCATTTCCTACAGTATTTCGCAGCATTTCCTTTCATAGATCATAGTTTAGATCATTTTAATGCAAAACTCTGTTTTTCTAGATGCACTCATTTCATTGCATGCTTGATCTTCTTGGTCAACTGTCAGTTTCTATGCTGTAAATCTCCTCCAGCAGTAGGCTAGCTTATCAAAAATCACATCCCCCATCTGATCCATGCCCTACAGGTCTCCGAAACCTCACCTCAATTCTACCCTAGATTCCTTCATTTTTCATAGAACTTCTTCCTCTCTCCTTGAGAAAATCCAATCATCTTTTCCTCTCCTGGTGATTCATGGTAGAACTTAGGTACCCAAACACCTCATTCCAACCTTCATCCACCCTTTTCACCCACTATCACAACCTCAAAATAGCCGAAATTTCTCTCGGCCTCCTCCTGTAGACATTTTGTAGTTTCCCTGATTTCCTCCTGTAGTTTTCCTGTGATCCGAATCGGATCCACAAAAGACTGTCAAGAACCTTGACTGTATCGAGTTGAACAAATCTTTGAAAATTCCAAAACAGCGAGCAAAAACACCCTGAACCAGTGGCAATGGCCGCCAATGTAGAACGACGAGGACCTCGGTCAAAGCGCGCTGACTGAGGCCCATGGAGACTATGCAGGAGGTCAAAGTAGCCACTGGGAGCCCCGGATCGGGAAAAGGAGGCGATTTTGATGTGCACTTAGCGCTAATCGCACATCGCTGGGAAAACAGGGTTAAAGTGGAAAAGCCTTAAGCACTTGGTCACGTTGGGAGCTGGAGAACCGCGGGTGAAGAAACAAAAAGCACAAAAGGACAAAGGCAGGACTCGTGCTCTGGAAAATGACGGTATTGATCGGGGTGCCCTTGAATGGTAAGAGGTTTTGGAAGAGAGCGAAGTGATCCCACTCAGCAATTGACGCATGGTAGTGGAGGTGAGAGAAAAACCTCCATGATCGCGTGCTATCGGTTGAGCAAGTCAACCACGCTCGATGTGCGTATGAAGTTGGATCTGGAGGAGCCCAGATCGGACGGCTGAGATTGCGCTCGATGGAGGAAGTGGAATCAACAGGGGATCAAGCCGAGTTCTAAAGAGATTTGGAATCCATTTGACCACCACGGTGGAGAAAGAATGCATACCCAACGTAACAGAAGAAACGAACTGATGAAGCATGCTGGCACCAGTTAGATGGAGACACATGGCCACTTCTTGAGCGATCGTGCTGAGGTCGAACAGGGAATTCCAAGCGCAGTTGCAGAAGGTGAATCAACACAGGCGGGAGAGGAACTGAACAGGAAAAGGGATCAAATGACTAAAGCCATGAACAAAGACAGTCGGAACAGGAGATCAAGTGGTAAGAGATAGAGAGAAGAGAAGAGAATTGGAAACCCGAATTGGGAGGAGTCCAAGCAACTAAGAGAGACAATGAACACAGAGAGCAGTAAAGCCAAGTAGAGGAGACAGAGGGCTGAGCTGACCACAGGCAGCATTGAGCACTAGAGAGCTTGAAGATTCAAGCCTTTCCATAGAGGAATCTTTCCAGACTGAGCATCACATTTGGCTCTTTCCACTGTAGACCAAGGGTCACAGAGCTGGTAGGAAGAAAAAGAGTCTGTGAACTCTGAGTGGCTTGGGGAATCCAAGAACCACCCTGCCAAGAAAAATCTTCTTTGGGAGAACTCATATTGAGTCCTTGTATTGTATTTCTCTATTGTAAGACACAATAAAACAAGGCCACCACTAAAACTGGACCAGAGACGTAGCCCTGGAGAATAGGGTGAACTCCTTATTAAAAATTGTTTGTGTCTTTGTGTTTCTTACTGTATTTCTCTTCTATCTTTCCACTTATTTTCTATGTATTGGCAATGTGATCGATCCATTTTTTCAATAACATAGAACACACACACCAGCACATGAGTCTGTAATACCTTTTTGTTTAATAAATTTTCAAACTAAGGTCACTCATAGGGTGATTATTAGATCATCCTCTGTCCTCCTGTAGTTTTTCCTATAGGCTTTATTTTGAAGGTCGAGTGTGGGAAAAGCCCCCAAAAGGCCACCTAAGACCTCCTAAGACCCATCCACACCATCCTACATCCTCCCAAGCTCCAAAACCACCCTCCAATGCCACCTGTTTGCTGCCACACTCACACAGAATAAATTAGATGCATGATTAAATTTACATAAAAATCCAAAAATATGGTTTTTTTCTTATTTACTTCCAGAAATAGAATTGTTAGATGTTGTTGCTTTCTAGTGTAGGTAATGCCATTTCTTTCATGGTTTTCATAGTGTTTTTGGCAAAAGTAGAATTATCTTGGTAATTAGGGTTTACTAGGTCTTGCTTTACATTCCAGTCTTTTTCCTTTCTGCAATTAGAATAGCTTTTGTAGAGTAATCTTTCTTTCTTTCATCACACATAGAGTTCTTCTGAAATCTATAGAAGTTAGCTTGAGTTCCTAGTGATCTCGCGTCGGTTGACCAAGTGACAACCTGTAGTGAGGACTAGTACTTGTGCATACAGCACTGATGCTTCCAAGTTTGTTATGAACTACCGGGTTGATAAAAGTAAAGTTGGCCACTCAGGAGTTTAAGCATTCTTGTTGCAATACTGGCACTCACTAGTTACCATTGTGCCACAGTCACCAAGTCAAACTATTGTATCTCAACCGATACAAACTAATCCTTCTTCCTTGCAACCACAAGTTTCAAGCCAAGAGGTTCAAGTTTCTCAAGTTGTAATACAATAGCCACTTGTTTCTAGAGCTCAGCAACAACCTCAGGTTAGTATACCTTTATTTGGACTGACCCAGACTTACACTGGTATAGTTGATTCACAACTAGGTCAACCTTTCATTGCTGGTCAACCACATTTGGTTCAACAACCATGGTTGCTACAATTCCAAAAACCCCAGTTCCAACAGTTCCAACCTTGGCTTGGACTTGGTTCACAAGCTCAACCTGCTTTTGGTCAATATCAAGCTTACCAAGGTCCTGGGCAACAAGGCTTTACAGGTTATGGACAACCACAAATTCAATTTGGTTATCAACAACCACCTTATACTGGTTTTGTTCAACAACCATACCAAGGTTACCAAAGGCAGATGCCTTATATTGGTATGCAAAGACCTATTTCATAGGCAATTCCATCATATCCTGGGTACGCTCAACTTGACTTGCATCAACAGTTTCCATTCATAGCAACTTTAGAATTACCAGACTTAAATTGGCTCACTAATTATCGAATCACATATGCACCTTGTGGTCAGTAATTCTGCATAAATTACCATATGATATTCCGAAGTTTAAGGGAAATCCTAGAGAAGACCCATCAAATCATGTTATGACCTTCCATTTATGGTGTTCATCCAACACCTTGAATGATGATTCAATCAGACTTCATCTTTTCCAAAGAACACTTACTCGTCCAGATGCTAAATGGTACATTGAATTACCGAGATATTCTTTCGATAACTTCACCACTTTAGCCACTACCTTTTTGACCCACTTCCAATTACCTATCAGATACGATACTGGAATGGAACTCTTGACCAACTTTAAATAGACTACTGCTACACATATCTCAGATCATATTCATGAGTGGTGATGTCGTCGTCGAATGGTTAAGACATACGTTCCTGATCAGCTTTTAGCTGAGTGGTTCATAAAGTCCTTGTAGCCATCAATCACCAAGGATGTGGCAAAAGGTGGAGTTGTCACAGAAGAGAAAGTTATCGCTCATGCCCAATACTTAGATTTGATTTACACACAATCCGACATGCTCTATGATAAAATTCCCGATGCACCTAGACCAGCTTTCACTATTCCACCACCTCCACAATCTCTCATGCCGATGATAGTGTGATCGGTTCTTCAAGCACACAGGCAATAGGAAGACTATCTGGTCAAACTCTTGCTATTTCCAATCAAGCTACAAATGCATCGGAAAATACTCATGCCTCAGAGATTAATGTTGTGTCATCTGACAAAGGTAAAAATCCAAAGCAACCAGGAGGTAAGAAAAAGGGGAAGAATAATAAAAATAAACAAGAAAATTCCACTCCAGAGAAATCATTGATTCCCCTACCATGGCCAGGAAACCTCGTTATCCATGTTTGATATGTAATGACAAGCATTATACAAGAGATTTTCCACATCGCTCTAAGATCTCTAAACTTTTAAAGACTTCAACCACATCAGCAGTGTTGACAGATCTATTTCCAACCTCAGAGACACATTTGGTTGCCACTGACCATGCTTCCACATCCCAAGTACTCATGTTATCCATCACAAATCCACAAAATGATGTTTTGGTGTCAACAATAAACAAAGATTATGGAAATCCATTGTCATCGAATAACTAGGCCACTGATCAACCCAGTACTTCAACTTCGAATTCATCAGAAGTTGTTCCACCAATTGTACCTGAATTGACGATAAAGCCACCAAAGGAAGTTGTGAACAAATCAACATTCAATCTTCATGCTCGAGCTGCTCAAAACTATAATATAGTGGAAGATTTGGCTCAATCACCTTCTGCTATGTTGACACTCAAGGTGTTGCAAAACTATCCCTCCCAGAAACAAGCTTTTATTGTCAGCAATAGGTGAAATAGATCCTGCAGATTCAAATTTTGTGGTTTTTAACCATGCAGGATATTCACCACAGTTATCGGCGCAATTAGCTTTCCTAATATAAGTAAAAGCTCTCAATAAGAATTTTCACCAAACTATTATTGATGAGGGGGCATCTACTTGCATTATGTCAATGAGCTACTAGAAAACACTTGGTTCACCTCCATTGTCACGATCACCAACTACGTTAAAAGCCTTTGATGAAAGAACATATACACCATATGGGATTTTGAGTAACTTGCGAATCAAACTAGGGGGCAAGACAGTTACTATTGACATTGAGGTAGTTGATGGACTCCTTGATTACAAAATTTTACTAGGAAGGCCTTGGGTATATGCTATGGCTGTTGTCGTTTCCACGTACTTTCGTACAATTTCATTCCCTTTTAAGGGTGGAATCATAATCATTGATTAGCTAGACTTCTTTGCCAATAGTTCACAAGGTACGGGAAGCATTATGTTGATGTACGGAAACCCACCATCACTTCAAAGTGTTGGAGTAGGTCTCCTTAAAGATCCTTCCCTGATGGGCACTTTCACCCTCCCGTCACCATCTGGTTTGGCGGAAGTGGCAAGAGTGGAGACTTGCAACATGATTTCTTCTACATCATCTGATTTTACGAGAAATTCCAACCACTTTGTAATTGATGGTCTTAGTGAGGGGTTGTTGTTAAGCCCCATTGAATCATCATAGCAATCAATCTTTTAGGCTTGTGCGGCAAACCCTAATCCGCACTCAACAATTGTATGGGTAGATAGAACATTAGAATATGGTACCTCTTTGGATCCTTTTTCATGTATAGATTCTATGGATGAAGGAATCATCAAATCAATGATGATAGGAGAGACCTCATGGGAGGATTATCACCATCATTCCCACCTTCTAGATGACAATGAATATTATTCAAATGAACTAAATCACCCATTGATCGTTGATTTTTTGTCAAATTCTATAAATATTTTAGATTCTTAGCATAATTTGTCCAACATAGAAGAAACTATTTCTTTAAACATTTTGACCAAGCCTAAAATTTTAGAAAACATTCATGTCGGCAAATCCTGTTCTCCATTGGAACTTGATAATTACTGTGCTCTTTTTTGCAAATTTTGAGATATCTTTGAATGTCTTATGAGGAGATGTTGGGCATTGACTCAAGTATTTTTGAACATGAAATTAAAATGTACCCTGATGTCAAACTAGTACGACAGCGACTTTGACCTGTTCATCCTAAGAAAGTCATTGCCATTAAAGCAGAGGTTGAAAAACTTTTGCGTGCTGGCTTCATTTTCTCTGTACCTCTTATTGATTGGGTATCTAATATTGTTCTAGTGATGAAGAAACAAGGGACAATTCAAGTGTGCGTTGATTATAGGGATGTAAATCAAGCATGTCCAAAATACAATTATCCTACACCTTTATCGACCAAATTATTGACGAATGTGCCAGATGTGAAATCTTTTCATTCATGGATGGATTTTCTGGCTACAATCAAATCAATATCCACCCATAGGACCAATCAAAAACTGCTTTTATATGTCCATGGGGCACATTCACTTATCGAAAACTATGTTTTGGTTTGAAGAATGTAGGGGCTACATTTTAGAGGGCAATGAATTATGCTTTCCATGACATCAATCACATTGTTCAACCTTATCTTGATGACTTGCCTGCTCATTCACGAAAACAGATTGATCACCTGCAACATTTGAGAGCAATATTCTTACAATGTCAACACTGTAAGATAAGACTCAATCCACATAAATGTGTGTTTTGTGTTGGCTTTGGTCGATTGCTTGTATTCATAGTTTCGAAAGATGGAACTTGACTCAATCCCATTAAGGTTCAGGAAATCCTTGACTTGCCTCCGCCTTCAAACTTGTTATAGATACATAGACTTCAAGGGAAGGCAAACTTTCTGAGGAGGTTTAATCCAAACTATGCTAAATTAGCTAAAGGTTATACACGTCTATTGAAGAAATGGGTACCCTTCCATTGGGACCAAGTTGCGCAAGCTTCTTTTGATGCTCTCAAAGATTCCCTGATTAGAGCATCATTAATGTATGCCCCAAACTATCAGAAGGAATTTTGCTTGTATCTTGCCACTGCAGATACAACCATTGGTATGGTTTTAGTTCAAGAAGAAACTAGAACTGAACATCCTATTTACTATTTGAGTCATAATCTCAATGATACAGAAAGTAATTATTCACATGTCGAAAAGTTAGCCTTGCCAGCCGTTCAAGCTGTGCAAAGATTTTGTCATTACGTCCTCCTTCGCAAAACTACCATTATATCATATTGCAACCCTATGACATACATTTTGTCACATCAATTGCTGGGGGGCAAGTATTCTAAATGGATAGTTATCTTGCAGGAGTTTGATTTGGAATTCATCAAATCTAAATCAAAGAAATCTCTTGTCTTCGCTAAGTTACTTTGTGATCTTCCCTCATCCTCTAATGATTTAACATTAGAAGCATCAATCTTGGATGAGTCTCTTTTTCTTATCTCGTCAAGTGATCCATGGTATGAAGATATACTGGTCTATCTCTAGACCCAAGCTTTTTGGTCTAATACCTCTCACTCTGAACAATGAAGTACTCGATACCAAACCAAACATTATCTGATCATTGGTGATACACTTTATCATCATGGTGTCAATACAATCTTACGTAGGTGCCTTACTCATGAGGAGGCTGAAAAATCTTTGAATGAGTGTCATTCAAGTGCTTGTGGGGGACATTTATCCGGTTACACAACTACACAAAAAATTCTAGGTGCTGGTTACTTCTGGCCAACCATATTCAAAGATTGCATTCTTGCTATCAGAAGTTGCCATGCTTACCAGATATTTGACTGTAAAACCAGATTACCACCTGCACCACTGCATCCAGTCGTTGCTATTGGCCCATTCACAAAATGGGGCATTGACTTTATGACATGTAACCCCACCTCTGTGGGGGTATGGGTATATTATAGTCGCTGTTGACTATTTTACCAAATGGGTCGAGGTGATGCCAACATTGAACAATAGTGGCAAAATGGCTACTCTATTTTTTTTCAGCTATGTGGTTGCCAGGTTTTGTGTACCACAAGCTATAGTTACAGATCATGGATCGCATTTTTGCAATCACATGATGGTCAAATTAACTGCCAAATTAGGACTGTCACATGATAGTTCTACTCTATACTACCTGCAAGCGAATGGACAAGTTGGAGCTATCAACAAAGTCCTTAAGCACATGTTGCAAAGAATGATTGGAGTTCATAAAAGGAATTGGAATTTAATCTTGTACTCGGCTTTGTGGGCATATCGAACCTCGGTGAGAAATGCGACTGGATTTACGCCTTTTCAATTGGTGTATGGTTTGGAAGCAGTCTTACCTATCCAATGTGAAATCTCGTCTCTTAAACTCGCGATTGACCTGCTACCTGACACTTTTGAAGAAGAAGAGTGTTTCTTGGAGTTAATCCATCTGGATTAAACCCATCGTGATGCCATAGTGGCTAACGAGGCACATAAAAAACGCAGCAAGGCACAATATGATAAAAATGTTAAGCATCATGTCTTCTCAGAAGGTGACCTAGTCTTGCTTTACTATCAGGATTCTGATAAACTTGGAGTGGGAAAATTTGAACCACTATGGATGGGCCCTTACATTGTTAAATGTGTGTTGTCGAAAGGTGCCTATGAGTTAGTGGAATATGATGGGATTCCATTGTCGCAGCCCCGAAACAGGTTGTACCTTAAACATTACTATGCTTAATTGAGTGTAGTAAAACTCACTGTATATATGCTTTTATTGCATTTGTGTGTGTGTTTCTTTTAGAGTTTTTATTTGGTTAGGTAATCCACTTCACATTTGTTGCAGATGTTGAACTTTTCGGAACCATTTGTTGGTTATGCCAATGGAACCAGTTGTAGTACGCAGAATTTATCTTCTACAACATGGGCCATTTTTGCTCCAAGCAGCGAGTTAGTGAGTTTTAGAGGGATACATATTGGACGATTGACAAACAATATCACTGAGTATAGTGCATTGATTGAACTCCTCTCTGATGTCATTTCACTTGGCATATGCCGAATCATCATTAGACTAGACTCACAACTTGTCGTACTACAGCTTATTGGTGTCTATTCCGTCTGAAACCCAACAATTCATCGCATGTTCCTTAGAGTTCATATTTTGGAAAGGTATTTTGACTTTATTCAGTATTAGCATATTTCCATAAATCTAAACACATTAACTGACTCTCTAGCAAATTATGTGTTAAATAGACATTTGTGACATTTGTAAAGTAAACATTTTCAATTCACATCATCATTTGAATAGGATTGCATCACTTAACCATAATAAAACTCTAAAAGTCAAATAGATAGCTGTATATAAGTTTTTACAAATAGTTTGTGTCCAAGACAAAAATTGGTCATCTGACCCAAAAAACTCAAAAATGTATGCAGAAAATATCCAAGTAAACTAGTGCTGCTCATGATAACAGGTCACAGCCTATGCTATCATGCGTAGGAGTCTCATCCAACGACTCGGCACACCAATGGTATGGCATTGCGATTGCATAGGTAACTCCTCAATCCAGACATCTGGAATGCCTAGGGTCAAACCCTCTATGTGATCCTGTAGCTGGGCTAGTGTCTCTGCTAAATCCAAGTCTTGGAGAACTACTCTCCCAACAGCTCTCTGTACTGGCACACCTGCCTCTTGTCGATGTCCCATAGGTCGAACAAATCCAACATCTGCATACATATAAAAAATGTTTGTTTAGTCTTGGAAATAATAAAAAAAAACACAAAAAAATTAGAAACTTTAAAAACAAAAACACTTTGGTCAAAACAATTTACCAATAACACTCCACTGTGCCCAACGATAACATTAGATCTAGATCACCACGAAAATCCATTCCTAAATATGGATATTCTACAAAGGCCATGTCCTGAGGATCAAACCACTCAAAGAAAGTAGGGGTAAATGAGATCAATGATTGGTCAGCATGCCTAGCCATAAGATCTACCCACCTCTGCATCTATGGGTCTCTAAGTCCAGGTACTCCCAGTGAGATGCGTTGTGGTTGCATGAGTGGAATTATCTCCAAGGAAAAAGAAATCAATATAGACCCATAGCCAAAAAATGTTGTCTTCCCATTATTTACCTTAGTTGTTCTTTCATGGATGAAAGAACTACCTCACACCAGTTGAACACCTTTGGCTCCAAACACTCTAAAGCATATTGCATATATGACCTATTTTCCAAGTGTAAAGTTGCGCTGCCAGCTAGTTTGGTGAGGGTAAAAAGGATTGTTCTCAATGGTAAATCATCAACATCCCTGATATTGATCTTTCCGTCTTTGCTAGGTTGAGCTCCCTCCTGGCAGAACTGTCATATATAATCTCTCACTGATTCACCTCCTCTGGTAAATTCTGATAATGAGATGGGGGCACCCTATCTCGACAGTCCAGTCAGAAAGTAAATATCATTGATGGTAAAGGGGATCATTTTTCCCCTAATGTGAAAAACCTCTTCGGTAGGATCCCAAGAAAAAACAAGGTATTGCAAAAGCTAAATTTGTTGCCGCATGTTGGATAATCGAAAATACTTCAGCAACCCACAATTCCTTAAGGCATCAACTGTTCCCTGATTATTTAGGGCAATCATGTCTTGTTCTTCATGCTCTCTTTCTCTCCATATAATCACCATTTTGATCTGATGAATGTCTGAAATGCAACCATTAGACAAATTAGGATGCATTTTTTGCAAAAAACAGTGGAAAATTTGGCAGAAAACAGCTGTCAAAATTTGGTTTTTGCGCCCGTCGCACCCTTCCCTTAGAGACAGTGCACTGCAATGCGTACTTCCTGCTAGGCGTGTGCAAAACAGCGCACCTTTTGATATAGAAAGGGTTCGTTGATACAGAGTGCACAAAATGAAACCCTAGGGTCCTCAAAAACCAAATTTTTTTTCTTAAAACTAAAAATAAATGGAATAAAATGGAAGAGAACAGGAATAGCTCCTACCTGGTCTGAACGGCACGAGAAACGGTTCACTGAATCCTCCGCAATCAGCTAGTGAACTCTGAGGTAGAAAACTGCTCCAAAGCACCAAAGTCAAAGGGTAAAAATGAATAATAAAACTTGTTTTTATGTTTATTTCTTGCACATCAATCAAGTAAACATTGGTTTTTATTCATTGTATCCATTTTAAAATGTATTTTTAATCCTCTTTGAAGGAGTTTTGAGCAGGTTTAACAGTTGAAAGTTAAATTTCACGCACTCAAGTGTAAATTGAACATATTTGACCACAAAGCAAACTTTTATCTCTTTTTTGAGCTTTGTTAAAAATGAAAAAGGAACCCCCTTGGAGTCCTCTTTAAACTCTTTTCAATCTTTCTAAAAATGAAAAGATCGTTGAGCACTTGTCTATTCCAACTCGTTAAAGGATTGGAAACGACATCTCTCTTGTATTATTTTATGCTTTTTCGGATTTTAGAGATTATTTTACGAAAAATAACTTGTGGAGTTTCCTTTTCGTCCCTTTTCAAACTCTCTAAACATGAAAAGGACCGAGTTTTCTTTGTCATTAAACTTGTTAAAAACATCAAATAGTGAAAAGCTTGTCCATCTAGACAAGGCCGAGTTTTACCTTTGCTAGACTCGTTAAAGCATCAAATATCGATGGATTCACCCTAAGGGTGAAATTATACAACAAGCATCTGTTATCCTCCTCAAGCTTGATAAAAAGTAAAGAGGTATTGGTCAACAATGACTGGGGAAAATGGGAAAAAGTCGAGAAAACGTTATGGTAGCAAGTCACTCTTAAACATGACACTTTCACCTCATCATTGTGACTATGTGTGTTGGGTCATTCAACTTGATGGTTATCACACCATTGGTCTATCATACCATCCATTACTTTGTTTTGGGTCAACACTACAAATTCATCTTAGTGTCACCAATATGTTCAAGAGAAGTCATTTAGTTCAAACTTCATCCTTTGCAATACCATAAACCTTCATTTTCATGGCCGCCATTCCTGAACCTTGTGTCATCAGTCGATTCTCATCTCCAAAATCATTTACCTTGTTTCGTGTTGTAGATGTGGGATATATTAAAGCCCTCCTACAACGAGTTGCTTCTTGTCGACATCAACACATCATCCAAGAAGTTAACTTAGAAACACCCCTTCAGTACCTTGAAGCTTGCATACATCAATGGCAGGTTTCTCGCTTCCGGCGATAGGTTGACATCAATGGCCTTCGACCGAAAGACTTTGTATGGTGTTCGACACCAAATCATTTATTCACACCATACGAAATATATTGTAGTACCTTGAGGGTCATTATCATTATCAGTGATTCCTCTCACGTCTGTTAACAACTTACATCATTGGCTGGTAATCAGACGATGTCTTTCCATGTTTGACTTCAGAACATCTATTCACATGGTTAGACTTGTACTTGAGCAAAAGATTGAATGAGATTGAAGACCCCGAACCTAGTTTCATCCATACGAGCTGCGATATATTCAGGAATACTAAATCAAATGTACAATGGCCTTACATTTATGGTCAACCATTCATGCATCTATATCTATACGACTATATTTGTACATGTAATGAAAGTTTATAAGCTGAGCATGGGTATGCCTCCCTCAGCTAGTACATGAGAAAAATCAAATTATCATGATATATGTATTGTAATTGACGCAGGCCACCTTCCGTTTCAAAACCTCCTCTCCTCGTGATAAAGAATTTTACCCGACATATATATATTTACGACTTCATGCTTTAGGGGGCAACTATTATAGATCCATTTGGGCATATCAACCCCAACTTACAGATCGATACTATTAGGACTCATCAACCCCTAGTGCAGTTGTTACATGCCCTAAAGAAGTTAGTCATCAGAATGCCTCACTTCCCAAGAAGTTTCATCACTGAAAACATCCAAAAACTACCTCTAAGAAGATTTGTGCAGGTAGGTCTTCATTAAGATGCGCTGCAATGCAAACCATACACTGACAGGGTGCTATGCAGTGCACTTGATCCCTCTTTGGCCTGCGCTGAGCGAATTTGAGTAAATTTCCATGAGGGTTTGAAGATTCCTTATCCATTGGAAGCCTCTAGAAGTTTCTCAATGCCACCTGCTCTTTTGAGTTCACATTTAGATGAGAAAGGGAATTACGAAATATCAATCACCTATCCCTTCTTCCATGGAATTGATTTCTAAATTTAGAAAGGCATTCATCATCACCATTGATGGCATAACCTCCTTCACTCACCTATAGAAAGATCACTCATCTAAGAGATCAGGGGCTGAAAAATATTGAGTTGTAAGGAGATGTTGGTGATATGAGATTGGAATTGAGTGTAAGTATTGTTATAGTGTTGGACTATCTTGCTTTTCATGAGGTGAAGAGGGATAGAATTGGAAGAGTGCTACCGGATCGAGCTCATATGGGTTGTAATCTTTCCTCTTATCAATAAAGTTTTCAAGACTTTTTCCTTATGCTTGTGTTACATGTTAATGCTTTCATATATATATCATGTTCTCGGTTCCATGTTATTTATAAGCAATAGATCATTATCATTTGCCTTGATGGGTCTTTGTTTTTGTAGTTGTGCAGGTACTTTCCAAGTGGCTTAAGTACGGAAAGGAGCAGCAAGATCGGTCAAGGGAGACAAGGAGCTAGCAAAAACTACAAGTAGGTTTCTCTTCCCTCTTGTTTTATCTGTTGATTATAGAAAAGGTTAAGATTACTTTTTCTGTTGTTTCTAGACCTACTACTAGATCTAGAGGGTTAGGTGTTTGTCCAAGAACACTAAATATTCCTGAAACAAGGGATAAAACAGATCCACTCATAGTTAGCAAGCCGACACCTAGAATTATAGAGTTTTAAGAAAGAAAAGGAGACTAAACCAGAAGTGTGCATAGAAGTATGGTGTTTGAAGTGTAAAGGTTAGGGTCATGATAAGGAACACTACCCAGTATATCAAAATTATCTGATAGGAGGGGGGCCAATCTATTTAAAACCAGAAGTTGGGCCTAGTAACGGAGGTACAATATGGTGTGCTCTATGTCAGGTGGGTGTAAACATGTGACAAATAACTATCATTTGTTGTAGAAGTATTTTCAGACACCTCAGAAACTATTCTGCAAATTCTATAGTTCACTGGGACATGATGAGCGCCATTGCTAAAGTTACGAACTAATGATGGAAAAACCCCTACTTATTCAATGAAAATAGAAACTCGTCCCCAAGAGTAGGTTGCCATAGCAGTACATGGATAATTTCAAGGTCGAGGAATAGGGAGAGGGGGCAGACCTGGTAGAGGTCGTGGATAGGTAATCTGTCATAACTGTGGTGAGCTAGGGCACTTCGCATGAGGTTGTCCAAATCCCTCTCGTCCCTCGTGTTAGTATTGTTGACAGCTGGATCATGTCATAGAAGAATGTCTAGTTTTAGTAGCAAAGATGCAAGAAGGGAAAGCGCAGCCTCAACAGGCTATGCGGAATCTGCAAATGATGAGAGCAAAACCGTGTGAAGAAGATCATAGTGTTAACATAGTCACCAAAAGTGGTATAGCGACTGGAGAAGATAAAGGGAAGAAGCTAGAAGATGAAGGATGGGTTCGAAAGGCTCCTGAAAATGAGGTCACTTTCGATCTCAATAAGGCTAAGGAAACTTTTATGGAAGCCAAGAAAAGCTTCGTGGAAGCTTCGACCTTAGGAAGCAAGGGAGTAACAATGGAATCCACTGCTACACAAGAAGTAGACCCCTCAGTGATAACCACATTCTTAAAAACTTGTATGAAGCTACTACATGAAAAAAAGGTTGTCGAAGGGCTGCAAGAACTCATAGACAAGTGTGCAAGTAAATAAAAGGCTCCTATGGGTCTGCGCCATGTAAGAAAGTTGGGAAAACACAAGAAAATAATGAGACTCACCGCGCAGATAGGTGAGTATGAAATGGATCAAGTTATTTTGGACTTAAGATCAGATGCTAATATTTTACCAAAATAGACCTGGGAATGAATGGGGAGACCTACGCTACAGTGGTCTCCTGTACAATTGCGCATGGAAAACCAAAAAAATATCATTCCAATGGGACGATTGTATGGAGTAACTATGGATATTGAAGGAGAAAGTGTTTTAGCTGACTTTGAAGTCACCAAAGTAGTGGATGGTAGTAATCCTTATCTTGCACTACTCGAAAGAGATTGGGCATTTTACATGGGTGTTGTAATTAACCTGAAGAAAAGAAATATGATTTTCAAAATAAAAACACTTGGAGTTGTCGTACTGCTAGATCCTACAGAAAGTGCGCGCTACACAGAACCAATCTGAGATCTTGCAGAGGAAGATGATGCCCTGGATCAGATCTATAAGATCACCACATGGGATGAAGAGTGGATAAATTTTACAACAGATGGGTGGATTACTTGGGATAAGGAGAGTTCATGTAACTCTGACTCGGATGATGAGTTAGAATGATGGAAAAATCAGCTACATGAAGTGTCCACGTTGTGTTGTAATATGTTGTCTAAATCTGTGTGTTGTTTATCAGCTAAATTGAGGAGACTTCCCTATTATGATGGATTAACTGAGGTAGACTTATTTCTAGATGAATTTGAGCACGAGGTCCCTAAAGACCATCAATTTCAAGCATTAGAGTTGGCACTATGCGCTATGCTCACCCGTTGGTGGAGTACACATAAAGAAAAAATTTCAAGATGACGTGAGAGTCACAGAATGATGAAGTTAAGATTTGGGTTAGTAAACACTAGAATGGTAGAGAAATAAACTGGTAGGGATAATCCATGTGACCATTTTGCAAAGTGGATGAAGGTTTGGGGAACAGAGCCATAAGTAGAATGGGTACATATCTTTTCCATACTTTAGATACCATCCCTATGAACTAGTATATAGAGACAGAGCTCCTCCATGGAACAGTTGAATGGGACATTCTGCACGAAGGTTTCTTACTAACCTTTAGCTTCTAGGATGGATTTGGCAGCATCGATAAAGCACTTCAAGAAATCAAAGCCTCTATATTCAGAATGTCAAAGGAACCCGTGGAATGGACTCAGCCAGATTAGAATGCTCAGTTGTGCCATGCATTGGAATGTTATAATGTAACAATAGAGGAAGAAGAGGATGATCCACGAAATGTTAATATCCCATAAATATAAGGAAAACACATGGTTGAAGGACCAATAGTCGAAAACCCAGATATCTCGGCATTGTTGAAAACAAAGCAGGTAAGCATAGGCTATGAAGATAAACCAAAGTTTGCAAAGATAGGAGACTATTGGGACGAAGATACGGCGGACAAAGTTGTTGAACAACTACGCGAATACCAGGATTTATTCCCGACTAAGTTCTCATATCTCAAGGGGATAATCAGCAATTTGGGCATTATGAAGATTATGTTGAAGCCATATGCAAATCCTATCAAGTAGAGACCCTATCGGCTAAACCGAAAGTATAAGGAGAAGGTGCACCATGAACTCGATAAGATGCTAGAAGCTATAATTATAGAACTTGTCGAAGAGTCTGATTGGGTAAGTCCGATGGTGGTCCAAGAAAAGAAGAAAAAGGGCAAGATAAGGATTTGCATATATCTACAGAAGATTATGATGCTTTTGTTCATGACCCCTTTCCGACATCGTTTATAGATGAGGTATTAGACAATGTGGGTGACCAGGGAGCATACTCATTTACTGATGGATTTTTTGGGTACCATCAAATAAAGATCGCTCCATAGGACCGAAGCAAAACCACCTTCGTGAAGGACTGGGGATGTTTCCAATATACAGTAATGCCATTTGGATTGAAAAACGCGCCTGCGATTTTTTCTTTGGTGGTCATCGCGACATTCAAGGAATTTGTTCACAAGTTTCTAGAAGTCTAATTTGATGATTGGACTATCTTCAGCTTAGTAAAGAAACATGTTGCAAGTCTGCGCTTAATGTTGGATATGTTTTGTAGGTATCAGATCACGCGAAACATCAAAAAGTCTATTTTTGGGTACCTTTTGGGATGTTGTTGGGTCTTGTGGTATGTAAGAAAGGAGTGATGGTCGACCCTGTGAAGATAGTAGTTATTGCGAACCTAGAGGCACATAAGATTGTTAAGAAACTACGTGCGACGTTGGGACATACAGGATACTATAGAAAGTTTATTAAAGTGTATGATTAGATCACCGTGCCAATGTAAAAACTGCTCAAGAAGGATGCGACATTCTGTTTGGTTGAGGAATGTTAGCACAACTTATATGTACTGAAGGAAAAGATGGTGACTGCACCGATCTGAGTATTTCCCAATTGGAAGAAGGGGTTTCATGTGCATGTGGATGCTTACTACGTTGCGGTAGGAGAAGTATTGACATAGGATGGAGAAGAAGAGATAGATCATCTGATTGCCTTCACTATTAGAAAATTATAAAAAATATAGAAGAACTACTCCATAACAGAGCACGAAGGGCTGGCGATGGTCTATGTGCTGCAAAATTTTAGGCACTATTTGTTGGGCAGACACTTTAAGATGTATATTGACCGCTCTGCATTGCGATACTTTGTTAATAAGCCTATGTTGGGGGGGAAGATATGCAGATGGCTATTTCTTTTTCAGGAATATGATTTTGAGATAATTGTGAAGCCTAGTAGGTTGAATGCAGGTCCAGACCATCTGTCTAGGATTCACATGGGGGAAGAACCATGTAGTCTGGAAGAGGGGTTGTCGGATGTGCAACTCTTTGCAGTCTGAGTCACAGATCCAGAACGTATTAAGGAAACAAAGATATTTTTGATTTTCATGTAGATGGACCTTCACATGGTGGTTAATCAGCAGCCATAGTTTTCTCCCACCTTGTTCGCACAGCTATTGGCCTATGCAGAATTCAAAGCTGATTTCCATAGGGTCTCGATCAAAATGCGCAAAGACCTTGAGAATAAATGGCACCAGTTTCCTTATATGGTGACGAAAACAGATATACAGGAAGTTGTGGGGCTTTGGCCTCAGGAATGGCACGCACCTATGGAATTGGATGTAGGAATGAGCATAGGCGTAGAAATATCTATTGCATAAAAGTGGGAGGATGTCGCTCAAAAGGTTGTGCACGCACTAGAAAAACAAAAGAAGAAGGAAGTTGCTAAGGCAGTTACAAAGAAGACTCGAATGGAAAAAGAGCACGTTGCTAAAGAGCAGGTAGAAAAGGAGTAGCAGGAGTCGAAAGTGAAAAATAGGCTTCGCCCAAAACAAAAGAATAGGAGTTGGTAGACTAGGGTGGAGGTGGTGACGAGGGACAGAGCACCCCGTTCATTCTTAAGAAATGAGGGAAGGAACAGACTAGATGATTACGAAAGAAACAAAAGTTTGATAAACAGATGCATGTCGATCTAATGATATTGACAGAAGGCGATCTCGACGAGATCGGAGATAAAGTTCGGGATACAACAACAGAGGTGCTACAACAGTTCGAGCAGTAATACATGCAGATGCCAGGGAGCATCCAAAAGGATCTGCGCAAGCTACAAATCCAGGCCAACAGGATTCAGGCAGGTGTCTGTCAAGCAAGCGTAGCACAAGCAAGCCTAACACAAGGAAGCAATGTAGTGGGAGCACTAGAATTAACTCTGGACATCAGAGTCATACCATTAACCACAAGATCAATCCATTCATATTCATCTGAAGACCGCACCCTTCTCAGCACTATCAAAGACATGGGTATCAATTTTCCAGTTCTACCACTTCCGATTTTTCATGCGTTACATCAAGGAGTGGTCGATAAACTCCAGATCCATGAATAGCTCTCCCTAACCACAATCAGTGAATTTAAGGTCAATAATGAACAATTGTTCATTGAGAAAACACAGGCATTAAAATAAAAGGAGGAACTGTATGCAAGGATTCACATTCTCGAGACAATAGTCATGGAGGCCTATAAAACAGTTCCTGAACTACATATCCTTGAGGATGCGTAGACCGAGGCAAAAATATGGAAGCTAGCCATTGGAGTGCATGATGCTAAAGTTGAGGTTAGAAGGGTGACTTTTGATTTCAAAATTGTCGAGTTGCAGTTGAAATTGTAGCCCACAACTCTGCTAAAGATCTAGGAGCAGCCATAAAAGAGGGCATGACTACTTTGGATACCACAGTCAGTGACTTTGCCGTGATGTTTGATCAAGAAATGGAGATATGAACAAACCTGTAGGAGGACCCACACCTGTAGCAATTGAACACATATGTCCAGGTGTTGCAGCAACAATATGATGAGGTCCGGGAAACTATGCACACCTTGGCACCAACGCAGCTCCTCACCAATTTGTAGGAGGGGAAACAACTATTCACACAGGTCGAGGAAGCACAGAAGAAAGAAGCCTTGTTGAAGGCCAGACTACAACCATGGCTAGATGAAGCTTATCAACTAACGATGTCACTTTAGGATAAGCTTAAGGGCTTGTAGCAGACACAACGAACGATACGGTTAATAGTGGAAGGACTAGCAATGGAGAAATTTGCCGAAGAGGTACAGTAGGAAACATCATAGAACATTGTTGAAGTTACGGTGATCCAAGTTGAGCTGGGTGATCTTTGCAGTAAGATTGTGGCACCAGCTGAGTGACTCGAGGGCAAGTCATGATCTTTTTGTTGGGGGCCTGTTGGGATGGGATCCCCTGGGATAGTTTCGGGTTAGTTAACCAAAATTTTGTATACAGTTTTGTAAAAGATGTAAAATTTCTATGATATGTGGATGTGGAGCACGTAAATGAATAAGAGTCAAAGGGACTTAGCCCCTTGTTTTGGGTAAAGTTTTGAGTCAATTTTGAGATTCACCCATGGTCCGTAGGCCACGCATTTTATTGAAAAGTATATAAATAGGTGAGTCTTATAAAGTCTAAGGGAGGGAAAAAATGGAAGTTAATAGAATACATGGACTAGAATAGTAAGCAAGAAGTGTGTCTATATTGTTTTGGGTAGAAGAAAGGCTCTGCAGCTGAGTGTGCAGAGGTCTACGAAGAGTCCGTAACTAAGTGTACAGACCCCTACAACTATGTGTGCAGAGTAGTTTGATTCTGTACTGAAGAATTCTAAGTAATAAAGATCAATCTAAAGTGGAATACTTGCATTTATCTATGATCTAGTTATCTATTATCTGTTTATCACATTGATTATTGTTTCATGTGAATTAATGTCTTGTATCTGCATGAATTGGGTTAATTGAACTTATTTTCACTTAATAATATGATCACATAATATTTGTGAAGGTTTATAGTTACTTTGACCCAGATTCATATTAGAGACATATGTCTGCACAACAACAGATCTAGATCCCAAAAATTCTAGAAGACTTGTTTATGTGTGCGAACTTAGTTGATTGTTATCTTTTGGACCTTAATAATACAGTAAACATGTTTCACGAAGGATTGGAGGTGATTAATGCTAACTTTAGGGCTCGGGCTCTAACAAAGGATAGATCTGTACGAAGGAAGATCTAGGGTACAGAAGGACATCACAATCGTTTCTGGATGCGGAAACCTGGTTCTTGCATCCTCCAATACTACTTCAAGTGAGACTACAACCTGTGCTACACGGATTGTTGCCGAAAGGGCCAGTTGTGTAGGGTTTTGTTGGTTGGCACAAATAACTCTGAATGAGGGTCAAGACCCCCTAAAGCCAACAATTATCTTTTATTTACACCTAAAAAGGAAAATATGTCATATTGTGAAGAATAATGGGAAGAAAGCCAAGAGGTTGGGAACTAAGGAAAACAAAGACAAGAAGTTGATAATTTGAGAAGAAGAAGGGTGAGTCCACTTTCCTTACAAGGTGAACAACATCTCCTTCCTACTCTACCTTAAGGATTTCTATCTGTATTTAATGGATATGGTGCTATCAACCCCAAGAAACATATGGATCAATTCCTATCCATTTGTGATATCCAAGGAATTGTGCATAAATATGTTAAGGTTAAACTATTTCTTCAAACTCTAATAGGCCCTTCTTATGACTTGTATCTCTCCCAGCCTGCTACCTTAATTACTTCCTTTATTAATTTTGAAAAAAAAAATCATGGGGAGATATGGCTAACCCATTGCATACTATACCTTTCTTATCCTATTAACCTAGATTCATTTGTAAAATAATGGAAAGAATGAAGATTTTAATCTCATGTTCTTTAAGACCTTGCAACGTCTACCACGAGAAACTCGCCCTAATGAACCAATTATTTTTTGTTGCTATAAAAAATCCACTCCTGAAAATGTCAAGTGTGCTATATAATATATGCACATCAATACAATGCAGGAGGCTATGAGAAGAGCACAAGAGATATAAGATGATATTCTAGAAAGTAATTTTGAGCCAAATATTATTCTAGGAAAGGTACAAACAAACATGTCCTATTTGAAGATAACAAAGTCGAAAATACCACCAATGTGAAATGAACATGATACATTGGTTGGAAGGTATTTTTTATGGAATCCCTCCCAATGTATGAAATTTCCCTATCATGGAAGATCCATATTCTTCAAAGGTTGATTTATAAATTGCTCAGCTAAAAATAATGGTTAAGAAGATGAAAAATTAAATAATACGACTATGAAGAGGATATAAGAAGAGTCCACAACCTCAACAAAATGTTAAAGGACCAATATATGGTTTTAGAGAAAGTCTTGATCAAGTTCAAAATTTCAATGAATTACTTATGAGGGTACAAATGCCACTGTAATTTCAAAATCCAAGCACCTTAGTGATGGAAGAAGAAGAAATACAAGATGAAGAGATATAGATTCACCTCAAATTATTATAAATGATAACTTGACCATCTTAGAATCCATAGAGATGGGATATGTCAAAATATTTTCACTAGAGGAAGATCTTATTAAAGAAATTCAAGAGTTCATGTAACAAGAGAATATTATTAAAACCTAGAAAATTTAAACAAAGAAAAAGTGAAGGTCTCAATTCAACATAAGAATATGAGGAATCAAGGAGAAATATTGACACAAATAATTATGCAAAAAAAGAAAGTTGGATCAACTCAAATCAATACCAACATTGCAGTTGATCCAACTAAGATGTCTTATAATATCATGGATGACTTTTGTAAAATCTGGGTCTCTTCTTTTTTTAGAAGCAATTAATATTTCTTAGTAAAGAGAAATCCTTCTCAAAGATATTGCAAATGAAAATGTATCTAGTACGAGGGTGGAAGTAGATATTTTATCACACTATCCAAAGAGTTCTATCCTTCCTGTCAACCATCAAGGTAAAGTACCCCATTTCTACATCTCATTGGAAACTCTAGAGTTCATATTACATAATTTATTAGTGGATAGTGATGCAAAAAATATCATAATATCACTTCACATCATGAAATAAATAGGTCTATATTGCACTAAATATTATGAGACCAGTGAAGTATCTATGCAATCATTTCATTAAGAAAAGTACTAGCTTATGGTGAAATTAAGGATTCTTGTGCTTCTATAAGTTCAGCACAAAAATTCACTAGTTTTTGTTATAGTATTGGGATATTTTATCATGAGCTTGTGATTTATCGGGCTTAAACAAAATGTGAAATAAAAATCTTGACAAAAATATATTAAAAATGCGATATAAAAATAAACAACTGTAGATCAAATAAAATAATACAGACAAGATTGTTAAAGGAGTTCACCTAGTGTGGGCTACATCTTCGGGTTTGATTCCAATGGAGTGGTCTCTTCAATTATGATGCAAAAATAACTCCAATTACATCAATTCCCAAATATCTAAATATTTTTCTTTACTTTGCAATTTTGCAAAAATACTCTAAGAACTCCTCATAAAAACTCAACTTTAAAAACTCTCCAAACGGAAAAAAAAATAAAAAAAATAAAAAAAAAATCTATGATTTATCACAAAATACAGTGATAATCATGCTACAAAATCAAAGGATCTCGGTGAAAATAACACCATAAAATGGAAAACATCTCTCTTATTTTTCTACACTTCAAAAGGGCTAGGATTATGTTCCATATAAAATACACAGTCTAAAACTAGGCCTCAAAACATAAACACTATGCCAAAATATCACAACCACAAAGATGTAGTGCAATGGAAAATCCTTTTAAATATATAAACTTGAGGTTCCATAGACCCAAGGTCAAACCCGTGAAGCTTGTGGCCTTGTTCATTCGAATTACATGGCAAACATGGCATATATGATAAAAAAAACCACATATTAAATCCTTGTTGTTATATGTATGAATAACATATATTAAAACTCATCGCATTTGATTTATTAACATATACCATGTATGGAATTTAATTGATGTGCTTCATTGATTTGTTAGTGGATTTTTTTTAGATTCATTAGTGGTCATACGGAGGTCAAAGGGTCAAGCCCACAACCTCCCCCTTTTCTTGCAGATGCCAATAACAAAGAGTCATATATAGTATGTGTTGTTTACTATTACAATAGATGGTGTATGGCTTATTGGTGACACACTTGGTTAATATTCCAATGGTTATGGGTTTGAATCCCTCTGGTGTTGGTCTGTTGAACCAACTCATATTTTGGCATTCAGGGCACCATGTGGCACCCGCTTTTTATAGCTCAAAAATCCACCCCCTAGGGTCAAGAAGAATGCCATATACTTTTCCAAGTTAGAGGATCAGTTTGTGACTAGTGGATCATCAAATTTCAAGTGTTTTAAGGGTTCAACACTCCTTCTTAGCTGTAGGAACCAAACCAAAGGGCCTATCAATGCTTCCTCTTAGTGTTCTAGACTGAAACAAAATGCCATCAATGCCCTCTCTACACTAGAACTCCAAAACAATGTGGAAAATTGACTGGATAAGCTCAAATTCGGTCCAAATTGACAACTTTGATTAAAATAATCATTGTTGATTAAAATATTAATTGATTTGTTCTATCTTAACCATCACCCTAATATGGTCAAGAAATTCTAGGTGCAATGAAGGTCAATCATGATCAATATCTATATAAACGAAACTCTTCACTAGTCACTAGAGGAGAATAAAATAGACTATATCATAATGTTGGTGAATTCCTACTGCAATAAAATGACATTATTAGGTGCACATACTAGTTAGTGTTGAGGTTAGGAAGGTGATATGAGTAAGGACCGAAGGAGTCCCAGTGTTAGGCCCCTATACTACTAGTGTAACCCCTTATTTTTATTAGTACGCCCCCCCTATTATATTGTTGTACCCATGTAGTTCCCATATTGTTACTATTGTGCCCCATAGAAGCCCACTATTGTTATTATTGTGCCCTTACATTGTTATTGTTATGTCGACTCTGATTATATTATGACTCCTTAGACTCCTATATATAGAAAGGAGGTCTTGTCATTTGTATCATCCAAGAATTGTTCATTTGTGTAATCTAAAGGAGGTTGCCCCCTAGAAGAGGCTGAATTCTAAGGCGTTGATTTATCTTTCCTATCTTTTTGTGAGTTGGTTACATAACACCCAACTATGTACTTCTTTACATGATTAATGAAAAGTAAAATAAGATTTCCCCCATGACATTCGTGTTTTAGTATATCTACATGAATATATTGGTTTTCATGTGCTAATATTTGTGGTTGCAGGAAAGAGGAGACCTTTATTGTTTATTGTGTGTAGGTTTCTAGGGAAGATTTGTAGCAAAGATCTCAAGAGGAAATATTCATGAAGTTGGCATCACCAACAAAGTTCAGGATTATACCGATTTCCAAGAAATTCTCCTTTTTTCTTAGTAGTTTCTTGCACATGTGTGGTGATAGTTTCTCTCGGTTTTTTTAATCATAAACACACATTGTCTAGGAAATATCTTGGAAAATCTTGTTGATGATAAAGTATCCTAATATTGTAGGTGAAATTCATCTCCTAAATAGAATTGGCAACTCCACTGAGGATATCCCAGTGGGTCAATTTTTTTAGCCTATTGTAATTTTTTTTCCTTGGGAATTTTTAGTTTCCATGGTGTTTTACAGTGCCCATTAGTCATCCAAGAAGATTGGTTTCGAAACCCAGACCATGAAACCTCCTAGATATAGTTTTTTCTCCTTTGTTTCATGCCAACAATTTAGTTGAGAGCATTGATAGCCTTTTGGTTCAGTGTGTATAACTATTGGGGGCGTTGATAACATTTTTTTTTAGTCCAGTTCATTGTATATAGCGTTGATAACCTATTTGTTTTAGTCCAGTGCATTGTGATAGAGTGTTGAAGGTTATTTTCCTTGAAAACTGAGGGTTTAAGCTCAGATCTAGAAGGGTATTTCTACATCATTACAGATCATACTAGGTGGTGTTCCAAATCTGAATTTTTTGACTTAGATCATTCCTTTTTTTATTGATTTTACATGAAATTTTGTGAGCTTAGTCACCTAATTAGGTTTTGTTCCTTTTACTTGGGTTTTGATTATTTTCGTGAAAATTGGTGTTCAAATACCTCTCTGACATCATTATACTATAGCCCTACACTGATTGTCTACCTATAACTTGATTTATTGATTGAAAACTCATTTTTAAAATCTTAGTGCATTCTTGAGGTAGATTTAGGGTTTTGGTTTTGGTTTCGAGTAGTTCTTTTTTGGTCTCCTTTTGTCTCTTTTTCTTCATTTTTGCAATTGGTTTTCTGATATAATTGTTGGGATTAGAGTGATAAATGAGAAATAAGTGAGGGATAGTTGCATGGTATCATTCTAAAATAAAAATATATCTTCCTTACATTATATAGAATTCATCAAAACTAAAATTTTTCACTTGCATATCTTTGCATGGTTTCTTTGAATAAATTAAGTCATAACATCATTTTAGTTTCATCCATCACCCTTAACTTAACAAACATCCATTAAAATTAATGCACTTAATAAAATTAACTTGATATTTTTTTATTTCCTTGGTAACAAGCAACATTAGATAGGCTAGGGTCTTGGGATAGGGGAGTGAGGTTAACTTCCCCAAGACTACAAAACAAACATAACATCTTGAGTTAGAGTATGTAAATCCATTTAGCAGCATAGTCTAAGAAACCCTTCTAGCACAAGGGTTAAGAACTAGGATCCACTAGGACCTTCAGTGTGACCTCCAAACTCTGTTTGGAACTGGTGGTGGTTATATCTGAGAATTGCATCATACTCATGGGGGCCTATTTCGAGAGGCGTAAGGCTCGATACCCTGTCATTGCGTGTAGTTATAGCTATATATTGTCCTGACAAGACGTGTTGTTGGTGGTGACCTTAGTGGCATTTCTTAGGATACTATTACAGTTGATGGTGAGGGGGTCTGTCCTTGTTGTAATTGGGTTGTATTTCAGATAGACTCACTCGGTTCTCCTGCGGGGTGATCCATGACTCATAAGAGAACCTAGTCTTAGGTTGGATCATTAAGCAGGTACCTATTATAACTATCCCAACCAATTCCTTACCACTAACTTGTGCATTGAATAAGCAGGCTCCAGTGGTGGGAGGATCCCTTTCCCACTCTAGTTTGCTTGGTTTGCAACTTTAGGACATTTTTAGTGCATGTTGTTTGTTCTTTCTATCTAGTGGACTTAAGACTATTCTTTGTTCATGCTTATGTCACCTTTGGCAACCACTATGGAAAATTTGTGTTTCAATCATTCTCTTAGACTTGTGTCCCTTATCTCCTATAAGGGGGGTCCACTTATCCATAGACGTAGACATAATTCCAACATAGGTACATATGTGTAGTGTGTTATTATGGGTTCCACTAAGCGGCCTAAAAATTTTATTCATTTGGTGGTTTACCTTAGTTCGCCATTTCATCATCATACCTCTTAACCCATCTCATTAGGTGGCGGTGTTAACTTACCTATATCTTCACAGAGTCCCTTAACCGAGTCATTTATCGATAACATTACTAATTTTCTGTTGGAACCCATTATGCCCATACCTTTAGTGACTGATGGTCTTCCAGAGGTTACATCTACATCCATACCTTTTACTATGGATCCCTTCCAGACCACATCCTTTTATGACTTCTTCTCCTCATTCTAGCATAATCTTAGTGGAATTCTACCATATGGAACATCCAATACGGGAGCATCTACATGATCGACCTTTATATCTCCATTCATAATGAGTATAGGTTATAGTTACATCGTGTCTAATGTTGAAGGCTCTAGTTTCCTTTTTAAATATGGTTTCACAAACCCTATGATGGGTTAAGGTATCTCAGTAGAAAGTATGACAATACCCAATAAAGGGTTCCCATTTGGTTGAAATCCTTTCAGTTTAGCCATGTCATCCTCTAGTAGTGTTAGAGATGTATTTTTTTCTAGTGGGTTTAATAATCCTCTTGGTAGTCAACCGATTGGAGGATCTATATTCTACAGATTCACACATCTAATCCTCAGAATTCCTTTCAAGGGATAAACACCTTTTACATGTATAATCCATGAGGTCCCAATCCTATCAATAACCCCTTTAGATCCCCTGATGGCCTAGGAGCTCAAGAACCTCTTACTAATCCTTTTTCCATTGGGACCACTTACCTTCGAGGAATTAACCAATGACCAGTTTACATGGGCATTGGAGCTAACAACTATGGCCAACTCTCTCACATGAATAACCCTAATACTGGAAACAACACAATGGAGGGAGATGATGAGGCTCATCAATAGGTATATTATATTGGTCAAAATTCCATCCTCCAGGTTATTAAATTATCTTTTTCTCACATTTATCTACAAATTTCGTTAACTTATGCTTAGCGTGAGAATTAAATAAGTGCTACTATGTCATGTGGTGTAATGTGTGTTAAATGCAGGAATTGGAGAAATTTTGAGTTGATTTGAGTGAAGGAACTCGAAGTAGACAAGCAAGAGAGATTCTAGGAGGTGGTCCACCACCTTAATTCCTCAAATCAATCAAAGATCCCCCACTCTATCACATCAACTTGGTGTTGAGTCGAGCCCATGCAAGTCAAGGAAGAGTTAGATTCACCTATTCTCAAGTTAGGGAGTCAAATATCCCTATTTTCTACGGAGTTTTTGGTAGTTCCACTTTTTTATAAATAAACAATCTAAGGGACTCATTAGGATTTAAATTTTTATTGTAGCCAAGAGGCCATTAAGATAAAGCACATTTGACTGTTATTTTGATAATGTATTTAACACTTTTTGAATGATAATGAGAAGTTTTATTTTGATCCATCAGTGAGTTGACTCAAAAGGCTGAAGCTCTGTGGTTGGACCCAATCATAGTAGCAGAAGTTCCTCTCTTGTATCTATATTCTTAGTCTAGAATGTTATTAATTGTTGAAGTGTATTCATGTTTCTTTTAGCTTAGGAGATTTATTAAGTTTTTGTTTATTTATGTTTCCACTAAGTTAGAGGGTAAATTAGTTTTTTCAGTTTATAGAGTAAAATACATCAAAAATCTTGTGATAGTGACCCCTATCTCATCTCCCTCATGGGATCATGATTAGAGGACCCCACTCTCACATCCCGAAAACAAAGTTTGATTTCATGTTCATTGAATAGATAAAATTTTAGCATTATTTGGATAGTTGTTTATGATTTCTTGGAAATATTTACCTATTTTATTTTGCTTCTCATGATTGTTGTAGCTTAGAAGGCAATTCATCTCATGTATCAAGTTCTTAGCAGTAGTTAGATGAACTTTTCCAAATTCAATTCATATTTTCCACAAATGAAAATAGAAACATGTGCAGATATTATTGCAAGGTTTTTGATCTATAGGAAAGGACCCCTTTCACCAACTCCATTTAGGTCTTCTCCACCTTTTTTTGATGCATTCCAACCCATGATCTAAACCTATGGCTTTTGGTCACTGTGAGCAGGCCATCTTAGCCCAAATCTGGCCTTCTTAAAGTAATGGGCTTGGCTAAGGGTGATGATCACCTCCCCCACACTTTCCACAAATTTCATACACCCTTCAAACACTTCATCTCACCATTATTACCCTCCAAACCCTCTCAACCAACTTCCTATAGCATTTTAGGATATCATGTAGTAAAATCCTGTAGCTCACTTGTACTAGCCTATTTTGACCCTGTTTTGACCTGCAATGGTAGCCTAGCCTAGTTTAGGAGTAGTTTAACCCCTTATCCTGGACTCCATGACCATAAGTGCCACCCAGACCAATCCTTTCATTCTTTTGTCCTTCCTGCAAGATTAGATAACATTACTTCTTTCATTTCCGAATTTAGCAATTAGAACTTTATTTACTATGCAAGTGTGAATAAGATAGTCAATGGATGAATTCTTGAATTATGAAATGGTAGAACAATCTTCTATTTTAAAGCAACCCTGATAGCTAGATGATTGAATGCAAGTTAGCATAGTTTCCTTTCTCCAAATTAGCATAAGATTTGTGTCATTTCCTAGCCTTTACAAGTTGGAAACTTTCATTTCCTGAGCTAAAAAACATTTACTTTCTCTACACTAGGACTAGACTTCACATTCTTATTTCAATAGTTAGACTCCTTTCAGTTCAGTAGAGGAACGGTCTGGAACCCTAACGATCAAGTGACCCAGTTGAAGGTGGCATGAGTAGAATGATGCATCTACTGAGTATATAGCACCGTCGCCTCTAAGTTTTTACGAAACCCTAGGTTGACAAAGTAAAGTTGGTAGCTTTGGGAGTTGCAACATTCTTGTTGCAATACTGAGGCTCATCCATTTTTGGTGTCATTTCTAGGGAGGTGTCTGGGTAGATGTAATTTCTTCTTTTCTTTATGTTTTGCATTCAGTAGATAGATGTTATTCTTGCTTTCCTTTCTTTTTTGCAATTGATCTTGAAAAAAACATATTAAAAAAGATTATTTCATGCCTCATAGGAGTAGAGGCACTTTAGGGAAATTCTTCCCAAAAACCCCCACACCATCAAATAGTCAACCTTCACTCTTCTTTGGTGACTATCAACTTCCCTCTTTGACTGTAGGGGAGTTAGAGGATCGCTCAGGTGATCAACCTGAGATCTTTGAAGAGACTATTAGGGAAGAAGAAGGAGAAACCATTTCACATACCTACACCATGGCTGAAAATAGAAATGAGGGTGCCTTTCCCATTAGAGAGACTAATGGAGATGCTAATATGAAAAATATAAGCCCTTATACCCTTCCTCACTTCCATGGCTTAACCTCAGAGGACCCTGATACTTTTTTGTTTGAGTGTTTTTTTGTCTTTAGAACTTATGATTATACCTTTGATGACGAGAAGTTGAAGTTGTTACCATCCACCCTTAAGGATGAAATATTGCACTGTTTCATGGGTCTATTTGGGGATATCATCACTACCTATGCTCAAATGTAGCAATCCTTTAACAAAAAGTACATGGACTATTGTAGTTCCAAATACATCAAGGAGGAAATCTTTAGAATGACTCTTGGACGAAATTAATCCCTGAAACTATGAGGAAAGGTTCAAGCTTAGTTGTAAAAGGGCCAGATGTACCCTTGATCCCGAGTCGCTCAAATTATTCCTTCATAGAGTAATTAGGGAGGACATATGAGAAACCTTAAACATGTTGTCTAGAGGAGACATTTGTCAACTACTTGATGGTCCTCTAAATTAGACATAAATTAAGGCCCATGCCTCTGAATTAAACATAAATTAAGACCCATATCACTATCCTTCATCACATTAAACCTCTATTTTTGCATTAGATAATGTATTTTTAACTTTAATATATTTATTAGGAAGGTTTATGAATAATTGCATATTTGTGCCTAATATTATTTATTTTTGTGGAATATTATGAGAATATTGGGTAGATTATGAAGACTTGGAGGAGGAGATAATTTAGGGACTTGCTCCCTACTACAAGAGGATCAATATTAAATAATAAATCAACAATGTATTATGGAATTATGGCACAAATTGTGGAACTCCAATGATTGATAAAATCTAGGAATGTGTTCCCCTTCATTTAATGTAGATTCATAGTATTGGGAACCAAATCCACTAATCAAGGGATTTTGGTGGGGAAAGCTTCCTCCTTTCACGGGGAATGATTCTTAATCATTTTTTATAAGTACCAAGTCGAATTTTACTCTAGGGAGAGATTTTTATTAGTCTTCCCGTAGGGAGAACTCGTATTTTTGTAGCTCCATTGTAATTTCTTGCAGGGATGTAATTGTATTGATGAAAATAATGAAGATTGGTGTCTTGTTCAGCTTATAAATCTTGTTCTCCTCCATAGGTCTCTGATTTTCCTTGGGCTTGGCCATCCCAGGAGCCTTAGAGCCCTTTTGTATCATTTTTTTTCTTCTTTTCACTTCTTATTCACAGGCATCTCTTGTTTTTTGTTTCATTCTATTTCTACATTTAGTATTAATGATTTCTTTTTGTAGGATTGGGTTAAATGGTTGATGTAAGTTCTTTTACAGTATCAAAAGAATAATTTCATCCTTGGAAAATATTTTGAAGGTCACAGTAATCATTGAGCTACTTGGATTAGTCTTCTTATTCCCAAATCTAGATTTTTGGAACTCCTTTGTAGCGAAGAACAGTAAATTTATGCTATTTTTTAAAGCATGCTAACGAGCTTCAATCGAGTTGGTTACACTTGCATTAAATAAATAAATAAATAATCTATTTAATAAAAAAATTACCCCATTACATTTTCAGTTGATTAGGTTAGGCATTTGATAGATTTACTAGCTCACTAATTCTTGAATCTGTGATTTTTAGACTAGTAATTTTACGTTATTTAATAAATCTTTCCCATGTATAGATAATTTGTGGATAGATGTAGAAAATAATGTGTGTTGTTGCAGGGAGACCTTATCTCATTCACCTCATCCAAGCCTCATCCACCCATGTCACCAAAATCCACTAAAATCGCAATCTGAATTCTTGTTTTATAAGCAAAAATTACCATTTCCATTGACCAAATCTACCCATCTTGAAGCCCTTGCTTGATTTCTGGGTAGTGTCCATCACCCCCATGCCTTATTCTTCCATTATGAACTTTTTCCCAAGCTCCATTCCACCTTCTAGACCACTTCCTAAGCTTTCGACCTGCTTTTTGTAATAAAATAGGGGATCCTATAGACATCCTGTAGGAACTAGTACTTCCCATAGACATCCTGTAGGAAAATCTGTAGTGGCCTGTTTTGTGCTCGAATTGAGAAAAATCATCACTAGAAGTTGGGATTAGACCCCTACTTTCCCTCCAAGCCATCTGAACCATTGTACTCCTTTTCCTCCACACATGTCTCCCTTGCCAATGAACCAAGCAAGATTAGCATTTACATTTTTCAAGCAAAAAGGTAAAAAGGAAAAAGTTATTTTATATTTATTCATGCACACAACAATTAGCACTCTCTAGGTCAGATTCCATGCTCAGTTAGTTTAAATTATCACATGTGATAAATAGGGGAAAGTTAGGTTTCTTTTACATTTAGTTCATGATCTTTATGCAATTAGAATATGTTTCTTTCCTTTTACTTTATTTCTTGCAATAGGTTATGGTTTTGCATTTTAGTTCATTTTCTACAATTAGTTTAAGGTTTGATTTCAGTACATGCACTCCATTACATCATGACTGCAAAGGAAGGACATGTTGTATGTTGCACATATAGTGTCGATACCTCTTAAGTTTGTATGAACCATAGCTTGATAATTAAAAGTCGGTAGCCTTGGGAGTTGCAACATTCTTGCTGCAATATCGAGGCTAATCACTTTTTGGCGTCGTTGTTGAGGAGGTGTCAAAGTATGCATTGTTTTCTTCCCTAGTTGAATCATTTCTTTTTACATTTTGCAAAACACAAAAAATAATTGCATTAGGCATATTTCATTTCAAAAATAGAAAAGTGTATTGCATTAGTGTTTTCATTCAATCATAAAAACAAAAAAAATGTCCAACACCAACCCACCCCCCCATTTGATCACATGGTGCAGTAAGAGCCACATCACCATTCACTTTTGCAAGTAGAAGAAGAAGATGGAAAATAATGTAGAAGAAATGGATGGAGATGATGACAATGAGGAAGATCCTCTCTGATTTCCCATTCAAGATACTGATGGTAATGTGCACATGAAGAACAAACTTCCATCTTTTCTTCCAAAATTTCATGGTCTAAGGTCATAGGATCCCGAAACCTTTCTCTTTGAATTTGAAATTATTTCTAGATCTTATGGTTACTTATTAAAAACTCAAAAACTGAGATTGTTTCCCGCAACATTGAAGGATAGAGCTATTAAATGGTTCATGAGTTTAGGGACTAATTCAATAAGATCATGGAATGATATGTAAAATATATTTCTAGAAAAATATAAATATCATGATCTTAAAGAATAAATATTTAGAATGGATCAAAAGGAAGATGAGAGTCTAGAGGATCTAATAGAGAGGTTTGTGTATAATGTTAAGAGGGAAAAACTACATCATTTAGGATCTGACACACTAAAATCCCTCTTAGAACAATTAATTATGGGTGGATTGATCTCCTTGATCTCATGAGTAGAGGTGATGTATACCAATTATCATTTCAAGAAATTTGTGAAACATGCAAAGACATATCAAGAGGAAGGGCAAGAGTAGGTAAATCAACATCAAGATTGGTAAGTCAAGCTAAAATTTGCAATTTGTTTGATGATTTTAAAACAGAAATTATTAGAAATTTAACCAAACAAGTAGAAATGTTAATAATGCAAGGTGAATAAAAAGAATATGTTGATATTTGTGTTGTCCATGCAGAATCACATGATGTTAAACATTTCCCATCATTACCAAGGTTGAAGGAAGTTTACCAAGATGACAATGGAGCAAGTCAATCACCAAAACAACTATGTTATGTAGCTCCAAGAGGACCATGGCAACCTAGTCAACCTTGTATGATGCAAGAGCCTAATTCACAATTTCAAGGTTATGCATATCCACTTCAAAGTAATTGGAACACACCCTTTCCTTGGAAACATTAGCCATCTCAACCCCAAAATCAATCTTCGCAACAAGGTTGGAAAGGAACTTATGGGAGCTATCCACAATATCCTCAATATCCTCCTCAATATCCTCCATAGCCAACTCCATGTTATCCCTACCATTCATCTCCACCACAACCACAACCAAAACCAAATCCATCTCAAATATCCACTCCCACTCAACTAACTGTACCACCATTTCCAAACCCACACATTGAAGTAGCTCAACCCACTTACAATTTTAAGGTACAACACTTCCAAACATCTCCTCTTGAGCTAAATTGTATTCGCCATAGCTCAAGAAGAGTATTGCAAAAAGGATATTCTCTTGATATCATTGAAGGACTACATCTAGAAGAAGAAGATTCAAATGAGAATACCAAAGGATCATGGGCTGCACTTGATAAATATTAGACAACAAAATCAGAGATCGAGAAATCTCCCTCTTGGTTACCATCAAATCCTCCATGTATTCAAGAGAACAATCAGAAAAAAGGGGAATATTTTAATTTCATGGAAGAAGAAGACATCCAAGATGATCCAAATCAACAAGAAAACCAAGGGCATCAAAGTTATATTGAGGTTTGGTTCCATAAAATCAACAAGGTGCAACAATACTCTCTTCTTCAATCGTGCTTGATATCATCAAAGTCAAAGCATTTGATCACTCAAATTCAATTACATGTCAAAACATACATTTCAAGCCTACACGTCAGTTTTTCTATCATCTTGATGTGCAAATGGCTCCATTGGAAGTATTCTTATACTTGAAAGTGATTTTGTTTGTCAAGTAGGGTAGGGTAGAACAAAAAAAACATGAAAAATAAGAGAAAAAAATAAAAATCTCAGCTGAAAACCTCCTTTGAGGTGCCTCAGATTGGCTCATTGATTTAAAACCTCCATGAGGCGGTCAATGGGTTGGGAAAAAGGAAAAAGATAGAAAAAGAAAAGAAAATATCTTAGGTGAAAACCTCATTTGAGGTGCCTAGGAAGACCTACTAGTTGAAAACCTCATTGAGGCAGCTACTAGGCCTAGAAGAAAAAAAAAGGAAAAAAATAAAAAATCGTTGCTCCATGTATCTCTCTGATGAATGCATGTACTCTCCAACATCTTCAAGCAACAAAAACAAGTTGGCACCAACAAGATAAAAATAGGTCAAATCTAGTCAAAATAAGTCAAATTTTGACTTTCTCTTCCTTTGCTCAAATGCTCCAACAAAGCCAAGGCCATGTCAATCCATCACCCTCATCTATTTCCACCATCCACTCATCATTCCCAAGCTTCTACCACTCATTTTCCTTGCTATTCCAAAATACTACATGAAGGATTTGTTTTACTACAGGAAACAAAATACATAGAGCATAAATTTATCGTTTCCATAACTTGAAAACCATGCATCCATTTTCCAATTTGTTTCATGGGGAGATGCATATGGATGATGGTAACATTCTCAAGCAATTTCAGCAAATTCGAGTACACGGCTTCCAAGAAATCGGCCTTCATCACCTACAACCATTTTTGAATTTTCTCAATATCCGTGCATCCATTTAAAAAGGTGTTTCATAGGTAGATGCATATGGATGATGGTAACATGCCCAAGCAATTTTAGGAAATTCCAAGGCACAATTTCCAAGAAATCAACCTCCATCACCTTCAACCATTTTTAGTTTTTCTTCAAATTCGTGCATCCATTGGCCAAGATTTTTTATGGGGAGGTGCATAATGATGATGACAACATGCTCAGAAAGTTTTAGTTCAATCCATCCTACCGTTTGGGAGATATGGAAAAAATAAATCTGCTACAAGATGTTGTCCTAAATTACTATAGGATCTCTACAGGAAGTTCTAAATTACTATAGGATCTCTACAAGAAGGATGAGAAGAAACTACAAGAGGCAATATGATGGATAAATGGGTCAAAAGGTTAGCTATTCTTTAGGGAAGGTTGATATAGGTCCCCTAACACCTGCACATCAACAAGAAGACAACCCATCAACAAAATGAGATCAACAAAAAAGAAAAAGGTAGTCAAGAAGATGTACCTAAGTCATTATCAACACAACAACATCAACTCAGTAGCAACATGCATGTCTCTCCAACAACCATCAAGTAGGTATAGGTACACAATAATCTTTACCTCTTCTCTTGAGCATATTATAGTTAGAAATTTTTTGTCAATGCATGAGACATGAGGTTTTATAAGCTAAGGATGGGTCAGCAGTCTCAACGACCTTCAACTAGTTAATTACAGCTCACTCTTTCACTCATGGAATTTTGGAAAGTCAAAATGATGAAGGGTGATGATTTCAAGGAATGGGGTCAGCCGTTAAAAGAAGAAATTTTTGCAAAGGCCACGTCACCACAACACTCCAAGCTCTCCATCCACTTCATATTCACTATCTATCCATCATTCATCCATCCCATTTCCTAAGTTCAAGAACAAACCCTACACTCGCTCTCACTCTGAAAATTTCTTGAAAAAAAAAAATAGAGCATCCTCTCCATTTTCACAAACCTACATCATTTCTCATCACTCCCATATAGTTAGAAGACTATGAAGGAAGAATGAATGGTTGCTAAAGAAAGGCAGTGCCTAAGAGAGACCTAATAAAAATAGAAAAATCCAAGGCTATTAGGCAATAATCTAGGTCACAAAAGATTCAAAGAAGATAATGGTCTCAAGAAACAATGATTTTTCTTTGCACAAATATGTTTTGGGGCTTTTCCTTTCAGAACTTACAGCCAAGATTCTCAATGCACAAGAGAGAGGCCACCAGGGCCATGAATGAGACACAATGAGGTCACTAAGTTGCTCAGAGGATGAGCAACACTTACATCAGGGGGGTATGATGGGCCTCTAAATTAGACATAAATTAAGGCCTATGCCTCTGAATTAAACATAAATTATGGCCCATCTGACTATCCTTCATCACATTAAACCTCTCTTTTTGCATTAGATAATGTATTTTTAACTTTAATATATTCATTAGGAAGGTTTATGAATAATTGCATATTTGTGTCCAATATTATTTATTTTTGTGGAATATTATGAGAATATTGGGCAGATTATGAAGATTTGGAGGAGGAGATAATTTAGGGACTTGCTCCCTACTATAGGAGGATCAATATTACATATTAAATAAACAACATATTATGGAATTATGGCATAGATTGTGCAAATTTAATGATTGAGAAAATCTAGGAATGCGTTCCTTTCCATTTAATGCAGATTCCTAGTATTTGGAACCAGATCTATTAATCATGGGATTTTGGTGGGGAAAGCTTCCTCCTTTCATGGGGAATGATTCCTAATCATTTTGTATAAGTACCATGTCAAATTTTCCTCTATGGAGAGATTTTTATTAGTCTTTTTGTTGGGAGAACTCGTATTTTTGCAACTCCATTGTATTTTGTTGTAGGGATGTAATCGTATTGATGAAAATAATGAAGATTGATTTCATGTTAAGCTTTTAAATATTGTTCTCCTCAATAGGTATCTAAGCTTCCTTGGATTTGGCCATTCGAGGAGCCTCAGAGCCCTTTTGTATAGTTTTTTTCTTCTTTTCACTCCTTATTCACA
This sequence comes from Pinus tabuliformis, assembly GCA_031772625.1. Taxonomy (NCBI): domain Eukaryota; kingdom Viridiplantae; phylum Streptophyta; class Pinopsida; order Pinales; family Pinaceae; genus Pinus; species Pinus tabuliformis. Next base: position 671,117,642 of record CM062814.1, read on the forward strand.
TGCATCTCTTGTTTTTGTTTCTTTCTGTTTCTGCATTTAGTATTAATGATTTCTTGTTGTAGAATGTTGAAAATAGCAAAAAGAAATGCTATAAATAGAAATGCTAAAAATAGTTGTTTCACATAGAAACAAGGAATGAAAAATGGAAGTGCTAAAAATAGCATTGCTATAAATAGCATTTCGGGATGGATTCAAATTTTAGTTAGTCTCTGAACTAAAATTGAGAAGTAAAATTCGAATTTGTTCTTAACAGTTGTTTGTAAAATAATTAATTAATTCATCTTGAGTTAATTAGTTGTAGAAAATCAAACATGAAGTCTATGTGAGGACATCCAACAGTTATCCCATTAATTGAGGAATTTATCCCTTAGTTAAAGAGATAAGGATGAGTTGTAATTTGAGTTGTAATTAGTTAGCTCAATTAACTGAGTTAAGTCTAGTTAGATTAGTTCCAACAGTTTGTGGAATTAATTGTGAGTTCAGTTAGTTAATGCTTGCATGCATGTAACTGCTACTCTTCGGATAACTAAATATTCTCTCATAAATAACTCATGCATGTCAGTTCAGTTAGAGACCCAATTGAGATCAAAGGAAGGGACAGTGTACTATCATTTGGAAAAAGTTTCCTATATAGGAAACTCATCCATGCAGAAAGAATTATCTCCTTCAGGATTGCGTAATTACTTCTGAGTTTAGTGAGCAGTGTGAGAGGTGAATTCACACAGGTGGCATCATTGGACCCCGAGAAAAACTGTGCAAGGAAATAGGAGGCTTGAAGGGCAGTGGAGAAGGTTTGTGAGAAGCCTTTGATTGTCTATGAGCAGCAGAGGGATTGTACTGAGAGCTAGATAGCTTCCGAGCTAAGGCTTTGTGTAATCCAGACATATTTCCACTAGTATGATAAAATAGAGATATGGGGTTTTTAGCTGAGGCTTTCCCTAGAGTATTCTTTTATGTTTCATGTGTATGATTTCTTCTTCTTTGTTACATGTGTTCTGATTGATCTAGCTCAAATTGATTAAGCTTCCGTAAGTTTGTTGTAGAAGTAGATCTTGTATTTTTCTTTAGTATATTTCATAATATGTTGATCTATAGTGGGAAATTCTACATGGTATCAGAGCAAAGGTGATCAAAAGAGAGAATAGTATACAAGAAGGGAGAAGTTCGAATTTTGAGGTTCTTGAATATAGAAATCGAGTTCTTATCACATCTCAATTTCACCAATGGCGTTCAACGGTTTAAGACTCAAGTATGCCCTTGATGGCAGCTCAAATTATATAGCCTGGAAGGATCACATGGAAGCAGTATTAGAGGATAGCAGTCTAAAGGACTTCATTGATCAAGAAGTCCCCAATCCCGCAGTGGCTGATGCTACAGAATTGGTGGAATGGAAGAAATGTGTGGCTAGAGCAAGGAGAATCCTTGTGGAGGGAATTCGATACCACATAGTCTTGAGTCTCCATGGGAAGGAGACACCGTTTTTGATGTGGAAAACATTGAAATATCTATATCAGAACAACAACGATCATAGGAAGCTGGCGCTAAAAGACAAGCTTCGGAAATTCAAGTGTGAAAAGGGTGACATGATCTCTACATATTTGAACAAGCTCACCACCTGCAGGGATGAGCTTGGAAGTGTAGGGATCATGACAGTCGATGATGACATGGTGAGTCTTGCACTCCTCAGTCTTCCTAAGAGCTGGCATAGCTACCAAGACCCGGTAAATGGAAGAGAGAAACTGCCAGATTGGGAACGACTTTGGTCGGATCTGATGCAGGAGGAGATAAGAAGAAGCACCGGAGATGGTTCTTCATCCAAGCAGGATGAAGAAAATTGCACCTTAGCGAGTAAGGTGAAGAAAGGGAAGGAGAAGGCTTCTCATCCCAAATTGAGTTCTTCCCATGGTGGGAAGAATTTTGAAAAATTGAAAGTGCGATGCTTTCATTGTCATGAGGTGGGCCATTTTGCTACAAATTGTCCACTGAAGAAATCCAAGATGGGATCCAAGGAAGGATCTGAAGGTGAGGCATTGGCCTCAAAGTTCGAGTTGGATTTCACCCTCTTCGCATGCATGGTTTCATCTAGGTGGGATGTGGTTCATTTCTTGACAATGGAGCTTCTTTCCACATGACTGACGACAAGAGTTTGTTCAGTACCTTGGAGGAAAAATATCTCTAGATACTCATAGCGATGGATAATGATGAAACACATGGTGTCTCAGGTGTAGGCATGGTTGTTTTTTAGAGGGAGCATGGAGCTTGCATTATCTTGACTGATGTCAAGTATGTACCAAGACTAAGGAAAAATTTGGTGTCGATCGCAATGCTGGAAGACAAAGGTTATGATGTAGTCTTCAGTAAGGGAAAGGTTTTCCTTCAACCCATCACCACGAGACAGGTGAATTAGATGGGTTCACGAGTCAAGAACCTATATGCTCTTAAGGTTTAAGATGCATGAAAAGCCTTGAGGAGCAAGGCAACTGTTGGAGACTTGGTGATTGAGAGGGAGAGGACACTACCTCTCAACATGCAGCGCTAGACAAATTCTCAGATAATTATAGAGGAGCCACGATTGGTGAAGCAGCAATAGGAGGTTGTGGAGTAGCCACAACTAGAGAAGCTGAGAGGATACCAAGTGGAGGCATCCACACATGCAGAGAACTCTGGTAGGGGGAAATTTCGAGCCAAGTGGGTAGAGGGATCACATGCAACCATACCTCTAGGTGAGAGGTGGGGCGATGTGAAGTGATAGTCTCATGAAGGCTGAAATAGGGGTAGGATCATTGAGGTACCCAAACTCTTTGATTAGAACTTGCTATGGGAGCCTCAACAAGGAGTAGCAAGACTAGTTGAGTGGGTAGAGACAGATGCAGATGGAGCAGCAGAGAGAGCTACAATGCAGGAGTCCCAAGACTGTGCAGAGCTAGCAAGCTATAGCAATGCGAGAGGCACAAGACTATTGCACCAATGCAGGATGGCATAGAGAAGTGTACAACAAAATGAGATGCATGGAGTGTTGCAATAGCTCAGAGGTTAGAGAGGGAGTGTTTGTCAGTGGCAGATGTGTTATAGACATTTTTGGGCCCTACAACCCCAAGCATGAAATGTCCATAAATCAAGGGCTCCTAAGTCCCTAAAAGTTTTTTTCTAACCCCTAAAGGAACAAAGTCAACAGATTACAGCTTCTCCCAGAAGTTCTCCATGAAACACTACTCAGAATTGATCAAAACAGGATCATTTCAACTGCTCCACTGGCTAAGTGCATTGCATCTCACCTAAATACACTGTGTGGGTGCGTTGCATTTCAAAAATCCCTTCTATGGGGTGCGATGGATGAGAAATGACAAATGGCAGTGTCATTCCGCGAGGTGGAGGGGCAATGGAAGCTTCCAGAATCTTCTCCTGTGACACTTGCCTCACTGAATTCGACCAAGGATGAGTAAGAGACCATCAATCTCCAAGTGGAAGAAAGAACTATCAGAGGGGAGACACTAATCAAATCATGAGCTGACTCATCTCCATTACAAACATCTATATATGGATCCCTCATCCCAGAGATCCAGAGGCTGGAATTTTGCATATTGTAAGGAATTGCTGTTGGTTTCTTGAGACAAACATCAGATTGTTGTGTGATCTAAGCTTTGTTTGAGGTGAAGAGGGGCTTCTTTGCTGGGAGGTTGATGCTGGGTTAGAACAACTAATTTTAACTCCTCTTGGCTCTTTCTTGTTTATCAATAAAAGCTATTCAAGTTTTCCTCCATGCTCTTGTGTCATTGATGCTTGCTACATTTGTATGGTCAATTTACATCTGATCCTAGATTGTTTATGATTATAGATCCATGTCTTTGTATAGTGCTATGCTTCTGTGATCTTACAGGTACTTTGTGAAGCTAGGCGTGCAAGGGAGCAGGTAGCTAAAGACTATCAAAGAAGAGGGGAATCAAATCAAGAGATTAGCGCAAGACAGAGGTTGGTCTTTCTGTTCCTCTCTATCTATAATTCATAAAGGAAAAACGAAAGTAGCTTTTCTCTGTTTGTTTCTAAGGCAGCTGTCACACCTTAGTGGGATAGAGCAGTTCTATATAGACACTTTTCCTTGTAACAAAATGGCGACTCCGCTGGGGACGTATTAGTTTGTTTGTTTATCATTCCTTGTTGTCTATTTCATAAACTTACAGATAGCATTCGAACTGCATTTTCCATAGCAAATGCAAAGTAGATAACTGCTACTTCAATCCATCTACTGGATCTGTTTATGATTTGAACAACTGATTCACAAACTATCTGATTGCCCTTGTGATAGCTCTTATATCCTCCTTAGATCTACCCCTGATTGTTGCATTACTGATTGCTTTTTGCTCGGCTAAAACCCAAGAATTGAACTGCAAACTGTGACCCGGAATCCAAACAGAGTCTCGTTTCTGGCCCAACGCAGGTACTGTTCAGAGAATCTAAACTTCAGCGCACTTCCCGAGTGGACAAGCTCCACTGCATTTCAAATTCTCTGTGTTACAGGTGCGCTGATCAAACTAGGCTCTGCGCAGTTTTTGGTTTCTGTGATTCATTCTTTCCAGTTCTATTCCTGAATTTTGCTTCCTGTGATCAGTATATGTCTGTTTGAAACCCCTTTTCCTTGCTGTTATTCTGCCTCCTTTTTATAAAAGAACTACAGATGTTTTTTTGTGTTTGTTGATTCATTTTCAGTTCTCCTTTGCAGAAGTAGCATAATCATACTGTCGTCCTTTGATTTGAAACTGTCGCAAGTGTCGATTTCAATCATAGGAAAGATTTTGATTGCTGTTGATGGTTGATTATCCTGTTACTATTGCTTTTGGTCTGAATTTGAAATTTTCTAGTGTCAAGAACAAGTATTCATTTCAAAATCGTAAGGTGTTGTGATCATCTCCATTTTTGATTTCGAAAGGAAACTTGTTGATATTTGTCGCTTGAAAAGAAATTCAGATTTGTGCATCAACTTTATTTTTAGCATTCATATACTAAGAAAGTCGAAAACAAATACATGCATGTGCATTTGCATATAGACAGTCTGATTGGCTTGATTTAGGAAAGTGCATTTAGAGTGTGCTCTTTGCTCTTTGTGAAAAGATTTTGTCTTTCTTTTCCTTAGTAGCTAGGATTTTCATTGCACAAAGAAGATAAAAAGTTTGTTTATCATCTTAGATTGCATTTTAGGAATTACATCTACATCTCGCGATGAACCTAAAAGGCAAACTTCATAAACAAGATCAACTTAAAATAAATTCAATGAATCTAACAACGCTTTGGAACTTAACGCACAACATTTAGAAGTCTAGGCTAGAGACGTATTCCGGCGTCGTAAAGCCTGGTAACTGTTGTTCTCACTGATGGTTGGGTGATTCCTCCACTTTGAGACGATAAGTGCCAGTACGGACTTGTGCTCCCACGTACCGTCGAGTGTATTTTGGGAGACCCCAATAGGCTTAATCCTTTATCCATAGGAAGCCGTGTCTGCCACCCTATCGATCGCAATGCACTGAACACAGCATTCAGGAAGATTGACTGTTGTACCGTAAAAAGTATTCTGCAGTTTTGCGATTGGTTTGGTAATCCCTCTACCTAGATTTCCAGAGCAGTCCCTTTCGTTCCTTTTCAGACTCCTTAACAGAAAAGGTCCATCTAAGCACTTGTCACTTCAGGCTCATTAAAAATCGAAGGTGACTAGAGTCATCTTTTGTTTTTTCTTGACTCTTAAAAACTGAAAAAACAAGTTGTGTCAAAGGGTCTAAAATTTATTTTAAATGGAATATTCATTACCCTTTCCTACGTTGATCTTGGGTTGAGAAAATGGAATCCACCAACCAAGGAATTCCCCTTGGAGGAAATCCTAGTCCCTTCTCCTCATGGGGAGATGTTGGTGCGCCCCATATGGCCACATTGTCACTTCCAGGACTGACAATCGGCTTGCCTGTTTGGCTCTTCTCAACCTTTGTCGTTCAGAACACCGCAATTCCCGAACAATCAAATCAACAACTAGACGAGTGCAGAGTTACTCACTAACCTTCTACTTCCTCTAATTCTTCCTCTCCTCCTTCCTCTTCACTTGATGGGGCTGGTAAAGCCAAAAGTCAAGTACCCGAGAAGAAGAAGGAAAAGAAGAAGAAAGAGAAAAAGAAGAAGGAGCCAAAAGTGACTAGGGGCAAACGAGTGTCGTCTAGCGAAAATCCACACACTGCACCGACCAGGCCTAAATCACCATGTGTCATTTGCAAAAGGAGACCACTATCACAGAGATTGTCCTTGCATCCCCTGGATCTTAAGGGACTAGTCTCCTTGTTTGCACAACCCGGTGTCGTCAACCTCTGATGATCATGTTGAAAACACACCGTCAACTAGTGAAAGTGAAGCCCCAGGACAAAAAGGAAAATATAGATTTCCTTGTAAACTGTGCAAAGGCGATCATGCCGTCCACCATTGTCCCTTCTTAGATGAGGCTAAAATATTTTTCGACGATCGTCCGGTTTCACCGTTACGACTTCCTCCTAGATATAAAAAACTCTTGCCGAGTCCGTCACTAGTTGAAAATTTGGCTGGCCCGCTCAGGTGGTCGGCTGAAGCATCTATCATTGAAGACAAACCATCTGAACCCATACTAGACGAAAGTCAAAAGGTCGAGGCTACAGTTGACCCGGTCTTGCCTTCAGAGGTTCCACCTTCAGATGATACAGTCACCGAAGAGAACAAGGATGACACCGTCCAAATTCTTTTCATAAGCACAGACTCCAATGAACATGGGGGCAATTTACCCGTTCCTTTACCGCAGGAAGGAAGTTTGTCAGAGTCGTACCCGGCCGTCTATTTGATCCCACCTCTGAGCAACCTAGTTGTCTCCTTCGACTGGAATCAACTAGGCAGACCCCGTTTACCAGCTAGTATACCATTCCGAATCATTGTTCAAATATATAGAATGGTTATGGTTGGTACCATGATAGATGAGGGGGCTTCTGTGAGTATCCTTTCCTCGACTGCTTGGAAATCTCTTGGTTCGCCATCGCTTTTGCCTGAGATGAGAAATCTAACAGGCTTTGACAAAGGAACCAGTCGACCGTTAGGGATCCTTCCCAATGTGCCCATAACATTGAGAGGGAAAACTGTTCACATGAACGTAATGGTAGTTCAAGGACCCCTGGATTATAATCTACTCCTTGGACGAGACTATATTTATTGCATGGGAGCAATTGTCTCCTCACTCTTTAAAGTAATGTGTTTTCCGCACGAAGGAAGAGTGGTCAAGCTCGTAGACCAGCTTTCATTCCCCGGTTCACGCATAGCAAATAGTCATATACCATCCCTAAATGGTCTTTTCATGCAAGAAATGTCTCAATCCCCAGTCCGTCCACCCGATGAGCACGAGTGATTCAGAGGGACATGACTGAAACCCAGGGGGCATGCACCCTGGTCTGCTTCGGCACGAAAACTTCAGGTATAGGGTAGGTTTCCGCGAGAGAATATGACTAGTCTGTACTCCCGTCCGTGATTGGAAGAGGGGGTTATTCTAGAACAAGATTCTCTGGTCAAAGTTACGTGAGTGGAGTAGCCTCCTTCACTCACCTTTGTCTATTTCGGTAAACATCGTTGAAGAAGTGTTTTGTTTGCGCTGTGAATAAAACAATCTTTGGGTAACCCGTAAGAGGTAGGCCTCTCCTGGTAAAACAAATGTTTTAACGGAATAAAGAAGGGGTAACCTTGAAATTCTGTTTTATACCTAGGGGCATGCAAGCCTTTTGGCATGCAAGCGAAGAGCGACTATTTATTTTTTTAAATTTTTAGGTCCTCTAACCCTTTAAACTCATAGGATTGGTCGTTTCCTAACTTGCATAAAGAAAGGATGTGGGGCAAAATTCTAAAAATTGCTGTTTTTATATGAGACATTCTTATCACACGACTGGATTAATCGAGCAGTGTTACCGCAAGGTTCAAGCTCGTTAAAAAATAAACCCGCATCGAGCAGTTTTAGCACATAGTTCAAGCTCATTAAAAAATAAACATAAGCCATGAGCAAATGTTTCCCCCCCACGTTTAAGCTCGTTAAAAAATGAACTATTCCCTGGTAAATAACCATCGTGAATGTAGTACTTCAGCCATTAAAGCCTTGGTCGTGTTTGCACCATCACCTCCACTTTTGCATTGGTCGATCATTCACCTCCATTTGATTGTTTACCCATTTTGAGGAACAGCTGCGAAGAGTGATTTCACTAGCCATCCTTGTAACTCTGCCGTGATTGGGAAATTCCAAACCTTACCTGGAATCAGTTGTTATCCATTTTATCACTCGTTCCTCAAAAGACGAGTCTCCTTTAAGCTCTTTTCAACTGACTCGTAAAATATGAAAAGATTGTCGAGCCATTGGCCTCTCCAGCTCGTTAAAGGGACAGGAAGTGCTATCCCTCCTCTAAATTTTAATCTTTTTGGACCTGAGGGATTATTACACAAAAAGATCGAGCGGTTGCTTTGTTCGGCTCGTTAAAAGTATCAAAAATTCATCCCTTCTGTATTGTTTTATACTTTTTCGGACTTAAGGGATTAGATGACAAAAAAGGAATTTTGGAGTTACCTTTACGTTCCTTTTCAGACTCTCTAAAATTGAAAAGGACCGAGTTATCTTTGTCGTTAAACTCGTTAAAATTTTAATAGCGACAAACTTGTCTATAGACGAGAACGAGTTTCACTATCGCTAGGCTCGTTAAAACATAGCGATGGGTTTGCCCGAAGGGCAAATTATAAAACAAGCATATGTTATCCTCCTCAAGCTTGACAAAAATAAAGAGGTACTGGTCAGCAATGACTGGGGAAAATTGGGAAGAAAACTTGAAGAAACTTTGTTGGTAGCAAGTCGCTCTTGAACATGACACTTCCACTCCGTGTCCGAGTCAGGTTGGGTTGTTTCATTCACCGGTCACATCACCATGGTCCCATCATACCATCCACATTCGGGGTTAATGCTACCAATCCATCACATCAGTGTCGCCGATATGTTCAAGAGAAGTCATTCAGAGAATTCACTTGTGTCTCACCCACTACCATACATTTATAATCCATTCTTTCATGACCGCCGCCCTGAACCTTATATCACCAGATTGTTTTCACCTCCATTAAAATCATTTCCTTCGTTCTGTGTCATTGATGTGGGATTCATTAAGGCCCTCCTGTGACGGATCACTTCTTGTCGACATCAGCTCATTATCCAAGAATTTGATCTAGGAACACCCCATTCAGTACTTTGATTCTTACATGCCTCAATGGCAAGTTTCTCACTTCCGGCGATAGGTTTACATCAATGGCCTTTGACCGAAAGATTTTGCGTGGTGTTCGATGCCATGTCCTTTATTCACACCACGTGAATTGTACTGTAGTACCTTGAGGGTCATTATCATTATCAGTGATTCCTCTCGCGCCTGTTAACAGCTTACATCATTGGCTGGTAATCAGGCGATGTCTTTCCATGTTCGACTCCAGATCAGCTTTCACATGGATCGACTTGTACTTCGAGTGAAGATCGAATGAGATTGAAGACCCCGGATCTAGTTTCATCCATCCGGGCTACAATATATATTCAGAGAAATAAAGACATCAAATGTACATTATTTCCGCACAGATAATCATCCAATCAAAAGGATGATGGCTCTATCAGAATCATCAGTCTACACTCAGACGATTGTCAGTCCTATGTACATGAAAATGAATTTATAAAGCTGAGCATGGGAATGCCCGCCTCAGCTAGATCATGAAAATATTATGAAGATAATGTATTGTATTGTATCTTATTACAGGTCTCCTCCCAGCTTGAAAGAACTTCGGATCCTCATAATAAAGCATTTCACCCGACATCAAAAGATTAACGACCTCATGCTTTAGGGGGCAACTGTTATAGACATTTTTGGGCCCTACAACCCCAAGCATGAAATGTCCATAAATCAAGGGCTCATAAGTCCCTAAAAGTGTTGTTCTAACCCCTAAAGGAACAAAGTCAACAGATTACAGCTTCTCCCAGAAGTTCTCCATGAAAAACTGCTCAGAATTGGTCAAAACAGGATCATTTCAGCTGCTCCACTGGCTAAGTGCATTGCATCTCACCTAAATACACTGTGTGGGTGCGTTTCATTTCAAAAATCCCTTCTATGGGGTGCGATGGGTGAGAAATGACAAATGGCAGTGTCATTCCGCGAGGTGGAGGGGAAATGGAAGCTTCCAGAATCTTCTCCTGTGACACTTGCCTCACTGAATTCGACCAAGGATGAGTAAGAGACCATCAATCTCCAAGTGGAAGAAAGAACTATCAGAGGGGAGACACTAATCAAATCATGAGCTAACTCATCTCCATTACAAACATCTATATATGTCCCAGAGATCCAGAGGCTAGAATTTTGCATATTGTAAGGAATTGCTGTTGGTTTCTTGAGACAAACATCAGATTGTTGGGTGATCTAAGCTTTGTTTGAGGTGAAGAGGGGCTTCTTTGCTGGGAGGTTGATGTTGGGTCAGAACAACTGGTTGTAACTCCTCTTGGCTCTTTCTTGTTTATCAATAAAAGCTATTCAAGTTTTCCTCCATGCTCTTGTGTCATTGATGCTTGCTACATTTGTATGGTCAATTTACATCTGATCCTAGATTGTTTATGATTATAGATCCATGTCTTTGTATAGTGCTATGCTTCTGTGATCTTACAGGTACTTTGTGAAGCTGGGCATGCAAGGGAGCAGGTAGCTAAAGACTATCAAAGAAGAGGGGAATCAAATCAGGAGATTAGCGCAAGACAGAGGTTGGTCTTTCTGTTCCTCTATATCTATAATTCATAAAGGAAAAACGAAAGTAGCTTTTCTCTGTTTGTTTATAAGGCAGCTGTCACACCTTAGTGGGATAGAGCAGTTCTATATAGACACTTTTCCCCGTAACAAGATGGAGCTTCAGCATCAGATGATGTTTCTAGCCCAACAGGGAGGTTAGTTGGGAGTTTTATTTTTGTTTTTTTGTTTCTAGAGTTGTTGGAGCAATAACACTTGGGAGAAGTGTTGCATGCAGAACATTCGAAAGGTTCAAGATTGGGTTCGAGTTGAATGCCTTTCTTGTTGAGAGGGAGTGTTGAAAATAGCAACAAGAAATGCTATAAATAGAAATGCTAAAAATAGCATTGCTATAAATAGCAGTTCGGGTACCAGTGTTGGACATAGCAACAAGGAATGAAAAATGGAAGTTATAAAAATAGAATTGTTATAAATAACATTTCGAGATGGATTCCAATTTTAGTTAGTCCCTAAACTAAAATTGAGAAGTAAAATTCGAATTTGTTCTTAGCAGCTGTTTGTAAAATAATTAATTAATTCATCTTGACTTAATTAGTTGTAGAAAATCAAACATGAAGTCTATGTGAGGACATGCAACAATTATCCCATTAATTGATGAATTTATCCCTTAGTTAAAGAGATAAGGATGAGTTGTAAAATTATTTGCAATTAGTTAGCTAAATTAACTGATTTAAGTCCAATTAGATTAGTTCCAACAGTTTGTGGAATTAATTGTGAGTTCAGTTAGTTAATGCTTGCATGCGTGTAACTGCTGCTCTTCAGATAACTAAATATTCTCTCATAAATAACTCATGCATGTCAGTTCAGTCAGAGACCCAGTTGAGATCAGAGGAAGGGACATTGTACTATCAGTTGGAGGAATTTTCCTATATAGGAAACTCATCCATGTAGAAGGAATTGTCTCCTTCAGGATTGCGCAGTTACTTCTGAGTTTAGTGAGCAGTGCGAGAGGTGAATTCACACAAGTGGAAGCATTGGACCCCAGGAGAAATTGTGCAAGGAAATAGGAGGCCTGGAGGGCAGAGGAGAATGTTTGTGAGAAACCTTTGACTATCTATGAGTAGCAGAGGGATTGTATTGAGAGTTGGATAGCTTCCAAGCTAAGGCTTTGTGTAATCTGGACATATTTCCACTTGTATGATAATACAGAGATAGGGTTTTTTAGCTGAGGCTTTACCTAGAGTATTCTTCAGTGTTTCATGTGTATTATTTCTTCTTCTCTGTTATATGTGTTCTGATTGATCTAGCTCAAATTTATTAAGCTTCTGCAAGTTTGTTGTAGAAGTAGATCTTGTATTTTGCTTTAGTATATTACATAATCTGTTGATCTGCAGTGGGAAATTCTACATAGGATTGGGTTAAATGGTTGATGTAAGTTTTTTTGCAGGATCACAAGCATCATTTCATCCTTGGAAAATATTTGGAAGATCATAATAATCATTGAGCTACTTGGATTAGTCTTCTTAACCCAAATCTATATTTTTGGAAGTCCTTCGTAATGAAGAACAATAAATTTATGTTATTTTTTAGAGCATGCTAACGAGCTTCAATCAAGTTGGTTCCACTTGCATTAGATAAAAAAAACATTCCATTTAATGACAAAATTTACCCCATTACATTTCCACTTGATTAGGTTAGCCATTTTATAGATTTACTAGCTCACTAGTTCTCGAATTTCTGATTTTTAGACTAGTAATTTTTTGTTATTTAATAAATATTTCCCATGTATAGATAAATTTGTGGATAGATGTAGACAATAACATGTGTTGTTGTAGGGATACCTCACCTCATTCGACTCATCCAAGTCTAATCCACCTATGTCACCAAAATCCACTAAAATCTCAATCTGAATTCTTGTTTTATAAGCAAAAATTGTCATTTCCATTGAGAAAATCTACCCATCTTGAAGCCCTTGCTTGAGTTTTGGGTAGTTTCCATCACCTCCATGCCTTATTCTTCCATTACCCACCTTTCCCAAGCTCCATTCCATCTTCTAGGCCACTTCCTAAGCTTTTGGCTTGCTTTTTGTAATAAAACAGGGGATCCTTTAGACATCTTGTAAGAACTAGTACTTCCTGTAAACATCCTGTAGGAAAACCTATAGTGACCTGTTTTGAGCCTGAATTGAGAAAATCATCACTAGAAGCTGGGATTAGGCCCCTAATTTCCCTCCAAGCCATTTGAACCATTGTACTCCTTTTCCTCCACACCTGTCTCCCCTGCCAAAGAACCAAGCAAGATTAGCATTTACATTTTTCACATAAAAAGATAAAAAGGAAAAAGTTATTTTATATTTATTCATGCACACAACAGTTAGCACTCTCTAGATTAGATTCCATGCTTAGTTTAAATCATCACATGTGATAAATAGGGTTAAGTTAGGTTTCTTTTACATTTAGTTCATGACCTTTATGCAATTAGAATATGTTTCTTTCCTTTTACTTTATTTCTTGCAATAGGTTAGGGTTTTGCATTTCAATTCATTTTCTGCAATTAATTTATGGTTTGATTTCATTACATGCACTCTATTACATCATGACAGCAAAGGAAAGACACATTGTATGCTGCACATATAGTGTCGATACCTCTTAAGTTTGTACGAACCTCAGGTTGATAATTAAAATTTGGTAGCCTCGGGAGTTGCAACATTCTTGTTGCAATACTGAGGCTCATCACTATCCTATGACAACATTAAGATAGTATTCAAAAACCATTCTAGGGCTGCTAGGAAGAAGGGTAGGTCTAGTCAAGCTTTGGCCAGTTCCTCTTCCTCCACCACATCTATCAAGAATGAAATTGGAAACATGTTGGAGGACTTTAAAATTGAAATGTTGCACACCTTTTATCTGAAAATGGACACCATGCATATCAAGAGGAAACAAGAGGAAGCAGAGAGAGCCTTAGCTATCTTTTTCCCTAAATGCACTAGAGGGTACCCTAGAAATTAATTTCAATTAAATATTATAAATTTTTTCTCGGTGTGTGAGGAAAACCATTCCACAAAAAAGTGTCCTTCTTTGCATGGATTGAAAGATGTATACCAAGCGGCAGAAGATGGGGCTAAACAACTATGTTACATTAATCAAAGGAGGCCTCAAGGACCTCGGCCATACTAGCAGGGCATGCAAAGTGCATCCTATTCCTATTACCATCCCAACCAGAAGGCACCCCTACCCCCTTGGTATTCTCCTACTCATCCTTAATGGTCCACATCGTCTCCTTGGTCTTATGCATGTCAGTATCCTCCTCAACCTGTCAGTCAACCATTTCAACCATATGCTTCTACACATCCTCAGTGGAATACCCCATCATAAGGTTGGAGGCCTCAATTCAACCAGCCTCTTGCTTTACTACCTCTACCTCCATCTCAACCACAGGTCATTCATCCTGCTCCACCTAAGAAACCTCATATCCCTGCTCAAAAAATATGAACCTTAACAACAAGCAGGCACAATAGGTTTATAGTGGAGAGGCATCTTACCCTGCGTATGCTGTGGAGATTCAAGAAATCAACCTCAGGTCTGGAAGAATGCTCCTAGATAACCAACCTCCATCTCCACTTAAGGAGCTTGAAGAGGAAAAGTAAGAGAGTGTCCCTAAAGTAAATCCACCTCCATTTCCTAAAAGGTTGATCCATCCTAACCAGCACACCCCAGAAGAGTTTTAACTTCTTGGAGAATTGAAAGACTTGTGTGTTAAAATCTCACTCCTCCAAGCTATCAAGGATGTTCCCATCTACAAAATATTATAAAATAAAAATTCTTAAAACATCTTTGGAGGAGAAAGAAAGACACCCCTACCATCAATGTCATTGGTCAATTTTCTAATCTAATGTCGGGGAGAGTGATTTTCCCAAAGTATCTATACCCTGGAAGCCTAGTGGTAGATGTGCACACTGATGGCATCATTGTCCCTCACACATTGATTGATCTTGGGGCTGCCATAAATGTGATGACTAAAGAAACCATGCTCAAACTAAAACTCCAAGGATATTTGAGAAAGACAACAACAATGATGCAACTTGCAGATAGCTCCATAGTGGCTGCTGAGGGGATTGTTGAGCATGTAATGGTCTCTATTGATTCCTAGGAGTATCCTACTGACTTCCTAGTTCTCCAACCCAAGACAAAATTCAATGGCTATCCTCATAACCTTGGAAGGCCATGGCTATCCACTACTGATGCTTACATAAGTTTCATAGCTCGGAACATGACCATTAAGAATGGGCATTTGTCGAAACAATTGGTATTGTACCCTCTTGCTCAACCATCCCTAGAGCATGAATTACCCCTATGGTTGGAAGAGGAGGAGGAACATGAAGTGTATCATACCACATCCCATCCAATATGTACCCTAGATGTTATTATAGGAGGGGGGCAACCTGATGAAGATGACCTCATTGACCAAATCCTCTAGAACCAGCCCCCCAACACCATGCCTCTTGATGATCTTGTGAATGAATTTGAGGGTAATCCTTGGACTGAGTTATGCCTAGTGGACCCAATTCCTACACATGTAAAAATGGTATAATTTGGTCCATCTAAAACCTTGAAGACTGGTCCCTCTTTCATCCAACCAGGAAGAGAAGTTATGTAACATGTTGAGAGAACACTTAGATGTCTTTGCTTGGTGATATAAATAAACGAAGGGGCTCCATCCTTCAGTATGAACTCATCACATCTACATCAAGGAAGGATGCAAACCTATTCACCAACTTCAAAGGAGAATGAACCCAACCCTCAATGACATAGTAAAGGATGAGTTGCAGATGTTGTTGGATGCAGGGTTCATTTAACCCATCTTAGATAGTGAGTGGGTGTCCCCTCTAGTTTTGGTCCCAAAGAAGAATGGCAAGTGGAGGATCTGTGTGGATTACAGAGATCTGAGCAAAGCCACCAAAAAATACAATTTCCTTTTACCTTTCCTTGATCAAGTCTTGGATGGTCTTGTAGGGAAGAAGTTCTTCTCTTTCCTGGATGGATTCAGTGGTTACAATCAGATCTAGATCATCCCTTATGACCAATATAAGACTACATTCACTTATCCTTGGGGGACCTTTTCTTATAGGATACTTTCATATTATGTAATTCCCCTGCCACTTTTCAAAGGGAAGTTTTGAGCATCTTTGTTGAACTAGTACATGACTCTGTAGAGATCTACATGGATGATTTCACTCCCTATGGGTGTGACTTCTTGGAGGCTCTCTCTAACTCGGGGAAAGTCCTAAATAAGTGAATTGAAATGAAGGTCTTGCTTAGTCCTAAGAAGTGTGAATTATTGATTAATGCAAGGACTGTCCTTGGCCATGCAATATCTGAGGAGGGAATACAAGTGGACCCAAACAAAATTTCCATCATAAAAAGGGTCCTTACTCCTCAAAATCAGAGGTATGCTAGGAACTCCTTGGGCTTGGTTGGATATTATAGGAGGTTTATAAAATACTTTAGCAAAGTAGCCTCACCATTGTTTGGATTGCTAGCTAAGGAATCTGATTTTTTCTAGTCAGATAGTTGTCAAGAGGCCATAGAGGTCTTGAAAGACTAATTAACTACTGCACCCATACTTAGAGGCCCAAATTGGGCTCTTCCTTTCCACATCCATGTTCATGCATTTGACAAAGTTGTAGGAGAAGCTCTAGGCCAAATAGATGACAAGTTACCTTATTCCATTTACTTCATTAGTAAAAGTATGTGTAAGGATGAATTGAATAATTGTAACTGAGAAGGAACTCCTAGCTATTGTCCAATATTTGAACAAGTTCAGACACTACATCACTGGATATCAAACCTTTGTGCATACTGACCATGCAGCTATTAAGTACTTAATGAACAAGCCTGATTTGAATGCTAGAATTATTAGATGGTTGCTTCTATTACAACAATTTGATTTAACTATCATTGATAAGCCATGTAAATAAAGTGTAGTTTCATATTTTTTATCTAGACTTTCTTTGCCTGCAGGTGAGGAAGGGATGGTTTATGATCAGTTGTCATATGAGAACTTATTTTCTATTTCAGTTCTCTCTCCATGGTTTTCTGACATAGCCAACTACTTAGTTTTTGCAGATTTCCCTCCAAATATGTCATCCAGGGAGAAGAGAAGAATTGTAAGGAAGAATGCCCCTTTCACTTGGATTATGGGCAATCTCTTCAAGTTTGGACCAAATCAAATATTGAGGAGATGTGTTAGGGAAGAGGAAGTCTTTGACATCCTCTCAGCCTGTCATGATGGGCCTTGTGGAGGTCACTTTTCTGCCAAGGGAGACAACTTTCAAGGTTCTACAAGCTGGATACTACTGTCCCACTCTCCACCAATGTGCAAGAAGATACACCAATCGATGTGATCAATGCCAGAGGATAGGAAAACCTACTCCCAAGGATGAAATGACCATTCAACCTCAGGTGGCTTTAGAGCCATTTGAAAAGTGGGTATGGATTTCATTTAGCCAATTGATCCACCATCAAGGTAGAAAAAGTACATCATTATATGCAATGATTATTTGACAAAGTGGGTTGAGACAAAGGTTGTCAAGGCAGTAACAGAGGAGAAGTGGTTGAGTTCTTAAGGAAAAATGTGTTCTACAAATTTGGGTACCCTAGAGAGCTAGTCATCGATCAGGCAGCTCAATTCACATCACATCTGATCAATAATTTGTTAAGGCGGGATCATATCAAGCACAAAAAATCTATTTCCTATCATCCTTAGGCCAATGGACAAGAAGAGGTCACCAATAGGGCACTAGAAGGCATCCTCACCAAAGGTTGTGAGTAGTAGAAGAAAGGATTGGGAAGACATACATTAGGGGAAATTTGAGGTCTAAAATGGGCCTCCTAAGGAAATTATAAAATAATAGTGGAAATAATAAAACAAGATTAGATTACATCATCAAATTTTAGAGGGAAAAAGGAAAAAACTCTTTTTTTAACTCGTATTTTCAACTTATCTCCCCATGGGTTTACTCAAATTTCAAGCGGAAACACTCGTTGGATGCAGAATTTGATTCCTCATCCAAGGAGTACCCATTTTACATACTTTCAATGGACCTTTCTACACGAAAAATGAGAAATACATGAAAAACGTGATTGCAATAATGTTTTTTCATGTATTTCTCATTTTTCATGTAGCAGGATCCATCGAAAGTGTGCAACATGGGTACTCATTGGATGAGGAATTAAATTTTGCATCCAACGAGTACTCCAATTCAAAATTTGTGTAAAACCTTTGGGAGATAAGTTGAAAAAGTAGTTTTATTATTTTATTATTTTTTTAATCTTTGTACTTTTTTACTCCAAAAATGGTGAATCATCCCCCAAGGTTGACATCATCATCTTGAATCCTATTGATTGTTATAAAGTTTATTTTGGTTGTACATTTTTGTACGAGGTCCATTTTAAACCTCAAACTTCCCTAATGTTAGTGGAGGCCACTTAGGCCTATAATACAACTTGGAAGACACTACTGGTTTTACCCCTTATGACTTGGTCTATGGAAAGAAGGCTCTGCTCTCCATTGAGTTTAGATACAATACTTTGAGAATGGCAGCGCAATTGGATTTAGATGTTATAAAGGCATAAGAGGAGAGGCTACTCCAGTTAAATGGCTTGGATGAATTCAAAATTTAGGCCCTCCTACACACTAAAGTTATCCAATTGCAGAGGAAGGTTGGGCATGATAGGAACACCAAGGACAAGGTTTTTCAAGGAGGGGATTGGGATATGCTAATGAATCTAGGTTGAAGGACTTGAAAGGAAAATTGATGACAAGGTGGTTAGGCCCATACCTGATAGAGAAATGCCATGATAATGGAGTTGTTCAAATCAGGGCCATTGATGAGGAAGGCATCCCCTTGCTTGTCAGTGGCTTCAAATTGAAGGTTTACAGAAAACCTCTATCTATGGAAGAGTTCATCAACAAAGTGGTGAATGTGGTTTGAAGAGTCCTAGCTTCCAAGTCACAACCTTCTTAGACATTTTTTTTTTGTGAGAAAAAAAAAGAAAAAAAGGGAAAAAACAATAAGAAGCCTAGATAAAAACCTCCATGAGGCATTTGAGGACAAACTCTTGTGTTGAAAACCTTCCTGAGGTAGCCCAGGAGTGAAAAAAAGAAAAATAAAAGATCCCTGGGTGAAAACCTCCCTTGAGGCTCGCAGGTTGAAAACCTCTCTTAAGGCAACCTGTGTCCCTAAAAACAAAATAAATAAATAAATAAATAAAATAAGAAAAAATAATGGGAAAAAACAAATAAGAATGACATGACAGGAATCTACAACCTTTCCATTAATCATTTCTATCATTTTGCAAGTTTTGAGGGCAATGGTGAATTGCAGAGCTCCAGGGACAACATGCTCTAGTTCCATTCAATTTTCCCTCCATCCACTCCATACCATCCATGAAAACCATGTCCTCACAACTATCACCCATCCTTAGTGATCAAAAACCCATTTTCAGGCCCTCTCTGGATTGCTACAGGATGTCCTATAACTATTACAGGAAGATCCTGTAGCACTACAAGATGTCCTAAAATTCTACATGAAAATGATCCGATTGGGAAAATCATCATGTGTGACCTATCCAAGTATAATTAGAGTCCTCACACCTTGATCCAACCACTCACTCATCCTCCATGCATCCCTGATTCACAAAAGTCACCATCTCTCAAAATCAACCCTAAGCTTTGTCTCACTCAAAAAAATAGAAAAATAAAAATATAGAGGATATTTCCTCCATTTCCACAACCCTTCACTACTCCACCAGGGCCTTAACATCATCCTCCAACCCCTTACATTCCTTCTCATTACTCCTATGAAGTTAAAACCCTTGAAAAATAATAAAAAAGGGTTGTTATAGGATCTCTTGTAGCAGCATGTGCCACTATTGCAATCAGCATGAAACCTAGTTTTTTTTCCCATCAAGTTGAGGGGATGGTACCATCATCCTGGAGCACTTTGCCTTTCCAAGTAGGACTCCAAAACAAAATAAAAAACACCTTGTATAGCACCAAATCACTTGCACACATGAAAAACACTAACAGTCAAATACACAGGAGCAAAGAAAGTATACACAGGGAAATAAGACAACAAGATAACTCCCTGAGCAACAACACAAAGGTCCAACACTCTAGCATGTATCGATTGAGCATAAGGTAGGAACAGGTATGGTAACCTCTAACCTCCTAACTAAGTGTAAAATAATGAAAAATGTATGAATGTCGAGGTAAGGTCTTTTTATAAGCTGGAGTTGGCCAGTTGACTTGGCCACCCTTACCTAGTGAACAAAAAGTGATCTATCAATCATCATGCAACATAGGAGTGTCACGTCAATCAAAATCAGTTAAGAGGGAGTGAGTTTTGATTAATATGGATGAAAGAATGATCACTCTAGGTGTGCCAATAGTCTAAATGAGGAAAACTTGTACTACTGCCAGTTATCACAATGCTCTGAGCCCTAACCAAAATAGCATATAACATACCAATACTCAAAATTTCTTGCATCTTAGCTCATTTTGAAATTTTTTAAGGTAGGAATGAGCTTCGGAAACTATCAAGAGAGTCAAACCCTCCTCTTTCATTCCTACAAGAGGCAACTACAGGAACTGCAGGAAGCTACATGAATCTACAGGAAGCTACAAAAAGCACATAAATTGCTATAGGAAGCCTCCAAGGGTGAAATAATGGTGCCTAGGGTCGATTTGGTCTTCAATTATCATTATACCAGGCCTTATGGTGAAAATTAAGTGGCCCCTCTCATTATTTTGTCCATGATTTACATGTTGGTGCACCTTGAACTCTCTTAGTAATTACAATCATCTTGTGGATTAAAGGAGTTTTTTTTGCTATTAAATACAAGGGATATACATAATTGTCATCAACTAGAGGTTCCACCCCTATGTTCCCTTTAAATTCATATTGGAGCTATCACAGGAAAAAGCCCTCCTACACCTAGTTGAAATCAGAGAAGAAGGTGGGAGGGGGATTCAGTAGGAGAGAGCCTACATATACTAAGAGAATTCACCTTCATCCCCCTATAGTAGACATTTTCAAGAGGCATCAGGGGTTAGGTTTCTTTGAGCTACTAAAAAGGATATGATGATGATGTCACTTATGAGTTTGTCATGGCTCTAAACCCTCATGCAAGAGCCAGTTCTACCACTGTGGTAATGGGATTATCCATTACCATCAATCCTAAGCTGATTAGGAGGGTGAAAACACTTCCCCCAGGGGTCTAGCGGAGAAAAGAAGACAAGTCCAGCAATGCCCTTACTAATAATAATTTCTTCCCTAATGACAAGAAACCAATTAAAGATAAAAATAGAGTTAGAAGGGATAACCTCCCATATCCCTAAAATGAGGTGGCCTACCATATCCTTAAGTTTATCTCTTGTGAAGGAAGACTGAGTGTAGTATATGGCTACCAGTTCACACTACTCCATGAACTGAGATTTCGAGCAAGATTTCCCATAGCCCAAAGACTCAATTTGCCTTATTTTCTCCAACATCCCATCATGGACATGAGCCAAAAGGTAAGAGGGAAAGCAACAACACTTAGGATGTCATTGTGTCATCAAACTAATAGTGGAAGATTCTTTGAATAAATTAAGAGTTCATGTCCTTTAGTCCACATTCAGGGATATGGATAGAGAATCCTTCCTTGAAACTCAATTCCTTGCACTTGGTGACACCCCAACCTCTAGTTCTAAAGGAGAAGAAGAAGAAGAGGAAGAAAAGGAAGGAGAGGAAGAGGTAGAAGAAGAAGAAGAAGCAGAGGCAGAAGAGGAAGGAGAGGAAGAGGTAGAAGAAGAGGCAGAGGCAAAGGTAGATAAAACAGAGGAAGAACCACAAAGAAAATGAAGAGGTGGAGGAAGAACAAAAGGATGAAGAAGAGGAGGAGTAGCAGGAAGAACCAAGCCCTAAGAAAACCACTACAAGTATTGAAGAGTAGGTATCCCGAGAGCAGAAAATTTTGTCTCCTGAAAACCCTAAAAAGGAGGCAGTTTTTGTCCTAGCTACCTTGAGCACACCAATCAAACCTAAGAAGAAAAGGTAGAGGCAAACTCCCCTCTACTTAAAAACAATGAAAAGCACTAGGATTAAATAGGGGAAGCCTCAAACTCCCATAAGGAACCCTATTATAGTTGAAGAATCGCCAAGTAAAAGAGAGGAGCTAGAACCCATTGAAAGGAAGGTTGAGAAAGTCACATCTCCAAAAGCCATCTCAAAAAATCACATAACATATGTAAGAAATCTTGTTTCTAGATCAACCTCCTCTAAGCAGCCCAAGGCACATATCACACTCCAACAAAAAGGAAAATGCCTACTACAGGAAACATAGAGCCTGATATAGGAAACACAAAGAGTGCTACAAGAAGAGCAGAAAAGAGCAAAAGGGGAAGAAAGAAGGCAAAGAGGAAACACAACAGTTACAGGAGGGGGCATCTTCTCCAAGAACATTTGAGAGAGATTTTCCATAGCTACAGGAGCCTAGTTCACAACCCAATTTGAGCTCCTATTACAAGTACATTGAAGGAGGTAGGGTGATCCCACAGAAATTTGTAGTCCCTCTCTTCTTTGAACTTGAAGCAGAAAGAGGAAGGACACATAGATGGATGAAAATTGCCAAATCTAAGAAAGTGGAAAATGTGGGCCTTATGAAATAAATCTCCTAGAAATGGGAAAGGACTTGAGTGAGTTAAGGGATAGAGAGTACACAATGAGAACACAGTTGTAAGCAAAAAACATATGGTTGAGGAAGAAATTGCAAGAGAAGGAGACCCAATTGGACACAATGGAAAGCCTCTCCATGAAGGCACTTCAATGTTGACTACCATCCAAATCTTATGCCCTTTTCCTCAAATACTAATGGACACAGTTCCAAATTAAGACATTAGCACAACATGGGTCCATGCCATTCTAGGACTATAGGCAGTTCATTGAGTTGTGTGACAAGAGTAGAATTGAAGACAAAGCCAAATTAGTTGAATTCTACTTGCACAACCTCACCTTCACTGACATGAATATTTTAGATCCCAATGAAAAGTTGGGAAACTTGCCACTGATTGCCCTTGCATCTTGGATGAGTCATGAGGAGGCTAGGGCTGAGGAGGAGAAGAGAGTATTGGTAAAAGAAGAAAAAGAACCCCTCTACATCTGGGTAGAGCAGATAAGTTCCATGGTTGTAATCAGTAATCACAACTTCATTTCCAATGATGCTAATATTGCACCTAAATACCTTGCCACCCAAGAATAGGACATCTCCCACTTTGAGGACAATCTCGGGCTAATGGGGACAAAGAACCAACAAGCATGTAAAAGAAGATGGAATACCATGCCACACAATCCCAGATTAGTGAGTATCACTCTCCTGAGAGATTGAGGAATGCATTGGATAAAATACCTCTGAAAAAAAAGGGCATGCAAAGATTGAAGATCAATTGGATTGGACTTAAGCTCAGTCCATGTTTGTTGTTTGGTTTAGATGAAGGAAGGAAGGAAGATGAGGAAAGGAAGAGTGAGAAGACATAGAGAAAAATGCAGGCTTCTATCCTTAGGAATACACATCATATACAGAAGCTTGCAATGTCAGAGAGGCCACCACGTCCATGAAGGACATGGACATAGATGACTAGGTTGCTCAGATGATGAGAAAAAATTTCACTAGGGGGTGATGATGAGGCTCATCAATAGGTGTATTATATGGGTCACAATTCGATCCTCCAGCTTATTAAATTATCTTTTTCTCACATTTATCTACAAATTTTGTTATATTATGCTTAGTGTGAGGATTAAAGATGTGTTACTATGTCATGTGGCCTAATGTGTGTTAAATGCAGTAATTGGAGCAATTTTGAGTTGATTTGAGTTAACGAACTCGAAGTAGACAAGAAAGAGAGATTCTAGGAGGTGGTCCACCTCCTTAATTCCTAAATTTAGTTGAATATCCCCCACTCTATCTCATCAACTCAGTGTCATTGGTAGCCAAGCATGCCGAGTTCATTGGCAGTCGAGCGAGTGCAAATCAAGGAAGCATTAGATTCACCTCCTCTCGAGTTAGGGAGTCAAATATCTCTATTTTCTAGGAGCTATTGGTAGCTCCACTTTTGTATAAAAAAGCAAGCTAAGGGACTCATAGGATTCAAAGTTTTATTGTAGCCAAGAGGCCATTAAGCTGAAGCACATTTGACTATTATTTTGATGATATATTTGACACGTTTTGAATGATAATGAAAATTTATGTTTTGATCCAGCATTGAGTTTACTCAAAGGGCTGAAGCTCTTGGATTAGGGCCCAACCCTAGCAGTAGAAGTTCCTCTCTTGTGTCTATATCCTTAGTCTTTAATAATGATTAATTGTTGAAGTTTATTCATGTTTCTTTTAGCTTAGGAGATTGATTAAGTTATTTTTTATTTATGTTTCCACTAGCTTAGAGCTTAAATTAGTTGTTGCATTTCAATAGAGTAAAATACATAAAAAAATCTTGTGATAGTGACCCCTATCTCATCTCCCTCATGGGGTCATGATTAGAGGACCCCACTCTCATAGCCCAAAAACAGAGTTTGATTTCTTGTTCATTGCATAGGTCAAATTTTAGCATTAGTTAAATAGCTTTTTATGATTTATTAGAAATGTTTACATCTATTATTTTTCTTCTTATGATTATTGTAGCTTAGAAGGTATTTCATCTCATATATCAAGTTCTTAGCAGTAGTTAGATGAGATTTTCCAAATTCAATTCATTTTTTCCACATTGACATGTAATAATTTGCGAATGAAAAGAGGAACATGTGCAAGTGCTATTGTAGGGTTTTTGATTTGCAAGAAAGGACCCCTTTCACCAACTCCATTTAAGTCTTCTCCACCTTTTGTTGATGCATTCCAACCAATGTTCTAAAACTCTCTTTTTCGGTCACCGTGAGCAAGCCATCTTAGCCAAATCTTCTCTTCTTGAAGTATTGGGCTTTGCTAAGGGTGATGATGACCTTCCCCACACTTTCCACAACTTTCATACACCCTTCCAACACTTCATGGCACCATTCTTAGCCTCCAAGCGCTCTCATCCAGCTTCATGTAGCATTTCAGGACATCCTATATCAACTTCCTATAGCTCACCTGTAGTAGCTTGTTTTGACACTGTTTTGACCTCTAATGATAGCCTAGGTTTAGGAGTAGTTTAAACCCTCAGCCTGGACTCCATGACTAGAAGTGCCACCTAGACCAGTCCTTTCACTCCTTTTTCCTTCATGCAAGATCAGATAGCATTAGTTCTTTCATTTCCGAATTTATCAATTAGAACTTTATTTACTCTACAAGTGTGAATTAGATAGTCAATGCATGCATTCTTGAATTATGAAATGGTAGAATAATCTTCTGTTTTCAAGCAACCTTGATAGCTAGATGATTGAGTGTAAGTTAACCTTTACAAGTTGGCATCTTTCATTTCTTGAGTTAAAAAGAATTTACTTTCTCTGCACTAGGACTAGCCTTTACATTCTACTTTCAGTAGATAGACTCCTTTTAGTTCAATAGAGGAATGGTATGGAACCCTCATGATCAAGTGACC
Source organism: Pinus tabuliformis (assembly GCA_031772625.1). Lineage (NCBI taxonomy): Eukaryota > Viridiplantae > Streptophyta > Pinopsida > Pinales > Pinaceae > Pinus > Pinus tabuliformis. Next base: position 671,143,036 of record CM062814.1, read on the forward strand.
CAGTTGAGGGTGGTATGAGTAGGATGATGCATCTACTATGTATATAGCATTGTCACCTCTAATTTTGTAAGAAACCTCGGGTTGTTAAAGTAAAGTTCGTAGCTTTGGGAGTTGCAACGTTCTTGTTGCAACATTGAGCCTCATCAAGAGCACCTCCCCCACTTGGGTCACAAGGGGCCTTCAACCCCTCCCAAGATTTATTCACATCTCCTTTCTTAGTAGCTCTAGCTTTTCATAATCTTTCTAAGTTGATGAATGACCCCATACGACATAATCCTGCATGGACATATTTTCCACATAATATTTGAGTAGATATTCCAAAATTTGATGGTAAGCCTTGAGAAGACCCTGTAGCTCATATCACTACTTATCATTTATGGTGTTAATCCAACTCTTTCATGTATGATGGTATTATACTATGCCTTTTTCAACAGAATCTCACCAATAGTACTTCCAAGTGGTCTATTGATATTGAATCCACTGCTTATGATACTTTCTTATCTTTGGCATAGACATTTGTTAACAATTATCAATTTCATGTTAGATAAGAGGCTAGTATGGATATCCTCACTACCTTCCATTAGGATGACTCCACAATTTATAATCATATTCATGAGCGAAGAAGACGATGAACTTTTCTCCAAACCAAGCTTCTTGATGAAGTTCTTCGTGAGTGGTTTATTAAATATTTACCTCCTAACATCGTCAATGATGTGGCAAGGGTGGAGCCTAAACTGAAGATCAAATGATATTGGATGCCACCAACTTGACTTGATCTATTCTCAGTCAAGCACCTTGTATCAATTCATTAAAAAGTTTCCTCAACCATCGTCTAGTACGTCAACTCAGAAACCTGAAACCCATGTAGATGGAGTCATGGGTCATGTATCATCTGGAAACACAGGGAAAATAGCCTCTCAGGTGAGAAAATTGAACCTCTTCTACTACCCCGGTTGGTTATTCTGCTACCCAAACTCCTCATGTCCCTGTTCCCACCTTTGAGGTTAATTTTTTTCAATCAACATCAAATAAAAACCCTCAGCAAGTAAGAGGTAAAAAGAAAAAGAAAAAAGTCCAAAAATTCAAATGCAAAACAACGGTCATCACAAACCCAAGACAACACTGGAAGTGGTAACCAAAAGAAGAAGACGTAGAATATCTTTCCCACAACATTTGTGGGGATGATCATCTTAGTCATGAATGCCCCATAATGGATGAGATTTATCATTATTTCTCGCAACAATCTTCTCATCAACCAATTGTCTTAATGAATACATTTATGGGCCAACAAGAAAACATGGTTACAAATCCTCCACCACCTTAGCCAGGGGGAAATGGAGGAAACTCTTCAATGCAAGATATATTTATGGTAAAGTCAAGCATCCATTTACAAACCAAAACTTCATTTGTAGATTCAATCAAAGAAATTACAAATATATTCTAACGCAGGGTTAATGGATTGGGATTTTATGCATTCTACGACATGTATATAATGTATTGTAACATTGTAAAGGAAAATAATGAAAAATCAATATGGTTTTACCAGTTATGGGTTCAAAGAAAAAAACATCTTTGTATATTTTCTATGATCACCATTGTATATTTTCTACTATTTTTTTAAGAATTTGTTTGTAGTTATTATGTATACAGGGTTAAAACCTACATTTGGTATCAGAGTAGTTTTTGCTTCAAGGGGATGCCCTTATGACTAAGGGTTTTTTCTTGGGCCTATGGTAGACCTAGTTATATCGGGATATCTACATAATTGATTCTTGTGGTGAAATAAAGTGACAAACAATGCAAAGATAAATATTGAGAAATTTAATGGACAAAGTTTTAAGCTATGGAAGCTCAATATGAAGGATCTATTGGTGGATAAAGATCAGTGGAAATTAATTTTTTAATTTCACATAATAACTAAATGATATTTTATTAATCATTAATTAAATAAAATGTAATTTAATTATTTTAGATATTTAAATTACTTTTATAATAAATATTATTAATTAACAAGTTCAAAATTAATAAATATTGTTAATTAGGGTTAAAATTTTATTAGAGGAATTTAATTCCCTTCATCATCTTATTTCCAACCCCAACATTCTTATTCTTAAATATAGTAAAGGAAATGGGTCTATTCTTATGAATTCCTCATATTACCATTGTAAAATTCTTGATTTTCTATCCCCGTCTTCATACAAACCTTTAACTAAAAACCCCCTCCAATATGTTACCAATAATTTCATTAAAGCGATTAAGTCCTTTAACTGAAACTCCCTCCAATATGTTACCAATAATGTCATCAAAGCCATTAAGTCTTCTTCTCTCTACCCTTCCATCCAAAAGCTCCTTATTCCCCTTAACCCCATTACCCCCAAGATTTATGGTCAACCTAAAATTCATAAAAAGGATATTCCCCTTAGACCTATAGTTAGAACCAATGGTAGTCCCACCCATTCCCTCTCTGGATTCTTTACCACGAAGCTTCATCCCTTTTATATCTACTCTTCCTCCTTTATTAAAGACTCCTATGATTTCATCCAAAAAATCAAACACCTTAAACTTAATGAAAACGACATCATGGTTAGCTTTGATTTTGTGTCTTTATTTACCAAAAATATTGTCCCTAAAGCCATTGAACTCATTTCTAATCTTGTAAACCGTGAAACCCTTGACCTTATCAAAATTTTCCTTACCACTACCTTTTTCACCTTTGAAGGAATATGCTACAAGAAAGCCAAGGGCACAACTATGGGTTCATCCCTTCCCCTGTTCTGACTAACATTTTTATGGAGAACTTTGAAATGATAGATATTGATACCTACCACTTAAAACCTAAATTATGGAAGTGGTTTGTAGATGGCACCTTTATTATTTGGCCCCATGGTTTACCAGCTCTCCAAGCCTTCCTTTCCCATCTCAATAATATTTCCCCTCATATCCAGTTTACTCTGGAACTTGAAGAAAACCAATCCCTCCCATTTCTCGATGTCCTTGTCTCTCACCTCCTTGATGGATACCTTACTCATCAAGTCTATCGAAAGAAGACTCACACCAATAGATACCTTCATACTAACTCCCACCACCATCTTGCTCACAAGTATGTCATGCTTAAGACCCTTGTCATCAGATCCATTCAAATCTCCTATTCTCACACCTTTCCCAATGAAAAGACTCATCTCACCAAAGCCCTCAAATATAATGGTTATTCCTCTTCCCAAATAAACAAGGCCTTTCATTTTTTTCTCTACCCCTATCATAAAATTTTTTCCAAAAACCTTCCCTTAGACAAAGTAACCCTACCTTACATTCAAGGGGTTACTAATCATCTATCCAAAATCCTATCCAAAAAGAACATCAAGACTTTTTTGAAACCCCAAAAACCCTTAACTAGCTCTTCAGGTCAACCAAGGACAAGAATGACCCTATGTTAGGTCCCAGAGTATATGAAATCCCTTGCTCTTGTGGAAATTCTTACATAGGGAAAGTTGGTAGATCCTTCAAAGCCTAGCTAAAAGAACATATGGTTGACACCTACCATAACTGCATTGCTAAATCTGTCATCGTTCAACACTCCCATAATAATAAGCACCTTATTTGTTGTGATAAAGAAAAAATCCTAGCCACTACCCCTTCCACTCCAAACATGTCCTTAGTGAAGCCCTAGAGATTGAAAAACATCCTAAAAAATTTAACTGCAAAGATGGATACCAATTAAGCCATTCTTTGAAACCCATTATCCATTTATTGTCCTCTAAATTTTCCCCTCTGATATTAATTCTAACCCACATTAAACCCTGAACCCCTCTTTCCCCGCTCTTTTTCTTCCTCTATCTCTTTATCTTCTTTCCCTTTCCTTATTTCTTCTTATCCATCAAATTCATTTAATTTCTTCTGAGCCCTCCCTTTCATTTAATTTTTCTTCTTATTTCTTTATCATATAATTAAATTTCTTTTAGTCCTTTCTAATTGTAGGAATCAATTCTTGGTGAATCTCAGTTCTTTTTAATCTAAATCCTTGGTTAATTTTAGTTCTATTTTTTCAAAAAAAAAATATTGAGCAATTCTTAATCATTAATTAAAACTTTGAAACTTAATTTAATTCATTAAATCTTAACTTAATTCATTAATACCTCATCAAATTTTAAATTATATTATAAATTCCACATTAATTATTTTTTGGTCAATTATAAACTATCTATTATTTGTACTCATCGTAATAGTCTAATCCTATCCTATTAATTTTATTCAATCTCATTGATTCTAAGTTAATTTTTTTGTTTTACCTATTTTAATCTAAACTAATTTAATTTAATATTGTGAATTTGATCGTCACTTATACTAATTCAAGTTTTACCAAATCTCTCTCTCTCTCTCTCTCTCTCTCTCTCTATATATATATATATATATATATAAGCCAATTCTTAACAAACCATTTTAAAATTTGAAAAAAATGACTATTTTCTTACTGTAATTTAATTTATTTTAATTTAGTTTATTTAATTTTGTGTGACTATTATCAATTTAAATTTTGATCCATCAATATTAATTTAACCAATTGGCCTTTTCAAATTGATCCATTTATTCATAATTCAATTCTAACTATTGAAATATTTATTATTTTTCTTTCATTACGGTCTCATCTTTCTTACCTACCCTAAAGGTTATATTCTTACCTATCTTAAACATGCGTGAAGTGTTCACTCAAAACGTCTACCACATCAATCAACATAATACACTGTTTATGATAAGCTTACAACTACATTGAATCAAGTAACTTTACTCATCAACAAATACAATGGGATAAACTCATTAATAAATAAGTTAAATTTGATTCACACAATAAATTTTATTTAAAAATAGATAGACACTTAATTTTTTTTATTTTAACAAATAAATTAAATTATAGGAATATATATATATATATAGAGAGAGAGAGAGAGAGAGAGAGAGAGAGAGAGAGAGAGAGAGAGAGAGAGAATTTTACTTAATATCAATAAGAAATCAGTGAAAATTTATTAATAATAAATTTAAATGGTTATTAATTCAAACAACAAAAACAAAGCAAATAAAGAAACTCCATTTTAAATATTTATATTTTCTAAGGAATATATTCAACATATCTTTTACATATATATCTGGAAAGAATAACTACCCTTTAAAATATATCTATTTATACTTTACATAGAAAATATAAAACTTTGTTGACAACCTTCTCAACAAAAACATTATCACTACAATAAGATAGTATTATTATCATTGTGTATGATTGGATTCTCCACCACCATAATGCCAATTACAATTAACAAAATACCTCAATTTACCAATTAGTAAGGCTGAAATTGACTAAATTGTAAACATTAACACTAACTTGAATTCAATATTTTTACTTTAATTTAACTATGGTCATTAAATAATTGTCCATCGATCATTAGATAATTGCCACTTTAATAACAAGCATTTGATTTTATTTACCTAACGTACAAACCAATCCTAAATTGCACCTTGCTCACAAGCTCACAACAGATCGAGATGTTGATTACAAAGGTGGGGTTTCAAATAAGTTATCAAACTGAGTTTGTGGTTAAAAAGAAGGATATAGCCCCACATTTGCATAGTTACAAGGTAGATGAGGCAAGGTATAATGTACATGATATGGTACGGTTAAGGAACAAATACTAAGCACATGTATTGAGAAATTTAAGTGTGTGATTATGGGACATGGAAAATCATTTTTCTTGGGTACAAAATGAGGTAGGAGCATGTCGCTTAATTCCCAACAGACCAAAATAGAGAAGGTTGAGAGCCAAGGGATAAATCCTAAATTGCACCTTGCTCACAAGCTCACAAAAAATTGAGATGTTGATTGCAAAGGTGAGGTTTCAAATTAGTTATCAAATTGAGTTTGTGGTTAAAAAGAAGGATAGGGCCCAACATTTGCATAATTACAAGGTGGACGAGGCAAGGTATAATGTACATGATATGGTATGATTAAGGAACAAAGACTAAGCACATGTACTGAGAAATTTAAGTGTGTGATTATGGGACATGGAAAATCTTTTTTCCTGGGTACAAAATGAGGTAGGAGCATGTCGTGTAATTCCAAACGTACCAAAATAGAGAAAGTTGAGAGCCAAGGGATATTTTTTTATAGGTTGTGGGTTAGGGAACTATTGTGAACAAAATTACTTAAACCATTTTTCAACTTCATTTTTTTCTCTCGTAACACTCCTGGATGGGTCGAACTCCCGCCCAATGGACTCTACCACAAGGAGCCTGATCTTGATGGATCCAAAGAGAATTGAACCCACACCTCATGACAGAGGTTCAATAAATTGGCATGGGCTTCAACCAACTGGACTACCCATTAGGACTAAATTTTCAACTTTATCTCTTATAACAAATGTTTGAGGAAATTTTTAAACTATTCTAGCTATGAAAACCCCAAACTAAGGAAAAATTCAAAATCAAATATTGTCATTTCCAACCCCAATAACCTTTCCTTGGAAGAAAAAATTCTAGTCCCAACCCAAAATTTAGGATTGATCAAATTTGTTTTTCACAACATAATTTATTTTAAACTTGGCTTTGATGACGCTTGTTATAAAGAAACCAGATTGAAGGATATATCTATTAAGCTATAAGCAACAACCATGTGATAGTGTTATTAGAATTGAACTAGAACTAGCTATCCTAGCTAATTTGACTGGTTCTAGGGGTTTTCTAGGAGAATCCACCCCTTAAACAACAAATGATCAGTTTTAGCCCAAGTTGGGAACCGGTTTGAACTGGTCTGCAACCAGTTAGAATTGGTTAGAACTAGCTAACTGATGCTAGAACTGGCTATGTTGACCATTTTTTCCATTGCACACTATCATTTCATATATATTTATACCAATGCACTCTATTAAAAAGACAAAATTTCACGTGACTATTTAATATGATCTAATTTTAGACTATACCGTGATGAATTTTTGGCCTTTGTAGTTCATTTAGAGCATCAATACAGTTGAATATTAATTTAGATATGTATTATGTATTGTAGTTGTGTTATTTTTTTATATTCACCTTTACAATTTTATATACAACTCGATGAAAACTTTTGTGTTTAATGGTTTGGATTTGCATATTTTTGGTTGACCATTTTTGAATCTAATTTTTGGTGTTAACTAATTTGATTATTAGTTTAATTTTGATAACATTTCCTATTTAGCTATGGTATTATGCTAATCAATTACAAAAGTGTATTATTCTCTAAATAAAAACTTTTCATATTTATGTTTATTTTTTGGGGTTGACCTATTTTATCATTTGTCTAGTGTTGATAACATTACTTGGTTCATTATTGTAGTATGCTAGCTACTCCAAGAGCATAAAGTAATATAAGATAATATAATATTATGATTGACCAAAATAAGTAGGTCAACGGTATTAGAAGGTACATTTAGTTTTGATAGGTAATGGGAATGTAAAAGTAGCTCCTATTGCTACTTTATCAAAATAAAAACAACATCCAAAGCATGATGCTAAAATTGGTATAAATTAAGTGCAAAGATAAACAAAACTACGATAAGCGAAAAGGATGTAAATGCATGATGGAGCTAGAGGCAAAGGTTGGATGAGGAGAGAGGGAGATGCAGAAACACCTCAATCGAGTCATCAATCTCCATGATGGATGAAAGGCACTATCTATCAACATTTTTAGGAGAGTACCCTATATAGAAAAGGCCATGGATGTGTAATCTTAGGAGAATCCCTAGATCAAGGAGGTCCATCACTTTAACATTCAAGGACAAGAATGAGAGTCTTTAATTGGAATAGCCAGTTAAGTGAACATGGAGAGAGGCGCAATGTGCTCAAAAGGCTCAAGGATATGACCTCATGTTTTTTATATGTCTTCTAATGCAATACTCTTTTCCATAGGGTCTAATGAAAGAACTTCTCAAAAGTCTCAATGAAGTTGATTAAACAACTCAAGGAAAGCAGTTAATAGGTAACCCATGGTCCCATTGATTTGATATATTGGGCAACATGGGCCTCCACCTATTATTTATTGTCATATTTGGGACAAACAATAGGGATGAAATAGGTTATCCACCTCACAGGATTTTCCCAGGTGGGTCCCTACATGGAATGCAATCTATCTTTGAAAATATTACTCATTGAAAGAGCTATGCATATCTTGTTTAGTTAAAAATGGAATATGGAGAGGGTGCCACCCAAGTCCTGCAAATGTAGTAAAACCTCCCTTTGGTCTCATATTAGACAAGAAATCCATACATGAGATGCTTCCTCAATTTGAGTTTAATACAAGTAGAATCACTAGAAAATCATATGAGTAAATTCGATGTGGTGATGAGTCTCAATCCAAATATGACGAGAGCCAACCCAGATGAGACTCCACTTAAAATTATCTAAGGGGGATTTTGACATCATGAATCTATTGTTTTCATAAATATACAAGTTTGGCAATAAGACAAGTTATAAAATGCATGAAGTTATCGAAGTAAAATCCATCTTAGAGTGAAGGCACTCAAGGGGTGCAATACAAGTGGCTTAAATGCACTATGTATAGAAATCCTTTCTAATCACCTATTTCAAGTCCTGCATACAATGTAGGAGGTAACCTGACACATCTAAAGAGTACCTAAAAGGGGGGAGTCAATCAAGGGAAATGACCGCCCACTAAAAAATACATGAAGTAATAACATATGCTAAACCAAATGAAATGGAGCAAGGGAAAAGTGTAACATACCCAACACCATAAGTTATCTTAAGAAAATAGGGTTATAAATTGTTCACTTCTTTTACTCACAAAATACCCCACTTCTTAGGTCTCCATTGTCTTCTAATCATAACTATTTTTCCAACGATGTAAATTTCGTTCAAATTCAATTTATGAACAAAACGTTATGCACTTTAAAATATTTTCCCTTCCAAGCACCACGTAAGCATCTCTACCATTACCACATGAAATTTATGTTGCAGTCTTAAGTCCCATATGTAATCATTGAATAATTTTATGCCAATAGTACATAGATAACATGTGGTAGTCCTCTACCCATGTGTTACCATTTTGTGATGCCACGCCCTTACCAAACACATCAGCGACACTTCCCCATGCATCTAGATCTTCGAATTTCCTTAGGTTTCCACTATAAGATATTTTGGATTTTCAGATTTCCAAATGCATTTAGGATTTCCAAACATCCAGATCTATTGAAATGTGAGCTTTCATTTATCCAATGTAATTAACAATTTGACCCTTTAGCACATCTAAATCCAATATTTTCTATAGATATCATTCAACTTAATCTATATATTTTCAAATCTCTACTATCTAAAGCTTTGACACTTTATATCACCTCTACATAGTTTCCACCTAGGCTCCATCTCAGTGTCATTGCACCTCTAGAGTAGGTCAACTCATACAACATCATAATAGTTAATGTCTAAGCTTCACCTATCCATATATCCAACTTTTTATTTATCTAGATTCATCTAAATTGATCTGGATTTAGAAAAAAAAAACCCAAAATGTACCATCTAGATTTCTAGAATTTTGAATTCCAAATCACCTAATATGGTACATGCCATGTTGACCACATTGACTCTTATGTACCAATTTCACCATGTCACCATGCCACATTGGCATGTCATGTCATCCCAAATTAGTTTGTGTGCCATGTTAGCATGAAATGTCATCATGCCATGCCAACACTCACCTACTTGCAAGTCCTAGAGTTTTGACATGGACACCACATATCATCGTTGTGGTATGCTATGTTGGCATCTAGAATCTAGGTTTTTCCAAACATTTATGTCTATAGCTCTTTCAAAACTTTATATACTCAATAGCCTTAGTGTCAAGATTTCTCCATGCAAATCTCCATTTTCTATGAGTCTACTAAATTCCATTTCAAAATGAACTTTTAAATGCTTGGATATCCAAATCTTGATAGGTTCTATATCCCTAGTCTATCACATAACTTATCCTTCTTGTATTTTCTACAACTATTAACATAATCTAGATCACAATAGACTTTGAATCCCACCCCTGACACTTGACAGATCCAACTAAAGTTTTTGTATATCTATTAATAAAGTCAAAATCTCAATAGACTTCAAATCTAAAATATTTTTACTTGACATATTTTTGACTTTCCATCTCCTCCTTTTAAAAAAATAATATCTTAACAAACTTTGGATCCTTGGTCTCATCACTTGAAAAATTATGGACATTTTGTTTATGTTAATTGAGGGTTATATTATTTGAGGTTGTTAATCGGGCCACTAACCACTAAGAAGATTGTGGAACAATGTCAAAATATGGATGCTAGTAAATCTAATTGATCTCAACCAATGGTAACAATAAGAAGGCTCCATGAACCAAAAAAAATTATAACCAATCACCAACCACCAAGAGAACCTGTTACCTAAGAATTGACTTCGATGGCTTGAGGTTATTCCAATTAATAAACTTCACCAATAATCCCTATTGCGACTACCTCTCAATAATAACTCCCCATTAGCCCATGTGACCAAGGGTTGGATGAAAATACCCCAATCCCAAAATTTCCAAAATTTCGCTATGCAACCCAAAATTTCCAAAGTTTTTCTAGGTTATCCTATGAGTTTTAGAGAATTGGAATTGACACCAACAAGATATAAGACTTTCCCAAATCCCTATGAAGTATTAGAAACCTTTGACAACCCATGAAGGAAAGTCGATCATTGATCACTTGAGGTTGCTTCTTGTTGAAAAGTGTGCAACAAGAAATGCTAATTTTAGAAAGTGCAAAAAATAGAACTGCTAAAAATAGCACTTCTAAAAATAGTAGTTTGGCCAATGAGCATTTTGGACACCTTGGGTGAGAGGTGAAACTACTAAAAATAACATCTTCTAAAAATAGCATTTTTGGGTCCCTTCCTATTTATAGCAGTCCCTGGTCTATCTATAGGAAGTAAATTCGAATTTGGTCTTACCAACAGTTTAAAATATTAATTAATTAATCTCCATGAGTTAATTAGTTATGGAAAATTAAACTTGAAGTCTTTGTGAGATCATGCAATTATTTTCTCTCTTGATTTAGGAATTTATCCCTTGATTAAAGGAGATAAGGTTCAATTCTATATTGAGAGGATCAGTTGACTTAGTTTAACTTAGTCAAGTTCAGTTGGATTAATTTAACACGTTGTTAAATTAATGAGATATAGTTTTTTGATTCTTGCATTCATGTGACAACTATTATTTTCAGATAACTGAGTATTCTCTCATGGATAACTAATGCATGGCAGTTCAGACAGAGACCCAGTTGAGATTAGATGAGGGACAGTGTACTATCAGATGCTTGGATATTTCTAGTAAGTATTCCTTGCATGAGGAAGGAATCATTTTTCTTCTGTGACTATGTAGTTGGACCTGAGGTGACAAGCAGGTATGATTAGGCCAACTTACAACCTATATATTGAGGCCTAGGTAGTCCATGATTTTCATCTTCTGATTACAGAGAGAGCAGGATAGCTATTGAGCTTATTCCTTTTGTATGTTGTTGAGGATCTCCACTTGATTGATAATACAGTGTTGGGGTTTTAGGCTGGTGCTTTCCCTAGTGATATATTCTGTGTTATGTGTGATTAATTCCTTCTTATCAGTTATATGTGTTCATGCTTGATGTTCCTCGTGTTCAATTAAGCTTCCACAAAGTTTATGGTAGATGTAGATCTAGTATTATGCTTTAGTACATTGCATATATCAGTTTGATTTGCAGGTGAAATTTCTACATGATATCAGTGAACTAGCTAATTTGTAGAGAAAATTCTACATGGTATCAGAGCACAGGTGATCAAGGAAGAACAATATACTATAAGGAAGAAGTTTGTGGTTTCTAGATATAGATGTCGGGTTCTTATCACATTTCAGATTTCATTAATGGCATTCTATGGTTTGAGGCTTGAGTATGCACTGCATGGAAGCACAAACTATATAGCCTAGAAGGATCACATGGAGGTAGTATTAGAGCATAACGGGGTGAAGGACTTCATTGATCAAGAAGTCCCCAAGCCCTCAGGATCTAATGCCCAAGAGTTGGCAGAATGGAGGAAGTGTGTGGCTAGAGCTAGGAGAATCATCCTGGAGGGAGTTCGAGATCACATGGTCTTGAGCCTCCATGGGAAGGAGACTCCATTTTTGATGTGGAAAACATTGAAAGATATTTATCAGAATAGCAGTGATCAGAGGAAGCTGGCACTGAAGGAAAAACTTCAAAAGATCAAGTGTGAAAAGGGGGACATGATCTCTATGTATCTGACTAAGCTCACCACATGTAGGGATGAGATTGAAAGTGTAGGGGTCATGACAGCTGATGATGATAGGGTGAGTCTAACACTCCTTGGCCTTCCTAAGAGCTAGCATAGCTACCAGGACTCGGTTAATGGAAGGGAGAAACTGCCAGATTAGGAACGACTATGGTCGGATTTGATGCAGGAGGAGATCAGATGTAGCACTAGAGACGGTTCTTCATTCGTGCAGGATGAGGAGAAATGTGCCTTAGAGAGTAAGGAAAAGAAGGGGAAGGAGAAGGTTTCTCTTTCCGAATCCAATTCTTCCAATGGTGGGAAGAAGGTTGACAATTCGAAAGTGCGATGCTTTCATTGTCATGAGGTGGGCCATTATGCTGCAAATTGTCCATAGAAGAAATCCAAGAAGGGATTCGAGGAAGGATCTGAAGGTGAGGCACTTGCTTCACAGTTTGAGTTGGATTTCACACTCTTTGCATGCATGGTTTCATCCATGGTGGGAAGTGGTTGGTTTCTTAACAGTGGAGCTTCTTTCCACATGACCGATGACAAGAGTTTGTTCAGTACTTTCGAGGAGAAAGATCTCCAGATACTCATAGCGATGGGTCATGATGAGAAGTATAGTGTCTCAGGTGTAGGCACGGTTATTTTTCAGAGGGAGCATGGAGCTTACCTTACCTTGACCGATGTCAAGCATGTACCAAGACTGAAGAGAAACTTGGTGTCAATCGCGATGTAGTCTTCAGTAAGGGAAAGGTTTTCCTTAGACACATCATCACTAGACAGGTGAAGCAGATTGGTTCACGAGTCAAGAACCTGTATGCTCTTGAGGTTCAAGATGCATGCAAAGCCTTGAGCAGTAAGGCAATTGATGGACACTTGGTGATTGAGAGGGAGGGTATGTTACCTCTCAACATGCGGCACCAGAAGAAGTCTCAGATGATTGTGGAGGAGCCACAATTGGTGCAACAGCTTCAGGAGGTCGTGGAGTAGCCACAACTGGAGAATTTGAGAGGAGATCAAGTAGAGACATCTAGTCATGCAGATAGCTCCAATAGGGGGAAACTTCGAGCCAGGTGGGCAGAGGGATCACATGCAGCCATACCTCTAGGTAGGAGGTGGGGCAATATAGAGTGATTTTCCCAAGGAGGAGGGGCATGATCCTTGAGGTACCCAACCTCTTGGATGAGACCTTGCTACGAGAGCCCCGATGTGGAGTAGTAGGAACTGACTGATTGGGTAGAGACAGATGCGAATGGAGCGGCAAAGAAAGCTACAGTTCAGGGAATACCAGGACAGTGTAGAGCATGCAGGCTACAGCAATGCAAGAGGCAAAAGTGTGTTGCACAGTGCAGGGTAGCACAGAGAAGAGTGCAATGGTGCGAGATACATGGAGATGTTGCAAAAGCGCAGAGGTCAGAGAGGGAGTACTTGTCAGCAGCAGGCAGAGCTTCAGCATCAGAGTATGTTTCTAGCCCAATAGAGTGGTAAGTTGGGAGTTTTTTGTTCCGAGTGTTACTAGAGCAACCACACTTGGTAGATGTGTTGCATGCAGAACATTCTAGTGTTACAAGATTGGGTTCGAGAGGAAGCCTTTCTTGTTGAGAGGGAGTGTTGAAATGTGTGCAACAAGAAATGCTAAATTTAGAAAGTGCAAAAACTAGAATTGCTAAAAATAGAACTTCTAAAAAGAGCAGTTTGGCCAATGAACATTTTGGCTACCTTAGGTGAGAGATGAAACTACTAAAAATATAATCTTCTAAAAATAGCATTTCTGGGTCCCTTCCTATTTATAGCAGTCCCTGGTCTATCTATAGGAAGTAAATTTGAATTTGGTCTTACCAGCAGTTTAAAATATTAATTAATTAATCTCCATGAGTTAATTAGTTATGGAAAATTAAACTTGAAGTCTTTGTGAGATCATGCAATTATTTTCTCTCTTGATTTAAGAATTTATCCCTTGATTAAAGGAGATAAGGTTCAGTTCTATATTGAGAGGATCAGTTGACGTAGTTTAACTTAGTCCAGTTCAGTTAGATTAATTTAACAAGTTGTTAAATTAATGAGATATAGTTTGTTGATGCTTGCATGCATGTGACAACTATTATTTTCAGATAACTGAGTATTCTCTCATGGATAACTGATGCATGGTAGTTCAGACAGAGACCCAGTTGAGATCAAATGAGGGACAGTGTACTATTAGATGCTTGGATATTTCTAGTAAGTATTCCTTGCATGAGGAAGGAATCTATTTTCTTCTATGACTACGTAGTTGGACCTGAGGTGATAGTAGGTATGATTAGGCCAACTTACAGCCTATATATTGAGGCCTAGGTAGTCCATGATTTTCATCTTCTGATTACAGAGAGAGCAGGATAGCTATTGAGCTGATTCTTTTTGTGTGTTGTTGAGGATCTACACTTGATTGATAATATAGTGTTGGGGTTTTAGGCTGGTGCTTTCCCCAGTGATATATTTTGTGTTATGTTTGATTGATTCCTTCTTATCAATTATATGTGTTCATGCTTGATGTTCCTCATGTTCAATTAAGCTTCCAAAAAGTTTATAGTAGATATAGATCTAGTATTATGCTTTAGTACATTGCATATATCAGTTTGATCTGCAAGTGAAATTTCTACATGATATCAGTGAGCTAGCTGATTTGTAGAGAAAATTCTACACTTCTTCAATATAATATAAAAAGGATGTCCCTTAGCTAAATACAAACTTCAATGAATAGAGTGCGGCTCTATTCATTTCTCTAATACTATAGCCTCACACTACCACTCCAGCTCTTATAACATAGAGGTCATCATTTAGGCTTATCTCTAAAGGAAGAAAGTTCCCCTAAATAAGGAAGAAAATTCAAGTCTTCTTTTCATCAAATAGGGAAAACAACACAACATTTCCATGCCACATATCGCTTGGTAAGGGCCATTCACATAAAAAAACACTTTGAATAACCTTGGATCTCAATTCAACTTACACATTCTACTTCACAACATTACACCTCTCACATTCGTCACATGAAAATATTTTTCAAATAATACTTTTGTATACAAATTTCATACGTAAAGAAGATAACAAATAGTGAACATGCAAATTTACACATTGTTTAGCTCATCATTACAAGATTTCTTAGGAACCAACACAATAAATTTCATGAAAACTCTGAATGATCTTATCATTTTATCAAAAGAGAACTATTTATAGTTATCTGAGTTACTTAATCTCTATTTGAAACAAAATAAGGGATAAACACTCTCCACCCATCCATAGGTGCTATAGGGATTAATGCACGAGTGGTTGTGGATGAAATACCCTCAAGGATCTTCCCAGGATCCAACACAGATCGTTTAATATTAGCTGAAATTTTCACAAAGAAACAGACATATATTCATCTTAATGTATGATAGACAAAGAAAAGGAAGAAGGATTACCTCATTCCTTGGTGTAGCCCTATTGGAGAACTCAATGTAGCAAAGTGGAAGACCTCTTCGCTAGCTCCTAGGTCAGAACCTACACATAGACAAGACAAAGTGTAATCATACAACATATAAACCTTGATAATCAAAACATTAATATAAATCAAGATATAATCTAGCATGCATCTAAGCTACTTGTTAATTACAAAATCGAATCAACATGTAAAGAAACACAACATCGACACCATCAATTATACAACATAGAAGTAGATCTATATTATTAGATAGAAGAAGAATGATTACAACCATCTTGGCTAGATAAAGCCTCCTCTAGTCCTTCAGCTCCTCTCTCTCTCTCTCTCTCAACTTCTTGGCAGCATACAAATGCTAAATCTCTTGCAAAGTTTTGGCAACCATTCGACCCCTTTCACAATGACCGAGGCTCCAATATATAGATGATGAGAGGCTCATCTTTTCCAATTCTCTCATGAGTTCCATTGAGTCAAAAGCTAGTATGTTTCCTCGCTTTATTCCTCTTTCCCTTTCCATGAGACTCTATTAGGAATAATAATCTCCTTAGTGATGTCAGAGGTAGATGTTTCCATCTTTTTGAGCTAACATTTGAGTGAAAAGCACTGTGTCAACCAGTCAACTCACGCTTTTACCTCTGGAATCTCACAAATCTTCAATAACGCTTCCCCTTAGGAAAAACAATGAGTTAACCTGGGGACTAATGCCCTGGTTGATATATGGAGAGCATTATAACTCTTATTACCTGTATTTGGGGTGTGTTACCCTAGAAAATAGGTCTATGTTTTTGGTCTGGTCCTCAGCCAATGTGTATTTCTCCTCTGAGTTGATGAAGAGGTCATTTTCCTGTATAACAGATGCCCCCTAAAGTGTGAGGTCAGAGATGAAGACGATGGCCGAAATACTTTATAAATATTGTAGGAAAAGAGAGAGAGGATCAGAGCTTCGAGACTTCAGGATACCTAAAACAAACCACATATGTAAAAAATATAAGATCATGTCCTGAGTTGAGCATTCCCATGCTCAGTAGCTGTGTCAGAGTGATTTCTCAAAAAGAGATATGAAGACCATGTCCACTGATAAGCAAAATTTAGAACTATGTCACAATATGATTAACCTAATGAGATGTCTCCGAAAACAATATATGCAGCTTAGGAGAGGAAACAAGGCTAAGTGATGTAAGCCTCTACCCAAGGTCTTGGTCGTCGCTTATCTGAACAACATATTTTTGCACATGTGAATAAAGGAGTTGAAGTCAAACATGTGAGAAATCACTTTATTACCAGTCAATTATGATAATAGATGTGAGGATGGCCACTGATAAGGATGATGGTATCCAAGATGCACAGTACAATCTAGCAAGTGTGAGAAGGATGTTGTCGTCGAACACTCGTAGAATCATTCAAATGGGAGCCAATGATGAAAACCCCCAATCAAACACAAGGTAACCTACCACTAATGACTGCAAGTTCCAGGGTACTGATATGTTTCTGGATCTGCTTCCTAGATAGAGTGTTGCATTTGATAGGAAGAGATTTGTCAAAACATGGGCAATAAGGTGTCCTACATCAGTCGACACGAAACAAGACAAGAATGATTTGTTTTGGAGATAAATTTTGAGGTATGGATCAAATAGATGGAGGGAATTTTTGAAGTATATGATGTATGGTTGATATAGGAAGCAGAGGATAAGTGGATACCTTGAACAATAGATGAGATAACACAAAGGTTTACTAGGCATCTTAGACTCATGAACACAAAAGAGTGTTAGGAGACAGGAATGTAGGTACATTAGAGTATAAAGGATAAACTCATAGGATGGTAAGGTCCATCTGAGAGGCTAACAAAATATGTTTTTGGAGGGAATGGCATGTTCAAGAGATATACTACTACCAGAAATATCCTTCCGAATAAAGATATTGAGTCACTATGTTGTCCAATTTTTCCCCATCTTATTAAGTTTAATGACTCAAGATGGGTAAACTCGGTGGAATTTTCATATTTAGAGAGTTTTAAAATATCTTAAAGAGCAACTCTAGGTGGGTCCTTTGTCATGGTTGATAACCGGGTGCGACAAAGGTTTAATAGTATACTTGACATAATTCCTTTTTCCATAACTTAGTCCACTAAGTTTGGATAAAGTGATAAAATTATGCTCAATAGATGTTTGCCTCATTTTGTTACAAGTATGAGGGGACATAGTAAACTCAATATTCTTCGTGAAATTTTAATGAGTCAGATGAAGAAAAACTCAATAGATCTTCATAAAATTTTAATGAGTCATATGAAGTAAACTCAATATGTATTTTTCAGTTTAAAGAGCGAGGAAAAAGAGATAAAAGAGTTGCCCAGGTCTTCTTCGTAGAAGTTTTACGAGTCCAAAGAAGATAACTCAAGGATTTTTCAGTTGAAGAGTGAGAAAAGGTCCTAGAAAAGAAAGTGGCCATATCGTCTTTGTAGGAGTTTTACGAGCTTGAAGAAGGTAACTCGAGCATTTTTTAGTTTAAGAGTGAGAAAAGGTCCCAAAAAAGGAAATTCCTCATCTTGTGTCAAACTTGGTCAATTATGCACAAAGACACCAAAATTAAGTCAAATTTGATAGCATATCAGTATGGTGCATGTTTAAAACATAGAAAAGAGAAGCTTCAATTTTGATGACAAGCTAGAGTGAGTCATACCTCCAAAGTGACTATAAGAAGGATTACAAGCCTTCATTTTCATTGTTTTGAGCATTGCGAGTGTTCTGGAGAGAAAAAGGAGAAAAATTTTCTTGAGCGATTGCAAGAAATCCAGGCTACCATTCGATGCATTGTTAGTTCTAGGTAGATTTCCTAATCCTTATCTTGCATTTTAATACCTTTTTTCAGTCAAATTTGGGGATGATTTTTAGTTTTTGGGCAAGCCCTAAGTAGCTTGGCTAGCTAAAGTGATCGCCAAGACCAGGGGAGCATTAAACATCCTACCCATGAGAGGGAGGGTCAATAGCACACCCTGTGGGCTCTATAGGGTGGCGTTAGCTAGCCAAGCACAAAGCAATACCATCTTTTTTTCATTCTCAGGGTTTTTAGCTAGGAAAAGACTGATTGAAGGATGCTTTTGTGCAAGATTTGACCTAGCAAAATGAGTCTATGGAGGGAAAGAGCTCATGATGTTGAGGAACTACAAATGTTAAAAAATCCATCTTTCTTAATAGCTTTGCGAAGATGCGGGTTGTTTAAATATTCCAAACTTGACCTAATGAAGGGTTAGGAGGATCTCCTTAGCTGGATTATCCAATGGTGTGATTAACGGAAAGGTGTGCTTAGGATCGGGGATCTTGAGCTCTTGGTCAAAGGAGATGACATTTACTTCCTCACTAGTTTATCATGCATAGGTGCATGAGTAAATGTGACAGGAGTGAGAGCGGACCCAATAACCACCATGGAATTGGTCTAGATATATTGCAAACCAAGCAGTGGGTTAGTGAGCAACAGGGTTCCCATTGAACAGATCAGAACTAGGACAATGAAAACCATTCTATGGATGATCATATGCTTGGAAGGGTCCAAGAGCCAACATGTAGCTACAAAGGCTTAGTTTCTACTAGCCATAAACTTCTTACAACCACAAGTATTCAACTAGTGTGAGGGAGTCCTCTGCCATGTGAAAGCAGAGTTGTCAGCTTGTAAGACTCGGGCCCAAAGAGTCTTTGGGTATGGTAATTTGATCACATCCTTTATCCTTGAGAGAGTTCCAGTGATGAGGTCATGCATGATTCTAGGCATAGCTGGTCCCAAGGAGCCGGGATAGGAGCGATGGGCTTCTCTAGCACCTTGTACTAGAGGGGGACTGATTAGACACTTCTTCAAGGATGACTTATTCAAGTGGCTCAGTGACCAGATCCCGATGATAAATGATTATGCCTATGTAAGAATGGATTACATAGGGAATCTGGAACTGATATTGCCACCTATCACTTAGTGGGGGCCATAAGGTAAGAGGATTGATCAAAGTACCAAAAAGTATTTTTTAACTTTTAAAGTTTATGTAATTTTTTTTATTGTGGGTGAAAAAGCATTGACATGAAGCGTTTGCTTGACACAGATGTGGCACCGGTGCATCCTACAAGCATGCCCCACCTTGATAGGTGGGGTGATCAGCTAATTGGGGATGGATCAACAGCAGGTGCGACAGCCGCTGAAGAGGGAGATGACACACAAAGTCTCTGCGAGGTTACTAGGAACCTCAAAGGGTTGAGCATGGGTTTGTTGCCTCTTCCCGTGAGGAAGATACCATCTCATATGCAGTGATACGTAGTGCGTGTGTTAGAGCGGTTTCTAGTTCCTCCTGGGAGTTTGGCTAGAGTTATCATTAGTTATCATGAGTAGTAGGCTCAACAGGAGTAGGGTATAGCCAGTGGGTGTCATAACGAGGCTTAGTAGAGCCATTTTGTACTTTAAAACTCCCAAGTTTTAGGAATTTTTGATGTAAAAAGACTAGACTCTCTATATATATATAGATATATCTATATATATATATATATATAGATATATAGATATATATACTTATACATATATCTTTGGTGATTCATGGTGTAAATGTTTGTTTCGATTTCTTTTGTAAAAAAAAATTAACTATGAAAAATTTTACATTCATACATGTAGCTATAAAGAATGATAAATATGCCAATCTAATACATAATTTTCCAATGCATCAGTTAATGCGTTATATTCCCTAGGAATGTGTTCATATGTAATAAAATAAATTTGACGTTCGAAGAGTCATACCCTTAAATAGTAACGTAACAAGATTGGATTGTGAATGCGTTAGTGATTAGTCAATTGCATAATGACTAGCTAAAAGTCTAACTTGACCACCATATTGGAGATGTCCCGAGATGAGGCTTTTGTAGGGAGTTTGATCATGGACCTGTACTTAACAATATTGTTGGTGGCAGTACCAAGAAAAACTCTTCCAGAACTAAGTAGTTCTAAATCAGGTGTGTAAAGGACCCAAGCAGCTAATGCGACGTGTTGTGTGTGACGACTGACACCACCTGTGTATCCTACGTATGGGAAAGGTGATAATTACATATGTGCAACAAGAGACGTGTATGAGATAAATACCCATAAAAATCCAAAAATATCTAGACACATCAAAAGAATCAAAACTTATGAATACATAAAATTACAAAGAAAATGCCCAATGTAACACTAGGCATAATACCTTTTCTGATAAAGCTCGTTGCATGGCTTCGCAAGTAGAATTCCATCACAGTCTTGAAGTTCATAGGCACCTTTTGAAAGGACCTTAGTAACAACATATGGACCGACCCATAATGGTTGAATCGTACCCACCCCCAAGAGATCATGCTTTTGATCATAAAGTAAAACGAGGTCAACCTCTTGTTAAGAATGAGGCTTGACATTTTTGTGATATTGGGCTTTGACTTGATGCTTATGGGCTTTGAGATCCATTGCGACATCTCGACAAGTCTCATCTAGTTGATTGAGGGATAACAAGCGCTCTTCTTCAGCTCTGGTGTCGGGTAGGAGTTCAACAACTAATTTTAGGGAAGGAATCTAGCACTCGATCGAAAGAACTGCTTCCAGGTCTTAATAAAGTTAAAATGGTGTAAATCTTTTGATTGAAGTTCGGTATGCCCAAAGAGAAGGATATAACATGCAGTTCCAATAGGTTTTATGATTTCCTACTAATCGGTCGATCATGGCTTTTAGGATGCCATTGACGGCTTCCACTTAGCCATTAGCCCGTGGGTAGTAGGAGGAAGAATGTTCTTGCCTAAAACCTAGAAATAATGTTAAGTCAGACATCATATGGTTTTGAAAGTGGCAACCATGGTTTGTAATGATCATGCAAGGCACGCCAAAACGACAGATTACCTGATTGAATAGGAATAACACAACGGTTTCCCCATCAGCCCAAAAAGTGGGATTGGCTTCTGCCCATTTCGTAAAGTAGTCCACAGTGACAATACTAAAGTTGTGTCCATCAGAGGAAGTGGGATCGCAGGTGACGAAATCAATGCCCCATTTAGAAAAGGGGCCGACGGAGATAACTGAGTGAAGGGGGGCAGGGGGTGCACACATTTTCTTGGTAAAGATTTGGCAAGGATGACACTGCTGGATTGCAATAATACAGTCTTTAAACAAGGTTGTCCAGTAGTATCCTGCACACAAAATTTTCTGGGCGGAAGCCATGCCAAAATGATGATCGCCACATGCCCCAAAATGGAAGTCATTTAGAACATGTTCCACCTTGGCGTGAGTGAGACAACGTCGAATAACTGTATCAGCGTCATGATGATATAAAGTATCGTTCATCACTAAATAGTGCCTAGCTTGGTGGCAGATGTGACGACAGTTGTCTAACGAGAGATCTGGGTGGAAGTGTTGTGTTTGGAGGTAGACAAGAATGTCTCCATACCAAGGATCAGTTGAGTCGACTAGATAGACAGATTCATTTGGAAGAGGATCATGGGCTACCTCATCTGGATCAACTATGGGAAGGTCCAACAATAATTCAGCGAATACTAAGGATATTTTAGCCTTGGCAGTGGCGAAAACCAAATCAAACTATTGGAGGATAACAATCCATTTGGAATATTTTCATCCAATGACTTGATGAGATAGAATGTGTCTCATGGGATTCTCCAAGGCGATGATAATAGCCTGCTGCAATAGTATGTAATGTCAGAAGCAATTGACAGCAAAGACTACTGCCAAGGATAGCTTTTCCAAATGTGAATATCAAAGTTCAAGCCTAGCCAGGCCTTTTGAGAGATAATATATCACATGCTCACTAAGATCATCATGGGTTTGAAGCAATACCATACTAATGGAGGATGGTGAAGCTACCAGGTATAGGAGAAAGTTGTGCAAATAGTTAGGAGGACTAAGCATTGGGGCAGATATGAGTGCCTCTTTCAAGGCATCAAATGCTCGTTGGGCTTGATCATCCCACAAGCATGGCACTCCTTTCTTTAGCAGGTGCATAAAGCCTTCCGTTAGTTCATCGTAGTTCACAATGAATCATCGTAAGAAGTTTTCCTTCCCTTGCAAACGTTAGAGATGTAAGATGGATTAAGGCACGAAAATTTAGTAATTACCTTTACCTTATCAGGATCAACCTTTATCCCATGTTTGGAAATAGTGAAACCGAGTAGGCATCCAAACTCGACAAAGAATACACATTTGTGTGGATCCAAATGGATATTATAGAACCTGCACCTAATAAAGAATTCTCTGACATGAACTAGGTGTTGGGTTCGCTTCTTCGAATGAGCTGGAAGGTTGTTCAAGTAAGATTGAACAATGTGTCTGATGTCATGAAACACATAGTCCATGGCCCTTTGAAAGGTTTCTCCAACATTCTTCAGAAAGAATGGGAGCTTCCGATATGTGAATATGCCCTAAGGAAAAATGAAGGTGATTTTGTGTTGGTCCACAATTTTTATGGTAATCTAGCTATAGCTTGAGAAGCCATCCATAAAGGAGAAGGATTCACAACTGGTACAATCATTAATTATCTAGTCAATGAACAAGGTCAGATAATTGTCTTTTGGACATGTAGCATTCACATCTAAGTAGTCGACATAGACCCGGATGGTACCCTGTTTTTTATTTACAAGAACTAGATTGGAAACCCATTCCTTCAAGGGAACGAGGTAGATGAAACCGACACGTAATAGTTTTTCCACCTCAGTCTTGATGGTTGCAGTTTTGTGGGGGTGGACTGGTCATAGTCTTTGGCAGACAGGCCTGGAATTGTTATAAACCTTAATTTGATGCTCGACAATAGAAAGATCTATGCTTGGTATTTCCTCATAATACCAAGTGGATACATCACAGAAGTCATTAAAAAGGTAGGTGAAGCTTGCAATTTCCTCAGGATTGCAATAATCTCCATTATGAATATTTTCCAGGATACCTTTTTTGACTAAGATATCAATTGTCATCATCTTTGAAAGATTTCCCATGTTCCCTTCCAAATCCAAAGTTTGTATAGTCGTGTAAATCGAGGTAGCAACCTCAGATGGCTCAAAATAAAGGATTTTTATAGGGGTTGTGTCTGAATCAGATATCAAATCATAATGGTGAGAGGTTTCCCAAGGTCGCTCCTTTAAAGACATGATATCTCGAATAGCTTTGTTTGAACGTAGGACTTCATTGAGGAGATCGTTAGAGGGATTCATTATGGGATAGGAGATGTACCATTGGTTGTAACCAAAGTGACAGAAGAATCAGACACGGATTGAATCGCTTGATAAGCCTTTGGCTGGTGAAAGCAGGATTTGTTCTCCATAAGAGTCAATGTCTGAAGGGGCCGAGACGATCTAGGGATCAGTTAGGTCATGAGGAATTGTGGATACCATAGACACCATCTATGGAACCTCGGGTGGCAAGAGATGAAAGCAAACCATCATTGAAGAAACCTTCAGAAGATCAGTACGAATATTGATGTAAGAGTCAGGTATTCCACCCATTAAGGGTACGGGGCTGCTTAGCAATGGGGAGTAATCTAAGATGTAGAAGGATAGTTGGTCCAATGTGATTATTCTCCCATCCAATGGAAAGAGGATGAGGCAAAATACCGAAGAAAGAATGGCAGTCATGGAATAGGTCCAACTACAGCCCAAAGGAAGATTATAGTCGAGATGACGATCTACGACTTCAATGTCCACCGTTACCATTTTCCCACTCAGAGTGATGGGGTAGCTGGCAAGGTATCCTTTTGGGATGAATGTATGGCCATCGAATGCTTTAAGGGAACTCGACGGTGGAGCGAGTGTTGGAGAACCCAAGGTGAGCCAACATGAATTAGACGTTAAGCAAAGTCTTTCGGTAGAAATCACATAAGAGAAATTTTTGTCCGACATGTTCCGAACCAACAAGTGTGGTTCATCATCAGGACCAGATGAAGAGGTAGACCATGGCAAAGGCTTAAATAGAGAGCAATGTAGAGACATAATTTGAAGTAACGACTGTATTTGAACAATTATATTTAAATTATGATATTAATTTATTAATATATTAAAAACAAATATTAAGTAATGGCTATATTAAACGGCTAGTTTTTGAAAAAGAATATTTAAATAATGATATTATTTTATTAAGTTATTAAAAATATTTATAGGTAACAGCTACATTAAATGACTAGCTTTTAAAAAATAATATTTAAATTAATTTATTAAAACCAAATATTACTAGATTTTGAAAATTAATATTTAAATTATGATATTAGTTTATTAATTTATTAAAAACAAATATTAATAAGTAATAGCTATATTAAACAACTAGTTTTTGAGAAATAATATTTAAATTAATTTATTAAAAAAAAAAAGTCAAAGTTAAACTCTAAAGGAGGGAAGTAAAAAATTATATAAATGAATCAAGACCCTAATTGAGACAAGATCATTTGGTAAATAAAATAATTAATGGAAATAAAATAGACTAAATTAAAAATAATTAATGGAAAATAAATAAAATAAAACAAAAATATACACAAGTCAAAAGATATATATATATATATATATATAAACACATATATTTCACCCCATCATATGATGATGGAGGGGACTTATCAAGTATGCAAAAGTGGGAATGATACCCCTAGCTGGATGAGTTTGTGAAGCACCATTTTGTTCCAAGTTCTCAAATAAGGGATTCGACCATCCGATCCTCCCGACACGCGATCCTTCAGAGGATGATGAATAGATGTAGGGGCATATGTGCCCCCCAGTTTTGTATGTATGGTTATAGCATGTTATGGAGATGCCAAACATATTGAGAATAATGGACTTTAAACACTTGTGTGGATGGATGGTATATAATGTGGTTATGCACTTTATGGTGTTGTCGCCATTTGTTTTTTATGGTTTTCTTATGGGAAGAATGGATGAATATAGTTGGATAAAGGCAATGGTGGATTTTCAATCTCATTTGATACTGCATGTATATGTCAAATGCACTTAATTTCTAGGTTTGTATAGTTCCATCATTCCAATGAATGGCTTCAAATATAATGAATTGATGCTCACCTAGATGACCCAGGGGTTGAACAACAACAATGTCTAAGGGGCTAGGTTGTTAATGGAAGATGGAGGAATGATTAAGTGGATCATCCCTAGGGTGATCTAGAGTGATATGGGCCTATAAAAGTTCTTCAAGGTGGGAAAGAATGATGGCACGAGAGTCAATGCACTAGGAGGGGTGGGGAGAATTTCTTCATGTTTACTCTCAAAAGAGGATGCTCCCTTACGCAAACATTGTGTGGTAAAGTAATGGCTACAAGGTGGATATGGTTCAACTTCATGGGTTTGATATAAGGGGTGATGGAACCAATCATCATCATGGGAGACATGGTTCACATACGCATCGTCAAAAATAATAGACAAATGACTTGTGGGTATGACATCCATAGATGTTGAAACCAAAGTGTCTTCCTATTGACGCAACGATCAACACCCTCCAAAAATTTTTCTACACATGAATTTTGGATCCTACTAAGGATCTAATGATATGTCATTCCATAGTCACTTCATGATTAATAAATGATATGCTAAGTGTTTAATTCTTCTTATCGATTTCTAAATGTCGAAGTCACTTTCATACACACGTTCAGTCAGTAAGAAGTTCATGAGCACATTCCTACACATGAACTTTTGATCCTACTAAGGATCTAACGATATGTCATTCCATAGTCACTTCATGATTGATAAATCATAAGCTAAGTGTTTAATTATTCTTCTTGGTTTCTAAATGTCGAAGTCACTTTCATACACATGTTCAGTCTGTAACAAGTTCATGAGCACATTATTTTACTCAAGCTTAAACAGGAAAAGAACAATCCATAAACACAGGTGCCTGTGCAATATTAAACCTATGTCAATAGTCAATGAACACTTCCAACTGGAATTCTCTCACTTTTTGTTGTGATTGTACTATTATATAGGTGAGTTTTTCCAATTGTTACTTTTGTGCACCTTCACTTTCTCAAGTGTTTCTTTCATGTTTACGGCTGTCAATTTTTCTTTCCTTCACTTTGATAAGTGTATTTTTCATGTTATCTTTGCCATAGCATATGTTTCTTTCAATGTACTTCTCATTTTTCATGTGTCGTTTTCTCTTTTCCCTTACCATCGCAAATGTTGTCTTTTGGCATGGGAACTATCGCATATCGCATAAGAATAGTTATGCTTCATTTCAAGGGGTAAATTTGGCACCAATGAGTCCTATTTTTCATATGGACATGTATTACACTCATTCCCAAAGCTTCATGCATTGTTTCACAAGTGTTGTTAATGTTGTCGCAAAGTGTATTAAGTGTCGCACTTGGAGGAAGTTGTTGTATTGTTGTCGCATTGAGGGGATCTTGTTGTATGTGTGTTCTGAGTGATCAATATTGTGTCATTGGTTGTTTTGATTTTGTGATAATTTTTGGTTTTTATCCTTTCTCTCTTTGACCTCACTGATCCTACACTTAGCCAAATTCTAAAAATTCTTGCCTTAGAAACTTGGCTTCACTCAACCCTCATGAATTGTGCACTGCGCAATCTTAGCCCTCGAGCTTTGCCCTTTCCTCTTGGAACTACACAATGCACAGTTCCTACCCTCCATAATTTTTCACTATGTAGTCTCAATGCTCAACCCTAGCCCCTTCAGCTCCAGAACTACATAGTTCAGCCTCCCAGTTAACTCCTTCTGCGCATTGTGCAACCTCAAGCCTCCAACCTGACTCCTTGAACTGCGCAATTGTGCAATCAATTGGCCTCTCTCCCTCCAGATTTACGTAGTGGGAAATTTCAAGCTTAATCATGCCTCCTTAAGCCCTTCAACTGCTTAGCCACCTTGACCTGGCCTTCTTGGATTGAGCATTGTGCAGTCTCAAGCCTCAGTCCTTGCTCCTAGCCTCTTGAGTTCTGTAAGTACACAATCCCTGAGCCAGTCTCTCAATCCAACATCCAGTTCCAGCTTAGTTAGTGAGTTCATGAAGCATGTTACACTAAGATTTTTCTGATTGATGTCGTCTTGCCATGAGTGGATTTTAGTTATAGGTATTATACCTTATCATGACATGATGATGATGAAGGAGACCTTGCTAGAAGACACCTATGCAATGGTAAAAACAAGATGATCATTGAAGAGAAGTTGAAGAGACACTAGCTTCTGACAAAAGATTAAAGATCAAGATTTCATGAAGATTCCATATCAATCAACCCCTTGGAGGATGAATACAAAGCACATGCAAGATCCATCATGAAGATGCAAAGAAATCAGTAAAAGAAGTAGCTTGGCAATGCCATATCATCATGAAGTTCCATGTCATCATTGTCAAGAGTCATCTCTAGAGTCACATGTATCATAGTATCTTTCCACATCATTTATGGAATGTAATTATGTAATTCTCCAAAATGAGGAAATGTAAAATGTGTGGAAGACCAAGGGTCCCACATGGAATATAAAGAGTTACTACGGAGTTTGAAGGTCATATAGAAGCTCAAAGGTCATGTAAGAATTAGAAAATTCATTTTAGAAGTTCAAGAGGCATGAGGAAGGTCAAGAGTCACATGGGAGGTGAAGAGTCACCTCATTTTTTATAAAAGGACCCTCATAACTCAAGAAAACGGACTTTTGGGACTTGAACTTTCACCTTGGCTTCTCTAGCTTGGCATAGGAGAGAATATCCCTCTTTGGAGAAGAAAGTGGTGACTTAATGTTCCACTATTGGGGCTACTATGGAAGCATTGTACTTTTATATATTGGTACTTCCACTTAATATACGAAGCTCGATGAGCCAACACATTTTCATGCATGTATCGTGAATATTTTAGGACTATTCTGTAGATGTTTGTGGTATGTGTTTCATTAATATGTACTAAGGAAATTGAACTATTTTGGTGGCTTTGGTTGTTATCTCGTTGAAGATGTGTTGTATTTGGTTTTATGATCATGGTTGTCTTGTGAACTAGTTTGTAAAACAACTTGTGATCCTCTTATGCTATTGTGTGTCTCTTTTAGGATGGTACTATTACTTTTCTTCTATAAGATCACTCTCTTTCTCCCTAATGTGAAATTACCTTACATACATCACAATTGTATGCCTCATAGTGTCACTTCCTTGCTCATTTCAAAGAATGTTGTATAACCTCTTATGTTAATAATTACAGCCAAGGAAAATGCCTAAGGACAATGGAAACTAGTCATATTTCTAGTTAGGGATCTTACTCCGAATGGTATGAGGTCTAATTGTGACTTCATGTTATGAAACCAACTCACTAAAAGATACAAAAGATAGATGAACACCTTATAAATAAGCCTCTTCGAGGGGGAAACCTCCTTTACATCACACAAATGAACAATTCTTAGATGATACAAATTACAAGACCTCCTTTCTATATATAGGAGTCTAAGGGGTCATAATATAATCACAGCCGACATAACAATAATAATGTAAGGGCACAATAATAACAATAGTGGGCTTCTATGGGGCACAATAATAACAATATGGGGACTACATGGGCACAACAATATAATAAGGGGGTTGTATTAATAACAATAAGGGGTTACACTAGTAGTATAGGGACTTAATATGCCCCTCTCCTTCAAAAATTGTTGTCCTCAACACTTGAGTAGTTCTTGTTGCTTCTGTATAAATTCTTGTCCTCCCATGTGGAATCTTTAGCGGGTAATTTCTTCCACTTGATGAGATAATCTGAAATTGATCTATTTCGTAGCTTTCGATATCTCGGTTCTGTGACTGCTTCGGGTTCCAATATGATTTTTCCTTCCTTGTCAAGTTCTCGCAACACTGTTTGAACTGGGATCTTTTGCAACTTTTGAATGAGTTCCCACTCCTTTGGGCATATGGATATATGTAAGGCCTGATGTTTAGAGGAACACTTCATGGAATATGTTAGAGCCTAGATTTGCCTCAGGCTGAAAAGGTAAGATTCTAGGTCCACATCAAACCACACTCAGCCTCGTAGCTAGCCCTACGAGGACAGGAGAGGGCTCTCTCCGGGTCAATCTCAGCAAAAGACAATCGATGGGGCTTGAGATGACTAAAATAAAAACTAATTTTAGGCTAGATATGAAGTACAAGGCTTTGATTTGATTTTTTGGGGGTTTTGTTGGAATCAAGGGGAAAGCAAATTTTGGGGTGTGGAGATTGAGGCTCAATTCTGCAGAGTTCCGGTTGGGGCAAGGTAGGCAATAGTTTTAATGCTTTATATTAAATTAATGGATGGAAAAGACCACTGAGGAGCTGAAGAGGGCAAGAGGGTACCAAGAATCCTCTTCAAACTGGAGAAAACATTGAAAACTAAACAAAATTTAAGGCAGAGCACAACAAACTCATGAATTCTACCTTTGTCATTCAATTTTTTTAATTTCAGAAGAAAAGAGAAGGGAAATGGCATACATAAAACATCAATGAACTTATGATTACATGAAGAAACACACCGTCAAAACACAGAGCCACAAGGATCCCAACAAGTGCTGCAAAACCCTAGTCTTTCCTTTGCCAAAAATGTAGAAATCAAATGTACAATGGAATGCCAAGCAATCCCAAGTGTCCAACCATGCTAATGACTGAAAAACAACATAATATAGACAAACATAGCTCATCCTTGCCTCTATGGGTCGAGCTCATGAGTTTAGGAGCTGATCCAACTGATTCTAAACTGAGAACTAGAAACTAGGCAAGATAACATCATATCTCTAAAAACAATGGAACTGATTCATTTAGTTTGAAACAACCTCTAAACTGATGAATCTACCTCTAAAAGTGAAAATCAAACATATTTACATCATAATCCATCAAATTACATCATAAATTTTCCATTAGGAAAGTGAAAAAGTCAAACTAGGCGAAACTGGGTGAAAAACATAGTAAAACTTGGTCAAACTAGCCATTTTTCCTCTATGCGTAGTGCTTGATTCTCTATGCGTAGCGCCTGTTGGGACCCACTTTTGGAGGCCTTCCTGATGTTCAAATGAGCTCTAGGTGTGCTTGCTGGAAAGGTATGCCTGTCTACTTTCCATCCCAGGTGGAATTTTTCAATTTGGCCTCCATTTGCCCCTCCAAAAGTCCATTTTCCCAACAATGCTTCCTGTGTGTCAAAATAGGGGCAGTGAGGTCATTTTTGAGTGTTTTTTGACCTTTTGAGGGCCCAAAACCTACCCAAATTTCTTTGCCATAGGTAGACAAGTGTAATTTTGCATGCCAAATCCAAAAATACAAAGTTTTTGTGATTTAGAGCCCCCTAGCAAAAGCGAGCGCCACATGGCGCGGCGCATAGGGAGGAAAACTCTGTTTTTTGTGCCAAAAATTTTCAAAAATACAAAAATTGCTCCAAATTTCTTGAAATTTGGGCTGAGTCATCTTTATCAAGTGTTGTGATGGCCCAAGGAAGCCTCAGGCAATATTTGAAGTCCTTCATCCTCTTGAACAACCACAATATTGATGAGAGCAAAATGATAAACATTGTTAAGCTGTTGCTGAGGGGTCTTGTGCTGCACAAGGGTGGTAATCCTTTCTATGTTTTGGCATATGAAATAAGGAATGTTCATCATCCGTACCCAAGTGAAATGCATCAGCATCCTGATGTGATAAGCATCGGGAGAATCGGCCCTCACAGGTGAAATACTTCATGATGAGTTTCATTAAAGGAGCATACTCATCCTTGAGAAACCGAAAAGGAAACACTCTCCTAAGCTGCCTTAGAAAACCAGTTTTGATGTATGGTTCATAGTGTTGCTGGTAAATCTTTTGTCTTTTATTCCATGGTTCTCCAATTTTTGGTATGCCGGTTTCCAATGAAATGGTTTCTGGTGTTAATGTGAAAGTAACACCAGAAAGAGTGGCTTGATCACCATGCAAATGCAACACAAATAAGCGAGCCAACTCATGATGATACTAAATATGAGAAACCTTCTCGCAAAATTCATAGCATGACTGATGCTGGAAACAAAACATGGCAAGAGGACAGGCCTGCAACTCGGTAAGAGTGGTGGGTTCTTCTCTGATATGTCTGCCACCTCTATGATGCCTCCGGGGTGCATGTCCCTCCGTGGGTGAATCACTTTGGGTCTCATCTTCATAATCATATGAAGGATCTAATGCCATAACTACTGGTGAAAAAACTACCTTGAAGAAATAGGTGCTGATATGTCAAACTGTGTTTGGACTACCTTTGAAGATTGTTTGACCTCTGCTACCAAGGGAAAACAGTGAAATAAGGGACTGTTAGGAGAGGGAAAAATAATGGGAAATTTGGGATTGTTGGGACAGAGTTAGCTAGGGAAAAAAGGGCTATTATGGGTTTTTGTATAGGATTAGGGTTTAGGATTTTATAATAGGAAATTTGGGAAAGGGAACTTGGGATAGGGGATTAGTGAATTTAGGGGGTAGGGGAACTTAGGGAACCATGAAACAGGGAAAAATGGGGTAAGGGAATGATGGAGGGAAGATGAATTGGTAGCAAAATAGATTTTCAAAACCTTAGGCAGCAACTTTTGTTTGAGGAATTTGAAATGATAGGGTTTGATTGTTTTTAAACACTCACCACATCAACCATCATAACATCAACACCAAACTTGGATAAACAGTAGAGGTGAAGCTCAACCTACTTGAATCAAGGTGAACTCATGCGATTTTGGCGATTGGAGGTCATTCTGGTGATTTTCGGGTCCTCTGACTATATGCGTCGCGCCTATGCAAAAATACACTGTGTTCTGAAGCCCAGTGTGCCGCGCCTCACCATTGCGCCGCGCCTCCTACTCAGTGTGCCGCGCCGATCTTCTTACAAAGATTTTTTCCCAATGCTTACACTAACTCACCCAATTTGCTCTATCTTGCTTCTCTTTTGCAAATGAGCTTATCACATGAAGGAATCACTTATAAACAAAGTGCTTTTGAAATCTTGGCTTATGAAACCCACTTTTATAATGTTTTGTATTTGACTTCATTTTACAAACTCTGTTTTTGGACATTTTTCATTGCTTTTTCACTTTGTGATGAATTTAATGACCTGATCTTGCTTGTTTTTGTAGGTGTTGGAGCTTCTAGGCTAAGGAAAGAAACCAAGGTGCAGAAGAATGAATTTACAATGGGGAAAACAAAAACTTTCATGATTTTGTATAATAAATGCTAAATACTCTATTTTTTCCTCAAAACAGAATTTTGAGGAAAAACACATTTTCAAACATTTGGCGATGCAATTTATTGATGTTGAGACCTCCTCATGGCCTGCTGGCAATTATTGGACAATTTGATGCATTTTTTGACGAAACCCTAATGAAACCCTAGACCTAATTGTCCATGAAACCCTAAAGACAACTTTTTCAATTTTCAAGATAAAAAGATTGTATATGTTTTTTTTAAAATGAACACACATGAGCCAGCAGGTAGATAGCATGAGGGGAATAAGTGACAAGGCCCTTCCGTTAGATTATGGCATGCCCCTAATGGAATGCAAATGAATGAACTGTATGAGACACCTAAAAAATGAAATGCAATAAGAGAAATGATCTCTGACGGAGGGATGTAAAGACCGACTCTAACAAAATAAAATGAATAGCATGATCATGATCATGAATAGGTGGGAGGCCTTTGGGAGTCTCAAATATCTTGGAATGATTGTCCAAAACATTTTGGAGATCTGGAGAAATACATGATTTCGATGTGGGATCCTCTAGTGAACATAATTGTGAAATTACACCTCGTTGTTCTTTATTTAGAAGCTTTGTCATGCTGTTAGAGTTGATTACCTTTCTAGGTTTTCCTTCGATACCCCTCAATTCAACTTCCTTTCCTTCCCAAAAAAAATTCAAGAAAACTTCTTGAAAATTAAAAGCTATTGTACCCAAATATTGTAGCCGTTTGACTCCTAGTAAAACATCGGCACCACCAATTGGAATGGAAAGCATTGGGCTATTCAATACATATTCTCCCATGGATATCTTGATATTATGGCACTTTTGAGAGAAATTTATGGTTCCTCCACTTGCAACCATCACTTGACACTCTGGTGCTGGATATAGGAAGCAATTCAATTCCTTAGCTATCTTACAACCAATAAAATTATGGGTACTGCCCGAATCAATCAACACTCTTACCTTTTTCTTTTTGATATGTCCTTCTATCTTGATAGTTTGAGGAGTGGTAATTTCTTCCAATGCATTACAATATATGGTCAGATTGATTTCTTGAGACTCGATGTGATCTTTCAATTCTTGAACATTTTTTTCTTGATACGTCCTTCTATATTGATAGTTTGAGGAGCGGTAATTCCATCCAATGCATTACAAGAAATGGTCGGATTCATTTCTTCTTTCTCGATGTGATCTTTCACTTCTTGAACCTTTTTCTTCATGATATGTCCTTCTATCTTGAGAGTTTTAGGATTGGTAATTATTTCCAATGCTTTACAAGATATGGTCGGATTCATTTCTTCTTTCTCTGGGGTTGGTTCATGGTGTATATACTCTTCTTTTGACATTTCTTGATCCTTTTCTTCCTCCTCTACACAAGCAATGTAAAATAATTTCTTCTCAGCACACTTATGACCTTTAATGTATTTTTTATCACAATTGTAACAATGCCCCTTTTCTCTTTTTTCTTCCAATTGTTGTGGTGTAACCCTTGTAGGTTGTGGAAGGCTAGGAGAAACAACACTTCCATATTTATAGTTGTGAGGGGTAGACTTCCTTGTTGCCATAATTTTGCTTTCCACTTTGTAAAAAAGCCCTTTTTCTCTTTTTTCTTCCAATTGTTGTGGTGTTGCTCTAAAGAAGGTGTTGCTCTTTGTATCCTCATAATGTGCTATCATTTCCTCCATGAAAATTGACCACTTAACAAGTTGTTTACGAGAACAAAGCCTTTTATACCATAAAAATTGATCTGGTTCTAAATATGAAGATGCAATACATACCTTTTTTAAAAATGGTACACCATGTAGATCAGAATATTGCTCCATCTATAGTATCAAATTTACTGGATCCTTTCCATCAAACTTCCTCATATCGGCTTTTCTTGATTTCAGGAGATCGATCTTGAAACTACTGTAACTCTATAATTTCAGATCTCCAAGTTCTGAAATTTCTTCCTACAGTAGCTCTATTAGTTCTCTTTCTAATCCCACAAGTCTGATCAGAATTTGATTATCCAAGAAAGTGTTATGCAAAATCTCCCATGGTGGCCTGATTATAGACTAGTTCAGTAGAGAGAACTTGTATAGTGTTCCGCGTCTCACTATTTCGACCTTAGTACCTGAAACTGATATATAGAAAACTACAAGCAGTCCTCTTTCTGAAACTTCTTACAAAATTTCAATCTAATTCTCAGAACAAAAGTTATGATGATTTTCCCAATGTGACCTGTTTGGAATGTAATTCGAGGGTCTACAAAAACCCTAAATTCCTCATATTATATCTCTGAACATATAGCAAGAGAGGAACTGAAATTCAAAGCCAAGGTTCAGACCGATTTCATCTCAAATGGGTTTTTTTTTTTCACTTCTGAAACTTCATAGCGAAATATTTATAGCGCAAATTCCACGATGACCTGTTTTAGATGAAATTATGGAGCTTGAGAAAACCCTAACTTCCTCAAATCATATCTCCCCAAATATAGTGCGAACAGATCTAAAATTCGGACCCAAGGTTTAGAAAGATTTCATCTCAAATGGGTTTTTTGTTTCCCTTTTGAAACAGCGCAAAAAAAAAGTTATAGTGAAAATTCCACGATGACCTGTTTGGAGCAACAAAACCCTAGAATCCAAAGCTCTGATACCAAATTTGATGAAGCCAACTCACAAAAAGATACAAAAGGCAGATGAACACCTTAGAAATAAGCCTCTTCGAGGGGGAAACCTCCTTTACATTGCACAAATGAACAATTCTTAGATGATACAAATGACAAGATCTCCTTTCTATATATAGGAGTCTAAGGGGTCATAATATAATTACAGCTGACATAACAATAATAATGTAATGGAACAATAATAACAATAGTGGGCTTCTATGGGGCACAATAATAACAATATGGGGACTACATGGGCACAACAATATAATAAGGGGGTTGTATCAATAACAATAAGGGGTTACACTAGTAGTATAGGGACCTAAAACTTCACATTGGGGACACCCCTTTGGTTGACGGATTTCCATCACCGTTAATAGTTGGTGCTAGAAGGAGGGCCATATGAAAAGTTGTGCCCAATGAGTCTACTTTGAATCTCTTATCTTAAATGGATCTTTCCTAAATCATAATCCCAGAATGTTTTTTATCCTATCTCCTGGTAAAATTTTCATCTTCATGGAA
Source organism: Pinus tabuliformis (assembly GCA_031772625.1). Taxonomy (NCBI): domain Eukaryota; kingdom Viridiplantae; phylum Streptophyta; class Pinopsida; order Pinales; family Pinaceae; genus Pinus; species Pinus tabuliformis. The sequence goes on from CM062814.1 coordinate 671,179,116, forward strand.
CAATTCGATGACTTGTCTCAGTTCAGGTTTGATGATAAGCATGGTACATACATAGCCAAACATATCTCTGATTTCTTGGTTTTTGTAAATCTAATGAAATCAATTAAATCGATGTTGTTTTTATATTATTCACCCTCACTCTTGAAGATCGAGTTAAGAAGTGGTGTTAGACTTTACCATCTTCTTCCATTCATTCATTTGTTCAATTTCTCAAGGAGATTCATCAAGCCTTTGACAAGTATGTGTTAGAGCCTAGATCGACCTCAGGTTGAAGGGAGGCAATCCTAGGATAACCACAAACCACGCTTAACCTGGTAGCTAGCCCTACCAGGTCAGGAGAGGGCTCTCTCCATGTCAATCTCAGTTAAGATGAATACAATTACAGCTTGAGATGACTGAATTGAAATTAGATTTTAGGCTAGGTATAGTAGCTCTATGGTTTTTGGTTGATTTTGATGGTTGGTTGCTGGATCAAATGGAGCAGGCAGCTTAGGTCCGGGAAATCAAGTCAGAATTGCAGACATGTTCTATGGGGCGAGATAGATAAGTGTTTATGCACTTGGAATTGAATGAGATGGTTGATTTAAGACTGCTAAGGGGCTGAGGAGGGCATGCAAAGACCATGAATCCTATTCAGACTGTTGAAAACATTGAAAAATAAATGCATTCCCAAGGCAAAGCACTGTTATCAATGTATTTTGCCTATTTCTCTTGATTCATTTAGTTTAGAGGAATGGAAAGATTTTGAAACGTATAACACATAAGAATAACTTATTACAGAAGAAGAAACAATAAACAAACACAGTATCACAAGAATCCCACAAAAATAGTTGCAAAACCTGGTTTTATTCCTTGCCAAACTGTTGTAGAGATATACAATAGAGCTCAGAGCTTCCACAAGAGTCCAACCTTTTCAAATGACTAAGAAATTACATAATATAAGCACAAAACCATATTTGCTAGCCATCAGGGGTCGAATCCATGAGAAGAGGGGTGGTTTCAACCATATATAAACTAAGAATAGGAATATAGGCAGTGGAACAGCTTGCCTCTAAAACCATGGAAACTTATTCATTCCTCCCTCAACCTCCTTAAAATGATGAACTTACCTCTAAGAGTCATTTTAAAATTATATTTACATCCCATAGCATCAACTACATTCATATATTTACCTAAAAAAAGCCCAAAAATCAAATTACAAAAAATCTAGGCGAAATTTTGATTTTGGAGCCAAACTGGCAATTTCCATCCAATGCGTAGCGCCCCTGATCCAATGCGCAGTGCTTTTTCTAAGCCAGTTTTGGGGACCTTCCCGATGTCCAAATTGGGTGCAGGATAGCTCGTTGGAAAGCTTGTCGAGTCTACTTTTTGGAAAAACTTGAATTTCTAGATTTGGATGTCATTTTCCCCCTCAAAAATGGAATCTCCCAAGACTGCTTCCTGTGTGTCAAAAAAGTGGCAGAGAGGTCATTTTTTGATGGTTTTTTGGCCTTTAGGTGACCAAGATCTACTCCAAAATTGATGAAACTTTTTGGGTTTTCTTGTTTTTTCATGCTGAATCCAAAAATGTAAACCATTCTCTCAAAAGATGCTCCAATCAAATGTGCAGCGCCAATGGCACTGCACACCTATTGGGTTTTCCTGTTTTTCTAATTTCAAAATTTGAAAATGACAAAAAAATCTCAAAATTTCCCCAAATTTGGTACAGAGCACCCTCAAGCACTGCTATGATGAGCTAAGGAGGCATCAGCAAGAATTTCTAATTTTTTCTTCTCCTTTTGGCTTCTCAAAGCTATCCTCAACCTTGCCTTTAACTTTCTCATTCTTATATCTTGTTCCAGGTTAAATAGTGATAAGCCATGTGGCGAAGCATTTTCTTCTCTTTATTGGCCTTCTCAAGCAACTTCTAAAGGTGAATGTTCACCCTCTCTAACCAAGCTTCTCAGTCATTCTCAATTTCTTGCTCAATGAAGGTCATCTTGCCCTTTGCTTTCTTTGCCCTTTGCTAGTTTTCTTTGATTATTTGTAACTCCATGACGTTTTGATTGTCTGTCAACTGTTTGTTTTCCTGCTCAAAATAGTTAATGATCCATTTGGCCCTTATTAGATTTACTAACAAGGCTTGTACCTCAGCCTCTTTCTCTTTGATGATCATGTCTTTGATCCTCAAGTCTTGAGCACCCAATTCAATGACATTCACTCCTTGTACATCCTCATGATCAATCAAGAAACAATCTCTCTCTTGCCCTTCACTGGGATCCTCCTCATGATCAATCATTCACTCCTTGTACATCCTCATGATCAATCAAGAAACAATCTCTCTCTTGCCCTTCACTGGGATCCTCCTCATGCATATTTTTCTTTCCTTTATCTTTGTCTTTGTGCTATTGATCAACCTGTACCTGTCTAGCTGGAGAAGAAGCAAAGCCCCTTCCACTCCTAGTGGAGATAGCATTTGCATGTGGTGTGTAGAAGAAGGTCAGACCCCTTCCACCCCTAGTGGAGATAATACTCACCTGGCAGTAGCAAAAGGCCTCCTAGTGCCTCTCTCATAAGTGAAAAACTCTAGCACTCCTGTGGACTCAATCTCTTGGACCCCTTGCTGTCCTGAAGGTCCTCCTTCCTTCTGAGGCACTGATGGAAATATCTGAGGGCCCTTAAAGATTTCATGGGAAATGAAGGTCTCCCATGGCATGTTGAACAAGTTCAACTGATGTAAGACAATGATCTTTATCAAAGAGAAGTGATAGATATTGTTCAGCTATTGAGGGTATGGTTTTCTCTGAACATAATGTGCCATCTTTTCTATGTTCCTGCATATGAAATAGGGGAGGTTCATCATTCTCACCCTAGTGAAGTGCATCAACAACCTAATGTGATATGCATATAACCGGGAAAACCTTCCTTCACAAGTGAAATACTTGATGATAATTTTCATGAGTGGGGCAAACCTGTCCTCCAAATATTTGAAGGGAAACACTCTGTTGATTTTGCTATGATATGGGGCCTTAATGTAAGGCTCATAGTATTACCTGTCAACATATTGTCCTTTGTTCCACTGTTCACCAACATTTGGAATACTTGTTGCTTCTGAAATAATAGTAGATGACAATGTGAATGAAACACCGCCAAAGTTTACCTAATCATTGTTCAGATGAGTCACAAATAACCTGGCTAGCTCATGGTGAAACTTGACCCTCTCCACCATTTCACAGAAATCAAAGCAAGATTGATGTCTGAAACATGATATGGCAAATGGGCAAGCAAGCAATTCTCTCAAACTGACAGGCTCTTCCCTGATTATCTTTCCTCCTTTGTGAGGTCTCCTCTGTTGCAAGTTTAGTTCCCTAGAACTATCACTGAGGGTCTCTTCCCCAGTCTCATAATCTCTATCCATTGTCTTATTTGACTGTATATGCTTATGGGGAAAGAAAGATAATGTGGGTGAATGATGAGTATGAATAGATTTTCAAAAGAAAGGGAATGAGTGAGAGGAAATAGGGATTTGAGTGAGATTTGATAGAGTGTAGGGTTTGAGGGAATAGGGTATGAAGGGGATGACTAGGGTTTTGAGAATTGAGAGTATAGGGTTAGGGTATAGGGTTATGTATGTAAGTAGGGTTTTAGGGAAGTGTATATGAGTGAATGGGAATGGGAATAGGAAGTGTGTGTAGGGGTTAGGGTTTTAAGGAACAGTCACCAATTATGAAAAATACAACTATTAAATAGTGAACTTTTATGGATAAACTTTTCTTTAATAGTAGCTAGGGTTTAGCCTTTTCACAAATTAGCTCTAAGCACAAAATGTCTTATAGCAAGAACAGTAGCAACACTTACATGTAGGACAAGAAATCTTTGCAAATTAGAGGAAATTTGAGCGATTTTTGACCTTGTTTGAGGTTCCTAGCACTGAGTGGGAAACTTCCAATAGATGCGCAACGCACTCCAACAGGTGTGCAACGTAAAATGAATGCGCAGCGCTTTTGTTAATTTACACTGTGAGAAAGCATCCAATGCGCAATGTCAGGCAATAGGTGCGCAACGCCTGCATTTTTCTCCAATAACACCTCAACTTGCTTCTTTTTGTCCAATGACACCTCAAAATCGCCTTTTGGATTCTCCTTAGCACTTTTAACTTCACAATGAGGTGACATGAGAGATAAAAAAACCTTTTATACCCTTTCAGGCCTTTTGATCTTTCATTTAACATAACCCACTTTCTAATGTTTGTTTGCTTCCCTGAAATACTCTATTTTAGCTGATTTTTTACTTTAGGCATGTTCACAGGTGGAATGATGCTCATCTCTTTGACTTTTTGCAATGGAAGGAGTTGACCAAGTTGGCAAGTGACCAGGAGCAGCATATGAATAGTTGTTACATATAGGAACCATAAAATTACATTGAAATACATGGAAGTGCAATGATAAAATACAAATGCTCTATTTTTTAACTCAAAAAAAGTTTTGAGTTTAAAGAGCTTTATTTAGCTTACAAACAAATAAATTATGATCTTTTAAACTCTAGTTAACCTCCTCATGTGGCTACTGACATTTATTTTTCATGAGAATGACTATGGTGAAAAACCCTAGACATAGTGAGACTAAAGTGATTTTTATAAATGATGTGAACGGGAATGACTATGAATGACTGAAAAAATATGTGAAATAGGCCAGCAGGTATATAGCATGAGAGACAAATGAAATGAAACCCTACCATCAGCTGATCCATGACCTAATGGAGTGTAGCTCATCAAAATGGGACACCTAATATGAAAGTTTAGAGACCTGTCAGGAAGTTGAGGCACTTCTTCCCCCACTAATGGTTATGTCAATTTATCACAATCTTGTTGTGATATCCAAACTATGTTGGACCCAAATTTTCACACATAACTCTTTCCCCAACAGTTTTTTACAAGTTATGAGTTCATTCTTAAATAAATTTCATTATTTTCAAGTTGATATTCATGATATTCAAGATAGAATTTCTGATAAGATGAAATATTCTTGTTTGGATAATTCTTCATCATGTGAATCCCTTGCACCACACTCAGGGTTGGAGAGTGTTGATTTTTGAGTAGCTTGGGAGGTGCTCCAAGCCCTAGGTTTCAGGGTTTGGAGGGTGGAGCACCACAAGAGTCACTAGTGTGCTTGGAACCCAAAGTTGGGGTTTTGCACCCATCGTGATTTGGGCCAAAGAAATGAGCACATTTCGACATGTTATGGATGAGGATGAGAGCTCTCATTGAGACAAATCCAATGCAATGAAAATCATCCAATTCTGAGTTGTAGAAATGGAGATATGAATTTTTAAAGTTATGGAGTGGGTTTGCACCAAAAGAGTTAAGGTCATCTTAAGATTAGTAAGCCTCTTGAAAGCTAGAGAAGCCCTTATTGGAATGAGAATCCCTCTTTATGTGTATAAAAAATAGGTGCTGGAGAGTCATTTGACTCATCCAAATGTGAAACACAAGGGAGAAAAGAGAGATAAAGGAAATCATTGAAGAGGAGGTTACTTTTGTTTTGGGCTACAGGCAAAAGAGGGTATACCAATGAGGAGATGACTGTTAGGGAATCTTTTAAGGTTGTTTAGATGTTAATTTCGTTGTGTAGGAGGGCCAAGGAAGAGGAGATATGTTCCAAGTCTACATTGGAGGAATTTGTGGGTGAATTACCCTTAAAAGAAGTAGCTGAAACCTTGAGAAGGATGTTGTGGGTAGGTTGCAGGCCTTACCAACCTATTTGGGAGTGATTGAAGGGAAGGTCACAATACATCAAGGGATTGTTTGAGTGTTTTTTTAGGGTTGTTGCAGCATGCTAGGTGCCCTAACCAGGTATAGTCAGGGACAACAATAATATATCAAACTTGGAGCAGTTTTGTATTGTGTTGGATCTATGTTTTAGGGTCATTTTTGAATTGTTTTCATTTGCAACATGTGGGAGCCTTCATAGGAGTAGATTCTACTGTGAAGTGTTTTGTTCCACTGGTCTAGTGGAGGGCAATGTGTTGGCCACCCAAAGTAGCCCTAGACAATCAATCTTGAAGTGACGAAGGCAAGGGAATGTTGGGTGAAGTTTGGTGCCTAATGTGCAACACTTTCATGGACAAAAGTGACTTCTAGATTGGTGGATTGGAGATCAAGGATTGGATATCCTAGAGAGAATATTGGATCAACCCATGTACATGCAGGAGAAGTGACTTGTAGCAGTGTTATGTGGCAGCCCTTCTAGAGTCTCTATGTGTTGTCCTTTGAAGTTCTAAGGGGTAGCTAGAGAGAAATACGAAAGAGAAGGATTGATATGACAAGATACGAAATAGAAGTTGCAATGAAGATTGTCATTGTATCTTGTATACCATAGACTATTGTATTATTCAAATTGATTTAATATAATGAATATTGGGTTGTACATTATTGTACGATATTTTGTTAAAAATTGTGTATACTTGTGCATATGTGATTTATTGCTTTATACTTTCTGCTATGCAAAGTAGTTCTTGATGAGATTCTTGGTTTGGTAGTGCCAGAGATTCTAAGATTCTATCCTAGACCCAAGATCGTGGAAACTCAACATGGTATCAGAGCATGTTTGAGCTACTTTGAAATTTAGTGAATCAAAGTTGCGCACATCGAAGTACAACTTAAAAGGGAGTTGTTCACATTGCAGGTGACAATGCTGAAGTTGCAGGATGGTATCCGGTATGAGGATAGGTTGGAGGGGTTGTCCAACGATAGTCCATGGAAGGAAAGGATCAAGTTGGTCTTACAGGTCAGTAGGATCTAGGAGTTCACCGAGAAAGTAATAAATAAGCCAACCAACCCAAAGGAGTTGGAAGTGTGCGAGGATTTGGATAGGAGGGTAATATTAATCATCCTTGATGGTGTGAAGGACTCCCTAATACCTCATTTTACCAAGAAGAACACACACATGAGATGTAGATGGCTCTTCATAATTTGTACAAAAATAAGAATAAGAACTGGGCATTGGTATTGGAGGATAAGTTGAAGTCCATCGAGATGATACAGGGTGAAGGAGTGACTTCATATCAGACAAGATTGTCTCAGGTCAAAGATGAGATTGTTGTCATTGGTGTGACTATTTCAGATTCTCATATGGTGAGGATTTCTTTGAAAGGGTTCACTAAGGAATGAAAGCCCTTCATCAAAGGGATAGTTTCCATGGAGAAATTTCCAGACTGGAATAGGTTGTTGGAGAATTTCATTAAGGGAGAGTTGCCAGATGAGGATATTCATCCAAAGAAGAGAGCTTCAGAGGATGACTTGGCACTTGAAGCATGAATGAAGGGTAAGCAGAAGAAGTACTTGAGTAAAGTCAAGTGTTTTAATTGTGGTGAGATGGGTCATTTTTTGTCGAGATGTCTGATGAAGGAGAAGGGAGATGACAAGACGAAGAAAGGAAAGAAGGTCATCGATGTTGCCACTTTTGCTGAGATAGACGCTCTCACTTGGAGATTGGAGGAGGAGGAATTTTCTATGATCTCTCATTTCTCACAGGGCACTATCGATGAGGATGGATGGTACGTGCATAGTGGTGCGACGAAACATATGACAGGGTCACATGAGGTATTTGAGTCTCTAGCTAAATGGGACTCAAAGTTGCACATGGTGTTGGGCGAAAAGACTCAGAAGTAGATCTAAGGATCGGGAGTTGTGCCATTCAGAATGGAGACAAGACGAGTGATGTGGGTCCAGGATGTACTATTAGTACCAGGACTTAGATATAGCATGATATTTATCTCGATGATCAAGAAGAAGGGGTCTGAGGTCTTGTTCTAGGATGGGAAGGAAAGACTTAGGCCTAGAGGCTCTAGCTCTGATGGGATTGTGTTTGGAGTTAGAGTGCATGGTCTATATAGGCTGACGGGAAAGCTTGTAGATCATGGCAAGAGGTAGTAGAGTAGGTGCAGGTTCCAGAAAAGTAGTTGCAGGTGCAGGCTTCAGAGGAGCAGGTATTGGTTCCCGAGAAGATGGTCTAGATTCCAGAGACTTAGAGGGAGTCGAGTTCTAGCGAGAGCTTGCAGATTCAAAGGGAGACTTTGTAGCCCAAGAAGAGCGTGTGGTCAATAGGGAGAAAGGGTGCTTCCACATCTAGCAAGAAAGAACCATGGAGGAATTGGAAAGTGATACAGGAGAAAAAGAAGAAGCAAGATGCTTCCAGTGTCAATGACACTTTCGAAAGAGGTGTAATTCATGCTACAAGGATTGCTACAGTGGTGAGCACCAAGAGTTGGGTGACTGTTGTGAGTAGTGATGATGATGATGAGTTACTTCCTAGTCTTGGAAGTACCTCCCTCACTAAAAGGGAGTGTTTATTTTTTAGTAGATTTGGAGGTACTCCAAGCCCTAGGGTTCAGGGTTTTGGGGGTGGAGCACCACAAGAGTCACTTGTGGGCTTAGAACCCACGATTGGGGTTTTGTACCCATCATGATTTGGGCCAAAACCATGAACACATTTTGATCTATGATGGATGAGGATGATAGCTCTCATCAAGATGAATCTGACACAAAGAAAATAATCTGATTCCAAGTTGTAGAAATGAAGATATGTTTTTATGAAGTTATGGAGTGGGTTTGCACCAAAAGAGTTAAGGCCGACTTAAGTTTAGTAAGCCTCTTAACAACTGGACAAGCCATTGTTGCACGTTTTGAGAAACCCTTCTTATGTGTATAAAAAATAGGTGATGGAGAGTCATTTGACTCATCCAAAAGTACAACACAAGGAAGAAAAGAGAGATAAAGGAACTCATTGAAGAGGAGGCTACTTCTGTTTTGGGACACAAGAAAAAGAGGGGAGACCAGAGAGGAGGAGATGAATGTTAGGGCATCTTTTAAGGCTTTTTAGAGGTTGAATTTGTTGTGCAGGAGGGTCAAGGCAGAGGATATATGTTCAAGGTCTGCATTGGATTTGTTTGTGGGTGAATTACCCTTGGAAGAGGTAGCTGCAACCTTGAGAAGGTTGTTGTGGGTAGGTTGCAAGCCTTACCAACCTATTTGGGAGTGCGTAGGGAAGCTTGAGGGTTGATTCATGCCCAAAATAACAACGTAGGAGGAAAGGACACTTCCAAGGGAAGGTTGCAGCACATCAAGCAACTGTTTGAGTATTTTGTTAGGGTTGTTGCACCATTCTAGGTGCCCTAACTAGGTACAGTCAGGGACAACAGTAATATATCAGACTTGGATCAGTTTTGTCTTTTGTTGGATCTGTTTTTAAGGGTCAGTTTTGGATTGGTTTCATTTGCAGCCTATGGGAGACAATTTGAAGGCTTGATTTGGTGATCAGAAGCCTTCATAGGAGAAGATTATATAGTGAAGTGCTAGGTTCCATTGGTCTAGTGGAGGGAAGCATGTTGGCTAACCAAAGTAGCCATAGATAATCAATCTTGAAGTGATGAAGACAGCTCAAGGTTGAGTGATTTTTGGTGCCTAATGTGCATCACTTTCATGGATAAAAGTGACTGCAAGATTGGAATATTGGAGCTCAAGGATTGGCCAACCTAGAGAGCATATTGGATCAGCCCATGTACACACAACAGAAGCGACTTGGAGTAGTGTTAAGTGGTAGCCCTTCGGAAGTCTCTATGTGTTGTCATTTGAAGGACTAATGGGTAGCTAGAGAGTAGTATAGAAGCGAAGGACTGACAGGACAGGATATGGCATAGAAGTTGTAGCGAATATTTTCATTATATCTTGTATGCCATAGATTGTTGTATTATTCAGATCTATTTAATATAGCGAATATTGGGTTGTACATTATTGTATGATATGTTGTTAAAAATTGTGTATACTTGTGCACATGTGATTTAGTGCTTTATATTTTCTGTTGTGCAAAGTAGTTCTTGTTGAGATTATTGGTTTGGTAGCATTAGAGATTCTAATATTCTATCCTAGACCCAAGATCATGGAAATTTAATAGAGAGCACATATTTGTGGATCTACATAGTTTCAAACCCTGTCATTATAATTATCAAGATGAAGGTCATTTTGGACTGAAGGATTTCTCTTTGTTAAACACTTCCAAGATTTATCACCTTCTTATCCCTCTTGTGAATGTCATAAGGTTAATCATATTTTTGGCAATATCTCTCTGCTTGAATGAAATAAAATGCTTGAGTCATTCAGTGAATCAAAACCCTTGTGTTGATACAAATACCTGGTTTGATTTGACCATTGTTTACATTATTTTTCCAACCGAGTATCCTAATTGGGTTCCTAAGCTTATGATATCCATGATTGTTTTGAATGCATTAATATTCCATATTGTTGGCATGATGTCTAATCAGATACGAGGGGAACTAATGGATAGTCAAGGATATTATTGTTACCAATCTGATCATGATGTTGTTTCTAACAATTATCTCTCAATTAATCATTGTCCCATTAGCATATATGCTGATATTTGTCTTACATTGGTTGATTTTGTTGAACCCAGTGATCTTCATGGTTCGTCAAGTCACTGTTTAGATGCTTGTCAAATAGTTGAGGTACTTTAGCATGAGATGGTGGTCATGTCAGGTGCTCACCATCTTGACAAAGTTTCTGGATGAGATTAGATTGAATTCCCCTTAGAAGATACTGTTTGCGATCAAAACATGTTAATTGAAAATTCATTTTCTCATAAGCATCAGGGTTTTCAAATTGATTGTTTTGAATATCAAGATCCAATCGTCGAATGGTTAAAGTATTCTTATTTGGCCAGCTCCATTGAAAGTAAAAAAATTTGATCTTCCTTAATGTTTGCAAAAACTGAAAACATGAATGAATTTACTTCTGTGAGTAGCCTTCAAGGTTTGTATGATCACCAGTTCAATCAACAAGGAAAAAATCAAAACTAGTTAAAGCTAGTAAGTATGGCACACCTTTTTGTTTATATGAAATACCTTCAATTCATTGTACAAGTATGTTAAGTTGTAGTATTTTCTTTTGCACAATGCTTTATACTTCCTTTAATTTCTTATATATTTATGATTGCGCATTTGGAGAATTTATGATGGCTACATTTGAAATTCCATTATATTTAGCCCTAAAGTTCTAGCTAGTTACGTTAGGTGAAGGTTTAGTTACATGTTAGTTTCACTTGCACACTCATCCCTACATTTTTCCTCTTATCTAGTCATTTGTGTTTGTTTGTTTGCTTTGTTTGTATCCCATGTTGTTTTTTTGGTTAAGGTTTACTTCCGCTCTATTTTTTCTTTTCTCTTCTTGTTATGCCTTGTCTTGTCTTTCTTATTTAATACAACTTCACATGAAAGTTGTTCTTGCTTGGCTCAAAAGACAATGTGGAAAAATTTGAAAAGGGAAATTGTGATGACAAGTAATGCTTGTCTTATCTATTATCCTATTCTCTATCTTGAGTTTACATATATTTAAATTCAATGATGAATAAATGGAAAATACGGTCCATTTGAATGAAAATCCTTCAATCGAATAAAAAAGACAGTATCTATTCTAGGATCTTTATTCCTTAACTTGGTATTGTAATTAAATAGTTTTCTTCTTGCTAGTCCAATCGAGTAGAAGAAGGGAAAGGGGAAAACTAATAGAGAGCAAACCAATATTAGATGAATATATATATATATATATATATATATATATATATATATATATATATATATATATATATATATAGATATAGATATATCCTTCTCTAAAGGGGAAACCTCTTCTACTCTGAATAAGTTAGGATCCCTCTTCTTCCCATGAAATAATAAGTGCCTAAGCACAGTTCTACAAATAAATAAATAAAGGGTGAAAGAAGAGAAAGGCTTCCTGCACAAAGAGGTGAAGCAAATAACTTCACTGAGGTATTGTTCAGGGTCACTGGAAGCAAAGAAATGCTTGTGTTCATGTAGTGATTTCATTGGGGTACTGCCCAGGCCTGCTAGAATCAAAGCAACACTAGAGATGAAAAAATAAGATTCTAATTATCTTAAACTTGCAATTTTTTATTACCCTTCTCCTGAATCGAAACAATTGTGACTTGGAAAGCTTTGGGAATAGGTTTATCAAAGAAAGGAATAGAGGAGACTATATCCATAGCTATGTCAAATAGGGAAGAAAAGTTAATTCATGTGATGAATCAATACTTTCTGAAAGACTAAGACCTTGCATTTAAGGATAGAACCTCAACAGAGAAGTTGGAGTTCTACTAGTGTGTCACCAAGTGTTGATGCTACGATCAACACCCTCCAAAAATTTTCCTACATGTTAATTTTGGATCCTACTAAAGATTTAATGATCTATCATTCCATAGTCGCTTCATGATAAATGAATGATATGCTAAGTGTTTAATTATTCTTCTCTGTTTCTAAGTGTCGAAGTCACTTGCATACACATGTTTAGTATGTAACAAGTTCATGAGCGCATTATTTTACGCAAGCTTGAATAGACATAGTGTTGGCTTTGGGGGCTTAGACCTAGGTTCAGAGTTATTTGTGCTAACCAAAAAAACCCTATACCACTGGCCCTTTCAGCAATGACCTACTCTCATAGACCGCAGTCTCACCCGAGGTGATATTAGGGGATGCTAGAACCAGGTTTCTTCATACAGAGGGACTATGCAGTGTGGTTGTAAGGGTTTTAATAGCTTAGGGCTTAACCCAACCTTTGCAAACCATTAACCTTATTCTTACAATCACAAAGTGTTTCTACTTTAACAGATTAGTGAATTGTGTGAAACTATTCTAACATGTATTATTCAACATATAAAACAATATCTAAACCTTCGTGATGAAATTTGCAGAATAAATATACAAAATGAACCATAAACAGGCTAAAACATAGAAACTATGCGAACATACAAAATACACAAATTTATGCTCAAAATTATTCTATATTAGTCAAGTATTCCCAGTTACAATATTTATAACCCTGCACACACAACTGCAGTGGCTTGCACACTTAGTTTTAGACTTACCAAGGTCTCCACGCACACCACTGCAGGAGCCCTCCCCTTCACCTGACTATAGAAAGATCTTATAAAAATAGACTCAAAAGTAATTCATCATTTCCATTCTACTACTTAGACTTGAAAAAACATCCCTTTATATATGCTTATACCCTTACAATACCATGGTCCACAAACCATGGGCGGAGCTCAAAATCCTATAAGTAATCCCCTCCCTTTGCAAAATAAGGGGCTTTCACCCACCCTAAAGCCCCCTTTGACTCTTAGAATGCTGGACTAATCATGCTCCGCTCCTAAAAATTCGAAGTCTTTACCTGACTCAGAAAATTTAGACCTAGGGGACCCCTACCCAACATGCCCCCACCACAAAGATGTGACTCATCCTTGATTCACTCAGCTGGTACGCCATCGATCTTTGCTTTCAGGCCTCTATATGCAGTCTGTGATGGATGGAGCATTGTTGTGCATTGTTCTGCGACCTGACTAACTTCTTCCACGAGCTTCCCTATGGCCTGCCCCTCTGCGGTGAGGCCCATTGTCCTCTAGGTTTGTTACATTCTCTTCATTTTTCTCTCGACGTCTTGAGAGATCTGGCAGGCCTCATCTTCCCAAGGCTGCATCTGCATGGAGATGATCTATGCCTTTCTCCACAGCTCATCAATAAATCCTTACAGAAGTGTGCCTTCCTGGAGACGGGTGAACCATTGTACAGGTGCTAAGGTCTACTCCGTGGTTTTAAGTTCATCAAACCACAGTTTCTTGTCTCTGATCTCAGTTTTGATCTTCTGCACATGTAGGTCCTCTTGCAGCGAGGCCCACACTTCCATGGTATCTTCAAAAAATTGACTACAATACTTGACTTTAGTCTCTATCTAAACCTTAATAGTTTTGATGGTAGCTTCGCGCTGCTCATGAACTTCTGGTGGCATTGTAGGCTGCAACTTCATCTGAAGCTCTATAAACTGCATATGTAGTTCAGAGAGAATCTTTCCCACCTCTTCCTTTGATTCTTTAACTACGGCTACCAGTTTCTGAATATTTTCTGCTAAAGTTGCCTCAGTTGGGATCTGGACCTCGAGAAGCTCATGACATGCTTTGGTTATGGCCTTTTCCAGTTGTTAGTTGCACACAACTACCTCCTCATGATGCTACATCGCTTTATTCTTCTCCTTGAACATTTGTTGGTTGTTGATTTTAACTTCGTTGATGACCAACAAAGCTCGTTACTCTCGTATTTTGAGCTCATCTATGATGCCCTAATGAAGCTCGTGCAATGTTTGAAAGGGGAGCACTGCAAGATTTAGGCTCAGATTCTTCAAGTTTTGTACACGCTCCCTTTCCTCTGTAGCCTCGATGTGTAGTGATCCTTCTAGCAATTGGACTACTCTAAGGTCTGCAGTAAGCTCGATTATCGAAGGTACCATGCTTGCTCGCTTCGTGCTTGCCTAAACCATGCCCTCTTAAAGCAAGCTCTTCTAAACTTGCAATTCTTTAAGGCCCTGCTGGACCTTTGTCAAAATTCCCCTATATTGATCCTTGATGTTCCCCCACATCTCCTCCGTCGCAACATAGACAGTGTCACCAATTTCTTCAAAGTCCCCATCAGTGAGGACGAAAGCTTCGACACTGGTAGATTTATCTGACTTCTACTTCTTCCGTGTAGTGTCAACACTCTGATTCTTCTGTTTCTTATTATAAATGGGGAATCAATGTCCTTCATCTCTACACCAGGGTCTCCACCACCCTGTTCGCCTTCACTAATCTCCTTCTCATCTACGGGCTCGGTATTCTTTCCCTTGAGGTAAATGGTGATTTTCAGAGGCACTTTCTCTGTATCCTTCTTGGCCGTTGATTTTTTGGCCTACGCACTTGTTCTTGCCTTCTCAATCACTTTTACAGTTGTTGGGGTAAGCCAATTACTCAACCATTTACTAATTCCCATCAAGATTTCATATTCAAACACTAAGTATGGAAGGAGCCTGTGCTTGATGTTGGATATCTACAAGAAGTATAAAATCTCATTAAACCTGAAGAAATGCATTTTTTGTGTTTTGTTGTAGTCTAGTTGGTTAGGATACTTGACTCTCACCTGAGAGACCCAGGTTCAAGTCCCGGAAATGGAACCATTTGTTGGCTTCAAGGGCTTAGACCCAGGTTCAGATTTAATTGAGCTAACCAACAAAACCCTATACCATCGACCTTTTGGCAATGACCTGCTCGTGAAAACTATAGTCTCACCCGAGGCAATATTGGGGAATGATATAACCAAGTTTCTGCATCCAGCTTAGGGCTTAATCCGACCTTCATGAACCATTAACCTTATTCTTATAGTTGTAAAGAGTTTCTACTTTAACATATTAGCAAATTGTGTGAAACTATTCTAACACTTATTATTCAACATATAAAATAGTATCTAAACCTTCCAGATGCAATTTGCAAAAGAAATATATAAAATGAACCATAAATGGACTAAAACACAGAAACTATGCGAACATACGAAATTCATATATTTATGCTCAAAATTCTTTTATATTAGTCAATTCCTCCCAGTTACAATCTTTCTAGACCTACGCACAAAGCTGCAGGGGTCTGTGCACTCAGCTGCATACTTATCAAGGTCTTCGCACACACAGCTACAAGAGCCTCCCCCTTCACCTGACTACAAAAATATCTTACAAAAACAGACTCAAAAGTAACTCATCAATTCCATTCTACTACTTAGACTTGCAAAAACATCCCGTTATATATGCTTCTACCCTTACAATACCATGGTCCACAAACCATGGGCGAAGCTCAAAATCCTCTAAGTAATCCCATCTCTTTACAAAATAAGGGACTTTGACTCACCCTAAATCCCCCTTTGACTCTTATAATGTTGTGCTAATTGTGCTCCGCTCCTCAAAATGTGAAGTCTTTACTTGACTCAGAGAAACTTAGACCTAGGGGACCCCTACCCAACACATAGCACGGTCCATCAACACAGTGCATGGGCAATATTGAACTTATTTTGACAATCAATTTGCACTTTCAATTGGCAGTCTCTCACTTTTGGCTGTGATTGTACTTCAAAATGGGTGAGTTTTTCCAACTGTCACTTTTGTTCACCTTCACTTTTGCAAGTGTCTCTTTCATGTTTAAAATTGTCACTTTTTCTTTCCTTCACTTTTATAAGTGTCATTTTCATGTTATCTTTTCCCTGGAATGTGTCTCTTTCAATGTCATTCACATTTTTCAAGTGTTGTTTTCACTTTTCCCTTACCATCACAAATGTCATCTTTTGGCATGCAAACTATCGCATACCACATAAGTGTATTTATGGTTCATTTCAAGTGGTAACTTTGGAACCAATGAGTCTTATTTCTCATATAGACATGTATTACAATCATTCCCAAAGTTTCATGCATTATCACACAAGTGTTGTCATTGTTATCGCAAAGTGTATCTTAGGTGTTGCACTTGGAGGAAGTTGTTATATTGTTGTCACATTGACGGAATCTTGTTTTTTGTGTGTTCTGAGTGATTAATTTTGCATCGTCAATCATTTTGAGTGTGTGATCATTTTCGGGTTTTTCCTTACTCACTTTGACCTCACTAATCCCACACTTAGCCAAATTCTAAAAAGTTCTTGCTTGAGCAACTTGGCTTCACTCATCCCTCCTAAACTTCTAATTACACAGTTTTAGCCCTCAAGCGTAGACCTTGCCTCTTGGAACTGCACAATGTGTAGTTCCTTCCCTCCATAAATGCACACTACACAGTCTCAATGATCAACCATAGCCCCTTGATCTCCATAAATTCACATTTCAGCCTCCCAGTCAACTCCTTTTGTGTACTACGCAGTATCAAGCCTCAAGCCTCCAACCTGACTCCTTGAACTGTGCAACTACATAATCCATTGGCCTCTCTCCCTCTAGAACTATGTAATGGGAAACTTCAAGCCTCAAGACTACCTCCTTGAGCCCTTCAACTATGCAGTCACCCTACCTTGGACTTCCTGGACTGTGCATTGTGCAGTCTCATGCCTCAATCCTTTACCCTAACCTCTTGAGTTGCGCAACTATGACATTCCTAAGCCAGACTCAATCCAACATCCAGTTCCAACTCAGTCAGTGAGTTCCTGAAGCATGTTAAACTAAGATCTTTTAGACTGATGATGTATTTTCATGAGTGGATTTCAGTTGCAGGTAGTATACCTTGTCATGACACGATGATGATGAAGGAGAAGAAGAAGGAGATCTTGCTAGAAGACACCTATGTAGTGGAAAATACAAGCTGATCATTGAATATAAGATGAAGAGACACTAGCTTCCAATAGAAGATCAAATATCAAGATCGCATGAATACTCCATATCAATCAGCCCCTTGGAGGATGAATACAAAGCACATGCAAGATCCATCATGAAGATGAAAAGAAAGAAACAAAAGAAGCAACTTGGAAATGCCACATCATCGTGAAGTTCTATGTCATCATTGTCAAAAGTCATCTCTAGAGTCACAAGTGCCATAGTATCTTGCCACATCATTTGTGGAATGTAATTATGTTATTCTCCAAAATGAGCAAATGTAAAATGTGTGGAATACCAAGGGTCCCACATGGAATATAAAGAGTCAGTGTTGAGTTCTAATATCATATAGAAGTTCAAAGGTCATGTAAGAATTCAAAAATTCATTGTAGAAGCTCAAGATCCATGAGGGAGGTCAAGTGTCACCTCATTTGTTACAAAAATACCCTCATAACTCAAGAAAAGGGACTTTTGGGACTTGAACTTTCACCTTGGCTTCTCTAGCTTGGCATAGGAGAGAAGATATTTCTTTGGAGAAGAAATTGGTGACTTAATGTTCCATTGTTGAGGCTAGCGTGGTGACATTGTACTTGTATATCTTTGAACTTCCACTTAATATATGAAGCTCGATGAGCCAACACATTTTCATGCATGTATCATGAATATCATAGGAATATTATTAAGATGTTTGTGTTATGTTATTCATTCATATGTACTAAGGAAATTGAACTATTTTAGTGGATTTGGTACTTATATTGTTGAAGGTGTGTTGTATTTCATTTTATGATCTTGGTTTTCTTATGAACTACTTTGCATACTAACTTGCGATCCTCTTATGCTCTTGTGCGTCTCTTTTAGGATGGTACTATTAATTTTCTTCTAGAGGATCACTCTCTTTCTCTCTGTCATGCAAGTACCTTATATACATCGCAATTGTATGGCTCATAGTGTCAACTTACTTGATTGTTTCAAAGAATGTTGTATAACCTCTTATGTTAATAATTGCAACCAAGGAAAATCCCTAAGGACAATGGTAACCAACCATTTTTCTGGTTGAGGCTCCTACTCCAAATGGTATGAGGTCTAATTTTGACTTCACATTAGGGAGACCCACTTGGTTGATTGATTTCCAACATCATTAACACTATAGATGTAAGTTTTTCGGATTAATCACATTGTTAGGATTTGGTCACCGTTTCAAACCAACTAATGTGGTTCATCCTCAGGACAATGTGAGAAATCCATCAATCAGAAGGAATAAATAGTAAGGATGCATCATTGCCCAAAGTTAGCCATTAAAAATTAGTTGTTGGTGAATTAGTTAATAGGTAAAGAAAATAATTATTTTGGAATTAGTGGTAAGGAGTTATTTTATTAAAATATTCTATATTTAGTTGAAAATAGTTGTTAAGGAATAATTAAATATAAAATATTGTATTTCAATATTATTGATTTATGTAAAGTAATTATTTAGTATAAATTATTGCTAAATAATTACTTTACATAAATCGATAATATTGAAATACAATATTTTATATTTAATTATTCCTTAACAACTATTTTCAACTAAATATAGAATATTTTAATAAAATAACTCCTTACCACTAATTCCAAAATAATTATTTTCTTTACATGTTAACTAATTCACCAACAACAATTTTTTAACAGCTAACTCTGGGCAATGATGCATCCTTACTATTTATTCCTTTTGATCGATGGATTTCTCACCTTGTCCTGAGGATGAACCACATTAGTTGGTTCAAAACGTCGACCAAATCCTAACAATGTGATTAATCCGAAATAATTACATCTACATTATGGATCACAAATGTCTTAGATCTAACATCATTAACACTTCTGAATATGCTTTGAAAGAAGCACAATAGGAAACTGCTAAAGATTCCAAATATATGGATCCCATAGATAACGATAGGTAGAGAATGGGTGCTAAATTGTCCATCATCTTGACATCAGGAGGGGGAATCACAATGGTGGGTTGAGAAACCTCCTATCCTAGTGAAGAACTAGGGCGAGAACCTGTAGATAGAGACGAAGGAGAGTCACTATGATATGAAGATACCTCGCAAAGCACATGAAGTATATCATGAAAATATTTGAGACAAGCACAATGATGCGAATAATGTCCATATGTATCACATAAAGCATAAGGGTGTTTCATGCATAACGATTTTTTCTTCTTAGTGATCTCATGCAAGGTGATGTGGACCTTGGAAATGTTAGGATCAGGTTGAGTATCAAATACCATGCTCTTAACATGGGGGACTTTAGGACAATTATTATTGGCATGCCCAAGAACATCACATAAAAAGCATGGAGGAACAAGCTTAGGTGGTTTAGGAGGAGTGGTAGTCACGTGGGTTGCCTTAGCTTTCCCCCCTTTTCTTGGTTCCCCCCCCTCACCAGATGATTTCACAATAGGATTGGATTCTTGCTGAGGTTGTTTTGGAACTGAAGCAAAGGATGGGGAGATAGGAACAGGTTGAATCAGGGTCAAATCCATGTAAGTTTTGGGTTGGTCAGGAGGAGTGTTTTTAGGACTATAAATGTACCAAATGGGGATCCCTAATGTTGTGTTAGGAAGACTCATCATAGCCATTACAGAAAAATATTCCTAGTGGTGGGAATAAGAAAGGTATCTGACCAAAGGGTTAATGACCTAGAGGAGCTCTTCTTGAAGGAGGAGGGCTAGAAGGAAAATCACTTGAAGGGAACTGTACTGGAGGAATTTTTCATGGAAGATGAGCTAAGTCTTGAGTAGAGGATTGTTGAAAGAATGGCTGTTGAGAAGATGGTTGCTGAGAAGACATATTGGATTGTCTGTTTGAAGTATGTAATTCTTGAAGCATGAAAACACTTGAAGAGATAGGCTCAAATGAAACAGGTGGTGGGCCATAATTATCCCCAAGTAGTGTGGAATATTTATAGACTCGAGGGGAAACATCAGTCAAGGTAGGGGTGGTCTTATTCCATGTCATTAATCGTGTAGTGGTCTAAGGAGTAGTCTAAGACTCAGGGTCATTTTAAGTTTTTTGATTTAGCGTGATGATCTTTTGATTATGGGGAAGCACATCTTACATAAAATAGAAGATATGACAACTGACATGGCATACATGCAACTACGACCAAGAAATATGTTATAATCTAAAGGAGCATTGATGACTTCAATATCAATCAAGAACATCTTTCCAACAACAAGTATGGGGAAATTCCGATATAAACAAAGGGGCTACAAGTGGTGATTCTCCCAAGCACGTAGAGTGATAGTGGATGGTGACAGATCAAGGGAACCAAGTTTCTTCTAGACATTAGCGACCATCACACAAGTGGAGTTGTCTTTGTCAACAATACACCATTGAACAATGGTGTTTTTTTATTGAGATTGGTATCTGAAAAGAAACATATGAAGGGAGAGGGGTATGTCCCATTTTTTCAACATCAAAGATAATAAAATGATCATCAAAAGTATCCACAATGCCAAAAGCATATAGTAGAGCTTTCCATTGGGAAGGGTGCATCTAGAGGACTTCTAGCATTAACATGGCAGCAAGAGACTGCTCCAAGTCATCTACTATACTATAAGCGTGGGAAACTTTAGAAGAAGAAACATTTCAATGTAATGGACCTTTGTTCATCTTAGGGTGAACCTCCGCCTTAGGTGGAGTGATTTGTTAGGTACCATTTGGTGATGAAAAGGGTTCAATGGAACTCTTTGGTTGAGGATCATTCATTTACTTATCAGGAGGATTTTCATACTGGCACGACTAAATCTCAAGGTTGATTTCTTCGAAATTCATCATGAGAATATAATAATTACAATTCCCAGGTTTTGAAGGTTGGGGGCCTAGAGGATTCTAGGCTGGTTGGGAAACCACATATCCTTGATGAGGGAATGGATTGGTAGGCATTGTTTATTGCGAAGAAGAAGGATTGGTTTGAGCTATGGGTTGCAACCCTCTAAATGTAGTTGTTTTAGCTTCCCATGCCTGATGCATTTAAAGGAGAAGGGGACATTCATGAGTATAATGGCCATAAGTCCCACAACAAGCACAAGGTTTATTAGTAATAAGATCCTTGTTATGCTTGAGTTGCCTGCCCTATTGCTGGGTTATGGGTTTAGACTGGTCATCCTTATTGGAATTAGGTTGTCTACCATGGTTTCCTTGATTACCTTGAGGTTGTTGGTTTTGGTTATCCTTCCCCTTGTTCTGTCTCTTGGGGTTGGGGGAATGGTAGCACTCCACTGGGTCTTTAGCTCTTTAGTCAACAAAAAATGGTGCCTCTACTAGTATAGAAATTCATAACCTTGGTGACTGTTGTTTAAGCAATTTTCAGTTTTTTTTTTTCAGATTTCCTCTTTCTCTCAATTTTTATTTTTATTTTTAGATTTCTACTATTTTTTTCTTCTCTTGGATTTTTGTGTCCTTTTTCTAGGTCACAATGACTATCCACATAGGAGAAGGCATAATATTCAATAGATATACTAAGCAAACAATTAGGAACATAATTCACTTTTTTTCCCAAAACATGCGCTCCCCAATGCACTTTTCAGGCCTTTTTCTGCATTTGGGCGCATTTAATAGGTCAAAACCTATGCCCTGTCTTTTTTCCAAATTATTTTCATATTTTTCAGATTTTATCAAGAGTGTTTATTATGTGTTAGGAATGGTTTTTTTTCTTTTATTGGTCAACCATAGGCCTTGATACATGTAGTATTTTTCTCATTTTGAGGAAGGAAAAATCCCCCCTAGGGTTTAGAGTGCACCTCTATCAAGTTGGAGAGAATTTTCTTAGTTGAGGAGTCTAGTGTGCAACACCTTCAACCATTGTTTTCGAACACTTTTTCTATTATTTTTTAGTCCTTTTTAGGACATTATTTCAGCACTTTGTTTCCTTTTGAGACTTGTGTTGTGTTTCTTCTCTAGGATCCCTTGAGCATCCGTATATTTACAACGTGTTTTCTACCATTTTCCAACATTTCATTTTCTATCTTTTGTTGGTTTTCTACATCACTTTTAGCAAAAAATTTCCTTCAGATTCTAGAACCTTAGACATTATATCTTTTGGCCATTTTTGTGTCTTTGATTTGCTTGTTTTCCATCACTTTTATTTCTACTTCATAGCCTTTCTGGGTGGGGAATTGCATGCTTGAGTTTGTTGTTATTTTACTATTCATTTTTACTATTATTTATAGTTTATGCACTTTATTTTTAGCAGCATTAGCATCATCAAAAAATGTTCAATTAAATCATCCACTTGACACATTTTTCACAAATGCGCACCTAAACCTGACGTGAGTTTGGTTACAACTGCCAAGCCAAGACTTGAGACACTCCACATAAATAATAACTTAAATCACATAGATTAAACCCACTTTGGAAATAGGGCCAAAAAATCTTTGTATTTAGGTTTAGGATTAGTGGAATAGGATTCCAAAAGCACCCATTGATCACTTACATTGAGACATAGAAAGTTGAGATTCTAGGGAGCTTAAAATCGTTCACAGTCTCATTGTCAAAACTGGTGTATGCCAAAGACCCATTTGAGATGGGGTTAGTCTTAGGTCTCAGTGTGCATGACTCTCCATGGGGATTGCCTAACTTGTTGGTATAGGGTAACACATTTTTGACTGACTACCAAGATTCCCAAGACACGATTTATCCTGTGTGACAAAGATAACCTTAGTGGCAAATATTAGGAAAACACCATATAGGGGTGGTTATGGGAAAAGAAGTAGCTCCTCTACCCTACCTTCCCCTAGACAACTATGCTTGTGGAGATTGTAACCCATCAGGTAAGAAGTCATTTGTAACGCCATCTGAAATAATAGAACTAGGACTTGTTTGAGGATTTATACCACCTTTAGGCTAGAGGTCATTTTCATTTTGATTAGATGTGTTTCCTTGGATTATAGTAGCATATCATTATAGTTATTTTACACTTGGGACCACTGCACTAGTTGTTTTTGTGTTGTTTTTTACTCTCTTCCTTCATCTTTACCCCTTATCCTTTAGAGTCATCATTTTGTCCCGACACCATTTCACCCCCTAGGTGTCTGTCACAGAGAATTCACGCCTTTACACTCAGTTTCATTTAGGATATCCTCTTACCCCTGCTCATCGAGTTAAGATCCATCCTTCTAGTCCTCCATTGAGTCTATACACAGACTCTAGTTCTTCTAATTCCTCAATGTCTTCCTCTTATTCTGCATCCTCCCGACCCCACACCACTACCATCTCTAGAGATAATGCGAGCGATGGAAACCAAGATGGTACCACTAGTCCTAACTAGGGTAACCCTCAAGAAGGAAATATCAGAGCCTCTTCAAGTATGGCCACTAATCAACCTCTTCTTCCCTACATGGTTGGCTTGAGCCTCCTCGATGTCAGCCAACTCATCAATGATTCCCTTTTCCATGACCAGAATTGGCCTCCCATGGCCACCAAACTTCCCTCAGACATTCCCAAGTTTGAAGGTAATCCAAGAGAAAACCCTCTTATTTATAACAAAAGGCATAGTCTAATTTATATACCAAATAGAATTTTTCACCAAAATTTGGGAAAAAATATTCAAGAATGAATGTGATTTTGTGTTCTTTAGAATGCATTTTTGAATGCATAAATGGATTTATCACCCTAAAAAACCTTGAGGGAACTCAGATTCTGCAGATTAAACAACTTAAACTCAAGTTTCTAAAAATCTCTATCGGATTTTGATTAAAATTAACCATAAAATATGTTGTGAAAAATGTCATTTCATCTATAAGTTAGACTATGCCATAACAAAATTTTGAGATAGACTGAGAACTAGAAAATAAACATATATTATTGACTAAATCAAAATCTAGTTAATCTGAATATTTTATGATATTTTTTGAGAGGCAAAATATATTTGAAATGGTCAAATATCTTTATTTAGAAAATGGTTAAAGTAATTCATAAATAAAAAATTATTTATTAATTACTTTATGAGGATTAAGTCTAATATGGATTGAAATAATCATTAAATAATTATTTAACAATTATATCAGGAGGAAAATAGGGGATAAAGATGGAATAATCAATAAATAATTATTTATAGAGACAATAAATAAATAATGATTTATTTAATTATTCTCTTGGGATTTTTTGGATTTTAATGAAAAATAATTTTGGAAAATGGTTCACTAAATTATTTCTTATGATGAAAGTGGGTTTTACTATGGAAAAGCTCATCCTACATGGTGTATTTCGATGAACCTAGTAAGAAATGGCTAGGTGAACATTTTTTGGTGGTAACAATACTTACTATTGCTTTACAATTATCCTTTATATAAATTCTTTCAATTTATATCCAAATTGAAAAGCTATTATGTACATTACAAATAAATTTTTTCTGGGGAAAAAACCATAATTTTTATTATGGAAAAGAAAAATGCATTATGTATATGCACTAATGTGCATTAAAAAGTTGGCTAAAAAACCATCCAAGAAAAATTAAAAATAGAAAGTCTGTAAAAATCCCTTATCATGTCTAAAATAATGTCCAACAACAAAAGATACGTGGAAAATAAAAGCTACATAAATACATATCCTCCTAGTCACCTAGTTATTTTATTAAAGAGATCAAAAGATACATAGATTTGTAGTGAGTCCTATTAAATATGCATCTGTGGGCCCTTTGTGAAATGCTTGTGATAACATTTTGAAATATTATCATCTATCTGATCAAATACTTTCCAAGTGTCTAGAACCTGCAAAGCATTTGCTTTAGATAATGAGTCTGCAATGGAGTTTATTTCCCTATAAATATGAAGACATGAAATCCGATCAAAAGCATGTTTTAATTGTAAAATATCTTCAAGGATTGGACACAGTATGTGGATGTGACATATTAAAATCTAAGTAAACCAATTTATAACAATCATAGAGTCACAAAAAATATGCTATTGACTACATTCCTTCTTAATAGAAAATAAAAGAAGAAGAATGAGGTAGAGTAACTCAAAATAAATATTTGTTCCTCTTCCCAAACCAATCTAAAGCTTGAAAAAATGATTCTCCTGTATGTATAAAATTTTCCCCCTCCCCCTTACATTCACCCCCAACTAAAGAAGCCTCCTGAAACAATGCCCAAGGGTAAAATCAGTCTACTACTTCAGCAATTATATTACAAGGATTATGTGCAAGTTCAATAGCAGATAGGATAGAGAAAGTGTAAATGACATGTGCTATAACTATGCCAGGAGTATTAGAATTGTCTTGTATATTTCATTATTCCTATAGATCTAAATTCCCCATCTAATAAGTGAAGGTAAACACTTATTCCTTTTTGAATTTTCTTGTTCCCACCATTGCATCTAGACAACATTGATAGATTCACGCTGCTGATTTGAGACAATTCCCCAGTAGTTTCTTATTGAGTTCTGTACTCCCAAAGTGAAAGAACAAGAAAGAAAAAGGTGATCCACAGTCTCCTCAGTGTTGTTACATAGAGGACACTCGTTGGGACCAACCATGCATCTTTTTCTTGAATTTTCCTAGGACTTTATTTTCCAGGGTGCACCACAGGAACGTGACTGGAATAAACCCGCTTTAGCTCGGAAGATAAATTTTCGTAATTTCCTCCACAGCTAGGCCATCTCCCCTAGTCTTCGTACATTAATAATAAACAAATAGCCTGACTATGGAGGATATTCCCCAAAAGGTGAATGCACCCAACACAAATAATCTTCCCTATCTTTGAGACGAACATGGGAGATGTTGAAAGAAGCAGTGTAATTTTTCCATTATTCAAATTAGTCAATTGGTAGGTTAATATGGTGGGAATGATCCCATCCTTGAGCCCAAATGGATGTGCAAGAATTATTGGCCACCTAGTTCAGATTGATCCTTCCATTTGTATTTAGAAAATTTACCAACTCAAGAGGCAAGAAAAAAATTTCTCCACATCCCACCCAAGGATCAATATCAATCCTCACATTTTTGTCATTCCCATATTTCTAATCTAGGCCTTCTTAAACCCCTGAGAACGAGGATAAAATAACTTTCCAAATAACCAAAAACTTTGGCCTCTTCTTATTCAGGGAGTGTATCCATTCTTCAAGTGTGCAAGGGTGGATATACTTCTTAGATACAATGGTTGTCTACAAACTATCAGAGGATATTTGATCTGAATGGAAAATGCCATCAACCCATGGTACTCATCCACCCATATTATTCATCGACCCATGGAATTTACCCATGGTATTGTAAATGGCATCTGCCCGTGGTATTGTAAAATCCACCCATGGTATTCATTCACCCATGGAATTGACCCGTGGCATTGTAACTGAAAAATACTATAAGTAACAAGTCACATTTTGTAAAAGGACAGATTGTCCGCCACAATGTAGCCTTTACAGTTCAGAGGCATGTAGCCACACATCTCTTCTCAGAGATAAGCTACCATCACCCTAGCTGGTTTATTTTCATTACTATTTTAAATAAAATTTTCTTTGTGGTTTTGTTTATTGGGCATTCTCCTCTTTTTCTTCTGGCAATTCAACTTTTCAGATCTTGGGGGTCTCTACCCCAAGATCCATTTCAATTTTTCAGATCTTGGGGGTCTTTTCCCCAAGATCCATTTAAATCTTTTAGATCTTGGGGGTCTCCCCCCAAGATCCGGATCAGTGGTATCAGAGCAGGTTATGATTCCATGGGAATGAGGGTTTCATGCATATTTCAGTCTCAATTTTTTTGCAGGAATTCTTTTGGGCGGCGACTTTTTAGATCAGATCTAAAACATTGGGTACAAAATTTACAAAAACAAATACCATATCTAGATTTCTCTCGAAAAATCACCCAATTTCAAAAAACAAATGGGTCAAATCGGAGTCCGGATGTGGGAGATATTGCTGATTTAAAATCAGCTATTTTATCAAAAAATTTGTGACGGCTGAACTATTGTAGCATGAATCTGAGATCTCAGAGTGTCTAGATAAGGATTTCCAAATCATGGGAAGATGCAAAATGATCATTATGCTTCTAAAAACAGGTTATAATAAATATTCTAAGTTATATTGGCTGAGTTATGTCCATTTTAATTCTGGAGCGGCATTCGGAGTGGGTTCCCATTGGAGACGTGCCCTCCCACCCCACTTTAGTGGGCACCTGCTTCACATTCATCAGTTTCAACATAGCAGCATTTGGCTTGGGTTATTTGGAGATGTGCCCTCCCACCCCAAGCTATGTAGGCACCTGCTACTTCATCAGCAACCAACATCATGGTTATGGGTCAACCGCATAAAATCCTTATCATCGAAGTCCATTTGCTAGACCGCACACTGTCAAAATCACAGTTGGTCACAAGCATTACATGGTATCTCTATCATCGGATCTTCGTTTATCAGGGTTTTGGGTTAACCACATAAAACCCTTATCTTCAGTGGCTCTTCATATTCAACAAAGGCTTCACAGAGGGAACTTTACGCAATGGGGACCATTGCTTCTCAAGGAGGGAGGAATGGTCCGAATGGAAAATGGCATCAACCCATGGTACTCATCCACCCATATTATTCATCGACCCATGGAATTTACCCATGGTATTGTAAATGGAATCTGCCCGAGGTATTGTAAAATCCACCCATGGTATTCATTCACCCATGGAATTGACCCGTGGTATTGTAACTGAAAAATACTATAAGTAACAAGTCACATTTTGTAAAAGGACAGATTGTCCGCCACAATGTAGCATTTATAGTTTAGAGGCATGTAGCCACACATCTCTTCTCAGAGATAAGCTACCATCACCCTAGCTGGTTTATTTTCATTACTATTTTAAATAAAATTTTCTTTGTGGTTTTGTTAATTGGGCATTCTCCTCTTTTTCTTCTGGCAATTCAACTTTTCAGATCTTGGGGGTCTCTACCCCAAGATCCATTTCAATTTTTCATATCTTGGGGGTCTTTGCCCCAAGATCCATTTCAATCTTTTAGATCTTGGGGGTCTCCCCCCCAAGATCCGGATCAATATTTGTCTCCATCCAACTTTCACAACCAATGCCTTTGCAAAGCATTGGAGGTGTTTTATACCCCACCCACTCCACATCTTTGGCAAAGAAATTTTATCCCATTTAACCCCAGGGAAGACTCGAAAATATTTTGACCCCAACCATAAAAATTGAAAACATGTCTTACGTATAGAATTCAAAACTCCTTTGGGATCTAGGATAAGGATATCCAAAATACTAAAATAACTTCCAAGGAAAATTTTATCAGGACCAATATGTTGGCTCTAGACCATGATTTGAGACTCCATACATTTAATCTCTCTTCAACCTTTGCAGTTAGCTAATTCCAGTTGGTCTTTCTATAGTCACTGGGATTCAAGTGGAACCCCAGATATTTTAAACCTTGATTAAAATTGTTAGAATGAAAAGGAAAAATAATATGAGCATAATTTGGTAGACATCCCATAATAGACCAAGAGGAAAGAGAGTAGATTTATAAACATTTACCTACATGCCTATATCATTTTCAAAAAGTGATAGGGCCTATTTGATCATGTTTGGGTCCATCACAAAATAATAAAATATTAGCCATGTACAAATATGAGTGATTGTCAGATCATCAACTACAAAAACACCACTTAAGTCACCCCTTCGTTTTGCTTCAAATAGCAACATACTAAGGCCCTTAGCCACCAACATAAATAAAAGAGGGGATATAGGGCAACCCTATTTCAAACCTCATTGAGCGTGGAAAAAAGTCGAAGATGACCGATTTACTACAAATAATATTGTGGTTATGCAACTCATAACCTATTTTATAAAAGGTACTTTAAATCCCTCATGGGTCAGTAGAAATCTTATATATATCAACCTGACTCTATCATATACTTTAGAAAGGCCAATTTTTATC
Organism: Pinus tabuliformis; assembly: GCA_031772625.1. NCBI lineage: Eukaryota > Viridiplantae > Streptophyta > Pinopsida > Pinales > Pinaceae > Pinus > Pinus tabuliformis. The sequence goes on from CM062814.1 coordinate 671,208,215, forward strand.
ACCAAACCTTTGATTTCCTTGGATTTTAAACTATGAATCCTTTCTTGAGAAACCCCAATTGCCTCATGTATTTGTCAACATTCGAGAAAGGCAAATTGTTCCTTAGATACCTTTTTGGATACAATCAGTTTTAGCCTATTGGATATGATTCTTTCAATGACTTTGTATATGTAGTTGCATAGTGATATAGGCATGAAGTCATCACAGGATTGTGGAGTATCTGATTCTGGAATGAGGGAAATAAAGGTAGAGTTAAAATAATCAAGCATCCTACCAAACTATCAGGAGTCCTCAACCACCCTAAAGAGATATCCCTCCAAAATATCATGAAGCCCCATAAAAATTCCACATACCAACCACCAAGACCAAGGATTTTATCCTTTTGAAAACCATGGAAGAACTTTTGCAACTTAGCCTTAGTCACTAGGTTCATTAAATACTAGTTTTATTCATCTCCTGAGAACCTAGGTAAAGATCGATCCAATAAGATTACCTCAACAATGGTCACCTCAAGAGGTACCTTATATAGGTTACTGAAGTGGTTTTTTTCCATCTTTGTAATATCTTCAAATGATGAAGATCTACCTCCATCCTGCTCATCAAGAGCCCAAATAGTGTTGTGTCCTCAACATCCCTTAGTAAACTATTGAAAATAATTCATGTTTTCATCATCGCTCTTCAACCATATGTCTCTACTTTTATGCATTCAATTCTCCTCCTTTTCTTCTAAAATTATCCTTTTGAAAGCCTCTAATTGAATGACCCTATGTTCAGAGTCCTCAGATAAATACCCCCCCCCCACACCAAGAGCTTCCAGATGCTCCAACTCTTCCTACACAACTTTAAGATATTCCTCCTCCCTCTGTATTTTGAGGGAAAACTACTCAATCATAGTCTTCTTAACCCTTTTAATATTTTCAGTAAAGTGAACAACAATAGACACATCCCCATCATGCTTGAAAGGAATCCAATTTTCAATGACTAGATTGAAAAAAAATCATATTTTAACCATGATACATTGAATTTGAAGGGGATTCTTGGTTTGTTAAAACCCCCTTTCATTTCAAGAAAAAATGGATATTGATGATTAGATTCACCCCCCATGGGCCAATCCAATGATGAAATAGAGTATTTTCCAATAAAGAATCTACCATAAGAAACTGATCTATCCACCCGACACCCATGACATCCCCAATCCTCCTATTTCTCCAGGTATGATTGTACTTAATCAAATCCACATCACACAGTTTGTGTTCTTCCACAAGGTGAATGAAATAGTCAATAGGGAGTCCATGTGGGCATGAGGACCCCAAGTTTCATAAGATCCAAGATAAAAGTTTAAATCCCCCCCCCCCCTACCACTAAATTATCAACTTTCATAAAAGATCGAGACATCAACAAATCCTAGAAATCAATCCTTTCTTGGAAAGGCCCATAAATATTGACCATCTTTAGTTCCTTCCCCAATCTAGAATAGATCCATATCAGATCCTAAAGTGCCTATAATATTGATATTTTTTTTGTTAAAACTTATAGCCAAACCCCCATATCTACCTTGTGCATCAAATTCCATAAAAATCCATCCCTGAAGGAAATATTCCAAAGCCCTTACTATCGATTCCCCATTCCCCGATGTTTTTTGTAAGAAAATAATGTTTGTATGTTCAAAATTTACTAACCTACTCAAAGCTAGATTTTTGGAAGGGCTAGCCACACCCTGACAGTTGAAGGAGAGAAAAATCATTTGGGAACTAGGTCAGGGCCTGCATGCACTTCTCTATGCACCCCAACAATAGCCCTTTGTCAACTGGCTGTAATGTCTAGATTGGTATTAATTTTTTCCCTTGAGATATTATATTTTCGTCCTTGCATATGCCCTCCAGGCTTGATCAAGGAAGAAGGGCCCAAGCCCCCAATACCTAAGATGGAATCCCTCTTCTTACAATTGGATCAAAGGTTATGTTATGAGTTAGATTCATAATAAGTCACCATAGCAGTAGATAGGGAAGATATTGAAGATGTGCAAGAAGTAGGGGTAGTGGGAATATGAGAGGAGGCATGATAAAATTTGAGCAGAGAAGGGGAAATAAAAGTTAAATATGGAGACTGAGAGAGATGTTCTGGCCCCATATAAAGTGAGAAGAAAGAGCTAATAAGATTTGAAATAGGGAGAGAAGAGAGAAATTACCAAGAGAGGATATTCCTAAAGAGGATGAACCACCCTCATATGTATTGATCCACCCATATTTTGTTGATGTGTTGCCCATAGTATTTACACCCTCATCCATCATCGTAAGCTTTGGAGTATCTTATTGTTGTACCTAGGGAGTGGTCTTCATCGGTAGACATCTAGATTGTTCCTCCTTCCCCCTCCTGTTATCTCCCTCATGTGAATCCTTCAGATCTTTCTTGCCTGAAAAAGGTAGTGAGAAATCCTTCAAGATGTGACTATGTTTATAACATTTATGGCACCTAAAGGGAATTCCTTAATAGTCCAGAACCCATCGATGAGTAAACCCCAATAGTTTATATTCAGCTCTACATAAATCCCTTCGCAAGTCCAAGTTTACAGGTATCCTTTCCATAACCATCTTCCCACTAGTTTCATAAGACCTATCTACTTCCCAAAAAGCCCCTAATTTATTCCCAATAATCATGAAAATGTTCATGGACCAAAGTTGTGGCGACGGGCTAGGGAGACTTACCCACATAGGGGCATAGCCCAATTTTTCACGATTGGAATCGAATAATGGGTTTCGTCATTTCATAATCAATGACAAAGAATCAATACTCCATGTTTTACCAAGGACTCAGTTGATCGCTTCCACTGAATTGAATTTGAACATGAACCAACCCTAAGTAAGGGTGGTTACCTTAGGGGATTCATTCAAATATTTCCCCCATACCTTCTTTCTTCACTCAGTAAGAGATCAAATAAGAGTAATCTTCCTCTTGCCCATCCCAAAACCACCTTTATAGATATCTCCATAACTTCGCCTAACTAAACATTTTCTTGAAGCACCAAATTTTAGTCATCAATTTTAATTTTAGCACACTTTCCTTTTTTTCCTTTTTCCCCACACTATGTTGGTCATTTGAGATTTCCCTAGGTTCTAGGGTTTCCACTTGTTTTTCAATCCCATCATCTCTCCCCGAAGGCCTATTATTATCCCCCATCTAAGTAATTGAGTAATTATTAGGTCCCCCGAAAAAAAACCCTTCAAACCCTAGGGGAGAAACTATAAACAAATAAATCCCAATCCTTTTCACATGGACATAATCAAACTCTTCTCTGAAATCCCCTTGAAAAGAGCCTCCTGCCTAAGAAATCCCTGTGCCATCCACAACCATCCCATTTCGTGACTACTTAAAACCAAGGATTTCCCCGAAGAAAATACCAAGAAATTGGTCGTTTTGAGGAGCACCGATGCACCGATCACTGCATGCATCTGAGGTTGAAGTGCTAACCCCCAACAAATTTTGCGACCCTAACATCAATGGTGAACCCTGACCCTATTTAAAAGGGAAAATAAGAGAGAAAACTAAAGGGGCATCTGATATTACTGTCTCCCGAAGATGAAGTGTTGCATTAACTCCCGGGTCAATAGAGCCAGTTGTCCCCAAAACCTCCAACACATGCATATGAGGTGGCATCTCTATCCAAATAGGGACATAATCACTAAGGTCAAATGAATAGTCCATCACTTCCTCCACTCTACCAACACCCTCAACCATGGGCTTATCCATTCAACCACTAACATGAAATAATATAAAACAACCTGCAAGCATAATCTATCCCTTACCTACAAATTACTCATCAACTAAAAATTACATAAATCTATAATATTCCCATCTTGATATGAAAACCCTCACTACAAACCTACAACCTTCCTAAGCCACAGAGCTACGACCATGTACATTACAAATATGTCCTTAAAAAATTAATTATACACATTATTATAACCCTAAATCAAATAATATTAAACCCCTCCTTTACCTTTATTATTTTTTATTTTTTAAAACTTATACCTTTATTACCATAATCCTCTTCACATCATACCTAAATTATTACACTCAACTTTAGCAATCCATTAACCTTATATTATCATTATAATATATATGAAATCTATCATTATTCATTCCATTCTCTTCAAAATTATTATATTAACCTTCTCTCCGTTATTCTCTTTCATATTATATCCAAAATATGTTTGCCTATGTTAAAGCATCACTAACATGAAATAATATAAAACAACCTGCAAGCGTAATCTATCATTTACCTACAAATTACTCATCAACTAAAAATTACATAAATCTATAATATTCCCATCTTAATATGAAAACCCTCACTACAAACCTACAACATTCCTAAACCACAGAGTTACGACCATGTACATTACAAATATGTCCTTAAAAAATTAATTATACACATTATTATAACCCTAAATCAAATAATATTAAACCCCTCCTTTACCTTTATTATTTTTTATTTTTTAAAACTTATACCTTTATTACCATAATCCTCTTCACATCATACCTAAATTATCACACTCAACTTTAGCAATCCATTAACTTTATATTATCATTATAATATATATGAAATCTATGATTATTCATTCCATTCTCTTCAAAATTATTATATTAACCTTCTCTCTGTTATTCTCTTTTATATTATATCCAGAATATGTTTGCCAATGTTAAAGCATTAAGAAATCTTAATATATTATTTTAGTCTCATAATTCCCAATGTCGTGGATTTGACCTATATACATTAAGGTTTCTCCTCGTATTATAATAAAACTTTATTTTAATTATCTATCTCTAATTCATGACCCAAAAAAGGGGGAAGACTACATCATAAAAAAATAAAGTGAAAAAGTCTTTGATGTATGTCACTTGACTTTATTAACTCTAGACAATGCCACGTGCATGGTCCACAAAAACTTATTTTAAGAGTGGTTTAGCATTGCTGAAGAGAGAGACTCGGGCCCTCCAATACATCTGGTCTTCATCTTAAAATTAAAATGAATAAAAATTAAAAGACTCGCTTTAAACAACGTCCAATGAAGGGAACTTGATTATGATGCCACATCAAGGCTATAAACCATTTAATTGGTTGTGTGTTCAACATTATGCTTGGTATTAAAGAAGAATTTATTTTCCCAACCGTGGTTAGCTGCGTATTAAATGGTTTTTATGATGGAATGGATCTTAGTGCATTTCTTGCATTCATTTTACAGTTATATAATATTATGCTAGAAAATACCTGTTATGACTTTGTTTGAAATGATTTCAAGTTTTCAGTTCGGGTGAGTACGAAGATTGAGAGGTGGTCTTGGGGTACAAGCACACCCTACTGTCTTGATGAGCGCATTAAGAGGAGGGGGCGCAGCTCGACCCCAACATGCATTCACATGTAGTTTCACACGTAGCTATTAGTACGAATGGAGGGTTGATGGAATTTGCTTTTTTGGTATTTTGCATAGGTGGTTGGGGCAGGAACGATGTAGTGCCCACTCTAGTTTTTTGACTTTGATATGATATTATTCTTTGATATATTATTTTTTGAGGACGGTCTTGGGGTACAAGCACACCCTACTGTCTTGATGAGTGCATTAAGAGGAGGGGGCGCAGCTTGACCCCAACATGCATTCACATGTAGTTTCACACGTAGCTATTAGTACGAATGGAGGGTTGATGGAATTTGCTTTTTTGGTATTTTGCATGGGTGGTTGGGGCAGGAACGATGTAGTGCCCACTCTAGTTTTCTTACTCTGATATAATATTATTCTTTGATATATTATTTTTTGAGGACTATAAGTTGAGTATCCAAATATTTGATTTTTACTATGAGTGGATGTGATAATAATTGTTTTTCAGTTTGATGTTATGAAGATAATAATAGTGATGGACATGTTTTATGATTATGTTTAATCGTATGATGGATTCATTATGTGTCTGTGTACATCAGTTCTTGCTCACAGTTACAAAAATGTTGATGATTATGTCATGATGATGATTTAACATAAAAAAATTTATTGGTGACTAACAGTATCAGTCAAATATTACTAATGATCATTGAGTGTGGTAGGATACGACCCATGTGCACTTGCATGTGATGAATTGGCAACCTATGGTTTGGTTTGAATTACGTACCATTGTCTCAATAAATTTTTAAAGTTCAATTTGAAATTCTGTGGTGAATTCTAATGCCATGATAGTGGTTATAGGCACATGTTAGTTGCTTGGCCAAACGACTCGCACATGGATGATGGGGCTATACAGATAGATGGAACTTCATGGGAGGGGTGGGACAACGTCCCTAATTTCACCTGCTAGCACTCCCACCGTGACTTGGGATGGAAGGTGTTGGGATACCTTCGCCTTGAAGATCACAATGCCATGGGGCAAGACACTAGATTGGTCGCACATGAGGATTTTACTTGGGGGTGTGCATCAAGGTGGATTCCTTGCTCCCCAACACCATTAGTCTCACTATAGCGAGTGACATAGGAGAGGATAGCGGTCTCCATTGTCACACTTAGTTTTTCCACTCATAGTTATTGGATGCTTGAAGGGCAAGCGACATGGCATCCTTGGAACTTCAAGGGAAGTTCCTGAAGGGCATGACTGACTTGGCACCCTTGGCATCAAGAATAAACTAATTAATGTGGCACACTTGGAACTTTGAAGGGAAGTTCTTAAAGGGTGTGAGCGTTGGAAAATGTATGTATTTACCATTTATTTTTTTATCTTATCCTTTGAATCATAACTCCTTTACATTCTGAGATGGTAATATGTTAAAGAATTATGATAGAATTAAGGAGATTTGCGATTGATACAAAATAACTAATTATTGTCTTTTTCTATACAGAAAGTGAAGGAAATAGAAAACCACTATTCGAGAGGAAAAGACAAAGCAGAAGCAATTGTTGTCCCTTTGACAAGAAGCCGTATCCAGACGAGGAGATCAAGATCGGAGTGCATGGTCCAGGGAAAGGAAGAGAAAAAGTAGCATCAGCGCAAGAAGACAAAGCGATAACTGGAGATCAAAGATAAAGTGAATCCCTCAGGATCCTTTGATCCTGAGGGATCGCTACTTCAACACTTATCGGTACTCTTGATACTTCTGCTTGGCCATTATAAAAAGGGACAATGCTGGTAGCCTAAGGGGCAGATTTATTGTCAATTTGTAGAACTTACTGTTGTAATCTGAACTTTTATCATCGACTCTCTTTGAAGAGCGATAGTTGTAACTCTGCCATTTATGGTTAATATATAACTCAGTTGTTGTTCCATTATCTGATCCTGGAGTAAACGCAACAGTGCTTCCCTAGTGGTTAAGGGCCCGGACCTAGTGGATCCACTTGCTTCTTGTACCACCATTTTACAATTACAGTTGTGTGTGGTTTGATTTCCTTTGCATTTCTTTAATTCTCTTTATTCGGTAATCTTCAATTTCTGAACATTTCACTGAATTTCTCTGTTATATCGAAATCGTAATTGGATAGCAAGATTATTATTCACAACTTAAAATGCCATGTTTTTCATTATGAAACAATATTGCACTGTCTAATTCGGATTCTATTGTTCATTTACAGTTGTGATTGCTGTTCATTTTCATTTACAGTTGCAATTGTTGTTCATTTAACTACGGTTCACTTACTATTGCAATTGCTATTCATTTAACTGTCGTTCAATTACAGTTGCAATTGGCGTTCCTTTATACCTGTAGTTAATGTCCATTATGCTAGAATAAGATTACTGATTCAATTACTCTATAGTTGTTGTGTGGTTACACTTAATTAGGTTTGTTGTTCCTTTCTTAGTTAAAGATTGTTGTTCAATTCATTTCGGTTAAGATTGTTGCTCAATTCATTTCTATAGATTAAGCTTTGTTGTTCGACCTTTTCAATATATTTAGTTGTTGTTCCTTTTCTGCTAATTGAATTGTTATTTCTAGTATTTACTTTAGTGTGGATAGAAAGATCTACAATTGTAACGAACATTGTCTACTGCTGTCTAAGTTCTCAGATTGGAGATCTTGTCTGTGATTGATTTTCATTTACATCAATTTACAAGGGAAAGAGTTATCATTACTGCATCCTTGATTGATGATTGTTGTAGTTTCTTGAGTGAATGATTTAGTTACAGAGCATTTAAGTTTCTTGCTATTGCAATTAGATTTTATTTCCAGCATTGATTTACTTTTGTAAGCACTATACTACGAACATTACTCTTGAACAAGTGACCACCTCAGACTGAGTACACTCTTGAGATAAAAAATCATCCCTGGATTGATAATTAATGTAGGATAAATAGGGGTTGAAAGACACTTTTTTATCACTCAACATTTTCACGCCGTTTCCGGGGAGTGTGTAGCCATTTGTTTCTTTTGAAAAGAAAGTAGTGTAAGTCCTTGCTAGGAGAGAGTTGGGTTTTAAAAACATAAGGTAAGAACCTGCGTATGGAGCATGTAACAGCCCTACTCCCCCGCCCGCTTTCCTGCAAATTTGTTGATTATTTTGGGTAGAAATAAGTATTTGATTTGTGTGCATGATTAAGCAGAAAAAGCCTGAAAAGAATCCCAAACCACTACCAAAACCTGATAAAGCTAAGGGACCGGTGACCCTTAGCCGATCGACCTTTATAGACGACATCATTAAAAAAGCAGAATCTCAACCGTCAGTAGGTTCTATAGAAGTTGCTTCTAGACAACCTACTAGCTCCCTTCGGGCCACAGAATCACCATCTATAGCCTTTGCTGAGGTGCACAGCCAAACAGAGGAGCAAGATTTTCAAGAAATTGAGAATTCTAGCCCAAAATCATTACAAGAAGGGAACGTTAGTAATCTCTGTGAAGGAGGAGGAGAAACAGGGGAAACCGAAGAACCAAGATCTCCTCTTGGAATAGTTCAGCCACTAAGCAACCTAGATAAGGGAAGTGCTGTCAAAATCATCCAGAACAAAGCTGAAGAACCTGAAGAGCTAAGACCCCCCCAGACATTAGTTCAGCAAGGAACCCTCATCATCCCAGATAAAGCAAGTGTTGTTAAGGCCATTCCTACTCCTTCTAGCCAGCCAAGGAATACCTCCCTAGAAATCCCAGAAGGATATTGGCACATATTTGACCAAATGGCCCAGAACTAGCAAACACCCCAAACCTCCACACTGCAATATCCCATTGTAGATACTACAATTAATGCACCTATGAAGACCATTCCTCTCCAGCATATTCCTACATTCTATGGCCTAATATCAGAAGATCCAGACACATTTTTATTTGAATTCGATGTATTGTGCTAGGGGTATGACTATACCACTGATCCCCAAAAGCTAAAATTATTTCCCTCCACATTAAAAGGAGCAGCTTTACGATGGTTCATGGGGTTAGGTGGAGGTGTTATAAACGACTGGGATTAGATGAAAGGTGCTTTTCTAAAGAAGTATCAGGATTATTGTAGGTCTAGAGAATTAAAGGATGAAATATTTCAGATGGTAGCCAAACCTAATGAGACACTAGAAGAGTATGTTGAACATTTTCAATATAATCTTCAAAGATCTCCTTATGCATCATTACCCTTACCTGACAATGTGTTAAAAACGACATTAATTAAAGGGATGAAGGAACAATGGGTTGAAACACTAAATATTATGGGAAAAGGTGACATCTATCAATAAAATTTTGCTGACATTATTGATTTGTGCATCAAGAGTTCACGAGGCAATACAAGGCTAAAACCAACGGAACGTGACATGCTCATAAGGGACAACAAGATCTCTGGTGGAGGAGTAACCCACGCAAAAATCGGGAATTTACTAGAGAATTTCAAAACTGATATATTGGGGACTCTAACAACGCAACTTGATATTATGCAAGCTAAACAGAAACAAATAGAAGTAGAGCAAAATCTGGCAATATTCTGCCCGAAATGTAGAAAGATACACAGCCATAAAGAGTGCCCACTGGATGCAGTTCAAGTCTGTGCTATTTGTACAAAAGATCACTCCACGGAGAACTGCCCCTCACTCCCGGGTTTGAGAGCAGTGTACAGCAAAGTGGAAGAAGAATCAAAACCAGTGTACCTACTCAATCAACGCCATCAATGGCAGCCACGACAACCAGGTATGCCCTTCGATCCACATTCTTCTTTCCAACCTCCGCAATATCATACAATGTGGAAAAATCAGCCTGCCTTTTTAAGTTGGTCACAACAACCATTTCCTTCATCACCATGGCTAAATCAAACAAACCAACCTAATTGGCCAAATTTTCCCTACTCTCCACCATATTGGCAAAACAATGCATATCCAACACAATGGTCCTCTCCCACTTCGCAGAGTCAAGCCTGGTAGTCAAATTGGCAAAGACCGATGAATCAGCCAGCTGAAACCATCCCTCTCCCTCAACCCACACTGCCAGTGCCATATACATTACAAAAAAAATCCCCAGTCCAACTTAACCCAAATAATAGACTGGTTCAATCTGTTCAAATAATCGAAACACCAGAACTAGAAACAAACGTATGGGAGTGCAACAACCTTCAATTAAGATCTGGGCGCATAATAGAAACTGAGGGAGATAAAAATGCTCAAGTTGAAAATCCGTTACCTATAGAACAGCCACTACAAGAAGAGGATGTAGTCAGATAACAAACTCACGACCAAGCAACCATGTCTTCTCCCCCATTCCCAGAACGATTAATCATACCACGCCCTATAGAACATCTTGACTTTGATCTTTTGGGAGAACTAAGAAATTTGTGTATAAAAATCCCACTCCTCCAAGCTATCCAAGATATCCCAATATATGCAAAAACCATCAAAGAGCTATGTATAAGAAAACCAAAGAGGAGAATAACAACTAACCCAACTGTCCAAGTAGTTGGCACCCTATCTGATCTGTTATCAGGAAGAGAAGCACCTGTCAAATATGAAGACCCAGGGAATCCTATAGTGACCGTGCAAATCAATGGACAAATCTTTTCAAATGCTTTAGTTGATTTAGGGGCTGCAATTAATATTTTAACCACCACTTGTCAAAAACTTGGCATTACATCAGTGGAACCAACCTCCACCTTATTAGAACTGGCTAACCGATCAGTAGTTAGGCCAGAAGGTACACTACATGATGTGATGGTATCCGTAGATTCTTGGGAATACCCTGCCGACTTTCTGATAATCAACCCCAAAAACCAACTCAATGGACACCCTTTAATCTTAGGTAGACCTTGGCTTGCAACTGTTGATGCTTATATTGGCTGTCAACAAGGCAATATGACTATAACTAGAGGGAGTAATATCAAGAATCTAGATCTATACCCTCCAGCCCAGCCAAGTTTAACAATAGTGAAAACCAACAAACAACCTGTATCATACCTCACAAAAAACATTAAGTCCCCATTAACCATAGAAGATGCCCTTGATTTTAAAGACCAAACAGAGGATGATGTTATTAACAATTTTATTAACCAATCCGAATCCAAATCCCATGTACAATGTCACATGATAGAGGCAACATTTGACAATGAACTAGAATAAGATCCCCTCAAAGACACTCATGATCAATCAATACCCACTACCTCTGTTTCAAACATCAAAACTATAGAGATTGAGCCAGGAAAAACTTTGAACATTAAAAAAAACCTGACTCCTGAACAAGAAGAGAAGCTGGTCCAACTACTGAGAAAATATAAGGAAGATTTTGCATGGGATTATCCAAACATGAAGGGAATTGATACCTAGTTATGTACGCACCACATTTATACAGAAAAGGATGTTAGACCCGTTCGTCAACCCCAACGGAGACTCAACTCTCATCTGAAAGATATTGTGAAAGATGAGTTACAAAAAATTTTAGATGTAAACTTTATTTATCCAATCTATGATAGCAAGTGGGTCTCTCCACTAGTAGTGGTGCCAAAGAAGAATGGGAAGTGGAGGATTTGTGTAGATTATAGAGAATTAAACAAAGCAACCCAAAAAGACCACTTTCCTCTTCCATTCATTGATCAGGTATTAGACACATTAACAGGAAAGAAATTATTTTCTTTCTTGGATGGCTTCAATGGATACAATCAGATTCAGATTGCCCATGAAGACCAAGATAAAACTACTTTTACCTGTCATTGGGGAACATTTTCTTACAGAGTCCTACCCTTTGGCCTATGCAATTCCCCTGGCACATTTCAGAGGGCTATCCTCAACATCTTTTCAAATTTAATAAATGAAGGGCTCGAAGTATATATGGATGATTTCACACCATATGGAGATGATTTTGAGCCAACACTAGACACATTGGAAAAGTTGCTGCAACGATGTATTGCCACCAGGCTCTGCTTGAGCCACGAAAAGTGCTATATGATGATGATCGAAGGGCTCATCCTAGGTCATTATATCTCAACAGCTAGAATACAGGTAGATCCAGCCAAAATTCAAATAATTTTTTTAATACCTACTCCTACCACACAGACAACGGTACACATTTTTCTAGGATTTTTTGGTTATTATAGAAGATTCATAGAGCATTTTTCTCAAATAGCTGCACCTCTATATGCACTGATAGGGAATGTTGATTTTATTTGGATAGATAAATGTGACCATGCTTTTGAGGATCTGAAAAATATTGTGTCAACAACCCTAGTGCTCAGAGGCCCAAATTAGGATCTGCCATTTCAAATTTCATCGGATGCTTCAGACACAGCTATTGGAGCAGTCCTTGGGCAGGAAGAAGACAAAAAACCATATGCAATCTATTATGTTAGTAAGAATTTGTCTCCTGCTGAGCTAAACTATACCATAACTGAAAAAGAGTTTTTAGCTGTAATACATGCTGTAAATAAATTTAGGCATTATATCACTGGATATCCTATTGTTTTATACATAGATCACTCTGCAATAAAATACTTAGCAAATAAACCTATTACAAACAGTAGAGTAACAAGATGATTGATTTTACTGCAGGAATTTGACATCACAATAAAAGATCACCCAGGAAATAGAATCCTGTAGTTGATTTTCTCTCACGAATGCCGAAGCTAGCGGACGCATCAGCAATCGAAGATCAATTCCTAGATGAACATTTGTTTGCTGTTACTGTCAAGACACCTTGGTATGCTGATGTTGCAAATTATTTAGCAGTAGGAAAATTACCAAAGCATCTAACCCCCAATGAACGAAAACAGATTGTGCAACGTAGTACCCGATTTTCTTGGATTGGGGGCTACCTATTTCATACAGGGGAAGATATGCACATCAGAAGATGCGTCCGTGAAGATGAAATATTTGACATTCTGAAAGCTTGTCATGACGGACCATGTGGCGGACATTTCGCAGATCACAGGACTGGTCACAAGGTTTTGCAAACAGGTTATTACTGGCCCACAATATTTAAAGATGCTAAGAAATTTGTTCAAGCCTGTGACAGTTTCCAAAGAGCAGGATGCCCTGGACAGTCTGACGAAATGCCTTTAAACCCACAGCTAGTAATCGAACCATTTGAGCGTTGGGCACTCGATTTTGTTGGTCTGATCAACCCATCAGAAAATCAAAAAACATATATTCTAGTAGCAATAGAGTATGTTACCAAATGGGTTGAAGTAGAGGCACTTCTAAGAGCTATAGAGGACTCTGTGATTCATTTCCTGTTCCAAATATTTGTGCGATATGGTCTCCAGAGGGACATAATCATGGACAGAGGACTGCAGTTTGTAGCTAATAAAATTGCTACAACATTAAAAAATTATTACATTCAGCACAAAATTACCACTCTGTATCACCCACAGGCAAAATGACCAAGTAGAGAGCATGAATAAGGTGATAGAGGCAATATTGACAAAAGCCATTGCATCACATAGAAGTGATTGGGCTTCAAGATTGCCTGAAGCCTTATGGGCATACTGAATAATGTGGAGAAACACCACCGATTATTCACCATATCAGCTAGTATTTGGAAAAGAACGCATCCTTCAAATAGAGTTCGAAATACAAACATTAAGAACATCACAGGAGATTGGTCTAAATTTAAATGAGGCCCAGACTAACAGATTACAACAAATTAAAGAGCTAGATGAAATTAATCTCTCGGCTCTTCAACACACTACATTAATTCAATAGCAGACAGAAAAATGGCACGACACCCTGATCAAAAAGAAAATCTTCCACAAAGGAGATTGGGCACTCCTATATGACTCCAGGTTTCAGGATTTTCTAGGAAACTTTAGACTCAATGGCTTGGACCATATGAAATATAGAAAGTGCATGACAATGGCACCATTACTTTGACTACTATTGACGGATCTGGACATACCTTTAAAGAAAATGGTCACTTAGTGCGACTGTACCATAAACCACTTACTCAGGAATCCTTTTACCAACATCTCCAGGAAGATTCTGATATGCAGATTCTTGCTGAGGAAAATAATCCTTCCTCGACATTGGTACACTAAATAATCCCATTGTTCTTAAATTTTGTACATAAATTTTTCTTTTCTGCTTGTATAAACTACTTTCTGTATAGATTTTTGCACTTCTGCATTTTTTTGTTTTTTGTTGTTTCTTTCCGAAGGAACAACATTTCCACATTTTTGCTATTTCTTTCCAAAGGAACAACACTTTCGCATTTTGTTGTTCCTTTCCAAAGGAAAAATTCTGCATTTTTGCTGTTGCTTTCCGAAGGAACAATGCTTTCGCATTTTGTTGTTCCTTTCCGAAGGAACAACATTTCCTCATTTTTGTTGTTCCTTTCCGAATGAACAACACTTTTCGCATTTTTGTTGTTCCTTTTCTAAGGAACAACACTTCCGCATTTTTGTTGTTCCTTTCCGAAGGAACAACACTTTCACATTTTGTTGTTCCTTTCAGAAGGAACAACATTTCCGTATTTTTGATGTTCCTTTATGAAGGAACAATACTTTCGAATTTTGTTGTTCCTTTTTGAAGAAACAACATTCTGCATTTTTTTTTGTTCCTTTCCGAAGGAGCAACACTTCTGCCAGATCATTTTTCCGT
Source organism: Pinus tabuliformis (assembly GCA_031772625.1). Taxonomy (NCBI): domain Eukaryota; kingdom Viridiplantae; phylum Streptophyta; class Pinopsida; order Pinales; family Pinaceae; genus Pinus; species Pinus tabuliformis. The sequence continues at coordinate 671,223,224 of CM062814.1, forward strand.
TCCTTTTAAAGGAACAGTCCTCCTTTGCATTTTTTTCTTTCTGCTATTCTTTCCGAAGAAACAACAGTTTCGATTTCCGACGATCTTAGGCTGTTCCGCCAAAAGATCGGTATTTTATTTCATGCTTGCTTTATTTGCTATTCCATTTAAGGAACAACTATTGTTCCTCTTAAGGAACAACAGTTTCGAGTGTATTTTTTTTCTTTTGTTTGTTGTTCCTCTTAAAGGAACCACAGTTTTTACATGCAGATGTTCTTTTTGCTGTCCCTCTTAAGGAACAACAGCTATTCCATTCAAGGAACAACACTTTTTGAATGCATTTTTTTCGTGTGTGTGTGTTTCATCATTTAGAGGATTTTTGTGAATGATGGTTCAGGTATACATTTATGCAAGAATACAAAAACTAGAGGATATTGAAATCGACAAACCAATGAAAAATCGTTATCTTTAGAGAAATTGCTTTGTATCGATAAGAAAAAAGAGGAAAGGACAACTATTTATACCACTTTGGTGTCTTTATTTTCACTAAAACCAATTTGATTGATTATTTTTATCATGTTGGTTCTTTCTTAATCTTCATAATTCTCTTTGATCATTATTATTGAATAAGAATAAGGGCATATTTTCTTCTATTGAGATGTTTAGACTTCTTCCACCATCCCTACTCTTAAGGAATGTTGAGCCATCCTCTGTATATAAATAGGAAGTGCTTTATAAAAGATAAAAAAAAAAGAAAAAAATATATATCTATATGATTACTAACATGATTTTTCATATGAAGGATAGGGGGTCTCATCAAGAGCCAGCCTACCATGATCATAAGGAAGCAGTGAAGTGGAATTCCCACTATGGCCACCACACCAGGGATATGATCCAAGAGGCATATCAGAAAAATAAAAAATCCCTTGGAACAGGAGGTCTCATCACGAGTCAGCCTGCCCACATTTCACTCCTTCCTGGTGAATGGCACTGTGGTTCATCTGGTTACCAAGCCAGCGCAATGGCCTCCATTTTGACATCACACAGCACTTTCCTAGGCATACATAAAGGATTATGGTTCCAAGGGTGAAACAAGCAACTCTGTCAAGGTTATGGACACCTGTGGGCAATAGAGCTCTACTAATGGTATTGAAGTCATACTTTTCACACACCAATAGTCATTATAAACCATTTTCTTATATCTCTATCTTGATTTCAAATGAGATTATGTTATATGACCCTTTCGAACTTCTTACACATGAAAAATCGTTTATAAATCAATCATAATGGTTAAAGTGGATAATGACCGCATAAGCACTTTTACTTATGTCGGTTGTCCTCTCCTCTATTTTTCGCATCATTTCATAGCATTTACATATCTATTCTCGATTTCCATCATAAGCCTCGATTCCAGTAATCCACTACTTTTTGTAATCATGTCATGGATATATATGTCGTTCCTTTATTTTACTGTACGATTGCAATCCAGCATGATGCTCTTTCATTTGCCAGTCGAGGACGACCTATCACATTTCAAGGGGGCGCGGGTGACCTCCATAATACACTGGCATATGTGTCAACTCCTTATTTGGAGGTACTATGATTCCATCAGAACTCGGGAATAGCAATTTTAACGGTATTGATATTTCCTAATATGCATAGCTTCTTGTTCCATCGTCATTTCTATGTTTTTGCTCTAGAAAAATTAACAGTATGCTAAGCTTGAACAACTTGTTGTTCCATTGTCATTTCTGTGTTTTTCTATAAAAATTAACAGTGTGCTAAGCTTGAACAAAATGGGAGGCAGATCAATATGCAGTGAACCGCAGGTGTTAATAATCTTCGACGCTGCACGCGAAATTTTAGTGAGAGCAGGATGGATTGCTTACCTTAACTGACTACAGCAGTCTCATGAAACAGTGGCCATTGAATTCTGCAGAATTTGCAGGAAGATCGTTCCATGGTGAGGGGGAGGCAAATAACAGTAACAGATGCAATAATTGCTAAAGTAACGGGACTGCCAGTTATTGGACCAGTGTGGACCTAGAAAACAGTGAGACTTCAAGACGTCATAACCATTTTCCAAGACGAAGGATAGAGCCTTACTATCAAAGGAAAAGGAGTCCTACCTGCAACCCTAGAAGAACCATGGGCAGAATTATCCAGAATTGTGCAAAGCTACATCACATGCGATGGGAGAAAAGATGTGGTAAGACCATGCCATCTCAAATTGTTAGCAGTATTGAAACAAAAATGTGCTGTAAATTTGCCCGCATATTTAAATTTTTTATTGCATGATGTTGCTCGGAGCATAAGGAAATCTTGTCATATAGAGACGGTAGTAAGTCATCACATCTTAATTAGGCTAATAGTCAGTTATAGTCTCGCTCAACAGTAGATTAGTTGGGAAGAATTGGTATTCTCAATAGATGGGGGATTGGCCTTACCAGCCCCGAAACGAAAAAGAACTTCTAGCACATCAATTAGACCGTAGAAATGCAGATAGTTCGCCAGATTGGGGAGAAGCAAGCGAATGTTGGGAAGTCCCCAAGATAACAGTAGCCAACCCCTAGAGATATATGACTCAGAGGATAAGCAACCCCCACAACTTGAAGGAGGGGAAAATGAAGAAGAAGAATTAGAAGAAAATGTAGAAGAGGAACTGGAAGAGGAAATTGAGTACTCCGGCGAGGAATAAGGGGAGGAAGCAGAGCCACCCAACGAAAGCCCATTACAAAACCCTCTGCAAGAAGACGAATTGGACTAAATTTTGGCCAATATGGGTGAGTATAGTAAGAGTGCATCTGAGGAGATGAATGATGAGGAAGAAGAAGAAAGGAAATCATAGGAACACTATGCTCACAACAAGAGTGCATCTAAGGAGATGAATGATGAAGAAGAAGTAGAAGCAGAAACCACCTGGGAAATAGCATATCAAACTAGGGTTACCTCCCTTGAGAAACCTAATCAGGAGGACAAGAACACTGAAGAAGTGTTCCAAACAGAGGACATGGAAATAAGCCAGGGCGAGGGTACAATCCCTGAAGAACAAAGCCCAAACCCAAGAAAAGAAATAGTTTTCCCTTCGAAGAAGAAGACGAATGAAATCAAAAGGCTGCGAAAGGAACAACAAAGGCTACTAAATTTAGTAAAACAACTCAGACAACAAATAAGGGTCCTAAAAATGGGGAGAATCTCAAAAAGAACCCCTAGAACAAAGGATGCAGCCACCCAGACGAAACCCCATAAAATGAAGACCAAAAGAACTCAAACAAAACCCATTATCATTTAGGACCACAAGGAATAGCATGCAGCTGTTACAAACGCAGAGGCCCAAACAGAAAACACACCAGTTTGTAATAAGGATGTCCAGACAAAGGCATTGTCCTCTAGCGTCACGACTGACCGGACAATTCATGACAAAGAAACACAGACTGAGGAAACCAGATGTCGCAATAAGGAGATCCAGGTAGATCTCTAGCCCAAAAATGTTTTGATGGATAATGATCCTAGGATAGTGAGACTTCAAAAGGATCTAGCACAGGCCCAGCAGACGATAGAAAAGCTCACAGAAGAAACTGTTCCTCAGGAGAAATATCAAAAGTTACAACAACAAGTAAAGAACATCAATGCATCGGAGAACAAGGCCTTCGATAGATGTCGGAGGGCAGAGGAAAAAGTTAAAAAGGTAACCAATAGACTAGACACAGTTATGAGTCAAATGGATACTCTCTGTTCTCTATATACTGATGTTCTAGCATGTAGGGCACTTGCCAAAAATTATGCTTTGTTTTTTATGGAAAGGTACTTACAATTAAAAATTAAGGTTGTCAAGGTAGGGGTGCCTATAGAGTTAAAAACTATTGATGATTTTATAAACTGCTGTAAACATTATGGGGTGAATGTCCAACGATTTCTATGTGAGTTTTATTTGCATAATTTTGTGTTGGAGGATGAAATGGAAGAGAACCCTAGTCCTTTTGTGGGTGATATCCAGCTTCAAGCATTCATTTCTTTTGTTGTTAACCAAATAAAGTGGCTTGAAGCCCATAATACATTTCAAAGACAAGAGAATGGGTTAGATCTTTGGGTAAGGGGCGAGCCAAGAAACCCATTACAACTGTGGGATAAGCATAGAAGCTTAATGAGAAAGAAGGGTGTGATCTAGACATTGGGACCCATTCACACAGCAGTCGTCCAGCAAGGGGTAGAACACTTCCTATCCATCAAAGACCTTGCCATAGCAGCAGCTAAACTCCGATGGAAGACTTTCAATCGAAATGTTCAGGATAGAGAGCCATTCAATTACAAAAATTTTAAGTTAGCTGCTGGTCGCTTGGTCACCTATAGTAACCTCATCTTGAGAGAAGGCCCGTATTGGCTAGGTTGTAGGTTTCGAAGTCCAATTATCTGGTATCCTGCAGCACGATATAAGGCCCTATATGAATTGCCTGAAGGCCAGACAGGGCATATTTATGAAGTTTTAGCTACACATCATGGTTTTAGACCACTGCATGAAAATCCCTCTCCAGCCTATTCCCTAACTTCCTTTCATGTCAATTACAATGTTTTCATGAGGGCATGAAAAAGGGTAAGTAGGGGGGTGTGTTGAGCATTGGAAAAGGTATGTATTTACCATTTATTTCCTTATATTTTCCTTTGAATCATAACTCCTTTACATTCTAAGATGGTAATATGTTAAAGAATTATGATAGAATTAAGGAGATTTGTGATTGATACAAAATAACTAATTATTGTCTTTTTCTGTACAGAAAGTGAAGGAAATAGAAAACCACTATTCGGGAGGAAAAGACAAACTAGAAGCAACTACTGTCCCTTTAACAGGAAGCCGTATCCATACGAGGAGATCAAGATCGGAGTGCATGGTCCAGGAAAAGGAAGAGAAAATGTGGCATCGGCACAAGAAGACAAAACGATAATTGGAGATCAAAGATAAAGCGAATCCCTTAGGATCCTTTGATCCTGAGGGATCGCTACTTCAAGACTTATCGGTACTCTTGATACTTCCACCTGGCCATTATAAAAAGGGACAGCGCTGGTAGCCTAGGGGGCAGATTTATTGTCAATTTATAGAACTTATTGTTATAATCTTAACTTTGATCATCAGCTCTCTTTGAAGAGTGATAGCTGTAACTCTGCCATTTATGATTAATATATAACTCAGTTGTTGTCCCATTATCTGATCCTGGAGTAAACGCAATAGTGCTTCCCTGGTGGCTAAGGGCCCGGCCCTAGTGGATCCACTTGCTTCTTGTATCACTATTTTACAATTACAGTCATGTGTGGTTTGATTTCCTTTGCATTTATTTAATTCACATTATCAGGTAATCTTCAATTTCTAAACATTTCAATGAATTGCTCTGTTATATCGAAATCGTAATTAGATAGCAAGATTATTATTCACAACTTAAAATGCCATGTTGTTCATTCTAAAACAATATTGCACTATCTAATTTAGATTCCGTTGTTCATTTACAGTTGCGATTGCTGTTCATTTAACTACGGTTCACTTACACTTGCGATTGTTGTTCATTTGACTACCATTCAATTACAGTTGCAATTGTCGTTCCTTTATACCTGTAGTTAATGTCCATTATGCTAGAATAAGATTACCGATTCAATTACTCTATATTTGCTGTGTGGTTACACTTAATTAGGTTTGTTGTTCCTTTCTTAGTTAAAGATTGTTGTTCAATTCATTTCAGTTAAGATTGCTGCTCAATTCATTTCTGTAGATTAAGCTTTGTTGTTCGACCTTTTCAATAGATTTAGTTGTTGTTCCTTTTCTGCTAATTGAATTGTTATTTCCAGTATTTACTTTAGTGTGGATAGAAAGATCTACAACTATAACGAACATTGACTACTGTTGTTTAAGTTCTCAAATTGGAGATCTTGTCTGTGATTGACTTTCATTTACATCAGTTTACAAAGGAAAGAGTTATCATTACTGCATCCTTGATTGATGATTGTTGTAGTTTCTTGAGTGAATGATTTAGTTACAGAGCATTTAAGTTTCTTGCTATTGCAATTAGATTTTGTTTCTAGCATTCATTTACTTTTCTAAGCACTATACTGCAAACATTACTCTTGAACAAGTGACCGCCTCAAACTGAGTACACTCTTGAGATAAAAAAATCGTGCCTCGATTGATAATTAATGTAGGATAAATAGGGGTTAAAAGACACCTTTTTATCACTCAACAAAGGGCACGACCAACTTGGCACCCTTGGCATAAAAAAGAAACTACTTAAATGTAATTAAGATATGATAATCACACTAATTCACATAATGTGGTAAATGAGGTTTTAGAACCAAGTTATATAAATAAATAATAAAACTTGGGGTAAAGGGAGAATAGGAAGAAATAAAAAGATTGGACCACTTGAGAACTCTACCCTTCCCACGTTTGGAAAATCTTAGGTAGATAATGTGCATAAGTGTTTTAATAAGGAAAAAGGGGGAAATGGACATAGAGTTAATTAGAAAGATTAATCCTAAAATAGTTTAACCTCATTAAGAAAAGAGGGTGGTGAATGAAAATAAGGAATAATAAATTAAATTAAAGAAATTTAATTTCATGAGAGAACCTCCATGTGCCAAAAGCCGACACAAAGATCTCCATCTAAGAGTCAAATTAAGTTAAACTAGGATGTAGTTCGGGGACCAAATATGAGACTTACCAATTGACTTTAGTGATGAACACAAATCAAGGAACATAAAGGGGAAATCAAGAGACAACTAGGAAAAAAAATAGGGAGTCATGTTGGGGTGAGGAAAAATATTATTTTGAATAAATATTTAAGTAAATAATTTAGGAGAGTCTTGATGAGAGGGCGACACATGAGTGGGCGAATAACCAAACTTTTAGATTAATAAAAATAATTATTTATGTATGAAGTGTCAAGTGTCACCTATGAAGCCTCCTATAAAAGAAGGGGCAAGCTATGGGAGAAGGGACCCTATGGTTGGATGGATGAGATAATGCTATTGTGAGTGACTATGAAGCTATAGTGAGTTTGGTGAAGTGGAGGTCATTAGAGAGGGGACTCTTGAACCATGAGTGTTCTCCTCCATCAACTAGCATTCTTCCTCTATTGTACAACCCCATTGCAGCTTGGGGGTTCGTGGGGAAGAAGAGTACCCAAGGAGTAGGCTGGGAGGTCAACCGGTCAGTCCTCAATGTTCAGTCGAGATGCCTCATTCTCCACACGAGAACATAGGCAACAACAAGGGAGCACAAGTAGCAGCAAGGCCAAGATCGAATCTCCACATTAGGGTGAATGGTACTTGTTGTATTCATGATGTGTTATTACATGATTTTGTTGTATCTAAAGTTACCAAAATGTAAAGGTGAATGATATGAGGATTTCATTGTAAATTACAAATTATTGATGTAAAATCCTTATTATCTATGTGTTTCCATTGTTGATGGTGTTTAAAGTACTATGTGATCTTAGTAATGTATGTTGCTAGCAAATGCTTAGTTTAAATTGAAATTACTTATTTCTTATGATTGCATTCTAATACCTGTTAGCCTCCTGTTGCAACAGGTGTTCATCTTTCATGATTGACATTTTTACATGCCAAATATGTCATACTTTGCATGCTGCAATGCTCCATATTTCCTAAAAGAGGCCAAAGAAGAGGCCATGAAAGTGTGCCAGTCTAAATGCCACTACTGTATTCCAATTTTGATAAATTAACCATTTTTGAAGAATTTTTGAGCGAAGTCCAAATAGCCTAATCTTGGCTTCCCTAGGTTTCAATTTCTTGTTTTAGAATATAGAGAATCATTATCTGTCCAAACAGTTTAATCTTGGCAGATTTGTAGATAGGTAGAGAAACAAAGGAGCCCAACTGCTTAATCTGGGCCCTTGGAAGAAATAAGTGTAGATTTAGATAGGAGGACAGAAAAAAGAAAAAAGGATAATCAGGGTCTGCAAGTCCAAGTGCACCCATGCAAAAAGGAAGAAAAAATGCTAGGTAGGTAGGCTGGGTAAGTAGTTTTGTGGTTGCAGAATCAAGCTGTGTGATCCATTTCATCTTTTCAAAGTGTTATATCTATTCAGATCACAAGGTAAGGCAATTCCCCTTTGGAGGAGCTTAAGTGAGGCATGTCTAACTCCCCCTTCTTCTCATTCCCCGAATCACTCACTAACATCCCCTTAAGGACCTTGGGATCTGCCCAACCAGTCCTGTTATCACTTTACTTTTATAACAGCACCAAGTCAAGCTTTGACTTTCTTCTGTGAAAAGAAGCCACATTTCTTGTGTAAAAACATGTCTCCACAGTCCATTCACTTCCTGTGTCTAAGTTTTAGTTCACAAACTTAGCCTCCCCCCTGCACTTCACCGCAGTATCATATTAACTCCTAACTCTATTATCTAGCTCCCTATATCATTTCCTTATCCCCTATTATACAAAAAAGCTATAAAATTCCTGAAAAATATTAAATAACCCCTCCCTTTGGCACTATAGCCATATTTCCTAAGTCCGGGAAATAGTAGTCCATCTGGGGCTACTACTAACCCTTCTGTGCCCTAAACCTGGATTTAGTCTGACATCTGGTCACCCTAACAACCATTTCCCCTAAGTCCTAACCCTACAACACTCATTTCCCGCCCTTATCCTAAGGTCATGCTTGTAAATATTTAACCCCGCCTGTGAATACCCATAAACCCACATTTCTAATGTTTAACCCCCCCCCCCTCGCCGTATGAAAAAACAAATAAAAATGGAGCGGGCCCCGTCCCTAACCTTCCGCCGCGTTATCAATGCCACCGACCGTCAGATCTGGCGCACCTGAGATCTACGATGGGCGGGCCTTTTTGTGCCCCGACATGCCTAGGGTTAGCGCTCGGGAGAGGGGCGGTTTTCCCGTCGTACTCCTGCCACGCGGCACCCTCTCGGCTGTGGCGGAGCTCCCTCCTCCGAAACCGCCTGCACACAAAAGAGGTGCACCTGAAACCGCCTTCCCCCCTCCTGCGTCACCGCCACGTCGTGCTCACGTCATCATCTTGCGTCGGCCTCTTGCCACCGTGTCCTTGCCACTCCAGGATCCTTCCTTGCTTCATAACCCTAAAGTCTGCTCCAGATGGCATATGACTTTTGTAGCTGTCATCGTATTGCCACGTCATCAGCCCTACCGTACCGCCACGTCACCTGGCCGTACTACTGACGTCACCCTGCCACGTCACCACCGTACTGGGACCCACCGCTGATGTCATGCTGATGTCACCATCAAAAAGCGCGAAAGGCGCAAATCGTAGCCTAGGAAGCCCGGAATCAAAATCTAAGGCAGTTTTCGATGCGTGATTAGCACGCATCGCTAAGGGAAATAGGCCAAAATGGAAAGCCCTTTCATGGCTCGGCCTCCAGCAGGCCCGAAAGTCGCAAAATGACAAGAATTTCTTCGCGCAGCGTTCAAAAAGGGGCAAAGACAGTTTGTAAAGTAGTAGAGGGCCGAACAGCAGCCATGAAAGGTTGATGCAACAGTTTAAAGAGTATCAGAAGTGAGAAAGGCACACATTCAGTGCCAAAGCATATCAAGGAAGCGGCAAAGAGTATCAGTCGAATGTTTTTAATGAAAAACTTTTATTCCCAATGCAGGTGAACATTGAATGACCTCCAACAAAGTCAAAGAAAATGGTGGAGCTTTAATCAAGGCTCTCCCATCACAGTTAATGCACCTCAGAACCACTCAGGAGCATGGATCAAAACCCAAAGCACAGTTATGGCTAAGTGGTTAGCACAGAGCCATAAAGACAACACATTAAATTCTTTTTTGATACAGTTGCACCCAACGCAGCTTGAGGATATTTTCCCACATTTATTTCAGACATGTGTTAGGTTAAAGACACTTATTACAGTAGATCTGACTGGGATCTGATTTTGTAGATATTTTATCTATAAAACCACCCTAATTCACTATTTAAGGGGTTGGTTGGTTGTATAGCTCCAAGAGAGACTCGCTCTGTATACCTGATGTTTTACTTAATCAAAGACTGCTGAAAAGCTTGGAGGAATGACTGTGTGCTGTGTATTAATGTTTTGAAGAATTGAGTGTGGAATTCTTGTGCTGCAACATGACTCAATAAGTGCTTCTTATCTCTGTTTCAATTTCATATATGTCTTTATCATACCTGTATCACCATCTAAATAGCAGAAAGAAAGGTTAGCTTAGAACTTGTTTAATTGCACTCTATGCTCAATTTCTACTGTTTCTTTATGTTTTCATTTGAATTAGTAATAAATATGAATTCCCTATGGCTCATATTTCCCCTAATTCACTCATGTTTGACAGTTATCTAGGGATTCTTCACTGCTCCTAGATAGAGCTCATTCACCTTCCCTCTGGTAAGATGAACGAGAGATTCTTAACTGCCTCTCATTCCTAGCCCTCATTCCATCCTTTTAGCTTGAATCATTGTTTCATGTGCAACTAGCTTGCTCCATATTCCCTCTTGTGACCAGGAAAATGCACCAGCAGTCCTACTCCTTGACTCCACGCCCAATGGTTCTAAAACTTTCATGCTATCCCTGCCTCTTTACTTGAAAGCATCATCCTTCCCACCAAAACTCAAACAAAACCCCTTGAACTCAATAACTAGCCTAAAATCATCATCAACAAAGCTAAATCCTAAAGAGAGAGCCCTCTCTGATTGCTGGTGGGCTAGCACCTGCAGTCCAAAGATTGGTTTGTGGTTACCTCGGCCGTATCCCTTAAGGAGCCAAGGGACAACCTAAGTGATAACATAATGGCGACTCCACTGGGGACCATCCTCAGTTAGTTTCACAAATCAAGTTGGAAAGCTCCATTAGGGAAAACAATGAATTTTCCAATTGCTGCATATTCCTTAAAACTACAGATGAAGCCTGAATGTTCTTGCTTTGCATTTACAGGAGTAAACAAATGCTGCTTCAGTCAATCTTCAGGCTAGTTTTAAGTTATACATAGCTATTTCAAAATTTGATTAGTTCCTTGCTAATTCTAAAAAGCATTCACAGAAAATACCAAAACAAGTTCAGAATCTGGCTCCCAAAAGGAATTCACAGTATACAAGGTCAAATCCAGACCCAAACCCCCCAGCTATTTGTGAAAATCCCAATTTAATCCCAAGGAACCTCAGGAAGCTAGAGCAAAGAGAATATTTTGTTGACTTTAGCCCTGGAACAATTCAGCCAAGCTGTGTTCCAACCCCTGTCAAGGTTTTATTTCATTCAACCCCCACTTCCCCTTGTTCATCATCCACCTCTCAAATCACTCCTTCCACACCTCCATTTACTGCACATACTTCCATTACCGCTGTTGTTACAACTATTCCAGTTGTTCCTATTGTTCCACTTATCCCTGTAAACATGGCTAATAGATATGCACCCCTGCAATTACCTGCTAATCCAGGGGCTATGCCTCAGGATTATCAGACTAAAATCACATATTTTGATGGAACTGGTTCTTGCACAGCCCTTCAGCATACAAAGAAGATGCAAGACTATTTTGAGAACTACGAGATAGATGACGATAGCGTGAGAATGAAGATTTTCGTCCAAAGTTTGACAGGCGATGTTAGAACTTGGTTTAGAGCACTCACAACCAATTCCATAGTAGACCCAGAAGCCTTATACCAGTCATTTATCAACAGATGGGAGAAAAAGAAAGACCCCTTGCACATATTATCTGAATATGACACCATCAAAAGAGGCCCTCAAGAATCTGTCTTGGACTATTGTGCAAGATTTAATAATGTTTATAATGCAATACCACAGAACTTAAGACATCCACCTGATCTTGCTTTGTATAAATTCCCTGATGGTTTTGACACTGACATGGCTTATCAGTTAAGGAAAAGAGCCCCTCAAACCCTTGCAGACATGCAAAATGTTGCTGTTAGCATAGAGGCAAATCTAATTGCCAAAAGAAACAGAGCTAGAACTGAGAGAAGAACCACCTTTAAAGAGGAACCCTCAACCTTAGATCAAAAGTTGGATGCTATTATCAGTGGCATGCACAGGCTGGGAGACAGAGTAGAGAGTGTTGAGAGGAAATCATCATGGGAAGGACAACAACCTAATACCATAAGGAACCCAAATTTCTGGAAAATTCAGAATACAAATGCTGGTAGGTCTAGCCCAGACCATGATGTAAGGCCTCCTTTTCACGAAAATTATGTTGAAGCATCTACATCTAGTGAACAGACGGAAGATACTCACATGAACTTGGTGGATTTGAAGGCTGAGCAACAAATTTTACTAACTCAACAAGACCAAGATGAGCATGAATTTAATCGATTTCAAACTAAATCTGGTGAATATTTTGATTTTAAACAAGGCTATGATACTGCTATGTATGAGGTCCACAAACAATTTAAGCTGAGGACAAGAACCATAGATGTGCCCTAAAAGGTTAAGCCAAATGATACCAAGCAGCCGAAGAAGATCAAAGAAAAGGTTGCCCTCATAGAAACTGCTGGTAAAACAGTCCCTAATCCAAAGGATGTCACCATAGAGGATGTCACGGACATGCAGTCCTCTAATGATCAGCCTCTGCCACCTTCTTCCTCAAAAGAAAATTTGAACAGTGTTCCAAAAAGCCCTCCTAAAACTGAAAAACCGCAAGCAATTACTTCCCTTAACATCGACAAACAAGACCAAACTGCTGATACTCCAATAGAAAAAGGGAAGCCTACCTCTCAAAATACTGAAACCCAATCTGAAAAATCATTTGACTTAGAGGCAGAAATAGGTAAACTAAAGATATCCATCCCCTTATCTGAACTTGCCAAACATGATGTGTATAGGCAACAAATTCAAAGATCACTTTAAATGCCAGAGGTTAAGGATGATGTGAATGTTCTTGATGATCAGCCTGAACTGTTGTTCGGTCCAGAAGTTAATGGAAAATCAACATATGGATATGTTCTACCTTTTTATGTCAGTTTGCACATACATGACAAAGTCTTGCACAATGCGATGTTTGACTCAGGTGCCTCACACAACCTTATGCCCAAAGCTGTAATGGAAAAACTGAACCTTGAGGTTACAAGACCCTACAAAGATCTATTCTCCTTTGACTCAAGTCAAGTCAAGTGTTTAGGCCTCATCAAAGACTTGTGTGTTTCCTTAGTCCAATATCCCAACAAGACAATCCTCATGGATGTGGTGGTTGCTGACATTCCACCAAAATATGGCATGCTATTTTCAAGATCTTGGGGGGCAAAACTCCAAGGATCCCTCCAATTAGACCTCTCTTATGCCACTATATCTGTCTTTGGGCAACCAAAGAGACTATATAGAGAAACACTGATGAAGTATGTGGTAACTAGTGAGGACAAGCCCCAAAATTTTCCTATTCACTCAATCCATTCTAATATGGATTCTTTTATTCTATTTAATGATGAAACAAACACTCTCACTGATGACAAGCCCTTGGCTTTAGAACTGAACACACACACCGATGAAGAATTGGTTGCCCATACTGACGAAACTGTCAAAACAATCAAGGAAACCAGCATACAAGAAAAACCTCCCCAAACAGAAATGTCAAATCTGCCCAATCCTAAAGTGATTGAAACTCTTGATACTAACCACAAGCAAGAAATCACATGGTATTTAGAGTTTGATGACTCCATTAACAAGTTAGGAGTAGGGGCAGGTGTCTGGATTCACAATACACATAACAATCATGCAGAAGGTCATGCCTACAGACTAAATTTCAAATGCACCAATAACATGGCAGAGTATGAGGCTCTCCTTTTAGGCCTTAAACTGCTCAAAGCTCTAGGAGTTGCAAAAGTGTCTATTCTAGGTGACTCTAATTTAATCATACAACAAATTAAAGGCAACTTTGTTACCAATGACAATAGAATGAGGGCCTATAGGACTGCTGCTACCAATATACTCAATGCATTCACTGAATCCAAGCTTGCCAAGATTTCAAGAGATCATAACATTCATGCACATAGCCTAGCCACTTTTGCTAGTACATGCAACCTTCCCTTTGAGCCAAATCACCATTTTACTGCTGAGATAAAACATAGGCCTGCTATCCCAAATAATGTTAAAGATTGGCAAGTGTTTGAAAGTGATGCCCAGATTAACAACTTCCTCACTCTTGAGCATGAGTTTTCAAATATTAACATTGACATGGATGCTATGACGGATGAACAACAGAAAACAAATGAAAATCAGCAGGCTGTAACTGCTGTAACAATCAAACAAATGTTGGACCCAACTGTTTTTGACAATGCAAAAATAGAAGAGCTGAAACAGATGCATTTGGAGGAAATAGCAGAAATAGAGGCCGTGATCATTGATCTAAAAGATAACTTTCTCCCTGCTGGCCTCACTCCATTAGAAGATATGTTTGATGCCAATGATGTTCCCAAAAAGCCAAAAATACAGCCCCTAAACACTGCTATAGAAGAACACAACATTAGGACAGTAGACAAGCCCAAAATGATCAAACTATCTCAATCTTTACCACCCAATCAAAAACCCAAATATGTTGATTTGTTCAAAGAATTCCAAGATGTACTTGCTTGGAGTTATGAGGACTTGAAGTCCTATGACACCTCAATGATCCAACACACCATTCCTTTAAAACCAAACCAAAAGCCCTTCAAACAGAAACTTAGAAGAATCAATCCCATACTCCTTCCTTTTGATTGAAAAGGAAGTGAAAAGAATGTTTGAAGCAGGTATCATAGCACCCATCAGATTCTCTGAATGGGTATCCAATCTTGTTCCCACAAGAAAAAAGACAGGTGAGATTAGGCTATGTGTAGACCTAAGAAATTTAAACCAAGTCTCCCTAAAATACCACTACCCCTTGCCAAAAATGGACCACATTCTACAAAGAGTAGTGGGGTCATCTAGAATATCTTTGCTAGATGGCTTTTCAGGTTTCAATCAAATACTGGTTCACCCAGATGACCAAGATAATACAACCTTTACCACACCGTGGGGAACATTTAAGTATGTGAAGATGCCTTTCGGGCTTAAAAACGTTGGTGCTACCTTTCAAAGGGCAATGGATATTGCATTTGCCAAGGAAATACATGATTTCCTAGTTGTCTACCTTGATGACTTAACCCCTTTCTCCAAATCTGATCAAGAGCACCTCAAACACCTAAGGCAAATATTCATGACATGTAGGAAATATGGCATTTCCTTGAACCCCAAGAAATCCCTCTTTGGCCTTGATGAAGGCAAACTCCTTGGCCATATCATCTCAAAAGATGGTATTAGAATAGATCCTGAAAGGATCCAAGCCATTTCGTAAATCCCATATCCAAGAAACATAAAAGAGTTGCAAGCATTCCTTGGAAAGATCAATTTCCTAAGGAGATTTATCCCAAATCTAGCCAAGCTGACAAGACTGTTAAGCAACATGTTAAAAAAGGATGCTAAGGAAAAATGGTCTCTTCAGACCAAGCAAGGCTTTGAGAGTATCAAAAATGCCTTAACCCAACCCCCTGTCCTCACCAGCCCACAATTTGACAAAGATTTCATCACATTTTCATTTGCATCTGAGCACACCATAGCTGCTGTCCTTTTGCAAAAGGATGATCAGGGAGCTAAAAATCCAATTGCATTTTTCAGCCGAGCCTTAAGAGATGCCCCTTTGAAATACCAAATCATGGAGAAGCAGGCCTATGCCCTTGTTAAAGCAATCAAAGATTTCCGAGTTTACATTTTATATTCACATGTGATTGCTTATGTCCCAAATGCTGTTGTAAAAGACATATTAACCCAAGAGGGGTTAGAGGGCAAAAGAGGCAAGTGGATTGCTAACATCCTTGAATATGACATAGAAATTAAACCAACCAAGCTCATAAAGGGATAAGGTTTAGCCAAACTGATGTCTGAAACAAACTTTCAAGCCTTAGACATCAACCAACTGGACAATGAACAGGAGCTGGCGACTCCACAAATCAGTGAAACCTTTTTGCAATCCCCATGGTATGCTGATATATGATTTGTATTGTTAAACCTGTTTGCTCCCCCAGGATTATCCAGAACCAAGAAAAGATTTTTAAAAATGAAGGCTTCAAAGTTTTGTGTCATAGATGGTGCATTATTTTGGAAAAATCATGAAGGTATATTGCTTAATTGTTTAACCATGAATGAAACTAACAATGTCATGAAAGAATTCCATGCAGGGGACTGTGGAGGACATCTATATTGGAAGTCCACTGCTGATAAAATTTTAAGGGTTGGTTTCTATTAGCCCTATTTATTTGCAGATATAAAGAAGTTTTCTATCTCATGTCATAAATGCCAAATCTTTGAGGGAAAAAGAAAGCTGTTACCCTTGCCCCTTAAGCCCATCTCAACCGAGAAACCTTTTCAACAATGGGGTCTTGACTTCATTGGAGAAATCCACCCCTCTTCCTCAGGCCAGCACAAGTGGATTTTAACAGCCACTGACTATTTCACTAAATGGATTGAAGCCATCCCATGCAGACAGGCCAATGACTCCATTATTATCCAATTACTTGAGTGCAATATCCTTTCTAGATTTGGCTGCCCTGAGAAGATCATCACTGACAACGTCGCTTCTTTCAAATCCAAAAAGATGATCAGTTTTTGCCATAAATTTCACATTACCTTGGGCCACTCCACAGCCTATTACCCCCAAGGTAATGGCTTGGCCGAGTCATCTAACAAGAGCCTGATTAATATTATCAAGAAGGTCTTAGAAGAAAACAAGAAGAACTGGCATAAAAAGCTCACAAATGCCTTATGGGCAGACATAATTTCAACAAAGAAATCCATTGGGATGAGCCCTTATGAGCTGGTGTATGGCATGGAGGCTAGATTTCCATCTTCCTTGGGCACTCCTATCATCAAAATGTTACAAGAGATCCAAGCAGAACCAAATGATATTCAAAGAAGAATCAATCAGACCATTCATCTTTAGCAAACCAGAGAGCAAGTTTATAACAGAGCTCAAATTTTGCAAGAGAAACTCAAAAAGATGTTTGATAAGAGAGCTAAGGCTAAGGATTTCTACATTGGCGACAAAGTTCTAAGGTGGGACTCACGAAGAGAAGACAAGGGAAAACATGCAAAATTTGATTTTTTATGGAAAGGGCCATTTGTTATTTCTGCTGTTCAGGGAAATAACACATATTTCCTCAAATCTGTAGAGGGCAGCACTACTAAAGAAGGCCCTGTTAATGGCCGAATGCTAAAACATTACCATGATCCCTTTTAAGGGGTACAATGCAGCTCTGTACATATCTCTTTGTACATTGATATTTGTATATATCAGCACTTTGTTTTATATTTTTTTAAGCAGTCTGAGTGTTAGAGGAGAAGCAGCAAAGTTTGCTAAGGCACAGCCAATGCAAGTATTCCATTTCTAAAAAGCTCTGTCTCTGCATTAATCTAAGCAAAACAACAAGAGTAACGCTGTCATATCACAACAATTCATGGTAAAAAGAAACTGCTTGCAGCTTGCAGTCTTCAGTCAAATAGTATCAATAAGAGAGGAGCATTGTTTAGTTTCACATCAGCAACTGTTTCTAGAGCAGAAGCTAAGGGAAATGCATCATTTTTGATCCATGTTTTGATTCTATTTCAAAGGCAATGCTCAAGCAACATGGTATATAATATCAAGCACGCAGAAGAAAGCAGGCAGTGCTATGTATTTCACAATATTTCAATGAAGGAGATGGCTGCTCCTATTTTAGAGTTTCACATTTTTAGCAGCCAGCACAAGGAAATTTTTCAATTCCACAGCAACAATAGAAGATCAAGGCAGTCTGACCTACTGTTCTTGGCTTTTCACAAGGAAAAGCCATCCCCAAGTGGAGCCATTGTTAGCCTCCTGTTGCAACAGGTGTTCATCTTTCATGATTGACATTTTTACATGCCAAATATGTCATACTTTGCATGCTGCAATGCTCCATATTTCTTAAAAGAGGCCAAAGAAGAGGCCATGAAAGTGTGCCAGTCTAAATGCCACTATTGTATTCCAATTTTGATAAATTAACCATTTTTGAAGAATTTTTGAGGGAAGTCCAAACAGCCTAATCTTGGCAAATTTGTAGATAGGTAGAGAAACAAAGGAGCCCAACTACTTAATCTGGGCCCTTGGAAGTAATAAGTGTAGAATTAGATAGGAGGACAGAAAAAAGAAAAACGAATAATCAGGGTCTGCAAGTCCAAGTGCACCCATGCAAAAAAGAAGAAAAAATGCTAGGTAAGTAGGCTAGGTAAGTAGTTTTGTGGTTGCAGAATCAAGCTGTGTGATCCATTTCATCTTTTCAAAGTGTTATATCTATTCAGATCACAAGGTAAGGCAATTCCCCTTTGGAGGAGCTCAAGTGAGGCATGTCTAACTCCCCCTTCTTCTCATTCCCCAAATCACTCACTAACATCCCCTTGAGGACCTTGGGATCTGTCCAACCAGTCCTGTTATCACTTTATTTTTATAACAGCACCAAGTCAAGCTTTGACTTTCTTTTGTGAAAAGAAGCCACATTTCTTGTGTAAAAACATGTCTCCACAGTCCATTCACTTCCTGTGTCTATGTTTTAGTTCACAAACTTAGCCTCCCCCCTACACTTCACCACAGTATCATATTAACTCCTAACTCTATTATCTAGCTCCCTGTATCATTTCCTTATCCCCTATTGTACAAAAAAAGCTATAAAATTCCTCAAAAATATTAAATAACCCCTCCCTTTAGCACTATAGCCATATGTCCTAAGTCCGGGAAATAGTAGTCCATCTGGGGCTACTACTAACCCTTCTGTGTCCTAAACCTGGAGTTAGTCTGACATTTGGTCACCCTAACAACCATTTCCCCTCAGTCCTAACCCTACAACACTCATTTCCCGCCCTTATCCTAAGGTCATGCTTGTAAATATTTAACCCCGCCTGCAAATACCCATAAACCCACATTTATAATGTTTAACCCCCCCCCCGCCGTATGAAAAAACAAATAAAAACAGAGCGGGCCCCGTCCCTAACCTTCCGCCGTGTTATCAATGCCGCCGACCGTCAGATCTGGTGCGCCCGAGATCTACGGTGGGCGGGCCTTTTTGTGCCCCGACATGCCAAGGGTTAGTGCCCGGGAGATGGGTGGCTTTCCCGTCGTACTCCTGCCACGCGGCACCCTCTCAGCTGTGGCGGAGCCCCCTCCTCTGAAACTGCCTGTGCACAAAAGCGATGCGCCTGAAACTGGCTTCCCCCCTCCTGCGTCACTACCACGTCGTGCTCACGTCATCATCCTGCATCGGCCTCCTGCCACCATGTCCTTGCCATGTAGCTGCCATTGTACTGCCATGTCATCAACCCTACTGTACCGCCACGTCACCCATCCGTACTGCTGACCACCCTGCTAACATCACCCTGCCACGTCACCGCCGTACTAGGACCCACCGCTGATGTCATGCTGACGTCACCATCAAAAAGCGCGAAAGGCGCAAATCGCAGCCTAGGAAGCCCGGAATCAAAATCTGAGGCATTTTTCGATGCGCGATTAGCGCGCATCACTAAGGGAAATAGGCCAAAATGGAAAGCCCTTTCATGGCTCAGCCTCCAGCAGGCCTGAAAGTCGCAAAATGACAAGAATTTCTTCGCGCAGAATTCAAAAAGGGGCAAAGAGAATTTGTAAAGTAGCAGAGGGCCGAACAACAGCCATGAAAGGTCGATGCAACAGTTTAAAGAGTATCAGAAGTGAGAAAGGCACACATTCAGTGCCAAAGCATATCAAGGAAGCGGCAAAGAGTATCAGTCGAATGTTTTTAATGAAAAACTTTTATTCCCAATGCAGGTGAACATTGAATGACCTCCAACAAAGTCAAAGAAAACGGTGGAGCTTTAATCAAGGCTCTCCCATCACAGTTAATGCACCTCAGAACCACTCAGGAGCATGGATCAAAACCCAAAGCACAGTTATGGCTAAGTGGTTAGCACAGAGCCATAAAGACAACACATTAAATTCTATTTTGATACAGCTGCACCCAGCGCAGCTCGAGGATATTTTCCCGCATTTATTTCAGACATGTGTTAGGTTAAAGACACTTATTACAGCAGATCTGACTGGGATCTGATTTTGTAGATATTTTATCTATAAAACCACCCTAATTCACTGTTTAAGGGGTTGGTTGGTTGTATAGCTCCAAGAGAGACTCGCTCTGTATACCTAATGTTTTACCTAATCAAAGACTGCTGAAAAGCTTGGAGGAATGACTGTGTGCTGTGTATTAATGTTTTGAAGAATTGAGTGTGGAATTCTTGTGCTGCAACATGACTCAATAAGTGCTTCTTATCTCTGTTTCAATTTCATATATGTCTTTATCGTACCTGTATCACCATCTAAATAGCAGAAAGAAAGGTTAGCTTAGAACTTGTTTAACTACACTCTATGCTCAATTTCTACTGTTTCTTTATGTTTTCATCTGAATTAGTAATGAATATGAATTCCCTGTGGCTCATATTTCCCCTAATTCACTCATGTTTGACAGTTATCTAGGGATTCTTCACTGCTCCTAGATAGAGCTCATTCACCTTCCCTCTGCTAAGCTGAACGAGAGATTCTTAACTGCCTCTCATTCCTAGCCCTCATTCCATCCTTTTAGCTTGAATCATTGTTTCATGTGCAGCTAGCTTGCTCCATATTCCCTCTTGTGACCAAGAAAACGCACCAGCAGTCCTACTCCTTGACTCCATGCCCAATGGTTCTAAAACTTTCATGCTATCCCTGCCTCTTTACTTGAAAGCATCATCCTTCCCACCAAACCTCAAAAAAAACCCCTTGAACTCAATAACTAGCCTAAAATCATCATCAACAAAGCTAAATCCTAAAGAGAGAGCCCTCTCTGACTGTTGGTGGGCTAGCACCTGCAGTCCAAAGATTGGTTTGTGGTTACCTCGGCCGTATCCCTTAAGGAGCCAAGGGACAACCTGAGTGATAACAATACTAAACTACATTATTTATGAGTTAAAAAAAATGGCAACATAGGGATGGTCACTACACACGAGGTCGAGGAGCTAACCTCCCTGCTACTAGAGTGTTCACTTGACTCCTATGTTGAGAACGTGTCGCTAGTTTGTGTGCCTGGAAATAATGTTGAGAGACTTGGGTTTGGTCTGGTGCTAGAGAAGTAGACGTGGGCAGGGAAAATAAGTCAAAAATATGTGAATTTGCAATTGGCTCAAGTGACTGGTAGTGGAGGTTGACGAAGGTTATCCTCATTCAATGCTAGCATGATTACTTAAGTTTTGTCCCTCTTGGATTTTCCTTATTCTTCTAATACTCTTCATGGTTTTGTAATTCTTATTCAAGTCAATTTGTTAGATAATCTTGTAGTTTTCGAGTTTTTGGTGGGTTTGAATAAAATTGGCCTTGGGTATGGCTTGTCTTGGCCTGAGGAGGAAGCACCAATACCTAGCCAGAGTGTGATGTATCTCATGAATGGTTTGTCTACTCTGGTCAATGGAGTGAGAAGAGCATATATAGCAGAAAGCATTGACTGGTTTGTATCATATGACAAGATGTAACAACTATGTACTCTGAAGACATTCTGATAATATAAAATCTTTTAATTTGCAAATAAAAAAAAAAAATCAAGTAAGCTAATAAAAATTATTTCACAGTTTTCACACAATCATGGGATGATCTACAAGAAATATCCAGGCAAGATGGAGGCCTACACAAGATAAGAAAAAAAATTTGAACTTACAAGAATCTCAGAAAGTATAAATCATCTAAGGTCTTAGCTAGAAGAATCTTTTACTTACACTACAATAAGTTACTATTCATAAATTCTAGTAATTTGGTAGTTCAACTACTAAATTAGAAATCTAGGCGTTAATTCAAGATAAAATAGGAAACTTCCCCATTCCCCCTTACAACTTCCCTTGGGCATGAGGAAATGTATCGGTTGCTCTCTTTTTCAATTTTTGGAAATATATTAAATAAAGTGCATATTACATTGATTAAAGTTTGTAAATATGTTCATGGTGGACATTTCCAACATTATAAGTCATAGTTACAATTACAAAACTTTGGGCTTAAAATTGGTGTTATAATCTAATCCCCCTCAAAGGAGCATCATCCTTGATGTTAGACTATCCACAGTAGCAACGATATACAACAAACAAAAAAGGATATGTCACTTTCATGGCATCTTCTAATTACCATGTTTTCTCATCTGCTCCAAAGTGTTTTTGTTGCATTTTGACCTACACATCGACTCTATTATGGAACAACATCTCCCTCTTATCGAGTATGCATAGAGGCTTTGGCTAAAACTCTCTCAATTTCCACTTCGATCATAGCCCAATCAATAATATTATTACCATCATATACATATTTCTTAAGGAAAGATACATGGCATGCATTATGTATTTTCATGGTAGGAGGTAAGGAAACCATGTATGCAACTGGCCCCACTCTTTTTATGATCTCAAAAGGTCCACAATAATATGGTGTCAACTTGGCAGATTATCCCATTTTCAAAGAATATTTATCAAGTTTGATCCTAATATACACATGTTCCCCTGCTTGAAATTTATTATGAATTCAATTATTATCTACATAGATTTTATGTTTATATGGTACCACCTTCATATTCTTATTGATCTTTGTCACTTCTTGTTCCATTTGCTTCAACAGACCTTGTCCAAGTGTAATCCCATCCGCCAAATTATTCCAATTGATTGGAATATTACATTTTTCCCCATATAGTGTCTAAAAGGGACTCATTTTTAGTGATTCCTGATAACCATTGTCATAGAATTCTTTTATCAGACATAAGTAGTCTTCCCACTTAGTGGACTAATGCATAATATACATCATTTACATATTCTCTTGCACTTTGATCACTCTTTCTGTTTGTTCATTTGTTTGAGGATGATAGGCTATAGTAAATGCCAACTATGTCCCAAAACCTACAAACAAAGATTTCCAAAATTTTGAAGTAAATTTGACACCCTTATATGATTTTCTTGAGCATATCATACAATCTAAAAATCTCCTTCATAAAAATATTGGCAATATCAATTATTTTACAAGTGGATTTCAAAAGAGTAAAGTCAATTGATATACTCAATTTATCCACCACCACCATTGCATTGTGTTGCTGGATAGTCTTTGAAAGACAAGTAATGAGTCTATAGATATAACTTCCGACTTATATTCTACCTCACTTATATTCTAACTCAAAATATCTCTCATAAAAAACTTTATCTATCATTTACATTTTTATCTAATCTAACTTTCCTTACTATAAGAAACACCATTTTATTCTCAAACCTTATCATTTGCTAACTTTGTTTCTCCTCATTATAATGAGTCTTATAATCATTTAACTACTTCAATTATTAAATTTGTTATTACTTCCATTAATATATTTAATATTGTTTTACCATTATCTTTTACATAAATTCTTTCAATTTATATCTAAACTTAAAATCCATTATATATATTACGAATATATCCTTAAGCACTATAGTTATACACATTATTATAATCCTAAATCAAATAATATTAAACTCCTCTTTAACTTTATAATTTTTTATTTTTTAAAACTTATACAATTCTTTTCCCATAATATCTAAAGTATTACAGCGAATCCAACATTATTCATTTTATTCTTTTCAAAATTATTATATTAAACCTTCCTTTCGGTTATATATATGTGTATATATTATATATAATTATATTTACCTATGTTAAAGCATTAAAAAGTCTTAATATATTTGTCTAATGTGATAATTCACAATTTCATGTATTTGTCCTTTTACATTAATGTTCCCCTCGTATTTATTAAAAAACTTTATTTTAATTATTTATTTATGGTTCATGACAAAATAAGGAAAATTTACATTATAATAATTAACATTTAAATAAAGTTTGACAAAGGCTTCGATCCATGTCCCTTGTATTTTAATGTTGAAAGTTCCATTATAAAAAATAACATTTAAATAAAACTCCACAAAGACTTCCATTATACCCCTTATATTTTAAGGTTGACTTTGTAAATGCTAAAACAATGCCAAGTGCATCGTTAACATCAAAAGTTATGTTTGTAGTGGTGTGACACTGTTATAGACATTTTTGTGCCTTACAGCTATAAGCATGACATGTCCATAAACCAAGGGATCCTAAGTCCCTAAAGATGTTGTTCCAGCTCCTAAAGAAACAAGGTCAACAAATTACAACTTCTCCCAGAAGTTCTCCACCAGAAACTGCTCAAAACTAGTCAAAACAGGATCATTTCAAGTGCTCCACTAGCTGACTGCGTTGTGTTAAACACACATGGACAACACAAAAGATATGAAAGATCAAACATGCAATACAATTTTTATTACCATGAGATATACATTTATAGTACAACATATGACTCTTGGGTTTCAGATCCCAAGGTCTCTTGGACTGCTTTTGTCCATTCGAATTCCACACTAACCCACTTAGGATTAGGTGTCCAACATTCCCCCCCTTAATCCGAAGGGTTATGTATGAGTCCAAGAAAAGAGCTGTAATACAAAATGTGCAAAAAATGCATGGCAGCACTAGGTTGAATGTGCTCTATGAAATGTTGGTATAAAAGGCGGTGGTTTAAGGATGACCACCAACACTAGAACGCTTAGTGCAGTTCCTGGAACTCTTCCAAAACTGGCAAGAAACTGAAGTTTTCTGCTAGAGGAAGTGTTCTCAATCTGTGATGGTTTAAGGATGACCAACAACTCTGGAATGCTTAATGCAATTCCTGGAACTCTTCCAAAACTGGCAAGAAGCTGGAGTCTTCTGCTAGAGGAAGTGTTCTTAATCTGTGATGGTTTAAGGATGACCAACAACTCTGCGATTCCTGGAACTCTTCCAAAACTGGCAAGAAGCTGGAGTCTTCTGCTAGAGGAAGTGTCCCAGATTGCCAACTGAAGGCATGTTCACAGTGATCTTTGTCTCTGGCTACAACTCTGAAACTGGTGTGGCAGGTTGTGGCTCAAGCTCGCTTGATGTGGCTTTGAAGCTTGTAGATGACCATCATTTCTCCCCCTGTCAGATACAAGGTGAGATGATGGAGGAAACTCGACTGCAAGACTGTTCAAACCTCTGGAACAAGTTCTGACATGTGTTTGGAATATCTTCTTAGCTGTTGATGCCCATTGCCAAGAAGCGATCCATCCAAGATGAATCTTTGTTCTTGCAGGACGTTTGTTTCTGAAGCATCTGTTTGAAGAATGGCTAGTTTTATGACAGTGCTCACATGGATGAAGATCAAAACAGTGATCTTTCAGATGGCCAACTCGGTCACAGTGTTGGCATTTCACGATCTGTTGTTTTTGTTGTTGTGGAAGAGAGGCAAAGTCTGGAACAGCTGAAGCTGACCTGTCATGAGGAGCAGGTGAACTGTCATAAATGAATCCAGCACTCTGAAACTGAATGGGCTTGGCATAGTCTGGAATATGAAAGGACAAGTCCTTGTCATATCCAAGACCAGTTCTGTGCTTGTTGTGGACAAGCTGTTCCCAAGGTCTGATGATGGGCTTGGGAAGTGCAGACTGAGTTTCTGCATCTGCATGTATAGCTGCTACTTTATTGGGCACTGGATCTGAACCAACTTCAACAATATTGACTTGCTGTTTATGGGAGTCTGTTTCATTGTTCTGAACAGAAACAGGTTCAGAATGATGACTCCTCTGTTTTAATTCTTCTTGCTGTAGCTGAGTTTCGAGCTGCAAAAATTCTATCTTCTCTTGTGCATTTTGTAAACAACTGTGAATATCAGTGAGAAAATCCTTGCTGATTTTGATTGTATTATCCATAGTAGAAAGTATTAGATTGTCCAATGACTCTAATATTGCACCAATTGGAGCCATTTCTAACCTCAAAAGATAGTAAAACAATGAGGAAAAGGTGGACACCAAATAAACTTATGGCAACAACTTCAAATCGATCAGCTTGCAATAGATTCAACATATAAAGAATGGTGATATCCAGAAAACAGACTCCTCATTCAAAAAATGAATTTTCTTCAATTCACCTGAGAGTTTAACTTCCAACAAAGCATGCTCCACTCTTCAGCAGGATCCAACTGGGCACTTTCTGTCACTATAAAGATCTGAGTTTATAGTCCTCCTTTTATAGTATCAGCAGCAAGCTTTTGGAGTTATATCCAGGAAGCTATAAAAGAAAACAGCTGATACATAACCACAGACAGAAAAATGTCCTTACAAGCCTGTCTGTGGAACACTCATTAATCTTTGTATCTAAAATGATTGCTCTATAGGGATTCTCAAAAGATATACACTTTTGGCTGCAAATGACACTTCCTCATGAAACAATTACTGATTTGATTCGGTGTACAACTGTGAGCCGATACAGGCACTCGTTACCCTCCAATCTAAACAACAAATACAGTGCTCTTGCTAGCCACAAGATCTTATTACGAGGCTACACATTCAATACTTGATTTTACACGGTAATAAAAGGAAAATAATCTACAGTCTACAAAATGTGGCACACTGATGAGAACATTGGGTGCCAGAGTTGTATTCTATAAAACCACGAGTCTCCAAAATGACATGTATACAGGTTACTTTTTCAAATTGTTACGTGAAAGAATTCGCTTGCCAAAAGGACTACTGCGCAAAGTTGGTAAATGTGGCCGAATTGCATCAACCAATGTAGAATGAAGAGAACTCTTTGACTCCTTTAGATCACACTGGATGACATAGTTGGCAAATGGATCTTGAAGAAGCTGACCAAATAAGGAACTGTTCTAAGGTTCTGAGCTTCACAACTGAGCTCCCACAACTACATGGATTGGGTCCAGCAGCAAATAACCGGCTTCAAGAAAGTGCTGGTGCTATTTTTTTTTTGATGATCCACTCCGGGGAAATGCTTTTCGTGCTGTTGATGGTAGCAGTGCCGGAGACGGTAAGAATAATGTCACAGATATACAGGAACCCAATTTTATCTGGCCAGGTGATATGGTAAACAAGCCAAGCGTTCAAAGTAATTGTGAGATAATGGAGGAAAGCACAGACGAAACAACATTGAAATTGGATGAAAGCTTAAATCAGAAATGTGCTAGTTCAGCATCAAATCAAATTGATGATCCACTGGCTGACTCGTGGGCTCCACCGGGTTAGATACGCTTTGTATGGAGGACTGCGTTCCTTCTGGAGAAGAAGTAATGGAGGCCATTCAAAATACTGTACCCGGCGACATTCGAATCCTGGTCATGGTAGCCCGGCAGTTAAAAGAAGCCAAGCGTTGGATAGGCGAAGAAAGTCATGCATTTATTACACGACATGCATCGAAGCAGGCGAGGGACGCATGCATCAGAGTCTTTGATTGTCAATAATGGAAAATGGTTCAAATAGGAGCAGTTCTAAAAACGCAGTCATTCCAAAAACGCAGTCATCATTCTTACAATAAAAAATGCAGTCATTCTTTATGCATTTTTACAATAAAAAGCAGTCATTCTTACAATAAAAAACCACGGTAGTGCCACTTTTCATTTTGTAGCACAGGCAAGTTGTGTACAATCATCAAATTGCGATCACCAGCTTTATCAGCGCACGGCATTACAGTCATCAATAATAGAGATTAAACCGAACCCCGTCAAAGAACTGGTTTAAAGATCAATGCTCAAAGCCCGGCTCTGCATCGGTCTCAATACAATTTATATGACTCGGCATCGGTCTCAATGCATAACCACAACCATTAGCAGTCTATTCGCATCGGTCTCAATACATAACCACAACCATTAGCAATATATAACGATACATGCACAGAGATCAAGTGATAAGCATTAAGAATGATACCACTGCGCAACACGTTACATTACCAGAACCGCAACACTTTACCTCCCTTGCTTAAATCACCGAAGGATTCTGGCCGGCTCCTCAAACCGTGGCAATCTGATGCGTTTGAGTTTCTTTAGTTCATCAAAGGAATCAGGCAGCCTCTTTAACTAGTGGCACTTCTGCAGATCGACCACCAACAGTCTCACAAGCCAACGCTCAGCGTAGCAAGCACCGTTGCATAAGTCAATGGTCGTATAGAATTGTTTTACCATATACACACCGTGTTCAAACGCTCAGGCAGCATAGAACTAGTGTTAAAGTGTAAAACTCGTCGATTTGCTCATTCAAAGTTCCTTTGCCAACTCCATACAATGCTTCTGCCAAAGAAGGAAAACGCTCAGGACAGAGGGCGCAGTTTTCAGAGGCGCAGTCAGAGAGCGCAGAGAATGAAACGTTCAGGCATGGCCAGGCATGTCAGGCCAGGCATTGATTCTTTCTGCACCAGGCAGAGACAGAGCAACGCAGGACAGACAAGACAGAGTGGCGCAGGACAGAGCAGCACAGTGCTCAGGACAGAGGAGCGATAGACTCAGCAGTGGCAGCGCTATGTCAGGCATATAACAGGCCACAGAAAAACAAGTGGCTCTGATACCATGTTAAACACACATGGACAGCACAAAAGATATGAAAGATCAAACATGCAATACAATTTTTATTACCATGAGATATACATTTATAGTACAACATATGACTCTTGGGTTTCAGATCCCAAGGTCTCTTGGACTGCTTTTGTCCATTCGAATTCCACACTAACCCACTTAGGATTAGGTGTCCAACACGTTGCAAAGCACCCAAATACACTGGCTAGGTGCGTTGCAACGCACTTGAATGCACTACCAGGGTGCGTTGAGCGGGAAATGACAAGTGGCAGAGTCATTCAACGAGGTGGAGAGACAATGGAAGCTTCCAGAATCTTCTCCAATGACACTTGCCTCACTGAATTCGACCAGTGATGAGTAAGAGGCTCGCAGTCTCCAAGTGGAAGCAAGAACTGACAGAGAGAAGCCACTAATCAACTCATGGGATGACTCATCCTCTTTGCATACATCTATATATGGATCCCTCACCAAGAGATCCAGAGGCTGGAATTTTGTACATTGTAGAGAATTGCTATTGGTTTTGTGATTGACATCAGAGTATTGGGTGATTTATGCTTTGTTGGAGGTGAAGAAGGGATTCTATGCTGGGAGGCTGATGCTGGATCAGGACTCATCGGTTGTAACTCCTCCTGGATCTTCTTGTTTTATCAATAAAACTACTTGAGTTTCTCCTACATGCTTGTATATCTTATGTGTGTTATATTTGTATGTTTAGCTTAAATCTGATCCTAAGCTTTTTATGAACATAAATCTATGTCTTTGTGTAGTTTCTCTCTTCTGTGAACTTGCAGGAACTTGGTGATGCTGGGTAAGTGAGGGAGCAGATCGGTGGAAGCTGGCAAAGAGAGGATAGATTGGATCGAACAACTAGCGCAAGACACAGGTCGGTTCATCTTAATCATCTTCGTTTATAGTTCATAAAGAAGAATACAAGAATAGTTTTCCTTGTTTGTTTTTGAGGTCACTGTCACAACCCTATGGGATAGGGTCATTCTGAATAGACACTTTTCCCGAAAACAAAATGGCGACTCCACTGGGGATTGTGTCTAGTTAGTTTATTTGTGTTTCTATTGTTGTTCATCTCATAAACTTAGGAGTGGCGAATCGTACTGCATTTGCCATTTACAAATGCAAAGTAGACATCTGCTACTCTAGTCCATTCATTGGGCCTTTATGATCTGAACAATTGACTCACAAATGATCTAATTACCCTTTGTGATAGCTCTCAAACCTCTTGTAAATCAACCCTCTGATTGTGCACATTTGATTGCTTTTATCCGGTCAAAAACCATAGATTAAACTGCAAACCGTGATCCAGAACCCAGAGAAAATTCTCGTTTTTGCTTCAGCGCAGGCTCTGTGAAGAGGCTCTGCATCTCAGCGTAGTTCCCGAGAGGGCTACTTGCGTTGCAATTCAGTTTCTCTGTGTAGCAGGTGCGTTGATCAGCCTAGCCCTGCCTAGCTGAGGTTCTTTGCTCATCTTTTCCAGTTTTGCCTCTGATTTTTGCAGCCTGTGATCAGTGTGTTTGTCTGTCTAAAAGCCCCTTTTCTTTGCCTTAATTCCACCTCAGTTGTATAAAAGAAACTGTATTTGTTTTTTTGTATTTGTTACGTCATTTACAGTTTCCCATTGCAAAATTAAACTGGTCATACTGTCGCCCTTAGATCTAGATCTATCGTAAGTGTCGTTTTGATCTTAGGAGAAAGTTTATTTGCTGTTGACAGTCGATTACGCTTTTACTTTTGCCTTTGGTTTGAATTTGTGAATTTCTAGTGTCGAAACAAGTGTTTACTTCAAAATCATAAAGTGTCGTAATCGTCTCTACCTTTTGATTTTGAAAAGAAGCTTGTTTGTGTTTTTCACTTGAAATCGAATTCAAATTTGTGCAACAACTTTCTTTTTAGGCATCAATATTAAGAAAGTGAAAAACAAATACATGCACAAGTGAATTTGCATATTGACAGTTTGTATGGCTTGATTTAGGAAAAGTGCATTTAGAATGTGCTCTTTTCTCTTTGAGAAAAGATTATGTCTTTCTTTTCCCCTTGTAGCTAGGATTTTCATTGCTGAAAAGAGATAAAAAGCTTGCTTATCATCTTTAGACTGCATTTTAGGAATTACATCTACATCTCGTGGTGAACCCAAAAGGCAAACTTCATAAGAAAGATCAATCTAAAATAAATTCAATGAACTTAACAACGCTTTGTAACTTAACGCACAACATCTAGAGGTCTAGGCTAGAGACGTATTCCGGCGTCGTAAAGCCTGGTAACTGTTGTCCTCACTGTTGGTTGGGTGATTCCTCAACTTTGAGACGATAAGTGCCAGTACGGATTTGTGCTCCCACGTACCGTCGAGTATATACTGGGAGACCCCTATAGACATAAAACCTTTATCCATAGGAAGCCGTGTCGGCCGCCCTACTGATCGCAATGCACTGAACACAACATTCGGGAAGATTGACTGCCCGTACCCTAAAAAGTATTCTGCGGTTTTGCGATTGGTTTGGAACTCCCTCTACCTAGACCTCTAGAGCAGTCCCTTTCGTTCCTTTTCAGACTCCTTAACGAAAAAGGTCCATCTGAGCACTTGTCACTTCAGGCTCATTAAAAATCGAAGGAGACTAGAGTCATCTTTTGTTTTTTCTCGACTCTTTAAAACTGAAAAAACAAAGTTGTGTCAAAGCGTGTTAAAATTTATTTTAAACGGAATATTCATACCCTTTTCCTGTGTTGATCTTTAGGTTGAGAGAATGGAGCCTACCAACCAAGGAATTCCCCTTGGTGGAAATCCTAGTCCCTTCTCCTCTTGGGGAGATGTTGGCACGCCCCATATGGCCACATTGTCACTTCCAGGACTGACAATTGGCTTGCCAGTTTGGCTCTTCTCAACCAATGTCGTTCAAAACACCACCATTCCTGAGCAATCGAATCAGCAGTTAGACGAGTCCAGAGTTACCCACCAACCTTCTACTTCCTCTAATTCTTCCTCTCTTCCTTCCTCTTCGCTTGACGGGACTGGTAAAGCTAAAAACCAAGTTCCTAAGGAGAAGAAGGAAAAGAAGAAGAAAGAGAAAAAGAAGAAGGAGCCAAAGGCGAATAAGGGAAAATGAGTGTTGTCTAACGAAAATCCACACACAACACTGACCAGGCCTAAATCGCCATGTGTCATTTGCAAGGGAGACCACTTTCACAGAGATTGTCCTTGCATCCCCCGGATACTAAGGGACTGGTCTCCCCGTTTGCACAATCCGGTGTCATCAACCTCTGGTGATCATGTTGAAAGCACACCGTCAACTAGTGAAAGTGAAGCCCTAAGACAAAAAGGGAAAGCTAGATTTCCCTATAAACTGTGCGAAGGCGACCATGCCCTCCACCGTTGTCCCTTCTTAGACGAGGCTAAAAGAGTTTTGGATGATCGTTCGGTTTCACCGTTACGACTTCCTCCTGGATATAAAAAACTCTTGCCGAGTCCGTCACCAGTTGAGAACCCAGCTGGCCCACTCAAGTGGTCAGCTGAAGCGTCTATAATTGAGGATACACCAACTGAATCCATACCAGACGAAAGTCAAAAGGTCGAGGCGGCAGTTGACCCGGTCTTGCCTTCAGAGGTGTTATCTTCGAATGATACAGTCACTGAAGAGAACAAAGATGACACCATCCAAATTCTCTTCATCAACACAGACTCCGACGAACATGGGGGCAATCTACCCATTCCTTTACTACAGGAAGGAAGTTCGTCAGAGCCATACCCGACCGTCTACTCGGTCCCACCTCCAAGCAACCTAGTTGTCTCCTTCGACTGGAATCAACTAGGCAGACCCCGTTTGCCAGCAAGCATACCATTCTGAATTATCGTTCAAATATATAGAATGGTCATGGTTGGTACCATCATTGATGAGGGGGCTTCTGTGAGTATCCTTTCCTCTATTGCTTGGAAAGTGCTTGGTTCACCATCGCTGTTGCCTGAAATGAGAAATCTAACAGGCTTTGATAAAGGAACCAGTCGACCTTTAGGGATCCTTCCCGATGTGCCCATAACATTGAGAGGGAAGATAGTTCGCATGAACGTCATGGTCATTCAAGGACCCTTGGATTATAACCTACTCCTTGGACGAGACTATATTTATTGCATGGGAGCCATCGTCTCCTCACTCTTTAGAGTAATGTGTTTTCCGCATGAAGGAAGAGTGGTCAAGCTCGTGGACCAACTTTCATTTCCCGGATCACGCATAGCAAATAGTCATATACCGCCCCTAAATGGTCTCTTCACGCAAGAAATGTCTCAAGTCCCAGTCCGTCCTCCCGATGAGCACGAGTAATTCGAAGGGATATGACTGAAACCCAGGGGGCATGTGTCCTGGTCTGCTTCGGCAGGAAAACTTCGGGTATAGAGTAGGTTTCCGCGGGAGAATATGACTAGTCCGTACCCCATCCGTGATTGGAAGAGGGGTTGTTCTAGAATAAGATTCTTTTGTCAAAGTTATGTGAGTTGGTTGATCTCGCCACTCACCTTTGTTTATCTCGGTAGACATCGCCGAAGAAGTGTTTTGTTTGCACCGCGAATAGAACAATCTTCGGGTAACCTGTAAGAGGTAGGCCTTTCCCGATAGAACAAATGTTCTGTCTGCAAATTGAGAGGTAACTTTGAAACCATATTTTATACCTGGGGGCATGCAAACCTTTTGGCGTGCAAGCGAAAGAGCGATTATTTATCTGTTTTTTGGATTAGTTGTTTCCTAACTTGCATAAAGAAAGGATGTGGGGAAAAAATCTAAAAGTTGCCGTTTTTATATGAGACATTCTTATCATATGACTGGATTATCGAGCAGTTTTAGCGCATAGTTCAAGCTCGTTAAAAAATAAACATAAGATCGAGCAAGTGTTTCCACCCGCGTTTAAGCTCGTTAAAAAATGAACTATCCTCCGGTAAATAACCATCGTGAATGAAACATTTTCAGCCATTAAAGCCTTGGTCGTGTTTGCACCGTCACCTCCACTTTTCATTTGGCCGATCATTCACCTCCATTTGATTGTTTACCCATTTTGAGGAACAGCTGCGAAGAGTGATTTCACTAGCCATCCTTGTGACACTGCCGTGATTGGAAAATTCCAAACCTTACCTGGAATCAGCTGCTACCCTTTTATCACTCGTTCCTCAAAAGACGAGTCTTCTTTAAGCTCTTTTCATCTGACTCGTAAAATATGAAAAGATTGCCGAGTTTTGGCCTTCCAGCTCGTTAAAGCGACAGGAAGTGCTATCCCTCCTCTAGATTTTAATCTTTTTGGACCTGAGGGATTATTGCACAAAACGATCGAGCGCTTGTTTTGTTCGGCTCGTTAAAATTATCGAAAATTCATCCCTTCTGTATTATTTTATACTTTTTCGGACTTAAGGGATTAGATGACGAAAAAGGAATTCCAGAGTTATCTTTACGTACCTTTTCAGACTCCCTAAAAAGGAAAAGGACCGAGTTATCCTTGTCGTTAGGCTCGTTAAAAAGATTAATAGCGACAAACTTGTCTTTAGACGAGAACAAGTTTCACTATCGCTAGGCTCGTTAAAACATAGCGATGGGTTTTCCCGAAGGGAAAATTATAGAACAAGCATATGTTATCCTCCTCAAGCTTGACAAAAATAAAGAGGTACTGGTCAGAAATGACTGGGGAAAAATTGGGAAGAAAACTCAAAGAAACTTTATTGGTAGCAAGTCGCTCTTGAACATGACACTTCCGCTCCGTGCCAGAGTCGGGTTGGGTTGTTTCATTCACCGGTCACATCACCATGGTCATGCCATACCATCCACATTTGGGGTAAATGCTACTGATCCATCACATAAGTGTCGCCGACATGTTCAAGAGAAGTCATCCAGAGAAGTCACCCGTGTCCCATCCACTACCATACATTATACTTTACTCTTTCATGACCGCCACCCTGAACCGTATGTCACCAGATCGTTTTCACCTCCATCAAAATCATTTGCTCCGTTCCGTTTTATTGATGTGGGATTCATTAAGGCCCTCCTTTGACGGATCACTTCTTGTCGACATCAGCTCATTATCCAAGAA
Organism: Pinus tabuliformis; assembly: GCA_031772625.1. Lineage (NCBI taxonomy): Eukaryota > Viridiplantae > Streptophyta > Pinopsida > Pinales > Pinaceae > Pinus > Pinus tabuliformis. Next base: position 671,257,727 of record CM062814.1, read on the forward strand.
GTTGATCTAGGAACACCCCTCCAGTACTTTGAAGCTTGCATGCCTCAATGGCAAGTTTCTCACTTCCGGCGACAGGTATACATCAATGACCTTCGACCGAAAGATTTTGCGTGGTGTTTGATGCCAAGTCCTTTATTCACACCACGTGAATTGTACTGCAGTACCTTGGGGGTCATTATCATTAACGGTGATTCCTCTCGCGCTTGTTAACAGTTTACATCATTGACTGGCAATCAAGCGATGTCTTTCCATGTTCGACTTCAAAACATTTCTCACATGGATCGACTTGTACTTAGAGTGAAGATCGGACGAGATTGAAGACCCCGGATCTAGTTTCATCCATCCGGGCTGCGATATATATTCAGGAAAAATAAATACATTGAAATGTACACCATTGCAGAACAGATAATCATCCAACCAAAAGGATGATGAATTCATTAGAATCATCAGTCTACCATCAGACGATTGTCTGTCCTATGTACATGAAAATGAATTTATAAAGCTGAGCATGGGAATGCCCGCCTCAGCTAGATCATGAAAACAGTATGAAAATAATGTATTGTATTGTATCTCATTACAGGTCTCCTCTCCAGCACTGGAAGAACTTCGGATCCTCCTAATAAAGCATTTCACCCGATAAACGGCCTCATACTTTAGGGGGCAACTGTTATAGACATTTTTGTGCCTTACAGCTATAAGCATGAAATGTCCATAAACCAAGGGATCCTAAGTCCCTAAAGATGTTGTTCCAACTCCTAAAGAAACAAGGTCAACAAATTACAGCTTCTCCCAGAAGTTCTCCACCAGAAACTGCTCAAAACTAGTCAAAACAGGATCATTTCAAGTGCTCCACTAGCTGACTGCGTTGTAAAGCACCCAAATACACTGGCTAGGTGCGTTGCAACGCACTTGAATGCACTACCAGGGTGCGTTGAGCGGGAAATGACAAGTGGCAGAGTCATTCAACGAGGTGGAGAGACAATGGAAGCTTCTAGAATCTTCTCCAATGACACTTGCCTCACTGAATTCGACCAGTGATGAGTAAGAGGCTCTCAGTCTCCAAGTGGAAGCAAGAACTGACAGAGAGAAGCCACTAATCAACTCATGGGATGACTCATCCTCTTTGCATACATCTATATATGGATCCCTCACCAAGAGATCCAGAGGCTGGAATTTTGTACATTGCAGAGAATTGCTGTTGGTTTTGTGATTGACATCAGAGTATTGGGTGATTTATGCTTTGTTGGAGGTGAAGAAGGGATTCTATGCTGGGAGGCTGATGCTGGATCAGGACTCATCGGTTGTAACTCCTCCTGGATCTTCTTGTTTTATCAATAAAACTACTTGAGTTTCTCCTACATGCTTGTATATCTTATGTGTGTTATATTTGTATGTTTAGCTTAAATCTGATCCTAAGCTTTTTATGAACATAAATCTATGTCTTTGTGTAGTTTCTCTCTTCTGTGAACTTGCAGGAACTTGGTGACGCTGGGTAAGTGAGGGAGCAGATCGGTGGAAGCTGGCAAAGAGAGGATAGATTGGATCAAACAACTAGCGCAAGACACAGGTCGGTTCATCTTAATCATCTTCGTTTATAGTTCATAAAGAAGAATACAAGAGTAGTTTTCCTTGTTTGTTTCTGAGGTCACTGTCACAACCCTGTGGGATAGGGTCGTTCTGAATAGACACTTTTCCCGAAAACAGACACCCGAGACAAGTAAGAGAGATTTGAGTTTTATTGTTTTTAAAATAGTAAAATATTTCAAATATTAATTATTACTTATTTGTTATAAAGAATGTGGTAATCAGAAATTAATCAATTGTTCAAGGGTTCATGGTGGTGGTGAGTTATTAAGTTAACATCATGATTTTTGGGTTTTCACATATCAGTAAAATTGATTTATATTGACATAATATGTTTTATTCTTATCAAATTGGCGAGGAATATTCAAGCTACTTTTATTAGAATTTTGATATATTTGTGCTTCTCCATGTCAAGGAATACTCACACTATTCCTATTATCATTTCTTTGTTTTGAATCTTTTATCTTATAATTTTGAAGTATTTACATTGTGGAGTGAAGTTACCTTAAGGTATCCTAGTATGAAGATATTAATTGAAGTGGTTTATTTTAATTCTCTATTTTTTATTTAATCATTAATCTTGAATCTAACAATCTAAAAGTTTAATAGAATTTATTTAAGGTAATTTAGAGTGATTATCATTTGTCACAAATCCATGATTACTCATCTTATCTAATGGCCCATTTGAGACTTATAGCGGAGAAGTTTTCCTAACCTCCATAGGGTGCCTTAGCATTGGTCCCTAATTGGGATCAACTTGAGGAATAACAAATCCCATTTCAAAATTTGTATTTCTTGTAACATAGGTTTAAAAACTGACCCATTTGAATTAGTATATGGTCAAACTAGCTCGTTAATTAGGCCCAAGCATCAAACCAACCAATAAACCTAGTTTGGTGACCATATTTGCTAGGTATTGTTACCCACCAAAAAAGTGGGTAACCCTTTCTCCTCCTTGGACAACCAACTAGCCAACAACCCTATTGATTAGCACATGGCATGCTAACATGGATCTTCCACTTATTTCTCTAGTGAAATTTCTCACTCCCATCCGACATTCTCTCTTAAAGGGAGGTGGGTCATTCATCGAAAATTACTTTAATTATTTTGTAACCATGTGTTTTTATGTGATGTTTTGGGAATATTAATATGAATCAAGGGGTGATTTGGATGATTGACATTTCTTGATTATATTCTTGTTCCCCCACTTCACCTTGGAGGTTAGTATTTGACTCTAGTCTAGTGGGACCTCCTCGAAGGCCTTATCATTCTAGGAAGAACATTGTTTGAGAGGATTTGATTGAGGTAGTGTGTCTATGGTATCCCATACTTACCATTTTCTATCTTTCCCATTGTTACATCTCCATTCTTTGGTTTGGTGGTCATTGGTCATGGGGATTGGCAAATTCTCATCCTCATCCTTGAGTTCGAGCTAGAAATTTTTTCCTTGGAGATTAATGCAACTAAATGAAAGTTAAATGCAAAAGAAAGCCTTAATGAAAGAAAAAGATAAAATGAGAAAGATGGCAACCAAATTTTATTAGTGCATTGGAAAGAGCCTAACATGAGCTCCATCCCCCTCATAGGGGTAACTCATGCCTTCATGATTGCTCCATCCTTACATCTATACACTTAAGACATTGGACCACCATTAGCTACTCACTTGGTTATGGTACCTTTCTTTGAATTCATGCCCACTCTGTTGACACCATCTTCACACACACCTATTGATTAATGGGATAACTTGGGACCTGTCACTCCCCTTTGGGGGTTGGAAACACCTAATAGGGTTATCCATCTATCCATCCCTAACATAAAAAGGGAACACTTATACAAGACTCCATCTAATTAGATATTTGAAGGTCAACTTTGTGTGTGGTATTATTGTGCCCCTAACCTTAAGTATGGTCTACTATGATGCATCCATGGTTATTGTACTTAATTATTTTTGATTTCCACTTGATTTTGAGAAGGTTTTTTTCAATATTTCTCATCACTATGGTGGAGGCATATCGAGGTGATTGCCCCACTTTTTCATTAGAGAAGTAGAGGCTTATTCAGATGATTGCCCAACCTTCTTATCTGAGCAATAAATGTTGTTTTATCCATTTTAGAGAGATAGTATGACCTTGTTGATGCAACGCTTCCAATTCAAATTAGAGCATATTGATACTCAATGATCCCACATGATGCTTGACAGCCTAAGGGACCCTTAGATGTTGAAAAATTGATCCCATGAAGCTTAATATTGGATATATTGATGATGTGCTCAGTTGACCCAGGATGCCCCCAAGATGGCCTTGACATTGTTTTATAGGCATCACTTGTTCCAAAACCTAGATGATGATGGTAATGTTTGAGATGATAAGGGAAGGCTTTCAAATCAATTTAGAGACACGATGCTTGTTAGAGAGTGACATGTCACCTTCTTTCTCCTTTGAGGGTGACATTTGGCACCATGGAGATGACATGTTAGCATAGAGGCACTTTGGAGGCTTGCACATGATATTTGAGATGCATACTAGAGTATGGAGCACTCATTAGCCCATACCACACCTTTGTGTGCCTTATTGAGCTCATTTGGAGGATGATTTCGTGCTTGAGGAGGATTTTCTTCCACACTTGTGGGATTTTATGGCACTTTTGTTATGTTTTTGAGCTATGAGGTTGGCTTGTAGTCTCTTTCTAGTGGAACACTTAAAGTAAACTTGTCAACATGGATTCATTAGTTGATTTATGATAAAAATGAGTGGGATAAATCTCATATAAATAGAACCTCCATCATTTTTTTATGACCATCATACATTGGATTTGATTCCTTTCTAAGAGATTGGGAGTTAGCCTTTTTTGCTACATTTGGAAAAATGTGATATTTTTATGGTGTGACTTGCTTGAGGATGTGATTTGCATGAAGAAATTGTTTTGGTGGGAATGAAAGAAGTTTTTTTGTGGAGTATTTTATAATCTTATTATTTATTGTTCATATTTTGCATGTCTTACGTTTAAAGGTTTCAATTGTTCCATAACTAAATCCTTAATTGTTCCTAAAATTTTGCTTCAATATTGCATGTACAATTATCTCCTCTAAGACCTATAAGGGATTTTTTAATATGCAGACCCTGTATTTAATTTCTTCCCTCACAAGCGAAATGTCTAGGAGTTTACAAGTGGATGCCCTAGACATTCCCCCCTTACTCCAATATCTTTCCCTTGAATTTGTGCCATTAAGACTCCATTTAACACTATAAGGATAAGGCGTTTGTATAAGATGTGTTGATCACCATAAAAATCAATAGAATATATCTAATTTTCTCTCTCCTAGATAGCTAGGGTAGTCACTAGGGATTCTAGGTTTGATTGATGAATACAAGTGTCATTTGATTGCAAGTGGGTGGCTCATAATTTAAGAATTGTTGCTATTAATTGTATACATCCAAAATCTAGCATAGGGAGTGATCTAATAGATCTTAATATGACTAATTTCACCCTTTTTATTTTATTTTTGTGCATATCTAGCAACCATATGACTATATTACCATAGCCTAAACCTAACCTCTATTTGAAGGTCTTGTTACTCTCTTGTCAACTATCATTTTTGGGCTTTTTGTAAGGTCGATATATGAAATTGAATGCAATATTATTGAACATCATCCAAACTGTTGGGTCCCTATAATACTAGTGATTACCCCATTACTATTGTAGGTGTATCCCTTATTAATATTGTTGTGCCCCTATTGTCCCCATATTGTTATTACTGTGCCCCAAAGAATCCCTCTATTGTTATTTTGTGGCTTTATATAATTATTGTTAGGTCGGCTGGGTTATATTGTGACTCCTTAGACTCCTATATATAGAAAGGAGGTTTTGTCATTTGAATCATCCAAGAATTGTTCATTTATGTATTTTAAAGGAGGTTGCCCCTAAAAGAGGCTGAATTCTAAGGCGTTGATCTATCTTTTCTATCTTTTTCTTGAGCTGGTTTCATAACATTTGGTATCAGAGCTTTGGATTCTAGGGTTTCACTGCTCCAAACAGGTCATCGTGGAATTTTCGCTATAACTTTTTTTCTGTGACATTTCAGAAGCTAAAAAACACCCTGTTTGAGAAGAAATTGTGCTGAATCTTGGGTCCAAATTTCAGAGATTTTCGTGCTATATTTGCGGAGATATGATCTGAGGAAGTTAGTCTTTTTGCAGACTCGTGAATTACATTCCAAATAGGTGACCTGGGAAAAATCGTCATAACTTTTTCTCTGAGCATTGGATTGAAATTTCGTAAGAAGGTACAAAAAGAGGATGGACTGTAGTTTCTTGTATATATTTTTTAGAGCCAAAGGTCAAAACAGTGACTCGTGGCATGTCGTACAAGTTCGCTCTACTGAACTAGTCTATAATCAGGTCATCTTGGGAGATTGTGCATAACTCTTCCTTGGAGAATCCAATTTGGATCAGACTGGTGGCATTGGAAAGAGGACATAGAGGGCTACTACAAATCGCAATTTCAGAACTAGATGATCTGAAATTGCAGAGATACATCAGATTCAATATCAAGCTTCTACAAAGTGAAAAAAGGTGTGTAGTTTTTTTTTAAATTTTTGCATAAGCTTGGTTTGAAAAATTAGTTTGAATCGGTAATTGATGCCCCGAGGAAAGAAAATGCAAACACCTAATAAGCAACCTGAAATCTCTAGCATGACTCATGAAGAAGAGGAAGAAATGCAACATGATATATCAAAATTATGAGACCAAGTGCAACAAGTGTCACTTGCACAAAAAGCAACAGAATCTAAGATGGATGGTTTAAGGAAAGATGTAGAAGCTAAGATGGATGGTTTAAAGAAAGGTGTAGAAGCTAAGATGGATTGTTTAAAGAAAGGTGTAGAAGCTAAGATGGATGGCATGGAAGCTAAGATGAATGGCATGGATGCTAAAATTGATGGCATGGATGATAAGATGGAAGAGTTGAAGATAAATATGAATAAGTTGCTACAAGAAATGGTCACTAATGGTGAAAAGGTAGTAAAGGAAACTCATGATGAGAACAAAAGAAATGTTAATCATGATTCCATAAACTCTAATGTTGGATCGAAGATGCACCATATTCCAAAAATCGATATGAGGAAGTTCGATGGCAAGGATCCCGCAACATGGATATTATAGATGGAGCAATTTTTCGATCTCAATAATGTGCAAAACACACAAAAGGTACATATTGCAACTTTATATTTGGAACCAAATCAGTTTGTATGGTATCAATGGCTTGGCTCTCGTAAACAAATTATCACTTGGGAAATTTTTACGGAAGAATTGATAGCACATTATGAGGATACAAAAAGCAACACTTTTTTTAGCCAATTGATAAGTCTCAAACAAAAGGGTTCAATAATGGAGCACATTGAGGAGTTCCAAAAATTGAACATAAGGGTAAAAAATATTCCAGAGGAGCATAGGATTGATGTGTTCATAGGGACTTTAAAGGATAATATCTAACATGATGTTTGCCTTTGAGAACCCGATTCATTAGAGAAGGCATTCAGGTTAGCAAGAAAAATGGAAAGCAAAATTATGGCAACCAGGAAGCACACCACTCACAACTATAAAGATGGAAGTGTTGTTTCCCCTAGTCTTCCACGACCTATAAGGTTGACACCACAACAATTGGAAGAAAAAAGAGCAAAAGGGCTTTGTTACAGTTGTGATAGAAAATACACTAAAGGTCATAAGTGTCTGAGAAGAAATTATTCTACATAGATTGTGAAGAGGAAGAAGAAAAGGAGCAAGAAAGGTCAAAAGAAGAGGATATACTTCAGGAACAAAGCCTAGATAAAGAAGAAATGAATCCGACCATATCTTGTAATGCATTGGCGGAAATTACCACTCCTCAAACCATTAATATAGAAGGACAAATCAAGAAGAAAAAGGTAATAGTGTTGATTGATTCAGGAAGTACCCACAATTTTATTCATTGTAAGGTAGCAAAATAATTGAATTTCTTCTTATATCCAACACCAGAGTATCAAGTGATGGTTGCAAATGGAGGAACAATAAATTGCTCTGGAAAGTGCCATAATATCAAGCTATCCATGGGAGAATATGTATTGACTAGCCCAATGCTTTCCATTCCAATGGGTGGTGCTGATGTTGTACTAGGAGTCCAATGGGTACAATCCTTGGGTACAATAGATTTTAATTTTCAAGAACTTTTCATGAAATTTTCTATGGAAGGAAAGGAAGTTGAATTAAGGGGTATTGCAGGGAAACCAGGAAAGATAATCAGATCTAACAGTATGACAAACCTTCTAAAAAAGGAACAAAGAGGTGTAATTGCACAATTATGTTCACTAGATGTTTCCACATTGGAATCATCTATTTCTCCAGATCTCCAAAAAGTCTTGGACAATCATTCCAAGGTATTTGAGACTACCAAAGGTCTCCCACCTATTCGTGATCATGGTCATGCTATTCATCTGATTCCAGGAAGTGTTCCTCCAAACATCAGGCCGTACAGATATCCCTATGCCCAAAATAGTGAAATTGAATGTATGGTTACAGAAATCCTAGAGGCTCGTATAATTCAACCGAGTCAAATTTCTTTCTCTGCTCCAGTAGTATTGGTGCACAAGAAGGATGGATCATGGCGCATGTGTCCGGATTATAGGGAGCTCAACAAGTTCACTATTAAAGATAATTTTCCCATTCCTGTCATTGATGAATTACTGGATGAATTGCATGGATCAATTTACTTCACCAAGTTGGATCTTCGTTCAGGATATCATCAAATCAGAATGAAGACTGAAGACATTCCGAAAACAACATTTAGAACTCATGAGGGTCATTATGAATTTTTGGTCATGCCTTTTGGCCTTACCAATGCACCTTCAACATTTCAAGGTTTGATGAATTCCATTTTCAAACCATTCCTTAGAAAATTTGTGTTAGTTTTTTTTGATGATATACTAATCTACAACAAGTCTTGGAAGGATCATGTTGAACATGTTGACAGGGTGCTACAACTATTGGAGGAGAAACAATTATATGCAAAAAGATCCAAATTTTTCTTTGGAGTACAAAAGGTGGAATATCTGGGTCATATTGTATCTCATGAAGGAGTTAAGGTAGACCCTAGCAAAATTAAAGCCATTAAGGAATGGAAAATCCCCACATCCATAAAGCATCTGCGAGGATTTCTCGGGTTGACAGGGTATTATCGCAAGTTTGTTAAGAATTATGTGAGAATAGCAGCACCTCTAACAACATTATTGAAGAAAGATGCATTTTCATGGACTCCAGAAGCAACAAAGGCCTTTGAGCATCTTAAAGATGCAATGTGCCAAGCACCAGTCTTAGCTACACCAGACTTCACAAAAACCTTTATTGTGGAATGTGATGCTTCAGGAAATGGAATTGGTGCTATTTTAATGCAAGATGAAAGACCCATTGCTTTTAAAAATCATCCAATCAAGGGAAATTTTTTACACAAAGCTATTTATGAGAAGGAAATGTTGGCAATACTCCATGCACTTAAGAAATGGCGACCCTACCTAATGGGAAGACACTTCAAGGTAAAAACGGATCATGATAGCCTTAAATACTTTTTAGAAAAAATATTATCCTCTGAAGAGCAACACAAGTGGGTCACAAAGATGTTGGGTTATGACTTTGAAATCATCTACAAAAAAGGGAAGAAAAATGTGGTGGCATATGCACTCTCAAGAAAGGATGAGGATGTGGAAGCATTGTTGTGCGCCATTTCTATTATCCAACCAGATTGGATAAACGAAGCAAGGGAGGAATGGAAGAATGACGAAGAAGTGTGGGCACTTATTCAAAAGTCACAATAAGACTCCAGTATGTCTGATACATTTAGCTGGAAAAATGATTCATTATGGTACAAAGATCGCTTATACCTCTGTAAGAATTCCCAGCTAAAACAAAAGATTCTTATGGAATTGCACACTTCTCCCTTAGGAGGGCACTCAGGATTTTTAAAAACTTACCACAGGGTTGAGAAGGAATTTTTTTGGGAGGGCCTTAAATCAGATATTCAAAAGTTTGTGGTGGAATGTTTGGTTTGCCAACAAAATAAAGTTGAAACAATTAAGACACCGGGTCTATTACAACCTTTATCCATTCCAAGCCAACGTTGGGAGGAGGTTTCAATGGATTTTATCACAGGTTTACCCAAGTCTGAGGGAAAGAGTGTCATCATGGTGGTAGTTGACAGACTTACCAAGTATGCACACTTTTGTGCATTATCACATCCATTTAAAGCCAGTACAGTTTCTACTGCATTTATGGAAACAATTCAAAAACTACATGGAAATCCAAAGATTATTGTAAGTGACAGAGATCCCATTTTCACTGGAAATTTTTGGACAAAATTATTTTCTTGTCTTGGTACTCAGTTAGCTCATAGCTCATCTTATCATCCTCAATCTGATGGGAAAACTGAGATAGTAAACAAATTTTTGGAAGGATATCTTCGTTTCTTTGTATCTGATAAACAGACACAATGGGTCAAATGGTTGCCTCTGGCTGAATGGTGGTATAACACTTCCTTCCATACAGCAACAAAAATAACCCCATTTATGGCACTTTATGGATATCAGCCACCATCCATCACATCATATTTAAGAGAAAATTCTAAGGTTCAAGCATTGGAACATCACATCGAACATCAACAACAAGTCCTCCAACTCTTAAAGGATAACCTCATGTTGGCAAAAAATAGAATGAAACAACAGGCATATCAACATCGCAGTGAAAGAAGTTTTGATGTAGGTGATTGGGTGTTCCTATGGCTACAACCATATAAGAAAATGTCCCTCAAGCAAGCTAAGAAGGATAATAAATTATCACCAAAGTATTATGGTCCGTACAAGGTGTTGCAAAAGATTGGTACTATGGCGTACAAATTGGAGCTTCCTGCAGCTTCTCGATCGCACCCAGTTTTCCATGTTTCATGTTTAAAGAAGGTTATAGGCGACAAGCTCCCAGTTCAAACAATATTTCTAGAACTTGATGAGGAAGGAAAAATTATATTGGAACCAGAAGCAGTCACAGAAACAAGAACTCGACAGTTACGAAATCGATCAATTTCAAAGTATCTTATCAAGTGGAAGAACTTACTCGCTGAAGATTCCACATGGGAGGATGAGAATTTTATACAGAAGCATCCAGAACTACTCAAGTGTTGAGGACAAGACTTTTTTGAAGGAGAGGGGCATGTTGGGTCCCTATAATACTAGTGATTACCCCATTACTATTGTAGTTGTATCCCTTATTAATATTGTTGTGACCCTATTGTCCCCATATTGTTATTACTGTGCCCTAAAGAATCCCTCTATTGTTATTTTTGTGGCTTTATATTATTATTGTTAGGTTGGCTGGGTTATATTATGACTCCTTAGACTCCTATATATAGAAATGAGGTTTTGTCATTTGAATCATCCAAGAATTGTTCATTTATGTAATGTAAAGGAGGTTGCCCCTCAAAGAGGCTGAATTCTAAGGTGTTGATCTATCTTTTCTATCTTTTTCTTGAGCTGGTTTCATAACACAAACCCTAAATTATGGAATCCTATTTAGTTGTATAAGCTTAAAGCACTTGAATCATAACAAAGAAAAACCTAACCATCTTAATCCTTTTCTAGTGCTACAATAAGCCTTTAAAAACTTGTCACCTTGAGCCCTAGTGTTAGAATATATTTAGAGGTGATATAGGGAAGCATCATTTGTGGTTTAAATACCACTAAAGAGGAGGAGGAAGGTTTCTAAGGTGATAATGGCAACCCTTCCTCTTTGTTTCCATAAGGTTTGGCCCCTTAGTGAGGCTTTGCACTGAGCCTGCTAGATTTTACAACAACATCTTTGGCACTATCGCTAGGGAGGAGCTGGTCAACCTCCTTGAAATCCAAAGGTTATGCTTCAATCAATTTTGATGAGAGTATCCCAAAGCATATAATATAGAATCTCATCTAGCGACTCCAAAGGTTGAGTCCCCTTCCATTTGTTAAAATGTGGTTGTCATTGATATCAACCCAAGCAACAACAGATGATGCCCCGCTTCAATATAATTGTTGAAGGATTCTCCTCTTCAAGTTTATTCTATTGGTATATGGCATGCCTTGAGAGCCCTCATGGTTTGTGAGTTATGCTTGTTTGAAGATAAGCCCCCAACTTGTGGGAAAAAAGCCCAAAGGGTGATGATGTGGCAGCTTCTCTTTGGCAAAGAAAAATTCTCATGCCATAAGGTTTCTCACCAAAAATTAAAATAAAGTTTCTTGTGGAAAAATATTGATGGTGAATAAGTTATTTTTTAAAGTCAAAAGCATATGACAGTTTTGGCACCAAAGGGAATTCAAATTTTAAAAACCTCAAAGGAGTTTTTTCCTCCACAAATTAAATTTCAAATTCAAGAGTTACCCTCCAAAAAGGAATTTGGTTTCCTCATAAGACCCCCTCCAAAAAATATAAAAAGGCATGAGACCTCCCTCCTAAGGCATGTACTTGATGACTATCTTTGGAATAACCTAGCTCTGAAACTATCTCGACCCTGTGTAGAAAATGCACATCAAACGAGAGGATTTCTGAAGAGTTTATATCTATTTTGGTTCGTTGGTTTTTATTTATAAAGGAAGGGTTTATCTTAGTAGGTATCAACCCTCTAGGGCATCAAATTTTGAAGAAAAAGGGTTCAACAAGACTCCCTTTTATACAGTCTACCATTAAATTCTTATAATGATTGCGACATATTCTCTAGAGAAAAAACCAAACCATGTTCTAAAGTCTCAAGCCTCTGTGGACATGACTAGTTCATTGGGAAAGCATATGAAGAAAATATATTGAGGTTATGTTTGTGGCCTAATATGAAGGTCTTGTTCAAGAAAAAATTCATCATTTTAGTAAAGCTTTGGTGCTGGTTAGGACTGGTTTGTCACCACATACCTAATGCAAATAGAAGAAAAGGTTTGATATTTACTCTTGGCATTCAGATGTGGGTAGCTCTTTGTTCAGGGAGATGAAGTTATTAAAGACATATTATACCTTTAAACTTCCAAAGAAATCGTAGTAGGTTATTTGAAGGTGCTCAACCTACATCAATGGCTAAATTCTTGTAGTCATACATGGAAAGTCTATCAATGGTAACGGGTAAATTATTGTGCAATGCCTGAAGTAGTTTAAGAGCCCAAGTAATGAAATGTTCAACCTATTTTGTACAACTACAGTCCCATTCTCTATGGTCTTATATTTCCTTGACAAGTGACATCAAAATGCATTAAATGACAACTATTCATATGATTGTGTTGAGGACTGAATACTGGAATATTTTGGCCTATGGTTGAAGAAGCAATAGTGGGTTTGGCTTAACTCTTGAAAACCTGTTGCAAACAAAGTTTTGATGGATTGTATGGCTCATTAACTAGGAGACACTTTTAGCAAACCATGATTATAGTGGCGGAACTTTGATTAGAGTATTGAATTAACAATTTTGGAAAATCTCAATTTTGTAATAGTTCACAAGTTAGAGGTATGTTGCATTTCCACATTTATTAAAATTGTGTCCCTACAAGTCAATACATTGCTTGAACTTTTTGGGATTACAAGAAACTATGGAGGTATACATGCACAATTCTGAAATTTTTATTATATTGAAGTTTAGACGTGTACACATATTTTATGGTTGTTGACCTAATTTAGTAGTGAGGGTTGACTATCAGCAATAAGGGTTTCTATAGTTATAACACAATTTATTGAAGAATTTGTTGTTAGTATCAAGTAGTATGATTTTCAATACAATAATTTTATCATTTGGCATTCACTGTATAACACTTCATTGTCATCATTACTATACAACAGTTTGGCAAAAAGGGTCACCTGGTCAATGAGGGTTTCATCAGGATTTATAGTCAGGATTTTGTCATTTTGTAATGGTTAGATTGTTGGGATTTCATTGTCACATCATTAAAGGAATCTATTATACATGATTCATTGTCCCTTATAAGGGAGGCCACATATTTTGCAGAAATATACTCATTGTATGCAGGTCACTATCCTTAGTAAGGGAGGTCACAATAATTGTCAAATTCATTATCATTTTTAGGGTGGTTTGGTGGTGCTAGGTGGGTGGTTGAAATCACCTTCAGGTTGGAGCCTGAAACAATTCAAGGTGGTAGGGTGGTACTAGGGCAAGTTGGAGCTTACAAGGGTGTTGTAGTATACTTTTAGCATTAGCTAATAAAATTAGGGCGTTGGAGCATCCTTCTAGTTGGAGTTGGAAAATTGAACACTTTTCTAGAGTACTAGGGAGTTGGGACTTCCCTTTCTAGTTGGAGCCGAAGCATTTGATGTACTCACAAAATTATTAGAAAAGCATTTGATGGGTTTTGTCCCAAAGTGGTTTCCACCTAAAAACTTCTTGTATACTATTCTCTTGATGTGTTGATGCTCTATATGTTATTAATGCTCTGAAAATATTAACAAATTACTAATTGATAAGAAATATTGATTCACCCCCCAGTCAATATTTCTAACAATTGGTATTAGAGTAGGTTCCTTCACTAGTAGTTTAACAACTAGAAGGAAATCATAGAGTGGAATAAGCCAAGATTCCAGTAGTTAATGGGAACAACTATGCATTTTGGACTGTAAAGATGAAGGCATGTCTTCAAGCATATTGATTTGATGTTTGGAATGATGTGTTGACTGAATAAAAGGAACCTTTGACTCATCCTACTAATGCGGGTGAGAACACCCTAGGATCTTGGGTTGAGAACCCCAACAAAGCATAGGGCAAACCACAACAAGAAATGCTCAGGAAATCAACCTAAATGCTTATTCTATTGAATTGTGTAAGAGTGTCTTTACCCAGAAGTCCTACGTTTGAGTAGATCCTGCAGGGTGCAAACCCTCAGCTTCTCTTAATATCTTCGAAACCTGAAAATTATTCAAATGAAACATATACAATAGTAGAAACATAAAGAATGCTCATGATATTAATTTTAAATCATATAAATGAATGAACAATTACCCATCGATGTAAGATTCATAAATGAATTACAATATAAATAGATGCATAAACACATTTAATATCGGAAACAGAACATCATTCCTTTATAGAAGTTAGCTACAAGTGAAGTGGAGAAATACGTCCCGAGTCCTTCTTTGGATCCAAGCGGAACTGTCCTCTGGATCTATCCTTTCCTGGCCTCAGAAATCTTCCTCCATCACCAATACAAGGATATCTCAAGAAAGATGAAGGATATCTCCAACAAGGAAACAAGGGTTTCCTGAAGCTTTGGGGAGTGTAGGAGGCACAGGGATTTTGTCAGACTTGATCAGGGATAATCTCACTATAGTATCAATATCTCATATCTTCTCCCTTAAGGCCTTCCCATGGAGGTTTATTTATACTTCTCCAAATTAGTTTTTTCAGTTGGAAATAGTTGGGCCACAAGTAATAGGAGGTGAGTAATAGGTAAAACCCATGAACTCTGCCTGAAATTAAGGAAATTTAATTTTTTAAAAGTGTTTTAACATATGTACGCGGGTTGGGTATATGCCGACCTGCGTGTACATGCTTTTATCACCAGGCAAAGTAGCGTATAGGGAATAAAACACTCTTTTTTAAATTTTGGACCAAGTCTGGAAGGAAGGGTTTCCCTAGGTCATAATTAGAGCATCAGATCTACCAAGAGTGGTAAATGGTGCTATAACAGATGCCCCCTAATATATGAGGTCAAAAGGGGTACATGATGGCCGAAATGTATTAAGTGTATATAAGGAATCATGCCAAGACCGAGGAGGAGTTCACCATAATTCAGCCTGCCAAGCTAGTGAAATAGATCAAAAAGAAACTGTTGTCTGAGGCGGGCATACCCATGCTCAGAAATAGTAAAGCATGTCTACATGTCAAGTAAAAAAGTGGATCCAATATGCATACACGTATAAAGGAACTGGAAATACACAATGGATCATCTGATCATAATAAAGAAGGTACATGTCTGAATATCACATATAAAGAGTTGATCAATGTTGTTGAAGTATGAAGCTAATCACTGAAGTCAAGAAACTGATCCAAATAGTACCAAGTGAACATGATGGAATAAATGGTACTACACTGCAACTCGAGTGCCAACATATAAGATATCACTGTAATGAACTACAATATATAAGGTGGATGGTGTCAACTAGCAGAAACAGGAGCAATTGACAAGTGAACCAAGACATGCTGATGCAAACCCAAGGTCTTCATCGACCGCCGTGGTACATTTCTACACAATGGGAATAAATGATCTGAAGTCAACCATGTGAGAAATCGTTTGATTACTGGTCATTTATGTATACCGTTAACAAACACAAGGACACTCACCAATAATGATGATGAGAGTCAAGGTACCCAGTACAATCTAACAAGTGTGAATAAATGAGCTGTACTCGAACACTTGGAAGAATCTATCAATCAGGAGACAATGATGTTTTCCCACTATCGATAGCAAAGGAATATACCACTAATGACTGCAAACCCTAAGGTACTGCTAAATGGACTCTAGATCTCTTTCCCAGAGCAATGAGTTGAAGTCGATGGGAAAATATCGCTAGAAGGAAGGCATGAAGGCATCCTTCATCAATCTAGCGCCAGTGTAACTCGTAGGCCAATAATGTGGAAGGAATCAGACGAACAAAGATGTAATAACCCAATCGAAGCACGTTTCCGGTGTACACAAGATGTGGCTAGCACACGATAGAAACACTCTAAACCAACCAATAATGAAAGCTGACACAGAGGCAAGGAATCCACCAATAGAGTCAAATGGAAACCAAGGCATTGCATGAATCCCAATGTGTGATAATGAAAGTTGATGTTGAACACAAGGGAAACCACTCAGTCAAAGACCCATGATACTGATCGATGCTGAGCACAAGGTGACCTATCAATAATGAAAATAGGGCTAGGGTGCGGCTCTAGATCTTCCCTCAGAGCAATTTGTTGTAGTCGATAAGAGCAAGATCCGCCAACAAGAAGTCAATGGAGACCTTCTCAAACCGGCACGAGCAAAGGACCAATATAGCTGATGTGATAACGAACATGATACTGACAACTAGGGATGGACGACTAAAAAATAGGTCAAGAGACACCACAGAGAGGCCGACTCAGTTTTACTTCCCTTGAACCAAAGCACATACTCAATTGTGACTACATGGCAGCATATGATAACTTTGTATAAGTTTGTCATGTAGGAGGCATGAGCAAAATCTCCATATGATTGGAAGAGGTAACCAATCGGAGGAGTACTAACTCAACAACAAGGTTAAGGCTCCCCTAATTCAAACTAAAGCCCATCCCAATGGAGGAAGAGACTTACTTTTGAGTGCTCTATTCAAGGGTGACACAACTGACTCTAGATACCATCAAATTTGGAAATAATGTTCTGTTCCCGCTCCTTTTTGGAACATATATATTTTTTTCTTTTTCTTTTATATGAAGCTTGTAAAAGAATAAAAGAATGCTATAGTATAGTGGAAAGAACGAGTGTCAAAAAACAGATGCTCTAGTTCCTGGGAGGGGAACTTTCCTATGCTCAATGCAAGGTGGCAAAATTGATCAAGGACACTCAAAGGAATGTTCTTTCCATAGGTAAAAGGGTGCGTCAAATCGTAGAGGCTAAGTGATTGCAAGGTTGATTTTGTAGAAGACATGGTCAAAAAGTGGCTTAAACACGAGTCCAAGTGAAGCCAGCTTAAGGCAAAAAGGTGCAAATAGTCATTATGCAATGTAGCAGTACAATTCAACACAAAGGAGCCTCTAGGGTATAAGGCCAGAAAATAGTGCAGAAGAACAATAATGAGTCTTCAACGCACAAGTCATGGCGGGACTAAAGAGGACTCCTAAGCCTACTCAATATAGCAACATGGGCAACAAATGTCAGCGAGGATCTAACTAATATTCCCATGTAAAGGTTGGCTCTACCATCGTGTCATGATTTTAAAATTGGCGAGTGAAAATGGTTTGTGAACCAAGACACAATTGGGTTGACCCTATGGCAAACATATCACAATATGGAGGCTAATATGCAAAATACAGTGGAAAGTGGTATTGCCTAACCTATATGCCAGTAAGAAAATGATACCTACCATGACAGGTCTACGGTCATGGGACCAAAATGCTTTCTCAAAGAAGTCTCCAAAATTTCCTGTAAAGACAACCCATTCCCGACACTCCAAGCCAATACGTCAAAAAGTCCATAAGATAAAAATCAACTTTTGAAAAAATAATTTTCATTTTGCAACCTATATAAGGAATTTTTTATTCACATTTTTGTGATTTGTGTTTTGAGCAAGGAGCTGTGGATGATGATGGTTGAAGGAATTATGAAAGAAATGATAAAGCTAAAAATTCCCTCGTGAATGGTGTGTCAAAATATGTATATATGAAAGTGATGCACTGCAAATCAACAAAAGAAATTTGGGACGAGCTTCAAAATATATATGAAGGATACAAGAAGGTAAAGGAGGCTAAGCTCGAAACTCACTAAGGTCAATTTGAGCAATTGAAAATGAACAAAGGAGAAAAAATTTCAACTTACTTTCTTTGCGTTGATGGAATAGTCAATGTTATAGAAGCATTGGGAGAACCAATAGATAGAAAGTTACTTTTCTGAAAGGTACTAAGATCACTTCCAGAGAGGTTGGATGCTAAAGTCTCTTCTGCTAGAAGAAAGAGATGATTTAGAAAACATCAGCATGGACCAATTGCATGGAACACTCATTTCTTACCAAATGAGAAAATAATAAGATAGTATCTAACTGTGAAGTAACATTCACAACATCCAAGAAGAAAGAGAAAAACAAGTAGGAATCAAGGCCAAGCTCCAGTTGTTGTGATAAAGAATAATTAGATGGAGAAGTTGCAAATTTTGTTAGAAAATTGAAAAAATGAACAAGTAGGTTTCAATTGTGGTGATATTGATCATTTTCCCACTAATTTTCCTCATAATAATTTTGACGACAAAGAAGCTCCCAGGAAAGGAGATAAATATTAAAGAAGATTCAATAAGAAAGGTAAAAGGAAAGGCTTTAAGAAAATATTTTTCTCTAAATAAGACAACTCCTCATCTGAAGAAGAAAGAAACAATGATGAAGAGAATGACACAAGAAGAGTATTTTTCATGGCTAGGGACAACAAGAAGGAATCTCCTAAAGGAGAAGAAGATGGTGAAAAGTTGGACGATATCGAATTTCAAAATGAAATGGTTAGAGTAATAAAGGTGTTAGCATTATGACTAATGTGTTGTCCTTGATGGAAACCTACTTGATAAAAATTTCAACATGATGGTTATGCAGATGCTACATGTGATCAGAGATAGATGGATGGAATTTGAGAAAGTATACATGGGTCCTGTGAAGAAAGGTCACATACATACGTAGGTATTAAGAAGCAAAATCATGTACATAATCCGTACCATGGTAATTTTAATACCAGGGGTCTTTACCATGGTATTGACCCATAGTAATAGGTGTGTCAATGGTTATTTGATCCCATCAAATAATACCAACAAAATTACTAAGGTATTGGCCTAAGGTATTGGCTAAGAAAAAATATATATAAGAAGATGGAGATCAAAGTGTTATGTGTGCAAGTTATGGGTTATTAATATGTAATCTGATTTGAAACAAGTGTGCACCAAAGAGCATGGAAGAGGCTAAGATACGTTAGATCTAAAATAATAGTAATGAATATTCTTTCTTGATCTATTTGTGATTATAGCTAACAATGATAGATCTGCGGTGATAATGATACTCTGATATGAATATGTGACAATAAATTTTGTGAAGTATGTGTTGTGGTTGCCACAAAAGTATGATTCGGTAATTTCATATTTGTACATTGGTTTTCCTTTGAAAGGTTGCGTACATACGTGGATCATCTTCTAGATAATCGTGTATATATTTTGTGAAAGGATTTTAGTACTTTCAGAATCTGTATACGGGTGTTGTGTATGATAAGCACATACATACGCTGATATGTTTTGTGAAAGTTGCATATACATACTAGGGTATTGTAGTATGACTTGTTGATGATATTGATCAGTTTTGTTCTATTCGTTGTTGTTTGTCGATGGTGTCTCTATCATGATAATCTGTGTTTGACAGTATTGGTTGGGTTGAGCTAGTTATGGAATGGAATGTTGATTAGTAAAGATGATTTTGTGTTGTGATCTATAATTGGCTCAATGATATGTGTTTGATTTAGTATTTGGTTCAGTGATTGTTTCAGTATTGTAGTGATTTAGATTTAGTTGTCAGTATTATGAGAATTGTACGCAATTCTTCTTCAGAGGGATCATGTACATACATTGGTTTTCTTCATATAAGTAGCGTATATATTCTAACATGTGTTTGATCAGGGTTTGCAGTGATAGCAATTGGTTTATGTTATTAACAACATATGGTATGGTATAATTATGAGTGGTTGTGAATTGATAAGATTTGATTTGATCTAGTTGAATTGGTTGACTAAGATTCAATGATTGATTTGATGATTCAGTTGGTTCAGTGATTGGATGATTTCACTCGATGATTGATTTCATAATTATTACTTGGTTTGAGCTTAATGAGGGAAATGGGTCCACTCTGAAAATATTATGAAAGGTGGTCTACATGTTTGATGAGTCAGGTGGATCCAATATGAAACATTATGAAATGTAGTACACAAGAGGAGATGAGGGTTGGAGCCTTCAGGGAGGGAGTCTAAGCTTTCTTCTAGTAGTAGTTGGAGAATTTGTGTAGGGGGTAGGAGCTCCCTTCTGATAGGAGCCTATAAATGAGATCAAGGGGTTGGAGCTCCTGTTCAGTGGGTGTTGGAGAATGAGAGAAGATGTAGCCTTCTGCAAGTGATTTCCTATGTACATGTATGAGTCTACACCTATACAATATTGTAATATGTTTTCCTTTATAATAAAATAACAAGACAAAGACGAAAACAATGGTGGTTTTCTCCCACATTGGGCTTCCACCTAAAATCATGGTCTTCATGTGTGTTGATATGTTTCTTGTGTGTTGATGATCTATCTATTATTTACTATTTCTTAATGAATGAATAATGAAGTAATGATGCACTGGTTAAATATGAACAATTAATTAAATATATGAAAAGTTAGTTAATTGGATATACATTGTTTTCCTTTACTAAAGTCATGTACATACATTAGTTTCATGAATGACAGTAGCGTACATAAATTAGAATAAGAAATTGAAAGTTGAAGTGAGTTAAAAATATTGATTCACACCCCCCCCCTTCCTCAATATTTTTCCCAACAATTGGTATTAGAGCAGGTCACTCTAGTAGAAGCTTAACCACTTGAAGTGGTTCAAGGACATTGAGAAATAAGAAAAAGAAGAAAGTAGCTCAAAGGAAGTAGTCAATTCAAGAGAAAAATGATAGTGAAGCATCTGATGTTGTAGCAATAAGTGCATTTATGTTTTAAGAAAAATATGTAGTAGAAGAACAAAGCAACTAAAAAACAATCGAAAAAAAGGTATTGTTATGCTAAGTAAGGATAACTATCAGGAATGGAAAGAAGAGATGAAGTCTAAGTTAATGAACCTAGGATCTGATGTTTGGAATTTAGTATGTAATGGTTGCACTAAAACTCCTCCATCAAGTGAAGAATTACAAAATAATAATGTAGCATTAAATTAAATATTTCGTAACATACCTGATTTAGCATTAGGAAATATTATGCACTATGAAATTTCAAAGGAAGTATGGGATAATCTACATGAAATCATGAAGGAAAAACAAAGGAAGATTTTTCATCAAGAGAACCAACAAGTAATATTATTTCTAAAGAAAATAATGATGTATCAAAAGATAAGTATGTTATGTCAGATGGAGTTACTGATTCAGAAGAAGACATGTTAGAGGAAGTTCTCAATCTTAGAAGAAAACTTGATTTTTCTTTAAAAATGATTAACATCGTAAGGATAAGTTGCAGGAATATGATAAAAGGGATCATGTTAAATCAGTAAGTGTTGCAGTAGAATCTAAACAATATTGTGAAGGAATTGAAGTTGAGATTGTCTCTCTAAGAGTAGAGTTTGAAATGTCAAACAAGCGGAATGAAGAGCTATTTCAATTATTTTAAGAACAAGTGAATGGGATGAAGGAAGAGATTATAAAATTAAAGAAGAAATTAGAAGAAGGATGAAAGGTTGAAGAAGGAATGAGGAAGAAGTATTGAGAAAAGGAAGAATAATACCAAGGAATGGAGGTTGAGGTAAACATTCTAAAAGGTTATTTAGAAGAAAAGGATGAACACTTGAGATTTCAAGATAGTACTAAGATTTTGGATAACATTCTTAGTAATCAAATGTCTCCTTCTATTAAATATGGTCTTGGTTTTCATGAAACTGTAAAAGGAGAATCTAGTTCACAGGATTGTACAAGGATATTGAAGGATAACAATACAAAATCTGAAATTCATGTTAAAGAGATAAGAAGTCAACTAGATCAACATCCAAGGAAGATGAATTTTCAAAAGAAATCATTTGCTCCCAATAATAGAAACATTAATCGATTCTCTCCTCTAATAAATAATGTTGAATTCTTTATATGTCATAATTATGGACATGTTGTATCCAATTGTAGAAGCAGATTGTTTTGATCTCAAGAAAATAGCCACTTCATAGGAAGATCATCAACTCCTAGGTACTCAGGTTTATTTAAGGGATATTGTTTTTCTTGCAACATATTTGGTCACAAAGCTATTGATTGCAATAGAAGGAATATGAAACAGAAATATAATGATTCGTTAGCTCCATTTTATGGTCATATAAGATGTTATGCTTGTAGAAAGTTTGGGCATGTAGCAAAAGTATGCATGAACATGAACCTCCACATACAACATGGCAAGCAATCAGGTAAGAATATTGTTACCAAAAAACCTGAGAAAGATGGATTGACCAGCACTTCTCATAATAAATAGAAAGATGAATAACAAACAAGGTGTGGTCTTGCCCTTTGATCATTTGAATATGAATAAGAATGGTACATAGATAGAAGTTGCCCTCATCAAATGACTAGAGATAAAGACAAGTTTGAGTTTCTCAAGAAAAACAAACATGGTAAGGTGATTCTTGGAAATAGTGCTCCAACAAATTTAATGGGAAAAGGTAGAATCAAACTTAAGAAGTGTGCAAAAGAAGTTGATGCATTATTAGTTCAAGGGATAAAGTAGAATATTTTAAGTGTAGGTCAAATGGATGACAAAGGACATATAATTGTGTTTACATAAACTGAATGCAAAATTATATATGAAGAAAATAGAAAGGTTATAGCAAGAGGATACATAAATCCAGAAAAAGTATATGTGCTAGCAGAGAATAATTCATGTAGAAATAAGAGGTATGGTTCCTCTTCTTCTTCAAATTTAGAATAAAAGACGATAGTTCCCATTGTGGTCTATTTTTTTTAAAGCATACTTCTAACGGTGACTGTAGAAGTGATGTGAAGTACATAACCTCATGAAGAGCAGGTGATGATTATTAGGTCCACATGATCAATAGTGTATGATCTCAGGGGGAGTTATGCATAAGTATCTTAGTGATACTTCTCTAGTTCAGTTTGATATTCATTTGGTGATGCTTATATGGCTAACATTGCATTGATGAAGTAACAATTAACAAGAATATGTATGGTATGTTCAAGGGGGGTTGTTGTTATGAAAACTTCAACATTTTACTTTTTATATGTGGATTACATTAAGGACAGTCGCGTATATACGTGAGTTTTGATCTAGACAGAGGTATATGTTTCTCTGAGATGAAGAAATAGCTGGATAAGCTCAGGAGGGGTTTCTGATGTGCTTCAATCAATTATTACTTTTCTTTCTAGTTTTGATATTGAATTGCTGTAGACTATTAATAATTCTTAAGATTGATGGTTGGTTCATGATTGTTCATGAGATGTCGCAAAATTTTATTACTGTTGTGAGTCTTTGATGGATTTTTTGATTGATGAGTTGGATATATTTAGATTTGATAATGATAAGATGGAACAGGTTCATGGGGAGAATTTTTTATGCTTCTAATATTGTATTATTGGCATTATGGTTTCTTGAGCACTTCTTGTTGTGTGTTGATTTTATGATGAGTACATATCATTTCTGATGTTTAGTTATTGGTGAAGATACATATGCTACTTTCATTATGTCATAAATGATGCATGGGTTGCATGTGGTGAAGTTATAGATGATGCCTATATATTACTTGAGCTACACTTAGAAAAGTTGTCATTTTCAAACATTGATAAAGAAGATACATATGTTATGTTCATTATGCATACGACAATGGTTAATGATGTTGCTGATCATATTTTTGATGATTGAAGGTTATCTTTGTTTGCACACATTTTTTTGATATGATGATGTATATGTTGCTTGAGGATTGTGACTCTTCTTATGTGTGAAGAGAGCATGTTGATCTTGATCATATGATATCTAGGTGATGAGTTACTAACAAAGCTTGATTGTAGAATCTTATGCTACAATTGGTTGATGATGAGTTCATGATTTAGACACTGTTGTTGGCATCTCTCATTGATGAGAAGATATATACAAATATTGTCACTATGTCATGGGTTATCAATTATAGATGGATTGTAGATAGGGATTTTACAGATGATTACTTGAGTCACATTTTGATGAATTTGTTTATGGTGTGATAATTCTACTTGATACACTTGATGAAGTATATGCTATGGTCATTACTGATGTTGAAGGTTCTCCTTGTCTTTGATGGATGCATGTAGATAATATGATGGCATTGATATTGTTGATTATAAATATTCCTATATGTGTGGAAAATGCATGTTACATGAAGTCAAGAGGATTCTTATTGATGTGGTGCTACCACAATTGCTTGGTGATGCTTGGAAACACTGCACATTTGGTCACATATTGATGACTACACTATCCTACATAATGATGATGAAGAGGTCCATATTGTTGTCTATGTTGTTGCGATTAGATGTTCATGTTGCAGGTTCATATATGGTGTATGATGGTTGCTAATGAATAGCATGGTCTTGCTGCCTCACTAATGAGGTCTCTGGTTTTGGTTATAAATGCCATATTTGTCTCTTGATGTAAAGGTCATGTAAAACCCCATGTTGTAAAATCATTGTGAAATTCAATGATGTATGGACTATTGGGGTCAAGTCATTCATGTATGTAATCCCATTATATTGGTAAATTGATGTAATGTTGTATAAAATATGTAGCCCCACTGTGTTGGGTGATTGATATAATCATGAGTCATTAGTGATAGTAAAAGTCATAAAGTCTTGTGCTTTCATCTTCAGAGATTCTAGCATATGCTCAGGGGGAGCATGGTTAGTATGTATCTTTCAACAGATCAACCCTACAATGATCTTCTCTATAAAGGGAGAAGGAAGTCTTCAATCAATATTCATCATCCCTTTGTCGTTGAAGTCAAAGGGGGAGCGAAGATTGGTGTTTGAAAAAGAATTCTTGGTAAAAAGTATTGGGAGAGAAGTTTGGTGTGTTTATAGATGTGTTTGTAGGTACTTACAGGTGGTGACCAAACATCAAAGTGGTTGACATCAAGTCCAAAGGGGGAAATTGTTGGAATTATGACTATTGTGTTTTCCTTGATGGCAACTGATAAGTCCCATCAATAGGTATATCTTGAAGTTCATTATGCTATCCTCTAGCCTTAAAACTATCCTTTTCTCACATTAATTCACATTTTTTGTTATAATATGATTAGTAAGAAGAGTAAAATGTATTTGTCATAGCATTTAGCCTAATGTGATTAAATTGCATGAACAAAGAAGAATTTTTGAGACATTTACTATGTAGGGGCTTGATGAAGACAACTGGGAGGGAATCTAGGGAGGCTTTTCCACCTCCTAACTCTCTGACTCATCTTGAGATCACCAAATCCTAACTCACAAGCTCAAATTCACTGACAGCTGAGTAACTCCAAGTGCATGAGAAGCTCAAGGAGGATAGGATCCACAATTTTTGAGATGGAGGAGGGAATAACTCATATTTTCAAGGGAGCTACTATAAGCTACCATTTTGTATAAATAAATGAGCTTAAAGGATCATTAGGATTCAATTTTTTTATTCATCTAGGAGTAGCTATTGAGCCAAGGGATTGACCTTCTTATTGTTAGATTTCATGTGACGAATGAGACTACTATTTTCTCTTAATGAGAAGTTTGTTATTGAGTTGCATCTAAGCTAGTTCTAGAGGGTTGAATCCCTTGGGTTTGGGCCTAACCCAAAGGCTTTAATCCCTCTTCTATATTTTTGTATTTTTTTTTTTCCAAGAATTTCATGTCTTTCTTTTGTGGAAGTATATGTTAAGCTATAAAAACTTGTGATTGCAGGCTTCCTTATCACCTCTCTTTTGGGAAAAGTGGTGGGAAAGATTCACAATCTCAGCCCAAAAATATTTTCTTATGATTTCTTGGAAATAGGTAGATGTTAATTATCATTTTCAATATTTACTTTATGCAACCTAGGAGTTAGTTCAGTGATTAGAGTAGCATTGTGAAATAGAATAATATTGTAGTCAAATTCAACTCATCTTTTCCATGAAAATTTATGTCATTGTCTTATTTATAAGTTAATGCACTTATTGGGCTAGTTGCAGGGTTATGTTGATCTGTAGGGGTGGTCACATATTTCATTTCCACTTGGATGTTTCCATATTCTCCCTTTACCTCTCACACTGCTCTCAAAATCTGTTTCCACAGTCCTTTTGGTTAGGAAATTAGAGATACTGTGGGCATCCATATTGGTGCAAGATAAACCTACGAGAGGTCCTTAGCTTAGCTAGGAGGTTTCCCCCAGCTTCATTCACTCCCTCCTACCTTAACCCATCACTTACTATCCTCAAGAAATCATCTCCACCCTCAAAGGACTCTTGAAACCCCTCATGTAGCAGTACAGGGCCACTTGTAGCAAAAATAGGGCCTCCTATAGTAGCACTTGTAGCTGGCCTGTAGCACCATTTTCCTTTACATGTTTTTCTCCCCACTTCAAACTTAGCTTGGTCCAGGTGAATAATGACCCCCAAATTGTGATTTGATGATCTAGAGAGGCTCTTAGACCACTCTGACCTCCTATTTTCCTTATTACAAAATAGAGTAGAATTAGTGTTTTTAATTCACAAGCATGTTACAAGTTAGATTTCTGATTTTCAAACAAATGTAAGGTAGATCAATGATACATGCATGTATGTTGTTGATTTGATGAAATGTGAAAAATAAAGTAGCTTCACTTCTACAAGTAGACTAGTTTTTTTTTCGTGAAATGTTAATTAGATGAATGAATGGAATTTCCACTTTCATAGTGAAAATCAATTTCATCATGAGTTTTCACTATAGTTAAGTTGGAGGAATGGTCTTGGAACACCTGGATCTGATATCATAACTGAGGTTGGCATGAGTAGAACCTAACATATTGTGCATATAACACTGTCACCTCTAAGTTTGTATGAACTCTGTGATGATAATTAAGTTGAGGATCCCTTGGGAGTTGCAACGTCCTTGGTGCAATACCAAGGCTCACCACTTTTTGGTGATGTTTTTGGGGAGGTTTCTAAGTAGGTGTTGTTTCTTCTTGAGCATTATTTCTCTATTTTTCATCAGTCTTATTTCTTTGAAAAACTTGTGAAAAAAAAACTTGTTCTTTCATACCTCACAAGAGTAGGGATAACCAAGTAAAATTCTAACCAAAAACCCCCACACCCTCAAGCAGTCAACCTTCATTCTTATTTGGTGACTGTGAACTTCCCTCTCTTACTTCAGGGGAGTTAGAAGACCCTCTAAGTGAGCAACATGAAATTTTTGAAGAGCCAATTGGGGAAGAAGAAG
This sequence comes from Pinus tabuliformis, assembly GCA_031772625.1. Classification (NCBI taxonomy): domain Eukaryota; kingdom Viridiplantae; phylum Streptophyta; class Pinopsida; order Pinales; family Pinaceae; genus Pinus; species Pinus tabuliformis. Next base: position 671,285,219 of record CM062814.1, read on the forward strand.
AACCCATCTCACTTACCCAAACCATGGTTGCAAACCAAAAGAATGAGCTCTTCCCTACCAGAGGATTCAATGGAGAGGATAGAATGAAAAATATAAGTGTTATTTCCCTTCCACATTTCCATGCCTTAACCTCTGAAGATCCTGACACCTTCATTTTTGAGTCTGTTGTTGTCTATAGGACCTATGACTATGCCTTTGATGAGCAGGAGATGAAGTTGTTTCCTTCTACCCTCAAAGATGCAGCCTTGAGCTAGTTTGCGAGTCTACCTGGAGGCACCATCACTACCTGGGCCCAAATGAAATAAACCTTCAATGATAAATATTGGGATTAATGTAGATCCACATAAACAAAGGAGGAAATCTTTAGGATGACCCTTGGACCTAATGAATCTTGGAAGACTTGAGGAAAGGTTTCAACTCAATTATAGGAGGGCTAATTGTACCCTTGATGCTAAGTCATTCAAGCTAGTTATTCTCCGAGGGATCAAGGAAGATGTAATGGAAACCCTCAATAATCCATCTGGAGGAGATATCTACAAATTGCCTTATGATGACATCAAAATTGTATTCAAGAATTACTCTAGAGTTGTTAGGAAAAAGGGTAGGGCTAGCCAAGGCTTGGTTAGTTCCTCTCCCTGCACAACATCCATCAAGAATGAGATATGGAACATGTTTAGGGATTTCAAGAGTGAAATGTTGCATATCTTTGCATTACAAATGAATCAAAAGAAAGCAAGAGTAATTATAGATGACACTAGCTATTTTATGCCCTAGATGTACTAAAACACATCCTAGGAATGAATGCCAATTGAATGTCATAGAAGTCTTCCTAGTCTGTGAAGAGAATCATGCATCAGATAAATGCCCCTCTTTTATATGCCTAAATGTTGTATACCAAGTAGGAGTAGAGAGTGGGAAATAATAGTTGTGTTTCATTAACCAAAGGAGGCCACCAAGACCCTAACCATATCAGCAAGGCATACAAGGTGAAAATTATGCTCACTACAATCCAAATCAGAATGCACCTTTTAAGACTTGGTACCCTTCCACTCATCCATCATGGTCCACACCTCCTCCTTGGAATTTATGCCCCTCCAAACCCTCCTCAACCTTTCAACCATCCTTTCTAGCCATATCCACCCCAATCTTCCCAATGTGGCAACCCCTCACAAGGATGTAGGCCTAAAACAAATCATCCTCCTACTTTACTGCCTCCATCCCAACCTCAACCACAACTAGATAATCACGCCCCACTTAAACAATTCCAAATGCCTACTCAACCCAATCTGAACTTGAACAATAAGCAGGCACAATAGGTATATAGTGGGGAAGCATCCTATCCTACTTATGTTGTGGAAATCCAAGAACTCAACCTTCATTCTGGGAGGGTGCTCCCAGATAATCACCCACTTTCTCCACCTAAAGAGATTGAAGGAGAGAAGGAAAAGAGTGTCCCTTAAGTCAATGCACCCTCCTATCCTAAACGCATGATCCATACTAATTAGCACACCCCAGAAGAGGTTGAAATTATGGGAGAATTGAAGAATTTGTGTGTCAAGATACCCCTTCTCTAGGCCATTAAAGATGTTCCCATCTACAACAAGCTTATTAAAGAAAAATATTTCAAAATTCCTGGGAGAAGAAGAAGAGATACCCCCACCATCAATTTTTATGGACAACTATCTAATATGATTCTTAGGAGGGTTACCTCCCCAAAATACCTAGAACCTGGTAGCCCAGTAGTGGATGTGCACATTGATGGAATTATGGTCCCCAATACCCTGATTGATCTTGGGGCTGAAATCAATGTGATGACTAGGGAAACCATGTTGAAGCTCAATCTCCAAGGGGCTTTGAGAAAGACCACCACAATGTTGCAGCTTGCAAACAGATCCATAGTAGCTCCTGAGGGAATTATTGAGGATGTCATGGTCTCCATTGACTCTTGGGAGTACCCTACTAATTTCCTGGTCCTCCAGCCCAAAACCAAGTTTAATGGCTATCCTCTCATCTTAGGAAGACCTTGGTTGGCCACTGTTGATGCCTACATTAGTTGTAGGGTTGGGAACATGACTATCAAGAATGGACATTTATCCAAAAAACTTGTGTTGTATCCTCTTGCTCAACCTTCTATTGAACATGATTTACCCATATGGTTAGAGGATGAGGAAGAGGATGAATTGTATCATACAACCCCCTACCCAATATGCACTCTAGATATTGTTATAGGAGGGGGACAACTTGATGAATATGACCTTATTGACCATATCCTTCAAAATCAGCCTCCCACTCCCATACTAATTGATGAGTTGATGAAAGAATATGGGAGTAGTCCTTGGACTAACTTGTGCTTTGTTGACTCAAGTCTAGAACATGTCAATATTGTAGAGTTTGGCCCATCCAAAACTTTAAAGATCAACCCCTCTCTCTTGGCCAAATAGGAAGAACAATTGTGCAATGTACTGAGGCAACACCTAGATGCTTTTGCTTGGGATTATAAATAAATGTAAGTTGTGCATCCCTCAGTTTGTACTCATCATATTTAAATCAAAGAGGGATGCAAACCTATGCGCCAACCCCAGAGAAGGATGAACCCAACTCTTAAGGACATTGTGAAAGAAGAATTACAAAATCTAATGGCTGTAGGGTTCATATACCCCATTTCAGATAGTGAGTGGGTATAACTTCTTGTTTAAGTTCCCAAGAAGAATGGGAAGCAGAGAATCTATGTTGATTACTGGGAACTTAACAAGGATACAAAGAAGGACCATTTTCCTTTGCTCTTCATTGACCAAGTCCCAGATGGCCTTGCAGGAAAGAAATTATTCTCCTTCCTATATGGATTTAGTGGATATAGCCAAATCCATATCAGCCATGAAGACCAACACAAGACCCCATTTACATGTCCTTAGGGTACCTTTGCCTATAGAGTTCTTCCAATTAGTCTGTGTAGCACCCCTGTAACTTTTCAAAGGGAAGTTCTGAGTATTTTTGTTGAAATCGTTCATGACTCTATTGATATATACATGGATGATTTCATTCCTTATGGATGTGACTTCCACGAATCTCTCTCTAATCTGTGCAAAGTATTCAAGAAATGTATTGAAATGAATCTCTCATTGAGCATTGAGAAATGTCTTTTTTTATGAATGCAGGGACTCTCCTTGGCCATTCCATATCCAAGGAGGGAATATAGGTTGACCCAAACAATATTACCATCATCAAAAAGGTCCCTATCCCTCAAAAGCAAAGAGATGATAGTACTTTCCTTAGATTAGTTGGGTATTATAGAAGGTTCATTAAAGATTTTAGTAAACTTCCTTCACCCTTGTTTGGTATACTGGCTAAAGATTCGGATTTTTATTTGACAAGCAACTATCAAGAAGCTTTTGAAATACTAAAAGAAAATCTTACCACTGCACCCATTCTTATGTGCCTCAACTAGTCATTACCTTCCATATACACAGATTCCTCAAACAAAGTTGTAGGGGATTCCTTAGGAAAAGTGGAAGAAAAATTGCCTTATGTTATCTATTTCATTAGTAAGAATCTGTCTAAATATGTGTTGAATTATACTGTCACTTAAAAAGAACTCTTAGTTATAGTACAATCTTTAAACAAGTTTAGGCATTATATCACTAGTTATAAAAATTTGGTTCACACTGATCATGCAGCCATTTAGTATTAATGAATAAACGCGATGTTAATGTTAGGATAATTACATGGTTGTTATTATTACAATAATTTCCTTTGACTATTGTTGATAAACCAAGTAAAGAAAATGTGGTTGCATATTTCTTGTTAAGACTAACCTTGCCTATAGGAAGGGAAGAAATGATAGATGATCGACTTCCAGATGAACATCTCTTTTCCATTTCGGTCCTTTCTCCTTGGTTTGCTGATATATCCAACTATTTGGTTGTTGGTAGGTTCCCTCATAACCTATCCTCCAGGGACAAAAGAAAGATTGTTAGGAAGAGCACCCCATTCAATTGGATTGGGGGAAACCTTTTTAGATTGGGGCCAGATCAGTGTTGGGATGGGTTCCCCTGGGTCAGTTTTTTTAAAATACTACAAGTCTCCATATTTTGAGGAGTGGAGCACGAGTAGCATAAGTCAAATAGGATTCAAGGGGTTTTAGGAAGGTCAAAACCCCTTATATTTTGGTATTATTTTGAGATATGCCCATGTTTTGTGGACCATGGTATTGTGATAGAGAAGGATATATAGAGGGATGTCTAACAAGTCTAAGGAAACATAGAACTTGATTTTATGATATGATTTAGAGTCTGTAATTGTAGTTCTTTCTGTGTTTTGGGCGAAGGGGAAGGCTCCTATAGCTGAGTGTGCAAAGACCTTGGTAAGTCCGTAGCTAAGTGCGCGGGCCCCTGTAGCTGTGTGCGCAGGGTTTGGAAAAGTTGTAAAGAAAGATCTGAAGTAATAGAAAGATATTTGAAGAAATTATGTGTCTATTTTTATGCATTGTGTATTTTCTATATTTATGCACAAATGAATGATATTTATCTATATTTTATCTCAATTACTTCGTGAAGATCCAAATCAACTCTTAGATGTTATTTTATGCATGATTAGATAGTTATGTGAAGATTATAACTTTCTTTAACTGAAAATCATATAAGTTTCATGAATAAGGGTTTGCAAAGGTCAGATCTGAACTAAAACTGCAAAAAGCACCTTAAACCACATCACATAGCCTTCCGGACGCGGAAGCCTGGTTCTAGCATCCCACAATACTACCTTGGGTGAGACTGCGGCTTGCGCAACACGAGTTGTTGCCGAAAGGGCCAGTAGTGTAGGGTTTTGTTGGTTAGTGCAACTAACTCTAAACTTGGGTCCAAGCCCCCTCAAGCCTATAAATGGTTTTGTTACCAGGACCAGGATCTATCTGAGGGATGTGTGATGTGGCATAAGTGGATACCAACTAAGAAGGAGATCAAGGAGTTGATAAATCAGAAGATGCATGATTTTGTAGGTCAGGTGAATGGGAATCCATGCTTATCAAAAGAAAAGTGGTTGCAAAGGTATATTTAGACAGAAGTACATAAATTTTTCTTTTCATCATTCCCCTGTGAGTTATACGAGTGGATTTCCAAATTGGTAGATAGCGAACCTACTTGTAACTATGATGATCGCATTGTGTGGACTCCAGAACTCATCAGATGCCTTGAAAAATATGATTATAAGGTTGCAAGGGTTTTTGATTACTAGATTGATAGTATCTTGGGCGGTTTCATCATTGAATTTGCAATAGATATCTATGTCTTATAGCAAAGCCAAACAACGATTATTCAAGGGTCCGAGAGGTAAGTACCTGAAATCGCTAAAAACCTGGATTAAAATGCTTTTGTGCGAAAAGAAGGTTATGCCTTTACCTTAATGTTTAAGAGGGGTCCAACTGGATCTACGCAAGTGATTCAGAGTAAATCAAGACAAATTTGTCGAAAGTGAATAAAGTCCTTTATTGGGAGAGTCTGAAAGTGAAGAAGAGCGAAGTAGCCCTAGTATGACTAGAGGTGTGGCACAGACGGTAGATCAGGGTACTTCTGGAGTTCAACCTTCAACCACTCCACCTTCACCTTCGCCTCCACCTCATACACCTACATCTCTACCTCCACCTCCGCTATTTAGCATGGAAAATATAGTAAAAATGCCTATATTCAGGAGTCAAGGATCTAAGGATACCGAACAGTTTTGGTTCATCGCAGAAGCTGTGTGGAAAGCATAACAGATCACTCATGATGATATTGATAAAGCACAACTAGTTACAGTGCTACAGGACATGGCACTTACCTGGAATATCAGATACAACACGACTCACCTGGCTGCTTCATTGGCTAATACAAAGGATGTGTTGAATGTGGAATTTTCGAAGCCAAAGTCGAAAGCTCAGTGTGTGATGGAGATCAAGGAGATTAAGCAAAAGGTTAATGAATCTTTGTGGGATATAGATCAGTGACTAAAGTGCTTACTAAGTCAAGCTAACCTTGAGATATTAGATGAACAACAAAGGGACTGGTACATAGCTTCACTATTACCTCACTTATGGTTATGATTATCTCAGCAGAACATTGGGTCTTAGGCCGAATCATTGGAAATCACGATAAAGTTGGAAGCTTCGCCAATCCAGGATATGAATGTAAGAGTTCAGCGAATCCATGCATAGCTAGCAAGCTTGCATATGGAATTGTAGGACCTGAAGAAGGGAAAGGAGGTTAAGACAGAGACACATTCTAAAGTTTGGTGCACGAAATGCAAGGTTGAAGGTCATCATAAGGATAAATTCCCTATATTCTGGGATTATATAGCTACGGGAGGTCCTAACCCGTTAAAGCCAGAATCTTCCGCTGGATCAAGCACTGGTGCACATACTTGGTGTAGTGTTTGCCAAGTTTCAAGACAACATTCAACAAACAATTTCTCCTTATTACAGAAGTTTATACAGTCTCAAAGAATTTTTTTTTTGTAACTTTTGTAAATCACTTGGTCATGACGAGAGGAATTTCGAAGCTATGAACTAATTATGGAAAAAACTCTAATGTATAGGATGCAGGTTGAAAACTGTGCACAGAATGACCAAGGCTCACCTACAACTCGTCGAAGATTTCAAGGCTGGGGAAGAGGATGAGGAGGAGCTAGAAGAGGTCGAGGTTGGATAATTTGTTACAACTGTGGAGAACTAGGGCACTTTGTGCGCGAATTTCAGAATCCAACACACCCTTCATGTTAGTACTACCATCAATTTGATCATGTTATATAATATTTCCCAGTCTTAATAGCAAAGATGCAAGAGAAGAAGACTCAATAGCCAACATAAAATATTCAAATGATGAGATCCAAGCTGCGTGAAGACAATCATAGTATCAATATAGTCGTGCGAAATGGTGTAGCCACTAGTGAAGACAAGGTTGAAGGAAAACAGCCAGAATCAAAGTCATGGTTCTGAAAGGCTGGTGAGAAGAATACTAGGTTTGATTTACATAAAGAAAAAGAGACATTCATGGAGGCCAAAAATAATTTTATGCGTCTAGGTGCTTCTACATCTCAAAAATCGATGTTGATAGCCTCGCAAAAGGAGAAACCTAAAGATGCTACTCCAACCTGTTAGTGTCAGTATTTGCAGCCTTCCTCCAATGATCAAATATGCACTTACAAAGTGATTTTAAGGTGTCAAGGTCAAATTTTGTCATTTCAGTGAGTCTTCAAGCAAAATTTGGTCACTAGGCATTAGGTCTAGGGTTTGCTTTTACTCCTGTCAAAGTTGTCCAATTGTCGGTCCTTGTCACCATTCAGCTGAGTGTACCATCATTCAGATGGTTTTCATCATCATGTTAAGTTCCACTGGGTCATTTTACACCTTGCTCATACTTCAGTTGCGCTTAGGTAAGGTTCATTTCCCTCTCCTAGGGTTTTGAAGGCAATTTCTCTTGGATGGTCATATCATCAGCAAAACTTGTATCTGGATGTTCATACACCTTCCCCTATCCTTAATGTACCTTATTAAACACTTCCCATCACTGAGATCCCCAAAATTCATCATTTTCGCTCAAACCCTAGTTTCTTGCTACAAACCCTATTTTCTAGGCTAGGCCTGTGTTTTGCCCTTTTGGACCCCTTCCCCTCACTCAATTTCTGATATTCCACTTTCCCCTATTTCCTAACATCCCTCCCCACCTAGAAAAATTTCCTCAAGAATTTAGAAGCCTCCCTATCCCCTTCATTTCGCTTCATTTCGACAAATCCCCTATTCCACACATTAGGATAGGTTTCACTCAAATGATGTTTATGAGAAATAAATGATGAATTTTGGAACATTGAGAGAGGTGTTTTTTCCAAAACAGGCCAAGGAAGAAAAACCTCCTTCAATTTTGACACAGGTGTCATGGTTTTAGAGAAATGTCAAAAATACAGTTGCCTTGGGAGAATTGATGCACCTCTGAAGTGACCTTGGGAAAATCACGCTTTCTCCTCGATTGATTGGCCAAATGACTTGATTTATGAGTCAAATGATAACTAGAAACAACGAGCTTTCCAATGAGCTATCATGAGCTCAATTTGGAGTTGAGGAAGACATCCAAAAGTTGATTGCAACAACACTCTGTCTTGAGGCAGCCTCATTTGGCACATTTTGACCAGTCTTGGGATATTTGATTTTTGACAGGGAAAATGAACTCAAAATTGAAAAATTCTAGTTGAGTTGGAAAGAAGACTCAAATAAAGTTCCAACGAGCTATCCTAAGCCCAATTTGGACACCGGGAAGGCCTTCAAAAGGCTCCTGAAAAAAGGCGCGGTACACTGGGTTCTTGGCGCGGCGCATACAGTCCACAGCCCAAATTTGCTTGAAATGTCTCCAAGTTGCTCATTCCTTGCGTGGATTTTCCAGGTAGAGCATTCTTCTTGATGTTGCATCAAATTTTGTGATAAGTGATGGTGGTTTATGGGTGATAACGGTTGAAACAAAAATCCAAACCCTACATCTAAAGTGCCTTCAAAGGAAGATTGTTGTGGGTTCTTAAATCTTTGATTTGTCACCAAGGACTCTCCTCATTTCCCATTTCTCCCTTGTTTCATAATTTCCTACCACCCCCCCACTAAGCTCATCAATCCTACATTTTCTTTCCTACATTCAAATCCCAAAACCCCAAAACCCCAAAACCCTAGCCCTTATAAAAAATCTCCTAACCGTATACATAAAACCCCTCAAACCCCCCTCCTTTCCCTAATAAAATTTATTGTAATATTCCCTAATCCCTTACTGTTTTCCCCTTCCTAACATTCCCTTGTTGCATTTTTTTCCCCTTGGTGTTAGAATCCAACTATATTGCATTACAACACAGCAGTTTCATACATCATTAAAGAGCAGTCCAAGCACAGTTCATACACAACAACATCTTTTCTTCAAGGTATTTTGTACAACAGTCATGGAATTTGAGCATTCATCGGCCTATGAAGTGGAAACCCAAAGTGACTCACCCTCGGAAGAACAGGCACCCTGGAGGTCTCATAAAGGTGGCAGACATGTTAGAGAAGAACCGACTACCCTTATAGAATTACAGGCCTGCCCTCTTGCCATGTTCTGTTTTCAGCATCAGTCATGTTATGAGTTTTGTCAAAAGGTGGCTAGTGTTCAATTTTATCATGAGCTGGCTCGTCTTTTCATGCTACACTTACATGGAGATCAAGCTATCTTAGCCGGTGTCACCTTCACACTTACACCAGAATCTGTCTCATTAGCAACCGGTATACGAACATTGGTGAACCATGGCACAAGAAACAGAAGATTGACCGGCAGCATTATGAGCCATACATAAAAACTAGTTTCTTGAGGCAGCTCAAGGCAGTGTTCCCATTTCGATATCTGAAAGATGAATATGCTCCACTAATGAAGTTGATTATGAAATATTTCAGCTGTGATGGACGGTTCTCTCGTCTCTATGCTTATCACATCAGGTTTCTTATGCATTTCACCAGGGTACGGATGATGAACATTCCGTATTTCATTTGCTAGAACATAGAGAGGATGACCACCTTTATGCAGCACAAAACCCCTCAGCAACAACTTAACAGTGTCTATCATTTTGCTCTTATTAAGATTTTGGTGGTTCATCAGCTTGGAGTACAGGGCATCACCCTTGGGATGATTTCATCTCTCGTGACTTCTTCAGAGCTTCACGGGGATTATCAAAGGTTAAGCATGAAGGTGGACCTTCCCATTAGTATGAGTGCCATGAGACCGCTAGTGTGCCGGTATTCATCACATATCAAAGAGGCACCAGACATTTATTTGCAGCAGCAAAGCGAGTGTTATCTCCACCCGGGTGGAAGGGGCCTCGCTTCCTCCATCAGCATCATAGGTACAGGACAGAGGTAAGAGGCCAATGCAGGATGAGTGGCCTTCAGGTGAAAGAGAGACCGACTTCATTCTCATTCATGATGATGATACAGATACGGGCCCACAAAGTGCCAAGCTTAGGGAGATCATCCAGGAGCAGCAAACAGAGATCCAAGCCTTATCCCTTGACTTGGAGAGAGCTAAGTGGACCATGAAGTACTTGGAGCAGAGGAACAAACAACTTGAGGATCAGCAAGCAATCATGGAGCTACAAAACATTTGCGAGAATCTCCAGGCTACACAAAGGAGAAGAATTGAGCTCACGTCATTGGAGCAAGAGATTACTGAGGATCGAGAGGCCAATCTCGAGAGAGTTAATATGCACTTATAGAGGTTGTTGGACAAGGCCGAAAAAGACCATGCATTGCTGAGACACATGGCTTTCCACTACATGGCACGAAACAAGGTCTGTAAGGCCTCAATCAAGAATTTAAAGGCAAAATTGAGCAAGGGAATAAAGAAGCAAAAGAGGAAAAGGGAGCTTGATCATCTTCAGATATTGGCTAAAGCCTCTTTAGCCCAACATAACACTTAATGAAGAAGCTCCAACCCAAATTTCAAGAAATTTGGAGCAATTTTTGACATTTTGAAAATTTTTGCACTAAAAAACAGGGTTTTTCTCCCTGTGCGCCGCGCCACGTGGCGTGCGCTTATGATAGGGAGCTCCAAATGGAAAAAAATTTATATTTTTGGATTTTTCATGAAAAATCATGACTTCTAGTGCATGGCCAAGAAGTTTGGGCAAGTTTTGAGCCCTCAGGAGGCCAAAAACACTCAAAAAATGACCTCTCTGCCCCTAATTTCACACACATGTAGCAGTCTTGGGAGATTGAAGTTTTGTAGGGGAAAATGGGCATCCAATTCAAAAATTCCACTTGTATTGGAAAGTAGATACGTAGGGATTTCCAACAAGCACACTTGGGCTCAATTTGGACTTCGGGAAGTGCCTCAAACTTAGCCCCAAAGTGGCGCGACGCACAGAGAAATTGGCGCGGCACATAGAGGATTTTTGCTCAATTTTTCACCTTCTAGCTCAGAAATTTGGCTAGTTTGACTAGTTTTGCTTTGTGATGTAATTTTTGATCTATCTTGATGCAATTGGATAAACATGATGTAATTTGGGCACTTATTTACTTGTTCTAGAGGTTTCATTCACTAAAAAATGAAAATTTAATGAATGAATCAGTTTCCTACCTTATAGAGGCAAGTTGTTTTGATTGCCTAGATTTTAGTGCTTTGTTTAGAATGGTTGAAACAACTCCTAGAATGATGAGATCGACCCCTAGAGGCAAGGGAATAGGTTTGGCTTGTCTATATTATGTAATTTCTAAGTCATTTTCATGGTTGGACACTTGGGATTGCTTTGGCATATCATTGTTCATTCCATCTCTACATTTTTGGCTACGGAAAGACCATGGTTTTGCAGCACTGTTTTGGGATCCATGTGGCTTTATGTTTTGATGGTGTGCTTCTCTGAGTAATTGTAAGTTCATTAGTGTTATGTGTATCATTTTCCTCTCTTTTCTTCTAAATTTGAACAAATGAGTGATTAAGGTGGAATCCATTAACTGTTATGCTCTACCTTTGAATTTGTTTAAATTTTCATGTTTTCATCTGTTTAAGGAGAATTATTGAGACTCTCTTGCTCTCCTTAGCTCCTCACCAGTCCGATCTATTCATTCACTCAATTTAAAGCATCAAAATGATTGCCTTCCTTGCCCCAATCAGAACTTTGCAGAAATTGTGCCTCATCCCCGAGCCCAATTTTCCTTTCCCTGTTTCCAATGAAAAACCCTCAAAAACTCAAATCAAATCTTTTGCACTTAATACCTAGCCTAAAATCAGTTACTAAATTAGTCACCTCAAGCCCCATTGATTATCCTTCGTTGAGATTGACCCGGAGAGAGCCCTCTCCTGTCCTCGTAGGGCTAGCTACGAGGCTGAGCGTGGTTTGATGTGGACCTAGAACCTTGTCTTTTTAGCCTGAGGCAAATCTAGGCTCTAACACAACCCAAGAGTCAGATCCCACCGTGTTGAAATCGTTTCTATAGACCTGTATGAAGTTACTATGGGATCAGAAGGTAGTGGAAGGATTGCAAGAGTTGATAGATAACTACGCCAACAAGGATAAGTCATCCTCAAGACAACACACAGTCAATAAGATAAACCAAAGAAAGAAAAGAATCGGTAGAGAGATGCAGCTGATTGCACAGATTAGTGATTTCGAAATGGGTCAGGTCATCCTAGACTTAAGCTCTGATGCTAATGTATTGCTGAATTAGACTTGGGAATGTATGGGAAAGGTTGAGTTGCGATGGTCGCCAATTCAACTGTGCATGGTGAATCAACAAAAGATAATTCCAATGGGGTGCCTACATGAAGTAACCATAGATATTGAAGGTGCAAGAGAAGTAACTAATTTTGAAGTTATTGGGATCGTCGATGATAGTAATCCATACCCAGTGTTGCTCAAGATTGATTGGGATTTTGACATGAATGAAATCATCAACTTAAAGAAGTGAAGCATGGTATTTGAGAAGACTGAACTTCGAGTAATTGTCGTGTTGGATCCAGTTGAAGGTGCACGATACACAAAACCGAACCATGACTATATGAAGATGACACATTTATAAGTTAACTGTGCAGAATGAAGATTGGATCAATCCCACTCGGATGGAAGGATCAGTTGGGAGAAGGATAGCTCCTACCAATCAAACTCAAATGAAGAGTTAGAAAACTGGCAGAATTGGTTGAATGAGGTTTCTATGCTATGATGCAATCGGCTTACAAAATCAATACACTATGTATCTACTAAGGTACATAAATTATCCTATTATGATGGATTGGGTGATGTCAATCTATTTTTTGAACATTTTGAAAGGGATGTGTTATCACAAAACATTGATCATCTAGCTATAATTAATTAGATGGATCGAAGTACACCATGTAGGGCAATTTTACCATAGTAAAATTGCTTTCACAATGAGAAACTACTTAATAAACCACATTTGTTTAGTCATTTATAATTAAACCCATGAAGAATAATTAAATAAATAACTATTTATTTAATTATCTTCTAGGAATAATTAATTAAACCATTGTTTAATTAATATTCCGTGTCACATTTGATCCAATTATGAGAAATAAATATATAAATCATTAATTATCTTATTTCTCTCTAGGAATAATTAATTAATCACTAATTAGTTATTATTCCTTGTCAAGTTTGACTAAATCCCATAGGAATACTTAAATAAATCACTATTTATTTATTATTCCTTAACCATATTTCTTGAGATGATAAATAAATCATTTATTTATTTATTATTTCTAAATAAAATTTTAAATACTTTTTCCATCTAACCAAATATAATAAAATATTCAAAATGGTTTATTCTAGAATGAGGTTAATAATATTTTATTATTGCTCATTATTTGAGGATAACCTAATATTTTTTTATAAATAGAAGGGCTTTCCATTCATTCTTCAATTTTGATTATTTTCATTGTTGCACTCACTATTATAGCTCTGATTATTATCATTGTTGCACACCATATTCTTTTTCATTTTAGTTCTCATTGAACTCAAACATTTTGTTTGCTAGGTTTTACACCTAATAGAGGAGAGAGACTCTACAAAGGCTGAAGACATTGAGGATAGCCAAGAACCCATCCCATAGAGGGGGATTGGTAACATTATTTATTCCCTCACAGGTGTTGTTTAATAAAATATATTCTTTATATATCTCGTTTCCATTAGATTATTGGATTTATTTGCGCTTATTTTACTATTCCATTTTTCTTTTTGACTATGTCTGTGGCAGGTTTTGTTTCTATCATTTAATGCAGATCTACACTGTTTAACAACCATTTTTATTGTTAGGACTATTTTTCATCCACAACCTAAAGTAGTTTCTTTTCATACACAGTCAAGAAGAATTCTACATAACAAATTGGCGACTCCACTGTGTTTTTAATTTTGATCTGAAAACCTGGGTGACCTTCAATTTTCAGCTTAGGGTTTTTATTTTTCAATATATTAATGTTGTTTACTAACATTCTAACCCTAGATCAGTTAAATTTCTAACTTCCGTAAGTTTTCTAGTCATTTCCGCAAGTCACAGGAACCAACCGTGATAGAGACACATATTTTTCCGAGACTTGCCGCCCAAGAATTGAGGAGAAGAAATCACACTTTTTTGCCCCAAAAGTGTGATCTAGAGGTCCAGAGCACACTTTCTGGCCCAAAAAGTGTGATATCCCCCTAAACAAGTTAGTACTTACGATTTTAGGGTTTTTGGGATTTTTTCTGGTTTGTTTGTGGGTTTTGCTGAGAGCTGTCTTCTGGATTGGTTGACCACTATCTTAGACTGCATAGCCCTTGATCTACTCTATTTCACTCATCGAAGTGGATTTTTGCTCAGGAGGCTTAAGTGGGTTCATGGTGTACTCTTGAAGGTTGAAGGTTGACGCTTCAGAGTGCGCTCATGCACTCAAAGGGTCCAAGAGGGTGCATGGCATATTGTGGAAGGCTAAAGGGTTGGGATTAAGTCCTTGAGTGTGCACTCATGTGCTCAAGGAGGGCACACTTCTTCAAGTCAAAGGATTGTGCTCAAGGAAGACTTAGTCTCTTAAAGGGCGTAGTTTGGACCAAGGAAGGGGAAAGAATCTTAAGGAGTGAACTTTGCACTTTTGGAGGGCACAAGGTGCACTTCCAAACAGTGAAGGATTCCCGATCAAGGCTTTAGAGTGTTCTCATGTGCTCTTGGCCTCAATGGGTTGGCTTTGAACAAAAGATTTATTTAAGTTTGAGATATAGGGTGAGGGGTGAACAAGATGAGTTTTAGACATAAAACCATGTGCGACACATACCCACTCATCATGAAAACTTAGACAAACTTGAAAAATGATAAATATACATCAAAATTCCACTTTATACACATTCCCCAAGTATAATGAGTGAAGTGTGTGTGGCTACGACCCAAAAGTGTCATTTTACAACAACAAAGATGTTATGACCATGAAATGCACCTAAAGATGTTCTAATCAATGTGATGACAATTGAGACCCATAAAGGACACTTGAAGCACATAGGATAACATGACACAATGTTTGATGTTCAAAGTGACACTAGGTATGATGGTGATAGTAGGCTCCAAAATTCAAATGCAACGAAAGTTTGGAGGGTGTTGTAGTGGTGAAAACACTTGGCGACATAATGGGCAGATTTTAGCTTCTTTGTTCGGGAATAGGTTTCAATTAAGGGTTAAACCTTCAAGAAGAATTTATTGCCTTGATTTCCCCCTTTCAACCTGGTTTTATTCATATCATCTCACTTTCCTCTACTTGGTTGAATACATACAAAAGATACACCATATCACAGTTTCTTCAATCCAAGAAAGGGTAATGTTCTTGATGAGTTTATGATATTCAGAGTATGATTTTTCATCTCTGGTTTTTCTCCGCTACCAGCATGCCTGGATAGTACCTTGGTGGAGTCACTTCAGGAGCACAAACGTTGCTTCTTTGCTAGTGATCCTGGATAGTACCCTAGCGAAGTAGCTTGCTTCACCTCCCTGTGCAGGAAGCCTTTCTCTTCTTTCACCCTTTATTTATTTATTTTAAAAGAATTGCGCATCGACACTTATTATTTTCAATGGGTGAAAGAGGGATCCTGAATTATTAAGAACATAGTAGGTTTACCCTTTAGAGAAGTATTTTAAGACCTCTGATATTGGTTTTCTTTCTTTAGATTTCCCCTTATCCCTTTTCCACTAGATTGGATAAGCATTAAGGCACTATAGACTTACACCAAGTTGAGTAATTTGGATACTAGCATGGGTGTGGATCTAATAGGTTCTCTTATTGGATGAATTGTATTTTCCATCTAGACTTAACTCAACCTATGGAATTTTCATAAACAAATAAGGAGAACAATAGAAATCCAAGTGTTGCAGTCATCACACTTCTCTTTCATTACACCGCAAAGTCTTTTGATCCATGAAATTTTACACAAGGGTCTTATTTATGTACAATGACCAACAAACAAGACATGACAAGACACGACTAACATCACACGCACGACTGAGATAAAAAAAAGGAAACAAACTAAATTTTACAAGAAGCATAGCTCATACCTGCTATTGAAAGTAATTATTTCAATCTTGTCCATTTACAAGAAGAGGGTCAATCCTCATGTCTAAGGATTTGAGCATGAAAGTATTGTGACCAAGCTTTTCATCAATGATAAGTGGTCCAATCCACAAAAGTTGTAACTTTGTGTGTTTTCCCTTTTCTTCGTGGGGTTTATCCCACTCCAGTACTAGGTCACCCACATCAAATCTCTTTGACCCTACATACTTCTTATCAAACTAGTGCTTTACATGGTTCTGATGCACATAAAATTTTCCTTGGCTTTGAGCCTTTATTCCTCAAGTTTTAGTAAAGTGTTTATCCTACTCTAAACTAGACAACAAGGTCTACCTTGTAACTCTTGTGAGAGTTGCAAGGTTGGAAGATATAGGTTCGGAGGAAAGATAACCCCTTAACTATAAACTAGAAAGTATGACGAGATTCTCAGGGAAGGATCTGGAGTTACACGATCATCCCAAAGTGCATTGTTCAAAGCTTTATGCCAATTCCTTTGTTCAAAGAATATGGTTTACTTGATTATCTGAATAAGATTATTATTTGTTGATTCATAAAAACCATTTACTTGTGGATAATTGTTGGGTAGCGGATCCCCCCATAGTGGGTTTTTGGGGCTTGAAGCCCAAATTTTGGTAAAGTGTAATGTAAAGACCTTGCGAAATGTGGGCACAAAGCGCGAGAGTCTAGGGTTGTCTGCCCTAAAATAATATAATTTAATGTATGGTATGTCAGCCTACCCATGGTCCGTGGACCATGGGATTGTATAAATAGAGTGTGGCTCTAAGTGTAAAGTAAGCCTTAGTTTTAAGAAGTATGAGATAGATGGGAAGGCATGGTTAGAAGATAGTAGTGAAATCTGAAGTGTATTGGGTCATAGGGGTAGGTAGAGGCTCTGTAGCTGAGTGCGCAGAGGCCTAGTAGAGTCCACAACTGAGTGCGCGGACCCCTGTAGCTGAGTGCGCAGGGTGGAGTTGGGATTGTACTTGGACATAGAATTAATAAAAGATAAGTTAAGTCTAGAATATTCTGTGTCTATGCTTTTGTTATATTTATGCTTCTCTTTACAGTTTTATGATTGTGCGTACTTGTTATGATGTTGAATGATTAATGAGAATACTGGGCCCAAATAATTATGTTAAGATCTATAGTAATAGCACAATAAGGAATAAGGATCTAGACAACACTTCTTCACGCTCTTTACAAAGCTACGTGGAAGCAGTTTCACAAGTTGTGAAGGACAGACAACTGCGCAGAGCAGCGCAAGCACGTGGGTTCGGTTCGCGAACTCCCTAGACTTCATCAAGACATCCCTAGGGTGTGGTAACCTGGTTCCAACACCCTCCCATACTACCTTGGGTGAGACCGCAATCCACGTATTGTGGACTGTTGTCGAAAGGGTCGGTAATTTTGGGATTTGTTTGGCTAAATCACTTCTGAACCTGGGTCAAGCCCCAACAAGCCAACAAATGGTTCCGTTGCTAGGACTAGGATCTGCCTAAGGGATGTCTAATGTCGTGCCATTAAAACCCAACAAAGAAGGAAATTGAGGAGTGGTTGGACAAGAAGCTTCACGAGTTCATGACACAGGAAAACAGAACTCTGTAGGTATCTGAGAAAAGGTGGCTGGATCGCTACGTGTATACAGAAATCCATGAGATCTCCTTCGCATCCTTTCCCTATGAACTGTACGAGTGGATCGCAAGGTTAGCTGATAGCCAGGGAAGGTGTAAGCTCGACCAACCGATAGTGTGGACTCTGGAATTAGTGCGTAGACTAGAGGCATCAGATGATAAGATCGTGCGAGCTGTAGACCATTGGTTTGACTAGATAATAGGGGAATTTATCACTAAATTTGCGATAGACATGACCGTGAGCTACAACGAAGAAGAACGATGTTTTCTCAAGGGACCGCGAGGTAAGTACATTAAATCTTTGAATACCTAGATTAAGATGTTGTTATGTGAAAAGCGGGTTATGCGAATACATTAATGTTTGGAATGATGTGGAGTGGAAATATCTACAAAGGTAGTGGGGAATTAGGAAATAGTCCCTTAATTTCACCTTCGTGAGAGAACAAAGAAGAGCTCTCTCTGATCTCTCTGAGAAGTGCGGTCAGTTTGATAAGGCAGTGCATTCCGCAGTTACCACCCCCACTTACACCATCACCCGCTTCACCTCCTTCACCTACATCTCCACCCACTCCACCTCCACCAAACCCGCAGTTCAGCATGGCAAGTGTGATCAAGCTACCCATATTCAGAGCAGTAGGGAATGAGGATCCGGGCCAGTTTTGGTTCATGGTAAGAGTGGTGTGGGAAGCGCAAGGGGTCATAGACGAAAACATTAATAAGGCTACATTGGTGAGCATGCTGTAGGATCGCGTGTTGACATGGTATATAAAGCACTCTAATGATCACCCAAATGCAAGGATAACAAAGATTCAGAATGCGCTGAATAGAGAATTTAGCTGGCCCAAATTAGAAACATTTTCAATCATCGAATTTAAAGAGATCGCGATGCTTCCAGTGAGACCCCCTGGCATCTGGATCACCGGCTGAAGAGTACGATTTGCGAGGCTAATATGATGCTCACGGATGCATAGCATCATGCATGGTTTGTGGCATATCTAACACCACACCTAAGGATGGTGCTGTCGCAACAAAAAATTTCTACCTAGGCCGAAGTATTGGAAATGGCGATTTGGTTGCATGAGACACTGATACAAGATTTGGGGCTGGGGGTTCAACAAATCCACGCACAACTACAAAATCTTTGCCTGGAAATGCAGAGCTTGAAGCAGGATAAGGCACCGCGGCTGGAGGCATGCGAGGAAGTGTGGTGCATAAAATGCACTGGCTAGGGCCATGACAAGGATCACTGTCCAGTATTCGCGAACTACCTAGCAGGAAGGGGGCCAATGCCATTGAGACCAGAGGCGCAAGCAAGGCCAAGTGCGACACTCGTGCTATGGTGTGCCATCTGTCAGATAGGAGGAAAGCACACAACAGATAATTGTCATTTGTTGCAGAAGTATATGCAAACTCCCCAACAATTGTTTTGTAATTTCTGCTGGTCAGTAGGTCATGACGAGTGTACTTGTCACAGCTACGAGTTGATGATGGATTGGACCCCAGGGTATCGGATGCCAATAGAAACGCAAGCCCTCGACCTATTGGCAAGGATGGTGCACATGAGATTTCAAGGGCGAGGTCGAGGACGAGGAGGAATGGGGCTAGGAAGGGGCTGCAAACAGTTAATTCGTTACAATTGCGGAGGACCAGGGCACTACGCCCACGATTTTACCAGCCTAACAAGAATATCTTGTTCATACTGTGCTCATTTCGATGAAGCAGTAGATTGTCCTACGTTGATTGCACAGATGCATGAGAAAGGAGTATTCCAACCTACTTCGACTCAAAATATTCAAATGATGAGGTCTGAACTGCGCGAAGAGGACCCAAATGGGAACATAGTGCTCAGAATGCGATGTGACTACAGGGGAAGATAAGGGGAAGCAGCCTGAGGAATATATATGGGTTTGCAGCTCTCCTACAAAGGAACCTGAGTTTGACTTAGAACGCAAAAAGGAGACGTTCATGGAAGCTAAGAAGAGCTTCGTGGAGGCCTCCACTTTAGGTAGTAAGGATTAACTAGAGACAGGGATGGATCCTTCTATGCTTACTACCTTTTTGGAGATGTGCATGAAACTACTGTGTGACAATAAGGTAGTTAAGGGACTACAGGTGTTACGCAGTAATTTGTCACTGTCTCCCTGTCAGTCTCCCTATTGTGTCAAGAAAACAAATACACCATGCTCATGCTCTCTAAACTAGCCAAAAGACCCGCTTTGCCTAAGTTTATTGCATCAGCGCGTCTGTTATTAAAATAACCGCGCTGATAGGCGGCTGATAGTGTAACTAATGCGCTGCCAGCGCGGAAGCACACGGGTTTCCCGCGCTGGTCGAATTTTATGCGCCAGCGCGTCCTATGAAAATATCAAGACGCGCTGACACAGCCTGCTCTGTTACTGTGATGCGCTGTCAGCGCTCCAGTTCAGTGTTACACCCGCGCTGATCCAGTTTGGGCGAATTTGTTCCAACAGCCAGCCTTCCAGATGGTTCCAGGCCTGGTTGTTAGCCTTGTGAGTGTCGCCCTCCCTTCTATGGCATGTCTGTTCGTCATTTGGAACCACCTTCCTTGAAGATAAGCTTGTCCTTCCACCATTCAAGGAGACTCCTTCTCCTATTTAAGCCTCTACCATTGCCATGAGCAGCTAGTTTTTGGATAGTTTGGATAGTGTGGAGTTCATAGTGCTTAGACTGCTGCCGTTAGTAGGTAGTTGGTGTGACAAGTGTGGTTTTGCTAGAGGAAGCTTAAGGAAGGTTGTGAGTATTGCTTGTGTGAGAGAGAGCTTTGTTTGGGAGATTCTACCTCCAAGGGTGAATGTTTAAGAGACTTGCTGGCTGGACCCTCAAGAGAAGGACTCAGTGTCAGAACATTGGTTGTACCGCTCTCTGTTATTGATTTAATAGTAGATGACTACTGTTATGGTTCCATTCTCATTTGTCTTTGTAATGGTTAATGTGAATTACATCCTTTCTGACTGATGTATAATTGCTTTTATTAGATTTCACGCTTGTGTTTGTCTTTCTCTTCGTGTGTGCAGGTATCTATTCACGGAGATCGTGGAAGGATCGTGACCGGCCAGAGCGAAAGAGCGAGAGCGGCATCTCTTCATCAAACAACAGCGTTGGAATCCAAGTAGGTGTTCTTACCTCTCTTGTATTTGCAATTAGGAACTTGCACAGTAGCATTGATTGATTGTTGCTAGACCCATTCTGGGCTAGTAGGGATCGCCTCTATCCGTAGAGGGGATTTACCTCTCCAACAATTTGGCGACTCCACTGGTTTGTGTCCCGTGACCTAGTGCCATCACCCAGCTTTCACTGGATTGACCTTGTTTTATTCACTTGATCACAAAGTTCGTTGCTACTTGCCTTTGCTATTGCGGAAACCTTCCTCTTTTGCTTTCTTTGCTTGTTTGCTTGAGGTGATTGTTGTTGAACCGATCCTCGGATTGTTTCACTACCCAGACACAGATCACAGTTGTTAGGGTTCAATCAGCTCTTTACATGCTTGTTGTGCGTTTCATTGAGTGATTTTATGTCTCTTTACTCGGTGTTGCTATCTCTCAAAATTCATTTTAAAGTGCATAGTGCCATTGAAAAGAGATCAAACTAATATCTTTTTGCATTCAATAGTTAATGAAAAGAAGAGCATTTCATTGATTTGTGTTCTCAAAAGAAAAATTTCATTTCTTTGTCATTAGCTGCATTAGATTGTTTGATTGTTTGAGTTCGTTTTGTTTGATTGAAAGCTCTTAACCTTCTCATAGTTAGAATTCATCGAACAAAATGGTATTCTTTGGCATGTAGTTTGCATCTAGGCAATTGTGAGAGATCATACGATAAGGCCTGAAACCGAAACTTAATTCAAGATCAACCATAAAATAAACTGAATAAATCTAAAAACGCATTGGAACTTAACGCTCATATTTTAGAGATCTAGGCTAGAGACGTGTTCCGGCGTCTTTAAACATAGTCACTGTTGTTTCACATTACGGTTGGGTGATTCCTCCTTCTGTGACTCGATAGTGGTCTAACACGGACTGTGCTCCCACGTACCATCGCGTATATAGGGAGACCCCACTAGGCTTTTATCCTTGATCCATAGGAAGCCGATTCTGCCGCCTTGTGAACCGTAACGCACCGAACACAGCATTCGGTAAGATTGACTACAGTACGGAAAGTCCTTGGTTCTCATACGATTGCCAAGGTGTATAAGCAGTTTTACGGATTGCTTGGTAAACCCTTTACCTAGAGTCTCCAGAGCAGTCACTTTTGATCCTTTTCGGACTCCCTAAAAGAAAAGGTGCCAGTGAGCGTCTTGTCACTTCGTGCTCATTAAACATTCGAAGGAGACTGGAGTTATCTTTTTGTCCTTTTCTCGACTCTTGAAACATGAAAAGGTCAAGTTTAGTTCCTGTGTATTAAAAATTTATTCGGCCACGATAATATCACCTGGTTAAATCTTGTGTTAGCTTGAGTAGGCTTCTTTTTGTTTTCCATGGCAACTTTTCCGGGGTTCACCAACCCAAGTTCCCCTCCTGACGGGAGTCCTGGTCATTTCCCTCCTCTCGGGAATGTTGGTGCTCCTTATATGGCAACGTTATCCCTTCCGGGGTTAGCTGTCGGGTTGCCTGTTTGGTTGTTTTCAACCTCTTTGGTCCCTGCCGTGTCGGCTGCTAGTCCATCAGTCCCTCCACCTGAACAACATCATGTTGATCCTAAGGTGGATCTCTCCCCTTCGACGCCTACTTCTACGTCTTCCTCTTGTACTTCGCCTGGTGAAAGTCTCGATTCGAGTAACCTGGTGGCTAAGAAGAAGAAGAAGAAGACGAAGAAGAAGAGGGCTCCCAAGGGAGAGGCTAGAAGTACAGCTCTTACTCTGAGTCCCCCTGAAGTCGGGCCACCTTCCGCTCCTCCGCGGAAGGTTAAGTTTCCTTGTCGATTATGCAAGGAGGACCATCTTCTTCGCGATTGTCCTGGCATTCCCAGGGTACTAGAAGTATGGTCTCGTGATCCGGCCCACCCCCCATCGTCCTCTGAAGCTCATGGCGATGCTACCTTATCAGTTGGGAATGGTAAGGGAAAAGGGAAGATTCGAATCCCCTGTAGACTTTGTGAAGGCAATCATCTCCTTCACCTTTGTCCACTAATGGATAAAGCCTCTGTTGTCTTGGAAAGTCTTACAGCTCCTTCACCCCAACTCCCCGTTGGATATCAACGTCTTTCTGTAGCTACAGATCATCCGCCTCCCGACAATGAGATTGGTTCACATTCTTCTCTTGTCCAGGCCCCTCTTCCCGCACCCGACTGTGTCCAGCCTGTTCCAGACCAACCATTGGTCGGAAAGAGTGTCGACTCGAGTCCGCCACTCGCTCACTCTATTTCGGAAGAGAATCATGCGCATGTTCTTCTCGTCTCTTCAGATTCTCCTGAGTCCCGAAATGACTCTCCTAACCCAGCTGCTCCCGAAGGTTCTCCTTCGTTCCCTTTAGCACCTGGGGGCAATCATACGATTCCCCCACCAAGTAGTCTGGTTGCTTCCTTTGATTGGAATCGCCTGATCGCCGGTCGCCTTCCGTCCCATGTGCCCTTCCAGATTACAGTACTTGCCTGTGATAAGGCAGTACCTGGCACTGTTCTGGATGAAGGTGCGTCAGTCAGTCTTATGCCGTACACTACTTGGCAAGCTTTAGGTTCCCCGCAGCTTGGGCCAGTCACTCAGAATCTGTTGGCTTTCGACGGAGGAGCCTGCCCATCTCTAGGAGTTCTCCCGAAGTTCCCTATTACTTTGGGAGGAAAAACCGTCTATATAGACGTCTTGGTTACCCAAGGTGTTTTAGACTTTAGTCTTCTCCTTGGTCGTGACTATGTTTATGCCATGGGGGCACTTGTTTCTTCGCTTTTCCGTGTGGTCTGCTTTCCACACGATGGTAGAATTGTGACTATCGATCAATTGTCGTTCGTTAGTCCCCCAATGCCTCCTGCGCAGTTGTCGCCCCCTCCTAATTTTTATCCACCAGTTGTATCTGCCCCACCGCAGATCAACTACGTGGCCACCTACCCCGTGCCTGTATCCAGTGATGACACCGTCGTGCATAGTGTCCTGAGGGCATTAGGTCCTAACTTCCAAGATGTGGTCCTTTCATCGGGAGTAACACTCTTGGAAGCACCGACTTACTGTTCATTATGATGCAGTTCGGTCGGAGCATAGTTCCTTTCCTATGTCAAGCTCCTTAAAAAATGAAACTAGGTCTGTTCGGAGCATAGTTCCTGATCTTGTGTCAAGCTCGTTAAAAAATGAAACAAGGGTTACGAGGATAGTTATTTTCCTGTGTCAACCTCATTAAAAAATGAAACAACTCCCTTTCCAAATCGAGTCTTTTGATTAAGATCTCGTAAAATACAAGTCGAGTCTTTCATAGATCTCGAGAGTGAACCTTCATTCCATCCACTTTGTTGAATGCAATGAAGCTTGGGGGGCATGTACCTCGACTTGCATTATTATGCTGGGGGCATGTGAACTCATAACAAGCATAGTTTTTCGTTTCAAGCTTGTGTAAACATGAAACAGAATCCAAGCAAAGTTCTCCATGGTTCAAGCTTGTGTAAAAATGAACCCATACCCGATTTACATCTCATGATTGCCATTTTTATTCGCTGAATTCTGCTAGATGAGCCTTGGTTGTTTCATTCCATTGCTACCATCTCTTTGGCCGATCATATGCTCTCACTTGGTTGTTTATCCTTTCCTGAGGAACCGCAGCAATGAGTGGTTTTATTAGCCAGCCTCTTGACCATTACATGTTTTGAGCAGTTCCACCATTGCCGAAACCAGTTGCTACCCTTTATACCACTCGTTCCTCTAGGACGAGTCGCCTTTAAGCTCTTTTCTGACTCGTAAAAGATGAAAATATTGCCGAGTATTTTCCCTTTTTGACTCGTTAAAGAGAATAAAAATGGAGGTCTGCTTTCAGCTCTTTTCTGACCGTTTAAAGACAAAAAGATTGCCGAGTTCCCTCTTGACTCGTTAAAAGGAACGAGAGGCGGTCGCTTTTAAAGCTCTTTTTTCGACCGTTTAACTTAAAAAGATTGTCGGGTGTTTGTTGTTTCGCACTCGTTATTGCCTCCAAAACGACGTACTTCTGACCGCTTTTTTACTTTTTCAGGTCGAAGTTACTACTTACGAAAAGTACTCCTCGATCGTACCGGTCGGGCGGTTCTTTCGAGCATTGTTTTATACTTTTTCGGGCTCGCGAGACACAACTTTACGAAAAAGGACCCCCCTGGAGTTTTCTTTTTCACTGTCTTTTCAGACTCTCTAAACAAGAAAAGATGCCGAGCTCCTCCTTTGTCAGGCTCGTTAAAACCTTATGACATCGGACACCGTTGAAATGACACCTTCCAAGCATATGCTATCCCCATCAAGCTTGTCATCCAAAAATAATCGGGGTACCTGCCAGAAATGGTGGGGAAAATGGAACTGTAATAATTGTCATGTCGGCAATATGTCGCTCTTGAACATGGCACTCGTCTGCATTCGTGTCTGGGTGGGGATTTCTCATCTTGTTTTACACTAGCCTCCATGGGTTTGGGTTATCCTATTTGACCTCTCATCTGCTCATTTGCCTTGTCACCATGACCTCTGCTCCTTTGATGTCAGATACTGCCAAATCCGCTGTCATGCCGCCGATATGTTCAAGAGAAGTTGACCTCTGCAAGATTACCGCCTCCCTCTGATGTCTCACATAAAATATTTCATCCTTCTCTGTCTCGTGTCGATGATGTGGGAAACATCATGGCCCACCTTCGATCAAGTTTACTTCCTGTCGACTTCAGCTCATTATCTAGGAAAGTGACCTAGAGACTCCCTTCAGGTGCCTTAGAGCCTGCATGCCTTAATGGCAGGTTCTTCGTGTTCGACATGAGGTTTTCATCATTGGCCTCCGATCGGATGATTCTACGGGTGTTCGACACCAGCTCATTGATTCACACGCCGCGGATTGTACCTATGAGTACCTTGAGGACCATTGTCATTATTGGTGGTACCTCTCGCGTCTGTTAATGGTTTTCATCATTGACCAGTAATCAGACGATGTTCATGCATGTTCGACTTCAGCTCATGTATTCACATGCTTGGACTTGTACTTTGTTCGGGTTGGGTTGGAGCGCAAGACCCTGGTTTTTGTCTGTTACAAACCAGGCTGCGATTTTGTGGATTGTTATTACATGAATCATTGATGGATGGCTGCGCCCATACCTGAGTCTTTGGGATGGCTGCGACCATACCCTCTTATCTTTATGGTCTCTTCAGCTGGGTGGCTGCGTCCATACCACAGACCTTCTTCGTATGTCTTTTGGATGGCTGCACCCATGCCTAGACTACATGTAATCGAGATATCAGTTGTACATTCATGCCAGTCCTTCCTGGTGGTGTTCCAGTTCAGCAGTTTTGTAAAGCATTTCACCCCTCCCACTCTCTCGGGCTTCATGCTTTAGGGGGCATCTATTACGCAATAATTTGTCACTGTCTCCCTGTCAGTCTCCCTATTGTGTCAAGAAAACAAATACACCATGCTCATGCTCTCTAAACTGGCCAAAAGACCCGCTTTGCCTAAGTTTATTGCATCAGCACGTCTGTTATTAAAATAACCGCGCTGACAGGCGGCTGATAGTGTAACTAATGTGCTGCCAGCGTGGAAGCACACGGGTTTCCCGCGTTGGTCGAATTTTATGCGCCAGCACGTCCTATGAAAATATCAAGACGCGCTGACACAGCCTGCTCTGTTACTGTGATGCGCTGTCAGCGCTCCAGTTCAGTGTTACACCCGCGCTGATCCAGTTTGGGCGAATTTGTTCCAACAGCCAGCCTTCTAGATGGTTCCAGGCCTGGTTGTTAGCCTTGTGAGTGTCGCCCTCCCTTCTATGGCATGTCTGTTCGTCATTTGGAACCACCTTCCTTGAAGATAAGCTTGTCCTTCCACCATTCAAGGAGACTCCTTCTCCTATTTAAGCCTCTACCATTGCCATGAGCAACTAGTTTTTGGATAGTTTGGATAGTGTGGAGTTCATAGTGCTTAGACTGCTGCTGTTAGTAGGTAGTTGGTGTGACAAGTGTGGTTTTGCTAGAGGAAGCTTAAGGAAGGTTGTGAGTATTGCTTGTGTGAGAGAGAGCTTTGTTTGGGAGATTCTACCTCCAAGGGTGAATGTTTAAGAGACTTGCTGGCTGGACCCTCAAGAGAAGGACTCAGCGTCAGAACATTGGTTGTACTGCTCTCTGTTATTGATTTAATAATAGATGACTAATGTTATGGTTCCATTCTCATTTGTCTTTGTAATGGTTAATGTGAATTACATCCTTTCTGACTGGTGTATAATTGCTTTTATTAGATTTCACGCTTGTGTTTGTCTTTCTCTTCGTGTGTGTAGGTATCTATTCACGGAGATCGTGGAAGGATCGTGACCGGCCAGAGCGAAGGAGCGAGAGCGGCATCTCTTCATCAAACAATAGCGTTGGAATCCAAGTAGGTGTTCTTACCTCTCTTGTATTTGCAATTAGGAACTTGCACAGTAGCATTGATTGATTGTTGCTAGACCCATTCTGGGCTAGTAGGGATCGCCTCTATCCATAGAGGGGATTTACCTCTCCAACAACAGGAGTTGATCACTATGTGCACAGGGTCAGGGGAACCATGCATAGTCTGGAAACTGGGAAAGCATGCATTTCACACCGTGAGGGAAATGAGATTGATGGCACAGATTGGTAAGTACGAAATGGATCGGGTAATCCTAGACTTGGGTTCTGACGCAAATTTGTTACCAAAGTAGACATGGGAACGCATGGGCAGGCCCATGTTATAGTGGTCCCCTATTCAATTATGAATGGCAAACCAACATAATATTTTTCCCATGGGGAGGTTGCAAGGGGTAACAATTGATATCGAAGGCGCGAGCACGCAGACAGACTTTGAAGTAATAGAGATTGTTGATGATAGCAACCCTTATCCCGCATTGCTAGGAATAGACTGGGCCACTGATATGAATGGAGTCATCAACTTGAAGAAGCAGAAGATGATTTTCGATAAAAAGTCCCTATGCATAGTAGTTCCCCTAGATCCAGTCGAAGGAGCACGTTACATCGAACCTGTGCGCGACGATGAAAGTGATGATGAGCTAGATTGTATTTACTAGATAACGACGCAAGACCAGGATCAGGGGAACCCAACTGCAGATGGGAGAATCTCATGGGAGCATGACAGTTCCTATACTTCGGATTCAGACAAAGAAGTAGAACGATGGCAGAACCGGCTGCACGAAGTAACAATGATGAATTGCAACATGATGATTAGATCATTGTGTTGCGTGACAACAGAGGAAAGGGAATTGCCAACATATGATGGAGTGATAGCGGTGGATGAATTCCTAGACAAGTTTGAAAGCCCAGTACCGGAACAGCAGCGGTATGATGCGCTGGAATGGGCATTGCGCGCAACACCTACACGATGGTGGGGTACAGATCTGAAGACCATTGGAAACTAGCGCAAATGTAGAATATGGATGCACTTATGGTTTGGAAGTCCCTAGCATCGAATGAGAGCTGGGTAGCTAGGACGAAGCAGCTTGCGCACCCACCTGTGTCGATGGGAATAGATGTGTGTTGAGCAAGCACATCCCAGACTAAGGATAGAAAATAAAAACCAGACGTGGTGACACACACCAAAAGTATTCCACGATAGAGCATTCAAAAAGCTATGAGAAATCATGAACAGAGTTCACCAGGCGAGACGAACTGATTGGGACCTACGCGTACTGGTGGTTCAATGGGCCTATAGAGCCATATGAAAAAACCGGAGCTCAGAAATGACCCCAACACTGATGAAAAGAGATGAAACCATAAGAGTAGAGAAGAATCCCCATACGACAGCTCACACAATTGGGACAATACGCGAGGACCCAGGTAAAGGAATTATGCATTACAGGGAGCCATTCAGCAAGGGAGGTTGAAACTTCACAAAATTGACGAAGATTGGGTAGAGCTGAGAAAGAAGAGAATGACATTGGATGAAGAAATCAGCAAACTGGAAACCGAAGTCACGCAAGCATGCTACACCAAAAAACTAAGCACGATGGGACAAGGTCTAGCCAGCCATACTACTGCATTAGAAGAAGTTGTGACCCTGCTACCATGCTTGAGACCACACCTTACTAGACAAAGTAAATAGGGGAGTGTACCATACAAAGAAGAGAATGACGCACTGACGGACGTAAGGGTAATTGAGGGGTGCTTGCAGCCTAGGCTAGTAGGAAAATTGTAGCCTCGCGCCAGTGGTGTGGCCACCTGACTATTCATAGGAAGCACAATCTCAATGCTCCAAGCAGTTGAAAGAGTGTGGGACTATAAAAGAGTCTGTATGGGAGATGTGCGTGAGGGAGGTTGCGCATAGGATCGGGACATCACAGGGATCGTAGCCACGCATAAGGGGTTGCGCTGCTGCGTGGGTAGGCTGGAAGGTGACCGTTGGTGTCACTGTTCATGACAATAGGTCCAATTTAAGGCAAAAAGGAGTAGGCAGTAGACAATTAAGACAAGAATTAAGAACGAGATTTGGGACGATCTGCCGCCAAGAAGGCATTAATGATGCAGAAGTGGGGGGAAGGGTAGAATTCAAATTCAAAAGTTGCTATAAAAACCCCAGGGCTAGCCCCAAGGCAAAACTTGGTTGTTTGAGAATTGAGAAAGTACAAAGCATTGAGCACCGTGTACTCTTACCATCTTCAAGTATAGACACAATGACAACTGCTAGAACAAGAGTGCAATTCACCGAAGTCACTGCGGAGCCCCGTATGGCTCATGAGGAGCCTGGAGAGGTGGCAGCTACGCTAGAAGTTCCAAACACCACACATGCTGCGACCACAAAAAGATAAGAAAACAATGGGGCCAGTCCATGTATCCCCGAGACACCCACGGTTTGGCAAATTGTCAGTGGCAGAGAAGGGAAAAGTCATCACCATTGAAACAGTAGAAGAGGAGGAAGACTTACAGGTCGTGATTGCCCAAATTGAGGTGCAAGACGATGAGGCAGTGGATGTCTCCCAAAAGCATTCCACGACGAAGTTACCTCCATACATCCCCCTGTGGAAGGGGAAAGCCAAGGTACCGAAAGGCCTGGAGGCCACAAAGAGTGCGCTCCAGACCCTGCACCTCCTCGATGATATAAGGTTTGAAGGTCTTCCATTGGGACAAGTACCAACTATGAAGTTCAAAGATTGGGACCTTGCGGACAGCGAGAAGTTCCCACAGTTGGCCGCAGAGAAGTTAATAAAGAAAAAATGGTTGTGCAGTGTGGAGAAGACTAGGTTACTCCATTTGCGATGGATACCCCACTACCACCACGTGCCCACCACCGTTTTTGTCATCAGATAGTTGTTGTGCCTGGTGCATGATGGGTATATCTAGCTGGAGGAGCCAATTCCCATCACGGCCAATCTAATTCACCAAATTTCTTGACTGTCGGTCAAAGGAAATGACCCCACAACCATAGTAGGAAAAAGCAGTGACTTGGGCCTTGCAGAAGCTATGAAGGCGAAGTATAAACTAGAAAAGAGAAAGAGAGGGTACGCAATAGACAATATTAAAGACAAAGGGGTGTGCGTAGCCACCTAGCTACTGGCCGACAAGCTAATGAGGAAATGTCACGCTGACGAAGTACCAGCATCTGTGATTGCATTGGTAGAGCAATGCGCAGAGGGGGTCCAGTTCAACTGGGTGCAGTTCCTATGTGATGAATTTTTGACGAACTGTAGGGAGGCCTAGGAGCAGGGTAAGACCTTCCACTATGCATGGTTGCTCTTATCCATCCTGTTGGTTGCAGGGGAGCTTTTGGCAGACAGTTAGTTTCCCATTACTTAGGGTGACTTTCCCGAAGCTGTGAGGTACACCTCGTTGTGGGCTACAAAAGACACGAATCGGATTCTCGAGATAAAGGTGTTCTGGGTGTTCGTGGAGGCGAGCAACCAAACATGGATCAATCGCAGGCTGCACTTGTCTCCTACAATTCATAACAGCTTGCAAAGCGAGACATAATTCAAGGCCGATATGCATAACCTGTATATCTGGGTATGCAAGGATCCAGCCCAAACATGGGTGAAGCTTCTATTCATTGCAACGGATGATGCGATCTTTGCAGTGATGGCGTCATGGCCTCCAGAGTGGTGCGCCCCAGACTTGGCGGAAATGGAGAAGATCGCAGTGTAGCAATGAAAGAAGGACACCAAGCTGCACCTCGCATAGCTGGCTGAGAGGACGCACTAGGAACAAGAAGTAGCCACATGGCAGAAGGTAGCCGATGCAGTAGCAGCAGCACAGACAGTAGAAACCACAACCGCGCCCACCAGAGAGGCCAAGGAAGTCTAAGAGATGTCCTTTGAGTAGCAGACTGGAGAAGTGGATAGGGAGGAGTACCGCGCGGACCCCAGTATGACATCAACGCAACTCAAGCAGTAGCACGACCCAAAGAAAACATCCCCCAAGAAAAAAGGGAAAGCCACGAAGATGTATGTCGACCCGAACACGCTCACAAAAGGTGATCTATTAGATATCAACAAAACGATTCGAGAAGTCGCGAAGGACGCACTCCAGGGATTGTGGATGGAGCAGAGCATTGTGTTGGGGGCGCTCAGTGCATAGCTACAAGGTTTATAGGTACAGCACCCCCAAACAGGCACCCTAGCCTAGCATGTTACAACAAGAACCAATGAGACTGAACAACCACTGCATGGCCATATGGGTAACACCTTCATCTTGCCTGAAGGCACATTAGTCACAACGAGTGAGGATGACCAGGCTACAATGAACAGCATGAAAAGCGTCGGTTTGAACTTGGCTGCCCTACTGTGCGAAATAATGTACTAGCTGTAGGATGGGGTCATCACTGAACTCCGTGCCCAGGAAGGTTGAGCGATCTAGGTCCTACATGAGCAGAAAATCAACATGGACCATCTCAACATCTAGAGGGATGAGTTGATGGCGCAGGCTAGAGGATTGGAGCAGGCCGTAGAGTATGCATGCAGGAGCATTCCAGAGTTGGCGTTACCGGCAAAGCTACCAGCAGCATAATGGGTCCATAGATTGGTGGCCAGAGTCTGGGAGGCCCGGGAGGAAACGACAAAGGTTTAGTTGGAGTTGAACCTACAAATCACCGAGCTGTGATTAAAGGCGCAACCCTCCACACCCCTAGAAGTCAGAGAGCAGCGCGCCTGCGCTATCCAGATGGGGTTGGAACGAATTGGCCAGGAAACATAGGGGTGCACCGGGATGTTGGAACAAGGACTAACCATACTTACGCACCTGTAGGAAGACCCAAACCTACAACACCTAGAGACTAAGGTGTGCGAGTTGCAGCAGGAGTATGACAGTGTCCGGGGAATTGTGTAGACGGTTGCCCTTACTCAACGACTCGCCTGACTACAGCAGGCAAGGGCACTGAAGGACCGATTAGACACCGCGCACCAAAAAGAAGCCCTGCTTAAAGCACGCATCCAGACATGGATCGATGAAGCGTTCACAGTCACAGCTACCATTGAAGGGAAGTTGGCATAGATGGAGGAACTGTATACGATTGGAGAGGAATGTGACCCTGCTCACAAAAGTTTAGAGATACGCGTGCAACAAGTACAATAGGCAGCAGAACAGTGTGCTGCGGACACCCAAGTTGTGTGAGACCTGTTGCATAGACTTCGCACAAAGATCGCCGCACTAGCAGAGTGACTCGAGACGAGTCACGATGATTGTGTTGGGGGCCTGTTGGGTAGCGGATCCCCCCATAATGGGTGTTTGGGGCTTGAAGCCTGAATTTTGGTAAAGTGTAATGTAAATAACCCAGGAAATGCAGGCGCGGAGTGCGAGAGTCTAGGGTTGTCTACCCTAAAATAATATAATTTAATGTATGGTATGTTGACCTACCCATGGTCCACGGCCATGGGATTGTATAAATAGGGTGAGGCTCTAAGTGTAAAGTCAGTCTTAGTTTTAAGAAGTATGAGATAGATGCGAAGGCATGGTTAGAAGATAGAAGTGAAATCTGAAGTGTATTGGGTCGTAGGGGTAGGTAGAGGCTCTGCTGAGTGTGCAGAGGCCTAGTAGAGTCTGCAGCTGAGTGCACAGATCCCTGCAGTTGAGTGCACAGGGTGGAGTTGGGATTGTACGTAGACAAAGAATTAATAAAAGATAAGTTGAGTCTGGAATATTCTGTGTCTATGTTTCTATTATATTTATGCATCTCTTTACAGTTTTATGATTGCACGCACTTGTTATGAATGTTGAATAATTAATGAGAATATTGGGCCCACATAATTAAGTTAAGATCTATAATAATAGAACAATAAGGAATAAGGATCTAGACAACACCTCTTCGCGCTCTTTACAAAGCTACGTAGAAGCAGTTGCACAAGTTGTGAAGGACAGACAGCTACGCGGAGCAGCGCAAGTGCACGGGTTCGGTTCGCGAACTCCCTAGACTTCATCAAGACATCCCTAGGGTGCGGAAACCTAGTTCTAGCACCCTCCCGTACTACCTCGAGTGAGACCTCAGTCCGCACACCATGGACTATTGCCAAAAGTGCCAGTAGTTTCAGGATTTGTTTGGCTAAATCACTTCTGAACTTGGGTCAGGCCCCAACAAGCCAACAATAATAATTAGATGCATGTTTCAATACAATTCCATTTTCTAATGTGAATTCATGAAGCTTTAATGATAAAATTTAAGTTGCATTATCAAAGACAAGTGATGTAGGAATGCCAAAGTTGGTTATAATATTATGTTGCAAGAAATAGATGACTTCTTGGTCATTTACTTGTCTAAGAGGAAGTACTTCTTAACACCAATTGAAGTAATTTGTCATTTTCAGAATATATCAGTGTTTCTTTGATGAATGGGGAAAATTTTCTTCGATAATATCTAGGCCCCACTGTTGGAATGGTTCCTCGAATTCTATTAGTAGCATTCAGATGGCTAACCTCTTATCACGATCCACACATCTCTGAAAACCTTGGCACTTGCAGACATAGGCATTGGCATCCTTCAATAGAGTTAGCTAATAATAACTGGCCCTAATAAATTTATGTGTTGTAGTGATGCCTGCATAGTGGCTACCTGCAAGTGCATCATGTAAATTTGTAAGGACCTTGTTTGTATCCTGTGGCTCAAGGCATCTTAGATAGACACCATTTTGGTGCTTCTGGAAAAGCACTCCATGCACTAATTGATAAGATAGAGCTTTTAAATGGATTTCCCTCTTTGTTTATTCGATAGGTGCTTGGGAAAGATACCATGCTCTAGAAATTTTCATAAATCTGCAAACCATGGCACTGTAGACGTGGACTGGAACATGTTCAATGTTGTACATTTCTACCTCCTACTACCATCATGAAATATATTGCTCAAGATAATCTCTCACTTTGTCTACTAGCTTACATAGGTCATTACCCTTTATGGTATGAACTGGTTTGAATTCCATATCATATTTTTGTAGATAGGTCATCCAGTTATCCCTCTTCTCACCCAACTCTTGTTGCATGAACAATGTTCTTACTATTGGATGAGTATAAATATAATTGTGTGAGATTTTAATAGATAGGGTTTGAAGTACTTAAATTCTTTATATACAACATATGCTCATTTTTCAATGGTAGGATAATTTAATTCTGGCCCTTATGGGCTAGCACTCATGAAATAGACAAGTCACTCATTCCCTTCAATATCCTTCTGAGTCAGTACAGCCGCAATCAATGAAGCTGAAGAAAACTTATAGAGTAAAAAATATTTTCCATAATCTAGGTTGAATAATGTGGGTGCATTAGGAATAACCTACTTAATCTGAGAAAAAACTTCCTTCTCCCATTTATCCCATTTGTATACTACATCATCCTTAATTATTTCCTGCATGGGCTTGACTATCTTAGCATAATCAGAGATGAATTTTATCAAGAAATTAATTTTCCCTAAGAAAAACTGCATGGCCTTCTTATTCACTGGAAACGGGATCTGTGTAATGGCTTTGATCCTCTTGGGTTTAATCTTGATTCCTCTTTTAGCAATGATGTTCCCTAATAGGATTCCTTCAGACACACCAAAGACACTCTTTTTGGGATTAAGAGAAATCCCATATTTTCGACACTGCTCAAATATCTATTTTGAATAACGTATGTGATTTGATATTTTCTTGGAAAACATAGTAACATCATCTAAATAAACAATGATACTCTGACCTATAAGGCCACGGAAGGCAATTTCCATCGCTATTTGGAAAGTTACACCACCGTTGATGAGCCCAAATGGTGTCCTCTTGAAGGAAAATATTCCCCATTTGGTCCTGAAAGTAGTCTTCAATTTGTCCATTTCCACTATTATCACTTGATTATAACCAGAGAAATCGTCTAATAGTAGAAACATCCCAGACCTAGACACTGTCTAAGGGATTTATTCCATAGATGTCACTGGGTGATTGTCTTTATCAGAAGCCGAGTTGAGATTTTAGAAATTGACACATAGCCTTATTTCACCAAACTTATTTCTAACTAGGAACATGATGGAGATCCAAGTGGAATGTTTGACTTTAAAGATGATCCGAGCATCTAGAAACTTTCTCAATTCCTTTTGGATAGGGGGTTCCAATGTTGGATGGACTTTTCGTAATTTCTGTTGGAAAGGATTTTCCCCTTATTTTATAGGAATGACATGCTAGATAATATGAGTGTCATATGTATTTAAATCATCATATGTCCATGAAAATACATCACGGTATTGTTTGAATAAGCAGATAATTATTTTTTGTTCATGTGGAGAACAACATGTACCAAGGTTTACATACTTTGGATCTTCTTGGGTCCCAAGGTTGACTTGTTTAGATCATAACTTTGAGCTCTGAGTTTTTGTGTTAATTGGTCCTCTAAATCAGTTCTCTAGGTCATATAACTTCTCTAGGGACACCACATCCTTAGGCACAATGTTTCCTTTCGTTGCATTGGATGCATCCTACAAAGCTTGATTGTGCTCATCATCATCTATGGTAGCATCTTTGAATATGTCTGCATTAGCCATAAAGTGCAGTATCTATTGATCGTCATTGAAAACATGTAAATTAGTGACATTGTTAGGCACAAATGGTTTATATATAATTTCAATAGAAAAACCATTTTTCAATGGCAACATCCTAGCAGCTACATTTTCTAATGCATCTGTTGTAGCATTTCTAACTCTAGGAACATAAATAATATTGAAAGCTTTGAAATTATTTATTAAACGACATACCTCCTATTGGTAGTTTTTAGATTCAGTGAAACACAATGTATAGTATCTCATACATGTCGATTGACCACCTCTGAGTCACTGATTACCCTAAGAATATCTACCTTCAAGTCAATAACTTTCTTTAATCCGAGTATGAGTGATTCATATTCAATAGTATTATTAGTACAATCAAACTCCAGATGGCATGAAAGGATACGCTTCTTGTTGCATGGGTCTGTAAGTACACAACCAAATCTAGAGTCGTCCTGCGTCTTTGAACCATCACAATATAAATTCCAAACTTATGAGATACTAAGTTACTTCCTATACTTTTATTACTATTACTACTATTATTATGTACATATATATTACATAATTCATTTGCACTAGCTGGAGGACAAGGAAGGAGTTCTAGCTATGTATCTGGTGGAATAGGTGATGGTTGTGTCTGATAACACCAAGGGTTGGTTTCAATAAAATAATTCCCATAGATTATATCAACAAAAGCAATAGGATCATTGTGTTCCTCAAGTGGTGTCATGGTGTGTTTCATATATGGATCACTTTCCACCCAAATCTAGCTATTCTTTCCCTTATATGGAAGCCACAAATGTGATGAGTTTGTCACAAAATACCCTTGAAATTTGCTAGACTAGTACTGCTGAGTATACCATATGTTTCTGGGATTTCCATGATTAAAATATTTATACATTGATGACCTTGATCATAATTTGATAATATAATCAACACATTTTTTAGTTCACCAATATCTTGGACAAGAGATCTGTCCAGTTGAATAATTTGTGCATTGGTTTTATCCCATTTAGAATTTGTTTTCTTTACAACAAATATTGGAATTACATTTACAAATGCACAAGAATCAACTAAACAATTGTGGTCATTATAATTGAAAATTTCAAAATTAAATAAAAATGGAGGGCAAAGAGTGTTGGCTTCTAATGTTATAACATTAACTAGATATCCAAGGGGACCAAATGACTTACCAGACACCTTTTGAGAGGAAAAAACTTTATCACCTGGCGAAGGTTGTGAAAAGACTTGGACAATTAATTCATGATGGAATGTGATCCTCGCGAGCTCATAGATGGAAACACTGGCATGCGCTCTCTTCAAATCCTCATTAATGTTATAATAAATTGTTTCACCTCTAGCAGGTTGTGTTGAAGTGTCTGGAGGAGTATATTTGTTTGACAATTTCAGAGTGGTAGACTTACTTTTGTAATTGGAGGAAGTGTTCTTACAATTAGTTTCATTTCTAGATTTACTCTGTGCATTCTGGGCAAGATTGACAGGTGCTGAGATTCTTCTTAAAAACTTCTATTTTAATTTCTTTCTTGTCAATTCCTGTTCAGAGATGGGTCCTTTACTCCTCAAACTATATCTACAATTTTTCTTTTGAGGGGGGTGCTCACTTTGTGGTGGTTCTTTAGTATTCTTCTTGTCAACATTATAGGTGTAGCCAAATGCATTCACTACATGGCCAATACCTTTACTTTCTTTAGGTATTGCAGGTTCTTTTGTTTCTTCTATATCTTCCGCTTTCTCATCTACTAAGAGAGAATCCACAATGTGTGCGGCCAGAGCGTTCATGTTGTGGTTCCACTGTGGACATGTATTTTCTTAGTGATATTCCTCTTGGAAAGAACAATAATTATCCGTGTCAATACTTTCTATATTCGTCACAACATTCAAGCTCTGGAAAAAATTGGCAAGTTGATTGTTGTTGTTATTATTATTCCTTTGAAAAGGGAAGGACTTAGGACACTTGTTATCTGTAGAAATCTTGCCTGACCTCTTCTTTATTTTTTAGATTTCATTGGTAAGCGTCTTCACCATCCTGGTCAAGCTTTCAATATCTGATGATTCCTTTATTTAGCCTTACTAGAAGAAATATGAGACTTTCTACTAGTTTCTTTGGATTCCTTTGATTCGTCATCATCAGTAATGAATCTGATAGTATGCAAGTCCTTCTCGACAACAGTTGCCTCTACAATTTTTAATGCCAATGTTCCCTTTGCATCTCTTTTAAAAATTTGAGAAACGTAACCCGACAAGACAACTGTATAATAATCGATAGTAATTGAATCGTGTGGTTGCATGCCCAGGGGAAACGTATTAAATATATGGTTGAATATTTGATTAAAACCTTTCAATTTCTCCTTTCCCCCATTTTACTATTTTTGAACTCTTTTAATAACATGGAAGGAGTTTTGTCATCAGTCAACTTCTCTAGAAATATATTCTTGTACTCCCTCCAACTTTGGACTGAACTGGAAGGTAGACTATGGTACCATGTTGTTTCTCTACCTTCTAATGTATAAGGAAATATTATGCAAGAAACATCATCATAACTTAGCTCTAACATCCGTAAATGCATATAGAAGTCATCAATGTGAACTTATTCCTTTGTCTTCTTTTCTGGATCGAACTATGATAGCATCTTTTATGTATGCCTAGGCATCTTGTGGAGAATATATCAAAGAGAAAAAGGACCTTGGGCCATCCAATCCAAGTCCTAGTCAATCATTTTTTCGTTTCTATGCTCCTATTCCTTTTTAGAATTTAAGGAACCTTCTCCTTCATTGTCTAATACATCAAATATGTCCTCAGAAAGAACAATGGCGTCTCATACCCTTCTTCAAGAGGTGGAAGTTGATCTTGATGCACTGAATTTTCTGTGGATTCTGCTAACTTTTCAAGCATAGAAAAAACTAAACCTTCCACTATAGGAACTAATATACTGGAACAAGTTTTTTCTTTCTTCTTTGGAAAATGGGGGAGATTCTGTGCTTCGAGAATCAATTCAATCGCCTTTGTGAACTAATGGGTTATAGGTCGAAGTGCCTAGGTTTGTTTGTATGTAACTTCATACGTCAACTGCGACCCAAGCGGAGAAGATCCTCCTACTTCAAGAATAGGAGTCAAAGTAGTGCTCGAAATGTTACTACATTATCCAGAAGAAGAATGATTTAGGTGTGTGGAGTAATTAGCCATAAAAAATTGGTCAGCCTCCTTCTAGTGCCATAATGTTGATAGTGTTGGATACCGCTAACATACAGGGGATCTCCGTGATATAAGGTCACAACTAGACCTCATATCGTTTGTTGTAGTAGTCACATATGGAATATGGCCCTATTTTTGTTTACTTAAATATATGCCTTGGCTTTAGCTATCAGCACAAGAGAGAAGTACAAATGTCATTTTGAATGAGAAAGAGTGCACCTTGTGAATGTTTGATTGTAGATGTATTAAGGTTCTCTTACTGTGGAGGGAAAAATAAAGTGAGCCTCTAAGATAAAAGTAATAGTACTACCCTAATGGAGGAACACATGAAAGAGAAAGGCTAGCATAACATCAAGTGAAATAGTTCACAAGGATGCGATGATCATTAGAAACATAACACCACGTTTCCAATAAGTAAGCATTGATTTCACTGAAATAGTTCAATTACTCCAGTATGGATGAAAGCAAACATGATATATAAACATTCAAAGAATAGTCTTAGAAACATTCACAATCCATGTGTGAAAATGTGTTGTCCTGAAAGACTTTGATACTAAGAAAAATTCCCAAGACACATAAATACAATGAACATCACTACCTCCAATAGTGGAGCATGAGAGCCACTACTCTCTCCCCAAAAGTATTAACTTCGTCTCTCTAATGCCTTGTGGGAGAAGCTAAGGTTAAAGTTCCTTTACATGATAAATGAGGATCATTTTATAACTTGAGGCATGACCTTTCACATCCTCATGACTCTTGGCCTTCCAACTTCTATTTACCTTTGAAATTATACAACCTTTGGAGTTCCAAATGAATTTTGGAATTACATATGACTTTTGGTATTGCATGTCCCTTGGAATTCCATGACTCTTTAGTTCATACATGACTCTTGGAATTTCACTTATTACAACAATACATCATGACTTACACATCATCATATTATGAGAACATGACATGTCACTATCTTTAATGACTAGGACTAATAGTGACTTATGACATGGAATTTCTTTAGTGGTGACATGGTTGCCACTTGTATCTTCATTCTTCATGTAACTTCAATCATTGATGTCCTCACCATCCAAAAGATATTTTATCTAATGGATTATTTGATATAATGGAGTCTTTGGCGTGCTTTGATCATCAAGATTCAAGTGTATTCTGCATTCTTTCCATGCTTCCTTTGTTTTTTTTATTTTCCCAATCTTCCTCATGTGTGATTATCATGCTATTCTTGGCATACCCCTATCCGCAATCATTCACAAAAAGTAACCATAAGCCTAAAAATCTCCTATTATACCATGTTTTATGTAGATTTTTGGTTCATTCATTTTCAGTGCACTCAAGAGGGACAAAGGGACCTTCTAGGTGCATGGGTTCACTTTGAAAGGTTGAAGGGATAAAGGGGAAAGGCTTTGGGTCTTATGGATGCGCTCATGTGCTCAAGAGAGGGAGGCAACCAAGGCAGAGTTCATGGCACAAGTACAAAGGATGAAGGTGAATGCTTGAGGCTTCCCAAATGTGATATACACTCAAGGGAGAGATGGAGATTGCAAGGTGCACTCCTAAAGGCAAAGGATGAAGGCTTTAGGCTATTGGGGTGAGCTTATGCACTCAAGAGACTCAGGAGGGTGCAAGGCACACTCCTGAAGGCTGAAGGTTGATGCTTCATGCCTTCGAAATGCACTGATGAACTTAAAGGGTCCAAGAGGGCACATGGTACATTATGGAAGGTTGGTGGGTTGGGATTTAGGCCTTCAAGGTTCTCTCATGTGCTCAAGAAGGGTTCACTTCTTCGAGTCGAAGGAGTGCACTTAAGGAAGACTAAGTATCTTAAAGGTCACAATTCGGAGCAAGGAAGGGAAAATAGGCTTAAGGAGTGTGCTTTGTGCTCTTGGAGGGCACAGGGCGCACTTCTGAATAGTTAAGGATTCATGATCAAGGCTTCAGAGTGTTCTCATGCGCTCTTGGCCTCAATGGGTCATATTTTAACCAAATAGTTGTCTAAGTCTGGTATATAGGTAAAGGGGAAAACAAGATGAGTTTTAGACATAAAACCATGTGCGACACATACCAACTCATCATGAAAACTTTGAAAAACTTGAAAAATGATAAATAAACATCAAAAAATCACTTTTTACACATTCCCCAACTATAACGAGTGAAGTGTGTCTCGTTGCGACCCAAAAGTGTCGTTTTACAACAACAAAGATGTTATGACCATGAAATGCACCAAAAGATGTTTTTATCAGTGCGAAAAAGATTGAGACCATTCAAGGACACTTGAAGCACATAAGATAACATGAGATGAGATTTGATGAATAAAGTGACACTAGGTATGATGGTGATGGTAGTCTCCAAAATTCAAATGTGGTGAAATTTTCGAGGGTGTTGTAGTAACGACAATAGAAGGAAAGGATGGGACAATATCCTTTGGAAATGATGGATTTATAAACTTTAAAGAAACAATTACAGTCAAGATTGGAGGCAAGGATGCTACAAAAAAGGATGTGATTCTCATTGAAAATATGAATCATAGTCTGTTAAGTGTAAGTCAAATGTGTGATCAGGGACACACATTACTCTTTGACTCAAAGAAATGTGTAATCAAGAGAGAGAAATCCAGAAATCTGGTGGCAACTACAACTAGGACTTCATGTGACATATACACTTTGTTAATAACTAGTGGAAATTATCACCAAAGGTCATTTCTTGGAAAAAGAAGATAAAGTTGGCTCTAGAAAAAACAAATGGGATAGATAAAATTTGACGACCTTGTCAGAATTAGTAAAAAGGAGGTTGCGAGAAAAATACTATAGATTTCGAAACCAACTAGCACTACAAATAAACATTGTTGGCATGGAGAATAGACAAGAGTTGAATTTAAAACCAAGGAGCATTCCATGTCAAAATAATTGGAATTGGTACACGCTGATCTATGTGGAACAATGAAGAAAAAATGACTAGACGGTGAATAAATGTAGAATACTAAACACAATTAACACACATAAAGAAATACCCAAAACATAGAAATGGCGGAAAAGGCCAGAGCCTCACTATATTCCTCTCATTCTCATTCTCATGTACAAATAATGATAATAGTACAAATAGATACATGACGAAGTTTGTCTCAAGATAGTGCATCTATCTTGAACAAACTTGGTTGAGATATTTTCTCAACAAAACACTAATCTAGGAGAACTAGTTGTAGAGAATCTCTCATCCTAACTAAACTCCCTAGTTTGAGGAACTAACTCCTAATTCTCAAGATTTGATTTATTTAATTATAATTTTGTATTTATATTTTTTTTATTATGAGAGTGAGGCTAACATTCCCCTTCCCCCAAATGATAAATCCAAAATAAGAACAAGGAACCCTCTTCCAAGTTCTCAAGTTGATCCTTAAAAAACATTGCCTGAAAAACCGCCAAAGATGGATGTTGAAGAAACTGCAATATGAAGAGACCATGAGTCAGCTGCATGTTTGATTCATCTCTAAATGTCGCTTGACAACTCCATCACGTGCCAAGCTGCAAAAGGATCCAACTATCCTTTTCTTGAAATCAGCATCCCGTGTCCACTAAAAAAATTTGATGAATGCCCACTGGTGTATTTGTTTGTCCACTGACAAAAGTTGATGAACGCCCATTGGTGAATTTGCTGATGATGATCACCCACTGGCTGATGACATTGAAAAATAACTCACTCTTGCTTTTGCTGTCTTTGAAAACTGCTCACTGCTAACTTTGTTGTCGATCGCCCAATGGCGAATTTGTTGATGCTCACTCGCTAATGAAAATGCCCACTGGATGCTTTGCTGATGTTGTCGAGACTTTCACTCTGACAACCACTATCAATTTTATTGACATTTTCCCCTGTTTGTCAGTTGAAAGGAGAGACAATCTTCTTCAAATTATTTCTGAACCCCCCCCTTTAGGTGTAGGAGTGTTTCACTGGTGTACTCTCCCATTCAACTGCACGAGAGTACCATCTTCATTTTTACTGTTTGTTGCAATATGTGTGAGTGAATTCAATTGTAAAGCTTATACAATATTCTAACCGTGGATGACCATTCCTAGGGATCGATCCATGAATAATTGATCTTCAATCTGGTTGATTGTTTTTGTTTGCTACATTGTGTTGATGAATGATTTGACTTGCCACAATGGTGAAAAGGATGGAGATCAAAACATTGATCTTCCAGATGACTGTTTTTTGACAATGAAGACATTTTGGTTTGACTGCAACTTCAGTTTGCGTTTATTTCTGTTTGTCTTCAACATTCTCAGAACTATCCGAAGTGATTTATGCAAGAAACCCTACACTGACAAACTTAATGGGCCTTGAATAATCT
Source organism: Pinus tabuliformis (assembly GCA_031772625.1). Classification (NCBI taxonomy): domain Eukaryota; kingdom Viridiplantae; phylum Streptophyta; class Pinopsida; order Pinales; family Pinaceae; genus Pinus; species Pinus tabuliformis. The sequence continues at coordinate 671,328,567 of CM062814.1, forward strand.
GGGGTATGCAATTTGGCATCATCTTTGACATATCCTAAGCCTCGTTGATTTCTGTTACTTTGGATTTCTTCCCATGGCTTGATGATTGGTTTGGAAGAAAGTTAAACTGGATTAGGGACCACTTCGACACTTGAAGTTGGTTGGATAAGTGACTTGGAATCATCAGCTATATTTGTATTGTTCAAAGACTTGGAAGCATCACTCTTTTCTAGAAACTCAGTTCTTTGTAGTTGTGACTCCAGTTGAAGGAACTCAATCATTTCATGTGCATGTTGAAGATGCACTTGAATATCAGCAAGAGTTGTTTTGTTGATCTTCACCATGTAGCTAGCTCATGATAAAATCAAATTGTTAAGAATTTGTTAAGAATGTGTGTCACCATGTCAGCTTTCTCACTTTGAATTCAGGCTCGCTTGTACTATTGCTTATTGCTGATGCTTTAAACACTTGATTGAGCTTTAATACTTGGTTGCTTGAACTCTTGATTTCATGCTCATTTGTGTTAGAAAATAATATATTACAGAGAAATGGAACACATAGAATATTGCACAAATATAAACACAGAAAATGCATAAAACCAGAGAGACACAGATATACGTGGTTCACCCAATTTGGGTTACGTCCACCTCGAACAGCCAGTCCTTCCTTTCTATTATCTAGCAAAATGAAGAGACACAACCTACAGCAGATCCATTGTAATATCCTCTGTTTTTCTCACAGTCTCACCTCTATGTTTCTTGCTCAGAGAATAGACGTCTATATCACAGCCTCAATACAATGCACTCATACAAAGAGAGGGGGTTGCCTTCTAGGGTAAAAAACACTAAACTAAACATAATTTCTACCATCAGATCATCTACCTAATGAATGGCCCAGATTGACTAGAAATTACTATACTTTACAAGGCAATTTTACATCTGTTTTTAGCTTCGAGGGTGCCACCCCCGAAACCCCCGCCGGGGGATTGCTGGTCTGCGGACCCCCCAACCGAGGGGAATGGGCCTCCCCAAACCCCGGCGGGGGGGACAAGTCCCCCTCGCACCCCCCCGCGTGGAGGGTTGTACAAACTTATTGGGGTATACATTTGGTTGAAACAAAGACCTCTAAATAATCATGCTCCACACCCAACAATCTCCCACTTGGAGAATGATTGTAGCAACTCCACCACTGCTTCATTTGCTAGAAAATGACTCCTCTTTGGACCTAGTTGTTTCTCATCTTCATTGTCATCCTTGAAGACCAATTGAAACTGAGCATATTCTTAGTCTCTCCCCGGTTACAACTTTTGTTAGCATATCTGTAGGATTCTAGCTAGTGTGTATCTTTTCCAGCTTCAACTCTGCATCTTCCAACACTGATCATACGAAATGGTACTTGAGCTATATGTGTTTAGTCCTGGAATGAAATGTTGAGTTCTTTTCAAGATGAATGGCACTTTGGCTATCACTGTATAACGTGCCCATACCATGCTTCTTACCTAATTCACCCATAAACCTTTGTAACCAAATCATTTCTTTACAAGCCTCTGCAACAGCAACATACTCTACTTCTGTTGTTGAAAGTGCAACAACACTTTGGATTTTTGAAACCCAACTGATAGCTGTTCCACTTGCAGTAAATACATATCCTGTAGTGCTCCTCCTATTATCTCTGTCACCTATTATATCTGCATCAACATATCCTTGTAGAGAAATGTTTGAACCACCAAAGCATAATGCTTGATTTGTGGTACCTTTCAAATATCTGAGAATCCATTTCACTACCATCCAATGTTCCTTTCCTGGATTGTTCATGTACTTTCTTACAACTCCCACTGCATGTGCAATATCAGGCCTTGTGCAGACCATTGCATACATTAAGCTTCCAAATGCTGATGCATATGGAACTTTAGACATATAATCCATGTCTTCTTGGGTCTTTGGGCACATTTCCTTACTAAGTTTGAAATGGCTAGAAAAAGGTGTACTAACTGGTTTTGCATTGTGCATATTAAATCTTTTCAACACCTTTTGTATGTACTCATTCTGAGACAATGTTAATTTGCGATTTTTCCTGTCTCTAGTTATTCTCATAATAAGGATTTGTTTTGCAGCTCCCAAATCCTTCATTGCAAATGAATTTGCCAATTTTCTTTTGAGCACATTTATTTCCTGCATGTTAGACCGTGAAACAAGCATGTCATCCACATACAATAACAATATAGTATAGCTTCCATCATTTTGCTTTTTCAGATAAACACAATGATCAAAGTGACATCTAGTATAACCTTGTTCAGACATAAACTTGTCAAATTTTAGATACCACTGCCTTGGAGCCTGTTTTAAGCCATACAAGCTCTTCTTCAACCTGCACACTAGTTTCTCCTTCCCTTTTATCTCATATCCTTGTGGTTGCTGCATATATATCTCTTCCTCCAAATCCCCATGAAGAAAGGTTGTCTTTACATCTAACTGCTCAAGATGCAAATCATCAACTGCTACTAGACTTAAAATAGTTCTGATTGAATTCATTTTAACAACAGGAGAAAATATTTCATCAAAATCAATACCTTTCTTCTATGCAAACCCCTTCACCACAAGTCTAGCTTTGTACCTTTGTTTTCCTCCATCTTCTTCCTTCAGCCTGTAAACCCATTTATTCTTCAATGTAGTTTTTCCTGCAGGCAACTTGAATAAGTCCAAAGTCTGGTTATGCATTAAGGAGTCCATCTCTTCTTCCATGGCTACCTCCCACTTCTTCCCACTTTCAACCTGCATTGCTTCTTCATAACATTTGGGTTCACCAGAATCAGTCAACAATAAATAATATAATGAAGGAGAGTATCGTTCAGGGGGTATACTTATCCTGTTAGATCTTCTAACACCACTTTCAGGTGTTTGGGGTGCTTGTTGCTGTTGTGGTGGTTGCTATTGTTGATTATTATTATTTTCAGGCACCTTTACTTTTTCAGTGATCTCATCAAGAATTGTGTATTTCTTGTTTTCTTTTTCCTGTTTCTTTTCCTACAACTGATTCTTATACAAGACCTTTTCATTGATTATTACATCTCTGCTCCTAATGATTTTGTGATTTTCATAATCATATAAGCGATAACCAAAATCATTAACACCATATCCAATAAAGGTACATTTCTTTGATTTTGCCTCAAGATTTGTTCTATTTTCTTTATTAATATGGACAAAGGCCTCACAACCAAAAGGCTTTAAAAAGGAGTATTTTACCTTTTTACCTATCCATGCTTCCTCTGGAACACCACCATCCAAGGAACTTGAAGGCCCTCTGTTTATTAGATAAACAACAGTATCTACAGCATCTACCCAAAATTGTAAAGGAAATCCTGCATGCAATCTCATGCACCTTGCACGCTCCATGATTGTTCTGTTCATCCTTTTTGACACACCATTTTCTTGTGGTGTTCTTGGAACTGTCTTCTCTCTGCAAATTCCATGCTCTGAACAGTACCTATCAAACTCTTTGCTGCAATATTCACCTCCATTGTTTGATCTGAGACACTTCAATTTCTTTCCTGTCTCAATCTCAACCAAAGCTTTCCATTTCTTGAAAGTATCAAATACATCAGATTTATTCTTAATACAATAAATCCAATTTTTTCTAGTTGCATCATCAATAAAAGTAACATAATAACGAGAGCCACCGAGAGATGATACCTGAGCAGGTCCCCATACATCTATATGCGCAAGCTCTAATTTTTCGCTCTTCTTTTCTTTCCCAACTCTAAGAAATCTGACTCTCTTTTGTTTTCCATAAATGCAATTCTCACAGAAGTCCAAATCAACATTCTTCAAACCCGGAAACAAATTCCTTGAGTGAAGAATCTTCATCCCCTTCTCACTCATGTGTTCGAGCCTATGATGCCATAATGCTGCATCTACTCCTTTGGAAGTTAAAGCATTAACAAAGTTAGAAATACCATTGCATAAATACAATGTACCAACCTTTTCGCCTTTTGCTATTACCAGGGCTCCTTTGGTGACCTTCCAAGCTTTATCGATGAAAGTTGTCACACAACCTTCACTGCCTAACTCCCCTATTGAAATCAGATTTTTCTTTAGATCTAGAACATGCCTTACCCATTCCAACAATTTTACAGGGTTTATCATCACCCAAATGGACTTGTACAAAATCGCCTTGAACATAGTCATGAAAATATTTCTTATCAAGTGTGGCATGGAATGAGGCCCCTGAATCTACCACCCAGGAATCAGTAATATTTTTGAAAGAAAGAATCAAAGCATCTTGTAACACCTCACCTGTCACATTTGCTTCATGATTGTTTTCTTGCTGTGCATCTCCTTCTTTTCCCTTCCGAGATCTACAGCCTTTCTTTAGGTGTCCTTTCTTTCCACATTTCCAACACACTATCCCCAATCTGGACTTGGATCTGCCTTTCCTTGATTTATTGTGATATCTTGAGCTCTTTCCTATTTCCATTTTTCTTCCCCTAGACTCTGCACTTAAATCATTACCCGATGTCTCACTGGAGATTTTCCGTTGCACTTCCTTTCTAAGGATAGCACTGAAAACATCATCAAACTTTAAAGTACTAGATCCAGAAATAGAGTTACTAATGGCCATTACTAAACCATTCGAACTTTCTGCCAATGAGCACAAGAATAACAAAGCTCTAACTTCATCATCAAAGTTTACCCCTACAGAACTTAACTGACTTGTAACAGCATTAAAATCATTTAAATGGTCTGCAATAGATCCACCTTACGACACCTTCATATTAAATAACCGTTTCATAAGAAATACCTTGTTTGAGGCCGAGGGTTTTTCATATAGTTTCGCTAATGCCTTAATCAAACCCTCTGTCATTGTTTCCTTCGAAATGTTGAAGGCGACTGATGCTGCGAGGCACAACCATACTGTTCCGAGTGCCTTTCTATCGAGAAGGTTCCATTCTTCATCTGTCATACCCGTCGGCATCTTTGTATTTCCACCCAATGGCATGTACAGATCTTTCTGATACAGATAATCTTCCATTTGCATCTTCCACAGCGAGAAGTTTTGGCCATTAAATTTCTCAACCCTAAACTTACCATCTTCTGCCATTGCTCCCACTAGAACGAGGAACCCTTCTTTCCTACAAATTTATCAGCCAAATAGACCTTCAGCTCTGATACCAATTTTTAGAAAATTATATATTACAAAGCAATGGAACACATAGAATATTGCATAAATATAAACACAGAAAATGAATAAAACCAGAGATACACAGATATACGTGGTTCACCCAGTTTGGGCTATGTCCACCCCGAACAGCCAGTCCTTCCTTTCTATTATCCAGCAAAATGAAGAGACACAACCTACAGCAGATCCGCTGTAATATCCTCTATTTTATCTCACAGTCTCACCTCTTTGTTTCTCGCTCGAAGAATACACGTCTATATCACAGCCTCAATACAATGCCCTCATACAAAGAGAGGGGGTTGCCTTCTAGGGAAAAAAACCATAAACTAAACATAAGTTCTACCATCAGATCATTCGCCTAATGAATGGCCCAGATTGACTAGAAATTACTATACTTTTACAAGGCAATTTTACATCTATTTTTGGCTTCGGGGGTGCTGCCCCTGAAACCCCCACCGGGGGACTGCTGGCCCCCGGACCCCCTAGCTGGATGGGATGGTCCCCCCAAAACCCCCGCGGGGGGTACAAGTCCCCCCTGCATCCCACTGCATGGAGGGGTGTACAAACTTCCTGGGGTATACATCCGGCTGAAACAAAGACCTCTAAATAATCATGCTCCACACCCAATAGCTTGATGACAATTGCTTTGCTTGAATGCTTCACTCACGCTTTGTGAATTCTTGAATCAACCTCACATTGGCTCGTTTGTTGTAGATGTTGTGCTTTGAACTTTCACACTTGATTTTGACATGCTCGCTTGCTTGGTTGTTTGAATGACACACTTGCTTGCCTTGTTGTTTGAATGACACGCTCCCTTGATTTATTGCTTATTGCACTTGCGTTAAACACTAGCTTGATTTGATGCTCACTTGAAGAATAGAATACTAGAATTCACACTCATTTGATGGTTATTTCTTACTTGAACTTGCTTGATTGATTACTGACACTTTGTGCTTTCTTGAATGTACTAACTGAATGTACTTAGTTTTAGAAAAGGAAGGGTGTTGAACACTGTCGAAAATGAACCCAAGAGACAAATGACAAGTTCAATCTTGATGACTCAATTGAAGACTTACTTGACTTAATGTATTCATCTTAACAATTCAAATTAGGGTGTCGGTTCCAACCGAGAATGCACCCGTACAATTCAGTTAAAAAATGTTTATCTACAAGTGATACAAAAAGTGTTAATGATGTTGATGTCGTCTTGGCTTGAAATGCTTGATTTTGTAGCGTCCTTAACTTGATTGCTTTGATTACATGATGTGAAATGTGCTTTCTTGGAAGATCATCTTATCAAGTTGATGATGTGACGCTTTGTGCTTGTGCACTTAAGCTTGATTACAGGGGCTTGATTAAGCGTTCTTATACGTAAGCTTGCTTATGTGCATGTAGTTGTTTAAGCATAATACAAGGAGATCATTTTGATAATCTGAAGACAAGTCATGCACAAAAATTCATTACACACGATGTACCTAAGATCCCCTTATTCCATTTTGGGCAGATCTAGGACACAAGCACCACAAAAATTATGATTTTATTAATTATTGAAGTACATCAACCTTCACAACATTGTGATTGAAATTTCTCAATCATTGAGAATGCCAAGCTCGCAACCCCTTGAAGCAACTTGTCTTCAAAAACTGCCTGCAGTGACTCAATCACTCTCAAAGTAAAACATTACTTTGAATTACAATAATTACTTTCACTTATCACTCCAAATACAAAAAATTCACTTATGACGTCATTACATAAAAAATTACAAATACTCCTTATCTCTCCACTGTTCCACAAAAGGATTTAAAACTCATCCAGGAAAAGACTCTAATGAGTATTTTAAACACATAATCACACTTGATCAGATCTAATTGATCTCCTATGCATATGTCAAACACATAGTCACACTCGACCCTAGATCTAATCGAGCAATGGCGACCCAACATTTAGCTTTCTCTTGCTTGGGCAAATCGGACAACATGGTTCTACTTGCATTCTTCTCATTGGGGACAATAGCTATTATAAAACAACATATTGTATTCCGAAACCATGTGCCAAATCTTTAAGGTTGTGAGGGCCTGAGGTTCATTCAAATACCAATATTCTATGACCTGATCTGATTTGATCCTTTCAACTTCTCCAACTACCCCAACTACTGAACTAGATTGAATCAGAGTGGATCCGAACAGTGACAATGACTAAGAAGGAAATGTTGGTCGGATGCAATTACCAAGAAACGAAGGCAGAGTTGAAGGGATGCATGAACGATGTGAACAGAATGTACAAATATCTCGTGGAGCACTACCGCTTCGAGGAGGAGAACATAAGAGCACTCATAGACAGTGATGACTACTATCCCCAACTCAAGGGAACAAACATCAAGAGGACCTTGAAAACACTGGTCGAGGAGGCTCGGTTAGGGTCAGGAGACATACTCTTTTGTTCACTATAGTGGCCATGACACTTGTCTACTTAATGAAATAGGAGACCAAGATGATACCAGCTATGATGAATGCATTGTGCCCGGTGACATGAATATTATCACAGATACCAAATGTAACATTGAATGCTAGAGTTGACTGTATAAAAAAAATGCTACAATATAGACCTTAGAGCTCTCTTATAAAAACTTTAAATTATCAAATTTCATTTCCAGAATCTATCTGGTTGCAAATAGATCATAATTTTCTCACAAGGAGTGATGGAATACAAATATGGTGCTTAACTTTGTTGGTCCATGCATAGGGGATCTTCTTGGGTCCCAAGGTTGACTTGTTCAGATCATAACTTTGAGCTCTAAGTCTTTGTGTTAATTGGTCCTCTAAATCAGTTCTCTAGGTCATATAACTTCTCTAGGGACACCACATCCTTAGGCACAATGTTTCCTTTCGTTGCATTGGATGCATCCTACAAAGCTTGATCGTGCTCATCCTCATCTATGGCAACATCTTTGAATACGTCTGCATTAGCCATAAAGTGCAGTATCTATTGGTCGTCATTGAAAACATGTAAATTAGTGACATTGTTAGGCACAAATGGTTTATATATAATTTCAATAGAAAAACCATTTTTCAATGGAAACATCCTAGCAGCTACATTTTCTAATGCATCTGTTGTAGCATTTCTAACTCTAGGAACATAAATAAAATTGAAAGCTTTGAAATTATTTATTAAACGACATAACTCCTATTGGTAGTTTTTAGATTCAGTGAAACACAATGTATAGTATCTCATACATGTCGAGTGACCCCCTCTGATTCACTGATTACCCTAAGAATATCTACCTTCAAGTCAATAACTTTCATTAATCCGAGTATCTAAGCAGAATACATAGCAACGATAACCTGTTGTACTCGAGTCATATGGATGAAACAAACATTGCATAATATTGAGGTGATGTTTGATGAGCCCATTATGATGTTATATGGAAACACCAACTCCATAATCATCTCCAAGAATCTTGTCATGCATTCAAAAAAAACATATTCCTATCGAATATAATTTTGTTCGTGAACAGGTTGTACAAAGGAACATAAAATTTGAATATATTAGGACAAAGGAGAAAATAACTAGCAACTTCACCAAAGCATTACCATGTGAGACGTTTGAGTATCTTCAACAAAAAATTAGGATTCTCTCAATTTCACATTAAAATGCTTTTATCCAACCAAGCAAACTAGGGGAGTAGAGGCAAGTTACAGGTACATAACCTCATGCATATTCTCAGGGGGATTCACCCTTTGCCATTGATGTCAAAGGGGGAGAGAAGACAAGTCAAGAAGATCAGAGGCATGGAGTCACAAGGAGCAATGATCATAGGAGGAGTATGTATGTTGTCATCAATGACAAAGTGGGAGATTGTTGAAATTTGGTTGTCATTGATGTCAACCCAAGCAGCACTAGATGATGCCCTGCTTTTTTTGACCAAAATGACATGGAAATTCATGATGTTTCAAGCCAAGATCATCCTTGTTGGATTCTCCTTTTCCAAATGATTCCAATGGTATATTGCATGTCGTGAGAGCCTTAACAGTTTGTGAGTTATGCTTGTTTGAAGATGAAGCCCCCAAATTGTGGGGAAAAACCTTAAAGGGTGATGATGTGGAAATTTCTCTTCAGAAAAGAAAAATTCTCATGCCATAAGGTTTCTCACCAAAAATTAAAATAAAGTTTCTTGTGGTAAACTATTCACGATGAATAAATTATTTTTTAAATTTGAAATCATATGAGGGTTTTGGCACCAAATGAAATTCAAATTTTAAAAACCTCAAAGGGGTTTTCCACTCCACAAATTGAATTTCAAATTCAAGAGTCACCTTCCAAAGACGAATATGGCTACCTCATAAGATCCCTTCTAAAAACTATAAAAAGGCATGAGAATTCCCTCCTAAGGCATGCACTCAATGACTATCTTTTGAATAATCTATATTTGAAACTATCTCAACCATGTGGAGAAAATGCACATCAAATGAGAGGAATTTCTGAAGCATTTATATATATTTTGGTTCAATGGTTTTTCTTTCAAAAGGAAGGGATTATATTTGTAGGACTTGACTCTCTAGGGCATCAAAGAATAAAAGAAAAGTGCTTAGTGAGACTCCCATTTCTACAATCTACTATTAAATTATTGGAATGATTGCATCCTATTCTCTAGAGCAGAATCAAAACAATGTCCTGAGGTCTCAAGCCTCTACGACCATGAATGGTTCATTGGGAAAGCATATGAAGAATTATTATTGAAGTTATGTTTGTGACTTGATCTAAATTTCTTGTTCAGGAAACCCTTCAACATTTTAGAAAATATTTGTCACTAGATAGGCTTAGTTTGTCACTAGAAACGTAACACAAATAGAAGAAAAGGCCTAAGCTTTACTCTTGGCATTCAGATGTGGGTAGCTTTTTGTTTAAGGAGATGAAGTAATTCATGACCTATTATAACTATAAAACTTCTGAAGCAACCATAATAGGGTTGTTTGAAGGTTCTCGACCTACATCAAAGGTTAAATTATTGTGCTCATACATGGCAAGTCTATGGATGGTAAAGGGTAAATTCTTGTGCAATGATTGAAATAGTTTAAGACCCTGAGTACTAAAATGTTTGGCCTATTTTGAAGCAACTTCAGTCCTATTCACTGTGATCTTATATTACCATGACAAGTGACATCAAAACACATTAAATGACAATTATTCATATGATTATGTTGAGAATTGAATACTAAAATCTTTTGGCCTATGTTTGAAGAACCAACAGTGGGTTTGCTTAATGCTTGCAGACCTATTGGAAGTGAAGTTTTGATGGAATGTATGGCTCATTAACTAGGAGAAAATTTCAGCAAAACATGATTACAGTGGCAGAACTATGATTCAAGTATTGAAGAAGTAAGGTTGGATAATTTCAGCCTTATCACAGTTCACAAGTCAAAGGTATGTTGCATTTCTACAGTTATTAAAATCATGTTGCTACAAATCAATACATTGCTTGAACGTTTTGGGAATACAGGAGCTGTGGAAATATAAATGTACATTTCTGAAATTTTTATTATATTGAAGTTTGGACTTGTACACATATTTTATGGATGTTGGCCTAATTTAGTAGTGAGGGTTGACTATCAATAGTAAGGGTTTCTATATATATAACAAAATTTATTGAAGAAGTTGTTGTTAGCAACGAGAAGTATGATTTTGGATACTACATTTTCATGATTTTGCATTCATTATATAACACTTCATTGTCATCATTACTTTAAAACAGTTTGGCAGAAAGGGTCACTTGGTCAGTCAGGGTTTCATCAGGATTTATAGTCACGGTTTTTTAATTTTGTAAGGGTTAGATTGTTGGGATTTCATTGTCATATAATATAAGGAATCTAGTGTATGTGGGTCATTTTCCCTGGTACGAGAGTCCACATATTTTATAGAAATATACCCATTGTAAGTGGGTCACTAACCCTGGTATGGGAGCCCACAATAATTTTCAAATTCGTTATCATTTTCAGGGTGGTTGGGGGGTGTTAGGTAGGTGGTTGAAGTCACATTTAGGTTGGATCCTGAAACATTGGGCAAGTTGGAACTTGCAAGGGTGTTGGAGCATCCTTTCAGCATTAGCTAACAAAACCAGAGCGTTGGAGCATCCTTCTAGTTGGAGCTAGAAAATGAAACAATTTTATAGAGTACTACGGAGTTGGTGTTGGGTGTAGCCCAACTTGGCCTAGATTTTGGTAAAGACTCCACATTTTGTGGGGCAGAGCATGCAAGAGATTGTGCAGTGGAGTAGTGGACCACATTTTGAGGAATTAAATATATCGTGTGGTGTCATAAGAGATTTGGGGTGGGTTGAATCCCCTCCTTTTTGTAAAAGTGCATGATTTTGTAAGGGATCAATGGTTTTGGGGCCAAAGTTGCTTATTTTAGGGAGTCCTTGGTATTTGGACCATGGTATTTTGATGATGTAACCCTATAATGTAATAGTATATATATGGTAAAATAATAAGAAGAGAGATAGATTAGATAGATCAGAATCAATTAGTGTTATGGATGAATTATCGTGATCTGTAATTTGGTAACAAAGGAGAGCCCCTGTAGCTGAGTGCACAGAGGCCTAGAGAAGAGTCTGCAGCTGAGTGCACAGATAACTTGCTTTAGTGCGCAGGCCAAGAACTATTTGGTTTTAAAAGATTCATTACATTAAGCAACAGTTCTTGTCAATATAACCCTACACTAGGGTGAACCACATTACATTGGTGTTTTGATGTGTATAATTTCTTATTATATGTTATAGAGTAGCAGTTAATATAGTTGCATCTTACTTCAACACAGTGATGGTTTATGGTTTTATATGGCATGTTTAAGTGATTAATCTAATGTGGTGAAGTGATAAGAATAAGATGACATAATAATTCCACATCTCCTAATCATTCAAGGCTGCAAAAACCTGGTTTTGCATCCTCCCATAGTCAACTCGGGTGAGACTACAATCTACTTGTAGGTCGTTTCCAAAAGGCTAGTGATCAAGGGTTTTATTGTTGTGCACTATAGATTAAACCTGGGTCAGCCCAAATCGAGCCAAGAAATGGATCCATTGTCAGGACCAAGATCTGTTTGAGGGATATGTGGATGTGGTACCTATCGAAGAAGGAGAGTCAAGATTGGATAGACCTGAAGGAGTCTTTGCAGATCAAGAAAACAGAAACCCTCGTTCGACATCTGAATGTTGGTCACAGAAGTATATTTTTACAGATCAATACGATAATTTATTCGCTTATTTTCTTATTGGGTTGTACGAGTGGATATCAAGGTTGACTGAAAGGAAGAACAATTTTGAGGGTGAAGAACCTACGGTGTGGACTCCTGAATTGACACAATGACTTAAGAGTACTGACAATAGGATCTCAAGGGTTGTCAATTTCTAGATTGATAGCATCTTGGGAGGATTCATTACTAAGTTCACCATAGGATTGACCGTGTCCTATAGCGAAGTAGAATGACGATTCTTCAAAGGACTGTGAGGTAAGTATTTAAAATATCTGAAACTTTGGATTAATATGCTTCTGTGTGAAAATGGAGCTTTACGGATGCGACCAGATTGCTAGTTTACTTATGTTTGGAAGAAGAGAGAATAAGTATGAGCAAGATATCAGAGTAACGTGAAGTGGAAAGAGATATAGAGTAGATACTAGAAAGATATCTTGTGGACAAGACCCAAAGACCTTTGTAGATACTAACTATAGTCCTCTTTTGAGTGGATCTGAAAGTGAAAGAGAAGAAAGACACCCTTATAAGCCCCAGGTAACTTCACAGTATTCACCCTCAAAGCCTGACAGTTCACAGAAGCCAGAATACAATAATATCCAGGGTGTTTTTGGCTTTCCCCCTCCCCCTACCCCTCCTAACCCCCATCCCCCTCCCCTTATCCCTCCTACTCCCCATCCCCCTGTCCTTACCCATCCCCCTCCCCCTCCATGAAGGAGTATGGATGACAATATTAATCTACCCATTTTCAAAGGAATTGGATTGGAGGATCCAAAACTCTTTTCCTTTTTATGTGAAGCTGTATGGTTAGTGAAGAAGATCAACGATGAGAATATAAAGAAACCACATCTCGTTACGACGCTACGAGATAGAGAATTGACATGGTATATGAAGTATTCAAATAATTATAATGGAACATTTGCAAATATTAAAACAACACTGATAAGAGAGTTTAAGAAGCCGAAGTCTGAGTCACTATGCATCACCGAGTTGAAAGGGATCAAACAGAAACCTACTGAGTCTGTTTGGGAGTTTTATAAGATATTTAAAATGTTATTGGATCAAGTAAGATTAGATAGCTCCGCAATAACATCAAGAATGGTTTATAGATGTGTTGCTACCACATATTAGATTTCCATTGATGCAACAAAAGATAGAAAGTCAAGTCGAAGCTATACAAATTGTGATGAAATTGGAAGTTTTGCCTATAGGAGATACTAATGTAGGAATGAAACAGATTTAGAATCAGTTGGTGAACCCAACCCTACAAACAACACCTCAAGAAAATAAAAGAAGTTAGAGAAGAAGTATGGTGTACGAAGTGCAGATCAAAGGGCCATTCTAAAGAACAATGCCCTATCTTCAGGGATTACATGGCTAGTCAGGCACTAAATCCCTTGAATGCAGGATCCAGCCTATGGTGCGAAATATGTAAGACTAGAGGCCAACATTGTTCAGAAGACTATTACTTGTTACAAAAATATGTATAGACTCCGAGGAATCTATATTGCAAATTCTATAAATTAGTAGTACACAATGAGAATAATTTTTAAGCTTATGAACTAATGATGGAGTGCGGTGCTGATGCTTATATAATGCAAGATGAAGAGCATGGAAATGAAGACAATAGGCAATGCAGTGGTCAAGGAGGTTATCAAGGAAGAGGTCAAGGTGGTAGAGTTGGTTGAGGACATGAACATATCATTTGATATAACTCTGGCAAACCAAGTCATTTTGCGAGAGACTGCCAGAGCCCCGCAACGACATGTAAGTACTATAAATCCTTTGTCCATGTAATTGAAAATTGTCTTGTACTTATGGCAAAGATGAAAGAAAAAAGGAATCAGTAGTTGACACAGAATATTCAAATGATGATTGCTGAATTAGTATTGTTACTAGAAGCAGAGATGCAAACAGTAGTGATAAAGAGGATGAAAATAAAGAATCTGAAAGTGCACGGGTCAGAAATACTATTGATAAAGTTTATTTTTTTATATTTAGAAAGAAAAATAAGTATTTATGGAAGAAAGCGAAGTTTTATGGATATTGCAGCTTCGACTTGTAATGCACAGCCAAAGGCCGATCAGAAAAGTAATTGTGACGTGTCATCAACTTCGACAAAAAATCGTGCTTCAACACAAGACCAAGCTCCAACACAGGACCGAGATTCAGCATAGGACCGAGCTCCAACACAGGATTGAGCTCCAACACAATACCAGGATTCAACAAGTCAAGTAGGTATTTTAAAATCTTTTCTACAGAGTTGTATGAAATTGTTAAGAGATAAAAAAGTTGTAGAAGGGCTTCACCAGTTGATAGATTCTCGTGCCTCTAAAGAATCACCATGAAGTGAGATGCGTGTAGTGAATATTTTTCATCGAAAGAAGAGAACCGGAAGAGAGATGAGGCTTAGTGCACAGATTTGAGAGTATGAGATGGATCAAATTATTCTGGATATGGGATCTGATGCTAATGTCTTGATGAAGTAAACATGGGAATTAATGGGTAATACAAATCTACAATGGTAACCTATTTAATTAAGGATGGCGAATCAGTAAAAGATCTTCCCTCTGGGAAGACTACCAGGTGTCATAATGGATATTGAAGGAGTTCGTACCACTAGTGATTTTGAAGTAATAGAGATCGTCGATGACAGTAACACTTTTGCTGCATTGCTTGGAATTGACTATGTATTTGATAATATGACCATAATTAATATGAAAAATAGTCAGATGATATTTGAAGGAAACAATATGAGAGTAATTGCTCCCTTGGATCCATTAGAAGGAGTAATATATATAGAACTAGTCAAAGAAGAATATTGAGCAACTGACATATACAATATCTATCAAATGATAGCAAAAGGATAGGGTTGTGTTAACCCTACTATAGAGGGAAAGTTGAGTTGGGAGTGTGATAGTTCTTGTACCTCAGACTCAGAAGAAGAGTTGGAAAACTAGTAGAATAGGTTGCATGAAGTATCCATAAGGCGTTGTGTAATAATTACCAAATCATTTCGTTGTATGATATCTGAGGTATGTAACCTGCCTTCTTATGATGGCTTAGGTGATGTAAATAATTTTCTTAATGATTATGAAAAACAAGTTCCAAAAAATCAAAGGTTGTCAGCCTTGGATATAGCCCTAAAAGCTACCCCTACTAGACGGTGGAATGCACATAGCAAGAATATAGGAGGTTGTCAAGAATGTTGAAAAATGATGGGGATAAGGTTTGGACAGATAGATACAGAGATGGAGATAAAATATGATGGTGAAGCTAATCCTAGGAAGCATATCTAGCTATGCACTACAACATGGAAGGAGATTCCACATCAAGAATGGGTACATGGATTCATTAATACATTAGATAGAATCCCTAAGAACTGGTACCTAGAAACAGAGTTTTGACATGGTACTATGAACTGGGTAGACATGGTTGATGGCTTCATATTAACATTCAGCTTTGAGGATGATTTCCAATACATAGATTTATCCTTTCAGATAATCAAGAAGAGGATCTTTGAGAATGTAACCTCACTGACATGGCAACAAATTGATTGGGTTGCTTAAATAGAAAATGCACTGGAGTGCTATAACTGTATTGTAGATGAAGAAGAAGATCCTCACAACATCGACATAGCAGAATCAGAAGGATATCATGAACTAACTAGACCTAAGATAGACATACCAGACATAATGAAGCCACTGAAGACCATGAAGGGAAACATAGTATCACAGAAGGAACCCAAGTTTGCAACAATAGGAGACTACTGGGATGAGGAGACAATCAATAAATTTACAAAGTTACTTCATGAATATCAAGAATTGTTTCCTACCAAGTTTTCAGAGATGAAGGGTATAATAGGAGATCTAGGAGTCATGAATATTACCCTTAAGCCTGATGTGAAGCCGGTCAAACAAAGACCTTATAGGTTGAACCTGAAGTATAAGGAGAAAGTGAAAGTAGAGCTTGATAAGATGATAGCAGTAGGAATTATTAAACATGTAGAAGAATTAGAATGGGTGACTCCTATGGTGGTGCAAGAGAAGAAGAATCAAGGAGAAATTAGGATCTATGTTGATCTGAGAAAGTCGAATGATGCATGTTTACATGATCCCTTCCCTACCCCTTTCATAGATGAAGTGATAGACAATGTAGGAGGTCAGGAAGCTTACTCATTTACAGATGAATTCTCAGGTTATCATCAGATTAGGATTGCACCTAAAGATCATCATAAGACCATATTTGCTATAGAATGAGGCTCATATCAATACAAAGTAATGCCTTTTGGATTAAAAAAATCCCCTACTATATTTTCTAGGGTGTTCGTTGCAAATTTTAAGGAATAAATCCACAATTTCTTAGAGGTATATTTGGATGATTGGACATTATTTGGATTGTTGAGCAAACATGTTGGAAGTTTAAGACTTATGCTTGACACATGTAGACAATATTAGATCTCTTTGAACCTAAAGAAATGCATATTTTGTGTACCTTTTGGTATATTGTTGGGACATATTGTCTATAAGCAAGGACTAATAGTGGACCTTACTAAGATTTCTATCATTGTGAACTTTCCTACACCTAAGATAGTAAGATAGCTTTGCACTACGCTGGGACATACTAGGTATTACAGGAATTTCATCAAGGGGTATGATCAGATCACTTCGCCTATGGAGAAATTGTTGAAGAAGGATGTAACTTTTCAGTGGAATGAAGAATGTCTGAAGAGCCTTGACATATTGAAAGAAAAAATGGTAGTTGCACCTATACTAGTGTTCCCTGGTTGGAATAAGTAATTCCATGTCCATGTGGATGCCTCTTGTATAGCTTTAGGAGTGGTACTAGCACAACCTGGTGCAGGAGAGATTAATCATCCTATAGCTTTTGAAAATAGAAATTTATATAAATTAGAAAAGAACTACACCACTACAGAAAGGGAAGGATTGGACATGGTGTATTATTTGCAGAAGTTTAGAAATTATGTGTTGGGGTCACACTTTAAAATGTTTACAAATCATTCTGCACTAATGTATTTGGTTAATAAGCCTGTCTTAGGAGGAAATATTTGTAGATGGTTACTGTTATTCCAGGAATATGACTTTGAGATCATTGTTAAACCGGGGAGACTGAATGCAAGACTTGACCATCTTTTAAGGCTGGAAATAGGGGAAGAACCAACCATCATAGAGGCTAATCTTCCTAATGCGTATTTATTTGCAATTAGAGTGGCAGATGACAATTTCACATATATCATTCATTTTTTGTCCACAGGAATGGCTCCTTCAGATGCAGTAAAAGAAAGAATTAGTGGTTAAGGCAACTGACTTTTCACTAATAGTAGGATAGTTGTATAAGATGGGACCAGATGAGATATTGCACAGATATGTTCCCAAACATGAAAGACAAATGATTATATTAGAGGCTCATGGAGGCGCAACTGGTGGACACTATGCAGGAAAATATATTGCACATAATATTTTGAGAGTGAGATTGTGGTGGCCTACACTACATGAAGATGTAAAGAAGTATTGTCGAGCATGTGATGTGTGTTAAAGAATAGGGAAGCCTTCCAGAAGAGATGAGATGCCATTGGTACCACAAGTTACATTGCAGGCCTTTGATAAGTGGGCCATTGATTTTGTTGGACCCATCAACCCACCTGGAAAGAGGACTGGTGCAAGGTACATAATTACAACGACTGATTACTTGACAAGATGGGTCAAAGCACAACCAGTAAGGGACTGTAGTGCAAGGACTACTGTAAAGTTTATTTTTGAGTACATATTGTCTAGATTTGGATGTCCAAATATTTTGATGAGTGACCAAGGTTCACACTTCCTAAATAAGACTATTGAAGCATTGACTGAGGAGTTCCAAGTTTATCATCAGAAGAGTACCCCTTATCACCCTCAGGCCAATGGAATAGTAGAAGCATTTAATAAGATTTTGGAGAATGCACTTACTAAGGTATACAATGTGTATAGATATGACTGGGACCTTAGAATTCCAATAGTGTTATGGGCTGATAGGAACACATGCAAAAAGTTGACAGGTTAGACACCCTTAAGGTTAGTTTATGGGCAAGAAGTTGTGATGCCCATGGAGTATATCGTGCCTAGCTTGAGGATTGAAGCTTTTATAGATATTCCAGACCCTTATATGATGAAGGCAAGAATGTCATAGTTGCTTGCTTTGGAGGAAGATATGTTTATAGTAGGATCCCATTAGCAGGTACAAAAAACAAGAGAAAAGGCTTGGCATGCCATACATATTAAGGAGAAGAAGTTCTAGGTAGGAGACCTTGTTCTCATTTATGATAGTAAGTTTTTAAAATTTGCAGGAAAAATCAAGATGCATTGGCTGGGCACATACATTATCAATCATATTATTGATGGAGGCGCAGTTCAATTAGAAAAATTAAATGGATAATTGGTTCAGGGAAGAGTAAATGGAAGTAGGTTGAAGCTGTATAGGGACAACCCTACCCCTATAGCTTCGCTCTGAAGAAAGGATAAAAGTCTTAGTGCCACCTGCAGTTGAAAGTGGGCACTGGACTATAAACTACATTGTAGAGAGAGCATCAACATAGGAAATTACTTCGCTACATTATGGGTTACATCGAATTTCATATAACTCTTGGCGTAAGAGGGGTTGCTTAAATACAATATGGGATGTGTCGAAGTTCTCTGAGAAAAATATGACCATTAAAAAGGAAAGTTGCCATTGAAACACACAGAAAGATGCATTTATGAGGACATAGTGACCATATCTAGTGATAGATATGTAATTAATGAACACAATTTGAGCTAATGATGGGGTTATAAATTCATATTTGTTATAAAAATTGCGTCCCACCCATATTTGGCACTTTTCTATCCTAAGAGTTAGAATATTTCTATTGTGAAGAAGTTTCAGAAATTTTCACATGGATGCCCTGACGCCTAAAAAATTTATTCATATATTTAATGGGAAGGGCTTAGCCAAAGTCATGGAAGCAGTATATGATATGCCCGCAGCAACATCACCACCCACAACAGCTTCATCACTCATGCAGTGGAGATCCCTATGAAAGAAAATGACCAGAGAGTAGAGAACGAAGAACAAACAAGAAAAGAAACA
Source organism: Pinus tabuliformis (assembly GCA_031772625.1). Taxonomy (NCBI): domain Eukaryota; kingdom Viridiplantae; phylum Streptophyta; class Pinopsida; order Pinales; family Pinaceae; genus Pinus; species Pinus tabuliformis. Next base: position 671,348,088 of record CM062814.1, read on the forward strand.
TGTTGAGCCTCAGAAAGAGCCCGAATAGGTGAGAGATAGTGGGGAAGAATTAGAGCAAGGTAAAATGGAAATGGATGGAGCACCATTTCTACCAACTCTCCCACCATATATTCCATCAATAAAACCATATGAAAAATGAGTGACAAAGTCAAAGGATGCAAAGTATGGCACCTTCGCACCTTTGTTGCTGGAGTCAATGCGATTTACTAGAGAAAACCTTGGGAAGATTCCGTAGCTGAATTTCATGGATAATGATTTCAATGATAGAAATAAATATCCGTAGTTAGCACCAAACAAGTATTTAAAACAAGTGCACTACCCTGAGAGTGGTGTGACAAGGTTAGAAACTATTGGCTTGTATGGGCCTGACCCAAGTTTAGAGGTGAATTAGCCAAGCAAATCCCAATACTACTGGCCCTTTCGGAAAAATTCCGCGGAGCGCAGATTGAGGTATCACCTGAAATAGTATGGGAGGGTGGTAGAACCAGGTTTCCGCACCCTGGGGATGTCTGATGAGATTCTGGTGGTCCACGGTTTGACCCTGCGTGCATGTCACTATGCGCACCTATTAGTCCTTTGCAACCTGTGAGGCCACCTTTACGCAGCCCTAACCGGGGCGCAATCTGTATTATACTCAAGTTCCTTTCTATTTAATTTGTTATTAGTTAATTACTTAACTGATTGGTGTAAGATTAATGATAATTAACAGTATATCTAGTAATCATATAAGTGCATGCGATAAACAAAACAACATAAATATAAAGAATGCAATACACAATCAAATGCACCAAAACTGGAAACAAATTCTCTTTATTATTCTTCGTTCAAGATTACAGACTCAACACTGCCCTACGCACTCAACTGCAAGGGTTCGCACACTCAGCTACAGACTCTACTAGGCCTCTGCGCACTCAGCTGCAGAGCCTCTTCCTACTACTACAACCCAATACACTTAGACTCTTACTCTATGCTCGAACCATTCATATTTATATCTCCCCCCTCTTCTCCCTTTACAACTTAGAGCCTCGTTCTATTTATACAATCCCATGGTCCATGGACCATGGGTAGGCCAACATGACTTTACATTACATTACAATACTTTAGGGCAAACAACCCTATGACTCAACCTATACTTCGTTCTCCGCACCCGCAATTCACAGAGTCTTACAATACATTTGACCAAAACTCAGGCTTTGAGCCCCAAACCATGTTGTGGGCAGATTCCATGCCCAATAGAAACACAACAGTGGGTGGCTGGATTGGTGCAATCGGGCTTGTTGAATATGTTGAATGTGCCACACTTCAACAAAAGTCCAAGAAGAATAACTTGTGTGAGACAACTGCTCATGCTAGTGCACGATGGAAGCCTATGGATGGGGAACAGGATCCCTATCAACCTAATATTAATATGGAGAATCACAATATTTCCTTATCAAGGGCTGAACCCCACAGAGGAATTTGCTGGGAAATATAGGGAAAAATCCATAGCAGACAACATGAAGAAGAGGTTTGGACTGATGAAAGGGAAGAGAGGTTATGATATCAACTCGATCAATGACCAGGAATTTCACTTCAAAACACATGTATTGGTTGGAAAAATCATGAGGAGGTGTCAGGCTAATGAAGTCCTTGCACCAGTGGTTTCATTAGATCTGCAATACGGTAATGGGTTTCAGTACAACTGGGCCACATATCTATGCCAAGAATTTCTAGACGAATGTTGTGAGGCTTAGGAGAAAGGTACTCTATTTCACTACGCATGGTCAATTCTGATAATTGTGATGCATGGGAGAGAGAAGGAAGATTCGTAGTTCCCTCCAATAGCCTCGGATGTTTGTGAAGTCACGTGATATGCCTCGCGGTGGTATACCATTGAACCGACATGAGAAGCATAAAAAATAATGTTTTTCATTTTATACCATATGGACTTACACATGTTGGCAAACCAAAACCCTCATTTTTCATCGAACCTATACAAGCAGTATATCTCTATCATGAAGTTTAAGGCTGACTTCCACATAATTTACATACAAGCTCACAGGGACACAAGGAATAGATGGCATCCCCTACCATATTTAGTGATAGAATATGATCTCCTAGCATGATACAATAGTGACCCATGGATTGGATCACTGCACTAGAGACACAAACGAAGGATACTCCAACAGAGGAGGACACGAAATGTTCGGGGAAGCAAGTGGGAAGGATAAGGATGAGCAAGAGTTAGAACAAGAGGAGAAATATGATGAGGGTCACTAGGATCCTCTTGAAGGTGATGAGGAGAATAGAGAGTCTAAAAATACAAAGACAGACCCAGCTGTCACAGAGAAGAGGAAGGCACACGTTGAAGCTTCCATAAGAAGCAAAATGAAGCAGAAGGTAGACAAGACAAAAGACATAACACCATTGGTCCTCACTGATGGGGACTTAGACCAGATTGGGGACAAAATTCAGGAAGCAATAGTAGAATCATGGAACAAGATAAAATATCGCTATGCCGCACTTCCAACAAGTGTCACGGAGTGCATTACAGAATTGAAGACATTGGCACAGATAGTCAGATAACCAGTATAGGCAGAGGAGAAGCTTGGAGAGAAAAGACTAGTAGAGCCTACATTTGCAGCAGGAATATCACTGATACCTACTAGAGCCCTACAGTTTGACTCCAATGCTGTCCAATAGTAGGCAAAAGAGTGGAGGTATGTGAACATGAACATCACACAATGCCACTTCAAAGATTACACAAGTTGCATCTAGAGATCATAGATGAGTTTAAGCAGCATAACAACTCACTTCGAAGCTAAACATTCAGTTAGAGAGGGAGTGAACTTCGTTGAAGCAGAAGCTTGACTAGGCAATCTAGGAGAGGGATTAGGAAGTATAACAACAACAGAAGCTGAAGGAGATGGTCGAAGCAACATGCAATGAGATTCCAAACATTGAGGTTTGAGAAGAGGAACCAGTGGAGGATAAGGTTGCGAAGCTCAACCTTGCGATAAAAGGATACAATGATAAGATCACGGACATGCAATTTACATATGAGATGAAAATCAGTGAGCTACAGATGAAGCTTTATCCAACCACACCAAAGAAAATATGAGCGCAAAGGGTGGCCAACTTGAAGGCTACAATGGCCGATATCTCCGTAGCAGTGGAAAATTGTGGGAAGCTATTGGATGAGAGCTTACATATTTGGATTTCACCACAGGAAGATCCAAATGTTCATAAACTACAAGAGGATATTGAGCAGAAGAAGTAGCAGTTAGAGGATATTCAGGCAACTGTGAAGAACTTACCAATCTCAGAGAAGCTCACAAAAATCAATGAGGGAAATGCCCTCCAGAAGAAGATAGAGGAGTTGAGGAAGGAAGAGCAAACTTTGATAGAGAGTACTCAACCATGGAAAGATGAGGCTCTCCAACTCTCCCAAATAGTGGATGAGAATCTTCAGGAGATTTGACAGAGAGAGACAACAATGATGCAGAATGCTACAAAGCCAGTGACAGAAGCACTACTGGAGGAAGTGCACAGCGAAGAGAAGTAGGTCATAGATATTTTGCAGCAGTCCAATAGTGCCTACAATAGCATTATAGCGAAGATCAGAGGCAAATTGGCTGAGCGACTAGGGATGATCGCATATGAGTGTTTGGGGCCTATTGGGTGAAGCCTAACTTGGCCTAGATTTTGGTGAAGACTCCACAGTTTGTGGGGTGCCGCACACAGTAGAGCATGCAATGGAGCAGTGGAGTGCATTTTGAGGAATTAAATATATCGCACGGTGTCGTAAGAGCTTCAGGGTGGGTTGAAGCCCCTCCTTTTTGTAAAAGAACCGATTTTGTAAGGGATAAATGGTTTTGGGTCCATAGTTGCTTGTTTTAGGGAGTCCATGGTATTTGGACCATGGTATTTTGATGATGTAAACCTACAATATAATAGTATATATAGGGTAAAATTATAAGAAGAGAGGTCGATTAAATGGATCAGAATCAATTAGTGTTATGGATGAATTATTGTGATCTGTAATTTGGTAACAAAGGAGAGGCTCTGCAGCTGAGTGCGCAGAGGCCTGGAGAAGAGTTTATAGTTGAGTGCGTAGAAAACCTACAACTTAGTGCGCACACCAAGAAATGTTTGGTTTTCAAAGATTCATTATATTAAGAAACAACTCTTGTGGACGTAGCCCTACATTGGGGTGAACCACGTTACATTGGTGTTTTTATGTGTATATTTTCTTATTATCTATTATAGAGTAGTAGTTATTACAATTGCATCTTACTTCAACACAGTGAAGGTTTATGGTTTTATATGGAATGTTTAAGCGATTAATATAATGTGGAAAAGTGATAAGGATAAGATGACATAATAAAACCACATCTCCTAATCCTTCATGGCTGCAAAAACCTAGTTTCGCATCCTCCCATAGTCACTCTGGGTGAGATTGCAATCTGCTTGCAGGTCATTGCTGAAAGGGCCACTGATTAAGGGTTTTATTGGTGCACAATATAGATTGAACCTGGGTCAACCTAAATCAAGCTAACACTTGGGGCTCCCCTTTTTAGTTGGAGTTAAAGCATTTGATGTACTTACAAAATTATTAGAAAAGAGTTTGCTGGTTTTTGTCCTAGAGGGGTTTCCACCTAAAAACTTCTTATATACTATTATCTTGATGTGTTGATGCTTTATATGTTATTAATTATCTGAAAGGATTACTAAATTACTAATTTATAATAAATATTGATTCACTCCCCTCTTAGTACTTCCAACACCATTTTCTGTGGTAGTTGGTCCATTGAAGCCATTTCTCCAAGAAAGAGAATATATAATAGTAATATTGTTGCCTTTTCATCTTCTTTCTAATTTCCCCTTACCCGATAATTAGTAACCTCTTCGGTAGTTCATTGAACTCAAGTAAAATGTCTAGGCCATGGCTTAATGTTGCATTAAATCCCTTAGATGTGAGTGGATTCCTGATGGTCCACATAAATTGCCTTAAAACTATGAAGAATGATTTCCAAAATTCGATGGGAGTGATGCAATCACGACTGAAAACAATATGCATGAATTCTATTGGGTTGTTGGTGGAATAATATTAGAATAAGAGGATATTGTCATGACTTTTTTTCCTTATCCTTGTAAGGAAGTGTTAGGGACTTGTATCTATATTCACCTACAAGGAGCCTTAAGAACTAAGACTAGCTCCATGAATCATTCAACAAGAGATGGGCCACTGTGAAGGAAGGCATGCAACTCTTAGCTAAATTCCAAGGGATTAAGAAGACCGAAAATGATTTTTTTAAGGATTTCACACAAAGGTTTGATAATTACTTAAATAAATCTCTCTTCTATACAAACCAATGAATCAAACAATTCTTGACCTATATATAGAGTTTTTCCTTGGACATGTGTCTTCTGAATTCGAAGACAATAATTCTCAAACCCTTACTAAATCCAAAACCTTTGTTTTTACAATTCAACATAACTTAAGCACCTATAAGATTGATATTGTCTCATATCCCAGGGCCAAAGTGGAGGTTAATTCTAGACCAAGTACTCATGTTGACTGAACCTTGCAAGGTTCTTTTCAAAATTTTGGTAAGGGTAGATGGCTATGATGAACATGCTATCAATATTAGATATGAAAATAGGATCCTATTAGAACTATCCTCCCAAACCCCAATTTAACAATGATAGGGATTCTAATAGAAATACCTATAGTGGAAATAATTATTCACAATAGAGTGTGCCTAACAACCTTACCCCAAAAAATGTTGTTAGCCAAGAGGGGTTTCCATAGTTTCAAACTTACAATAATTTCCATAGTGGAGGGGAGTCTCCCTATAACCAAGATGAATAAGAGGATAGTGCGTAGCACTTGAATTTGAGTAATGATCTCACTCCTTTCACTACCTTTCTTGGTGAATCCTCGTCCCTTTCCCATCAACAATATGAAGAGTCCATTGAAAATCCTAATAAAGAACATGATGATCCTATTAATGTTGTTGAAATTGGGCTGTAGATTCAAAGAGTTGCATTATACTAGAAATAATAGTGAGCCAAACCACCCTGAAGTAAGCAATAGTAATAGAATTTTTCCTCTAAAGAGTTTCAAACCACATTTACCTCCTAGAATTATTCCCAAGTCAAACTCTTCTAATGCAAACAATATAATATCTTTAGATGTGGTCTTAGGGAATGTTTTGTCAAATGTATAGGGAAAGTCCAAAATTACTTATGGAATGGATAGCCACCATTGATAAAATATCTCTATCCATAATCTTTTGGCCTCCCCTCTTCCCCGTAAGGGTCTCCCAAACCTTCCAACCATCTACTAGCATCCCTAATCCACCTGCCACACCACCAAAAGAGATTAGCTTTCACACTTTTTTTTCCATAAAAAGAATAGAAAGACGAAACAGATTTATTTCAGTCTTCTACATGCACAATAGTGATGTTTTATGTTTTTAACTTCCATGCTTAGGACAATAGCATTTCATACACGTTAGCTTTGCATTCTTGTAAAGTATAGTTTCTCAGCAGTTAGTTAGGAAATGGTGTGTTTTAGCATTAGATTTCAGTCTTTTTCATTATTGCAGTAGACAAGCTTTCTCCTAGAGCAGATTTCTCTTTCTTGCATCAGTAATCAAGCTTCTTCTGAATCCATAGAAGTATGGCTTGAAAACCCTAGTGGTCTCTCACCAGCTGAATAGTGACAAAAGACATAACCATCACTTTTACTTGTGTATACAACACTGTCACCTCCAAGTTTGTACGAACCCCAGGTTGATAAAGTAAAGCTAGTAGCCCTAGGAGTTGCAACATTCTTAATGCAATACTCGTGCTCATCACTTTTTGGTGCCATTTTCGGGGAGGTGTCTGAGTAATATGTGATTACTGCTTTCTTTCTTCCATTTCTTATTTCTAATATTCTACTAGTAGTTTCATTTCTGCAAAAGTAATTTAGTTTTCTTCCTTTTCCATTCTGCATTCTTTGCTTTCCTTTCCATTCTACAAGTAATATTTCAATCAAGAAGTTAATTTTTCATTCAGTCAGTAGTTTTCATTCAGTCTACAATTTCAATTATGAAATTACTTTCAAATTTTGAAAAAAAACACAAAACACAACAAAAACATTTTTTTCATGCCTCATAGGAATAGCGATAACTTAGGGAAATTTTTGCCAAATACCCCCACTACGTCAAACATCCAACCTTCCCTCTTCTTCGATGGCTGTGAACTAGAGGAACCCTTAGGTGAGTAACCATACATATTTGAAGAACCTACCTGGAAAGAAGAAGAAGGAGAACCCAATCCTACTAAACCAATGGCTGAAAACAGAAATGATAGAGGAAATAGGGAAAGAGTTGAGGGTGCCTTCCCCATCAGGGAAACCAATGGGGATAATAAGATGAAAAATATAAGCTCCTCTTTCCTTCCTCATTTCCATGGCTTGACCTCAGAATATCCAAACACTTTCTTATTTGTGTTTACTGTCATATGCCGAACCTATGACTACACCAATGATGAGCAGAAGTTGAAATTATTTCCATCCACTCTCAAGGATGCAACTTTGTGCTAGTTCATGGGTTTACCTGGAGATAGCATCACAACTTGGGCTCAGATGCAGCAAGCCTTCAACAACAAGTATCAAGACTACTGTAGGTCTAAAGACACTAAAGAGGAAATTTTTAGGATGACCTTAGGAAATGATGAATCCCTAGAATATTATGAAGAAAGATTCCAGCTTAGCTACAAAAGGGCCAGGTGTACACTTGACCCTGAGTCACTGAAGTTGGTCCTGCTTAGAGGAGTAAGGGAAGATCTTCTGGATACCCTGAACTTGTTAGCAGGAGGGGATATCTACTAGTTACCCTATGAGGATATCAAGACTATATTTAGAAACCATTCTAGGGAAGCTAGGAAAAAGGGTAGGGGTGTTGGCTTGATGGGCCCTGACCCAGATTTGATGCTAATTAGCCAAGAAAATCCCTACACTACTAGCCCTTTTGGCATCAATCCATGGAGCACGAAATGAAGTCTCACTCGAAGTAGTATGGGGGATGCAGGAACCAAGTTTCCGCACCCAGAGATGGTTGTGATGTCATTTTTCTACCTTCAACTCCTTCTCTGCGCAGGTTGATAAGCCTTTTAGGCTTATCATTATATTCTTCTTGTTCATCCTCTAAACCTCTGCAAATGTCTATGACGATCCTTCACACAACCCTCAAAGGTGGGTGGGGCACTTACGTGCCTTTACTGTATAATTACCCGAATTATCCTAAGTGTTGTCCCACTTTAACATGAAATTATGGTTATCTTCATGTAAACATATATCTCTACTTGCGGTCATATAAAATAGAGAAATATATAGATTCATGCATTAAAACATAAACCCAATATTCAACATAACATAATCGCATGCAATGAATAAAAGTAAAATACATAGGTAATTTCAGAATACTCCTCTTTATTATTGATTCAAATATCTAGTACATACTCTCACTACCCTGCGCACACAGCTGCAAGGGTCCGTGCACTTAGCTGCGGACTTCTACCCTAGGCCTCTACACACTCAGCTACAGAGCCTCTTCCTACGCTAAGAGTCTTGGTTCTTAGCTCTCACAGACCCATTACAAACTTAGACTTCACCATTGACTACTTAGCTGAACTGAATTGAGTTAGACTCCTCTAAGACCTCCTTTTTATACAATCCCATGGTTTGCGGACCACCGGTAGATTTCTAGAGCCGACATGACTTATACAAAAGAAGGGCGGAAAACCCTTAGTAACTCCTTACATCATCGCACTTCGTGACCACAAAATGCGGAGACTTTACACAAAAATTGGGCTTTTGGCCCAAAAACTTTGGCTTTTAACCCCAAAATTTACCCTAGGGGACTCGTTCCCAACAGGCCCCCAACACAAACTTGGTGACACGCCCTTGTATCACTCTACTGGCAATAGATTCATTTGTTGGCTTGATGGGCCTTGACCCAGGTTCGGCGCCAATTAGCCAAGAAAACCCCTACACTAATGGCCCTTTTGGCATCAATCTGCGAAGCACAGACTGACGTCTCACTCGAAGCAGTATGGGGGGATGCAGGAACCAAGTTTCCACACCCTGAGATGGTTGTGATGTCGTTTTTCTACCTTCAACTCCTTCTTCATGCAGGTCAATAAGCCTTTTAGGCTTATTAATATATTCTTCTTATTCGTCCCCTAAACCTCCGCAAAGGTCTATGACGATCCTTCGTGCAACCCTAGAAGGTGGGTGGGGCACTTACGCGCCTTTACTGTATAATTATCCAAATTATTCTAAGTGTTGGCCCACTTTAACATGCTATTATGGTTATTTTCGTGTAAACATATATCTCTACTTGAGGTCATATAAAATAGAGAAACATATAGATTTGCACATCATAGTAGCACTAAAACATAAACCCAGTATTCAACATAACATAATCGCATGCAATGAGAAGAAGTAAAATACACATGTAATTTCATAATAATCCTCTTTATTATTGATTCAAATATCCATGTACAGACTCTGACTACCCTGTGCACACAACTGTAGGGGTCCGCGTACTCAGCTGTAGACTTCTACCCTAGGCCTCTGCTTACTTAGCTACATAGCCTCTTCCTACGGTAAGACTCTTCGCTCTTAGCTCTCACAGACCCATTACAAACTTAGACTTCACAATTGCCTACTTAGCTGAATTGAACTGACTTAGACTCCTCTAAGACCTCCTTTTTATACAATCCCATGGTCCATGGACCATGGGTAGATTTCTAGAGCCGACATGACTTATACAAAAGAAGGGCAGAAAACCCTTAGTAACTCTTTACATCTTTGCACCCCACGACCACAAAATGCAGAGATTTTACACAAAACTTGGGCTTTTAGCCCCAAAACATGGGCCTTTAACCCCAAAATTGAACCAAGGGGACCTGTTCCCAATAGGCCCCCAACACAAATCTGGTGACTCGCTCTCGAGTCACTCTTCTGGCAATGGAACCATTTGTTGGCTTGATGGGCCCTGACCGAGGTTCGATGCTAATTAGCTAAGCTAATCCCTACACTAATGGCCTTTTTGGCATCAATCCGCGGAGCACGGACTGAAGTCTCACCCGAAGTAGTATGGGGGGATGTAGGAACCAAGTTTCCACACCCTGAGATGGTTGTGATATCATTTTTCTACCTTCAACTCCTTCTTCGCAGTTTGTTAAGCCTTTTAGGCTTATCGATATATTCTTCTTATTCATCCTCTAAACCTCCGCAAAGGTCTATGATAGTCCTTCGTGCAACCATAGAAGGTGGGTGGGGCACTTACATGCCTTTACTCTATAATTACTCGAATTATCCTAAGTGTTGGCCCACTTTAACATGCAATTATGTTTATCTTCGCGTAAACATATATCTTTACTTGTGGCCATATAAAGCAGACAAACATATAGATTCACGCATTCGAGTAGCTTTAAAACATAAACCCAATATTCAACATAACATAATCACATGCAATGAACAGAAATAAAATACACAGGTAATTTCAGAATACTCCTCTTTATTATTCATTCGAATATCCAGTACAGACTCTGACTACCCTGTGCACACAGCTATAGGGGTTCGCGCACTCAGCTGCTGACTTCTACCCTAGGCCTCTGTGCACTCAGTTGCAGAGTCTCTTCCTACGCTAAGACTCTCACTCTTAGCTCTCATAAACCCATTACAAACTCAGACTTCACCATTGACTACTTAGCTGAGCTGAACTGACTTAGACTCCTCTAAGACCTCATTTTTATGCAGTCCCATGGTCTGTGGACCATGGGTAGATTTATAGAGCCAACATGACTTATACAAAAGAAGGGCAGAAAACCCTTAGTAACTCTTTACATCTTCACACTTCGCGACCAAAAAATGTGGAGACTTTACACAAAACTTGGGCTTTCAGCCCCAAAAATTGGGCTTTTAACCCCAAAATTGACCCCAAGGGACCCGTTCCCAATAGGCCCCCAACACAAATCTGGTGACTTTCCCTAGAGTGACTCTGCTGGCACAAAGATCTTGTCACGAAGTCCTCCGAGCTCCACCCATACCACTGCAACTTCGGTGGTGCACTGTGTTGCCACCTGCTTCATCTTTTCGACCAATTGCTCTATCGCTAGCCCTATTCCATCTGCTTGTACCTTCTACTGTGTTCCCTACAAACTAGCCAATTTTCCTTCGATGGTGGATGTGAGCGCATAGAATTTAGCAAGCCAAGGCACTATTTTGACCTTTAGGATGCCTTCTTTGCGCTATGCTATATCCACCTGCTCCTTTAGTACCTTTGCCTCTAGTAGTTTTGCTAGTCTCTGCATAAGGGCAATGGTGTGTGTCACCACTTTTACTTCATCATATCTCTATTGCAGCTCCTAGGCCTCTATTTCCAACCTTTGCAAGGTGGGATCCTCCTGTAAATGGTAACCACTTTGAGCGCCTGCTCGAAGAGCGTTGTGAACTCCTTCACTGCGTTATCTATAATGGCTACTCCATCTCTGACAGCAGCCTTGCGCTACTCATTTACCTCTAGCGGAGTCGAGGGCTGGTCCCTCAATCCAAGTTCAGTGATCTTAAGGTTCAAGTCTAACTGAACCTTGACCAGCTCTGATCTCTCTTTGTGAACTCCGGTAATGAGCTTCTGAATTCGTTCATCTAGGGGCACATCTTCAGGAATATCCAGCTTGAGGACAGACCTGCATGCCTCTGCCACTACCTTGTTAGTGCACTCATTCTTCGCCGTGATAGCCTTAAAGAGCTCGATGGTAGAGGTCTTCTCGGCAAACATTTGGGTGTTGTTCACCTTCTTCTCATTGATGACGTTCAATGCTTGATGTTTCTGACCCCAAAGTTCTATGATCACACCATCATGTAGGGCGTGAAGGGATTCTCTTGGAAGCATGGCCAAGTCTAGCCTCACCTTCTGGAGGGCGCGAACAGTGACCCAATCATCTTCTCCTTCCGTGGTTAGTGCTCCATCTAGCAGGGCGATAAACTGGGGGTCCAAGGGGTAGACCATTTATGTTGCTTCAACTATCCTAGGCACCAAGCTGGTTGACGTCGTGCTACTTCGACCCACACTGGTCTGCACTTGTGACGCCTAGATCGGTAGCTCTCGTAGACCGATTTGAATGGTGCCCAAGGCTTGCTTCTACTGCTACTCAAACTGCTGTAGCAGTTCTGCAGTGGCATCCCTCATCATATCACCAATGTCATTCAGATCACCTTCTGTCAAGGTGATTGGGTCAAGGGAAGTCTTACTAGCCTTAGACTTCTTCCAAGGCCCTACTTTCTCTGGTTCCATGCTGCGCTTAATCCAGAATGGAATAGTCTCTGGGTCCACTCCTCCCTACCCTATTTTTTGTTCCTCCTCCTCTTCTATTTCCGGGGAAGGTGACTTTTCAATCCAATCAGAGTTGCACTCCTCTTCTTCCTCTGTCTATTATTCGGCAGCACGCTCTACCCTAACTTTGTCCTCAGCCTCCTTGTTCCTCTTTCCTGCTAGCTTTTCTATCTTTTGCTTGACCTCTTCCTTTTTTTGCTGTGTTGCAGACTTGCTAGACCCAGCTGTCAAGTCCAAACCGGTGCGCCAATCTGCCAGCCAGCGGTCAAGGACAGTTGTGATCGTGTCGTTTATAGCCAAGTATGGAAGGTCATATCACTTTTTATCAAGATCCTTCCACGCACGCATGGAGACCCGATGGAAGTACACCTTGAACTCCACATACTCTACCAACTTATCATAAACGGTCGGAAATAATTACGGTTTACGGTTGATCGCCATGTGGATATTCATCTCCATCAAGATCCAAAAGTCCTTTTTGTCCTTGACCCTTTGGAGGTTCTTCGTAGCCTAGAGTGAAGCGAACTTCGCCACTTCTGGTAGGTTCTACGCGACTATAGGAAACTGACTATCCTCTGGTAACTCCCACATGACCAACACTATGGACAGCAGCAACCATGCATAGTGAAACGTCTTGCTTCGATCTTGCGCCTCTCTGCAGTTAGCAAGAAACTCACTGTAGAGGTAGCATGCCCAGTTGAACTGTACACCCTCTACGCACTGGGCCACTAAATACACTACTGGTGCTGACACTTCATCTGTGCAACACTTCTGCATAATCTTGCCTTCTAGGATCCGAGCAGCTACCTTGACCACAGGGTTGGTTATGCTAGTGATGGAGTAGCACGCAGCTTCTTTGTGCGCTTAACTTTATCCTTCATTTTTTCGACGAGGTCACACTCACCTATCTTTCTGCCAAATTCCATGGTTGGATTTTCTCCTGTGTGCGGTAGCCGAGTGATCCTATGGATCAACATGTCATTGATTGGTATCGGCTCCTCTAGCCATAGGCACCCATTGTGCACGAAGCACAACAATTTCTTGATCATTATCATGGTTATGGGTGTGTAGTTGTAATGCAGTACCCACAACATGTTTAATAGACCAGCCTTATCCACCCCTTTTACCCACTTTCTTGGCTCCAACGTGGTCACACCAGAGTCTTTGTAGAAGACGCGGTGCATGAGTTGATATGTGGCTAAGTGGGGAAAGCGCTCCATATCAGCCAAATCCCAATCCTCCAATTTTAATAGGGGGACGCACCCCAAGCATGGTCCTTCAAAGACGATTTTGTCTGGCAGCCAGGGTGTATGCAACATGACCTTGTTTTCATTAATGTCCTTTGGAACCTTTGTCTTTCTTCTACACAGAGGAATGTACTCGGGAAACTTAGAGATAGGGTCAGACCCCTCAACGTCAACATCCTTCGCCCCCATGTCAATGTCTTCCTCATCCATAGGGATCTCCTCAACATCCTCTTTAGGTTCAAGGTCAATTAGATTTCCCTTCTCCTATACGGTGGGCTTTTCCTTCTGTGGGTGCCTTCTGGGTGATGCGCACACTGGATGTGGTGCTTGCTACTTATCTTTCTTTGATTTTGGACCCTCTTGGGTCGGCATAGGCCTCAGCCTGGGAGTCCTCAGTGATTTAGGAACTTCTGCTGGTACTTCGATGCTCTCAACCTCCAGGGAATCTCCCTCAGCTGCAATTGCTACTTCTGGGGCAGTTCCCTCAGCTGCCATTGCTCCTATTGCACTCACGGTTTCTGCGGGTGCTGACATAATACTAGACAACAACTCTTGCATTTCCTTTGGAAAATTCTCAAACACTGAACTCACTATCAAAGCTTCAAAGTTCTCACAGTTCATATGTGCCTGAGAGCTCAACACCTCAATTCTCAAAATGCCAAGTGTTTTTTGTTGGGTAGCCACCTGTAATTTATAGGCATTTTCGAATTCAAATCCGACCATTCCCCATAAAATTCATTCATAAATGTTGGATTGGCAGTAGATTTTCACATATATTTCCCTTAAATTCCGACTTAAATGATGCCCCCCCACTCCATTTGGCCATTTTCCCATTGTCAAGTCATGAACAATGACCATAATGGTCACTTTCCAGCTACCCTGCGCGGTCCATTCTTGGATAGCGCAACTCCTTGTGCGTTTCTGCTGACACTGTGACATTCCTTTGTTCCATGCAATTCCCCAATCGCGCAGCCCCCCAACATAGGCAATGTAGTTTATAGTCACGCGCCTCCTTTCAGCTGCCTAGAGTGCTAAGACTGTGCTTCCACCATGTAGTCATCTAGCTGAATCGCCGGTGTATGGCTTCAATCAGCTACCATTCTCTCGGCCTGGGAATGGTTCTCCATTCAAATGTACCAACTGAACTACTCCACCATCGGTAATCTCCTTGATGACATATGGCCCCAGCCAATGCATCCGAAATTTTCCTGGAAATTTATCATACTTGTTGTCATATAATAGAACTAAATCATTTACCTTGAAGGTGCGCAGTTTGATGTGCCGATTGTTCCATGCATTTTCGTGCTCCTTTTGAACTTGTTGATGGAATCTAGCTAGAAATATATCTTCTTCAAGCTTTGTTAGCTATGTGAGCCTCTCCTCCAGGGCTCTACAATATTTCATTCCTGTGAATGCCGCTATGTGTCAACTAGGTATAATGTACTCCACTGGCATCATAGCTTCCATGCCATAAACCAGTATGAATGATGTTTGTCCAGTCAACTTCTTGCAAGTCATTCTATAAGCCCATAGCACTGTGGGCATGTGAAAATCCTAGTCATTTCTTCAAGCATTGCAAACATTTGTGAGTGTGCACTCCAATATTTTATTAAACGCTTCCACCGTCCCATTAGCTTGCGGATGATATGGCGTGCTCTTATGATGGTAGACCTGAAATTCCTTTGTCATCACATTAATCATCTCATTAAGAAAGTGTGTATCGCGATTGCTCATTAAAATTTTTGGACAACCAAACCTTGTCAGCATGTACTCAAAGATGAATTTGGCTACTATCACTCTTGTACAGTCCTTCATAGGTTGTGCCAACGCCCATCTAGTTAAGTACTTAGTCGCAGTAATGATGTATTGCACACCCGTATTCTTCCCTGGAGGCTGAATTGGTCCTACAAAGTCAACCGCCCACTTCTCGAAGGGCTGTAGTGATATCTATAGATTCAGTGGTAGCTCATCCCTGTGTAAGGGTCTGCCCATCCTTTGGCATGCATCGCATGCCCTACAATATGCTTTTGAGTCCTTATGCAAGGTTGGCCACCATAACCCAGCACACAAAATCTTTTGTCCTATTTCTTTTCCTGGATAATGAACTCCCACAGCTCCACCATGAGCCTCAGCGAGGATATTGTTTTGTTCAAACTCTGACACATAACATCAGAATATTTCATCTGATCCCATTTTGTATAAGTGCCCTGCAATGACAAAAAAGTTTGCCGTGCGCACCACCAGTTCCTTCTTCTGTTGGCTTGTATATCCTTCCAGAGTCATACCTGTCATCAAGAAGTGTATAATATCTTCAAAGTGGATATCCGCGAGGCATATTTCAAAGATATTCTTGTCAGATAGTCCTTCCTCAAAATTCGTAGGTTCCTCTCCTATTTCAATGCGTGACAGATGATCCGGTCCAGCATTCAAGCATCCTAGTTTCACAATAACTTCAAAATCATACTCTTGGAACAACAACAGCCACCTGCATATCTCCCCCCCCAACACAGGCTTGTTGACCAGGTATTTTAATGTCGAATGGTCTATATACATCTTAAAATGTCTACCCAACAAATAATTCCTAAACTTCTGGAGTGCGTACACCATAGCAAGTCCTTCGCACTCTGTCGTGGAATATTTTTTCTCAGCTTTGGACAACTTCCTACTTGTGAATGCTATAGGGTGATCCAAGTTCCCTTCACTAGCCTATGTCAGTACTACTTCCAGCGCAATACATGATGCGTCCACATGCACATTAAATTCCTTCTTCCAATCGGGGAAGACTAGGATCGGCACGGTGACCATTTTCTCCTTTAGCACATTCAAGCTCTTCTAGAATTATTCATTCCAATAGAACACAACATTCTTCTTTAACAATTTTTCCATCGGTGTGGTGATTTGGGCATAGCTCTTGATGAATTTCCTATAGTATCCCATATGCCCCAACATTGCGTGCAACTGTTTCACACTCATTGGCACCTCCAAATTGATTATGACCGTGGTCTTCATAGGGTCTACCATCAAGCCTTGTCTGCATACCACATCACACAGCAAGATCCCAAAAGGGAAACAAAACAAACATTCTTCAAATTGAGCACGATTTGGTACCTCTGGCATGTATCTAGCATCAAGCGCAAACTCGCCACATGGCGCTTCACTAGTCTGAACACTGTCCAATCGTCAAAGTATACTTCCAGAAATTTATGAATGCAATCCTTAAACGCCACGATGACTACGTGCAAAAAGATCGTCGACACGTTCTTCAGCCCAAAAGCATCATCATATACAGGAAGCATCCCCATTAAGTCATGAAGGTCATCTTACTTCTATCCTCCAGCACGATTTTGATGTGATGGTACCCAGAGAACCCATCAGTGAACGAATATGCTTCTTGGCCACCAACATTATCCAGGACCTCATCGGTGAATGGAGTTGAGAAGGGATCATGCAAGCAGGCATCATTCAACTTCCTGAGATCTACGCATATCCTTATTTCTTCCTTCTACTTCTTTTCCTGAACCACTATTACGCTTACCCGATTAGATTCTTCCACCGATTCAATAATACCTGCTGCAAGAATCTTATCTAACTCTATGTGGACCCTTTCTTTATACTTCAAATTGAGGTGGTAAGGTCTTTGTTTCACAGGCTTTGCATCCAGTTTTAGGGTGATCTTCATGACACACAGGTGCCCTATTATCCCTTTCAGATCTGAAAACCTTGTCAGAAATAGATCCTGATATTCACGGAGTTGTTCAGCAACCTTATCTACTGTCGCGTCATCCTAGTAGTCCCCAATCTTTGCAGACTTTAGCTCTGCCTCCGTGCCAATGTTCACCTTCCTAGTTTTGAGCGGCTCAGTGATGTCTAGGTTCTCTAGCTATGGTCCTTCAACTTCGCAGTGTCCTTCAGTCTCTGGAATATTAATCTTCCTCGGGTCTTCATCTTCTTCTTCTATTGTGACATTGTAGCACTCCAACGCATGGCTCAGCTAGGTGGTCCAATCAGGTTGAATCAAATCTAGAGGATCACATGGTATCCTGAAAATTGCCATCTTAACCTCCTGCAATGCTTCGTCGATAGATTCAAATCCATCCTCAAAACTAAACGTCATCAAAAATCCCTGGCGCAAAATATCCCATTCTTCGGTGCCATGGCAGAGTTCCGTCTCCAAGTACCAATTCATTGGTATAACATCCAAGGTATGACAAAATAGATGGACCCATTCTGATTGAGGCTTTGCTCCATACACTTCAGTCCATTTGGCCAAATGGTCATGCAGATCATTTCTCCCATCATATTTTTATGTTAATCGCACCTTCAGATGACCAAATCATACCCTCATCATCCTCCTATATTCACGCCAATCATCAAAATTATCTTTGTGCGTACCCCACCATCTTGCAGAAGTTGCACATAATGCTAGATCTAATGCCTAGAAGTGATGCTTCTCTGGTACTTCCCTTTCAAATGCATCCAAAAAGTGATCAACATCAGTTAACCCATCATAGTAAGGCAAATTTCTTTCTCTGATGATACACAATATAATGACTTGGTCATCATATTAGAGCGCAACGTAAATACTTCATGCAGTCGATTCTGCCAGTGCTTCAGTTCTTCATCTGAATCTGATGTCCAGGATCTCTCATGGTCCCACGCAATATGTCCGTCTACTATCAGATTCACCCAATCCTGATCTCGCACTATTATCTGGTAAATCTTGTCCAAATTGTCATCACTTTCATAATCGCGGATCGGTTCAATATAGCGCAGTCCTTCTACAGGGTCCAGTGGCACCACTACATGGAGCGATTTCTTCTCAAATATCATCTTTCGCTTCTTTAGGTTGATTACCCCATTCATGTCAGTGGCCCAATCAATCCCAAGGAACGTGGGGTAGGGATTGCTATCATCCACAACCTCTATCACTTCAAAATCCACTAGTGCGCTCGCACCTTCAATATCAACTTTTACCCCTTGCAACCTTCCCACTGGGATGATTTTCTGCTAATTCGCCATCCTTAACTAAATCAAAGACCATTGTAGCACAGGTATCCCCATTCTTTCCCATGTCTGTTTCGGCAAAACATTCACATCGGACCCTAGGTACAAGATAATCTGGTCCATTTCATATTCTCCTATCTGTGCAGTCGTTGCCTTATGCTTACAAAGATTTCTGACTTTGCGCAATTTGTCAGTAGCATTTTCGTTGCCAACGCACCTATTGATCAGTTCCTATAGTCCCTTCACAGCCTTACTATCACAGAGTAGTTTCATGCAGGTCTCCAAGAATGTGGTAATCATGGACGAGTCCATTTCTTCAACCAGTTTCTCCTAACTCCTTGAGGTAGAGGCCTCAGTGAAACTTTTCTTTGCTTCCACAAATGTTTCTTTTGCGTGTTCTAGATCAAACCTAGTCTCCTTTTCTCATGCTTTGTGAACCCACTCACCTTCTTCGGGCTACTTCCCCTTATCCTCACCAGTCATCACTCCACTTTGCAGCACAATATTTACCTTGGGGTCTTCCTCGCGAGGCTCATCCCTCATCATCTGCAGGTTCTAAGTCAGTTGCTGAGTCTGTGCCAACTTGTCATGTATTTTTGCTAACAATATAGGGCAATCCTCCATCACATTGTCAAAATAAGTACAATAGCGGCATGACAGCTGCGTTGGATTCGGGCAGTCTCGTGCGTAGTGTCCCGATCCTCCATAGTTGTAACAAATAATCTTCCCTCAACCTTTACCAGGTCCTCCTCCACCTCGGCCTTGGTTGCGCCCCTGATACTTGCCTTGCACTCCTCCAGCGCCTTGGTTTGGAGGTCTCATTTTTGTCTGCACACTATATGCAGGTGTCCTATCCATCATTAATGCATAACTTCAGCAATTGCACTCATCATGACCCACATATTGACAAAAGTTTCAGAAGAGATATTGCGGTGTCTATACGAATTTCTGCAGCAAATGGCAATTGTCTGTCGCATGTTTCCCAGCTACCTAACAGATAGCACACCATAGCATGGGCCTTGTACTTGGCCCTGCTACAGATTTTGTCCTTAGAGGCATTGGTCCCCCTGATGCAACATAATTTTCCAAAAAAGGACAGTGATCTTTGTCATGCCCCTGGCTTTTGCACTTTAGGCATCACACTTCTTCACATGCCTTTGGCCGAGCTATTCTATCTTTCTTTAGACTTTGCATTTCAAGGAAAAAGTTTTGCAACTACACGTGAATCTGATGATCCCCTAGATTAGCATCCTGCATTGGTGTCTCGTGCAATCTCTTTTCAATTTCCAAAGCTTCTGCCTCGATCCCGATATTCTGTTGTGATAGTGCAACACTTAAGTGAGGCAGGAGCGAGGCCACAAACCATTCGCGGTGCTGCCCATCAGTCAGATTCATGTTGGTTTCACGGATCATACATTTCAATATTTGATCCAAATCCCAGGGTGTCTCTCTAGGATACATCATGATCTCCTTGAATTCCACAATTGATTACACCTCAGGCTTAGGTATCCTAAATTCCTTATTTAGTGCAGTCTAGATATCGGCCAACACAGACATCAGATTATCAGTGTAGTACTTGATGTACCAAGTAAGTGTGTGTCCTGCAAAGCACTAACCAACGTTGCTTTCTTCATTTGATCGTTCGTGATACCTTGAGCTTCTAATACAGCCTTTGTGACGAACCAAAACTATTCTAGATCTTCATTTCCTACGCCCTTGAACACAGGTAGCTTTATAGAGTTCACCATGTTGAACGGTGGTGGAGGTGGCAGTGGTTTGGTTGAGGGGGTAAGCAGTGGAGGTGAGGATGGAGGTGGTGTGGATGGATGAGGTGAGGATGGAGGCGGTGTAGGTATTTGCGGGAACCCTTGTCTTATCAACTGAATATCACTCGGCGGAGAAGCCTGTCTTGCTCCTTCATCGTCACTCAAAGGAGGCTCAATCAGTGGGCTATATTCAAGGCCTTTTCTTCATCCATCCCTGAAATTCCTTCCACTTTGCATAGCCCCAAACATCAAGGTAACTGCATAACCCGCTTTTCACACGAGAATCTTAATCCAAGTATTTAATGATTTCAAATACTTGCCTCACGGCCCCTTGAAGAAGTGGCACTCTGCTTCGTTGTAACTAACTGAAGTATCGACTGCGAACTCTATCACAAACCCTCCTATGATATAGTCGATCCAATGATTGACAACGTGCATGATATTATCCTCAGAGGATTCCAATTTCCACACTAACTCCTGGGTCCAGACAATCAGACCATCAAGCTTCCACCTCCCTTGGCCGTCTGCCAACTTCATGATCCACTCGTATAATTCAACCAGGAAAGAACAAAAGAAGATTTCATGTATCTTTGTGTACAGATATCACCCAACCACTATTCTTTCGTCAATCACGGATTCCCATTTCTTGCGCTGTGAATTCGTGGATCTTTCTATCAAACCAGTCTTCAATCTCCTTCTTAGTTGGATTCCAATGATGCTACATCACACATCTCATTATGTAGATCCCAATCTTGGCAATGGAACCATTGGTTGGCTTGATCAGCCCTGACCCAGGTTCGGTGCTAAGTAGCCAAAGAAAATCCCTACACTACTGGCCCTTTCAGCATCAATCCGTGGAGCTTGAATTGAAGTCTCACCCAAAGAAGTGTTGGGGGGGGTGCAGGAAACAAGTTTCCGCACCTTGAGATGGTTGTGATGTCGTTTTTCTACCTTCAACGCCTTCTTCGCACAGATCGATAAGCCTTTTAGGGTTATCAATATATTCTTCTTATTCGTCCTCTAAACCTTCGCGAAGGTCTACGACGGTCCTTCGCGTAACCCTAGAAGGTGGGTGGGGCACTTACGCGCCTTTACTATATAATTACCCGAATTATCCTAAGTGTTGGCCCACTTTAACATGCAATTATGGTTATCTTCACGTAAACATATATCTCTAATTGTGGTCATATAAAATAGAGAAACATATAGATTCACACATCAGAGTAGCATTAAAACATAAACCCAATATTCAACATAACATAATAGCATGCAATGAGCAGAAGTAAAATACACAGGTAATTTCAGAATACTCCTCTTTATTATTGATTCAAATATCTAGTATAGACTCTGACTAGCCTGCGCACATAGTGGTAGGGGTCCGCACACTCAGCGGCAGACTTCTACCCTAGGCCTCTGCACACTCAGCTGTAGAGCCTCTTCCTATGCCAAGACTCTTCGCTCTTAGCTCTCACGGACCCATTACAAACTCAGACTTTACCATTGACTACTTAACTGAACTGAACTGACTTAGACTCCTCTAAGACCTCCTTTTTATACAATCCCATGGTTAGCAGAGCATGGGTAGATTTCTAGAGCTGACATGACTTATACAAAAGAAGGGCAGAAAAACCTTAGTAACTCTTTACATCTTCACGCTCCGCGACCACAAAATGCAGAGACTTTACACAAAACTTGGGTTTTTAACCCCAAAATTCACCCCAAGGGACCTGTTCCCAACAAGGGGTAGTCAACCTATAATTAGTCCATCCTCTTCCAATTCATCCATCAAGGGTGAAATTGGAAACATGTTGGAGGATTTCAAGAGTGAGATACTGCAAACACTTTCCCTACAGATGGACACTATGCACATTAAGAGAAAATAGGAGGAAGCAGAGAGAGCCTTAGCCATTTTTTGTCCTAGATGCACTAGGAGGAAACCTAGGAACAAATGTCCATTGAATTCGATTGAAATCTACTCAATCTATGAAGAAAACCACTCCACAGACAATTGCCCTTCTCTCCCTGGGTTAAAAACCGTATATCAAGGAACTGAAGGGGTAACTGAACAACTCTGCTACATAAACCAAAGGAGACCTTATGGGCCTAGGCCATACTAGCAAGGCATGCAAGGGTCATCCCATGCATATTACAATCCAAGCCAGACCACATCGATACCTTCTTGGGGGCCCCTTGCTCATCCTCCCTGGTCTACACCTCCTCCTTGGTACTTTGCACCTTAGTATCATTCCCAGCTAGCCAGCCAGTCATTTCAACCATATGCTCCACCACAACCTCAGTGGAGTGCACTGCCCCAGGGGTGGAGGCCCCCATACAACAATGATCCAGCTTTATTTCCTTCACCATCTGCTCAACCACAACTTTTACATTATGTTCCACCTAAACAACCCTAGATGCCTACCCAGCCAAATCTAAACCTGAACAACAAATAGGCACAACAAGTATACAATGGAGAGACATCCTATCCATCTTATGCTGTGGAAATTCAGGAAATCAATGTGAGATCTGGGAGAGTACTCCCAGAAAACAAACCTCTACCTCCACCTAGGGAGGTTTAGGAGGAAAGAGAGGAAATCATGCCTGAAGCAAATCCACTACCCTTTCCTGAGAGATTAACCCAACCACTCCAGCCTACCCCAGAAGAGACTAAACTTCTTGGAGAATTGAAAATCCTATGTTTCAAAATTCCACTTCTCCAAGCTATTAAAGATGTACCTATTTACAACAATTTGATTAAGGAGAAGTGCTGCAAGCATCGAGGGAGGCAAAGAAGAGATGCCCCTACCATTAATGTCATTGGACAGCTGTCCGACTTAAATTTGGGGTAGGTAATCTGTCCAAAGTATTTGGACCCTGGAAGCCCTGTAGTATATGTGCACATCAATGGAACCATTGTCCCTCACACTTGATCAATCTTGGGGCTTCCATTAATGTCATGAACAAGGACACCATGCTCAAGCTCAACCTCCAAGGTTCATTGAGAAAGACCACAATAGTCATGAAATTTGCAGACTGCTCCATAGTGACCCCTAAGGGGATTGTGGAGGATGTGATAATATCCATTGACTCTTGGGAGTACCTTGCAGATTTCCTAGTTCTTCAACCTAAGGCTAAGCTTACTGGTTACCCTCTCATCCTTGGGAGGCCTTGGTTAGCCACTGCCAATGCCTACATTAGCTCCAAGGCTGGAAATATGACTATCAAGAATGGGCATATGTCCAAGAAGTTAGTCCTATACCCTCCCGCTCAGCCATCTCTAGAACATGACTTACTTTTGTGGCTAGAAGAGGAGGAGGAATATGAAGTTTATTCCACCCAACTCTATACCTTAGAAACAACCATGGGATGGGGACAACGGAATGAAGATGATTTGATTGAACACATACTCTAAAGTTCAACTCCCAATACATTGTCCTTAGAAGAAGTAGTAAAGGAAACCTACAACAACCATCAAATTAAGCTATGCTTAGCCAATTCCAACCCTATCCATGTCAAAACCATAGAATTCGGCCCCGAGAGAACTTTGAAAATAAACCCATCTCTTTATGTTCGGAAAGAAGAAAAGTTGTGCAACCTGCTAAAGGAACATCTGGATGCGTTTTCTTGGAGTTACAAAGAAACTAAGGGAGTGCACCCCTCTGTGTCTACTCACCACATTTATATCAAAGAAGGTTGCAAGCCAATGCAACAACCCCAAAGGAGGATGAATCCAGCTCTTAAAGATATAGTCAAAGAAGAACTGCAAAATATGCTAGATGCAAGATTCATTTACCCTATCTCCAACAGTGAGTGGGTCTCTCCTTTGGTGTTGGTTCCAAAGAAAAATGGTAAGTGAAGGATTTGTGTCGATTACAGGGATTCAAGAAAAGCCACAAAGAAGGACCATTTCCCTCTACCTTTCATTGACCAAGTGCTAGATGGTCTGGCAGAGAAAAAGTTTTTCTCTTTCCTAGATGGATTCAAAGGGTACAATCAAATCTAGATGAGCCTGGAAGACCAGAATAAAACCACCTTCACTTGTTCTTGGGGTACCATCACCTATAGGGTCCTTCCTTTTGGCCTATGCGATGCTCCTACCACATTCCAGAGAGCAGTCCTAAGTGTCTTTGCCGAATTAGTCCATGATGCGGTAGAGATTTATATGGATGATTTTACACCTTATGGATGTGATTTCCAAGAGGCTCTGTCCAACATAGGTAAGGTGCTACACAAATGCATTGAAATGAACCTGTCTCTCAGTCCTGAAAAATTTGAATTCTTGATGACTGCAGGGACTATGTTAGGTCATTCAATATCTTAGCAAGGACTACAGGTGGACTCAAACAAAATAGCTATCATCCAAAGGACCCCACCTCCACAAAAGTAGATAGATGTCAGAAGTTTCCTAGGGTTATCTGGATACTAACAAAGGTTTATAAAAGACTTCAAAAAGTTTGATTCTCCTTTATTTGGGTTGTTGTCCAAAGACTCTGAGTTTGTATGGTCAAAAAGTTGTCAAGAGGTCCTGGACACCCTGAAGGACAATTTAACCATGACATCGATTCTCAGAGGCCCAAATTTGGCCCTTCATTTTCATATACATGTTGATGCCTCACACAAATCCAAAGGAGAAGCCCTAGGCTAGATAGATGAAAAATTGCCTTATGCCATTTACTTTGTCAGTAAGAATCTATCAAAGGCCAAGCTGAACTACTAAGTGACTGAAAAGGAGTTCCTAGTTATTGTGCATTCATTGAACAAATTTAGGCATTATATTACAACCTATCAAACATTTGTACATACTGACCATGCTGCAATCAAATATTTAATGAATAAACCTAATGTGAATTCCCGAATTATTAGATGGTTACTTTTATTATAGTGGTTTGATCTAACTATTGTTGATAAGCATGGCAAGGAAAATGGTGTTGAATATTTTTTGTCCAGATTAAATTTCATGTAGGTGAGGAGGGAATGGTTAATGATAAATTACCGTATGGGAACCTATTCACCATTTCAGTTCTCTCTCCATGGTTTGATGACATAGCAAACTATTTGGTATCTGCACAGTTCCCACCAAATTTTTCCTCCAAAGAGAAAAGAAAGAATGTGAGGAAGAGTGCCCCATTCACTTGGATTGGGGGCAACCTCTTCAAACTAGGCCTGGATCAAATTCTGAGAAGATGTGTCAGGGAGGAGGAAGTATTTGACATCCTTCTGACCTATCATGATGGGCCTTGTGGAGGTCACTTTGTAGCAAAGAGGATAGCATTTAAAGTGTTACAAGCTGGTTATTATTAGCCCACTCTTCACCAAGATGTGAAAAGATATACTAGTTAATGTGATCAGTGCCAAAGGATGGGAAAGCCTACTCCAAGAGATGAAATACCTATATAACCTCAAGTGACTTTCGAGCCATTTGACAAGTGGGGAATGGAATTCATCGGAACTATTGACCCTCCTTCCAAGAAAAATAAGTATATCATTGTATGCACTGACTATCTGACTAAGTGGGCTAAAACCAAGGCAATCGAGGCAGCAACAGAGGAGAAAGTGGCTGAGTTCTTAAAGGAGAATGTATTTTACAAGTTTGGGTACCCTAAAGAACTGGTCATTGATCAAGGCAGCCAGTTTACCTCCAACATTATTGAATACTTGCTAAGCCAACACAAGATCAAGCATAGAACCTCCACTCCCTATCACCCACAAGATAATGGGCAAGTGGAGGTGACCAATAGAGCACTGGAGGGCATCCTGACCAAAGTGTTTAACAACAACAAGAAAGATTGGGAAGAATGACTAGTTGAGGCCACCTAGGCCTATAATAGCACTTGGAAGACCACCACTGGATTCACACCATATGAGCTGGTCTATGGGAAAAAGGCCCTGCTGTCCATTGAGTTTGAGTATAATACATTGAGGATGGAAACCCATCTAGATCTAGATCTCAGCAGTGCACAAAAAGAGATATTGCTCCAATTGAATGGTTTAGATGAGTTCAGAATACAGGCCCTCCTACACACAGAGGTAACTCAAATTTAGAGGAAGATTTGGCATGATAAGAACATCAAGGATAAGCCATTTTAAGAAGGTGATTGGGCTTTGTGATATGATTCTAGATATAAAGACTTTAAGGGAAAGTTAAGGAAAATATGGTTAGGGCCTTATGTTATAAAGAGATGTCATGATAATGGTTCAGTGCAGATCATAAACATAGATGCAGAGGCCATTCCTTTACTTGTTAATGGGCACATATTAAAAGTTTACAAAAGGCCATTGCCAAAGAAAGAGTTCATTGATGGTATCAATAAAACAATGATGGTGGTGGAGCAAGCCTCATCTCCTGCCCCATCGAGTCACTAAAAAAAAGGAAAAAAATAAATAAAAAATAAGGAGACTCGGGTGAAAACCTCCATGAGGCACCTGAGTCCCACTATTGGGTTGAAAACCTTTTGGGGTGGCCCAATGGTGTCAAAAAAAAAAAGAGAGAAATAAAAAGAACTCAGGGTGAAAAACTCTCTTGAGGTACCCAGGGCAAGCAGCTAGGATGAAAACCTCTTGGAGGCAGACTAGTTGTTTTCAAAAGAAAAATTAAAAAATTAAAAAAAAAGAGAAAAGAAAAATCATGAAAAATTGTTTGCAGGTCAACAGGAGGACGATCAGGGATCAAAGAAGAATCAAAAGGGACCTATTCCACTCATATTTTTATTTCTCCATCCATTATCCTTCATCATTTGAGCATTCCCTTCATTTGTTTCACTCATTTTCCTCATTTTGCAAGGGTACTGTGTTTTCTAAAGGATCCTCTGTAAACTTACGGGATCCCCTGAAAACCTACAGGATGATCTTGTAGGAATTACAATGGCTTAGGAATCCCACAGGAAGTAACCCTGGGGCAAGGAAATTACCTGTCCATGTCAAAAAAATTAAAATCCCTACATCACCACTTCATTACCATACCTCTCTCCATCTTGATCACCCCTGCATTCATCATTAAAAAAATCAATTTTCAAAAAATTGCAATCTTTAAGAAAAAACACAGAGAAAAATATGAGACAGAGAGCAAAGGGGAACAACACCTAAAGGTTATTTCTCATTATTCACACACCCCTAGACCTCCTCCCTGTCCATGGTCATCATCACTAGGTCCCAGTAGTAGAAATGATTAAAACTTTTGAGGGAGAAACATCTATAGGACATCTTGTAGGAAATCCTGTAGCAGCCTATCCCACAGAATAAAAATCATAAGTTGCAGCAAGTTTCCAGCATGGATATCCAAGGGTAGAAGAAGCTCCAGAGCAGAAACAACACCATCATCTTCAACACCAGGAACATACACATCAATGAAGTCATCAATGGACAATAAAATAAAAAATTAAAGTAAAAAAGAAGAAGGAGAGATCACATGCAGCCAACATACAACAAAAACCTCGTTTCTTCAACAAACTGTAGCAAGGTATTGTTACCATAGGTAAGCATCTCACTTCACTCTCTCATTTTCATAATGTAATCAAAATATGTAAAGTTTGTGAATGAGTTGGTTTATAAGCGAAAGCTGGCCAGTTAACTTTGCCACCTTCGTTCAGTTAGCGAGGATAAAACAATTAGTCCTCACACACATGGCAACAGTCAAGTCAAAGAAAAGGAGGATGAGGTTGAAAGCATTTAAGACTACAGATGCCCGAAGTGGGAGTTGATTATGAGGTGAAAGGAATGATGATGTGGTAGTGGGGACCAACAGTTCAAAAATAGAAATTTGTACCTCGGCTGCCAGCACACTACCTCACTCAACTCGACCATAATAGGAAATAAACATTGATCCCGATGCACTCATGAATTCATCTTCTCGAGGCTCACTCCAGCAAAATCGCTCTCGTCCCCAAGAAACCTACAGGAGAGGAAAACTTCATTTTTTCCTATGTAGGACTTCCCGTATGATCCTACAAGAAATCTTACAGGATCACATAGGAATCCTATAGGATACAGTCAGGCAGTCTACAGGATTGGCAGAGAGCAATTTCAGAGGGGGAAACACAGGGGTTGGCTACAACAAGCACTATGAGGAGGTAGGATCTACATTTCCTTCCATTTTTCCAAGTAAAAAGAGTAGAAAAATCTCCTAGTTTGATGAAATTGATAGCTGTATAAGGGAATTGTATCCACAGAAATTTCAGTCCCATTTCCTCCATTAAAATTTTGTATCTCTGCTCCTCAAATTCATGAGACAAAATGACAGGGTGGTTTAATAGAAGGGAGCCCATTAACACTATAAGGATTCACCAACACCCTCCTGTGCTAGAAATATTCACAAGGCATAATTGGATGGGGTACTTTGAGAAATTGAGGGGGTATGATGATGAAGTAGCCAGAGATTTTGCTCTCTCCCTCATTCCACTAACCAAGACCCATGCCACTGTTGTGGTGAGAGGACTCTCCATAGAGCTCACCCCTGAACTCATAAGAATAATTACCACACTTCTCTTAGGAGTACCTTAGAGAAAGGAAGACAAGGGAGATAGCCAAACTGCAAAGACAAAATTCTTTCTAGAGGGAGAGGAGCCCATTGAAGACAAAAATGGAGTGAGAAGAGAAAGCCTACCATACCCCTGGAATGAGGTAAGCTACAATCTTACAAAATACATATCATGTGAAGGTAGGTATAGTGTGGTATATGGATATCACTTTAGGCTTATTGAATAATTAAGGTTTGGAGCAGAAAAACCTCCTCACCATAGGCTCAACATACCATAATTCCTTCTGCAATCATTGATATATACAAGCATGAAGGTGTAGGAAGGAAACTACCAACAGCTAGCCCACCATAGGTTAATTAGAATCATCATAGAATATGCCCTCCAAAACCTTAGAATTCCTATCACTTGGGAAATTATAAGAGACATGCCAGCAGAGGTGGATATCAAGGCCCTCACATATGATATAAGCCCTACTGTCAGTGAAAAGGATGAAGAAGAGACTAAAATAGATGAAGAAGAAGCAGAGAGGGATGAAGGGGAAATAGATGAGGAGGAAGAGGAAGAGAAAGAGAACAAAGGTGATGAAGATACAGAGGAAGATGTCAAGGAGGAAACTGATAAACAAGATGAGGATCTAGAGGAAGAAGAAGAGGGTAAAAACAAAGGTGAAAAGGGCAATGGAAAAGAGAAGGTAGAGGACAAGGAGTCACCCAAGGTGTCTCTAGAACCCATCGAGAAAGTTGTAGCAACTTTGTTGGGTCCCTATAATACTAGTGATTACCCCATTACTATTGTAGTTATACCCCTATTTATATTGTTGTGCCCCTATTACCCCCATATTGTTATTTCTGTGCCCCTTAGAATCCCTCTATTGTTATTTTTGTGGCTTTATATTATTATTATTAGGTCGGCTGGATTATATTGTGACTCCTTAGACTCCTATATATAGAAAGGAGGTTTTTTCATTTGTATCATCCAAGAATTGTTCACTTATGTAATGTAAAGGAGGTTGCCCCCTCGAACAGGCTGAATTCTAAGGCGTGGATCTCTCTTTTCTATCTTTTTGTGAGCTGGTTTCATAACATTTGGTATCAGAGCTTTGGATTCTAGGGTTTCGCTACTCCAAACAGGTCATTGTGGCATTTTCGCTATAACATTTTTTCTGTGACGTTTCAGAAGTCGAAAAAAAAACCCATTTGAGAAGAAATCTCGCTGAACCTTGGGTCCGAATTTCAGAGATTTTCGCACGATATTTGCGGAGATATGATCTGAGGAAGTTGGTCTTTTTGCAGACTCCTGAATTACATTCAAAACAGGTGACCTGAGGAAAATCGTCATAACGTTCTCTCTGAGGATCGGATTGAAATTTCGTAAGAAGGTACAGAAAGAGGATAGACTGTAGTTTCGTGTATGTGTGTTTCAGATTCAAAGGTTGAAACAGGGACTCATGGCACGTCATACAAGTTCGCTCTACTGAACCAGTCTAAAAGCAAGTCACTGTGGGAGATTTCACATAACTCTTCCTTGGAGAATCCAATTTGGCTCAGACTTGTGGCATTGGAAAGAGGACGTAGAAGGCTACTACAGGTAGCAATTTCAGAAATGGATGATCCGAAATTACAGAGATACATCAGATTCAATATCAGGCTTCTATAAAGTGAAAAAAGGTGTGTAGTTTTTTTTAAATTTTTGTGTAAGCTTGGTTTAACGGAATTCAAAGGGCATAGTAAAGCATTATTATCGGTAACTGATGCCCCGAGGAAAGAAAATGCAAACACCTAGTAAGGAACCTGAAAGCTCTAGCATGACTCATGAAGAAGAGGAAGAAATGCTACATGATATATCAAAATTACAAGAACAAGTGCAACAAATGTCACGCTCACAAAAGCTAACAGAAGCTAAGATAAGTGGCGTGGAATCTAAGGTAAATGGCGTGGAATCTAAGATAAATGGCATGGAAGCTAAGATGGAGGATTCGATGGCAAATTTGAAGATAGATTTGAATACAAACATGGAAGAATTGAAGAAGTTGCTACAAGAAAGGGTCACTAATGGTGAAAAGGTAGTAAAGGAAACTCATGATGAGAACAAAAGAAATGTTAATCATGATTCCATAGACTCTAATGTTGGATCAAAGACTCACCATGTTCCAAAAATCGATATGAGGAAGTTTGATGGCAAGGATCCCGCCACATGGATATTACAGATGGAGCAATTCTTCGATCTCAATAATGTGCAAAACACACAAAAGGTACGTATGGCAACTTTATATTTGGAACCAAATCAGTTTGTATGGTATCAATGGCTTTTTTCTCGTAAACAATTTATCACTTGGGCAATTTTTACGGAAGAATTGATAGCACATTATGAGGATACAAAAAGCAACACTTTTTTTAGCCAATTGATAAGTCTCAAACAAAAGGGTTCAATAATGGAGCACATTGAGGAGTTCCAAAAATTGAACATAAGGGTAAAAGATATTCCAGAGGAGCATAGGATTGATGTGTTCATAGGGTCTTTAAAGGATAATATCCAACATGATGTGCGCCTTTGGGAACCTGATTCATTAGAGAAGGCATTCAGGTTAGCAAGAAAAATGGAAAGCAAAATTATGGCAACTAGGAAGCATACCATTCACAACTATAAAGACGGAAGTGTTGTTGCCCATAGTCTTCCACAACCTACAAGGTTGACACCACAACAATTGGAAGAAAAAAGAGCAAAAGGGCTTTGTTACAATTGTGATAGCAAATACACAAAAGGTCATAAGTGTGCTGAGAAGAAATTATTCTACATAGATTGTGAAGAGGAAGAAGAAAAGGAGCAAGAAAGGTCAAAAGAAGAGGATATATTCCAGGAACAAAGCCTAGATGAAGAACAAATAAATCCGACCATATCTTGTAATGCATTGGCTGGAATTACCACTCCTCAAACCATCAAGATAGAAGGACAAATCAAGAAGAAAAAGGTAATAGTGTTGATTGATTCAGGAAGCACCCACAATTTTATTCATTGTAGGGTAGCAAAAGAATTGAATTGCTTCCTATATCCAGCACCAGAGTGTCAAGTGATGATTGCAAATGGAGGAACAATAAATTGTTCTGGAAAGTGCCATAATATCAAGCTATCCATGGGAGAATATGTATTGACTAGCCCAATGCTTTCCATTCCAATGGGAGGTGCTGATGTTGTACTAGGAGTCCAATGGCTACAATCCTTGGGTACAATAGCTTTTAATTTTCAAGAACTTTTCATGAAATTTTCTGTGGAAGGAAAGGAAGTTGAATTAAGGGGTATTGCAGGGAAACCAGGAAAGATAATCAGCTCTAATGGAATGACAAAGCTTCTAAAAAAGGAGCAAAGAGGTGTAATTGCACAATTATGTTCGCTAGATGTTTCCACATTGGAATCATCTATTTCTCCAGATCTCCAAAAAGTCCTGGACAATCATTCCAAGGTATTTGAGACTCCCAAAGGTCTCCCACCTATGCGTGATCATGATCATGCTATTCATCTGATTCCAGGAAGTGTTCCTCCAAACATCAGGCCGTACAGATATCCATATGTCCAAAAAAGTGAAATTGAACGTATGGTTGCAGAAATGCTAGAGGCTGGTATAATTCAACCAAGTCAAAGTTCTTTCTCAGCTCCAGTAGTATTGGTGCACAAGAAGGATGGATCATGGCGCATGTGTCCAGATTATAGGGAGCTCAACAAGCTCACTATTAAAGATAAGTTCCCCATTCCTGTTATTGATGAATTACTGGATGAATTGCATGGATCAATTTACTTCACCAAGTTGGATCTTCGTTCGGGATATCATCAAATCAGAATGAAGATTGAAGACATTCCGAAAACAGCATTTAGAACTCATGAGGGTCATTATGAATTTTTGGTCATGCCTTTTGGCCTTACCAATGCACCTTCAACATTTCAAGGTTTGATGAATTCAATTTTCAAACCATTCCTTAGAAAATTTGTGTTAGTATTTTTTGATGATATACTAATCTACAGCAAGTCTTGGAAGGATCATGTTGAACATGTTGACAGGGTGCTACAACTATTGGAGGAGAAACAATTATATGCAAAAAGATCCAAATGTTTCTTTGGAGTCCAGGAGGTGGAATATTTGGGTCATATTGTATCTCATGGAGTTAAGGTAGACCCTAGCAAAATTAAAGCCATTAAGGAATGGAAAATCCCCACATCCATAAAGCATCTGCGAGGATTTCTTGGGTTGACAGGGTATTATCGCAAGTTTGTTAAGAATTATGGGAGAATAGCAGCACCTCTAACAACATTATTGAAGAAAGATTCATTTTCATGGACTCCGGAAGCAACAAAGGCCTTTGAACATCTTAAAGAGGCAATGTGCCAAGCACCGGTCTTAGCTACACCGGACTTCACAAAAACCTTTATTGTGGAATGTGATGCTTCAGGAAATGGAATTGGTGCTGTTCTAATGCAAGATGAAAGACCCATTGCTTTTGAAAGTCGTCCAATCAAGGGAAAGTTTTTAAGCAAAGCTATTTATGAGAAGGAAATGTTGGCAATACTCCATGCACTTAAGAAATGGCGACCCTACCTAATGGGAAGACACTTCAAGGTAAAAACGGATCATGATAGCCTTAAATACTTTTTAGAACAAAGATTATCCTCTGAAGAGCAACAAAAGTGGGTCACAAAGATGTTGGGTTATGACTTTGAAATCATCTACAAAAAAGGGAAGCAAAATGTGGTGGCAGATGCACTCTCAAGAAAGGATGAGGATGTGGAAGCATTGTTGTGTGCCATTTCTATTATCCAACCAGATTGGATAAACGAAGCAAGGGAGGAATGGAAGAATGACGAAGAAGTGTGGGCACTTATTCGAAAGCTACAACAAGATTCCAGTACTTCTGATACATTTAGCTGGCAAAATGATTCGTTATGGTACAAAGATCGCTTATACCTCTGTAAGAATTCCCAGCTAAAACAAAAGATTCTTATGGAATTGCACACTTCTCCCTTAGGAGGGCACTCAGGATTTTTAAAAACTTACCACAGGGTTAAGAAGGAATTTTTTTGGGATGGCCTTAAATCAGATATTCAAAAGTTTGTGGCGGAATGTTTGGTTTGCCAACAAAATAAAGTTGAAACAATTAAGACACCGGGTCTATTACAACCTTTATCCATTCCAAGCCAACGTTGGGAGGAGGTTTCAATGGATTTTATCACAGGTTTACCCAAGTCTGAGGGAAAGAGTGTCATCATGGTGGTAGTTGACAGACTTACCAAGTATGCACACTTTTGTGCATTATCACATCCATTTAAAGCCAGTACAGTTTCTACTGCATTTATGGAAACAGTTCAAAAGCTACATGGAAACCCAAAGATTATTGTAAGTGACAGAGATCCCATTTTCACTGGAAATTTTTGGACAGAATTATTTTCTTGTCTTGGTACTCAGTTAGCTCATAGCTCATCTTATCATCCTCAATCTGATGGGCAAACTGAGATAGTAAACAAATGTTTGGAAGGATATCTTCGTTGCTTTGTATCTGATAAACAGACACAATGGGTCAAATGGTTGCCTCTGGCTGAATGGTGGTATAACACTTCCTTCCATACAGCAACAAAAATGACCCCATTTATGGCACTTTATGGGTATCAACCACCATCCATCACATCATATTTAAGAGAAAATTCTAAGGTTCAGGCAGTGGAACATCACATCGAACATCAACAACAAGTCCTCCAACTCTTAAAGGATAACCTCGTGTTGGCACAAAATAGAATGAAACAACAGGCAGATCAACATCGCAGTGAAAGAAGTTTTGATGTAGGTGATTGGGTATTCCTACGGCTACAACCATATAAGCAAATGTCCCTAAAGCAAGCTAAGAAGGATAATAAATTATCACCAAAGTATTATGGTCCGTACAAGGTGTTGGAAAAGATTGGTACTATGGCATACAAATTGGAGCTTCCTGCAGCTTCTCGATTGCACCCAGTTTTCCATGTTTCATGTTTAAAGAAGGTTATAGGTGACAAGCTCCCAATTCAAACAATATTGCCAGAACTTGACGAGGAAGGAAAAATTATATTGGAACCGGAAGCAATCACAGAAACAAGAACTCGACAGCTACGAAATCGATCAATTTCAGAGTATCTTATCAAGTGGAAGAACTTATCCGCTGAAGATTCCACATGGGAGGATGAGAATTTTATGCAGAAGTATCCAGAACTACTCAAGCGTTGAGGACAACACTTTTTTGAAGGAGAGGGGCATGTTGGGTCCCTATAATACTAGTGATTACCCCATTACTATTGTAGTTATACCCCTATTTATATTGTTGTGCCCCTATTACCCCCATATTGTTATTTCTGTGCCCCATAGAATCCCTCTATTGTTATTTTTGTGGCTTTATATTATTATTGTTAGGTCGGCTGGATTATATTGTGACTCCTTAGACTCCTATATATAGAAAGGAGGTTTTGTCATTTGTATCATCCAAGAATTGTTCACTTATGTAATGTAAAGGAGGTTGCCCCCTCGAAGAGGCTGAATTCTAAGGCATGGATCTCTCTTTTCTATCTTTTTGTGAGCTGGTTTCATAACAAACTTCCCTCATTGTCCTTAGCACCCCTATCAAACAAAAAGGAAGGAGACAGAGGCAAACCCCCTTATACTTTAGAACAAGAAAAAGTACAAGGATAAGGCAGGGAAAACCTCAAACTCCAACCAAGGTTCCCATTGTTATTGAGGACTCACCTAAACAATAGAAGAAGATGGCTCCTCTTACAAGAACTCAAGGATAAGGATCCTCAACGCAAACCTACCCTAAGTCTCCTATCACTTATGATAGAAGGCCTATGACTAGATCTACCTCATCCAAAGGAAAAGACATCCTACAGGATACACAGTAGGACCTACAGGAAGCAGAGGTAGTCCTATAGGAAACTCTACTAAACCTACAGGAAACTCAGAAATTAGATAAGGAAGGAATTGTGTAGCAAGAAACAAAGAGAGAGGACCGAGAGCTAAGGGAACCTAGTCCTCAACCTAACCTTGACTCCTAATATAGATTTATTGAAGGGGGCAAGGTCATTCCACAAAAGATTGCCATCCCATTATTCTTTGAGCTTGAGAAAGAAAGAGCTAGAACACATAGATGGATGCAAATTGCCAAGTCCAAGGGAGTGGAGGACATTGGTCACATGGAGGAGAAGCTCAAAGAGATGGGCAAAGAATGAAGTAGCCTGAGGGATAGAGAGTCCATAATGAAAACTCAGTAGGAGGTAGAAAATGCATGGTTGAAAGGACAACTGCAAGAAAGAGAGAATCAATTGAAATCCATGGCCAGTCTATATTTGGAAGCAATCCAATGCAAGATTATAGCTAAGTCCTATGCATTATACCTTAAGGTATAGTGGTTGTAATTCCAAATCAAGACCTTAGCACAGAGAGGCACTATGCCATTCCAGGATTATAGACAGTTCATTGATCTTTGTGATCAAAGCACATTGGAAGATAGGGCTAAGATGTCTGAGTTCTACTTGCATAACATGGCCTTGATAGATATGAATGTATGGGACCCTAATGCAAAGCTAGGGGATTTACAGTTGATGGCTTTGGCATCATGGATGAACCATGAGGAAGAAAGGGTTGCAGAAATGAAGAGGATATTGGCAAGGGAACAAACAAAGCCTCTCATGATAAGAGCTTAGTAGTCCAATCCAATGGTTGTCATCAACACACATAATTTAATTGCAAATGATCCTCAACTTGCACCCAGGTATCTTGCTACCCAAGAGCAAGAAATTACACATTTTGAGGATATGTTCAAACTGTTAGGGGATTACAACATGTAATATTGCCAAAAGAGATGGAATACTTTTCGATAAAGTTTGAAAATTAGAGAGTACCATTCTCCTCAAAGGATGAGAGAAGCACTGAATAGGACACCCATGTACAAACAAACCATCCAAAGGCTCAAAGGCAATTGGATAGGTTTGAGACTCAGTCCACCACTACTCTTGGGGATGTTAGAAGGAAGCAAGGAAGAGGAAGAAAGAAAGCATTGGGAGGAGATAGAAAGGAAGGCAGGATTCTATGCACAAGAAGAAGAACCCACAACAGAAGAATAGGATGTCAAGGAAGCCACTAGAGCTATGAAATACATGGATATTGATTGAGTTACTCAGAGGATGAGAAACACTTTCAGTAGGGGTGATGATGACTGTCATCATTGGGTAATTATATGGACCTTCATTCACCTCCTAGATTAGTCAAATCAACTCTTCTCACAACTTATTACATGTTTTGATTATGTTTTGTTTAATGAGATGAATCAAAGTGAGATATTATGCCTAGTGGACTAATGTGCATTAAATGCAGGTTTGTGAGAGAAAATCAGGGAATTTTGGCAAGATTAAAGGCTGGAAATCGAATGGGACAAGGAATAGAGATTGTAGGAGGTAAATCCTCCTCATTTACTCCTCCCTCATTCGAATATTTCTCCATCAATCACACTAGCTCGGAGTACAAGCAATCAAGTCATGAAAATCAAAAGGCAACCGAGAAAGTGATAGTCAAAGAGTTAGTTCATCTCGAGTTTGGGAGGCGAGCCTCCCTACTGTTATAGACATTTTTGTGCCTTACAGCATTGAGCATGAAATTTCCATAATCTAAGGGATCCAAAGTCCCTAAACATGTTGTTCCTACCCCTAGAGGAACAAGGCTAACAAACCACAGCAATTCACAGAAGTTCTCCACCAGAAACTGCTCAAAAACAAGTCAATTCAGGATCATGTCAATGGCTCCACTGGCTGTCTGCGCTGAATGTCAAAGCCAACACTGGCTACCTGCGCTGAATGTCAAAGCCAACACTGGATACCTACACTGAGTGAGAATGGACATGTGGCAAGTTCATTTCTCAAGGTGTCAAAACCCAGGAAGCTTCCAAAATGACACTTGCCTCAGGGAATTCGACTGGTGATGAGTAAGAGGTTCCAAATCTCCAAGTGGAAGCAAGAACCTCCAAGTGGAATCAAGAAATGACAGAGGGAGAGGACACTAGTCAGATCTCAAGCTGACTCATCCTCTCTCCAAACATCTATATATGGATCTCTCCTCCATGAGATCTAAAGGCTGGAATTTTGTTATTGCAAAGAATTGCTGTTGGTTTGAGACTGGAATCATTGGGTGCTTAATGCTTTGAAGGGAGGTGAAGATAGGAATTCCATTTTGCTGGGAAGGAGATGCTGGATTGGAGCCCTCTAGGTTGTATCTCTTCCTAAACCTTGTTATTCATCAATAAAGCTATCTTGGTTTCTCCTATATACTGGTGTATCTTTGATGTATGATTTCATTAGTATGTTTAGTTTACTTCTAATCCTGAACTAGTTATGAATATGAATCTATGTCTTGTGTAGTGTTCTTCTCTTGTGATCTTGCAGAAACCTCTTGAAGCTGGGCGAGCGAGAAGGCAAGTAGCTGGGAACTCTCCAAGAGAAGAGAAACCGGATCGAGGGACAAACGGAAGACACCGGTTAGTCCATCCACCTCTCTTCATTCTTAATTCATAAAGGAAGAATACTAGAATAGCTGTCTCTATTTGTTGCTAAGGCACTGTCACACCTTAGGTGGATAGGATCGTCCTGCATAGGCATTTTTCCCCACAACACCTACATTTAAGGAATTCATTGGAGACTTCAATTGTATAAATAAAGTGGCCTAGATCCTCATTAGGATTCGAATTTTGGTTGTAAAAACACTAGTTATTTTGGAGCTCCAGACTTGTGGAAGACATTGCTATGTAATTCTCTGTTTTGATAATGAGAATGAGTTTTTTCATGATCCAGTACTAAGTTAACCCAGAGGACTAAAGCTCTTGGGTTAGGGCCCAACCCTAGCAACAAAGGATCCTCTTCTTGTATTTGTATGCTTAGATTAGTTTCATAGATTCATGGTTAAATTGTCTTTAGAAGTATTTCTTTGCAGGTAGTGTACATGTGATTAGTTTGTTTATTAGTTTTCTTCCATTTGTGCTTTACTTTAGTAGCAGGTTAGAAGGGATAAAAGGATCATTACAAAGATATCAGTGGGTGTATTGGCCTCACCTCATCCTTCAGGGATCATGATTTGAGGAAAGGACCCATATGTAGCCCCAAAAATATAGATTTCTACTTTCTCATAGAATTTAGAGTTTACTATACTTGAACCAACATTTGATTAGTTTGCAATTTTAGAATTTAATTACCATTTCCTTCATTTTCAGTCTTATAGTATATCCAATCAATGATTCCATTTTATTCTACAGTTTCCCTCATGCATGAAGTAGACAACTAGCTCATTAAACTCTGTTTTTCTAGCTCAATGAAATTCTTCTTTTCTACACGATTTTTGGGCAGATACCATTGTTTGATGTAGTGTAGGTGTTTCAGAAGTAGAGAAAGATTTCATAGCAACCAACCTCCTTCCAACTTCATCCATCCATGATCATTCCTCACTTTCACTAAGACCCTCACCAATTTCATCATTCTTCAAGGAAACTTCTTCAAGCATGTTGAGCAAATCCAACCATCTCCCAACCTTGGTTTTGAGTTCTGAGTGATCCTAGGAATTTTCTCACCCCATTCCATCCACCAACCACCTTCCCTAAGCCTTCCATCACCTCTAGCGCCCATCATTTTTCTCTCGGCTGTATCCTATAGAAATACAGGGAAACATGTAGTTTTTAGGACGTCTTGTAGGTTTTCCTGTAATGGCCTGTTTTGAGGCCAAATTGAGGGAAAACCTCCAGGAAGACACACAAGATCACCTAAGGGTCTCCCAAACCTTCCAACCATCCACCACAATCCCTAAGCCGCCTGCCACACCACCAAAAGAGATTAGTTTTCACGCTTGTCTTTCCATAAAAAGAATAAAAAGACAAAACATATTTATTTCAGTCCTTTACATGCACAGTAGTGATATTTGAAGCTTTGAACTTCCATGCTTAAGACAGTAGCATTTCATACATGTTAGCTTGGAATTATTGTAAAGCATAGTTTCTTAGTAGTTAGTTAGGAAATGGTGTGTTTTAGCATTGGATTTCAGTCTTTTTCATTATTGCAGTAGAAAAGCTTTCTCCTAGAGTAGATTTCTCTTTCTTGCATCAGTAATCAAGCTTCTTCTGAATCCATAGAGGTCTGTCTTGAAAACCCTAGTGGTCTCTCACCAACTAAATAGTGGAAAAAGACAGAACCATCAGTTTTACTTGTGTATATAGCACTGTCACCTCCAAGTTTGTACGAACCCCGGGTTGATAAAGTAAAGCTGGTATCCCCAGGAGTTGCAACATTCTTGCTGCAATACTGGTGCTCATTGTGGAGCTATAAAAAGGGTCTCTTTCACCTCTAATTACCTCACATTAGTTGTCAATCCAAACACGTTTTGTTATTTCAAAGAGTGTCTCAGTCTGAGGCTGTCATTTGTCAAAGTAATGCTAGTAGTACAGTGTTCAAAAATACAAGAGTAAACGGATGCTTGTTTACAGTAAACTACTTCAAAAGATTAAACTACTCACTCAGAAAACTAAGCAAGTTATCAGTCAAGGGTTCAGTAGCAGTAACTCATCCCTTTGTAAACTGATGGAACTAAGGTAAATCAGAGAACAGATCGTGGATCTGGGAGCTAGGCAGTAAATGTCAGTGCTCACTACAGCCCTGGATCGTTCTTCACACCAAAATAACAAAGAACAGGAAATAGAACGGCAAGTAAGAAATGGAACAGCAAAATGAGAAATGGAACGGCAAATCTAAAATGGAACAGCAAACCTAAAATAGAACAACAAATCCGAAATAGAACAGAAAATAGGAAATTGTAACAGAAACTAAGTCTAGCAAGCAGTAACACCTTAGTCTACAAGATCAAATGCATGAATCGTGGCCTACAGGAATTGAATGGCAATCCTTCACTCTTAAGGACGAATTGAACAACACACCAAAATGGAACAATGCTGATTAATGATAAATTATAGAACAGTACTTCAAAACCATATATGCACACGGCACACCTTAATAGTAACCTGATCTCGGTAAACCGGTTATCACTCTTAGTTATAAAAGATTACGACTGCATTTCAGAATGGAACAACAATGTCTATAGATCCACAATCGCAAAGAACATAATCACTAAGATGAATTTTTTAATACCAATGAATAAGTGCACGACACAAAGGCTCTGTAATTGAACAACAACAATCTTCTGTAAAGACTGACAGTATTATATCAAAACTTAGAAGAACAGGGATACATTGCAGAGTCAATGAAATAGTTCTGTCTTAGTAAAGTAAACATAACAGAGCATTTGATGTAAACTAACAAAACACATCAGATTACTGAATCACGCTGATAATCAAACCACGCATAAACCAAACATAATAATACAGGAGCAAGTGTCCTCCAGGGCCGGGCCCTTAGCCTCCAGGGGTACACCGCTTGAAGTTATTCCAGACTCAGAGATGAAATAGCAACCAGGTTTGTATTAATGCATAAAGCAAAATTGCAATAGATCGGTTCTTAACGAGACTCGATGATGAAAGTTTTGATCTTAAAGGAAATTACATAAAACAAAAACCATCTCTCTCGAGCTAACATTGCTGCCCCTTTTATAAGGGTGAAGGCGGAGATATCTAAGTGCAGAAATAGATAAAACAATGATCCCTCAGGATCAAGGATCCTGAGGGATTCACCGAACCGTTAGTCCTTAGTCATCTCTTTCCTTTCCTGTGCCAAGCCGATATCTCCACTTCCTTTCCAGGGCTGATTCGCTTTGATTTGCTTTTCCTTGTTTGCATACGGTCTCCCGTCAAAGGGACAATGGTTAACCCGTCCTTGTCCTTTCCTTTGGAACGGAAAATTCTCGTTTTTCCTCCTTCCTGCATAAGGAAATGACAATTTTCAGTGTTTTCATCTTGCATATTAATCTCACATGTTTTATTACAATTCCTTATCGTTTTCTGAGTTCATGATGCAAAAACGTTTGTAAGTTCTAATGAAAAGATGCTGAAATAATTACCAAAAACATACCTTCTTTAGTACTCCACACACCCCCTTGCTTACCCTTTTTCATGCCCTCATGAAAACATTGTAGTTGACGTGTAAGGCAGTGAGTGAGTAGGCTAGAGATGGAATCTCATGTGGAGGCCTACAACCATGATGCATAACTAGGTGTTCAAAGAAATGGCCTGTCTGACCCTCAGGCATCTCATACAGGGCTTGGTACCCAGGTGCAGGGTGCCAAATAATTGGACTCTGGAACCTTATATCCTAACTAGGATGGCCCTGCTCTCAAAATGACTTTGCCATAGAGGTTCAAGTGGTTGGCGGCTAATTTAAAATTTTCATACTTAAATGGTTCCCCGAGCTGGATATTCGGATTAGAGATTTGATACCGAAATTTAGCCACATCAATGGCAGGGTCTTTGATAGAGAAAAAGTATTCTAATCCCTATTGAATGATTGCCTCATGCATGGGTCCCAATGCTTCAATTACACCTGGAGTCTTCATGAGGTTTCTATGTTTTCTCCACAACTGTACTGGATCCCTAGGCTCAGCTCTTATCCACAAATCTAATCCGTTTTCTTGCCTTTGGAAAGCGTTATAGGCTTTAAGCCATTTAATTTGATTAACCCCAAATGAAATAAATTCATGTAATTGGATATCCCCAACAAAAGTGCCAGGGTTTAGCTCGGTCTCCTGGTCTAATACAAGGTTATGCAAATAAAACTCACACAGTAGTCTCTGAAATTTTACCCCGTAGTGTTTACAGCATTTTATAAAATCATTGAGGATATTAATTTGTATGGGAGCACCTGCTTTAACAGCCTTTATTTTCAATTGCAAATATCATTCCATTAAAAACAAGGCATAATTCTTAGCAGGGGCTCTACATGCTAGGACATCATTGTATAAGGAACATAAGGTATCCATCAGCTTGATAACTATATCTAATCTACGAGTTCCCTTGGCGACTTTTTCTTCTTCCCTTCGCCACCTTTCAAAGGCCTGGCTTTCAGATAGATTGACGTTCCTAAGCTGCTACTATAGCTCTTCATACTTTTCTCGAGGGACCGTTTACTCTCTAAGCTTTTCTACTGCTTGCTGAGCTTGCTTCAAACCCTTTCGTAGGGTTACTGTTTTTGGATCTCTTTTCCATGCGGCAGTGGAGGCCGGGAGTTTTACCTGAATTTTCCTATTGCATTGTTTTGAGTTCATGACTCTGATCACTCCTGAAGGTGGTGTCTCCGTCTGAATTTCCTTATCGTGGGTCAACATCTCATCCATTTCTATCTTAACGTGGATATCAATCCATTTCTGTTCCTTTTCAATTGGAACAGTAGTCTGCTTCCTAGCATCATTTGGAACAGCATCCTGGTTTTCGATAGGGTTTTGAATAGCAGGATGGACTCTGGTCCTCTGCCCCTTTGTCTTGAGGGGTTTTGCTGGAGTGGTTGCATTTTTCCTTCCCGAAGTCCTTTTTACCCTTTGCCTTGCTTTTAGAATCCTAATCTGTTGGTGGAGCTAGACTATTATATTCAGTAATCTCTACTGTTCCTTTCGCAATTCCTTAATTTCCAGAGTTTCCTTAAAAGGAACAGCAGGTTGTTCACTGCGGCCTGGACTGTGACTAACTTCCTGATTTTGTTCCTAGGGTGCTTCTTTGTTGTTCTGCTCTGGCTGCTCTGGGGCAAGAACCCTAGCTGGTCCTGTTATTTCTTAGGTGAGTTCCTTTTCTGCCCCCCTGCCTCCGGAGTTTCTTTTGGTGTCATCTGGCTAGGAACGGGTTGTTCCTATTCTGCATCTCCTGTCATGTTTTCATCATGAACGAGAAAATTCTCTTCTTTTGCCTCCTTTGCATGTGATTCTTCAGGTGCATTCTCCTCCTGAGGTTTCTCTTCGGCATGGAGGTCTGATGGACTGGAAGGTTGGCCATATTCGCCCATATTGGCCAAAACTTTGGCCAATTCATCTTCTCCCAATGGGTCCTGCAATGGGCTACCTTCCTGTTGTTTCGTTTCCTCCTCCTGCTTAGATTGCTCAGCTTCTTCTTCTTTTTCTCCTTCTTCTTCAGATTTCTTGGCTTCTTCTTCTTTTTCTCCTTCCTCTTCTGATTGCTCGGCTTCTTCTTCTTTTTCTCCTTCCTCTTCTTCCTGCACTCCTTTCTCATCGTCTTCCCCTTCTAATGGTGGGGGTTGCTCATCTTCTATTTCTATCGGCTGACTGGTGTCTCCTTGGGGCTTCTCTAGCCTCCCTCGTAGCCGTGCTAGCCAAACCGATTTCCTGCATTTTTCTGGATGCTCGGGTGTACTGGTGGCATGTTTAAGTTTTGGGGATGGTGCGGTCAATTTTCCTTCTATTATGGCAATTAGCTCTTCCCAGCTGCTCTGCTGCTGGGTAAGGCTATGGCTGACTATTAACCATATCAACCCATGATGACTAACAACTGATTCTACATGTTGTGCCTTTTTCATGCTCCGTGCAACATCATGCAGTAATGAATTCAAGAATGCAGGTAAATTTACAGAGCATTTTTGCTTTAGTACAACTAAGAGTTTAAGATGTCGTGGTCTTACCACGTATTTTCTTCCTTCACAGGTGATGAAGCTTTGAATGGTCTTTG
Organism: Pinus tabuliformis; assembly: GCA_031772625.1. NCBI lineage: Eukaryota > Viridiplantae > Streptophyta > Pinopsida > Pinales > Pinaceae > Pinus > Pinus tabuliformis. The sequence goes on from CM062814.1 coordinate 671,392,603, forward strand.
CCAATTCCGCCCACGGTTATCCTAATGCTGCTGGCAGAACCCCCTTTCCTCTAATTGTCAGGCTTTGGCCTTCGTCCTGGAAGGTTTCTATAATCTTCTGCAATCTCTCCTTCTTTAGCATCCATACAGGCCCAGTGGCTGGCAGTCGCGAGACTTCTGTGATTATGTCATCGGTGACTGCTATGCGTCTCCCCCTCATTGTGGAGTGATCCTCTTGCAAGTTCTACAAGAATTAAATTTCCACAGTCTCGTTAGACTCCTACAAGCGGTTGAAATAAGTTAGCCACCCGACTCTTGCCAGGATTTCCCATGCAGCATCAGAGACTGTTAACGCCAGTGGTTCTCTCTGAATCGATCTCCCTCCCATGTTTATGGTTTTGCTGTGAAATCTCAGAATTTTGACAATGTAATGGCAACTGTTCACGTTGTTAGAAACACAGAGAGGATGATGGATGCGAGAATCACTCAAAATATAATGTTGCAGGATATACAATGGAAATGGCTTAGGAACAACAAGTCATGCAAAAAAAAAAAAAAAATAGTATACCGTTGAGCCGTGCTATTCCCAAGTACACAGTTTCCCGAATAGCGGTCTGACACGTCATCCAAGGAATGATGAGGTTAACCTCCCCCCCCACAATGTGATAGGCCGTCCCAGCTGTCAAATAAAGGAGCGGCGTGCCGGTCTGTTTTGAAGAAGAGTCATAAAGGAACAGCATATGGCAATATGCCATGTTTACACAGGTAGCAAATAACCGAAATCAAGGCGTCAAGTTGGATCGCTTAATACGTAAGAGACTGCTGTGATATGATGCGAGGTTGGGAGGATAGGACATCTGTCGTACATTCTGAGTCTCATGCGGTCATTGTCAACTGCTCTGCCATGATTGGTGATAATAGATTTACATGCGTTGTATGGTTCGGAAAATAATATGCATTCGTCTTTGTTGACACCTAATCCTCACAATTGGGTGAATTTATGTAAATAGTTAAATTAGGAATGTGAACAGTCATCAGGAGATGAACTGAGCAGTCACACCCTTTTGTATATAACAATAGCATACTTAATGAAATAAATTGAATCAGTTTTACTACCTATTGGAGAGTTACTGCCTGGCCTGACATGGTATTAGAGCCAGCTCTCAAAATAAGTTGTAACTCCCTTCATTTTTGCTACTGTGGGTTGCACGTTGGTCTGAGCACTGTCCACTAAGCACTGTCCTCTGTCGTTCTCAAATAATCCACTGAGCGTTGTCCCTCTATCACTCTGAATGAATTGGTATGCGTTTAACTGTATTATTGTATGCGTTTCTGAAGTGAGCGCTATCCTTGTACCTGCATTGGACATGGTATTAAGGCGGTGCACATGGTAATAATTGAATGTTGTTTAAACGCTGGTATCTGACATGGTATTGAATGCTGTTTGAACGCTGGTATCTGACATCGTATTGAATGATGTTTGAACGTTGGTATCTGACCTGGTATCAGTTTCATATTTTTGAACGCTGTTATACGAATATAGTTTCTTTTTCAATGAAAATACTACTGTTGATTAATACTGCGTTTATGAAGTGGGTGTTGTCCTTGTACCTGCACTGGACATGGTATTAACATCTGGTGTGGTGAGCGTGGAGAGATATCAACACTGCGTATTTGAGACAACATGATAATACCTGAGATGCGTGACCTTTTCTGCGTGGAGATGTGCTGACCTTTTCTGCGTGGAGATGTGCCACTGATTAAAGTTCTTGTGGCATTTCAAATGTATTTGTTCTAACAGTTTGCACGAGCAGTTCTTGTGGTTCTGGTTGAAAATTATTATTGAATATGAACCTATTCCTTTGCTTAGTGATAGTGATAGTACTGTCTTTCTTCCATTGCAATTTTCAGGAAATTTTGCTCGAATTGCATGACAACTTGTATTTGGATATCTAGTGCATTGGCCATACAATTTTTTCGTTGGTTTGGATTTGTTTTAGATGAGTGGGAAGGATCTGAGAATAACTTTCTTCCATGCATGGATTGAAAATTTATATTATTCGGTAACGATACAGCGACGCGAAGAACTATCTTCAACGAATGGACTTAAAATTTGTATCTCTTCAATTATTTGCGTGATAGGCAAGCTGCATATCAAAAAAAAAAAATAGATCCTTTCGGTATATTTCTTCAATCAAAGTTGGGCGTGAAAGGAATAAATTAGGTGGCATATTACAATATTATATTTACATGTGATTATCGTTTTTCCAAGATTACATGAGATGTTTGCCATCAGAGCTTGAAATTGTGATGTCGTTGCTGCTCCAACTTTGTAGAGCTCACGGTTGACGTCGTTGCTGCTCCAACTTTGTAGAGCTCGCGGTTGATGCCGTTGCTGCTCCAACTTTGTAGAGCTCACGGTGATTGATTGATTATTGACTGTGATATGAATTAAACAACCAAAATTGTTTCCCACAAAAATTTTTGAGTACATTTTTACTGTATATTGGCAGAAGTATTCTTTTCTATTAGTAAAAGTTTTTTTTACAGAATGCATTCAATCATATCCATGGTAGGAATAGTTCTCACTGGCAAGGAGAACTATCCTGAATGGTCCCGGATGATAAAACACACCCTCATCTTCAATGAGTTGTGGAAAGGAGTGTGTGTCGAAGAAGGAGATAATGACCCAGTACAGCCTACCTCAGACAAAGAGCTCGTCATTTGGGAAAACAAGAACAACAAAGCCTATGCATTAATCCCAACATCTGTAAGTGAAGAGGTGAGTCACCATATTTCGTTATATTCAACTTCCTTTGAAGCCTTACAAAAGCTGAAAGAACTCTATGACTCACATTCTGCACTTGAAGTTGTTCAACTCATGATTAAACTCTTCACTCTTGAACTGCAAAATAATGATCCTCTTGCTCTTGCATCTGAAGTAAAGTCTATAATGCATGATATCAAATCCACTAAGGTTGAGCTAGATATTCCTCTTATTGATTTTCTCAAGGCACTTTATCCTACTTACTCCAATTATCTTGAGTCTTTGCAAGCAAATGGAAATCTCAAAGATATAACCTTTGACTCTCTTGTGAAAAATTTTGCTGAAAGAGAGAAAGCTTTTGGAAAGAAGACAACCCCTGAGTCTTCTGAAGAGACTGTGTGCCTTGCTCATAAAGAAAGGCATCCTGCTCAAGATTCTACAAGAGGAAGAGGTGGACGAAGAGGAATATGAAGATATTTCAGAGGCGGGGGGGCAGACATTCTTAAGGAGAAAAGGCAGATTTACACTATATTCACTGCAAAAGAAATGGATCACATGATGCCTCTACATGCTAGCTACCATGGGACAAAATTGAGCAGAAAAGAAACCAATAGAAAGGTAAAACTGATGATACAAACAAAGGTAAAGCACCTGAATCCGCTCACTATGTTGAGGCACAATGTAACATTGGAGTAAATGAAGATTTGTTTAATGCTTCACTTGCTTCCTGGAAAAATGATTGGTTGCTTGATTCAGGAGAAATCTGTCACATGACTCATAGAAAAGATTTTTTTGAAGATTTCACTGACAATGTTGATGGAGCAGTATACTTTGTAGATCAGTCAAAAATCAAGCCATCGGGGCTTGGCACAATTAGGCTTAAACTGCCTGGTCTTCCAGACTTTCTTCTGGATCATGTTCTATATCTCCCACAGCTCAAGAGAAACTTGCTGCCCTTGGTCCACATCCGCCAGCAAGGTCACTCCATTCACATGTTTGATGGCAAGCTTGAGGTAAGAAAAGCATCTGACCACTCACTTGTCATGAGGGGAATAGAAGAAGAAAGGCTTCTCAAACTGCAAGGAACATCTGCTCATGCACAACATTTCTCATACAATTCTCATCATGAAGAAGGTACACTTCCATCAAGTTTATTATGGCATGCTAGATTTGGACATTTGAACTATGACAGTCTCCGCTTATTGAAGAAAAATGGTGTTGCTGGTTTGCCTACAATTCCTAGAAAACTTAAGCAATGTGATGCTTGCATTCTAGGAAAGCATAGCAAACAATCTTTTCATGATTCACATTCAAGAGCACATAGGAAACTTGAACTCATTCATTCAGATTTATGTGGTCCAATGCCTATTTCTTCTACAAATGGAAATAAATATATCATGACGTTTATTGATGACTACACCAGAATGTGTTGGGTTTATTTATTGAAGAACAAATCTGATGCTTTCCAATCATTCAAGAATTTTCATAAATGGATTGAAAATGTTGCAAAATCTCATATTGGGTCTATTCGCACTGATAATGGAAAAGAATATACATCAAATGAATTTGAAAACTATCTTCGCCAACATGGGATCAAACATCAAACAACTGTGCCTTATAATCCCCAACAGAATGGTGTAGCTGAAAGAATGAATAGAACAATCTTGAATATGGTACGATCCATGCTTTTCTTCAAAAATGTAAAGATAATGTTTTGGGCTAATGCTGTTCTATGTGCTGCATATATAAAGAATAGATGTCCATCTAATTCTATAAGAAAAAAGACTCCTTATGAATTGTGGTATGGACATGTTCCTTCGATAAAACATCTCAGGGTCTTTGGTTCCACCTGTTATGCTTTGATACCAAAGGTACATAGAAACAAAGTTGGTGCTAGAAGTCGTAAGTGTATCTTCTTGGGGTATTCAAACACCTCTAAAGCATACCGCCTCTATGATGAAGTAAATAAAAAGTTTGTTGTATCTAGAGATGTAATTTTTCTTGAATCATCCAAATCTGACAATGTTGTTGAGCGGCAACTTGATCGCTTGGATAGATTCGCAAAAACGAAATCATTTCAAGAATTTGATAATCAGATTCCACATCTTGAAGGGGGGATTCCTATACTAGATCAACATGTGGAATCTTCTTCTGAAGAACACTCTCCCCCGCATGAAACTCCAACAACAGATGATGCTTTAAGTGATGTAATTGATAGAATTGGGAGACTCAATCTTGATTCAGTCCCAACTCAATCAACAGAGCAGCCTGGACCATCTCAGAAAGGTCCCCCAAAGTGGTTGATGAAGACACTTGAAAGTGTTCATCTTGATGAAATTGGAAAAACAGGAACCAGAAATTCAAACCCGAAAAATGGAGGTGATGTAGATGACTCCAATTCACCTGTTGATATGGATGTTTCTTATGATTGTGAATTGAACTTGTCTACAGATTTTGAACCAACTTCCTTTAAAGAAGCCGCTTCTCATGATGAATGGAAAGAAGCGATCCAAAAGGAGTATGATGCCCTCATAAAGAACGGCACTTGGAAGTTGGTTGATCCTCCATTTGGAACCAAACCAATTAGCTGTAAGTGGGTCTACAAGAACAAGTACAAAGCTGATGGCTCACTTGACAAGCACAAATCTAGGCTTGTGGCAAAAGGTTTTGCATAGAAAGAAGGGGTCGATTATGAGGAGACTTTTTCCCCCACAGCAAAATGGGCCACCATCCGGACACTCTTTGCACTAGCAGCTCAGAACGGTTGGAAAGTCCATAAAATGGATGTAAAAACTGCTTTCTTGAATGGAGATCTAAAAGAGAATGTTTTTATGTCCCAACCTGAAGGATTTGCTGTGAAAGGACATGAACATAAAGTATGCAAACTTTTGAAGTCCTTGTATGGCCTCAAACAAGCATCGCGAGCCTAGTATGAAAAACTAACTGAGCATCTTCTGAAACTCAACTTCAATCATTTTGATCTTGATGATGCAACTTTATTTGTCAAGAAAGTTGGAAAAATAGTAGTATATCTTGTGGTATATGTAGATGATCTTTTAATGGCAGGGAACAATGAAAGCTACATTGAATCCATAAAGAAGGAATTGGGGAAAAGTTTTGAAATGACTGATTTGGGCTATGTTCATTACTATCTAGGCATTGAAGTAACCCAACATCCAAAGTCCATATTTCTTTCTCAAAAGAAATACATTGGAGATTTGTTAAACATATTTGGAATGACAGAGTGCAATCCTCTTACTACTCCAATGGAACAAAACTTAAAGCTCACATCTATTGAAGGAAAGGAATTTGAGGATGCAACAAAGTATAGACAGCTTGTAGGAAGTCTCAACTACCCTACTACTACCAGACTAGACATTTCATTTGTTGTTGGAATCCTCTCCAGGTTTATGCAAAAGCCTTGTAAGGGACATTGGTCTGCTGCAAAAAGAGTTCTAAAGTACTTGAAGGGAACTCAAGACTTTGGAATCAAGTACACACAGGTGGATGACTTCAGTTTGATTGGATACTTTGATTCAGACTTCGATGGAGACAAAGAAACTGGGGTATCTACTTCAGGATATGCTATGAGTCTTGGATCAGGAGCTGTCTCCTGGAGATCACGCAAAGAATCAGTTCCAACAGATTCCACAATAGAAGCAGAATACGTGGCAGCAGCTGAAGTAACAAAAGAAATTGTGTGGCTTAGGAAAATTCTTGAAGATTTGTAGGTAAAACAAGTACAATCAACTCCACTCATGATTGACAACACCTCTGCAATAAAATTGGCCAAGAACCCAAAGTTCCATGATCAAACAAAGAACATCAATACTAAATATCATCTGATCCGACATCATGTTGAGGCCAAAACAATCCATCTCCGTCATTGTTCCACATATGAGCAAATTGCAGACATCTTCACCAAAGCGCTTGGAAGAGAAAAGATTGAAAGATTCAGAACGATGCTTGGACTCACCAACATCCCTTCAGATTAAGGGGGGGAATGTTGACACCTAATCATCACGATTGGGTGAATTTATGTAAATAGTTAAATTAGGAATGTGAATAGTCATCAGGAGATGAACTGAGCACTCACACCCTTTTGTATATAACAATAGCATACCTAATGAAATAAATTGAATCAGTTTTACTGCCTATTGGAGAGTTACTGTTTGGCCTGACAGTCTTATGTGATTGATTACTAAGGCATAAGAAACAAAAGGGTAGTAATAACTACCTATTGGTGTAAATAATGTGACTTCAATACCATTAACAGTGCTCTGCTGCCGACAGGTGTCCATAACCTTGGCAGAGTTGTTTATTTCACCCATGGAACCATGATCCTTTGTGTATGCTTAGGAAGTGCTGTGTGATGTCAAAATGTAGGCCATTATGCTGGCTTGGTGACCAGTTAGCCATATTGCCATTCACGAGGAAGGAGCAAAAGGTGGGTAGGTTGGCTCGTGATGAGACCTCCTATTCCAAGGGTTCTTTATTTGATATACCTTTTGTACCATATCCCTAGTGTGGTGGCCATAGTGGGAATGCCACTTCGCTTTCTCCCTCATGATCATGGTAGGCTGGCTCTTGGTGAGACCCCCTATCCTGCATTTGACAACTTTATATAAACAAGTCAATTTGCTATTTTTTCTCTTCTTTTTTCTTTTTCATAAAGTACTATCCCATTTATACACAAAGGGTGGTTCAACACTCCTTAAGACTGGGAATGGTGGAAGAAGTCTTAACATCTCAATAGGAAGATATAAACCCTTTGCTCTTATTCCTGAATAATAATCAAAGATGATTTAAAAGTAACCAACATGATAAAGATAACCAATCAGAGCAAAGTTAGTGAAGCAATGACAGCAAAAGATAATAGGTAAGTGTGTCCTTCTCTCTGTCCTTTTACCAATTCATAGCAATTTCTTATAAAAATTCCCATAGGGATTTTTTCCATAGGGGTTCTGTCCATACGGATTCTGTCCATATGCAGACAGTTGACCCTGGGTCTGCCCCCCAGCACCCCATGGATTAGCAACTTGACCTGCAGGTGCGACATTCTGCTGTTGATAATTCTGGTAAGGAGTGACCTGCATTTGTTGATAATTTTGATAAGGGGTGAACTGAGTTTGCCCCTGGGGTTGCTGGTAGCCATACATTTGCTGAGCTCCATACTGAGCCTGATAAGAAGGCTGTGCTTGGTAAGAAGGTTGGGGTCATGGCCCTCCTTGCATTTGATAACCAATTTGAGATTGGAGCCCAGAAGGATGTCCTTGAATAGGTTGAGCTTGGACCATCTGGCCAGAAGGTTGGCCTGGTTGGGTTTGGGACGGACCTGTTTGCCCAGAAGGATGAGCTTGCTGGGTACCAAGTTGTCCTTGGGCAACCGAGGGTTGTCCTTGCGGGACAGATGGTTGAGCGGGCTGGACGACCGGTTGACTTTGAGGTTGGCCAGCCTGTCCAGAAGGATGACTAAGCTGGGCAATGGGTTGGCCTTGCTATGCAGAAAGCTGGCCCGCTTGCCCAGAAGGATGACTAGGCGATTTTATAATTCACCTGATTTCAGTATGTTGTGATTTTGTATCCATTGCATAAGTGCATAGCTATATTCCAAAAGACTTGAAAGAACAAGAACAGTAAGCATCCTTAATTTAAAACAACAAGGGGAAAAAGCATAAGTAAAAGGAATACGAGGATGTTGCTGCTTCAAGGAGGAAAGGCAAAAGAATACAAGTGGTGTTCCTTTTAGAAAAAGGAACAGCAAAACACACAAATGTCGTTCCTTTGGAAAAGGAACAACAAAAATCGAAAATGATGTTCCTTTGGAAAAGGAACAGCAGGACACGCAAGTGCTGTTCCTTTGGAAAAGGAACATCAAAAATCAAAACCGTTGTTCCTTTGGAAAAGGAACAACAAAGCACACAAATGCCATTCCTTTGGAAAAGGAACAGCAAAAAACGAAAATGTTGTTCCTTTGGAAAAGGAACAAAAAAACACACAAATGCCATTCCTTTGGAAAAGGAACAGCAAAAAGCAAAAGTGTTGTTCCTTTGGAAAAGGAACAGCAAGACATGCTAGTGTCGTTCCTTTGGAAAAGGAACAACAAAAAGCAAAAGTGTTGTTCCTTTGGAAAAGGAACAGCAAAAATCGAAAATGTTGTTCCTTTGGAAAAGGAACAGCAGAAAGCAAAAATAAAGAAAAAGAACAAGTTTAAAGCAAAATGACGGTCGATCCAACAGGTGTTGTTCTTTTGAAAAAGGAACAGCAGAATGAAAAATGTTGTCCCTTTGAGAAAAGGAACAGCAAAAATAATAACATTGCTGCTGGTTCGAAAAGTAACGACAAAGCATTTGATTCAAAAATATGTACAAAAACAAAAGAAATTATGTACAAACTGTGAAAAGAGATAAATTACTTAATGAATCTCAGGTGAGGAAGACTTCTCTCCCTCCCCCAAAATTTCCATATCAGAGTCTTGGCATAGCTGCTGGCAGAAGGACTCCCAAGTGAGTGGTTTGCGATACAGGTGAACTCGGTGGCCATTTGCCTTGAAGGCATATCCAGAACCGTCAATAGTGATTAGAGTAAGAGTACCATTGTCATGTACCTTCTGGATTTCGTATGGTCCCAACCAACGAGTCTGGAGTTTCCCGGGAAAGTCCTGAAACCTGGAATCGTACAAAAGTGTCCAGTCTCCTTCGTGGAAGAATTTATTTTTAATAAGAGCATCATCCCATTTAGCTCACTGCTGTTGGATAAGTGCAGTATTTTGGAGTGCAAAGAGTCTGATTTCATCGAGCTCATTGATCTGCTACAATTGATTAATCTGTGCCTCCATTAAATCTAAGCCAATTTCCTGTGTTGTTCGCAGTGTTTGGATTTCGAATTCTATGGGAAAAATGGGTTGCTTTCCAAACACTAATTGATAAGGTGAGTAACCAGTGGTACTTCTCCATGTTGTTTTGTAAGCACATAGTGCTTCTGGTAGTCTGGCAGCCCAATCACCTCTATGTGACGCAATTGTTTTTGTTAGGATTGCTTCTATTGTTTTATTGTTGTTTTCTACCTGACCATTTGCCTGTGGGTGGCATGGAGTAGTGATTTTGTGCTGGACATGATAGTTTTTTAGTGTTGCAGCTATTTTGTTCCCAACAAACTGTGGTCCACCGTCTGTAATTATATCTCTTGGAAGGCCATAACACACAAATATATGGAACAAGAACTGTATGACAGAATCTTTTGTAGGTCTCGGCAACGCCTCTGCCTCAACCCATTTGGTGACATATTCTGTTGCCACCAAGATATATGTTTTCTAATTTGAGGGTGGGTTAATTGGTCCGACGAAATCAAGGGCCCATCGTTTGAATGGTTCAATGACTAACTGTGGGTTCAAGGGCATCTCATTGGACTGACCAAGGCGTCCTGCTCTCTGGCAATTGTCACAAGCTTGGATAAATTTCTTTGCATCTTTGAAAATTGTAGGCCAATAATACCCTGTTTGTAGGACCTTATGTCCAGTTCTGTGATCGGTGAAATGTCCGCCACATGGTCCATCATGGCAGGCTTTTAAAATGTCAAAGATTTCATCCTCTCGAACGCATCTTCTGATATGCATGTCTGCCCCTGTGTGGAATATGTAGCCTCCAACCCACGAGAATCGAGCACTCTTCTGAACAATCTGTTTCCTCTCATTAGGGGTTAGATGTTTCGGTAGTTTACCTACTGCTAGGTAATTGGCAACATCAGCATACCAGGGTGTTTGAACAGCAACAACAAACATATGCTCGTCTGGAAATTGATCTTCAACTGCTACTGCATTGATTGGCTTGGGCATTCTTGAGAGAAAATCGGCTACAGGATTTTCTTTTCCAGGTTGATCCTTGATTGTAATATCAAATTCCTGCAATAAAATCAGCCATCTAGTTATTCTGCCATTTTTGATAGGCTTGTTTGCTAAGTATTTGATGGTAGAATGATCTGTATACAAGATAACAGGGTATCCAGTAATGTAATGTCTAAATTTATTGACAGCATGTATTATAGCTAAAAATTCTTTCTCAGTAACAGTGTAATTTAATTCAGCAGGGGATAAATTTTTATGGTTTTTTATCCTCTTCCTGCCCAAGGACTGCTCCAATGGCTGTATCTGAGGCATCATATGATATCTGAAATGGCAAATCCCAATTTGGTCCTTGAAGGACTGGGGCTATGGACACAAGCTTCTTTAGATCCTGGAAAGCACGTTCACATTTTTCTGTCCAAAGAAAATCAATCTTACCAGTTAGTGCATACAGAGGTGCAGCAATATGCGAAATATGTTCTATAAACCTCCTATAATAACCAGAAAATCCAAGAAAACTGCGTACCTCCGTTTGAGTGGTAGGGGTGGGAATAAGAAAAATTATTTGGATTTTGGATGGGTCTACCTGAATGCCAACTGCTAAAATATAGTGTCCGTGAATGAGTCCTTCGATCATCATCATATAGCATTTTTCATGGCTTAAACAAAGCCTGGTAGCAATGCAGCGTTGTAGGACTTTTTCTAGTGTATCCAATGCTGGATCGAAATTGTCTCCATACGGTGTAAAGTCATCCATGTATACTTCAAGTCCTTCATTTATTAAATCTGCAAAAATGCTGAGGATAGCCCTTTGGAATGTGGCAGGAGCATTGCATAAGCCAAAAGGTAGAACTATGTAGGCAAATGTTCCCCAAGGACAAGTAAAAGTGGTTTTGTCTTGGTCTTCAAGGGCAATTTGGATCTGATTGTATCCACTAAAGCCATCCAGGAAAGAAAAGAATTTCTTTCCTGCCAAAGTGTCTAATACTTGGTCGATGAATGAGAGAGGGAAGTGGTCTTTTTGCGTTGCTTTATTTAGTTCTCTGTAGTCCACAAAAATTCTCCATTTCCCATTCTTTTTTGTACCACCACAAGCGGAGAGACCCACTTACTATCGAAGATAGGATAGATGAAGTTGACATCTAAAAGTTTTTGAAGTTCATCTTTTACCACATCTTTTAGATGAGGATTAAGTCTCCTCTGAGGCTGGCGAACAGGTCTCGCATCTTTTTCTATGTAAATGTGGTAGGTACATAATTGAGGGTCGATTCCTTTCATATCAAGATAGTCCCATGCAAATGCTTCTTTATATTTCCTCAATAGATGGATGAGCTTCGTTTCTTGTTCGGAGGTGAGGTTGGCATTAATGTTTAAGGTTTTTCCCGGTTCAATTTCCACAATTTTACTATTTGCAATAGAGGTAACAGGTATCATTTGATCATGTGTATCTTTAAGAGGATCTTCTTCTAATTCGTTGTCGAATGCTGCCTCTATCATGTGACACTATGTGTAGGATCTGGATTCATTTTGACTAATAAATTTATTAATGGCATCGTCCTTTGTCTGATATTTAAAATCAAGTGCCTCTTGTATAGTTAATGGAGATCTAATGTTGTCAGTAAGGTATGATACAGGGTGATTATTAGTTTTGATCATTGTGACACTTGGCTGTGCTGGAGGATATAAGGCTAAGTTCTTGATATTTGCTCCCCTTGTTATGGTCATATTGCCTTGTCGACAGCCAATATAGGCATTGGCAGTTGCAAGCCAAGGAATACCTAAAATCAGTGGGTGTCCATCAAGTCGGCTTTTGGGATTATTACCAAAAAATCAGTCGGATATTCCCAGGAGTCAACAGATACCATGACATCATCTAGCATGCCCTCTGGCCTAACCACATATCGGTCAGCCAACTCTAACAAGGTAGAGGTGGGTTCTACAGATGTAATGCCTAGCTTTTGGCAAGTAGTAGTTGTTAAGATGTTGATTGCAGCTCCTAGATCAACTAAGGCATTAGGGAAGGTTTGACCATAAATTTGTACGGTGACTATTGGGTTTCCTAGGTCTTCGTATTTAATGGGCATTTCTTTTCCTAATAATAAGTCAGATAGAGTGCCAACTACTTGGACTCTTGGATTGTTTGCTGCATTCCTCCTTGGTTTATTTACACACAATTCTTTGATAGTCTTTGCATATATCAGAATGTCTTGAATGGCTTGGAGGAATGGAATTTTTATGTACAAATTTTGTAATTCTCCCAGAATGTCAAAATCAGGATATTGTGTAGGTCGAGGTATGATTAATCGTTCTGGGAATGGGGGAGAGGATGTGGTTGTTTGGTTAGGAGTTTGTTTTTTGTTCACATCCTCTTCTTATGACAGATGTTCTCTGGGTAACTGATTTTCAACATGGGCTGTCCTTTCTCCCTCAGTTTCAATAATACGCCCAGATCTTAACTGAAGATCATTACACTCCCTCAGATCAACTCCTATTTCTAATGTTTCTATTATTTGGACAAATTGTACCGGTCTGTTATTTGGATTGGGGTTGGGTTGGGCTGGGAGTTGCGGTCTTAGATTAGACTGGGGATTTTGTTGTAGGGTTGGCAGTGTAGGTTGAGGGAGCGGCAGGTTCCTACTTTCTGATGCATCGATCTTTGCCAGTTTGTCTTCCAGGCTGAACTTTGTGAAGTAGGCGGAGTCCATTGTGGTGGGTATGCGTTACTTTGCCAATATGGTGGAGTATAGGGAAAATTCGGCCAACCAGATGGGCTTGCCTGATTCAGCCACGGGGTTGATGAAGGAAACGACTGAGGTGACCAATTTGGGGGCGGGGGTTGGGATTGACTTTGCCACATATTATATTGTTGAGCATTATACTGTGGAGACTGAAAAGAAGAGGTCGGGTCCGAAAACATACCAGATTGTTGCAGCTGCCACTGACGGCGCTGGTTGAGGAAATATATCGATTCTGGCTCTTCTTTTGCTTCCTTATATATTGCTTTTAATTCGGGAAGTGAGGGATAGCTTTCCGTAAGGTGATATTTTGTGCAGATGGCGCATGTTCGGACTGCATCTAGTGGAAACTCCTTATGGCTATGTTTCTTCCTGCATCGGGAACAGAAGATTGCCAAATTCTGTTCTGCCTCCATTTGCTTCTACTTGGCTTGCATAACATCAAGTTGTGTAGTTAGCGTCCCTAGTATATCAGTTTTAAAATTTTCCAATAGATTTCCAATTTCTGCACGTGTTACTCCTTCTGTCGAAATTTTATTATCTCTTACAAACCGATCATGTTCTGCCGGTTTCAATCTTATGCTGCCTCTCGAACTCCTGATACATAAGTCAATAATGTCAGCAAAATTGTCCTGATAAATATCTCCTTTTCCCATAATATTTAATGTTTCGATCCATTGTTCCTTCATGCCCCTAATTAATGTTGTTTTTAACACATTATCAGGTAAAGGTAGTGATGCATAAGGAGATCTTTGAAGATTATACTGAAAACGTTCCACATACTCCTCTAATGTTTCATTTGGTCTATCTACCATCTGGAATATTTCATACTTCAGTTGTCTAGACCTGCAATAGTCCTGATATTTCTTTAGAAAAGATTCTTTCATTTGATCCCAATTATTTATAACCCCGCCACCTAATCCCATAAACCATCTTAAGGCAGCCCCTTTTAATGTAGAAGGAAATAATTTTAGTTTCTGGGGGTCGGTGGTGTAATCATATCCCCTACACAGCACATCAAACTCAAATAGAAATGCATCTGGATCTTCTGATGTAAGACCGTGGAATGTAGGGATATGTTGAAGAGGGATTGCTTTCATGGGCGCATTTGCTACATATCCACTATGGGGTATTGCAATGTAGAGGTTTGGATGTTTGGCTGGTTTTGAGCCATTTGGTCGAATATATGCCAATAGCCTTCTGGGATATCTAGGAGGGTATTCCTAGGTTGAGAAGGAATGGCTTTAACATGACTGGTTTTAATAACACTTCCTCTGTCTGGGATAATGAGAGTGCCTAATGTCTGAGGAGATTGAGTTTCTTCAACAATGATTTTTGCAGCACTTCCCTTATCTAGGCTGTTTAATGGCTGAGTTGTTCCAATAGGAGACCTTGTTTCCTCAGTTTCCCATGTTTCTTCTTCTCCTTCACAAAGATTGCTGAAATTCCCTTCTTGCAATAGTTCTGGAGTAGAATTTTCAATTTCTTGAATGTTCTGCTCTTCAGTTTGACTATGCACCTCAACAAAGGCTACAAATGGTGATCCTGTGGCCTGAAGGGAACTAGTAGGATGTCTAGAAATAACTTTTCTGGGTCCTACTGAAGGCTGAGATTCTGCTTTATTGATGATTTCGTCTATGAAGGTTGATCGGCCAAGGGTCACCAGCCCCTTAGCTTTTTCTGGCTTGGGTAGAGGTTTGGAATTATTTTCTAGCTTTTTCTGCTTAGTCATGCACACAAATCAACTACTAGATTCTACCCAAACAAAAAAGTAGCAAATATATAGGAAAGCGGGTAGGGGAGCAGGGTTGTTACATGCTCCACACGTAGGTTCTTACCTTCCGTTTTCAAAACCCAATTCTTCCCTAACAGGTTCGTACACTACTCTGAAAAAAGAACAAATTGCTACACTCTTTCCCCGACAACGACGCCAAAATGTGGAGCTATAAAAAGGGTCTCTTTCACCTCTAATTACCTCACATTAGTTGTCAATCTAGGAACATTTTGTTATTTCAAAGAGTGTCTCAGTCTGAGGTTGTCATTTGTCAGAGTAATGCTAGTAGTACAGTGTTAAGAAATACAAGAGTAAACGGATGCTTGTTTACAGTAAACTACTTCAAAAGATTAAACTACTCATTCAGAAAACTAAGCAAGTTATCAATCAAGGGTTCAGTAGCAGTAACTCATCCCTTTGTAAACTAATGGAACTAAGGTAAATCAGAGAACAGATCGTGGATCTGGGAGCCAGGTAGTAAATGTCAGTGCTCACTACAGCCCTGGATCGTTCTTCACACCAAAATAACAAAGAACAGGAAATAGAACAACAAGTAAGAAATGGAATAGCGAAATAAGAAATGGAACAAAAAATCTGAAATGGAACAGCAAACCTGAAATAGAACAACAAATCTGAAATAGAACAGCAAACAGGAAACTGTAACAGCAACTAAGTCTAGCAAGCAGTAACACCTTAGTCTACAAGATCAAATGCATGAATCGTGACCTACAGGAATTAAATGGCAATCCTTCACTCTTAAGGACAAATTGAACAACACACCAAAATGGAACAACGCTGATTAATGATAAATTATAGAACAGTACTTCAAAACCATATATGCACATGGCACACCTTAATAGTAACTTGATCTCGGTAAACCGGTTATCACTCTTAGTTATAAAAGATTACGACTGCATTTCAGAATGGAACAGCAATGTCTATAGATCCACAATCGCAAAGAACATAATCACTAAGATGAATTCCATAATACCAATGAATAAGTGCACGACACAGAGGCTCTGTAATTGAACAGCAACAATCTTCTGTAAAGACTGACAGTATTATATCAACACTTAGAAGAATAGTGATACGTTGCAAAGTCAATGCAATAGTTCTATCTCATTAAAATAAACATAATAGAGCATGTGATGTAAACTAACAAAACACATCAGATTACCGAATCACGCTGATAAGCAAACCACGCATAAACCAAACGTAATAATACAGGAGCAAGTGTCCTCCAGGGCCGGGCCCTTAGCCTCCAGGGGTACACCACTTGAAGTTATTCCAGACTCAGAGATGAAATAGTAACCAAGTTTGTATTAATGCATAAAGCGAAATTACAATAGATCGGTTCTTAATGAGACTCGATGATCAAAGTTTTGATCTTAAAGGAAATTACATAAAACAAAAACCATCTCTCTCGAGCTAACAGTGATGCCCCTTTTATAAGGGTGAAGGTGGAGATATCTAAGTGCAGAAATAAATAAAACAACGATCCCTCGGGATCAAGGATCCTGAGGGATTCGCCACACCGTTAGTCGTCAGTCATCTCTTTCCTTTCCTGCGCCGAGCTGATATCTCCACTTCCTTTCCAGGGCTGATTCGCTTTGATTTGCTTTGCCTTGTTTGCATACGGTCTCCCGTCAAAGGGACAACGGTTAACCCATCCTTGTCCTTTCCTTTGGAACGACAAATTCTCGTTTTTCCTCCTTCCTGCATAAGGAAATGACAATTGTCAGTGTTTTCGTCTTGCATATTAATCTCACATGTTTTATTACAATTCCTTATCGTTTTCTGAGTTCATGATGCAAAAAGGTTTGTAAGTTCTAATGAAAAGATGCTGAAATAATTACCAAAAACATACCTTCTTTAGTACTCCACACTCATCAGCATTCCTAGTCACTTGTGGTTGGAGCACCCATAATTTTACCTTCCTTGTCTGATTGATACCCCCATCTATGTATTTGTGTTGTGACTTCTAAATAACACCATCGCCCTTGTCTTTCCAGACCCATCTTTTTCTAGTAAGAGAAACCATTTGTCACCACCCCCCAAATGTCCTTTTGAATTCAAGGAATTGCATACCTCAGTTTGTTTTAACTACTGCCGCCATTTATTGTGCTCCAACCATGGGGTATCCACAAATTCAATACATTTTTGTCAACCTATTTCATCATGACTTTGCTTCAAGTATTCATGGTTCAATATCCAAGTTAGCCACAAGTGATATTCTTAACGGGCCTCTTTCCTTAGGTAGTCATGTCTTCATTCCTTTTGAAAGAAAATATCATATTCTAGGAATGAGGTACCTTGGTTCTCATTCCCATTACTAAATAATGACCCTTGGATGGGAAATTGGGTCATTAATCTCCCCAATGCTTGAATTCAACATTGTTTCACATTAGGGTGCATTGTACCATATGACAGTTGTAGTTTCCTATCTTGGTCAAAGGCCCATGGGCTTGGATGACATCCTTCAACTAACAAGTTATATGTTTATTAGTTACGTTAGGCCCATGGGAGTATGTGCATTAGTAGTATCATCTTCTATCACAAGTGTCCCCAAGGGTGATGCAATTATCTACTTTAGCATCAACAATTATGTTCTAAACCCTTTGACAAGATCTCTATTGTATACCAATGTATCCATCAACATAATTAAAGGAATGATCATGAGCATGGGACATGCCCACCTTATTTGTATATTGTATTTATTTCCTTTCATGGGAAGATTATGTGGTCAATGGAACCCTTCGTCTCTTCTTAGGACTTACTTCTCTCTCGGATCAAGATTTCTATCCCAAGCAATATCAAACCTCATAGTTACAGAAACAAATGATGTATTTTACCTATGCATTTCCTCCTAACCTTTTACATTATAGGGGAATTATTATCATAAAAAAAATTATTATTTCAAAGAAATAGTGATTGTCGAAAAATGTCAAAAAAGAAAGCAAAGAAAATGTTCCCAAAGAGATTAAATGGCCTCCCAAATGCAATTTATTAACTACCACAAAAAATTTCTTAATTAATTCATGCAATATTTGTCTTTTGAATTTGCATGAATCCACACGATTGTTTCTTTGAGATCCATAAGGATCTAGAGAAACAACAGTTTGAATATTGTTAGTGTAAGAAATCATGAGGATTTGCATCAATATGTAATGATCTAGGTGGCTCCAAACACATGCAGAAGTCCCAGAGGACTCAAAAAGGGTCAAAATTAAAAGTGGTCAGATCACTCCCAAACTAGCACCAGATCGAAGTGCTCATTTTCCTGATTCGAACAGTACAAATGACACTCAAATCTGAGCTCGTATGAGGGAGAAAGAGCCAGTCAAAGTTTCGGTCAAAGTTGGGCAGTGGGCCAGGTTTAATGGTCCTACAAATTGACCGAGTCTCGGACATGGAATCTGGCTCCCACAGAGCGGGAAAATTATCTGGATACTTAATTTGTCTAATGTCCCTTATATTAGACAAAATAAAATAAAAATAAAAAATTATTATTGAATAAAAATTAAAAAAATATAATTTAATTAGGTGGTGGGACATGAGCAGGGAACGAAGAACGAAACAAATGCCAAGAACAAAATTCTAAGTGGGGGAACCGCGAGAAAAGCCAGAGATGGAACCATGACGCAGTTCCAGGAGGCAAAATGATGACATGCTTTTCGAGATAGAATTTTTGCAGAGAATCTTAAGATGCTAAAAAGATTCCCTAGGAGGTAAAAATTCATTTTTTAGAATGTAATCAAGTTTATAGTCATTTTTCTCAGATTTTCATAGGGAACACAATGGCAAGGTCGGATTTTCCTTTTGAGTAGTAGATTTTTAGATTCCCAGCATAGGAGAATCCTAGAGAATCTTGAAGGAATCTTCTAGATTCCTTGGAGGCTGAAATCTCCCAGATTCAGAATGCAGCCAACTTCATACTCATTCTTCTTAGAATTTCACAAGGATCTCATTGGAGAAATTAGTTTTCTGATTTTATTTGAAGATCTCCATTCAAGCCAGAGGAGGGAATCTTTAGAGAATTGTGACGGAATCTAAAAGATTCCTACATGCCCATATTTTGCTAGTGTCAGAATTCAGAAAATGGATAGTCGATTTTACACCTCTCAACGACACAAATTCAGTGGTACAATTAGTTTTTGCATCTGAGCCTTCTATTTTCAGCCATTTTCTAGATTGGAGTGACGGTGTCAGATTTCAGAGTGTGGATAATCGATCTTATGCCATGTGACGCCACGATTTCGATGGTGCATTTAGATTCAGCAGTTGAGTATTCTATTCTTCATCCAACAACAAAGTTGAGGTATATGAAGTATTGTTTTGATGTACTTCTTTGATCATTTGTTGTGAGGTGTACTATGTTGTTCCGGTTCTTGCTTGATGTATGATGCATAATCTTTGTGTCTATCTCATGT
Organism: Pinus tabuliformis; assembly: GCA_031772625.1. NCBI lineage: Eukaryota > Viridiplantae > Streptophyta > Pinopsida > Pinales > Pinaceae > Pinus > Pinus tabuliformis. Next base: position 671,412,128 of record CM062814.1, read on the forward strand.
GAGATGTAATCATCATGGATTGTTATGTATGTTTTGATTGATATCCCTTTGTTTCCATGATGGCAGGATACTCATTGTCACCATGGGTGTTTTGGTTGAGATCTCTTTGATGCCATGATGTCGGGATACTCATTGTCACCATGTGTAAGTTTATGTCATGCTGTTAGGAGGTCTATTGTGAGTGGTCGTACTTGTAGAGGAACGTCTCGTGGAGAGACTTTGCCACTCATGTAGAGGGAAAATTTCCTTGTATGACAAAAAACATAGTCCATGTACATCTTCACCATTTCTAGCATTGAATGAAGCAACGAACACCATCTTGACACCGGGCCCGGAGACGTAGTCCACACTGGATGAACTCCATTATCAACGTCTCGTGTTTATGTTGTTGATTCTATCATGTTCCCTCTTCTTTAAAACATTCATATATGTTCCTTTATGCTTTTCTAAATGCAATTCTAACAACATCACGGAAGTAAAAGATCTTGGTTAAATTCGGGAGTTGAATCAACTTGGATCATGTAAGTAGATGGCTCAGACATATCAACCCTGAGATTTTACACACTTGAAGGAGTACAAGAACCCCCAAAGGACTTCTCATGTTTCCTCCAAGAATGGGAAACCCACACTAGAATCAATCCTATTAATGGGCCAATATCAGGACAACCATGGGTTGGGCTTATAAATACGATAGAATTAGGAACCATTTAAACAAGGACAAATAGTGCAAAATTATGTTTCCCAAATTTCCTCTAAATTCTATCATTTCTTTGACAAGTTTGGAGCTCCACCATCTGTGAGTTTCAAAGCTTATTTAGGAGAGAAACCACCTGCAAAGAGAGAAGAAGAGGACCTTCCTCTATCAGATTCCAAAGGGTCCACCACCATATATTTAACACCCTCCTCCCACGTTTACCCAAGTAACTGGCCAACCAGGGTAAACATGTGATGAAGAGTTACTATGATATGATTCAACTCCCTATGTAGCAGTTAAGGAAGTGGAACCGACGGAAAACAAACAACTTGATCTTCTACACATGTAACAGAACCCTTAGGAGCCATCTAACCCATCTAGGTGACCAACCCCTAAGACAAACTAACTTTTTGTTGCATTAAATCCTCAGTCACTCCCTTGACATGGGCATGCATGCGACTGGGACCCTCTAGTCACTCCTACAACAAGGCATGCATGCGAATGGGGACTTTTCAAAGTAGTTTCGTGGCAGTGACTCTGGATTTTGTGCCACTTTTTTAGGGCCGAGACTCAAGCCACTGTCTAGAACTCCATGAAACTTCTTGAAATGAAAAATAACATTCAAAAAATGATGCAGATGAAAATACTTAAACAAGGACTTGACTCGAACCCTACTAGCCATAACAGACATTTTGTAAAACATGTCACAAATATGCATCCTACAGGTTTAAACAACAAATATGAGCATAGGGGTCTCAAGCTTATCTGAGAATCACTAAGAAGCATTGTCTTCTCATCAAAACAACTTCATTACCATCTATTAAGTCACATATTCATTGTACATTCAGTGATTAACCAAAACTTGATGAGAGCCATACATTTTCATTATCATAAAACTCATTCATAACCAGTATATAACCAACATAAATATCAAGGATATAACAACCATATAAGCCACATATAAACAAGTATATTTACCCATAAAATACCAAGGAGAGAGATCTCTTATTGATGATTGCATAATTTGTCCAGGTATGGCACTTCCATGAACCACCCTACTGTAGACTAGCTGAACCAAATATCTCTTTCATCCAGTCATCCTCGTGCCATATTATAAGAATTAGTGTGGGAGCTCATAAAAAAATCAATCAAAACCATCCAGGGCTTCAAGAGGCCAAACGACCTCAACCCTCAAGCAGTGATTCCACCTCATGGTCAGACATCACTAACCATCACCAGATGGGTCTCTACCCAAGCTATCCAGGGCTACATAGCATTTCTTCCAACTAGGGCTTCCAAGACTAGTAACTCAACTCATAGTTGTCATTGGGCTTCCAGAGCGTTTTTCCAACTAAGGCTTCCAGGACTAGTAACTCAACCCACCAAGGGCTTCCAGAGCATTTGTCCAACCGAGGGTTCCAGGACTAGTAACTCAACCCAAGTTGTTACATGGCTTCTAGAGCGTTTGTCCAATCAAGGCTTCTAGGAACTAATAACTCAACCCATAGCCAAAGGCACAAGAAAACCAACCAAAAAACAAAAGTAAAACCCACAACACCATGGATATCCAGGAAATGGAAAGGCTAGGAAAAACCATTGTCAATCTAGACAATCCTCCATGCCAATGACAAATCATAACCAAATAACCACATGCATATGCCATGCATGCCAAAAATAGCAAGGAGATCATACATGCAACTTGGTACCTGCAAGAAAAATACATTGTAGTTATTGATCTTGATGTCCTCTTACACTTTCTTGCTTTTCATTCACCTTCTTGTTCCAAATCCCAAGTATGCCACACTCCTCCGAGAGTGCTCCAAGAAAAATTGTCCAATAATATGAGAGAGAGAGAGAGAGAGAGAGAGAGAAAATAAGAGCTCCAAAACTGAAATGATCAAAAGCCATGAGCTGATCCTGAGAAGCCTTCTTATTAATGAGGCCTCTATTTTCCTTCATTTTCCTCCTCACATGAAACTTGTGACCTTTCACCTTCCTTTTATCCTATTTTTCATTATTTTCATAAATAAATGTTAACAAATGTCATTTTGCATTTCCAAAGCCTTAGTCATTTCCTTTGCTAATTTCCATAGCCATTAATTAATCACAAGTAATCCCCATCACTCTGTTTTTTTCCCAACGTTCAGCTTAGAATACGTGTCCCATGACCAAGGTCATATTATTTCCTTTATTACTTTTCACATGGATTTTTTACCAGGACTGTTACAGAACCCTCCCCCTTGGGGAACACCATCCTTAGTGTTCAACGACACCTACAACCACAAAACTGTTGTAAAAAAAACATACGGCCCATGGATCTTCATAACTTAGCTCATTGTAGTATTTACAATTATCAACCTATTGAGAAGAAACCAACGTGACAACAGAACAACATGACAACCATAATGACATGACACCCATACCGCTTATTGGATCTTTATAACACATATCGTGGGAGTATTTACATCCATATACATATGTACATACACAAAATAATATACCAAAACATATATCAAACATATGCCAAACATTCACTGAAGAAGCAAATATAGAAGGATACATAGCCCGCACTTGATTCGTCATCTCCCATGTAGCTTCATCGGGCCCAAAGTGCTTCCACTGCACTTTAACCTGCTCAATTTCTTGGTTCCGAGGTAGTAACATCTTTATATGCAATATACACTGGGGTTCCAGCTAGAATTCTCCTTCTAGATCCACCTGCAATATAGACTAGTCAATTATATGATCAACATCTTTAACATATTTCTTAAGCAATGACACTTGGAAAACATCATGGACTTTCACTATCAGAGGTAGTGCAAGTCGATCGTATTAGGTCCCTATACTACTAGTGTAGCCCCTTATTATTGTTGTTAGTGTTGCCCCATTATTATTATTATTGTTCCCATGTAGTCCCCATATTGTTATTATTGTGCTGCATAGAATCCCACTATTGTTATTTTTGTGCCCTTACATTATTATTGTTATGTAGGCTCTGATTATGTTGTGACCCCTTAGACTCCTATATATAGAAAGGAGGTATTGTCATTTGTATCATCCAAGAATTGTTCATTTATGTAATGTAAAGGATGTTTCCCCATCGAAGAGGATATTTTCTAAGTCTTTATCTATCTTTTTATAAGCTGGTTGCATAATATTTGGTTTCAAAGTTTTGGATTCTAGGGTTTCATTGCCACAAATATGTCATCATGCCATTTTCTCTATAATTTTTTTTTTTATGAAGGTTCAGAAGATAAAAAAATTACCATAAGGACCTGAAATCCTAATTAATTTTGTGTAAAAATTTCAAATATTGGTTCTCTATATTTTCGGAGATATGGTCCGAAGAAATTAGGATTTTTGCATGCTCCAGAATTTCATCTCAAATAGGTGACCTTGGTAAAATCGTCATATATTCATCTACAAGCATCAAATTTTAATTTTGTAAAAAGTGGATGAAATCAAACGGACTATAGTATCTTTTTTATTGTTTTTAGGGCCGAAGTTCGAAACAATGACACGTGGCACTCCTTACAAGTTCGCTCTACTAAACCAATCCATAATCTAGACATCGTGGGAGATTGGACATAAATTTATATTGAAGAATCCAAATTTGGTCTTACTTGTGGAATTGGAAAGAATACGCAGAGTGCTACGATAAGACTGAATTTAAGAGCTTGGAGATCTGAACTTACAGAGAAACAATAGATTCAATATAGAGCTCCTACAAAGCCAGAAAAAGGTGTGTATTTTTTTTCAATTGGTGTAAGTTTTGTTTGAAAAATCAGTTTGAAGTGATTCAAGGGGAATAGTAAAGCATAAATACCATTGTTTGATTCCAAAGTGACTTGAACTAAGAAAATGGAAACACCTAGTAAGCAACCATAAATATCTACTATGACGCATGAAGAAGAGGAAGAAACACAAGATGATATATCAAAATTATGAGACCAAGTGCAACAAAGTTCGCTCTCACAAAGAGTAATAAAAAATTAAATGGAAGCTAATATAGATTGTTTGAAGAATGGTATGGAAGCTAAGATAGGTGGTATATAAGCAAAAATGAAAGACAACATGGAAGAATTGAAGAATAGTTTAAAAGCAGACATGGAAGGTTTGAAGGAAGGTTTGACAAAGTTGCTACAAGAAATGTTTCCTAATGGAGAAAAGGTATTAGATGAAACTAATGATGAGAATAAAAGGAATGTTAATCATGATTCCATAGAATCTAACTTTGGATTGAACACCCACCGTATTCCAAAGATCGATATGAGAAATTTTTATGGCAAGGATCTGGTAACATGGATACTACAAATGGAGCAATATTTCAATCTCCATAATGCGCAACACACACAAAAGGTACGCATTGCAACTTTATATTTAGAACCCAATTAGTTTGTATGGTATACATGGATTTATTCTCGTAAAACATTGGTCACTTGGTCAATTTTTACAGAGGAGATGATAACACATTATGAGGATACAAAGAGCAAAACCTTCTTTAGCCAATTGATAAATCTCAAACAAAAGGGTTCAATGGCAATTTATGTCTTCATATGGACCTTAAAGGATAAAATCCAACATGAGGTTCACCTTTGAGAACTTGATTCATTCGAGAAGGTATTCAGGGTGGAAAGAAAAATTGAAAGAAAAATTATGGCAACAAGGAAGTCTACCACTCACCATTATAAAGATGGAAGTGTTGTTGCTTTTAGCCTTCCACAATCTACAAGGTTGAAACCAAAAAAATTGGAGGATAAAAAAGCAAAATGGTTATGTTATAGTTTTGATAGAAAATACACTAAAGGTCATAAGTGTGCTGAGAAGAAATTATTTTACATAGATTTTGAAGAGGAGGAAGAAAAGGAACAAGAAACGTCAAAAGAAGAGGATATACACTAAGAACCAACCCCAGAGAAAGAAGAAATGAATCTGACCATATCTTGTAATGCATTGGCAGGAATTACCACTCCTCAAACTCTCAATATAGAAGTACATATCAAGAAGAAAAAGGTAATAATGTTGATTGATTTGGGTAGTGCCCATAATTTTATTCATTGTAAGATAGCCAAGGAATTGAATTGCTTCCTATATCCAGAACCAACGTGTCAAGTGATGGTTGCAAATAGAGGCACTATAAATTTCTTTGGAAAGTTCCATAATACCAACTTATCCATGGGGGAATATGTATTGAATAGTCCAATGCTTTCCATTCCAATGGGTGGTGCTAATGTTGTACTAGGAGTCTAATGGTTCCAATCCTTTTTTGGGAAGGAAAGGAAGTTGAATTAAGGGTATTGTAGGGAAACCAGGAAATATAATTAGCTCTAATGGAATGAAAAATATTCTAAAAAAACAACAACGGGCCATAATTGCACAGTTATGCTTAATAGAGGTTCAAACATCGAAATCATCTATTTCTCTAGATCTCCCAAAATTCTTGGACAATCATTCTGTTGGGCCATGAATTTGTCATATCATTCAGTATCTAAAGTCTCCATTTATAAGTCGTATTCTCTTATTTATGATACTTTCCATAATAATTATACCATTAACTTCTGTTAAATGAACCTCTTCTACCTTGTGGTTAATTATGATGGATTTCTTATATTTTTAATGGTTAAATGTGTTTTGAACATGGCTTTAGCAATGACAGTTTACTAATGTGGTAATGTGGGCAAGAAGCATGTTTGAATATGGAAATTTCTACAAGCTCAGTGACAATATCGAAATTCGACACTTAATTCTACATCTGCACAAATGGAGAAAAAAGTCAAAATTATAAAATATATTTTTATTTCCTCTAGCATGGTAAATTAGGTGCCACATGCGCCTAGTAAGCTGGTAAAAGCCTTGGAATATACCCAGCCCACATGTGTGGGATCTGAGCACATGATTTAAGCTAGAGCAAAAAATAGGTGACAGTTTTAGAACTGCCATGTTTTGCCTCGATTTCCATGCAAATGGTGAAGAATAAAAAAATATGGAAAGTGATTTTTTACAAAGAAAAGAAATTTGTTTGGATCTAAAATCGTTTCCAAAAATTCAATACAGTTTAAAATTTATAGCTGGTTCTTCAAAGCAGTTTTGTATAAAATTTCTGCAAAACCCGGATTGGAAAAAAAATCAAATGGTCAACTTCATGCACAATTTCTGAGGCCATGACATCGAATAAGGAAATTCCAAGAGAGGTTTTTGTTGAAAGTATGACAAATTATAATCCATAGAAACATATTTTCAAAATACATCATGGTCAAGAAGATATGGTTAGTTCTTTAACACCAATTTGTATAAAATTGCAAAAAAAACAGAATTATGAGATTTTCCTCTAAAATTGTAAATTCATTTTCTGAGTTAAGGGGATTGGATCTTATCATTCCCCAATAAATTTTATGTATAAATAAGGTCTCAAATGATAGAGATCAAAGGAGGAAGGAAGGGACAATAGTGATTATGGCACAAGCTTTTCGATTGTGTGCTCCTATACTGATGTTTTATTCAAGTTTAATATATTTACAGTCTCAACCTTTATTATCATTTGATTGTTTATGTTCTCTTGACTTGAAAAGTATTGAATTAGCTTAGGATTTATCTAGGTTATGGAAAGGGCCCACCATGAACCTGAAATTGAGTCCTGTAACATTTGTAATACAGGTAACGTATTTTGATTAAGTCAATAACATTTTATTTCATTTCAAAATCGTTTCTAGTTTCCAGAATTTCAATATTTTATTTCGTACTTAAGGTTTCTTCCTATTTTCATGGATCTGGGTAATAAGTGGATTATTACTGAATTCTTGCAAGCTGTGGAATATCATTACAAATATATCCTGTACATGATCAATCCTGTCTTGGCACTTTTCAGTGCATGGATGGTTGAAAAAGGAGAAGTTTGATTTAAAAGGAATTTTTGAAGATAATGAATGTTTGTGTTTTGAATTAAGTTTCTTGTTTTGAAATGAAAGTGTTTTCATCATATATATGTATACATCTGTGATGCGATATCCTGCAGCTTGAGCTCTACTTAGAATGACCCATAATTAATTAGGAACATTGTATTTTTTGTTAGTATAGTTGTATGTATTTCAAAGAATTGTGTGACATTTCCTGCATAGTTTCTTTTGGTTTCCTATATGAGATTTTTTAGAATCATAAATAACTAGTGTTTGGATAGTTAGTTGTTTGTTCAATTTCATAAGAGGTTTTTAACTTTGGATTATTTTTGTTCATTACAATTGTGTGTGTTTCAGTTAAAAATAGTTTTAGATTAGGAAATCATAGGTCTTGTCATTCGAATGATTAAATTGCTTTAAATTGAGTAGTACATAGGGATTGGTTTGAGTTCAATGCACTTCCTTTAAAGCATAGTACCTCGGGGATTAGATCATGAAGTGATTTGGAATAGGATCAATGTTAAATTTATTTGGAAACATAGTGAGTGATAGTTGTTTGCTTTAGTTTCGAAAGAGTTTTTAGTCAAATAAATCGTAGTTTAAATAGAATAGTGATTTGACTGTCTTTAGAAAATAGATCTCATTAATAATAACTTAGATTACAATGAAATAGGTTTCTTCATTTCAACAATTTTTTGGTGTGATTGTTAGGAATAGAGTTTAGCATTATGTACTTAATTTCATACTAAGATAGCATAGAGTACGTTTGAATTTGAACCAGAATGCATTGCAACTCTAAATTTACGAACTCCGGTTGACAGTTTAATTTAGGGAATCTAATGACATATAAAATCCCTAATATTTTTGGTGTCGTTGTCGAGGAGTTGCAAACAGTCCAGGTAATATTTTGCTTTGGTAGGTTGAGTTTTAGTAGATTAATATTTGTGGTAAGATTTGGAGGGAAACTAGAGGGAAGAAAGGAAGGTAAGACGTGAGTGAAGAGCCACACATCCACTTTGGTTGGGTTGCTCTAAAGTCTATTTTTCTCTAATTGATTTTCTAGTTTCCTTTTCATATGTGTAGAATTAAAGGTAGGACCCACAGTCTCATTTTTCTTTCTTTTTCTTTTCAAGTGTGTCTTCCTTTAGATTGATGCATGAAGAGAAGAGAATCCTAACCTGTGTGAATAGAGAACTTGGTGACAATGGGATCTTAGTAACATGGTGGTGCTTCGAGTCCATGATTGGTTTGCTTGCTTTTGTTTTAAGCGTGTTTCCTTCTTATTTCTTTAGGATTTTTAATAATAATTCCATACACTAATCCATCTGCATGACAGGGATTAGCAACCAACAAAGAAATATTCAAGGATGATCAAGATATTGGAAGAACTCTCTCAAATCTTAGTAGTAGTTGGGATTTCCACATCTCAGGAAAAAATCTTGACAGTAGCCAAGAACTTATCAGTCTCTCCAGAAGTGATAGAAAAACAACATCCACAAGAAGATCTTCACCCTTGTAAACTTGTCAAGGAAACTGAAGAATCATGGACCACATCCATTGGAGAGAAACCATTTAACCTGAGATTGAATAATTTTTGACATGCCTATCTGCAGATCCTCTAAGCACAAAAGATGATAGTCATCTAATGCTAGAATATCCGCATGGCACGAGAAAGGAGGATATGCCAAATGAGCCAAATAAAGAGGTAAACCAAGAGAATTTTGATTTTGTTGAAAGTTGGTTTCAAGAAATTGTAAGGACATACCACTCCTTCATTCTTCCTTACTTCTTGACATCATCATTAAAACAACTAGTTCTTCATACTCAGGTATGCATTGAATATTATATTCTAAACTTGAGTATGAATGCATTTTTATACTTGTTGCGCACATGTTTACATTGGAAATACTCATATCTTGGAGGAGAGGAATTTATTTTTCTCAAGTAGAGTAGGATAATAAATAAATAAATAAATGTTGCATATAAGTTAGTTTAGTTCTACAATATGCTGCAACATCTTTCTCATTTGTTTTGTATAAGTGGGGATATTATCAGCTAAAAGTTAATTAGTTGAAAATGGGAAATCTATGTATTTCATATTTTTGTTGGGGTCTCTTTCAGTTGCATATTGTTTTAATTAAGATTTCCACTCAATCTTATTTCCAACTACAGCATGGTTCAACTATTACTTTTCTTTCCCACTATTTATTTATGATAGTTAGATTTGTTTCTAGTTTTTGTTTTTAATAAAGTAAGCTATGACCATTATTTTGGAATCTTATGTGAAGTTGAAATTGATTGCATTGCAACATTGTCTAGTATTTGATACCAATTGTTTAGTACCATATTTCACCTGACCAGTATCGAGAATTCTGGTACCAATTTTCTATTTTACAAGAAAAAGCACGATTCAAGGATATTGTTCATTTGGAATGCTTAAATACTGGAAAAACATTTTCAAAAGCAGAAAATACATCTTCATCAACAGAATGGAACACTTGGGGGAGTATTTGATGTTATCTTTCTTTTTGCATTAAGTAGTTAATAATTATGCATTCATGATTTATCATTAAGACCATTATTTCATGAATATGATAGAATAAACAATCTTTTTCGTAGAAGTTGAATCAAATGATAATTCCAAACTATTCATGGCTTATATATCTTTTCTATTTTAGAATTTCATTTCTCTTATTCATATAGATTTATGATTATCTATACAAAACAATTGCTCAAAATATAGATACCAAATCATATTAAGGGGATTAAAACAAAGTTAAGAGGTCCATACAATGATACCAATGAGAAAAAATCAAATTGAATACTATAACCATAACACCAAAGCATGATCTCCAAGCATCTTTATTAAGACTTGCAAGAGAATTAATGAAGTCTCTACTCATAGTGGAACACTACTTTAAAGGTGAAAGAATACATGAAAACTATGATTAGTAGGGCCTTAGGTGTTTTTTGGTTATTCGTTGGCAACCTCATCCATCTCACATTAAAAATGACTCATTCATGTTATGTCCTGTGAGTGCCTTATGAGTCCAAGACATTATGTAGGTAATCTAAGTCACTCTGAAAGGTGTCATCCTATGCCTTTAAGGGGCTTTCTAAAGTTTCTTCCCCATCTACCAATTGCAAAAGAAATGTCCATGATGTAAACTAGAAATGGCAGGAAACATGGGACTAGAGACTTCAGTGTAAAATAGGTTTAAGAGGTTAACCTGTCAAGGCTATGGACGGTTGCTGGCAGCAAGTACTGAATTGTGGTACCACTAAGAAAACCCATCGGAGCTATGGATGCTCATGGGAAATGGCGCATTATGCCTAAAGAAGTGTCAACCAAACCAAGGCTTTTTGTCTATGCGCATGATGGCTACTCTATAGTGTTACAATCAAAAGGAAGCATGTGTGGATGAAGTCAAGGGTAAAAACGAACTCCATAAATTTGCTACTAAAGAATGGCCTTAAGGTAAAATTAATACCTCTATCATTAGTTTTTCATACTATATCTAAGATCTAATTATCTTAAAAGTGGGACCTATGATCATTTAGAATTAATAAAACTCAACTTCACAGCTTATCTGTAATACTTGGATAACTATAAACTTTGGGATTTGGTTAGTAATGACTAATTTTTCTTTGGTTCATCATTTGTTGTGATCATAAGAAATCCTCCTTTTCTAGAAAGAAGGAGACTCCTTAAATTTATAAAAGGTATATTTCTTGAGCATAAGACTGTTAAAAATTGATGAAATCATATGTAATGAGTGATTTGGAATTTCTTTTATGATTAGTGTTAATTATACATCATTTTAATAAATTTGAGATGATTTTTTTTTTAGTATTCATCTCATTAGTTCCATTTTTTTCAGGTTCCTTTGTACTAGAGCCATCTCAGCAACCCTCCTCACTTCTTCAGTACCTCACCTTGTTTGCATGAGGACATACAAAACCACAGGCGTCGGGGAGTGGTTGTTGGGACCTTTTCGACATCTTCTGTTCATTCTCTTCAGCTTCCTTTAACAGGCTAGATTGGAAATCATCAACTCCAGCTCTTCTAGATCATTTAGGACTCTCATCCTTAGTCTGCCTCATCTTCAGTTTCACACCACTTCCATTCAAGCTTGTGGTACAAAATAAAATTAAAAAGGAATACTTGAGGTGAAACATGTTTAAAGGCTCTTTAACTCATTAAAATTTAAGGAATCTTGATGATTAACCACTTCCTATTCCATAAATATTCACCTTTCCTAAAACCACCATTAAACCCCCTATTTCCAAATCTATCCATGCATATTCTAATAAGACCATAAGAATGAAAACCAAAGTATTGTGGTACATGAATACAAAACAATATTTATAGTGTCTTCTCCTTGTACATCATAAATCATTCGCAAAATCATCATTCGAATGCTCTCAATAAGAGGATGAAGTCATTGTCATTTATTTAAGAAACGAACCGTGAAGTGAATAATGGTATTACAAATTTTCCAACCCTTATCTTCATCCATACCTTATATCATCCACCATCCCTTCCTAGTCCATAATTTGTTTGTCCTTGATTTTTTCTGCCTTGTTGTGAAACATATCAAGTCTATGATGGCCCATGAAAGTTTACCTTTAATAACCTACACTAAGAAAAAATGTCATAGGCGAGGATTTTGTTTGCATGAGGGCATGCAAAGTCTTAGGAATGGGGGAGATGTTGGGCCCTGAATATGTCATATCCTTCAGTATATAAAGTCTCCATTTATAAGTCGTATTCTCACATTTATGATACTTTACATAACAATTATACCATCAACTTCCGTTAAATGAACCTCTTCTACCTTGTGGTTAATTATGATGGATTTATTATCCTTTTATTGGTTAAATGTGTCTTTAACATGGTTTTATCAATGACAATTTACTAATGTGGTTATGTGGCCAAGAAGCGTGTTTGAATATGGATATTTCTACCAACTCAGTGACAATTTGGAAATTCGGTACTTCATTTTGCATCTGCACGAATGGAGAAAAAAGTCAAAATTATAAAATATATTTTTATTTTCTCTAGCATGGTAAATTAGATGACACGTGGACTTAGTAAGCTGGTAAAAGCCTTGGAATATACCCATCTCACATGTGTGGTATCCTAGCACATGATTTAAGCTAGAGCCAAAAATAGGTGATAGTTCTAGAACTACCATGTTTTGTCTCGATTTCCATGTGTTATCACAAAACATTGATCATATAGCCATAATTTACTAGATGGATCGGAGTACACCATGTAGGGCCAATTTTACCATAGTAAAATTGCTTTCACTGTAAGAAATTACTTAATAAACCAAACTTGTTAAGTCATTTATAATTAAACCCATGAAGAATAATTAAATACGTCATTATTTATTTAATTATATTCTAGGAATAATTAATTAAACCATTGCTTAATTAATATGCCTTCTCACATTTGACCCAATTATGATAAATAAATAGATAAACCATTAATTATCTTTCTTTTCTCTAGGAATAATTAATTAATCACTAATTAGTTATTATTCCTTGTCAAGTTTGACCAAATCCCTTAGGAATAATTAAATAAATCATTATTTGTTTACTATTCCTTAACCATATATCTTGAAATGATAAATAAATCATTTATTTATTTATTATCTCAAAATAAAAGTTTAAATACTTTTTCACTCTAACAAAATATAATAAAATATTCTAAAAGGTTATTTCTAGAATGGGGCTAATAATATTTTATTATTGCCAAAAATAGGTGATAGTTCTGGAACTACCATGTTTTGTCTTGATTTCCATTCATTATTCGCTTTTGATTATTTTCATTGTTGCACTCACTATTGCAGTTCTAATTATTACCATTGTCGCTCACCATTTTCTTTCCATTTGATTTTTCATTGAGCTCAAACATTTTATTTGTTGGGTTTACACATTATAGAGGAGAGAGACTCTATAAAAGCTAAAGACATTTGAGGATAGCCAAGAATCCATCCCATAGAGGGTGACTGGTAACATTATTTGTTCCCTTCACAGGTGTTTTTTAATAAAACATATTCTTTATATATCTGGTTTCCATTGGGTTATTGGAGTTACTTGCGCTTATTTTACTATTCCATTTTGTTGTTTAACTATGATTGTGCCATAGATCAGGGCTTTGGCAAGTTTTGTTTCTATCATTTGCTACAGATCTACAATGTTTATCAACGATTTTCAATGTTAGGGTTGTTTTTCATCCATGACCTAAAGTGGTTTCTTTTCATACACATTCGAGAAGAAACACAATAACAATTTGGTGACTCCACTACATTTTTAATTATGATCCAAAAACCTGGGTGACCTTCAATTTTCAGCTTAGGGATTTTCTTTTTCAGTCTCTTAATGTTATTTACTAGCTTTCTAACCCTAGATCAGTCAAATTTCTAATTTCCGTAAGTTTTCTAGTCTTTTTTGCAGATCACAGGAACCAGCTATGACAGAGATGGCGAATTTTTCTGAGACTTGCCGACTGAGAATCAAGGAGCAAAAATCGCACTTTTCTGCCCCAAAAGTGTGATTTGGAGGTCCAGAGCGCACTTTCTGGCCCAAAAGGTGTGATATCCCAGGAATCAAGTCAATACTTGTGATTTTTAGGGTTTCTAGGATTTTTTCCCATCTATTTCTAGGTTTTGCTGAGAGTTGTCTGCTAGGTTGGTTGACCACTATCTTACCCCACTCAGGCCTTGATCTACTCTAATTTTCTTGTTGAAGTGGAATTTAGCCCCTTAGGGCTTTTAGTATGCTTCCACCTTTATATGAGGATTTTATTTGAGTAAGAAGTCTATGTTTTTGTAGAGATTTTAGCCATATTTTCCAGATCTGTACCTTCCTATTTCATATCTTCAAAGATAGGTTGTTTCCATCCAAAGTTTCATCTCAAACCTTGTTTGATCATTTGCCTTAGGGTCCCATTGGTTGCCCTACGTTTCACACCCATCTCCCTATCTTTTTGCAATGATTTTCCCCCATGGTTTTTTGTTGTTGCTGCACCACTTTCCAGCAGCATAGTGTCACTTGATCACAATCAGACTGACCCTTAGATCTCTTGGCCTTTTTCATGTGTTTTTAGTTGATTTCACCACCAACCAGCACAATGTTTGCAAACCCAATTTGGGTGGGGTTTAGAAAGTTGATTTGTTGTTCATTTTTTATTTTTAATTTCAGTTTATTTCAGCAATCTTTTTCTTTTTTCAAACATTATCTAGGCTTAATTAATAAACACACTTACACACACAAGCTCACCTTAAGCGAAGGGCACTTGGTTTACACCGACAAGCCAAGACTTAACGTAATTAATTTATATCCACACACAGATACAAAAACATCTTGTTGATCTCCCTTCACCATTTTTGTGTCACTTATGTCTTATAACCATTGCACCACCAAGGCATTTGTCACGAAGAGTCTTAGGCCTTCATCCCCAATTTCTGCTTTGGCATAATCGAGTTCATATTCCCCCAAGTCCCCATTATGACTGTTATTCTGGTTCATCTGATTCCTCATCTGATTTCAAGCCTTCTTCACCACATACTGTCATCATGTCAGGACCCACTACAGGTGCAGGAAACCAGCCTGGTGTTGGCTCCGGTTCTACCCCAGTGGTCACATCTAGTGGAACAATCTAAAGAACTATTCCGACAGCTCCCGTGCTACCTTTCATGACTAGGTTAAGCCTCCCGGATTTTAGCCATTTGATCGATGACCCTATACACCACAATGGTAGTTGGCCAGCTATGCTGACTAAGCTTCCCTCTGACATTCCCAAGTTTGAGGGTAATTCTAGAGAGGACCCCCCAATCACATCTACTCCTTCCATATGTGGTGTTTAGCCAATTCCATCACCGATGATTCCATTCGTCTTTGGTTGTTCCAGCACACGCTTACTGGAGATGCTGCGAAGTGGTATGTTGACCAGCCCGCCACCTCTCATTCCATTTTTGCAACTCTTGCTAAAGCGTTACTCTCATATTTTCAATTACCTCTCCAATATGACACTAGTACGAAGCTCTTGACCACATTCCGTCAGTCCTCTGCCACTTGTCTTTCTGATCATGTCTAGGAATGGCGTAGAAGGAGGAGCATGTTCCATACTCTGCCCTTCGAATACTGTGCCTACCTCGTTTGGTTCCTTAGAACTCTTTTAGTGCCTATTTCCAAATATGTCACATCTCATTTTCCTAAGACAGAGAAAGAGGCTCTCCAGACTGCTCTCATATATGACTGGATTTATGCTCAATCCAATTATGTCTATACCTTTATACCAGACCTCCCCCATCCTAGTGGTGCCAATGCACTAGGGGCATCTCACACCATCGATGGTATCGTTGGAGCTATTTTACAACCTTCACCATACACTCAGCAGAGTTATGGCTATCCGCAGGGGGGCACCAGTTCCTCCAACACTTATGCCCCTCCTGCCATCAACGTGTATTCAGGACAAAACACCTCTTATACATTTACCCAACCACATTAGTAAATTTCAGGGCCAGCTAGTGCTCAACATGTTTACCAGACCATTGCCCCTTCACCATCTTATACCTATGCACCGTCGAGAGCTCCAGCCCCTTAGGAATTAGCACCGTAGCCTCCAGTGCATTTTCAGCCCCAGCAGCTGATGAGCCTCGGTATTGCAACAAGAATGTCGCAACTCCCAAGGCTACTGACTTTAATTATCAACCTTGGTTTCGTACAAACTTAAGAGGTATTAGCACTATATGTGCAGCATACAATGTGTCATTCCTTTTCTATCATGAGAGAAAAGAAATGATGCCTATTTGCAGGAATGAAAGACTGAATTTAAAAATGCTTGTAAAGTAACATGAAATCCTCTATCTACTTATTAACACACTTTGCTTGCAAAATAACCTTATTTGTCACATGTGAAGTTTTAACAAATCTAAGCATGAAATCTGATCTAGGGAGTACTAACAACTGTGTGCATGTATAAATACAAAAGAACTCATTTTTTTAACCTTTTTTCTTTATAAATGTAAATGCTAATCTTTCCTTGATCTTTGGCAGGGGAGACAGGTGTGGAGGAAGAGGGTTAAAATGGTCTTGATGGCATGGAGGTCAAGTAGAGCCCTAATCCCAGCTTCAAGGATGATTTTTCTCAATTCTGGCTCAAAACAAGCTGCTATAGGATGTACTGTACAGGACTAGTTCTCCTACAGGATCCCCTAGTTCTCCTACAGGATCCCCTGTTTTACTACAGGATGTTACAGATTTACTATACGAAATTATAATTCATCAAATGACCAAGAAAATAAAATCTTAATTGGATGGGAAAATTTTTATTATTGAATAGGATGTCTTAGGTCCCCATTCCAAGTGGAATCATTCAAAATACCTTTGTTAACCCATGCTAAAAAATAGTAGAAAATTACTAGTCGAAAATCTAGAAATTCGAGAACTAGTGAGTTAGTAAATCTATAAAATGCCTAACCTAATCAAGTGCAAATGCAATGAGGTAATTTTTATTATGAACTAGAATTTTTTTGTTATATAATGCAAGTGGAACCAACTCAATTGAAGCTCATTAGCATGCTCTAAAAAATAGCAGAAATTTGTTGTTCTTTGCCACAAAAGAATTCCAGAAATCTAGATTTGGGAATAAGAAAGCTAATCCAAGTACCTCAATGATCACTATGACCTTCCAAATATTTTTCAAGGATGAAATGATTCTTTTGATCCTACAAAAGAGCTTACATCAACCATTTAACCCAATCCTACAACAAGAAATCATTAATACTAAATGCGGAAATGGAAAGATATAAGAACAAGAGATGCATGTGAATAAGAAGTGAAAAGAAGAAAAGAACATTATACAAAAGGGATCTGAGGCTCCTGGGATGGCAAAGCCCAAGGAAAATAAGAGGCCTATGGAGGAGACCAAGATTTAGAAGTTGAACATGACACCGATATTCATTATTTTCATCAATACAATTACATCCCTGCAAGAAAATACAATGGAGCTGCAAAATATGAGTTCTCTCCACAAGAACACTAATGAAAATCTCTCTCTAGAGGCAAATTCGACTTGGTACTTATACAAAATTATTAGGAATGGTTCCCAATGAATGGAGGAAGCTTTCCCCACCAAAATCCCTTGATTAGTGGATCTGGTTCCCAATACTAGGAATCTGCATCAAATGATAGGGAACACATTCCTAGATTTTCTCAATCATTGGAGTTCCACAATCTGTGTCATAATTCCATAATACCTTGTTGATTTATTATTTAATATTAATCCTCCTATATTAGAGAGAAAATCCCTAAATTATCTCCTCCTCCAAATCTTCAAGATCTGCCCAATATTCTCATAATATTCCACAAAAATAAATAATATTAGACATAAATATGCAATTATTCATAAACTTTCCTAATGAATATATTAAAGTCAAAAATACATTATCTAATTCAAAAAGAGAGGTTTAATGTGTTGAAGGTTAATCATATGGGCCTTAATTTATGTTTAATTCAGAGGCGTGAGCCTTAATTTATGTCTAATTTAGAGGCTCATCATACCCCCCTACTGAAAGTGTTACTCATCCTCTGAGCAACTTAGTGATCTGATTGTGCCTCATTCATGGCCCTGGTGGCCTCTCTCTTGTGCATTAAGAATCTTGGTTGTAATTTTTGCAAGGACAAGCCCAAAAACATATTTGTGCAAAGAAAAATCATTATTTCCTTGAGACCATTAGCTTGCCTTCTTCTTTTCTTTTGTGGCCTAGATTATTACCTAATGGCCTTGGAGTTTTCTGTTTTGATTAGATCTCTCTAGGCACTGCCTTTTTTTGGTTTTTAGCACAATTTGTTCCTTTATTCCATCTTGTAGCAACATTCTACCTTCCTGTAGTAGTCATTCCTTCTTCCTTCAGAGTCTTTTAACTATATGGGAGTGATAAAAAATGATGTAGGTTTGTGAAAATGGAGAGGATGCTCTGTTTGTTTTTTTCAAGAAATTTTTAGGGTGAGACAAAGTGTAGTGTTTGTTCTTGAAAATATGAAATGGGATGGATGAATGATGGATAGATAATGAATATGAAGTGGATGGAGGGCTTGAAGTGTTGTGGTGACTTGGCCTTTGCAAAAATTTCTTCTTTTAACTGTTGACCTCATTCCTTGAAATCATCACCCTTCATAATTTGACTTTTCAACATTGCATGAGTGAAGGAGTGAGTTGCAATTCACTAGTTGAAGGTGGCTGAGACTACTGACCCATCCTTAGCTTATAAAACCTCATATCTTATGTATTGACAAAAAATTTCTAACTATAATATGCTCAAGAGAAGAGGTCAAGAATATTGCATACCTATACCTACCTGATGGTTGTTGGAGAGACATGCATGCTACTACTAAGTTGATGTTGTTGTGCTTCTTTTGACTTAGGTACATCTTCTTGACTGTGTTTTTCTTTTTTGTTGATCTTATTTTGCTGATGGGTTGTCTTCTTGTTGATCGTAGGTGATGGCTTCCTTTGTTGTTGCTAAGCTCTGGAGGAATTTCATTTTTCCTGTAGTTATGCTTCTCCTCTTTTGATCATGGTGCTGAGGGTTAGGCTTGGAGCATGCTGTTACTTCCAAATAGGTTGTTGTAGCTTCCTTTTTTTTTAACGTTTGTGTCCTTTCTCTATTGGAGGGTACATAGGTATTGGAATGAGTGGAAGGTATGGCCATAGAGTGACATGGTCATGATGGGTGTTGAATGAGATGTGTTGAAGTCAATGTCCTTTTTTCCTATCCCAAAACAGGCCAGCATCATAATTTTTCCATCGAACTACCTTTCCTATAGATTTTCAGAACTTCCTGTAGTACTACAGGAAACTCCTGTAGTAATTTAGGACAACCTTTTGTAGCATACTTGTTTTGTCAGTATCTCCCAAATGGTATAATGGATTGACCTAAAACTTTCTAAACATGTTTCCATCATCATTATGCACTTCCCCATAAAAAAATTTGGCCAATGGATGCACAAATCTCGAGAAAATCTAAAAATGGATGAAGTTGATGGAGACCGATTTTTTGGAAACTGTGCACTAGAATTTTTTGAAATTGATTGGGCATGTTACCATCATCCATATACATCTCCCCATGAAACAAATTTTTAAATGGATGCATGGTTTTCAAGTTATGGCAAAAACAAATTTCTGCTCTATTTATTTTTGTTTCATGTAGTAAAACAGAGCCTTCGTGTAGTATTTTGGGACAACAAGGAAAATGAGTGGTAGAAGCTTGGGAATGATGAGTGGATGGTGGAAATAGATGAGGGTGATGGATTGGCATGGCCTTGGTCCTGTTGGAGCATTTGAGCAAAGGAGGAGAAAGTCAAAATTTGACTTCTTTTGACTAGGTTTGACCTATTTTTTCTTTTCTTTGGTGCCAACTTGTTTTTGTTCCTTGTAGATATTGGAGAGCACCTACATTCATCAAAGAGATACATGGAGCAAGGAATTTTTTTATCTTTTATTTTTTTTCTCTTCTAGGCCTACTAGCCGCCTCAATGAGGTTTTCAACTAGTAGGTCTGCTTAGGCGCCTCAAATGACGTTTTCACCTAGGATCTTTTCTTTTTTCTCTTTTTGTAATTTTTCCCAACCCATCCACTTCCTTATGGAGGTTTTCAATCAATGAGACAATCTGAGGCACCTCAAAGGAGGTTTTCAACTAAGATTTTTATTTTTTTCTCTTTTTTTTCATTTTCTTTTTCTACCCTACCCTACTTGAAAAAAAAAAAATCACTTTAAAGTATAAGAATACTTCCAATGGAGCCATGTGCACATCAAGATGACAAAAAAAAATTGATGTGTAGGCTTGAAATGTATGCTTTGACATGCATCTGGATTTCAAAGACCAAATTATTTGACTTTGAAAGAATCAAGCATAGTTGAAGAAGAGAGTCATGCACCATCTTGTTGATTTTCTAGAACCAAACCTCAATATAACTTTGATGTCCTTGGTTTTCTTGCTTATCTGGATCATTCTTCATGTCTTCTTCTACCATTACTTTCAAATCTTCCTCTTTTCGCTGATTTTTCTCTTGAATCCATGGAGGATTTTATGGTAACCATGAGGGAGCTCTCTTGATCTCTGATTTTGATGTCTGTTCTTCATCAAGTGTAGCCCATGATTATGTGGTCTTCTCATTTGAATCTTCTTCTTCTGGATGTGGTCCTTCAATGATATCAAGATAATATCTTTTTTGCAATACTCTTTCTGAGTTATGGTGAATACCATTGATCACAAGAGGAGATGTTTGGAAGTGTTGTACCTCAACATTGTAAGAGGGTTGAGCTACTTCAATGTGTGGGTTTGTAAATGGTGGTATAGGTAGTTGTGGGAGTGGATATTTGAGATGGATGTGGTTGGGGTTGTGGTTGTGGTGGAGATGAATGGTGGGGATAGCATGGATTTGGGTATGGAGGATATTGAGGAAAATACTGAGGATATTGTGGATGGATCCAAGGAAAGAGTGTGTTCCAATTACTTTGAGGTGGATATGCATAACCTTGAAATTGTGAATTAGGCTCTTGTAACATACTAGGTTGACTAGGCTGCCATGGTCCTCTTGGAGCTACATAAAATAGTTGCATTGGAAATTGACTTGCTCCATTGTCCTCTTGGTGAACTTCCTTCAACCTTGGTAATGAGGAGTAACATTTAACATGATGTGATTCTGCATGGACAACACGAATATCAGCATCTTCTTTTTTCTCATTTTGTATTCTTAACATTTCTATTTGTTCACTTATATTGCTAAGAATTTATGTTTTAAAGTTATCAAGAAAATTTCCAAGTTTAACTTGACTTACCAATCTTGATGTTGATTTACCTACTCTTTCCCTTCCTCTTGATATTTGTCTGCATGTTTCAAAAATTTCTTCAAATGATAATTGGTATACATCACCTCTACTCATTAGATCAAGGAGATTAATCCATTCATCCCTAATTGTTCTAAGTAAGAGGTTTTTTAGTGCGTCGAATCCTAAATGATGTAGTTTTTCCCTCTTAACATTATACATGAACATTTTTATTAGATCCTCTAGACTCATCTTCTTTTTTATTCATTCTGAAGATTTCTTCTTTAAGATCATGTTCTTTATATTTTTCTAGAAATATATTTTCCATATCATTTCGTGATCTTATTGAATTAGTCCCTAAACTCATGAACCATTTAAGAGCTCTATCCTTCAATGTTGCTGAAAACAATCTCATTTTTTGAGTTTTTAATAAGTAACCATAAGATCTACAAACAATTTCAAATTCAAAGAGAAAGGTTTCTAGATCCTCTGACCTTAGACCATGAAATTTTGGAAGAAAAGATGGAGGGATGTTCTTCATGTGCACACTACCATCAGTATCTTGAATGGGAAATCTGAGAGGATCTTCCTCATTGTCATCATCTCCATCCATTTCTTATACATTCTTTGCCATGTTATTCTTCGACTTGCAAAAGTGAATGGTGATGTGGCTCTTATTGCACCACGTGATCAAATGGGCGGGATGAGTTGGTGTTGGAGATTTTTTGTTTTTATGATTGAATGAAAACACTAATGCAATTCACTTCTTTATTTTTGAAATGAAATATACATAATGCAATTTTTTTTTGTTTTTTTTGCATAACTAAAAAGAAATGAATCAACTAGGGAAGAAAACAATGCATACTTTGACACCTCCTCGGCAACGAAACCAAAAAGTCATGAGCCTCGATATCACAACAAGAATGTTGCAACTCACAAGGCTACCAACTTTAATTATCAACCTGGGGTTCGTAAAAACTTAAGAGGTATCGCACTATATGTGCAACATACAATGTGTCCTTCCTTTGCTATCATGAGAGAAAATAAATGCTGCCTATTTGCAGGAATGAAAGACTGAATTTAAAAATGCTTGTAAAGTAACATGAAATCCTCTATCTACTTATTAACACACTTTTCTTGCAAAATAACCCTATTTTAACCCTATTTGTCACATGTGATGTTTTAACTAATCTAAGCATGAAATATGATCTAGAGAGAACTAACTACTATGTGCATGTGTAAATATAAAATAACTCATTATTTTAATCTTTTTGCTTTATAAATGCAAATGCTAATCTTTCCTTGATCTTTGGTAAGGGAGACAGGTGTGGAGGAAGAGGGTTAAAATGGTCTTGATGGCATGGAGGTCAAGTAGAGGCATAATCCCAGCTTCAAGGATGATTTTTCCCTATTCAGGCTCAAAACATGCTGCTACAGGATTTCCTACAAGATGTACTAGTTCTCCTACAGGATCCCCTAGTTCTCCTACCGGGATCCCTGTTTTACTACAGGATGTTACAGATTTACTATACGAAATTATAATTCATCGAATGACCAAGAAAATAAAATACAAATTGGATGGGAAAAATTTTGTTATTGACTAGGATGTCTTCGGTCCCCATTCCAAGTGGAATCACTCAAAAAGACCTTTGTTAACACATGCTAAAAAATAGCAGAAAATTACTAGTCGAAAATCTATAAATTCGAAAACTAGTGAGCTAGTAAATATATAAAATTCCTAACCTAATGAAGTGAAAATGCAATGGGGCAATTTTTGTTATGAAATAGAATTTTTTTTTATCTAATTCAAGTGGAAACTCGATTGAATCTTGTTAGCATGCTCTAAAAAATATAAGAAATTTATTGTTCTTTGCCACAAAGGAGTTCTAGAAATCTAGATTTGGGAATAAGAAAGTTAATCCAAATAGCTCAATGATTACTATGTGTCATGCAGAAAGAGTCAATTTTGCGGACAAAACCAACCTCCCTAGAAGCTTAAGGCTTTCTAGTGACAAACAAGACAATTAAGAACAATCCTTCTCTAAATATGCATTTACCATATAAGAAATCAAGTGTTTAGATCCTACCTGTAGTCCAACGCTGTTGTAGTAGTCCAGCCTCGTCGATCCGGATGAGCTCCTCCTTCTCTTCGAAACCTGCATTCACTAACAATCAAACGATTAAATAGCACCTGAATATCTCATAAAATAAAACATATTTAACATACAGACCAAGGAGTATATGAAACAACTCATAAATAACAAATTGTTGAGAAGAATGGACTTATTTGTATTAATAGGAAACAAAAGAAACCATTACAACCTGAGCCTTGGTGTTGTGCAAGTTCCTCCCAGGGTCCAGCAAGAGTTTTCCTTTACTTTGATCAGCTCACCCACTTCCAAATGAAGTCAAGAAAGGATGGGAATCTCTCCTCTCAAGCTCTATAAGGGAGTCCTAATCTCAGCAGCATCTACCCTTAGGAATGTTCAGCTTTCAACCTCCCCTCCCTCTGGCCCAATGCCTGTATTTATAGTGCTCTAGAGGAAGTTAATCAGGTCCACCATCAATGGGATAAGCCCCTCTTTGGATGGGTTAGCTCCCCTCTTGATGGGATAAGTTCCTCTTTCATAGGGATACATGAACCATCTGGAGGCGCTCAATACACGTCAAACAAGCTTCTAGAATGCTCTAGAAATGAACACAAGTAACTTTTTTGGAGTGAAACTTGCGCCTTTTGACCTTTACAGGAGTACGCACCCATTGCTTTACAGACAGAGCGTACAAGTACGCAGGTATTGTGAACTTGAGGTGCGTACACGCAGGTAAGGCTAAGAGAAACTGCGTACCCAGAGATAATTGACTTTAAATGACTTTTCTCTCTTTCTTGGAGTTTGACATGAAAAGCAGAGGCATGAAACTTGCCAAGGAGGATAGTATGACAGTTGAAGGAGCCATACTAACTGTAGATAGTCATGATGACAATTTTTAGTGTAACAGATTGCCCCCTAAAGTGCGACACCTGTAGTAGATTTAGGGTTTCATATCATCTAGGAAGGGTGAAGTACTTTATCATTTCAAGGATTATCTTGTGGAGAGCCTGGTCAGAACCTGCAAATATTCAACACAAAATACATATATAAGATGATATCATCGCTGAGGTAGGCATTCCCATACTCAAATTGAAAACTTTAACTAACAATCTAACTACTGCTCTGATACAGGAATGATTTTGCAGTACATCATAATCATAAACACATGTAGACACAGTATGGACGCAGCCATCTGTTTATGATTAGTCTACTATATAATGAATACAAAACTCCTCGCAGCCTGGATGGTGGAAACTAGATCTAGGGTCTTCATTTCTACTTCCCGAATTGGTACGATTCTATCCATGCGAATAAATGAGTTGATGTCGAACATGGTAGAAACCACTTGATTACCAGTCAATGATGTAAACTGTTAACAAGTGTGAGAGAGACCACCAGTGATGTCAATGGTTCTCAAAGTACCCAGTACAATCCATGAGATGCGAATGAATGGGTTGATGTCGAACATGTCACAAAATCCTTCGATCGAAAGTCAATGATGTAAACTGTCGTCAAAGGCGAGAAACCTGCCATTGATGCATGCAGACTTCAAGGTACTGACGATTTCTAAGTCATCTCTCTAGATAATGTGCTGATGTCGATAGAAAGCGACCCGTTGCAGGCAAGCCCACAACACGAAATCATAGTTCAAGTTGAAGAAATGTTGCTGTAAGGACTGACTCAGGGATGGTCAAAATGGATGACAAGTATTTTGCATATGAATGGTTTATTTGCAGAGACCTCTTGAACACATAACGACACGACAGATGGCTTGGCGACGATTGACCCAAAGTTAATACCCAGAAACGGTTGAAGACTTTCAAAGTGGTTTAATCAACTTTAAGACAAAGGATTTCCCAACCCAGGTGAATGAAAAGTGTCGTGTTCAAGAGTGGTAATAAGATTTTTTCTGTGACAAAGGATAACAAATAGGCTCATTCTTTTCTCTTTTCCCCCACCATTTCTGGCAAGTACCTCTTTATTTTTTACAAGCTTGAGGAGGATAACATATGCTTGATTATAAGCTCATCCTTCGGATGAGTCCAACTTAGTTTAGATTCGAACCCTAAGAAGGAGTGGTCTGTTCCTGTTTGTAATCGAACAGGTCCTTTACTGTGAAATTTTAACGAGTCCAGTATAGGAGAAACTCGGCGTTTTTCAATTTTAGAGAGTCTGAAAAAACTAAAGAAGACTCCAGGGTTGAACTTTTTTGTAAATTTGTGTCTCCCAAGCCCGAAAAAGTATAAAATAATACTTGAGAGAACCGCTTGATCTTGAGACCAAGGAGTACTTTCATGATTAGTGTCTCTGACCTGAAAAGTAAAAAGCGATCAAGGGCACGTCATTTTATTTCCAGTATCGAATTTGAAACGACAAAAATCCGGCAATCTTTTCATGTTTTTACGGTCAGAAAAGGGCTATAAGAGGACCGTCTTTTAATTCCATTTTAACGAGTGTAAAAGAAACGCTCGGCAATCTTTTCATGTTTTAGGAGTCAGAAAAGGGCTTAAAAGATGACTCTGATGTCTTGGTTCGTGAAAAATAATAATTTTCCCTGAAAGTCCTTTTGTCCTGCACAAAAACAACACATTACTCATACCTGTTTAAGATAGGCAAAAATACATTGAAAAATATCCTTCCATGGTGAAAAATAAACAAACTTAGCATTCATTTATCCAAAAAACCTATAAAAAGACCTTTTACCATGTCATTTTTACCATTTTACTGTTGAGGGAGAGAAAAGGGCTTTTGGCAAGAAACTTCCCGTGGACTTTGCGGAGAATCCGACCGTCGGAATCGAGCGCCGTCTCTTTCAGGTATTTCACAACATCCTCCTCTTTGTTTTCATCCGTTTAGAATTTCATTTCAGGTCCTAGTTTGATTTTTTGGGGGTTTTGGGGTTTCAAGATCCGCTTTTCGGGGTACGCAGGTGCCCCATGGGTGACCTGCGTACCCCGACATTTTCTCCATTGGGAAAATGGCGGGTGTACGCAACCTACCTTCAGAGCAGTTGCGTACCCACGCTCTGTTTCTGAAGGCGGGATGCGTACTCCGCGCAAAGCATTTTTAAACCCCCAAATCTCAAATTTGAACCATTAATTTCTGATTTAGTGAATTCTAATGGATGTTTTCTGGTGTGTAGATTGCCCACCATGCTTGATTGGCGCGAAAGAGAACACGAAGAAGTTGATTTAACCGCAATAGATCATCAACCTTCCATTGATGCTTTGAAGGCATGCGGTCTCTACAAATACTGGGCCATACCTGGCATGAGGGCCCAGGTGCGATTCTTAGAGTGGCTGGTTGAAAGGTGGAACGTTCAAGATCAATGCTTTTACATCGGAGGGCACCAGCTCGAGATAGAGCCCTCAGAAATATATTTTCTCACTGGTTTGCCTAATAGGGGCGAGCAACTGTCTCTGTTCGGGACTAGGCCGGGTGGCCAATCCCTTGCTAGTCTCTGGCTAGAGTGGTGCAATAATCAAAACCAGGAGAAGGGGATAGAAATCAAATACATATCCCGACCTGAACTTATGGTAATTGCCTTTACAGTTACCAGACTCTGCGGCGCAGCCGCTTTGCACATTGCCACCGGGTCCCAAATGCGGATGGTAATTGATTGCTTCCGAGGCACCATTTTCAACTGGTGTGACGCTGTGTTGGCCAATATGAAGGGCCAACTGACTAGGGCAAAGAACGGGAAATTAAAGACCTTTGGGTATGGGCCTTTAGTTGTGAGCTTTGCCCTAGAGAGAGTTCCGATGCTGATCCCGCAGCATCTCACTGTTGAGGTTGGGCCTCCTCGGGAGCCAAAGTTGATGCGATGGGTTGTGGTGATGGCCCGGCATCCTGATGAGGGAGCGGGAGTTGTCTGATTTCCTGCGGGTTACTTTCACTGGTTGGAGGACCAGGTCTTTGCGATCCAGGATTTTCCTTATGCCGGAGTGGATTTTCGTGGTGATCCGGACATGGTTCTTCCACAGGGAGAACAATGGGACGACAGAGGTACTTCATTTTTCACAAGTTTTTAAATTATCTATTTTTTTTTTGTTTTTATATATCGTCTCAAAACTGACAGTAAAAATTTTCAAAATGCAGATGTAGGTCCACGGCGTCCAGCCAATCTCCGGCCTTTCGAGAGGAGACAACCAGTTGCACCGGCACTGGTCCCACAGGACGCGGCTGCAAAGACCTTAGCTGAGTTGGAGCAGGATCTAGAGCGTCTGACGGCGGATATACCAGAGACTACTATAGATGATATTCCTATCAGACTTCAGCGTTATGTAGTCGCAGTCCCAAGACCTTTTAGGAGGTTCTTGTGTAGGGTAGCCCGTGCAGTGGTGTTGTATAGGGAGCACCACCAGTGATTGGATGGTCACTTTGTAGACACATGTGACATTTTGGTTTTTTGTACTTATCATTTTTGCCGATCATAAGGTGTTTTTCAACCTATGATCGAAGACGATGTATTTTTGACACACTCCTATCTATATATATCATTATTACCGGCTTATCTTGTTAAACATGTGTGATTAAATGTTAATGTTTTTAAATTTACATGTATGATTATTGCAAACATCTGTCTAACATTCGAGAAGCAATTGCATCTGCTAATGTATTAAAAGACCTTGGAATATGTTGATATTCAATGTAATCAAACTCACGTTCCAAGAGACGCACTCTCAAAAATAACCTTAATAACACTGGATTTCTAATGGCATAAACTCTATTAAGCTGTAATACAACGAGTTCAGAATCTAACCTCACTATCAAACTTCGAATCCCAAATGAAATGGATTCAGATAATAACTCAATCACTGCACTGTATTCTGCAATGTTGTTTGTTGTTTGACCGAGGCTCACCCCATGCATAGAAACTAACTCGTCAGAGGGCGAATAGATAACCCAAGCTGCGGAAGAGATATTCTGTGTATTACGACAAGCACCATCAGCAAATCCAATGTACGTTTGGAGAGGCATCGACATCTGCAAACATCAAGGGTAAAACCAAGATAAGCAGAATAACGACGAAAAACACACTTTCTAAGCTAAGCACACTGTCTATACTATTAAACACACCAGCTAGAAAGAAAAATTAACCTAACTAACTTAACTAAAATCTTCACACCCATCATTTAAGCATAGTACCTCTTTAGGTAAAGTCCATTTCTGGGTTTACCCAAAGAGTCCCCGTCAAAGTCAACCAGCTCATAGGCCCCTTTTGCTAGCTTTCGCTTAACAATGTAGGGCCCATGCCACATAGGAACGAATTTTCCAGCACCTAATTTATCGTTAGCTTGATCATACAATAGCACTAGGTCTCCTTCCGAAAAATTTCGAGGGGTCACATTTCGATCATACTGAGCTTTCATTCGTTTTGCGTGAGTCTCGATTGCCAGTGCAGCATCGCGTCGAGTCTCATCTAATTGAGCTAAGTATAATAAACGCTTCTCCTCTTCGGAAGTAGCTGGAAGTAATTCGACAGCCATTTGAAGTGATGGGATTTCGCATTCAATGGGCAACACAGCTTCCAGACCGTAAACTAGTTGGAAAGGAGTGAACCCTGTTGATGTTTTCACTGAAGTTCGATATGCCCAAAGCGCGGAAAATAACATGTTGTGCCAATTCGACCGATGAATCCCAATGATTCGTCAGATCATGATAACCAAAACTTTGTTGATGGACTCAACCAGACCGTTGGCTTGTGGATAATAAGGAGTTGAGCTATCGTGACGCAAACCAAGCTGGCCTGTAAGTTCTGTCATCATAATGTTTCGAAAATGGTGCCCATGGTCAGTGATTATCGCTTGTGGGACACCAAACCTAGCAATAATGTGATTGAATACGAAAATTGCAGCTGTCTTGCCGTCTGCCTCGAATGTAGGCATCGCCTCGGCCCACTTAGTAAAATAATCAACCGCAAGGATGATATACGCATGCCCCCCGGCCGAGTGAGGGTTACATGTAATAAAGTCGATACCCCATTTGGCAAAAGGACCAACGGCAATTATAGGGTGGAGAGGAGCTGGTGGTGCGCGCATCTTGCGATCAAACACTTGACAGTTGTGGCATTTTCGGACCGCAATGATACAATCTTTAAACATGGACGGCCAGAAGTAGCCAGCACGCAACACCTTCTGAGCTGTGGCATACCCAGACATATGACCGCCACACGCCCCAGAGTGACAGTCATTCAAAACCCTTTCTGCCTCTTCGTGAGTTAAGCAACGTCGGAAAACCAAGTCTGCCCCACGGCGATAAAGAGTATCTCCAATAATTTTGTACTGTTGGGACTGGAATCGAATTTTCCGACGTTCCGACTTTGAAGCTTCGGGCCGAAAGGATTGGGTTTGGAGATAGATGATTATATCCCCATACCACGGATCTAAAGTGCTGATGAGAAACAAAGATTCGTCCGCAATGGGTTCCTCTGCCACAGTTTCCGTGTCAGCACGCGGGAAGTCACACATCAACGCTGCAAAGACTAAAGATTTCTTAGACTTAGATTTTTCAAACTCTAAGTCGAACTCTTGCAGGATAACGATCCATTTAGAGTACTTGCCCCCTAGCAATTGTTTAGTCAAAATGTAAATCATAGGGTTGCAATCCGAAATGACTGTAGTTTTACGGAGAAGAATGTAATGACGAAAACGTTGGACAGCCTGAACGGCTGCCAGGGCCAATTTCTCCACATGCGAATATTTTAGCTCAGTGGGATTTAACGTCCTACTAAGATAATATATCACATGTTCCGTTGCGAATTCATCTTCCTGAACTAACACCATTCCAATAGTGGAATGAGAGGCAGCGAGGTACACAAAGTAGTCTTGGTTGTAGTTGGGAGGATGCAACAACGGTGCATGGGTCAACGCGTGTTTAAGTGCATCAAAAGATTGCTGAGCGATCTCATCCCAAGAGAATTGAGCGTTCTGTTTCAACAACCGTGTAAAACCTTTTGTAACCTCGGCGTAGTTAGGAATGAAGCGGCGTAGAAAGTTTGCTTTCCCCTGCAAACTTTGGAGTTGGCGAAGACTCGAAGGAGGAGGCAACTTGATGATAGCTTCTACCTTCGAGGGATCGACGCGAATGCCGGCTTTTGAAACTACAAATCCCAGCAATCGTCCCACTTCTATACACAGACATTTGTGTGGGTTCAAACGTATACGATAATGCCTTATGAAGATTGTAAATGGACAAGGTGATCAGCTCGATGTAATGAATGAGCAGGCAAATCATCGAGGTACGGTTGCACAATGTGTTTGATGTCATGAAACGCATAAGACATCGCCCTTTGAAAAGTGGCTCTGGCATTCTTAAGCCCAAAAGGTAATTTGCAATAAGCAAATGTCCCCCATGGACAAATGAAAGCCGTTTTTGGTTGATCGGCAGGTAGAATATTGATTTGATTGTAACCGGAAAAACCGTCCATAAAGGAAAATATTTCACTGCCGGCACAATCATCAATTATTTGATCGATATAGGGTGTTGGATAGTTGTCCTTGGGACAAGCACGATTGATATCCCTATAATCGATGCATATTCTTATTGTTCCTTGTTTTTTGTTAACCGGAACAATATTCGATACCCAATCCGTTAAGGGGATCGGATAAATGAAACCTGCTTTCAACAGCTTCTCGACTTCTGCTTTAATTGCAGCCGCTTTTCGTGGGTGAATCTGACGCAAACGTTGCCGGACGGGTTTAGCGTCCGGGTAAGTCTTAATCTCATGGACAACAATTGCGGGATCAATTCCTGGCATTTCCTCATAGGACCAGGCAAACACGTCGCGGAATTCTTGAAATAGGGCCTTGTATATCTGAATCTCATCATCTGAACACGAGGCACCTATATGAATGTTTTCAATGATTTCGGGCTTGACTGAAATGTCAATGGGAACAGTGCGAGATATGTTTCCCAAATTCAGCTCTGAATCAGAATGTTTCATTGGACTCTGAGCTTCCTTGACATATTCAGCTGTAAAAACTGATGAGAAATCGTTTTCAAAACGATCATCCTCAGGAAAAAACGAAGATCTATGATGGAGATCTTCCCATGGTAAATCGTCTACACACAGGACTTCACAAAGTTGTTCGTCAGATGACACAACTTCGGGAAACGCTATTAACTCTGAGGTTGAAGTGAAAAGTGATTCCTCACGGACCACATTCATTTGGTCGATTTTGGTTGAACGCGAGTCGGTAAAAGACTGCACGGTTTCGTAAGCAATTTCATACGGACTCAAAGGCATAGCATCACCAAATGAGTCTAGTTCAGATTCGGAAGGAACGATCCAAGGATCGTCATAGACAATGGTATCTGATGTAATCATATGAATGGATGCGAACGAAGACACGGCGTTGATTGGAGGAAAAGGAAAAGTTCCCAGTAAACCGGCGTCTTTAACTAATCCTACACCAACATCCTTATAAGGGATAGTCGTTTTACCGACATGCTGGATACTCTCTGAAGAGGCTGGGTCGGATGAAAAGTAAGCCAGCTGGTCTATGGTCACGATCTTACCATTATGTGGAAATTTTATTACTCTGAAGACCGATGAGACGACCGTTGTCATAGCGTAAGACCAACTTCGACCCAAGAGAAGGTTGTAGTCTAGAGGGGCATCAACCACCTCCACATCCAGACTAACAGTTTTTCCTTCAACCCCTATAGGCAAATCCTGTAGAATGCCAAACGGATGGAACCCACGGCCATCAAAGGCCTTAAGAATTGTCGGGGATTGATTTAGTGAAGGAGAACCAAGCGATCTCCAACACTGTATCGACATAATACACGTGGAAGCTCCCTCATCAATTACAGTCCGATGAATAGGCCTGTTTTTTACTATCACTGGAATCTGGAAAGCCATTTGATGAGGTAAACACGGTGTACTATTTTCTAGATCAAAGATTATTAGGTTCGGGTCCTGAACGTCAACAGCTCCTATAGCCGACAAAAGTAATTTTCGTTGTGCTGGGCATGATTGCAGCACTTCTAAAGCCGACATTGCTGAGGGCGAAACAGCTAAATCCTCAACAATGTTGTAATTCTGGGCCGCTCTCGCATGTGGATTGAAAGCAGACCTTCGAAGTACACCCTTGGCGGGCGGTTTAATTACTAAGTCAGGGTTAGGTTTCTCGATCTGTAGTGGATCAGAACCGGGAGCTGAGGTTGATGGATTTGGCTGAGAAGATTCTGCTTCTTTCGATCCATCAACAGGACTTTTACTACCATAATCATGTGACCGAGTCGCAATCCTTACATGAGACATCATCAATATGGGTTCTTCAACGGCACTCGAGGAAGAACCTATCATTTTGCTATCTTTCGGAAACGGGTCCTTCAAGACAGCAGGAATTTGGGAATCTTTGACGAGTTTCACAACCTCGGCCCGATGAGGGCAATCTCTTGTAAAATGATCTTCTTCACAAATAAGACAAGGATAACGAGGCTTGCGCTTTTCGTCATTGGTTTCCGACTTTTCTGTTTTCTCCTTTGGAGCTTTGTCTGCTTTATTCTTCTTCTTGCCTTTCTTCTTCCCACCATTTTTTGATTTAGCCGTAGATGACTCTACAGCGTGAATATCAGTGGAGACTTCAGCAGAAGATTCTCCTGTCGGGGAGTCTGGTAAGGTGATAATGGGCGAAGAATTCTTTGAAGACTTCTTCTTGCTTTTAGTATTTACCGTACCAATCATGCCATCAGCAGCATGAGATCCCGAAGGAGCAGCAGCGATTTGATTTGACTTTGGAAGATCTGGGATCTTTTCGTGTAACGTACCCGACTGAGTATAAACTAAGTCAAGGTACTGCGCTTGAGCAATCACTTGCTCTTCAGTAACTACTCCGGCCTTAGCTACGTCTTCAGTAATCTTCGGTAATAATGATTTAACAAACCATTCAGCTAAGATTTGGTCCGGGATAAAAACTTTCACTAATCGTCTTCGACGTCTCCATTCATGTATATGATCGGAAATATAAGTGGATGTCGACTGTTTTAATGAAGTTAATAACTCGGTGCCATTATCATATCTGACCGGCAACTGAAAATGTGTTAAGAACGAGGTAGCTAACTGACTAAAATTATAAAAAGAGGCCCGTGGTAACTCAATGTACCACTTGGCCGCGAGACCAATGAGCGTACGCTGAAAAAGACGTAAACGGATCGAATCATCCGAGATGGAATTTGAGGCACACCAGAGGTGGTAAGTCATCACATGATTTGATGGATCCTCTCCAGACTTACCTTCGAACTTGGGTATGTCACTGGGCAACTTATTTGGCATTGGCGGCCAGAACGGAAGATAATTTATTGGATCGTTCGTTAGGCGCGTCAAGTCTGGTAAATCCAAAGTTGCGATAAACGGCAATTGCCGATTAGGATCCCTAAAACTCTGAGTCACAAGACCAGTCCCAGGAGGAGGATATCCAGGATAACTTGGAACAGGAATCGCATTCGGGATATTGTATCCTCCCGGAAAACCAGGATTAACCGGACCGTACTGGGGTTGTTGTGGTTGTTGATAAGTGTACCCAGGATAC
The DNA here is from genome assembly GCA_031772625.1 of Pinus tabuliformis. NCBI lineage: Eukaryota > Viridiplantae > Streptophyta > Pinopsida > Pinales > Pinaceae > Pinus > Pinus tabuliformis. The sequence goes on from CM062814.1 coordinate 671,446,187, forward strand.
GGTTGATACTGGTAAACTGGTTGTTGGACAGCAGGCCCGTATTGGTACTGTCCCTGGTGCGGTTGATAAACAAATTGTGGTTGAGTAGTAACAACCGTACTTAAACCTGGCTGCCCCACAGGCATCTGAACCGTAGTTTGAATCGTGGATCCAGACAATGGTAAAGATGTCTGCGGAGTAGTGACAGAGACAGTAGAAACCGGAGCTGTCGATACTCCAGAAGTAGGTGTGGTGGAAGGAACAGATGTTGCGGTAGTTGCAGCAGTCGTTTGAGATGGAGTACCAGGTGCAATTGGCGACTGAGTAACTACCGAAGGTACAGAACTTTGAACATTAGACTGGACTGGTTGCTGGGGTGGACCAGAAACCACAAGTTGTCCAGTTTGAGATGACAACTGTACGCTTGGCTGCAACACTTGTTGAACTTGCGATGGATCCCACACTATGTTCATTCCGGGTATTGACCCATGACAGGTTGAGGATATTGAGATCCATAACCGGATTGAGGGTAGGATTGATAATTGAGAGGTACATTTCCCATACCTTGAACATAAGATTGACCTTGAGGTGGTTGATAACCTTGACTCGAGTACTGACCTTGGGGTAGATACCCTTGAGGTAAGTACTGATACTGGGGTTGACCTTGAGGCATAAATTGATACTGAGGTTGACCTTGGGGTACATATTGAGGCTGGGGTTGACTTTGAGGAATGTACTGTACCATGGGTACATACTGTCCTTGAGGTTGCCCCCCAGACGCAATTTGTGTACCTTGAGGTTGCCCCCCAGGCGTTAATTGAGGTTGCCCCCCAGGCGGTAACTGGCCACCTTGAGGTTGAGAACCGGGAATTGAACCTGACATCATGTAAATGTCTCCTACACCCAACAGTCTATTACCATTGTTTCCAGTTAATAACCCATGTTCAATGGGTTGAGGAGATGCTCCAGCAAAAGTACCAGAAAGTGACTGATACCCAGCAGGAACAGAAGGACCGCCGTACAAGAGAGATTCAGGAGATTGAGTGAACACGGACGACTGACCAGACATATTTACAGGAGTATAAATACCTCCGGGTGGATAAGGAGTACGAGGTGGAGAAAAACTTATTCCTGAGTTGTCTAAGTAATTAGTTAACGAAAGATACCAAGTAGTACTTCTAGGTGGACTGTAAAAAATGGATTCACGCTCCCTTAGATCAATAGTAGGTTGATCTTCAGGGATAGGGACGCCTACTTCTTCTTCTGGAGTAAGTTCTTCAATAGCTATCAAACCAGCAGGAAGATTTTCGGTGATGACTCTTTCTACCCTAGGTGAATCAGGAACACTAGAAGTTGGAGTAACAGGTTCAGATATTTCAGGTTCTTCGCCTATATCACTAGTAGATGAAAAACTACCAGTAAGCTCGGAAACTGCAACAGCTTTAGGATTATAACCTGTTTCTAGACTTTGGTAATCTGGATGGACTACCAACGAAGACTCTCCTTCTTCAGGTGAACCTACTTTACTGCCACTAGGAGGAGTTACAAGGACTTTCAAACCTTCGTAATGACCCGGGACGTCTTCAGGAGGCTCACCCCGAAGTCTACGGGACTTCCTCAACAAATCGGCCACGGTAACAATCTCAGGAGACTGGCCCCGAAGTCTACGGGACTGTCTCGGTAATTCCGCCACAGTTAAAAATTTTTAACTACTGCACACGCAAACAAAGTAAAATCTCAAAGCAAACCACCTAAAGTCTCTAAAGAACCAAACAAATTTGAATCACACGCCTAAAGAATTTAGGGCGTCAAACCATACACAAACAGTAGCCTTCCGGACCAAAAACACTAGTTGGTGATGAAGCCCAACATCGTCGAATTCAGTACAGAAGTGGTGGGTGGAACAGTTACCCCGGCAACCTGCTTAATGAATAGACCGGCACAAGTTCCTCCACTTTAACTATCTCGAGTGAAGTGAACCCCCCAGAAAATCCAAGTGAGTCTAGCCGACGTCTGCTCCAGGTACAGTGGGATCTTCCCTCCATCGTCACCTCGGATAGAATCCTAAAGATAATGGTCACTAAGGTTACCAACAGCAACAAATATACCTGGGGGAACAGTCTACGACCCGATAGCATGCAAGGGCAGAGTAACAAGCTCAATCCCCTTGCCGGCTCCTTGACAATAATCCAAGGTTTACCGACAAGTGACCCCAGGCTCCTCGACAATAATCCGAGGTTTACCGTTTGTAATACGTGCGTATCTGGCGTCTTTCCCAATGAAGGAGGATTGATCCCCTCACTGGTTCGGACATGGTCTCGTGCTTCTCCTTTAAGAGGAGCTTTCCCAGAGTACAAATGAAACAGTTGGATTTATCCTACCACAAGATAAGCTACTTGTTTGGTTTTACTGTCTTGGAGAGTTAATTACTCTCCTACTCCAAGACACTAGCCTGATCTATATTGGTGTTTCAGAGCCCTAGTAAATAAAAAGTTACTAAGTTGATTTTACTTTAAGCGTTAATTTTTTATGGCTTTTCTTTAAGACAAAAGGTAGCGGAGATGAAACTGATGGTGTGTAGACTCGACTCAAATCCACTAAAAAGATGCACTTAGGATGATTTATACTAATTTTCCTTTTTCAATGAATTCCCTAGCTAAGAGAGTTGGAGAATGCAAAATTTAAAGACAACTTTCTTGGCAATGAAAATAAAAAAAACAATCTCTTTATCTTTTCCAAAGCATACAACACATGACCACTAATTATTTTGCGAAAATTCCTTTTCCTTTCAAAGACTCAAATGCCACTAAGCAAACTTTTCCTTCAAAAGAGATTTTTTGGATTTTTTCCTACTTAACAAAGCATTTAAAAATCAAAAAGCAAACCTTTACAAATCTATGACAAGCAAATCAAAGTTACTTAAAAGCAAATCAAAAGAAATTCACCTAATAAGCAAGTCTAATGAGGCCAAAACCTACAAAGTATGATCCCAGAATGTTTTACTCAGTCGTGATTTAACTAAGGACTAGTCAATGCAGAATCAAAAACTAGTCAAAAACAAACATCAAAATCTTTTGTTCTTTTTCGTAAAATGAAATTCACAGTTCAATCAACAAACTTTTTCGAGATCTGGCAAAGAGACAAAACAAAGGTAGGTGTCTCACAAGGGTGGATTCTGTGAAAGGTCCGACTCCTAAGAAGACTGCAAATACCAAGGAGATCCAAGGTTTTACGACTTCTAAAGCCAAAATCACTACAGGACCAATGCAAAAATCAAACCCTAAGGCTAGAACCTCTACGAATTCCACTAAAACACTTGACACTGATGAAACAAGTTCAGATGAAGATCTCTGGTAGGTAACCAGTGGATCTGGGTGGAAAAAACAAATTAAAAGCAAAATCTAAGAGGCAAAAAGGAGAAAATTGAAATTTTCTCAATTTTGACAGGGTACGCAGGCAACCTGTTTACACAGGTGCGGGTACGCTCTGTGCACAAAGCTGCAGTGCGTACAGGTACGCACTGTGCTCAACTCAGAGGCTGCGTACTTCTAGCAAAACTAAGAAAAAGTAAAATCTAATTTAACCCTAAGCTAAGCCACCCAAACACACAGTCAGACAACCAAAAACCAGAAAGAAAAAGACTTTTCTCAGATCAAAGGTTCAGACAAAGGAAAAATCATTCACATCAATGGAGTTCCCTAGCGGAGTCGCCATTTTGTCATGCGGAAAGAGTCAATTTTGCAGACAAAACCAACCTCCCTAGAAGCTTAAGGCTTTCTAGTGACAAACAAGACAATTAAGAACAATCCTTCTCTAAATATGCATTTACCATATAAGAAATCAAGTGTTTAGATCCTACCTGTAGTCCAACGTTGTTGTAGTAGTCCAACCTCATCGATCCGGATGAGCTCCTCCTTCTCTTCGAAACCTGCATTCACTAACAATCAAACGATTAAATAGCACCTGAATATCTCATAAAATAAAACATATTTAACATACAGACCAAGGAGTATATGAAACAACTCATAAATAACAAATTGTTGAGAAGAATGGACTTATTTGTATTAATAGGAAACAAAAGAAACCATTACAACCTGAGCCTTGGTGTTGTGCAAGTTCCTCCCAGGGTCCAGCAAGAGTTTTCCTTTACTTTGATCAGCTCACCCACTTCCAAATGAAGTCAAGAAAGGATGGGAATCTCTCCTCTCAAGCTCTATAAGGGAGTCCTAATCTCAGCAACATCTACCCTTAGGAATGTTCAGCTTTCAACCTCCCCTCCCTCTGGCCCAATGCCTGTATTTATAGTGCTCTAGAGGAAGTTAATCAGGTCCACCATCAATGGGATAAGCCCCTCTTTGGATGGGTTAGCTCCCCTCTTGATGGGATAAGTTCCTCTTTCATAGGGATACATGAACCATCTGGAGGCGCTCAATACACGTCAAACAAGCTTCTAGAATGCTCTAGAAATGACCACAAGTAACTTTTTTGGAGTGAAACTTGCGCCTTTTGACCTTTACATGAGTACGCACCCATTGCTTTACAGACAGAGCGTACAAGTACGCAGGTATTGTGAACTTGAGGTGCGTACACGCAGGTAAGGCTAAGAGAAACTGCGTACCCAGAGATAATTGACTTTAAATGACTTTTCTCTCTTTCTTGGAGTTTGACATGAAAAGCAGAGGCATGAGACTTGCCAAGGAGGATAGTATGACAGTTGATGGAGCCATACTAACTGTAGATAGTCATAGTGACAATTTTTAGTGTAACACTATGACCTTCCAAATATTTTCCAAGGATGAAATTATTCTTTTTATCCTACAAAAGAACTTACATCAACCACTTAACCCAATCCTATAACAAGAAATCATTAATACTAAATGCAGAAATGGAAAGAAATAAGAACAAGAGATGCATGTGAATAAGAAGTGAAAAGAAGAAAAGAAAATGATGCAAAAGGGCTCTGAGGATCCTGGGATGTCCAATCCCAAAGAAAATCAGAGATCTATTAAGGAGAACAAGATTTAGAAGCTAAACATGACACCGATCTTCATTATTTTCATCAATACAATGAAATCCCTTCCAAAAAATACAATGGAGCTGCAGAAATACAAGTTCTCTCCACAAGAACATTAATGAAAATCTATCTCTAAAGGAAAATTCAACTTGGTACTTATACAAAATTATTAGGAATCATTCCCCATGAATGGAGGAAGCTTTCCCCACCAAAATACCTTGATTAGTGGATCTAATTCCCAATACTAGGAATCTGCATTAAATGACAGGGAACACATTCCTAGATTTTCTCAATTATTGGAGTTCCAAAATTTGTGCCATAATTCCATAATATATTATTGATTTATTATTTAATATTGATCCTCCTGTAGTAGGGAGCAAGTCCCAGCAACAGGGCGACCAACCTGAGTAGAACAAGGCTATTCATACGAATAAACATTGTGCATGTTGTGGTGTACATGGCCATTATACTCATCAGTGTCCTCTTACCCCAGATGGGCCAAATGTGGGAAGCACAAGCAGATTCTAGAGGTCAACCTACCATGCAGCAACTGCCTCAGAATCATGTGCCATCTCAATCGGTCATGCTCACAAATCCTTTCCCTCAGTAAGGATTTGTTGTTGCTCAACCTCAGCAAGGTCAAGCAACCCACCTTCCCCAACCTTCTGGTCCTAGTGACTACTAGATCCTTGTGATGAATTCTGACGAGGTCAGTCCCTCTAATATCAACTTGCAAACTCGGTCGTGTTAATATGACAAGACATCGACTTCATCCACCACTGAGTCCAAAACCAAAGCATCTACTGAGCCTCCTATGACACCAAATGGTCCGCTACAGATCCCTCAACCTAAAGTTGAGTCAATTCCTAAGATCCCCAAGGGACCATTATGCCGTAACGTGACTTCTAACCGAGCTTCCCATACATACAATATAGTAGATGACTTAGTGCAATCCCCTGCTGCCATGTCGATGTTGGAAGTGCTCCAATCGTGCCCATCTAAAAGGAAATCTCTACTAATTGCTTTGGGTGCAGTAGATCCTTCAGACAATCATTTGATTGTCTTTCCTATTGATACATCAAAACATCCTCCATTACCTCCATCCATTGCTTTTCAGATACGATTCAAAGTCTGTAATGCCATCATTTACCGATGCATTATCGACGAAGGCGCATCTAGCTATGTGATGTCCGATGTTGTTTGGAAGCAACTCAAGTCACCTAAGATGTCCCCATCCACCATCACTTTGCATGCTTGGGATAATCACTCCTCCCAGCCTCTCGGCATGTATCGTAATTGTTTAATGACTCTTGCAGGCAAGACTATTAATGTATACATTGAGGTTATTGAAGCCCTTCTAGATTACAACATTCTCTTGGGTCGTAGTTACACTTATGTAATGTCAGCCACATGGAAAATTTTACGGGCTAATGTTCGCCCAATGGGCTAATTTTCCATGATTTTTCCACAAAAAAGATTCGCCAATTTTCAATTTTTATAAAAGATGATTCACCCAAATTTTAGAATATAAAATTATTTTACCTTAAAAATTGCCAACATTAAATAGAGACTATATATAAAATCATTATAAATTTGAATAATTTTACAAATATATCAATAAACATTTTATAGTTTTCATATTAGGGATTAGTGAGACTCGCTAATGTTTTTAAACTTCAAGAAAATTTTCCATCCTTAAAATTTTCCTTGGGACTCAGCTGTTGCATCTACAGTTTTCCGCAAGATGTGCTTCCCCCATGAAGGGAAGATTGTCACCATCGATCAGTTGACATACTACAAACCAGCATCCTTGACCTCCCCTGAGTCCATTATCTCATCAGTGTCCAACAAGCAGTCTTCTACCCCTCTCACCCATGTTTCACTCGGAGTCTACAAAGACTCCTCATTATTAGGTGTTTTTCCCGATCCTCCCCCTCCTATCTTTTAGCCTAGCTCTTTGAGTGTTTTCATGTTACAAGAATCACGGGCTACTCAAAAGTAGTTTGGTATATTTGATCTGCAACCAGCTCCTCAGTACCCTGCAATTACCATCTCAACTGATCCATCCATATCCATCCCCCCAGGACCTCATCCTTTTATGGGTGCCTCCCCTTTGTTCCCACCAACATCTATTCCTCCGGGTCTCAACCATCCAGGAGTTCTTCCATCAGGATATTACCCTGTAGGATAGATAACTTTCTTGTTTCCTCCTCCGTGAATATTTTCTGTCCCTATCATGGCTTCGTTGGTCCTCCTAATATGACTTTAGGGATCTAAGTGTGGTACATTGCTCCCCCTGTGAACACTCTTCCTTGTCAACTAAGACCATATCATGCTTTGAACCTGGTTCAACCAGTCCCTACGACTCCTGTCAATGCTACAGTTCCACCACCACCCCAATAAGAACCCGCTCCTATTGCGAAAGCATCTATACAGGGGGTAAAATCCAAGAAGAAGGAACCTAAGGACAAGGCTCCCCAAGCACCTCCAGCTTGCAAAGTTCCAAAGCCGACACCTCTGTGTGCTTTGTGTGAGGTTGTTGGGCATGCCACCAATAACTATCCTCAAATTCCTTACCTCAAACCTTTAGTTCATGAAATGTTCCTTAAGTCAAATATTCCTGAGGTCTAAATTACCTTACTCAGACCAGCCAAGAAACTCAAAACGTTGTGCACAAATCAACCTTGTGCCTTGTGCGATCATTATGGTCACTATTCGCATTATTTCCCTCGTCTCAACGAATTTTGTGATTTCATTCAAGCACTCTGTGAGTACAGGGCCACTCATAGTGGATCACCTACTCCTCTACCTGTGGATTCTGGTACCACTAGTATACCAGAACAGGGGGACTCTGGCCCCACCATTGTGATCCCTCCCTATGATGTCGAGATGAAGGACTTCACAGTCCATATCCTTTACCTCTAGTCATCCTTGAGATCCTCGTAGGAAAACCTCACTGAGGTTCCCATGCACGCTTCTGTTGAACCACCCACATTGAAAACCTTGGTCTCAACATCAGTATATCTTTCATCCTCTAGCTCGTCATATACCATTTTAGATGATGCATATGTGAACCTTCTTTCTCAGGATGATGCACCAAGTACTGTTGCCGCATCATTTAATCAGTTTTCCTTCCATCCGCCCATCTTCCATTCTGATGAGGATATCATGGAAGCTATGTCTACCCCTTATTACCCTTGGGATGATATGCACCATCATGTGTACTTCCTTTGGAGGATCTGGTGCCAAGTTGGGCTAAGATGCTTGAATCCATTTTTCGAGCACTCAGAACACAATGGCACTCCACAAACTCCTCCTGCTAGGGGGTATCATTCCCACCTTTGCATACCAGATCAGTCCCCTCCATCACATATGCTTGTGGGTAGTATCCCATTCTTGGGGGCATTATGGTTTTCCCTTGGCCATATTTTCAATTGATTAACATAAGTCTCGGCCTAGATCCCACCAATATCTAAGTATGGTTCATTATCCTCCCATTCCTTGGATAGTTTGTCCTACCAGCCCCTCTAGCGAGCCATATTCACATCGTGTATCATAGACGTTTGATACCATACCTTCAAATATTCTACTATATGTCATACCCATTTACCACATAGTCCCTATGTTTGACTTAGTGGGTGAGGATGATTCTAGACCTCCTCGAGCTGTTCATTCTCTTTTTCCTCTTCCCTTAATTCTTCACCAAGAACCATCATTCCAAGAAGCATTAATGCCATCTTAAGACAAGTAAGGCCACTTTCCTGAAAGTTGCAAATTATGATTCCAATGGTCGATTTGTCTACTATGATCACCACAAGATTTAGGGCCTTCTCCTCCTCTCAAATTGGAGGGAAAATGCCCTTTCCTAGGAAAACCCCCAATTTTTCTATCGCACATTGCGACCAAACCATAGCTCAGTTTGACGAACCATTAGGAACATTGGAAATATCTCATCGAGTACTATAATGGGTATTTCTTAGTTTTTTATGATTTGTCACTTCACTAAGAAACCATTTTTCCATGAAGGGTCACTTTGCCGCCTCTCAAAATTGAATTTCTTCATAAGATACACTTGTACTTAGGAGTCCACCTTCCCTTGGCACTCGTCATCTCACATGTCAATTTTTATCATGAGAAACCATCATTTTCTCATGTTTTCATGGTACCCACTGGGCCTATTTTGTGTGGCAGCGTCATCGAGTCACCCTTGTTCAGGGCATCTCCAATGAGTCACCTTTGCATTAATGGAGTTTGTTTCGCGTCCCATTGTATCATGTCACATTATTCCATCCATAATTTCATACCATTCATCCTATGTTTCTCATTTTCCCCTTCAGTCATACTGCCCTCCATCCCCTCCGGAGTCAAGTCAGACGTTGCCAGGTCAACTATGCACTTTATGCTCTTACAAGGGAAGTCATGTGTTTTTCCCTCAGTGCCATTTTCTCCATGTCCTTGGTGTAAGTCCATCAATCACATTACTATTTTCCCTCCTACCTTAGTTGAGGATCCTCATTGCCTCACCCATGGCAGGCCCTATTCTGTCGACATCAGCACGTCTATTCTAGAAGAACAACCTAGAGGGCATTGTATCTTGGTTCCATCTTCCACTCTTGTTCAGTGCCTCAGATAAAGCAAAGGGAATCATTATTGCCCTTTGATTTGACTATTTAATGATCGCGATTCATACAATTGATGGTCTAGTGATGCAGGAGGTTGTACCAGTGATTCTCGAGAGTGTGTGAGATGCTTTAGACCTCATGAGGGGGTGGCCCTTCGAGTAGCCCCCCACATGCCCAGATGACTTCATATTATACTACAGCCTCATATGAAGTTCGCAGATTTGATGGGTTTGGTTCCTGTCGCTTGGAACATTCATAGCATGCATATCTCCTTCAAATGATCCATTCAGTTTTGCAGAGCCCTTCCCTGTTCAGCAGGGCTTCTTCGGTTGTTCTACCCTCCCTCCCACCCATTTTTGAGGGAAAGGCCAATATATCTCATGTACTCAAATATTATTGTATTCAATCCTGGCTCATGTTTTTTCCAAGAGCATTATATGGGACACATTATATTATTTTTTGGATCAGTTATGCCAGCATGTCATGTACCATTTAGCATGTATTTTATTGCTCAGTTTCATGTTTCTAGGTGCATCATTATTTTTGTACTAAGTTATCATGGTGGGTATAGGTATGCCTCGCCCGCCTCACTAAGATCTGATAACACAACATAAAAGGAGACTTGCATTGGTCTCGCCCCCTCTACCATTATCTTCTTTCGCTTCAACTCCATTGGTTTCTCTCTCTCTCTCTCCGACTCCACTTCGTTGTCTAGTGATTGTGTCCTTACAATGTACTTCGGTCATACGTTTTTCTCCTAACACTTGTACGTTGGGGGGCAATCTGTTATCACAAAAAATTGATCATCTAGCCATAATTTACTAGATGGATCGAAGTACACCATGTCGAGCTAATGTTACCATAGTAAAATTGCTTTCACTGTAAGAAATTACTTAATAAACCACATTTGTTAAGTCATTTATAATTAAACCCATGAAGAATAATTAAATAAATCACTATTTATTTAATTATCTTCTAGGAATAATTAATTAAACCATTGTTTAATTAATATTCCTTGTCACATTTGACCCAATTATGATAAATAAATAGATAAACCATTTATTATCTTATTTTTCTCTAGGAATAATTAATTAATCACTAATTAGTTATTATTCCTTGTCAAGTTTGACTGAATACCTTAGGAATAATTAAATAAATCATTATTTATTTACTATTCCTTAACCATATTTCTTGAGATGATAAATAAATCATTTATTTATTTATTATTTCTAAATAAAATTTTAAATACTCTTTCCCTCTCACCAAATATAATAAAATATTCCAAATGGTTATTCCTAGAATGGGGTTAATAATATTTTATTATTGCTCATTATTCGAGGATAACCTGATATTTTGTTATAAATAGAAGGGTTTCCCATTCATTGTTCACTTTCGATTATTTTGATTTTTGCGCTCACTCTTGCAGCTCTGATTATTATCACTCTAACTTACCATTTTCTTTTCCATTTGAATTCTCATTTAGCTCAAACATTTTATTTGTTGGGTTTACACATTATAGAGGAGAGAGACTCTATAAAAGCTAAAGACATTTGAGGATAGCCAAGAACCAATCCCATAGAGGGGACTAGTAACATTATTTGTTCCCTTCGTAGGCGTTGTTTAATAAAATATATTCTTTATATATCTGGTTTCCATTGGGTTATTGGAGTTACTTGCGCTTATTTTACAATTCCATTTTTCTATTTAACTACGATTATGGCATAGATCAGGGCTTTGGCAGGTTTTGTTTCTATCATTTGCTACAGATCTACAATGTTTAGCAACCATTTTCATTGTTAGGTCTATTTGTCATCCACAGCCTAAAGTGGTTTCTTTTCGTACACATTCCAGAAGAAAACACAATAACAATTTGGTGACTTCGCTGCATTTTTAATTCTGATCCAAAAACCTGGGTGACCCTCAGTTTTTAGCTTAGCTTTTTTCTTTTTCAATCTCTTAATGTTGTTTACTAGCTTTCTAATCCTAGACCAGTCAAATTTCTAACTTCCGTAAGTTTTCTGGTCTTTTCTACAGGTCAGAGAAACCAACCACAATAGAGACAACAAATTTTTCTAAGATTTGCTGACTGAGAATCAAGGAGCAAAAATGGCACTTTTCTTCCCCAAAAGTGCAATCTATAGGTCTAGAGCACACTTTATGGTCCAAAAAGTGTGATATCCCAGGAATCAGGTTAGTACCTGCAATTTTTAGGGTTTCTAGGATTTTTTCTTATCTATTTCTGGGTTTTTCTGAGAGTTGTCTACTGGGTTGGTTGACCACTGCCTTACCCCAATTAGGCCTTGATCTACTCTGATTTTCTCGTCAAAGTTGAATTTATCCCCTCAGGGCTTCTAGTATGCTTCCACCTTTATATGAGGAGTTTAGCTTAGCAAGAAGTATATGTTTTTGCAGAGCTTTCAGCCATATTTTCCATATATGTACCTTCCTATTTTAGATATTCAAAGATAGGTTGTTTCTATCCAAAGTTTCATCTCAAACCTTGTTTGGTCATTTGCCTTAGGGTCCCATTGGTTGCTCTAGGTTTCACACCCATCTCATCTTTTTGCAGCGATTTCCCCTCCTTGTTTTTTGTTGTTGCTACACCACTTTCCAGCAGCATAGTGTCACTTGATCCCAGTCACACCGATGCTTAGATATCTTGGCCTTTTTCATGTGTTTTTAGTTGATTTCACACCAACTAGCACAGTGTTTGGAAACCTAGTTTGGGTGGGGTTTAGAAAGTTGACTTGTTGTACATTTTATGTTTTCAATTTCAGTCTATTTCAATAATCTTTTTCTTTTTTCAAACACGATCTGGGCTTAATAAATAAACACACTTACACACAAAATCACACCTTAAGCGAAGGGCACTTGGTTTACACCGCCAAGCCAAGACTTAATTAATTTATCTCCCCACACAGAGACAAAAACATCTTGTTGATCTCCCTTCACCATTTCCGTGTCACTTGTGTCTTACAATCATTGCGCCATCAATTAGTTTTTCATGGAGAGTCTTAGGCCTTTATCACCAGTTTATGCTTGGGCATATTACTCCTCCTAGCAAGGTTCGATTTCATAGTCCCGTGAGTCCCCATACCGAGTCCTCTTCTGGTTCATCTGAGTCTGAGCATCCTTCACTGCATACCATCACCGTGTCAGGACCCATTGTAGGTGCAGGAAGCCAACCTGGTGTTGGCTTCGATTATACCCCAGTGGTTACATCTAGTGGAACCATCTAAGGAACCATTTCGGAAGCTCCCATGCTACCTTTCATGGTTGGGTTAAGCCTCCCAGAATTTAGCCAATTGATTAATGACCCTATACACCACAATGCTAGTTGGCCAGCTATGCCGACTAAGATTCCCTCTGACATTCCTAAGTTTGAGGCTAATTCTGGAGAGGACCCCACCAATCACATCTGCTCCTTCCATATGTGGTGTTCATCCAATTCCATCATCGATGATTCCATTCGTCTTCAGTTGTTCCAATGCACACTCATTGGAGATGTTGCAAAGTGGTATATTGACCAGCCCCCTACCTCTCATTCCATTTTCGTGATTCTTGCTAAAGCGTTCCCCTCATATTTTCAGTTAACTCTCTGATACAACACTAGTAAAGAGCGCTTAAAACATTCCATCATTCCTCTACCACCTACATTTCCGATCATGTCCAGGAATGACGTAGAAGGAGGATCATGTGCCGTGCTCCACCCTTCGAAGACTATGTCTACCTTGATTGGTTCCTTAGAACTCTTTTAGTGCCTATTTCTAAAGATGACGCATCTCATTTTCCTCAGATAGAGGAGGAGGCTCTCCAGATTTCTCTCAGATATGACTTGATTTATGCTCAATCCGGTTATGTCTATACCGTTATACGAGGCCTCCCCCAACCTAGTGCTGCTAATGCACCCGGGGCATCTCACGCCATTAACGATATCATTGGAGCTATTTCACATACTTCACCATACACTCAACAGAGTTATGGCTATCCACAGGAGGGCACCAGTTCCTCCAACACTTATGCCCCTCCTGCCAGCAATGTGTATTCAGGACAAAGCACCTCTTATGCATTTACCCAACCACATCAATAGATGTTAGAGCTAGCTAGTGCTCAACCTATTTACCAGACCATTTCCCCTTCACCATCTTATACATATGCACCGCTGAGCACTCCAGCCCCTTAGGCATTAGCGTCGCAGCCTCTATTGCATCCTCAACCCCAACAGCCACCACCCCCTCAGGGTCAATTGTTTGCACAGAAGAGTACGACCAATCCCCCAAATTTGAAAAAAAAATAATAAGGGAAAAGGTAACAAGGGTAACCAGGGTAACCAAGGAAATCAACCTAATGAACCCCAGGGGAACCACCCTAACACTAACAACCAGCAACAGGGCGACCAACCCAAGTAGAACAAGGCTATTCATACGAAGAAGCATTGTGCATGTTGTGGTGTACATGGCCATTATACTCATCAGTGTCCTCTCTTACCCCAGATGTTCCAAATGTGGGAATCCCAAGTAACTTCTACAGTTCAACCGCCCATGCAGCAACCGCCATAGAATCTTATGCCATCTCAACTGAACATGCTCACAAATCCTTTCCCTTAGTAAGGATTTGTTGTTTCTCAACCTTAGAAAGGTCAAGCAGTCCACCTTCCCCAACCTTCTAGTCCTAGTGACTACCAGATCCTTATGATGAATTCTGACGAGGTCAATCCCTCTGATATCAACCTGCAAACTTGGTTGCATCAATATGAAAAGCCATCGACTTCGTCTGTCAATGAGTCCAAAACCAAAGCATCTACCAAGCCTCTTATGACACCAAATGGTCTGCTACAGATCCCTCAACCTAAATTTGAATCAATTCCTAAGATCCCCAAGGGACCATTACGGCGTAACACGACTTCTAACTAAGCTTCCCATACATATAGTATAGTACACAACTTGGCACAATCCCTTGTTGCGATGTCAGTGTTGGAAGTGCTCCAATCGTGCCAATCTCAAATGAAATCTCTACTAATTTTTGTGCATGCAGTAGATCCTTCAGATGATCGTTTGATTGTCTTTCCTGTTGATATGTTAGAACATCCTCCATGACCTTCATCCATTTCTTTTTAGATACCAATCAAAGTCCATAATGCCATAATCGCCTGATGCATTATCAACGAAGGCGTATCCACCTACGTGATATCTGCTAATGTTTGGAAGCAACTCAAGTCACCTGAGTTGTCCCCATCCACCATCACTTTGCATGCTTGGGAAGGTCACTCCTCCTAGCCTCTCATCATGTATCACAATTTTCCAGTGACTCTTACGAGAAAGATTATTCATGTAGACATCGATTTTATTGGTGCCCCTCCAGATTACAACATTCTCTTTGGTCCTAGTTACACTTATGCAATGTCATCTTTTGCATCTACAGTTTTTCAGAAGATGTGCTTCCCCTAGGAAGGGAAGATCACCACCATCGATTAGTTGACATACTATGAGCCAACATCCTTGACCTCCCCTGAGTCCATTATCTCATCGATGTCTAGAAAGAAGTCTTCTACCC
Source organism: Pinus tabuliformis (assembly GCA_031772625.1). Lineage (NCBI taxonomy): Eukaryota > Viridiplantae > Streptophyta > Pinopsida > Pinales > Pinaceae > Pinus > Pinus tabuliformis. The sequence goes on from CM062814.1 coordinate 671,461,355, forward strand.
ATCTCACTGATGTTTCACCTAGAGTCTACAAAGAATCCTCATTATTAGGTGCTTTCCCTGGTCCTCCCTTTCCTATCTCTGAGCCTAGATCTTTGAGTGTTTGCATGTTACAAGCATCATGGGCAGCTCAAAAGTAGTCTGGTACATCTAATCCACAACCAACTCATCAACACCCCACGGTTACCATCTTAATCAAGCCATCTGAATCCACCCCTAGGACCTCCTCCTTTTATGGGTGCCTCCCCTTTGTTCCCATGAGGAACTATTCCTCCAAGTCTCAACCATCCAGGAGTTGTTCCGTTGGGACATTACCCTCTAAGATAGATACCTTTCTTGTTTCCTCCTCTAGGAATATTTTCTGTCCCTATCATGGCTTCGTTAGTCCTCCCTAATATGAATTTGGGGATCCCAGTGTGGTACAATGATCCCCCTGTGAACACTCCACCTGGTCAACTAAGACCATATCATGTTTTGACCTCGATTCAACCAATCCCTACGACCCCTGTCAATGCTCCAGTTCCATCGCCACCACAATAGGAAACCACTCCTGTTGCAAAAGCATCTAGATAGGGGGGAAAAGCCAAGAAGAAGGAACCTAAGGACAAGGCTCCCCAAGCACCTCCATCTCCAAAAGATCCAAAGTCGGCACCTCCATGTGCTTTGTGTGAGGTTGTTGGGCATGCCACCAATAATTATCTGGAACTTTCTCATCTCAAACCTTTGGTTCATGAAACATTCCCTCAGTCAAATATCCCTAAGGTCCAAGTTTCCTTACTAGGACCAACCAACAAACTCAAAATATTGCACAAAAATCACCCTTGTGCCTTGTGCAATCATTATGGTCACTATTCCCTTTGTTTCCCTCATCTCAACAAATTTTGTGATTGCCTTCAAGCGCTTTGCGAGTATGAGGCCACTTGTAGTGGATCACCTACTCCTCTACCTATGGATTCTGGTACCACTAGTATACCATAACAGGGGGACTCTAGCCCCACCATCATGATTCCTCCCCCCAATGTTGAGATGAAAAACTACACAGTCCATATCCTTTACCTATCGTCATCCTTAAGATCCTCGCAAGAAAACCTCTCTGAGGTTCCCATGCATGCTTCTGTCGAACCTACCTCATTGGAAAGCAAAGTCTCAACATTGGTAGATCTTTCATCTACTAGCTCACCGTCTACCATTTTAGATGATGTGTATATGAACTTTCTTTCTTAGGATTATGCACCAAGTACTACCGCCACATCATGTAATCAGTCTTCCTTTCGTTTGCCCATATTCCATTTTGATGAGGATATCATGGAAGCTATGTCTACCCCTAATTACCCTTGGGATGATATGCACCATCATGCGTACTTCCTTTGCAGGATCTCATGCCAAGTTTGGTTGAGATGGTTGAATCCCTTTTTCGAGCACTTGGAACACAATGGTGCTCCACAAACTCCTCCTGCTAGGGGGCATAATTCCCACCTTTGCATACTGTATCAATCCCCTCCATCACATATGCTTGCAAGTAGTATCCCATGCTTGGGGGCATGATGGTTTTCCCTTTTCCATCTTTTCAATTTATTAACATAAGTCCCAGCCTAGATCCCACTGAATCTATGTATGGTCGATTATCCTCCCATTCCTTAGATAGTTTGTCCTACCAGCCTCTCCAACGAGCCATATTCACATTGCATATCGTAGACATTTGATACCATATCTTCAAATATTATACTTTATGTCATATGACATTTACCACATAGTCCCCATGCTTGGCTTAGTGGGTGAGGATGATTCTAGACCTCCTCTAGCAATTCATTCTCGTTGTCCTCTTCCCTTAATTCTTCACCAAGAACCATTTTTCCAAGAAGAATTAAGGACATCTTTAGACAAGTAAGGCCACTTACCTGAAAGTCACAGATCCCAATTCCGATGGTCGATTTGTTCACTACAATCTGCACAAGATTTAGGGCCTTATCCTCCTCTCAAATTGGAGGGAAAACACCCTTTTATAGGAAAACCCCCAATTTTCTGTCGCACATTTCAACCAAACTGTAGCTCAGTTTGATGAACAGTCATGACCATTGGAAAGATCTCATTGAGTATTATAATGTATCTTTCTTATTTTTTTTTTGTGATTTCACACTTCACCAGGAAACCATTTTTCCATGAAGGGTCACTTCGTCGCCTCTCAAAATCGAATTTCTTCATAAGCGACACTTGTACTTTCGAGTCCACCTTCCCTTGGAACTCATCGTCTCACATGCTAATTTTCATCATGAGAAACTATCATTTCTCATATTTTCATGGTCCCCACCGAGCCTATTTTGTGTGGCAGCGTCATCGAGTCACCCTTGTTCAGAGCATCTGTGATGAGTCACCTTTGCATCCATGGAGTCAGTTTCGTGTCCCATTATATCATGTCACAATATTTCATCCATATTTGCATAGTGTTCATCTTGTGTTGTTCATTTTGGCCTTCACTCATAATACCCCCCATCCCCTCCAGAGTTGAGTCAGTTGTTGCCAAGTCAACTATGTACTATATGCTATGACAAGGGAAGTCATTTGATTGTCCATCAGACCCATTTATCCATTGTCCCTCATGTCATTCCATCAATCATATTACTATTTTCCCTCATGCCTTAGTTGAGATCCTAATTTCCTCACCTATGGCATGCCCTATTCTGTCGACATGAGCACGTCTATTCCAAAAGAACGGCCTAAAGGGCGGTGTATATTGGTTCCAACTTCCACTCTTGTTTGGTGCCTCAGATCAAGCAAAGGGAATCATTATTTCCCTTTGACTTGACTATTTCATGATCGTGATTCATACACTTGATGGTCTAGTGATGCAGCATGTTGTACCAGTGATTTCTTGGTGTGCGTGAGACGTTTTATACCTCATGAGGGGGTGGCCCTTCAGGTAGCCCCCCAAATGCCCGAATGACTTCATATTATACTACAGCCTCATATGCAATTCTACAGATTTGATGGGTTCGGTCCATGTCACTTGCAACATTCATAGCATGCATATCTCCTTCAGATGATCCATTCAGTTTTGCAGAGCCCTTCTCTGTTCAGAAGAGCTTACTCGGTTGTTCTACCCTCCCTCCCACCCATTTTTTGATGGAAGGTCCATTATATCTCATGTACTCAGATATTATTGTATTCAATCCTGGCTCATGTTTTTTGTAGGCACATTTTATGGGACACATTGTATTATTTTCTAGCTCAGTTATGCCAGCATGTCATGTACCATTTAGCATGTATTTTATTTCTCAATTTCATGTTTCTGGGCACATCATTATTTTTGTACTAAGTTATCTCAGCGAGTATAGGTATGCCTCCCCCACCTCACTAAGATATGTTACCATAACATAAAATGATACTTGAATTGGTCTCACCCCCTCTGTCACTATCCTCTTTCACTTCAGCCCCATTAGTCTCCCTCTCTCTCTCTCCAACTCCACTTTGTTGTCTAGTGATTGTGTCCTTACAACATACTTCGGTCATACGATTTGCTCCTAACAATCGTACGTTGCGGGTCAATCTGTTATCACAAAAAATTGATCATCTAGCCATAATTTACTAAATGGATCGAAGTACACCATGTAGGGCCAATTTTCCCATAGTAAAATTGCTTTCACTGTAAGAAATTACTTAATAAACCACATTTGTTAAGTCATTTATAATTAAACCCATGAAGAATAATTAAATAAATCACTATTAATAGAATTATCTTCTAGGAATAATTAATTAAATCACTGTTTAATTAATATTCCTCGTCACATTTGACCCAATTATGAGAAATAAATAGATAAACCATTAATTATCATATTTTTCTCTAGGAATAATTAATTAATCACTAATTAGTTATTATTCCTTGTCAAGTTTGACCACATCCCTTAGGAATAAATAAACAAATCATTATTTATTTACTATTCCTTAACCATATTTGTTGAGATGATAAATAAATCATTTATTTATTTATTATTTCTAAATAAAAGTTTAAATACTTTTTCCCTCTAACCAAATATAATAAAATATTCCAAATGGTTATTTCTGGAATGGGGTTTATAATATTCTATTATAGCTCCTTATTTGAGGATAACCTAATATTTTGTTATAAATAGAAGGGTTTTCCATTCATTATTCACTCTCAATTATTTTCATTGTTGCACTCATTGTTGTAGCTCTGATTATTATCGTTGTCACTCACCATTTTCTTTTTCATTGTTAGGGTTGTTTGAGTTCTTTTTGTACACATTCGAGAAGAAAACACAATAAGACCATGAAAATGGTGGAGAATCACAAGAATATGGATAACGAGATTTTAGAAAACATAACAATTTATTTGGATCTCAAACCATTTCCAAAAATTCAATACGGTTTAAAAGTTATATCTAGTTCTTCAAAGCAGTTTTGTATAAAATTTCTATGAAACCCAGATTGGAAAAAAAATTCAAACAGTCAACTTCATGCATGATTTCCGAGGCCATGGAATTGAATCAGGAAATTACAAGAGAGGTTTTTGTTGAAAGTATGACAAATTAGATTCCATATAAATATATTTCCAAAATAAATCATGGTCGAGAAGATATGGTTAGTTCTTTAACACCAGTTTGTATAAAATTGCAAAAAAACTAGAATTATGAGATTTTCCTCTAAAATTGTAAATTTGTTTTCTGAGTTAAGGGGATTGGATATTATCTTTCCCCAATAAATTTTATCTATAAATAAGGTCTAAAATGACATAGATCAAAGGATGAAGGAGGGGAGAACATTGATTATGGCACAAACTTTTCGATTTTGGACTCTTGAACTGATGTTTTATTGAAGTTTAATATAACTACAGTCTCAACCTTTATGCTGGTTTGATTGTTTACATTCTCTTGACTTGAAAAGTATTGAATTAGCCTAGGCTTGCTATAGTTTGTGGAAAGGTCCCACCATGAACTTGGAATCGAGTCATGTAACATTTGTAATGTAGGTAATGTATTTTGATTTAGTCAATAGCATTTTATTTCATTTCGAAATTGTTTCTACTTTCTAGAATTTTAGTACTTTATTTCGTACTTAAGGTTTCTTCTTGTTTTTCATAGATATGGGTAATAAGTGAATTATTACTGAATTCTTGCAAGCTATGGAATATATTTACAAATATATCTTGTACATGATCAATCATGTGTTGGCACTTTTCAATCCATGGATGGTTGAAAAAGGGAGAAGTTTGATTTAAAACAAATTTCTGAGGAGAATGAATGTTTGTGTTTTTAATTAAGTTTCGTGTTTTGAACTGAAATTTTCTTGTTTAGAAGTACCCAAAATTAATTAGGAACATCATATTGTTTGTTAGTATAGTTGTGTGTATTTCAAAGAATTAAGTGACATTTCCTGCATAGTTGATTTTGGTTTCCTATATGAGATTTATTTGAATCATAGATAACTAGTGTTTGAATAGATAGTTAGTTGTTTGTTTGATTTCATAAGAGGTTTTTTACTTAGAATTATTTTTGTTCATTGAAATTGTGTATGTATCAGTTAAAAATAGTTTTAGATTAGGAAATCATAGGTGTTGTCTTTCGAATGATTGAATTGTTTTAAATTCAGTAGTAGATAGGGATTGGTTTGAGTTATCAATGCACTTCCTTTGATGCATAGTACCCTGGGGATTAGATCTGTTAGCGCTTGAGATTTCACCCTAGGCTGAGGAAGGTAAACCTTCAAGGCAACATCAAACCATTTCACCTCGTAGCTAGCCCTACGGGGTATGAGAAGGCTCTCTCCGGTCAATCTCAATAAAATCTTCAATGGGGTGAGATGACCAATCAAAGGTAACACTGATATTAGGCTAGTAAACTGATTAAAAGGTTGATTTGGGGGTTTTTAATTAAATAATGGGGTTTTTCTGGGCTGCATGGGCAAAATCACAGCTTCAAACAGAGAAATATAATGAAAAACACAGGTTGACGACTGAGGCAAGGTAGGCAAGGAATTTAGCATCAAATCTAGATTTTTAAATGGGATGGCAAGACTGGTGAGGAGCTAAGGAGGGCAAACAATAACTTTGAATCCTCCTTAAACAGAAGAAAACATTGAATTGAACAAACTTAAAAGTGGAGCATGGCGGGCATGAATTCTCACTTTAACACTTCATTTGTTCAGCTAGAAATGATCGTGAAATGAAATGAAACATAACGGTTTACATATGTAACAGAGGAAAAACTAATGCTAAATTAAAATACCACATGAATCTCAGAAGTTAGAGCTGTGAAATTTTCATTAAAAATCCCTGCAGAAAACTGTACATTGAAAGCTCTGTTCCAGCACTCAGCACTTAGAAAAAACTCCCCTCTAACTCTCTAAACAAATGAATTTTTTTTTAATACATTAAAACTAAACTGCTGCCCAAAACAGGGGCGTTGTTTTAACTAACACTTCATAAATTAGAAAAGAGCGTTATATTCTATCCTAAAGTAAGGCAGCTTTCCTCTAAATCTGCTGATGATTGACCAAAACTGGAGCGCAGATCTGCCAATTAAGAGATAAAACCAAATCGCATTTTTGGCTATAATAGATAATCTGGACTTAAGTTCGATTTGCCACGTTGCATTTGCCAATACAACGACCTTTAAGCTAAAAACCTATCCTTATGATGACAACTGTACTGAAAGAGGTTTGCGTGGTTGCACCCAGCGTTTAACACATCCAAGCACATGCTATATGGTAGCATCGGCAACAGTTCACAGTCCGTCTTCTAAGAGCCACATCGCCCACAAAATCTCCAAAGGATCAATCGCTGGCGGAAATCATGGAACGGAATCCTGTCTGTCTCAGGTTCCCCATGATCTGAAACTCATCATCTGTTTACATTGAAAGTGACTTTCTTGTTATAGAGCTGTGCAGAGGAGGGGCGCTACTCCATCTGTAGCAGGCATATCAATTTTTAAAGCATGGCGTCCCCTAGTTCGATTAATTCCACGTTTTGGAAGGCCTCGGTTCAAATCATCTATTAAAACACATGCTTTGCACCATTTCTGGCTGGAAATATAACCACAACGCTCACATACACCTTGTTCTGGCATTTTTGCTGAAGAAGAAACGCGAAAATTCTCACCTGATCTAATTATGTCAAGGATTGCTCTTGGTCTGATTTGTTCTAAATCTTTAATAAAATCACGAGCAAAGCCTCGATATGCATTTGGTGAATAAATGCATTCGGTAGAGAAGTAATCAAGCTTCTTGAGATATGCATACATGACGATCTCCTTTTCATATGTGTATTTAAAAGGCTTGCATCTTGGAATAGATCCATCTTCCCCTGTTGTTATCAATGTGCATCTACTTAGCCTGGCAATATCTCCACGAAGAATATTTAATAGTACAGTCTCTGCTATATCATCTGCGTTGTGACCAGTTGCAATTTTATCTGCTCTTACCATTGCAGCCCCTCTATCTAAAGCCTGGCGACGAAAAACTCCACAAAATGTACATAATTATGTCGTTTAGTGATGCCTTCATCTATTGATAGCAAGAACAGATCTAGACCATAATTGTGTCGTTTATTCAACTCTGTCAAGACATGTGCTAGAACAGTGGAGTCTTTACCACCAGAAGCTCCAATAGCAACACGTTCTCCTGGTCTGAAAAGGTGGTTCTCGATAATAACCTTGTGAATCTCTTCTTCAAAGGCAAAATAAAAGCATTCCCTGCATACCTGTTGTTGAGTCTTGGGTCTTCTCAGAGCAGCTCTCTTTGATTTTCTCTCATCAAATTTCAGGTCACCTGCTATATCCTTTGTTATTGCTGTATCAATTCCTTTTCTCTTCTTGAAACTGTTGCGTGGTCATCCCGAATGCCAGGAGGTGTCTTCTTTTTGTTATTGTACATGTTCAGACCACCTGTAGCCATAACAGTTTCATTTGTAATTATATCTTCAAACTCGGGCTTTCAATTGTCATTTTAAACATAGATATGCTGGGTAGCTTTATTCGACCAGGAAGTTTCCTTGAGAATCTTGTTTCATTTGATTGCGAAGCCACTTCTTGCGGATATCCTTGGCCCTTTGGAAAACCACCAAATTCTACATTTAGAACATCTGCATCAAACATCTGGCCCAGAAATTTGTACAGGCGATCATCATGGATATTTTCTTTCATTGCAGCGACTAATTTCATAAAGACTAAAGCATCAAGTTTCTTTTGTATGACAATGCTGAACCACCAGAAACAATACTTTCGTTATTTCTCAAAGCAAAGTGTAAGCAAGGCGCTTCAAAACAAAGGCCTTTGCAGCACTGTGAGAAGTTGAACTGGATTCAATGGAGGCCTCCAAGAGAGGATAACAACAAGAAGGGCAGCATGATATACAGGAATAAATTGCCAGACTTTGATTGTTGATGATGTTTCAAATTGTGCTTGTGCAGGGATAGGAGCGTTGAAGTTTGCTGCTGCCTTTTGGATAGCTGAAGAACAAATTACATAATCTAGAGCTGGAGAATAAATTACATAATTTAGAACAACATATTAATGATTTCTTCTTCAAAACATGGTTTTGAAGAAGAATCAGTCTCTGACATGAGACGGAGTCTAACAAGATCATGAAGTGATTTGGAATAGGATTAATGTTAAATTGATTTGGAAACATAGTGAGTGAAAGTTGTTTGCTTTACTTTTGAAAGATTTCTTAGTCAAATATATCATAGTTAAAAATAGAATAGTGATTTGAGTCTCTTTAGAAAATATATCTCATTAATAATAATTTAGATTATAGTTGAATAGGTTTCTTCATTTCAGCAATTTTTTGGTGTGATTGCTAGGAACAAAGTTGAGCATTTTGTACTTAATTTCGTATTAAGACAACATAGAGTAAGTTTGAATCTAAACTAGAATGCATTGCAACTCGAAGTTTATGAACTTTGGTTGACAATTTAATTTAGGGAATCTGACGACATATAAAATCCCTAACACATTCCAAGGTATTTGAGACTCCCAAAGGCCTCCCACCTATTCATGATCATGATCATGATATTCATTTGATTTTAGGAATGTTCCTCCAAACATCGGGGCTTACAAATATCCATATGCCCAAAGATTGAAATTGAACGTATGGTTACTGAAATGCTAGATGTCAGTATAATCCAACCTAGTCAAAGTTCTTTCTCTGCTCCAGTAGTATTAGTGCATAAGAAGGATGGATTAGGGCACAAGTATCCACATTATTTAGAGCTCAACAAGCTCACTATTAAAGATAAATTTCACATTCCTGTCATTGATGAATTGTTGGATGAATTACATGGATAGATTCACTTGACCAAGTTGGATCTTTGTTCAGGATATCATCAAATTAGAATGAAGACTGAAGACATTCTGAAAACAACATTTAGAACTCATGAGGGTCATTATGAATTTTTGGTCATGCCTTTTGTCCTTACCAATTCACCTTCTACATTTCAAGGTTTGATGAATTCCATTTTCAAACCATTCCTTAGAAAATTTATGTTAGTACTTTTTGATGATATACTAATCTACAACAAGTCTTGGAAGGATCATGTTCAACATGTTGACAGGGTGCTCAAACTATTGGAGGAGAAACAATTATATGAAAAAACCTCCAAATGTTTCTTTGGAGTACAAGAAGTGGAATATCTGGGCCATATTGTATCTCATGAGGGTGTTAAGGTAGAACCTAAAAAAATTAAAGCCATTAAGGAATGGAAAATCCCCACAACCATAAATCATCTTTGAGGATTTCTCGGGTTGACAAGTATTATTGCAGGTCTGTTAAGAATCATGGGAGAATAGCAACACCTCTAACAACGTTACTCAAGAAAGATGCATTTTGTTGGACTCCATAAGCAACTAACGCCTTTGAACATCTTAAAGAGGAAATGTGCCAAGCACCAGTCTTAGTTATGCCAAACTTCACAAAAACCTTTATTATGAAATGTGATGCCTCAGGAAATGGAATCAATGTTGTTTTAATGAAAGAAGGAAGAGCCATTGCTTTTGAAAGTCGTGCAATCAAAGGAAAGTATTTACACAAACCTATTTATGAGAAGGAAATGTTGGCAATACTACATGCACTAAAGCAATGGTGACCTTACCTAATGGGAAGGAATTTCAAGGTAAAAACATATCATGATAGTCTTAAATACTTTTTGGAACAAATATTATCTTCAAAAGAGAAACAAAAATGGGTCACAAATATGTTGGGTTTTGACTTTGAAATCATCTACAAAAAAGGAAGCAAAATGTTGTTGCAGATGCACTCTCAAGAAAGCATGAGGATGTGGAAGAATTTATTTGTGTCATTTCTATTATCCAACTAGATTTGATAACCAAAGCAAGGAATGAATGGAAGAATGATGAAGAAGTGTGGACACTCATTCAAAAGTTGCAGCAAGATCCCAGTGCATCGGATACATTTGGCTGGAAAAATGATTCATTATGGTACAAATATCGCTTATATATTTGTAAAAATTCCCAACTCAAACAAACTACTCTTTTGGAATTGCACACCTTTCCCTTAGGAGGGCACTAAGGATTTTTAAAAACTTACCACAGGGTCAAGAACGAATTTTTTTGGGAGGGCCTTCAATATGATATTCAAAATTTTGTGGTGGAATGTTTGGTTTGCCAACAAAATAAAGTTGAGACAATTAAGACCCTGAGTATTTTACAACCTTTACCCACTCCAAGTCAACGTTGGGAGGAGGTTTCAATGGATTTTATCACGGGTTTACCCAAGTATGAAGGAAAAAGTGTCATCATTGTGGTTGATAGACTTACCAAGTATCCACATTTTTGTGCATTATCTCATCCATTTAAATCTAGTATAGTTGCTACCGCATTTATGGAAACAATTCAAAAGCTACATGGAAACCCAAAGATTATTGTAAGCAACAGAGATCCCATTTTCACTGGAATTTTTTGGATGAAATTATTTTCTTGTCTTGGTACTCAATTAGCTCATAGCTCATCTTATCATCCTCAATCTAATGAGAAAACTGAGATAGTGAACAAATGTTTGGAAGGATATCTTCGTTTCTTTGTATCTGATAAACAAACACAATGGGTCAAGTGGTTACCTCTGGTTGAATGGTGGTATAACACTTCCTTCCATACTGCAGCAAAAATGACCCCATTTATGGCACTTTATGGATATTATCCACCATCCATCACATCATATTTAAGAGACAATTCTAAGGTTCAAGCAATGGAAGATCACATCGAGCATCAACAACAAGTTCTCCAACTCTTAAAGGATAACCTCACTTTGGTGCAGAATCAAATGAAACAACAGGAAGATCAACATCACAGCGAAAGAAGTTTTGATGTAGGTGAATGGGTATTTTTACGACTACAACCATACAAACAAATGTCCCTCGACCAAGATAAGAAGGATAATATATTATCACCAAAGTAATATGGTCCTTACAAGGTGTTGCAAAAGATTGGTACTATGGCATACAAATTGGAGCTTCCTGCATCTTCCTGAGTGCACCCAGTTTTCCATGTTTCATGCTTAAATAAGATTATAGGTGACAAGCTCCCAGTTCAAACAATATTGCCAGAACTTGACGAGGAAGAAAAAATCATATTGGAACCTAAGGCAGTCACAGAAACAAAAACTTGATATATACAAATCAATTTCAAAGTATCTCATCAAGTGGAAGAGCTTACCTGTTGAAGATTCCACATGGGAGGGTGAGAATTTTATGCAAAAGCATCCAAAACTACTCAAGCATTGAGGACAACAATTTTTTAAAGGAGAGGGGCATGTTAGGTCCCTATACTACTAGTGTAGCCCCTTATTGTTATTGTTAGTGTAGCCCTCTTATTATTATTATTATGCCCATGTAGTCCCCATATTGTTATTATTGTGTCCCATAGAAGTCCACTATTGTTATTTTTTTTCCCTTACATTATTATTGTTATGTAGGCTATCATTATATTGTGACCCCTTAGACTCCTATGTATAGAAAGGAGGTCTTGTCATTTGTATAATCCAATAATTGTTAATTTTATGTAATGTAAAGTAGGTTTCCCCCTCGAAGAGGATATTTTCGAAGTCGTTGATCTCTATTTTTGTGAGCTGGTTGCATAATAGATAGGCTACTATTCCAAAACTTTTGAGAGTATTGAAAGGTCCACAAAATCGAAGTGCCATCTTGTCACATGATCCAATCCAAAAGGAGCTCTTCTTGGGCTTGATTCACATGTACACATGTTCCCCAACCTAATATTCCTTAAACAATCTATTCTGATCTGCATAAATCTTCTATCTATCTGGTGTTTCCTTTAGATTCTTCTTGATTACCTTCATTTCCTATTCCATTTATTCCAAAATGTTCAGATTGATCAACACCTTGTTCACTGGATCACTCCAACTAATGGGAGTATTACAACTCCGCACATACAATGCCTCAAAAAGCTCATCCTCAAAGACTCCTGATACCCATTGTTGTAAGAAAAATCTACCAGTGGAAGATACTCTTCCCAGTTTCATTTTTGATGCATCACATACATCCTCAACATATCCTCCAATATCTTGTTGAACCTCTCTATTTGTCCATCTATCCATGGATGATAAGTTGTGCTAAAGGCAAACTTTGTACTTGAACCTACACATAACTCTTTCCAAAACCTAGAAGTGAACTTGGAATCCTTGTCCAATTTTATCTTATTTGGTACAAAATGAAACCTCACTATATCCTTGATGAATACTTGTGTTACATCATTAGCTAAATAAGAAGACTTCACTAGAAGGAAGTGCCCTACCTTAGTCAACTTTTCCAGAATAATCATAATCAATTCATGTTGTCTAGATGTACTTAGCAACCTGTGATGAATTCCATGGAAATGACCTCCCATTTCCACTCTGGAATTGAGATTGGTTGTAGCAAACCACCTGTATGCTTACACTCTACCATTACCTATTGACAATCCAAGCATATAGCCACAAACTTTGTCACTCCTTTCTTTAAGTTTGTCTAATAGTAGAAATTCTTCACCACTATCAGTGTCTTCTGATATCTTGGGTGACCTGAATATGGTTTCACATGAAACTCTCTCAAGATAAACTTCTTGAGCTTGTTGTCATCTGGCACAAATATCCTGTCCCTAAATCTGACCATGACATCTGTTGTGAGACAATAGTCCACATCCTGTGCACTTGTATCTGCACTTATACCTCTACCTATACCTATGCATGTATCTATACTCTATTGTAACCTATGCCTGAGATCCATGTACTTGTTATCTCACTGACCTGGCTGTAAGATCCAAGCCTGTAAATTTGTACCATAAGAACTCATAGCTACCTTGTGGTTCACCTATATCCACCTACTAAGATAATTTGTAACCCTTTTCTCTTTACCTTTAATGTACTTGATATCAAAGTTGAACTCACTAATCGTGGCCAACCATCTAGCTTACCTGGAATTAAAATTTGGTTGATCAAATAGACACCTCAATCCACTGTGATGCTCATCAATATAGATCTCCTGCCAAGATGATAGTTCCTCCACATCTTCAATGCATGGATGATCATTGCCAAATCAAGATCATGTGTTGGATAATTATGTTCGTGCTCATTCATTTTTGGTGATTCATAGCATACTACTTATCTTTCCTGCATAAGAAATCCACAAAGTCCTCTCTTGCAAGCATATGTGCATACCACAAACTCTTTGTTTGTATCTTCAATCTTTAGCAATGGAGAATTTTTCAACAACCATTTCAACTTCTCAAAAACTTGTTGCACATTCTTCTGTCGATTTAAAATTCTTACCTTTTTGCTGCAATGACATGATAGGATATGTAATGCAAGAGAATTTCCTGATTAACCTCTTATAGTAACTTTCTAACCCCATAAATGATCTTACCTCATCCACATTCCAAGGAGCTTCCCATTCCATGATAGCCCTTATCTTTTCTATATCTAATATTATTCCTTCCTTGGAAACAACATGTCCCAAGTAATTTCTTCTGTCTGAAAGAAACTTCATTTTCTAAGCTTAGCATACAGATGATTCTCTCTTAGCAATCTCTACCCTATTTATAAATGTTTGACATGTTCTTCTTCATTTTTATAATATATCAAGATGTCATCAATGAACACAATAACAAACTTGTCTAGATAAGGACGCAAGACACTATTCATCAAGCACATAAAGGTAACTGGAGCATTAGTCAAACCAAATGGAACTATAACAAATGCATAATGTCCGTACCTAATCTGGAAAGTTTTCTTGCAAATTCCTTCTTCTTTAATGCGTACTTGATGATATCCAGATCTCAGATCAATATTCGAGAACATTTCTACTCCCTTCAACTGATCGAACAAATCATGAATCCTTAGCAATGGATACCTGTTCTTGATGGTCACTTTGTTCAACTACCTATAATCAATTCACAGCCTATGAGTACCATCTCTCTTCTTCACAAACAATACCAATGTGCCCCATGGTGATACACTTGGCCTAATGTATCCCTTGTCAAGAATTTCCTTCAACTACAACTTTAGATGTACCAACTCTAAAGTGCTCATCCTGTATGGTGCTTTTGATGTTGGTGTTACCCCTACTACCAACTCAATAGGAAAATCTACTTCCCTGTGAGGTGGAAACACTGAAATCTCTTCAGGAAATACATCCTAAAATTGTTGTAAAAATGGGTACCTTCTCAAAACATCCACATTCTCAACTTCCTTACCTTTGTCACTAGAAATGTGCGCTGCAAATAACACCCATCCTTTTCTACGATTGTGCTTCGCCTAGATAGCTGTCACCATTCTAACTAATCTTTCTTTCTTCTTACCCTACAAGATTCTTTGTTCTCCATTGTTATCCAAGTACTTAATAGCTTTGTCATAATAGTCCACCTTGGTTCTATGGAGATGCAACCAATCCATACCCAAAAGCATACTATACAAACCCAATGGTAATACATTCAAATGTGCTGATGTAGACATACCATTCAACTCAAATGCACAACCTCTTACTAATGATGAACTAGCTTCTTAATACGTATAGCCAACTATACTAACCAAGATTTTGCATGCAGTTATTTATTAAAACCACACTTATCCATGAGGTTAGGATTAACATAACTATAATTAGATCCAAGGTCAATCAAAATAGAAACAACTTGATCGCAATGCTTACCATCCATCTCGATAATATGTGCCTAATGATATTCTTGCATGTTATCTAATGTTGCATAGATCTGAGGAACACTTTGTCTAAAAACCCCCACTGTTTGCACTTCCTGGGAACTGTAGATCTTCGGTCTACCACCTTGATATTGTGGAAAATCTCTCTTGCGATGATCTTTGCCACAAGTCTAACACTGTATAGGCTTCTAACCTACATCCTTGTTCTACTCTTGAAACTGGAATCCTTGCCCTTTGTCAAATGAATTGAACTTTTTTTGCAGTGTTGCATTCTCTTTGTTACCTATGTCCTGAGGCGTTGCTTGCTTCTTAATAGATACTTCTTCATTAATAATCTCTTGAACTCACTCCAAGTCAAATCCGCCTCATAAATATCTATAACTTTCTTTAAATTTTCCCACTAGATATCTACTTTACCTTTAAGACTGAATGTAGTTATTATGGCCTTCAAGTTCTCTGAGTAATTGTGCAATCTGAAGAACTTACCCATTCCAAGTAAACATGCTTTTGCATTCTCTATTTTCTTCACTTCCCCATCGAATGCAGGTGTCATTGCTTTCTTGAACTCATCCGACAAATATCCCCTATCACTCCTCCTATAAGGATGATAACGATGATGACCATGATACCTGTTAGAACCAAACCTAGAATAGTACTTGTTTCCATCACCTCTCTTATCTGGAGTATCCAAGAACCTACCATATCTGATCATGTCATCTCTATCTGACTTGTACCCACCAGTAGACCTACTACCATATGCCCCATTATTTCTGTCCCCCTGTCCATGGTTGATCTGAAGTGGCTGATGTCTTTGTAGTTCTAACAAACTCTGAAGGATTACTACACTAACATATGCTTGTTTCTCTTGTGTCTACATGATTCTATCATTATCTACTTTACAACATCTTATATTTACATTCAAACTTCTTAAACATGTCACAAATATGCATCCTACAAGTTTAAACAACAGATTTGAGCATAGCGGTCGCAAGATTATCTGAGAATCACTAAGAAGCATTTTTGCCTCATCATAATAATGGCATTACCATCTATTAAGTCACATATTCATTGTACATTCAGTGATTAACCAAAACATGATGAGATCCATACTTTTTCATTGTCATAAAACTCATTCATAACTAGCATATAACCAACAAAAATATTAAGGATATAACATCCATATAAGACACATATAAACAAGTATATTTATGCATAAAATACCAAGGAGAAAGAGAGATCTTATTGATTATTGCATAAGCCAAACAGGTATGGGAATACCACGAACCTTTTGACCGTAGACTAGGTTGAACCAAATATCTCTTTCAGTCAGTCACCCTTGCGCCATTTTCCAAGAATAAATGTGGGATATCATAAAACAAATCAATTAAAACCATCCAAGGCTTTCAGAGGCCAAACCACCTCAAACCTCAACCAATAATTCCACCTCATAGTCGGACATCACTAATGTTAGGCATCTCTAATTCTTTATTTGATTTTGATCCTCTCTCACCAACAATTTATTTTATGTCTTCATTTAATCCATTTTTGGAAACCTTGACTTTCTTTCTGGTCTCAATCTTGCAATGGCATAACTTCTCATATTTCCTCAACCTTTTCTAGCTTGCAATTTCTATCTCCATTGCATTATCGTTTCAAAACATATGCAGTGGAAAAAAAGAATATCCTTTATTGAATGAGGTTATTTTCCCTTATTAATTTAGCGTTAATTCTAGTATCATTAATGACGAAAATTTTTGACATCTCATTTCTCTATGAATCTACAATATAACTCTTTAGAAATTGTTTTTCAATATACCTAATATTCTTCTTGCAAATATTTTTCATTCTACATTTAATATTCCTATTTACTTCTTATTTGACTAAAGTATTTTCAAACCTACCTTATATTTGAATATACCTAATATTCTAAGTATAAATATTCCTCATTCTTGTGTGTGTGTGTGTGTGTGTGTATAAATAGATAGATATATATCATTTGACTAAGGTAATCAATCTTAGTTAAAATATCTTATTTTTCTCTCCGATATAATATGTTGACAAATTGATTGTCGAGTAATTATCAATTAATCATTGAATAACCACCACTTTAATAGAAGGCATGTGATTTTATTCACCCAAACACACAAACCAATCCTGCATTGCACCTTTCTCACAAGCTCACAATAGGTCAGCTTAGGATGTTAGTTTGCAAAGGTAATGTTTCATCGAATCAGTTAGCAGACTGATTATGTGGAAAAACAGAAGAATAGGGTGCAAGATTTACAAAGTTACAAGTTTGATGAGGCAGGGTACGATGTCCATGATTTTAGCCCCAGATTTAAGTTATGGTATAATTAAGCAATAGAGATTAGGAGCATGTATTAATAAATTTAGGGTGCTATTACGGGACAATGAAAATCTTTTTTCTCAGGTACGGAATGAAGTAGGGGCATGTCAAGTAAAGAGAACTTGCCACATACCAAAACAGAGAAGTTTGAGAGCGAAGGGGTATTGTTTACAGGTTGTGGGTTATGGGACTATTGTAAACAAAATTACTTGAAGCACTTTTCAACTTCATCTTTTGCAACAAATGTTTGAATAAATGTTTAAACTATTCTTTGGAAACCACAAATTTAGGAAAAATTCAAGATTGAAAATTGTCAATTCCATCCACAATAACCCTTTTTCATGGGAGAAAAAATTTTAGTCCCAACCCAAATTTCAAGATCAAACAAATGTGTTTTTCACTACATGTTTTTTTATTTTAACTTTTCAATAACACTTGTTATAACAAAGCATACTCAATAATATAACTATTATGCTATAAGAAACAACCCCTTGGAATTATTATTAGAATCAGAATAAAACAAACTAACATGGTCAGTCTAATGGTTTTTGGGGGGTTTCTAGGGGAATTGACTCCTCAAACCATATATGAATAGTTTTAGGCTAGGTTTGAACTAGTCTGTAACCAGTTGGAATCATTAGAACTAGCCAATTGAAGCCAAAACCAGTTGGTTTGACCATTTCTTTACTAGTGCACTTTATCAAAAAGAAAAGAAATATAATATTATTTAAAAAATGCACTCCTATTAAAAAAATCCATATGATTATTTAATATGATATTATTTTATAATATAATATGATGAAATTTTGGAGTTCTTAAATCATTTGGAGCTTCAATGTAATTGAATTTTCTTATAGCAGAAAGAAAGGAAGCAGTTTTTGTTATAGCTATTGGGTTGAAGTTTCTAAAGGGTCTATGAACTTCTAAACTCCATCTACAGTGTCTAATGTGTGTTTTAATGTGATCAATAATGATAAACAATACTTTGGTGCAATTCTAAAGGAGTTATAACGTAATCTGTGTATTGCTACAGGATGCCCCTGTTTTGCTCTAGGAAACAGTTGAGAGTAGTTTTATGAATTCTAGATGTGGTATGAGGGGTGAAGAAGGTGAAGGAAGATTGTAGAAGGTTAAATAGATATTTTCCAATATTAGGTACCTCTAATGGATAATTTCATGCAAGGGATAGGAAAATATGGAGCTTCTTGTAACTTTTCCAGACATAAATAAGCTTACTGCCAAATTGCAGAAATAGGTAATAGTGTGTGAAAAGATGATTTTCTAAGTGATCCAAATGAACCAAAATAAAACTAACTATACCTATGAAGCAATATTATCTAACTAAAGCAAAATGCATGATTCATTGGTAAAAGAAAAAGTATAAATTACTAAAAAACTACTAAATGTTGAAAATAGAATGATAGAAAGGATGAGTCAAATTTTAAATGAAGAGTATCATTGCATGAAAGAAACTATTTTTAAGTCCATCAGAGAAATATACATAAAAAAATTCAAGGAGAAGCTTACTCATTAACCATTCAAAGACAATACTTTTTTAGAAATGAGATTTGCAGAAAAGCGTGACTAAACTAAACGCACAGAAAGTAAAGATATAAGAAGGGGGCTTGAGCACCTAGGTTTGGACCTAACCCAAAGGGACTTAGGTACCTTAGAGGAAAATTAGACTCGAAACCAAAGAGTACTTTCGGTGAATCAAAAAATGTGCT
Organism: Pinus tabuliformis; assembly: GCA_031772625.1. Lineage (NCBI taxonomy): Eukaryota > Viridiplantae > Streptophyta > Pinopsida > Pinales > Pinaceae > Pinus > Pinus tabuliformis. Next base: position 671,480,597 of record CM062814.1, read on the forward strand.
CATACATGGAACATGCAAAAACTGAAATAGTTGGAAAAATCCTTTCTCTATTGCTGACTATCTTCTCCAAAGATTTCAAATCCCCAATGGGTTACTAAGGTCCCTTATTAATACAAAAAAAATTTAAGGGGAAACCCCCTTGAAGAGGGTACTTCTTCCCTCCAAAATCTCTAGAAAGTAGGATTTGGGTCCTTGATGACTTCATAGCTACAAGGAGGTGATAATTTCCTTGAGCTAGCTGAGTTCTAATTATCCTTCAGCAAGGGAAAAGGGCCATATTCTTCTCTTGTTAGACTCTTGTGTGATCTACAGAAGATATCCTCAATATCTTGCACAATAAATGCATTAAGCATACAAGATATGGAAACCATCTCTTAACCCTCCTAAGAACATATTAAAGCTAAAAAAGATATTATTAAGTGTAGAAGGAAAGGTTAAACATGCCTTTGGATGTTTAGATGGGCCTTAAGTTGTATCTATTTTGGGCACGCATCATAACCCCCTACTAAAATTGTTTCTCATCATGTAAGCAACCTATTCATCTTGCTACTTTTCATTTATTATCTTGATGGCTTTCCTGACATCCTAGGTTGTTTCAAATGTGTCAACCTCTTCTAAATGGAACCCTACATAATCCTCAAATTTTGTCCATTCCATGTTTTTCTCTTTCTGATCATGATTCTCATGTAGGCCCGACAATAAATGAGTATTGAAGTTGATTCCAATCCAGTGGACTCCAAGCCTTTAGATGATTATTTTGTACAGAGGGGTTGTGGCCAATGAAACCCTTAATCTTTCAGGTGAATGGTATTCTCTCATCCTTAAGTTGTGTGGTAATGTATACCATCTTTTATGGAATTCTTGTAGACTTTCCTCACCCAATAACCTGAAAGTATCCTCAATGTGAGGGATTTCCTATTATTTCCTTCTATTATAAAGTATTTCCATGTTAGGATATTTTGCTATGATTTTATGATTGGAAATGATTATATATGGGGTTGAGAGCTCTACCTTGAACCATAGTGGTTCTTCTATTTCATTGGCTAGTATTCTCTTGATATCCTCTACCTTGACTTATTTATGGTTCAACCATGAAGCTACAACCATTAATTGCACATAAACCAATTGAGAATTTAGGTGCCATATATTGATGCCAAGCAGTGCTATATTATGCATGTAAAATTCTACAAGTCTAGCTCTACCCTCAATCCTGCATTGGAGACAGAAATCAATGAAATTTCTTATATCTTGTAGCGGGGGGAGGGACCTTTTTGTGCCAATGTCCTGATCTGAAATTTACACCACTGATATTTTAGAAATTGAGAATAAGTTTTTGAATGGTGTCTATGGTGTATAGCCTCAATGGAGAGACTAGCCATGGTGGCAATTTGATCTTCTTTCTCCTGCATCAAATTTTTTTTGTTGCAATTAGGGTTTCAACTTCTTGTTTTCCTTATGTAGAAGATCCTTTATGTTTGCTTCATGGAATTTTACGTTGGCCATTTATTCTCCCATATTCTTCATATTTCCTCCATAATTCCATCATTATCAATCCCTTTGGATTTTTCAATCTGCATCCATCTATAAATTCTACCTCTCTTCCTCTATTTCAAAGAATAGGATTGGTGCAAGGTGGATAGGAAGAAAATTTCTTACATAAAACCAAGAATTATAAGATGAGAGGTTTGGCTGAGGATCTAGTTCCTGTAGCTTTGTATTCTACCCCTATGGTTCTATGTTTTCTCTTGTACCTTTACATTCTATTCCTATGGAATTGTGGTTTGTTCTGAAAGCATTTTATCTTGAGTCCTTAGCCGTTTTGGCCAAACATGTGGCTATTTTCCCTTGAGTGATGTGGAGGTTATCTCAAATTCTTATTCTTCTTTTTTTTAGGTACTTCCTCCTTATGGCTAAGTGACTCCTCAATGGTGATTGGAGTGGGAGATGGTGGTTGAGGTTTTCCAGTGGGCCTTATTCTATTTCTCTTTCTTCTCCTGAAGTAAAGAGGATTTTCCCTTGGTTTCCTTACTCCGTACTTTATTGGGCTGCTCTATGTTGCTAGAGTAACAACAGCTTCTTCTTCTAAATTTTCTTATGAAGTGCTCCCTTTTTCCCCCGTTTTCTTATTCTTTGTTTTCTTGGATGATGTCCAATAGACTCTTTAGGCTTTTGAGCCTCTAATTCTATCAAATTTAGCTTAGCCAACCTTTGTTTGACCTTTTATGTCTTTGCCTCCATTTCAACTTGTGTGTCTATCTATTTTTCTACCTCTTTTCCAGTCTTTTCTTCTGATTCCTCTTTTTATTCCTACCCTTCTATCTCAGCTTCTTCCTCTACTTCTACTTCATTTTACTCTTCTATTTCTGCCTCCTCTATCTCTAATTGAGGTTCTACTCGGGTCTCCAAAAATTATTCCTTGCCCATGTCAATGAAATTAGTTCAAGAGACAAGGTTTTGTAGGCTTTCCAAGGCATATAGGACTATAAATATAATAAACCCATGGCGAAATAGATAATGATGCTTTCCCCCTTTCACCCTTATGCTCATTTATTTTATAGACTGAAGGACGAAATAAGGAATGTTGAGTCTCTCTTGGGAAGGTAAATCTACTTGAAATATTGTTGGGCATAGAATCCCCCCCAAGGCATGTTTTGGGGCATAAAGCCCGAGTTTTGAATAAGTCCATTGTAAAGATTCCATGAATTGTGGGCGCAGAGCGCAAAGTCATAATAGAGTCATAGGGTTGTCCACCCTTGTTTTTGTAATGTAATGTCGGTTTGAAATATCTACCCATTGTCTGCAGACCATGGAATTATATAAATAGAGTGAGGCTCTAAGTGTAGAAAGAATGGAATCAAGCAGGGATGAATCTAAGGAGTTAATGAAGCATTGAGTCGAAGTGTAAGTCATGTCTTCGAGTTGTAGAGTAGGAGAAGGCCCTACAGCTGAGTGCACAGAGGCCTAGTAGTCTGCAGTTGAGTGCGCGGACCCCTGCAGCTGAGTGCGCAGGGCAAGTCGAGTCTGTAACCATTGGAAGAGTTAATAAAAGAGAAGTTTTACCATATTTCTATGTATCTTTTCTTGTTTTATGCATTGAAGTATATTGGGTTTGAATTACAAGTTTACCTTTTATTTTCTATGTGAACTCATATGAATGTGCTGAATAAATAATATAATGTAAGGCATCTTTTAACGTGAAGATAACTAACTGTGATAAGAAGATAAGTAAGATCTCAGGTGTGACTTAGGGAAATAGTGCAGATCACTGCTCCAGCTGCGCAAAAGCCCACAGCCACTGGTTAGGGCACGAAGGCCTCTCAAGTCAAGGAAATGCACGAAGGGATTCACAGTTGGACTAAATCAACCACTTAGACATCTCGAGGGTATGAAAACCTGGTTCCAGCAACCCCCCATACTACTTCAGGTGAGACCTCAGTCTATGCTCCACGGACTGTTGCTGAAACGGCCAGTAGTAGAGGGATTTGTTTGGCTAATTAACTTCGAACTTGGGTTAGGCCCCAACAAGCCAACAAATGGTTCCATTGCTGGGACTGGAATTTGCATAGAGATGTCTGATGTCGTAACATTGGAATCCAACTAAGAAAGAAATTGAAGGTTGGTTGGATAGGAGAATTCACGAGTTTGCGGCATAGGAGAACAGGAATCCGTGACTATCAAAAGAAGAGTGGTTAGACTGGTATCTGTACACAGAGATCCACAAAATGTTCTTCACATATTTCCCTACTGAGTTGTATGAGTGGATCGTGAAGCTAGCAGATAGCCAAGGAAGGTGCAAGCTCGACAGTCCTATTGTGTGGACCCCAGAGTTGTTGTGCAGATTGGAAGCATCGAAGGATAAGCTCAAGCACATTGTTGATCACTGGCTCGATCGAATTATAGGAGGATTCATTATTGAGTTCGTAGTAGATACTTCAGTCAACTATATCGAGGCAGAGCGACGCTTCCTCAAAGGACCGCGAGGTATGTACGTTAAGTCTCTAAGCAATTGGATTAAAATGCTACTGTGTGAAAAGAGGATTATGCAAATACATTGATGTTTGGGGCTACATGAAGTGGGAGAATTTACAGAAACGAAGGTAGTGCAGAACTAGAAACTAGCCCCTTGATTTCACCTCCACAAGGGGACGAGGAAGAACTCGCGAAGGTCTCACCAAGAAGTGTGATCAATTTGATAAGGTAGAGGATTTCACGCATACCACCCCCACCCACACCACTGTCCTCACCCCCATCTTCACCCGTACCACCTCCGCCACCACTGCGAGTCAATATGGAAAGCACGATAAAGTTTCTGGTGTTCAAGGGAGTAGGAAATGAAGATCCGGACCAGTTTTGGTTCGTGATAAAAGTTGTATGGGAAGTGCAGGGAGTTATAGATGACAATATAAAGAAAGTGATGTTGGTTAGTGCTCTGCAGGATCGCGTGCCGACTTGGTATATTAAGCATTCTAATGACAATCCAAATGTGGGGATCGCAAACATCTAAACTGTGTTGAACAGAGAATTTAGCAAGTCGAAGTCAGAGGTGCAGTCGATCATTGGGTTCAAGGAGATCACGATGCTACCAAGCGAGACTCCTTGGGAGTTGGATCAGAGACTGAAGTGCACAATTCACGAACCTAATATGACTTTGACAAATGGACAACACCGCGAATGGTTTGTAGCATCGCTAACGCCGCATTTAAGGAACGCATTGTCACAACATAAGCTAAAAACTTAGGTCGAGGCCTTGGAGATCGTGATGAGGCTACATGAAACCCCAATACAAGATCCTAACCTGGGAGTTCAGTAGATCCATGCGCAATTGAAAAACTTGTGCCTTGAGATGCAGAGTCTGAAACAAGACAGGACAACTCGCCCAGAAGTGCGCGACGAGGTATGGTGTGTTAAATGTAAGGGTCAGGGTCATGACAAGGACCACTACCCAGTGTTCACGAACTACCTCGCGAGAGGAGGACCATTGTCGTTAAGATTGGAGGCCCAAGCAGGACCTAGCGTGGCACCTGTGTTGTGGTGTGCGATTTGTCAAATAGAAGGAAAGAATGCTACGGACAACTACCATTTGTTGCAGAAGTACACGCAGAATTCATAGCTGTTGTTCTATAATGTTGTAGCTCTGATACCACTTGTGGTAGCTCTGATCCAAAAGATATATGATAACAGAAATAAACCCAAGAAAGAACAAGATCAAAATAGATAGAAATGATTCTCTTTATTATCAAAACCCTTATGGTAGGGCAACACCATACATTCACTCCTTAAGGAAGGAGAACACTCCACAAGCCATATGCCTATTCATACAATAATACTTCTCTTCATCTTCATATCCCTCCCTGTGGAGTCTCTAGCCTCTATATAGGCCTCATACATACAATACCATGCGTCATTACCATGGTTTCCTCATACCATGGGCCCTTTACATTATTATTAACTACTTGTGGTCCCTTACATGACATGGGTTAACCACCTTATTTATTACTATGGCCCATACCATTATTACATTATTACCTTGGGTACCTCCCTTGGTACGCTTTGATACCACTTGTTGTAGCTATGATCCAAAAGATATATGATAACAGAAATAAACCCAAGAAAGAACAAGATCAAAATAGATAGAAATGATTCTCTTTATTATCAAAACCCTTATGGTAGGGCAACACCATACATTCACTCCTTAAGGAAGGAGAACACTCCACAAGCCATATGCCTGTTCATACAAGAATACTTCTCTTCATCTTCCTATCCCTCCCTGTGGAGTCTCTAGCCTCTATATAGGCCTCATACATACAATACCATGCATCATTACCATGGTTTCCTCATACCATGGTCCCTTTACATTATTATTAACTACTTGTGGTCCCTTACATGACATGGGTTAACCACCTTATTTATTACTATGGCCCATCCCATTATTACATTATTACCTTGGGTACCTCCCTTGGTATCCCCTATTATCCCCCCTAGGTATATAACATGTAATTTCTGTATGTCAGTAGGACATGATGAGCGCACCTGTAGAAGCTATGAGTTGATGATCGATAGGACTCCCACCTACAGAGTTCAAGCCGAAATGCAGCCCCTTGACCAAAACACAAGAGGGGTGCGAACATGATTTCAGGGGCACGGATGAGGCCGAGGTGGAGGAGGACCTGGAAGGGGTCGCAGACAACTGATATGTTACAATTGCGGAGGGCCAAGACATTATGCCTATGATTGTATGAATCCAACGCTTCCATCATATCTATATTGTACCTTGTTTGATCATGAGATGGAGGATTGTCCCACACTGATAGCTAGGTTGCGCGACAAGGGAGCGCTCCAACCTCCCCCAACTTAGAATTTGGAAATGATGAGATCTAAGCAACGCGAGGAAGACCCTAACGTAAACATGGTGCTCTAAAGTGGAATGACGACAGGCAATGATAAAGGCAAGCAGCCGGAAGATAGTACTTGGGGTCATAAGACTCTGACAAAAGAACTATAGTTTGATTTGGAGTGCGTTAAGGAAACCTTCATGGAAGCTAGGAAGAGCTTCGATGATGCCTCCACTTCAGAAAGCAAAGACAGACCAGAGCCAAAAATGGACACATCAATGCTTACGACGTTCCTAGAAACATGCATGAAGCTACTACACAAAAGGAAGGATGTCAAGGGACTATAGGAACTCATAAATAGATGCGCTAGGAGTGCGCCAGGAGAACCCCGCATAGTCCAGAATATTGGAAAGCATGTGACAAGGATGAGAAGAGAAATGACATTGACCAGTAGATTGGAGAATATGATATGGACCAAGTGATTCTGGATTTAGGATTGAACATGAATGTTTTGCTGAAGTAGATGTGGGAGTGCATGGGAAGGCCTACGCTCTAATGGTCTCATATCCAACTGCGAATGGTGAACCAACAAAATATCCTACCTATGGGAAGATTGCAAGGAATCACCATGGGTATTGAAGGAACAAGCGCACTGGCAGATTTTGAAGTGATAAAGATTGTTGATGACAGCAATCCCTACCCTATGCTATTAGGAATAGATTGGGACACTGACCTGAACGGGGTGATAAATCTGAAGAAGCGCAAGATTATTTTTGAGAAAAATTCTTTGCACGTAGTTGTACCTTTGGACCCTATAGAAGGATCACGCTACAGGGAGCCAGTGCATGACTAAGAAAGTGATGACGACTTAGACTGCATCTATAAGATAACTACACGAGAGAAAGACTAGGTAAATCCCATCGCGGATGGGCGAATCTCATGGGAGCATGAAAGCTCCTGTATGTCGGATTTAAGTGAAGAGATAGAGAGATGGTAGAACTAGTTACACGAGGTAACCATGTTGAACTCCAACATGATGACAAGATTGCTACGTTGCCTATCAACAGAAGTAAGAGATCTACCTATGCATGATGGGTTAATCGAGGTAGATGCCTTCCTAAACAGATTTGAAAGAGAGTTGCTAGAACAACAACGTTTCAAGGCCTTGAAATGGGTGCTATGCACTATGCCAGCAAGGTGGTGGGGTACACACCAAGGAATCTTTGAGGACTGGCGTGAATGCAGGAGAATGCGCATGCATTTTGGAAAGCCTCAAATGTGACTAATAGATAGGTATGATGGACAGGATGATCCACACACGCACCTCGCCAAGTGGACAAAGGTCTATAGGGAAGAGCCACAACCTGAGTGGGTGCACCTGTCCTGTCATACCCTAGATGTTATACCCATGAACTGGTATATGGAGATGGAGCTCCACCATGGGACGAGCGAATGGGATATCTTGCACGAAGGGTTCCTGTTAACCTTCACGTTTAAGGATCGTTGGTGGGACACTATTGATGACGCACTACAATTAGTAAAATTAGTTATCTTTAAGATAACCCAGGAGCCAATAGAATTGATTCAACCTAAAGGGGCTACTCAGCTGAGCTGCGTGTTAGAGTGTTATAATGTAAATACTGAAGAAGACGACAAAGATCCATAAAAAATTAGCATTCCAGAAACTGAAAGCCATCACGAGGTTCAAGGACCACTGATTGAAGACCCTGACATAACCATGTCGGTAAAGACAAAGCAGGTAAACATTGGTATGGAAGCCAAACCTAGGTATGCAACACTTAGCGACTACTGGGATGATGCAAAGGTGGATAAGGTTGCTGAGTTACTCCGTGAGTACCAGGACCTATTCCCGACCAAGATCACGGAATTAAAAGGAATCTTTGGAGATTTAGGAATGATGTGGATCACATTAAAGCCCAACGCAAAGCCAGTTAAGCAGAGGCCTTACCGTTTGAACCCAAAGTACAAAGAGAAGGTCTACGTAGAACTAGACAAGATGCTCGCAGCTAGAATCATTGAGCCAATGGAAGAATCCGATTGGGTAAGCCCTATGGTAGTGCAAGAAAAGAAGCAGAAGGGAGAGATAAGGATACGCATGGACCTTAGAAAATTGAATGACACATGTGTGCATGATCCATTCTCAACTCCGTTTATGGATGAAGTATTGGAAAATGTCAATGGGAAGGAAGCATATTCTTTCACTGATGGATTTTCAGGGTACCACCAGATCAAAATCATGCCGGAAGATAGGAGTAAGACAACCTTCGCGACTGAGTGGGGCTGCTTTCAATACACTGTTATGCCATTTGGGTTGAAGAATGCGCCAACCATATTTTCACACATAGTTGTTGCAGCATTCAAGGAATATATCCATAAGTTCTTGGAGGTTTATCTAGATGACTGGACTATATTTGGATTGGTTAAGCACCATGTAGTGAGATTACTGATGGTAGAGCCAACGAATATTGTGGTGATTCTGAATTTGGAAGTGTTGTGAAGTGTCAAACAGTTGCATGCTACCCTGGGACATAGGGGGTATTATAGGAATTTCATCAAAAGTTATACCTAGATCACCATGCCGATGGAGAAGCTGTTGAAAAAAGATGTCACGTTCTGTTGGAACGATGTCTACATGAAGAGCCTGGAGGTACTAACACATCGTGCATAGCGCTGGGAGCAGTACTAACATAGGAGGGTGGAGAGGGCTTGGATCACCCTATTGCGTTTGTGAGTTGTAGGTTGTCTAAAGTAGAAAAGAACTATTCCACAACTGAATGTGAAGGATTGTCTATGGTGTACGCGCTCCAAAAATATCGACACTATCTGCTAGGGGGACACTTCAAGATGTATATAGATCATTTCGCACTGAAATACTTGGTCAAAAAGCCTGTGTTGGGGGGGCGCATATGCATGTGGCTTTTATTGTTCCAAGAATATGATTTTGAGGTAGTTGTGAAGCCTAAATGCCTGAACGTAGGATCGGATCACCTGTCGTGCATTGAGACAGGAGAAGATCCTACTAGTTTGGAGGAAGGATTACATGATGCACAACTCTTTGTTGTGCACGTAGCAGATGGACACATTGAAGACATGATCCACTTTCTCACAAATGGAACTACGCTGAAAGAGTACTCCGTCCAGTAGAAGAAGGAACTGGTGGTGCGCGCAGTAGATTTTTCTGTCATCGCAGGGCACCTATATAAGATGGGCAATGATGAGATACTGTGAAGGTATGTACCTGAATTTGAATGAATTCATATCCTTGTGGATGCACATGGGGGCATTATAGGAGGACATTATGTAGCGTGAGCGACCGCACAAAAGATTCTTCGCGCAGTGTTATGGTGGCCAACCTTTCATCAGGATTCAAAACCACATTGCAAGGCCTGTGATGTATGTCAAAGAATAGGTAAAACATCGCGGAGGGACGAGATGCCTTTGAATCCACAAATGACGCTGCAACCCTTTGAAAAGTGGGCGATCGACTTTGTAGGACCTATCAAACCTCAGGGAAAGATGGGTGCATGATACATTATCACTGCGAGAGAGTACCTGACTTGTTGGGCAGAAACGTAACCAGTAAAAGATTGCACGGCCGCGACAGCCACGAAGTTTCTATTTGAACATGTATTGACACACTTTAGGTGTCTGGATATCTTGATTAGCGATCATGGTACACATTTCCTGAATGAAACAATTAGTGTGCTAACAGAAGAGTTTCAGGTGTATCATCAGAAAAGCACATCGTATCACCCAGAAGCCAATTGGACAATAGAAGCATTTACCAAAATAATGGAGACTTCACTGACTAAAGTATGCAACACACAGCGAAGTGATTGGGACCTACAAGTACCTGCAGTATTATGGGCTTATAGGACAACTTGCAAGAAACTGACGGGACATACACCTTTCTGGTTGGTCTATGGAATGGAAGCCATAATGCCAATGGAGTATATTGTGCCTAGTCTACGCATAGTAGCGCTCACAGGTATGACAGACCACAGAGCCCTAGAGGAGCAGCTCGCACGGTTGGAGGAACTTGAAGAGGAATGGTTTTTACCTAGATTCCATCAATAGGTACAAAAGTAGTGCAAAAAGGCCTGGCATGATCGACATATTAAGTTGTGCACCTTCATGGTAAACGATTTGGTGTTACTATATGACAGTAAGTTTGAAAAATTTCTGGGAAAGTTTAGAATGCATTGGCTAGGACCGTATGTTGTTAAGGAGGTCACAAACGGAGGCACGGTGCATCTGGTAAAGCTAAATGGAGAACCTTTCCCAAGCAAAGTGAATGGCAGTCAATTAAAGCCATACACAGGTGGCCTAGCTACCTAACTAGCCAACAAAATCACAATCTTCACACTCCAAGTAGCTAGAAGAAGGTGTGTGACTATAAACAAATGCAGGGGAACAGTTCTGACACCATAGTTTCATAACAACAAGTACAGGAGATTCAACAGCCAGTTGTTCAGTGTGTTGTTGTCCGAGCAGAGCTGGAGGGTCTCCACGCGAAGATCTCTGCACTAACAGAGTGACTCGAGGGCGAGTCACGATGTTTGTGTTGAGGACCTATTGGGCATAGAATCCCCCCAAGGCATGTTGTGGGGGTTAAAGCCCAATTTTTAACTAAGTCCATTGTAAAGACTCTGCGAATTGTGGGTGCGGAGTGTGAAGTCATGATAGAGTCATAAGGTTGTCCGTCCTTGTTTTTGTAATGTAATTTCAGTTCGAAAGATCTACCCATGGTTCGTCGACCATGGAATTGTATAAATAGAGCAAGGCTCTAAGTGTAGAAAGAATGGAATCAAGCATGGATGAATCTAAGGAGTCAATGAAGCATTGAGTCGAAGTGTAAGTTGTGTCTTTGGGTCTTAGAGTAGGAGAAGGCTCTGCAGCTGAGTGCGTAGAGGCCTAGTAGTCCGCAGCTGAGTGCGTAGGGCAAGTCGAGTTTGTAACCGTTGGAAGAATTAATAAAAGAGAAGTTTTACCATATTTTTTTGTATCATTTCCTATTTTATGCATTGAAGTATATTGGGTCTGAATTACAAGTTTACTGTTTATTTTCTGCACGAACTCATATGAATGTGCTGAATAAATAATATAATATAAGGCATATGTTTACATGAAGATAACTAACTGTGATAAGAAGATAAGTAAGATCTTGGGTGTGACTTAGGTAAATAGTGCATATCGTTGCTCTAGTAACGTGAAAGCCCATAGCCACTGGTTAGGGCTACGCGAAGGCGGACATATCAGGGCATGAAGGCCTCGCAGGTTAGGGAAGTGCGCGAAGTAATTTGCACAAGGGATTCACATTTAGACCAAATCAACCCCTCAGACATCTCCAGGGTGCAGAAACCTGGTTCTAGCAACCCCCCATACTACTTCGAGTGAGACCTTAGTCCGCGCTCCACGGACTATTGCCGAAAGGGCCAGTAGTACAGGGATTTGTTTGGCTAATTAACTCCAAACATGGGTTAGGCCCCAACAAGCCAACAAATATTATCTATTAAAGCAACCTAAATTGATATACATATACAATCCTAAGCCTTCACTCACATGAAATCTATTTGAGGATATAGTAAGCCACCTCATCCCATGGATATGTAACGCTTTCCATTCTCTCCATTTTTATCCTGCATGGGTTGCTCATTCTAAAGGAAATTTTTTTTTTGGATGTTGTAACCTCAAGCCTCCCCTTTTTGTTCCATTTGACCCCCCTAGGGAGTGTGGTGACCCTACTAATAAGATATTCATTTAGATATATGATGAGGCCTCTAACCATAGTAATAGCCTCATGCCATTTAGGTTGTTGGAGATTTGAGGCAAACTCAAGAAATTCCATCATCAAATCCTCTCATCTCCTCGAAAAACCCTAGACATTGGAAAATTTCAAAAAAAATTCTAACCTCAACGTTTTGATGGATATTGGAACGGTTTGTTGTTGGTTCTCTAGTATTAAATCCTCCTCCCATGGATAAATATACTTCTAACAAATGGAGCAAGGGATTTGTCTTCTGCTACTGTAGGAGCCTAGGTTTTCTTGTACAGTGGAGAATTTTGTAGCATAGAAAAATTGACTATTTTTTCAAAGTTGAGGAAAGGAAAAATTAAAACATGCACCATTCCTTGTTAAACACACCATATCCTTAAACAAATTCTTAGTCAATTCAAATGTTGTTTTTATCGAAATTCAAACTATAAAATATAGAGTTCCCTTTTTTTTGACAATGGAGGTGTTTCCTTGAATAATTATGCTAAATGATGGTGAGGAGAAATTTCACTTACATTTCTTCTGATGATTTCCTTCATTTCTCTAGGCTTAATGGGTATTATAGGAAAAATTAGCCTTCCTTTAGAACACTTTTAATTTCCTATAGCTATCGTCTACAAATTCTTGTAACTTCCTGTAGTAGCCTATTTTGGAAATATTTCGACTCAGTTGATCTCCTCTAGCAATGGTGGGACCTATTTGGTGTTTAAAATGGATTTTCATGCAAAATAGGCTCAGAGGGGACTAACTTAGGTAGTCATTTTTTCAGATGATGGGCTCAGTGTGAAATTTGATCTCCCCCCCACCTACCACATCATGCACCACGCTCCATAATGACTAAGCAATGTTGGCCCACCCTCTCGAGTCATTTCCTTTTTTGTATCATCCTCCTTCCACACGTGTGGGTGTCCTTTGGAGAAAAATTGAGTTTACTACTAGATGTAGTCGAGGTTTCTCTAACTAAATATGATTATAAAACCTTTTCCTTCTAACACTTTCAATATTTCTTTAAGCTAGAATAACTTCAAAGGGGAGGTTCTGAGAGATGCATACATAGGCATTACCTTTAGTGTTTCTTGCAAATGTTATGAATATTTCTAGTGTAATTGCTTTGAGTTTGACTTTGATGATCCTAAATACTTGAATTTTGTTGCTTTCTTTGAAGATGTACTGGAGGTTCTAATGTTGCTACTACTAATTCTGTGAACGTTATGGAATCTTTTCATAGTTGTTGTTGCTGCTACAAATAACTTTAGTTCAAGTGGTCAGGATATTGTTGTTTTAGGTGGTTGAAGATCCTATAGCAACCTACAAGAGATCCTATAGTTTGTTAGGCCTAATTTTTTTCCTCTGGATATGATGAAATTCATGGCTCTTCCTAACCATACTACAAACTTGGGCTTGTAGGGATTTTGAAGATTGCTACAAGACTGTGTGTTTTCTTGTATCAACCACAAAATCTCTTAGGAATAACAATTTCTTCTTGCTAGATTTTTCACAAAATTCTCATAATTCAGGAGGAAACTATTTGTGGTGATGGAGAGGTATTTTTCACTTGTGGTTGGTGGGAAAGAGTGGGAATGTTGGATTTTTGTGATAGAACAGTGAGATAGTAAAGGGAAAAATGGAAATTAGCAAGTGTTGATGGGATGTATGATGTTAGGGACTCCTAGGTAGCTTCTTCTTTGATCGCAAGTGAAAAAAAAACTTTAGCCTTGCATATTTTTTTATTTTTTTTTGTGGTATCTTGTAGTAATACAGTATCTTCCTATAGAAATTTTGGATAGTGAATCAAATGAATGGAACACCTAGGAATGATGGAGGAAGTTATTGAATGATGTGGGAATGACTGAAAAGGATGTGGAGAAGGTTCTTAAATTATCTGAAGGTGAGCATTGGTAACTATAGGATGGTATGTTTGTGTTTTTGTTGGGTTTCTCTTGTACCTGCATAGTTGTCAGAATCGACAAATAGAGATAAAAATTGTTGTCTTCATATTTTTTTTTTTCTTTTTTTTTTTCTTCTCATTTTTTTTCTATTCTGAGGCCCACTAGATACCTCATGGAGGTTTTTTAGCCTTAGTGAGTCTAACCCATGTGCATTAAGGGAGGTTTTCACCCGAGGATCTTTTATTTTTATTTATTTCCTTCTTTTTTTCCTCAAGCTCACTGGCTACCTTAGGGAGGTTTTCAACTGATGATCCTACCTCAGGTGCCTCAAGGGAGGGTTTCACATGGGGATTTTTTCTATTTTTTTATTTTTTCTCTTTTTTTTGTCTTTTTTCTTGCTTTCTTTTTGATTAGGGGTTGAATGGACTGGGAGCTCTAATTCTCTTAATCACATTCAATTATTTACTTATTGAATTAGAAAAGTCAAACCCTTGATAGGGGCTTCTTGTAGAACTTCACTCTATATCCATTCACTAAAAGTGAGATTTTCCCTTCATCATTTGTGCTTATCTAAATTGAGGTCCCAACCATCTGGTCATGAGTTTTCCTTTGAAATATTTGAACCTAGAATCATACAAGAGGGCCCAATCACCCTCTTGGAAGGTTTTAGCCTTAATGTTCTTATCATGCCAAAATTTCCTTTGCAGTTGAACTACTTCAGTGTGCATTAGAGTCTATAGCCTGAGTTCATCATATGCATTTAGTTGTTACAATCTCTCTTCTTGAGCTTTTGTGATGTCCATGCCGAGTTTTGTTGTCATTCTTAGTGTATTGTACTCAAATTCAATGGATAGTAGGGCCTTCTTTCCCTATACCAACTCAAAAGGGGTGAACCCAGTGTTGGTATTCCAAGTAGTGTTTTCGGCCCAAGTGGCCTCAACAAGCATGTTTACCCAATATTTCTTGATGTTGATAACCACCTTAGTTAGAGTTCTTTCCAATTCTCTATTAGTTACCTCCACTTTCCCATTTTCTTAAGGGTGATATGGGGTAGACTTTCTATGTCTAATATGATGCTACCTCATGATCCCCTCTATTAGATTGCAAGTGAACTGAGAACCTTGGTCTAACATTAGTTCCCTTGGGAAACCAAATTTGTAAAAGATGTTATCTATTAAGATCTCTCCTACTTTCTTCTTTGTTTCTTCTTGCTATGGAGTAAAGTGCACGGGATGAAAACTACCCTCAAAGGCCTTCACAGGACCTTTGACAGACCGTAAGATTATCTGCAAAAGCTACCAAGTTACACACATTTTTATCTATCAAACATAAATTGATAGGGTATGGTAAGAGGATCACCTTTAGCTCCTTCTAGATTTGCTTGGGGATCTCTATGCAGCAATAAGAACTCCTTCAAGGCCAGCTCCAAGATAATTCTTGCACAAAGGACAAGGCAAACCAATCACAGCATATGCTTCTGAAAACTAATGTAAGAATGAAAAATAAACATGTAATAGTGTATAACTTAACTACTCATCTCGACAAGCATCAGAATGAACAAATAAATGAACAACATTACCGACACTACGGATTAGGGAACACAACTGTAGTTCTATATTCAGAATGGAAGAGTGATTACAACCATCCATTGTATTAGCCTTCCTTACCCCTTCTTCCTCTCTCTCTCTCCTTCTTTTGGCTAGCTTCTTCAAGAATATGACGGTTCACAATAGATCTATGGGCTATCCTTCAAATGATCTGACCCTTTTGTAATGGCCCTCTCATTGCTTATGTAGCAATCAAATTAGGGCTGTCAAGCTCCTCCTAGAGTTCATTAGGGCAAAAACCACGAACTTGCCCTGTTTACAAGCTTTTTCCCATTTGCCTTCATTCTCAAAATGGAATTTCTCCAAATATCTTGATTTTTAGAGTTTCCTTGCTTTTCTTGAGCAAATTTAGGGATTTAATATCTAGATGTTTATGAACAAATTCATTGGTTTGACCTTCTAAACATCCCTTAAGTTCACTAATGCTCCCCCTGGTCTAACAACAAGAGTTAGCAAGGTGACTAACACTCCTTTATGCTTGGTAACAATCTTTATAAAGCAGGTTGACAGTGTGTAGAGAGCATCAGTGTGGATTCCAGGCCTACAATTGTGGTCTTTGCTTCAGTCATCTTGTCTTTCACCTCTGAGTTGATGACTAGGCCAATTTGTCCTATAACAGATGCCCCATAAAGTATGAGATCGGAGGCAGAGACGATGGCCGAAATACTTTATGAAAAACAAACTGTAATTTGCTGTCAAAATCTTTGTAGAGAGAGAGAGAAGTTTTGGGCAGCAAGGAAAACCTAATACAACATAGATACATATATATAAACTGCTAAAATCATGTCCTGAGTCAAGCATTCCCATGCTCAGTAGCTATGTCAGAGTAATTTTCTCATTTGAGATATAACAATGATGGCCACCAATATGGCACAAGGAAGATCCAACGTCATAATAGATCATCCTGAAATAGTTGTCTCCAAAGAACAATATCCACAGCTTGGGAGAGGGAACAAGGCTAAATGATGCAAGCCTCTACCCAAGGTCTTGATTCCTGCTTCACCAAACAACATAGATCGGTACATGTGATAAGATGTGTTGACGTTGAACATGCACAAAATCATCTGATTACTAGTCAACAATGGAGACCATTAACAGATGTGAGGAAGGCCCCCGGTAATGGTGATGGCCTCCAAGATCCACAATGCAAACTAGCGAGTGTGAAAAATTTCTTTGTCGTCAAACACTCGTAGAATCGCTTAACCAGGAGCCAATAATGAAAACCCATGATCAAACACAAGGTAACCTACCACTAATGTTTGCAAGTACCAAGGCACTGAATGTGTTTCTGGGTTATCTTCCTAGATAGAGTGTTGAAGTCGATAGGAATAAACCTGTCAAAAGGTAGGCAATGATGTGTCCTACATCAGTCGACACGAAACCAGAAAAGAATGATTTTGTTTTTTGAGGAATCTTTTGAGCATTTGGGTCTAAACAACGGAGGGCATGATGAAAGGATATGTAGGATCAGTTGATAGAGGAAACAAATGGGGACCCTTGAACAATAGAAGGCATGACAACGGTTTTAACCAGATAGCACTAGACTCATGAACACTAAAGAGTGTTTAAGATACGGAGATGTAATTACATCAGGGTATATAGGCTAAAAACTCATAGGTTGGTAGGGTTCATATTGAGAGCCTATCAAAATAAAGGTTTATCTGAGGGAGTGCCATGTTCAAGGGAACGATTGCTACCAAACCACGCTTTCAAATATGGAATACAGTTGTATTTCCACTTCCCCGTCTGATTTTTTAATGAGTCCAGACGGGTAAACTCATCGATCTTTTCATGTTTAAAGAGTCTGAAAATGATCGCAAAAAGAACGGCTCTTTGCCCTATCTGATTAGTTTAATGAGTCTAGACAGGCAAACTCGTTGATTTTTTCATGTTTTAAGAGTCTGAAAAGTATCGTAAAAAGAACGACTCTATATCTTGTCTGTGTTTTTAAAGAGTACAGACTAGACAACTCGATGGTCTTTTCATGTTTAGAGAATTTGAAAAGATTGTAAAGAGAGACTCCATGGTGGTCCATTTGTCATAGTTGTTAACCGGGTGCGACAAAAGGTTAATAGTATACCCAGATCGGTTACTTTTCTGTCTTTTAATCTATTGAACCCGGATAAAGAGAAACCTTTTTCCAATAGATGTCAACCTCATTTTGTTACGAGTACGAGGTGACAGACTAAACTTGTGTTTTGTCATGAATTTTTAACGAGCTCAGTAACAAAGCTTAGGATTTTTCATTTTTAACGAGCAAGAAAAAGTACCTAAAAGAATGCTCGGGTCATCTTTAGCAAGTTTAACAAGTAGCAAGACATAGCTCAGGATTTTTTCAATTTAAAGAGCGAGAAAAAAATGCCTAAAAAGAATGCTCCTTTGGTCTTTTTCAGTTTATGAGCTGGAAAAAGATCAAATAAGAGTTGCTCAGAGAATTATTGCATATATTTAATGAGTGCAATGATGAAAATTCAGAGATGTTTATTATTTTTTAAAGAGCAATAAAATATCACAAAAAGTGCTCTGACCATCATCGCAAAGATCTAACGAGCTTAGCGATGAAAACTTGGGGATGTTTATATTTTTTAAAGAGCGATAAAATATCCCTAAAAGTGCTCTATTGATCGTGGTATATATGTTTAAAGAGCCCCGTGAAAAAAAACTTGGAGATGTTTATATTTTTTAAAGAGCAATAAAATGTCTCCAAAAGTGCTCTATTGAGAATTGCATGCAACTTTTACTGCTTTTCATTCCTGAAAGTACTTTCATCAAAAGCGATAAAAAGTATAGAAAAACAACAATTCCTATTATCTGGGTTCATGCATGATAAAAAATCATGGAGAATGGACTATTTCCTCTTTAATAATTTTCAAAAAATCATATCTCTCAAATTTATATAAGGAGATGCTTTGAGCTTTCACATGCATCATTTTCACTATTTTTAAGTTTGTGAGAGCTTGCTGGAGCTAAAGAGGAGCAGATTTTCCGCGGACCATATCAGGAGATCCAGGCAACCATTTGACGTGACATCAGTCCCAAGTGAGAGCTAAAACCTTGCTCTATGCCTTACTAAACATTTCTTAACAATTTTATGGGTGGAATTTTACAGATCTGATGTGCCCTAGAGCCTTATTTGTGCACTAACGCCCTCCAGATGGCTAGTAGGGAGCGTTAAATTCTCTACACGAGCCACTGGAGGGCGTTAATCCTCCCTATGTAGCACTGGGGGTAGCGTTAGGGCTGTAGGGCGTAGTTAAAACCATCATGCATGGATTCCTTAAGTGATTTTTCCCCATTTTAACTGTTTTTAGGGTCATTTTATGCAGGTTTTAGGCTGAAATGACTCACCTATGGAGAGAACGGGCCCATGACAATGAGGAATTGCTGATGCGAAACGATCCAGCATGCATACTTGCATTGTGCCACTACGTTTTGTTGAAGTATGCAAAGTTATAGCTGATGAAAGGACAGGAGGATTTACTGAGATGGATCATATAGTGCTGGGATGAACACGAGCAAGTGTTTAGGATTGGAGATCAGGTGCTGGCGATTGACCAGGATGACATTTAATTTTTTACTGGTTTGTTGTGTCGTGGGGCACAAGAAAACCTCACCGGTGGCAGGTTAGACCCACGATCTACCTCAAAGCTAGTACAGATCTACTACATCCCTAAGAGTGGACTAGTCAGCAACAGAGTCCCTATAGAGAGGATTCAATCTCGGTCTATGAGGGCAGTTTTATGATTGATTGTGTGGTTGGCGAGGTCAAAAAGTCCCCACGTAGTGACAAAGGCCCAACTGTTGCTTGCGATTGACTGTTTCTAGCCACAGATGTTCCACTAGTGTGAAGCAATGCTTCGCCAGTTGAAGGCAGAATTGACAGCATGCAAGACCCGTGCCCAACACAATTTTGGGTACAATACTATCATAGTCTCATTTTTCCTTGAGAGGGTACCTCTCATGTGCCCATGGATGAGCTTAGGTCCCTTTGATCCGAGGGAGCCAAGGCAGGTCACTGGTCATCACTTGATCCTTGCATAGGAGGAGGACCGCTCTGGCACTTCTTTGACGAAGACTTCTTCCAGTGGCTCCATAGCCAGATTGTGATTGTTGATGACTATGCCTATGAAGGCATGGACTTGACTAGTGACCCAAACTTGATGCTATCCCCCTGGACCAACTGGGGTCCTCAAGGTGAGAATAATTTTGACAGTACTTAAGTATTTTTTTACTTTTGAATGTATATGTAATGTTTTTTAACAGTGAAATAAGAACTAACATGAAACTTTTATGCTTAACACAGATGTGGCACCAGTACGACCTGCAGGCGAATCTCGCTATGTGCGACTAGGCAGCCAACTACTTGCTAGAGGGGGCGATGCCGATAGTGTCCGCAAGGTTCTAAGGAACCTAGAGAGTTTAACTATGGGTGTCCCCCCCCTTCCTATGAGGGAGATTCCCGCTCATATGCAGCAACACATTGTTGGTGTACCTGAGCAGTTTCTGGTTCCTCTTCGGAGGGTAGCTAGAGCTGTTTTAACTTTTCTAGAGCAATAGGCTCATTTTAGCAGGTGTTCTAGTGTAGCCATATGAGTGTTTGTCGCTGGGCTTTGAGCCATTTTATACTTAAATCATCCAAGTTTTGGAATATTTTGATGTAAAAAATTGGATTTCGATCTATATATATACAGATATTTTTGGTATTTGGGTGGTGTAAATGTGTTTTTAAATGTTTTTTGTAACAAATTTTTAACTTTAGTAAATGTTTTTACTTCTCATGCATGCTACTATAAGGAATGAGACAAATGCCAATCCAATACATAGTTAGCTAACGAATCAACGACTGTATTTAATTCTCGAGGAACATGCTCATATTTGATTATTTCAAATCGACGTTCCAAGAGTCGCACCCTTAGATAGTTACGTAACAAGGATGGATTACGGATGTGATAATGGTTTTTCAATTACATAACGACTAGCTAGGAGTCTAACCTAACCACCAGATTGGAGATGCCCCTTGATGATGTTTCCATGAGAAGCAAAATGACAGACATGTACTCGGCAATATTGTTGGTGGCGGTACCAAGAAAGACCCCCCCAGAGCAAAATTGTTCTGACTCGGGTGTATAGATGACCCAAGTAGCTAATGTAATGTGCCGTGTGTGATGACTGGCACCATCCTTGTATCCTACATATGGTAAGGGCAACGATGACATCTGCATTGTGAGAAGAATGCATGAGACAAGTATTCCACTAAATAACAAAGCAATCCAGTCACATCAAAAAATGTAAGCAAAATTTATGAATACATAAAATTACAAAGCACATGCCCAGTGGAATACTAGGCACAATACTTTTTCAGATAGAGCCCATATGTAATTATGACATAGGGACCTAGCCAAATGGGTCGAAGCATGCATGCCTCCAAGAGGTTATCTTTTGGATGATAGAGCGATACGAAGTCACCCTCTTGGAAAGAACAAAACCTAACCTCTTTCACAAATTGGGATTGTACCCACTCCTTGTGAGCTGCAAGTGCCAAATTGGCATCTCAATGGGTTTTATCCAGTTGTTTAAGGTATAGTAGGCATTCTTCTTCGGCAGTAGGGTCGAGCATGGGTTCAACGGCTATTTCTAGGGAAGGGATTAGCCACCCATTTTGTTTTTCCTCGTCGTAAAGTTGGATCTCATGCGCGAAAAATGATGGATTAAAGTTAGGCATTTCCTCGTGAGACAAAACAAATTCATCATGGAATTCCTCATGTAGGCAGGTGGAGCTTGCAGTTTCTTCAGGACTACAATCTGCTCACATCTAGGTGTCTTCCGCGATGCCTATTGTGACGGAAATATCTATGGGCAATGACCTAGAAGTGTCATCCATATTTTCTTCACCCAAAAAGTTTGGATGCTTGTATAGGGTGGGGAAATGATTTTGTTTGTGTTATAGGATAGGACTTGAAGAGGCATCATGTCCAAATCAGATGTCGAACCCCAAAGATGCCAATCCTCCCAATGTTGCTCTCCAAAACTCCCGATCTCTCGAACGGCTTCATCTGTAGGTATGAGTTGATTGAGTGGATCTAAAGGAGGAGCAGTTATGGGAAGGGGGGTGGTACCATCAGCGATAGCCAACATGACCAGAGATGTGGATGCAGATTGAATGCCTTGGTAGGCCGATTCAGCTGGTGACAATGGCATCTGGTCTCCAAATGTGTCAATATCTGAAGGCGTCGTTAGGATCCAGGGATCGGTCAATTCATGAGGAATTGATGAAATCATGTTGACCGACGGCGAAACCTGGGGTGGTTGAAGAGGAAAACAACCCATAAGGGAAGAAGCCTTCAATAGACTAGTACTGATACTGACATAACTGTCAATTCCACCTCCTACTAGGGGTAGGGAGCCACTTGGTAATGGTGAATAATCGAGGGTGCAGAAAGACAATTGATCCACTGTAATGACCTTTCCATCCAATGGAAATAGGATGATACAAAAGACAGTGGATACAACAGCTATCATGGCATATATCCAACTGTGACCCAACAAGAGATTATAGTCGAGTTTCTTGTCCATGACTTCTACGTCCACCATTACTGTTTTCCCATATAATGTGATGGGAAAATTGGCTAGGTATCCTTTTGGGATAAAGGTGTGGCCGTCGAAAGCTTTAAGGGAGTTCGACGGAAGGGATAGGGTTGGGGAACCCAGGGCGAGCCAACATGAAGCTAACATGACACAGGTTGAAGCACCTTTGTCGATGACAGTTCAGTGTATACCTTTAGCTTTCGAAGTGATATGCACCTAAAATGCAAGCTGGTGGGAAAGGGGAGGATTACACTTGTCCATGTCAAAAATAGCAAGCATGGAATCCATAGGGTCAATACCCCCGATAGCCGAAAGCAAAGCTTTCCATTGGCTGGGGCATGTTTGTAATACTTCGAGTGCTGACATAGTCGACGGTGCTTGCACCAAATCCTCTACAATGTTGTAGTGTTTGATGGCACGTTTAGATGAATTGTGTGTTGTGCGTCGAAGTGGCCCCTTAGGGGGTCGAATTACAAAGCCCTCAACTGGCCTTTCAATATGCAGATCGTTGGGCAGCAATGGGTTTTGACCTAAGGATGGTTCTGTTGCCGAAGCGACACGAGCTCCATAAGATTTGGCTCTTGTGGCGAGTTCTACCATTTCAAATGTGTAAATGGTAGAACTTCCTTCACCAGCTGAAGGATGTTGTGAACCATCGCTGCCCCCTGATGTGGGTTGTGGTTGGTTGGCAATGAGATTTTTCTGCTATTGAGTAGGAAAAGGATTTCTAAGGATAGCAGGTGCCTTACTAGAATCTCTCTTGGCAAGGTAATTTGTGCATTCTTGAAGACGTGGACAACGCCAGGTTACGTGGTCTTCAAGATAGAGTTTTCACGGATACTTGGTGCCTTTATCCTTTTCCTCATTAGTAGGCACAGCGGCCTTCTATTTCGGGTTGGGCTGCTTGGATGACTGCTCTTCAGAAGGAGCGGTCTTGTTCTTATTCTTCTTGTTCTTGCTGCCAGATTTTTGTGTAGACTGCACATAGTTTATTGTAGTGGTAGGAAGAGCAGTCACTTTAGTAGAGGGGTCCATTTCCAGCTTGGCAATGGAACCACTGAGTTGTTTTACAGTGACCCCAGAGGTTGCGCCGACAATCCTGTCAGCGTGCACTCTAAGGTGCTGAGTGGTGGGAGGATTGGGGTTACCGGGAACATGGGGGATTATGTCGTAGAGAGTGCCAAACTATGAATAAATCAAATCTAAGTGTTGGGCAAGACGTATGGATTGGTCTTCTGTGATCACACCACCTAAAGCGACATCTCTAGTGATTGTGGGAGTAAGGACTTACAGAACCAGTCCGTTAAGAGAAAATCAGGGATGGTAGCTTCGACTAACCTCCACCTACGTCTCCATTCATGGATATGATCAGAGATGTGGGTGGTGGTATCCTGATGAAATGAAGTAAGGAGCTTTGTCCTTGTCTCATAGCAGATAGGTAACTGAAAGTGCTTTAGGAACTCCATCGCTAAATCACCAAAGGTATTTACTGACGCGTGTGGTAACTCAATATACCATTTCGCAGCATTGCCAGTGAGGGTGCGAGGAAAAAGATGTAATTGGACACAATCATCCACCATAGAGTTAGAAACACACCAGAGATGGTAGGTGGTGATATGGGTGCCCGGATCCTCCCCTTGTTTTCCGTCGAACTTTGGAATGTCCATCGGTATTTTATGCGGGATCGGCAACCATTGTAAGTTGTGGTAGATGGGGTCATTTGTCAACTTGTATAAGTTGGGAATATCCAACATTGCCAAAAAAGGAAGATTGTTGGGGACCCCCGACTCAGACCATGGTGATGACGGATGACTTGAGGAGCTCTGTGCCCCTCCCATCATTTGGTTCCCCATAGTGTACATGGGTTGCGTGGTGTAGTAGCTGCTTTGCGTTACGGTGTTGTAGAGTGGATTTTCATGAGGATTTTGATACTGGGGTATGAAATTGCCCCTAGTATAAGTGGTGCCCCCTTGACTCATTTGAGTCTATGAGTAGGGTGCCCCCATGGATTGGTTGGGAATCCCTTGTGGATTCCCAACCGACACAGAACTAACCATATGGCTTTGATTGACAGAGGGAACACTCATGTCAATCAACGACTGTCCATGCATGCCTGAGAACGGAGGGGGAACTGTGACATTCCCCACCGGCATGTGCATATTGGGAACCGCCCCAGATATCTGAATCTGGGGGTTGGAACTGTACATTGGCGGCCGACCTTGTTGTTGGTAAACTGGAACTGTGCCCATAGTGCCGCATTGAGTGTTATATGGAGCACTATATGTGGCACTAGTCGAAGGTATTCTTTGTGGCACCATAGGAGTGGAACCTGGCATCTGTTGGGTTCCACTTATAGAGGGTGTTATGTGAGTTTTCGTACCTGGGACAAACAGGATAGTGGGATTCCACATTACCAATGTTGTGATGACCGTCGACTAGGAAAGTGGTAGAGGACCAACAATGTCTCTATAATTCCACAACCCTTGAGGCATCAACTAGATAGATGGGAAAGTTCCACCTACTAAAGAAGGAAGTACAGGTACCACAGGAGCAACGATATGATCCGACGGATTTGTAAGCAGAGTGTTAAAGTGAGGAAGAAATCCTTCTGTGAAGAAATCCTCCAGTAAACTGGAATCATCGCTCGTCCACACAGATCCCGTGTGAGATTTAGGAGACTGATTCCTCAAAGATGAGGAATCCGAGTCAATGGAACTCAACTGATCCTCCACAATGAGTGGAGGAAGTCCTAACAATCGTCTGGATTGACAATGAGGGCCAGATGTAGCCACAGTGACTGTTAGGTTTTATCAAATAGATTTTAATGTGATATTCTTTAAAGTCTCAAAAATGATAGCACTCAGGTACCTAAAAAAGAAAAAAATACACTAAATATATCAATCAGAAAACAGAGGGAAATTACCTCGTCTGATAAGCACCGATTACTAGAGATGAAACCCAGTCTCTCAATGAATAACAGAGAAGGATGGCCAAATGTATGTTACGGTTACTTTTGAGCTTCGCCCGATGAGCACCCTCCCAAAAACTGAAGACAAAGTAGATCTGTCTGTTTTAGGTACTAGGATAGTCCGTCCCAGTCACCTTGTGTAAGTACCTAGAAGTTTTGGCCACTAGAGATACCTCAAATCATAGACATTACCAAGGGGGACATAGTCGTAGACAACACTCTGTGTGGTCAGGATACCTGAGTCCCCGACTCAGTTTTGAAATCCCCGAAGGGACTCCCAATACATAGAATGCCCAAAGGATTTGTAAGAGAAGGCGAGCTACCTTCAATTACAGTCCAATGTTGTCTCGTATTTCGCTCCGTTGTTAGTGGAGTGGTCCTGGTAATATGAGTGCAGAAGGATTTTTTACTCGTTAACGACACTAGTTTTGATTTTCAACCTTGGGTAGTTCACTCACATGCTTATCCCAGGGTCTTAATCTAGCTAATGTTGGTTTTCTTAAAAGAGTAACTGATTAATTTTAATGTAAATTTTAGTGTACTTGATTATTTGTCTTCGATAGGGGTGTTGACGTATGAATATGGTGAGACTCTTGACTCAATAAACCATGCAGAAGAATGCTCTGAATTTTTTTTTCCAATTTCTTATGCAAACAAGTCTTATTCTACATATTCATCTTTTCTCATATTCATGGAGTCTGTGCATCTAAAGCCATTCAACACTTGCATAACCGAAAGATTCTTTTCACAATATTCCCTAACAACTACTGAAAACCAAAATGAAGCAGCATACAACTATTTTGACAGAAGGATGAATACAATTTATCAGTCTTTCTTTCAAAAAAAATGTCTTTTAAGAGATAAAAACTAAAACATTTTCTTAAAAATAAATTTTCAAGACACCAAATTTGTTAACATAATACTATTTCAGATCTTACTTTAGCCCCTGAGACAAGTTCGCCCCCTTTTGGTCCACAGAATCTTTTGGAAAACATGGAAATGGGAAACTAACGCTCTATTTCAGTGTAAACAGAGAGTTAGTTAACGCTACCTGTACACAGGCAGAGAGCTTTATAAAGCTCTATTTAGACTGGCAACCTGCGTTAGTGATGGAAATAGCTCAAACAAAGGGCCTTTAGGATTAGTTTATGAGGAGAATTCAAACTAGTAGGATGTAACAAGATAGTTGGTGGATCAGAAAAGGATTTGAAGAAGTAGGAAGCTCTTAGAAGAAAGAGAAGAACTGAGAGGAGTCCAGGTAGACCGGGAACTAGATGTATAGTCCCCAACAGAGTCGCCAATTCTGATATGTGGTAAAATGCACGGGATGAAAACTACCCTCAAAGGCCTTCATAGGACCTTCGACAAACCGTAAGATTGTTTGCAAAAGCTACCAAGTTACACACATGTTCATTTATCAAACATAAATTGATAGGGTATGGAAAGAGGATCACCTTTAGCTCCTTCTAGATTTGCTTGGGGATCACTATGCGGCAAGAAGAACTCCTTCAAGGCCGGCTCCAAGACAATTCCTGCATAAAGGACAAGGCAAACCAATCACAGCATATGCTTTTGAAAACTAATGTAAGAATGCAAAATAAACATGTAATAGTGTATAACTTAACTACTCATCTCAACAAGCATCAGAATGAACAAATAAATGAACAACATTACCGACACTATGGAGTAGGGAACACAACTATAGTTCTATATTCAGAATGGAAGAGTGATTACAACCATCCATTGTATCAGCCTTCCTTACCCCTTCTTCCTCTCTCTCTCTCTCCTTCTTTCGGCTAGCTTCTTCAAGAATATGACATTTCACAATAGCTTTATGGGCTATCCTTCTAAATGCTCTGAACCTTTTGCAATGGCCCTCTCGTTGCTTATGTAGCAATCGAATTAGGGCTGCCAAGCTCCTCCTAGAGTTCATTAGGGCAAAAGCCATGAACCTGCCCTGTTTACAAGCTTTTTCCCATTTTCCTTCATTCTCATAATGGAATTTCTCCAAATATCTTGATTTTTGGAGTTTCCTTGCTTTTCTTGAGCAAATTTAGGGATTTAATATCTAGATATTTATGAGCAGATTCATTGGCTTGACCTTCTGAACATCCCTTAGGTTCACTAACGCTCCCCCTAGTCTAACAACAAGAGTTAGCAAGGTGACTAACGCTCCTTTATGCTTGGTAACAAGCTTTATAAAGTAGGTTGACAGTGTGTAGAGAGCGTTAGTGTGGATTCCAGGCCTACAATTGTGGTCTTTGCTTCAGTCATCTTGTCTTTCACCTCTGAGTTGATGAGGAGGTCAATTTCTCCTATAACACTTCCTTGACTACCTTCACCTTAGCCCACTTGGTCAAATAATATGTGTTGGACATTGGATAAATCAACGCTCCCCATGTGTTTTGTGACATGGACTAACGACCTCTCATGGATCCTTATCTTTGGTGATGCAATCGTTGACTAACACCTACGGGTTTTGGTCTAACGACAATCATGATTCCCAACAAGTGGTATCAAAGTGTAGGTCACAAGTTGATACACACCTGGCTCATGAAGGGTGGGAGATTTTTGGACATTGGATAAACCAACATTACCTATTTTTTTTGTGACATGGACTAACCACCTCTCATGGATCCTTATCTCTAGTGATGCGGTCATTTACTAACACCTACAGGCTCTGGTCTAACAACAATCGTGATTCCAAAGAATATGTACACAAAATGATATACTTCTTCTATCTAGATGGAGGATTAATAGGGCCAATGAATTCCATTCCCCTCTCTCAAATGGCTTGAAAGTCACTTAGGGTAGTATATTCATCTCATCCTTTTGACTAGGTTTCCTCGTCCTCTAACATGCATCACACTGTGCAGTGTATCTCTAGGCATCTCGATGAAGAACAAACCAGTAGTATCTTGCCTGAAGAATCTTGTAGGTGGTCCTCTTAACAATAAAATGTCCCCCACAAGGTCCATCATGATAGGCAGAGAGGATATCATAGACCACATCTAGGATGTCATAGAATTAATCTTCCCTTACACATCTTCTTAATATTTGATCAGGCCCCAACCTAAAGTGGTTTCCCCCAATCCAAGTATAAGGAGAAATTCTCCTAAAAATATTGCTCTTCTCCTTTGAAGACAAGTTAGGGGGAAACTAGCTAGCAACCAAAAATTTTGTTATATCATCAAACCATGGAGATAATAATGATATGGCAATGAGGTTCTCATCAAAGAGTTGGTCTTCCACCATCTCTTTGTTTTATGCAGACAAGATTAGCCTAGACAAGAAATCTGTAACAAAATTATATTTCCCTAGTTTATCAACATGCTTAGGTCAAATTTTTGTAGCAAAAATAAAAATCTAATGATTCAAGCATTTGCATCAATTTTATTCATAAAGTACTTAATTTTTGCATGAATAATATGCATAAAAACATAATATCCAGTAATGTAGTGCCTAAATTTATTCAAATAAAATACAATGGTAAAAATTTCCTTTTTGGTAACTATGTAATTGAGCTTATCCTTCGACAAGTTTTTTCTAATGAAATAGCTGGTGTTTAATGGATAAATTCCTTCTGCAAATAGAAGCAATATCCCTAGACCTAGTGGCTCGATCTAGAAACAACCAAGAAAAAATTGTTATGCTTTCCTTATAGAAGTTCAAAATATGGAACAAATGCTTACTTGGGAACCAATGCAATCTCTCTTCTCTCCCCACTTGCAAGCTTTAGCTCCAACTCCAAATGCTAAAATTGAAACTTGCAAGTCATCCAAAATAAGCAAGAGAAACACAACATAAAAATAGCATATACAGACAACTCTAAACAAGAATCCAAGGATTCATTGTCCTACACATGCATAAATGAGACATAATGTATAGGAAAACAAAGCATTTTTGTATTAATATAAGTAGGAGAATATTACAACCCTTGTAGACCTTGATCTTGTATATCTCTCCCAGCTATCTGTCCTTCCATTTCCATAATAGCAAGCAAGTCTTCAATCATACCTCAAGAATATGGATGGATTATAAACCTATAGACACAAATGAGTAGCATGAGGGCATAACTAAGAGTCTCCAAAAGCCAACCTATTCCTAATAGTAACTAATACATTTATAGGGAAATAAGGAGATTGTAGATCCATTAAACTAGGGTAAGATCCACTTTAGAAGGGGATAAGCTCCATGGGATAAGTGATAAGACCTCATTTGTAGGAATGTGAGGACATCTTTAACAGAGAATGGAAAATTCCATGATAGATGCCTCTAGAAGCGGAAGATTTGAAATTATAGTTAATTTTTTCCTCATTTCAAGGGTTATCGCACTTGTAGTGAAAGAATTATACACTGACCAAACCTTTTCCCTTTGATACAACCTATGCCATTACACTTACTGAACTAGGAAAATGTGATGGGGACCTAAATTAGGGTTTTCGCCAATATAATGAATATTTTTTTGGAACTTCTGGAAAGGGGGTGCTTTTGTCTTTGTAGGGGATGATTGAAAAGTGTGAATGGATGATGATTGATCTGGGTTCAAGTTCATTTGGTTGAATGTGACAAAATGGACTATAACATATGGCATAAGGAAATTTACCTTGAATATTCCCTAGTGTTTCTCCCACTACTTTTTTTATGCATATGTGTGGAAGTGGAAGGGCAAGGCCCAATTCTATCCTCTAAGGCCTAGTGCAATTGTCAATTTTTCATTTATTTCTTCAAATTCCTTTTGACATAGGTTTGTCCAATAGAAACCTGAATATTTTTTTAGTAGACAAAACAAAGGTGAAACAATTATTTGAAATCCTTAATAAATATTCTATAGTACCTAACAAGTCCTAAAAATTTCCTAACATCTTTTTGTCTTTGCGGGACAAGAATATTTCTAATGATGTTCATTTTATTGGGATCAACTTGAATTCCTTCTTTATAGACGAAGTGACCTAAAACAATTCCCTCATTCATTAAAATTTTGTACTTTTTAGGGCTTAAGGAGAGATTCGTCTCTATGCTTCTTTGCAAAACCATGCACAAGTTGGAGAGAGATTCTTGAAACTAATCTCCATAAGGTTTGAAGTCATCCTTGTAAATTTCTATTGATTCATGTACAAGGTCAGAAAAATACTCAATACCACCCTTTGGAAGGTGGTAGGGGCATTGCACAGGCCGAATAGAAGGACCATATAGGCAAAGACCCCCTATGGGAAAGTGAAAGTAGTTTCATCCTGGCCTTCAAGACTGATTTGGATATGATTATACCCGTTGAAACCATCTAGAAATAAAAATAACTTCTTTCTTTCAAGAACATCCAAAACTTGGTCAATAAAAGGAAAGTGATCTTTCTTGGTGGAATTATTAAGTTCTCTGTAATCAATGCAAACTCTCCATTTCCCATTCTTCTTAGGAACAATTATTAAAAGTGACACCCACTCACCATCTAAAATTAGATAGGTAAAACTTACATCTAATAGTTTCTGCAACTCCTCTTTTACAATGTCCTTTAGTGCATGGTTCATTATTCTCTGTGGTTGGTGAACATTTTTATGGTATTCCTTAATGTATATATGATGAGTACATAGAGAGGGGTGAATTACCTCCATCTCCTTCTAATCCCATGCAAAAGAATCAAGATTATGCCTCAAAATAGTGAACAATTTTTCTTCTTGATCAACTAAAAGAAAATGGTTGATTTTCAAAGCTTTAGAGGGGCTTATTTATATGATTTTTACATTACTTTGGTTAGAACCAGTAGTGATTAAATCTTCCCATGAGTTTTATTGAGAGAAAGTTGACTATCTTAAATATGTTTCTTTTAGACCATCAATATTCAGGGCAGCAAGATACTTATTTTGCAAAAAATTATTAATCAAATTATCCTCATCCAATTACCTGCTACTAATAATGATTTGTAATGTAAATATGGTATAGCGTGATGAATGATAAATTTATTCTTCTTCTTCCTCTTCTACCCATTCATGAAAATATTGTTCAATGATGGCTTGAGAAGGAGGATATAGTACAAGTTGTTTTCTTAGCTACCTATGTGTGATTGTCATATTTCTAGCCCTAAAAATGATGTAGGCATCAGAAGTGGCCAACCAAGGTCTTCCTAGGATAAGAGGATAGCCATTGAACTTGTTTTTGGGCTAAAGAACAAGTAAAACAATAGGGTAATCTTAGGAATCAATGAAAATCATGACATCCTCATTGATGCTCTCTAGTGCTACTATGGATTTATCAGCAAGTTGCAACACCGTGGTGCTTTACCTTGGTCATGACATTTATTGTAACCCCCAAGTAAAAGAGGGTGTTGGGGACTGTAATATTGTTAATGTGCACATCTACAACTAGGACATCAAGATCCAAATAATTTTTTATGATGACCTTCCAAAGCATGAGATCAACTAGTTGTTTTATGACATTGATAGTAGAGGCATCTTTAATTCTCCTTCCTAGCATCTTAAGGCACTCCTCTTTGATGAATTTATTGTATATAGAAATATACTTTATGGCTTGTAAGAGGGGAATTTTGACACAAAAAATCTTTAGTTCTTCCAAAAGTTTAACTTCTTCTAGAGTGTGTGTTTTAGGATGGGTCAACCTTTTAGGACTGAGAGGCTTGTTGGCTTTAGGATTGACGTCTTCATTCTATTATTCAATATTTTCTATTGGAGAAGGTGAGTAAGCGTTAGGAAGTACCTTACCAGACCTGAGGTTTATTTCTGATATTTATATAGTATGGGTAAGATAATATGTCTCTCCACTATAAATTGGTTGGGCTTGCTTATTGTTGGGGTTCAAATTTGGTAGAGCAAGAATGTATGATTGTTTTGGAGGGTTGTTTTATGGTAGTTTTGGATGAGGAAAAGGCATTAGGGTAGGTGGTTTGGATATCCGAGGCCTCCACCCTGATGATGTATTGCCACAATGAGGAGATTTTTGTTGGTAAGGATGAAAAGGAGAAATGACAAGTTGGGGAGGATAGGACCATGGAGTAGGCATAAACAAAGGTGAGGTGATAGGAGGATACCAATGTTAAAATGTTGCATTATAACTTGTATATAAAGAGGAGGGATAGTTCATACCTTGTTGATATGGTCTAGGACCTTGTGGCCTTTTCTAATTAACAAAGAAGAGATACTCCATTCCTCCTTCTTCTCCTCGGTACACCTATTTCAAACTTGGTAGAGATAAAAAATTGTTAGTTGAATGGTTATCTTCACACATAGAATATATTTCTATAACATTTAATGTGCATTCATTTTTAGGACGCCTCTTAGATAATCTAGGGAAAAATATGGATAATTACCTTTTTTATTCATCTTATTTTTTCTTAAAATGTAGTGTGTCCATATGTATCGAAAAAGCGTGTAAGATATCACTTTTAAAATATGCCATCGTACCTCCTATTTCATTCTTAATGATTGAAGTAGAGGATGAAGGACTTACCAAACCTTGGTTGCATCTACCTCTTTTTCTAGTAGCTCTAGAATATTTTTTGAACATTGTTTTTATGTATTCGTAGTTGAGATGATAAATATCTCCATTGGCCAACATACTGAGGGTCTCCACAAATTCTTCCTTGACTCCCTAGAGAAAGACTAGTTTCAATGAATTTGGATCAAGAGTGTAGTTATGTGCCCTCTTGTAGCTCAGTTGATATCTTTCCTCATAGTCTTCTAGTGATTCATATGGCCCTGGGGTCATTCTAAAGATTTCATCCCTTGTATCTCTAGATCTACAATAATCCCTATATTTGGTGTTAAATTCTTCCTACATCTATCCTCGTGTACTGATGTTGCCTCCTTTTGAGCTCATGAACTAATGCAAGGTTGCATCCTTGAGGGAAGAAGGAAACAATTTCAGCTTCTACTCATCTGATGTATAATAATATGTACTAAAGAGTACAAAAAACTCAAATTTGAAGGTGTTATGGTCCTTAAAATCCATTCCATGGAAATGTGGAAGAGCAGTGGGGCTGATATCTTTCATTTTAGCTTGCCCATTTTCTACCGTGATAGGAAAGAGTTCAGGTTGCAATGGGTGATTGATGGTTCTTTTCCTCTTATAAGATCCTCAAAAGTCCTTGTTTTCTCACCTAAAAGGGCCTCTATATCTCCTGTGGATAGAGCAGGATTACCATAATCAGCAAGTGAAGGTTGGATGCTTGTAGGAGTGAGGGTTTTAGGTAGAAATTTTCTTAAATTATCCCTAACTCTACAAGGCATGAAATAAATGATTTTATTTTTATTTTTTTAGATAGAAATGTTGATGCAATTTTTTTTGTTTTTTTTCCAGGAAATTAATCAACTTAGAGAATAAAATAGTACCTACTTTGACACTTCATTGGAAATGACACCAAAAAGTGATGGCCCTCAATATTACAACAAGAATGTTAAAACTCCTTAGGGCCTCAACTTTAATTATCCACCCAGGGTTCAAAAAATATTAATAGTTGGTAGAAATATACGTGCAACATGTAATGCATTCTCCTTTGGTTGATCATATGTGATTGAGGAGAAGTTAAAATGTATAGAGACTACTTATGTTATCTAGGCTACAGGAAATGCTCAAAAAACAAGGAATATCAAATATACATAATCTAGCTTGGAGGAAAGGAAACAATAGAAAGAAACCCTATTCTATCTACAGAATAGTAAATGAAAAAAATGTAACCCTACTCTATTTTTAGAAAGGTAAATGATAAGAAATAACCCTACTCTATTTTGAAAAAAAGTAAATGACAAGAAATAAACCTATGCTAACTGCAAGAAAGTAAATGATAATAAATAAACCTATGCTAGATGAAAGAAAGGAAAGCAAGTCATTTCAAGAATACTAGAGAAAAATCAATTTTACTCTATGACACCTAATAAATCAACTTGCAATTGAAAGAATACATTCAAACAGTAAACCCTAATTATAGAAAGACAACATTTTTTTTCTACAACTACCAGGGTAAAGTTTCTAAGGGGTCTCTGAACTGCTAAACTCCATATTCAAGGTCTAATGTGTGTTTTAATGTGCTAAGGAATGACAAACAAGACTTTTGTTCAATTCTAGAGGTGTTCTAGTGCAATCTGCTTACTGCTATAGGATGCCCTTGATTTGCTATAGGAAACAACAAAGAGAGATAAATTTTATGCATGCTAGATGTAGTCTGAGAGGTGAAGAAGTTGAATGAAGGTTTTTTAAGGCTAAATATATCTTTTCCACACTTAGGGACCTCCAATGGATCTATTCATGCAAGGGATAGGCAAATATGAATTTTCCTGTAGCTCATCCAGGCAAAAATCAGCTTGTTGGCAGATTGCAAAAATAGGTAATAGTGAGGGAAAATATGATGTCCTAAGTGATCCAAATGCATAGAAATAATCTTAATTACTGGCTAGTAAAATTCATGATTGGCTGGTAAAAGCAAAGTGCATAAATAATTGATAAACTAATAAATTAAAAAAAGGGAATAATAGAAAGGATGAGTTAAATTTTAAATGAATAGTACCACTACATGAGAGAAATTATTTTTAAATCCATTAGAGAAAGATATATAAACAAAATCAAAGAGAATCTTATTCATTAACCCTATAAAGACAATACTTGTTTAGAGATGAGATTTGCAGACAAACATGACTAAACTAAATGTTTTGAAAGTAAATATATAAGAAGGGGGCTTGATCACCTGGTTTGGGCCCTGACCCAAGGACACTCAAGTCCCTTAGAGGAAAATCAAACTAGAAACCAAATAGTACTTTTCATTAATCAACAAATGTGCTCACATGAAAAAACTAAAATAGAAGGAAAAATCCTTTCTCTACGACTAATTATCTTCTCCAAAAATATTTATTCCCCAATGGGCTACTAAGGCCCCTTATTTATACAAAAATGCTTGAGGGGTAGCCTCCTTGAATATAGGACTACTTCCCTCCAAAATCCCTAGAAAGTAGGATCTGTTTCCCTAATGAATTCATAGCTACAGGGAGGGGATAATGTCCTTAAGCCAGTTGAGTCTTGGGAGAATGCATTTTTCTCTTTCATGGAGTGTACATTTGACTTGCTTGAGGAGTCTAATGACAACTAGACATCCACATATTTCGAATGAGCCATCAAGAGCTCAATTTGGAGCAGTGGAAGGCCTTCAAAAGTGAGCAGGAAGATGGCACTGCGCTTTTGCCTGTTAGCCCAGATTTCGAGTTTTCTTCAGCCAATCTTGGACTTTTATTATGTAATTCTTCTTTTGTGATTTTAATTGATGTAACAAAAGGTTAATGAGTTTCTTAGAGTAATTTTTATGTAATTTGAGGCCTCGTTTATCAGGAATAGTTTAGTCAAAGTTTACAAGGAGGATTTGTTTTAACCTCCCTAGACATTAGGGTTTTTTTAGAATTTCGTGTAATCAACTCCTAAAGTGAAGGATTCGACCCTGAGAGAGGGGAAATGGTTGTTTTGTTTATTTGTATCTATTTTTCGGTCATAGTCAGGGTTGGACATCAGAGAGTGAAAGGCTTGGAGCTTGTACTCATCATCTTTTACAGGAAATCAAAGGCCACTTGTAGCTATTATGTAGGAATTCTTGTGGTATGAGTTTGTAATAATGTTTTTATTCTGTTAATAGCTTATATGAATGATAATTTCGTATCCTTTCCATATCTATGCTCTTCAGTGATTTTATTAAGAGGTTTTAAACAAAATTCTTAAACTTAAGCTCTGTTTTGTTAGGAATTTCATGCTTATGTTATCTATCTTATGATAAATGAATTCATGCTTTCCATGCTCATTTTGAATCTTTATGTTGGCATTATGATAAAAGTGTTGTCCTTGATGGCAACTCACTCAGATGGCAGTTCACAATGCAACAGGTTAACTTACAGATCAAACTCTAGAGATTGAAGAAAGAGAGTGGTTTAAGAAGTATACGCTGGTTCACTTTGTCCAAGAAGCATATACACATGGGTTAATAGAATAAAAGGAGTGTATATGTATACACACACTCCCACAGGAGGAAAAGTGCATACATGTTGGAAAACCAAGGTTTTGTTCCAAGGTATTTGGTCCAAGGTATTTGGTTCGAGGTATTGACCCTAGGTAATTGGTCCAAGGTATTGGTCCTAAGTGGTTTTGGTCCAAGGTATTGACAAAGGATCTAACTATATAAGGAGGAGAAGATCAAAGGGCCAGGTGTGCAAGTATTGAATATCTTATGAAGTGTTAGATCAAATATGCAAGTTATGGGTTTCTGATGCTTTGCTTGATCTAAACTAAGGATGCACCTATGTGGTTGATGATGGATGATGGATTGGGATCATAAGACCTAAAATGAATTATTATTATATGGTTGTTCATGGATAGTCTAGATCTAAATTCTAACATGTGATTTACACTGTAAATGTTATGATCTGGGTATGACTGAAGTCTGGAATAGTTGTGATATTTTAAGTTAACATTTGCATATATGTACGCTGGTTCACTTTGATAAAAGTGCGTATACACGCTGGTTCGGCACATCCGAGTAGCGTATACATTATGAGATATGATATTTGAAGCTGCAGTTGGATCTGGTAGTTGTTGCATAGTTCTGGGTTCTGCTTTGTGTTTTGGTGACTATATTTTGGTGACAGTGTTCTGAATGTTCAAATTGATTGATTGTGATTTAGTGATGATGGGTTTTCAGTGATTGATTGATTCAGTTGTGATTGATTCAGAGATTGATGATAGAGTTTCAGTAATTGGTTGATGCGTATGTATTTGATGGTTTTATTGTAGTGGTCATTGATTTAGAGCTTCAATGTTACTGATGGGTCCAGTACAAAAATTTGATGAAACGAGGCCTTCAGATTGTGGTGTTGTGCTCCAAGAGTATCCAGTCTAAAAATTTATGAAACGTGGTCCCTGGAGGAAGAGAGAAGTTCATAGCCTTCTGTAGGCTGGTGCCTACATAATGGTAAACATATCGGCCAATACAAGAGCCAGGGGGTTGGAGCTCCCTTCCAGTAGCAGTTGGAAAACGAGTGAAGGTTGGAGCCTTCTGTAGGTTGGCGCCTATGTACTAGTAAATGGATCGGCTAGTACAAGAGCCAGGGGGTTGGATCTCCCTTCCAGTAGCAGCTGGAAAACGAGTGAAGGTTGGAGCCTTCTGTAGGTCGGCACCTATGTACTAGTAAACGGATCGACTAGTACAAGAGCTAGGGGGTTGTAGCTCCCTTCCAGTAGTAGCTGGAGAATGAGAGAAGGTTGTAACCTTCTGTAGGTGGGTGCCTACATACTGGTATGATTCTGCACCAGTACAAGACTATAAACAGGTTTTTCTTATATTAAAAGAAGATAACAGCAGGTGGTTTTTGTCCCACATTGGGTTTCCACCTTAAATCTTAGTGTTCATGTGTGTTTCTTATATATGATGGTTTGTTTTGTTATTACTGCACATGGTTACTATTTATATGGTTACTGTTTAGTACATGAAGATGCTTATATTTCTTGATCCACAGAGTTGTTTTGACTCAGGTAAATCTTTTGATGATGGACATATACAAGTTGTTGATATTGATGCTACTGGAAGATGTTGATGGTGCAGTTCATATATGATGTATGATAGTTGTTAATGACTATCATGGTCTTGTTTAGATTGTTGGTCCTTGTTATAAATTTCATGTATATAATTTGATGTAAAGGTCATGAAAAGACCTAATTTGTAACCCCACCATGGATGGGAAGGATGATGTAATAATTTCTATTTCAGTCATGTATAAACATTTGGTATATCCCCACTTGGTTGGGTGGATTGGTGTATCCCCACTTAATTGGGAGATTGATGTATGTATAAGTCATTGGTGATAGGAAGGTCATACTCACTTAGTTGAGTTATAGAGTCATGTTATTCTTTTGAAAAATATTTTTTGTAGACTCTACATGTGCTCAGGGGGAGCATGGATGGTTTAGTGCATCTCGGCATGTACAAAGGGGGAGCTTAATCAGAGAATTCAGCATATACTCAAGGGGAGCATGGAGAACATAATGTATATCAAAGGGGAAGAATATCTTAGTCCGCCCTTTGCCCTTGATGTCAAAGGAGGAGAGTGTCTTGGTGTTGTTGTTGTCATCAGGTCCAAAGGGGGAGATTGTTGGCATTATGATACAGGTGTTGTCCTTGATGGCAACTCACTCAGATGATAGTTCACAGTGCAACAGGTTAACTTACAGATCAAACTCCAGAGATTGAAGAAAGAGAGTGGTTTAAGAAGTATACGCTGGTTCACTTTGTCCAAGCAGCGTATACACGCGGGTTAACAGAACAAAAGGAGTGTATATGTATACACACACTCCCATGGGAGGAAAAGCACGTACATGTTGGAAAACCAAGGTTTTGGTCTGAGGTATTTGGTCCAAGGTATTTTGGTCCAAGGTATTGGTCCAAGGTATTTGGTCTGAGGTATTGACCCTAGGTATTTGGTCCAAGGTATTGGTCATAAGTGGTTTTAGTCCAAGGTATTGACAAAGGATATAACTATATAAGGAGGAGAAGATCAAAGGGTTAGGTGTGCAAGTATTGAATATCTTATGAAGTGTTAGATCAAATATGCAGGTTATGGGTTTCTAATGCCTTGCTTGATCTGAACTAAGGATACACCTATGTGGTTGATGATGGATGATGGATCGGGATCATAAGACCTAAATTGAATTATTATTATATGGTTTGATCATGGATAGTCTAGATCTGAATGCTAACATGTGATTTACACTGTAAATGTTCTAATCTAGGTATGACTGAAGTCTGGAATAGTTGTGATGTTTTAAGTTAGCATTTGCAGATATATACGCTAGTTCACTTTGATAAAAGTGCATATACATGTTGGTTCGGCACATCCAAGTAGCGTATACATTATGAGATATGATATTTGAAGTTGCAGTTGGCTCTGGTAGTTGTTGAGGAGTTCTGGGTTCTGATTTGTGTTCTGATGACTGTATTCTAGTGACAGTGTTCTGAATGTTCATATTGATTGATTTTGATTCAGTGATGATGGGTTTTCAGTGATTGATTGTTCCAGTTGTGATTGATTCACAGATTGATGATTGAGTTTCAGTAATTGGTTGATGCAGATGTATTTCATGGTTGTATTGCAGTGGTGATTGATTTAGAGCTTAAATGTTACTGATCGGTCCAGTATGAAAATTTGATGAAACGAGGCCTTCAGATTGTGGTGTTGTGTTCTAGGAGTATCTGTTAGGCATGGAATCCCCCCAAAGCATGTTTTGGGGCTTAAAGCCCAAGTTTTTTGACTAAGTCCATTGTAAAAACTCCGCAATTTGTGGGCGCAGAGCGCGAAGTCATAATAGAGTCATAGGGTTGTCCACCCTTATTTTTGTAATGTAATGTTGGTTCAAAAGATCTACTGATGGTCCGCAAACCATGTGATTGTATAAATAGAGTGAGGCTCTAAGTGTAGAAAACAGTTAATGGACATAAATCTAATAGAAGGAATAGAAGCATTGAGTTGGAGAGTAAGTCGTGTCTTTGGGCCGTAGAGTAGGAGAAGGCTCTACAGCTGAGTGCGAAGAGGCCTAGTAGTCCGTAAATGAGTGCACGGACCCCTGCAGCTGAGTGCACAGGGCAGGTCGAGTCTGTAACGGTGGGAAGAATTAATAAAAGAGAAGTTTTACCATATTTCTGTGTATCTTTTCCTATTTTATGTATTATTGGGTATAAATTACAAGTTTACTATTTATTCACTGCGCAACCGCATATGAATGTGCTGAATAAGTAAATATAATAAAAGGCACCTGTTTACGCGAAGATAACTAACTGGTATAAGAAGATAGGTAAAAATATCGAGTGTGACTTACGAAAATAGTGCAGATTGCTACTCCAGCAGTGCGAAAGCCCCGACAACCCCTGGTTAGGGTTGCGTGAAGATGAATATATCAGGGCGCGGAGGCCAAGGAAGTGTGCGAAAGTGAATATATCAAGGTGCAAAGGCCAGGGAAGTGCACGAAGTAATCTGCGTGAAGAAACTCATAGTTAGATCAAATCAACCCCTCAGACATCTCAAGGGTGCAGAACCCTGGTTCCAGCACCCCCCCATACTACTTCGGGTGAGACCTCAATCCAAACTCCATGGACTATTGCCGAAAGGTCCAGTAGTATAGGTATTTGTTTGGCTAATTAACTTTGAACCTGGGTCAGGCCCCAACAAGCCAACAAATGGTTATATTGCTAGGATCAGGATCTACATAGAGATGTTTGATGTCGTATCACTGGAATCCAACTAAGAAAGGAATTTAAGATTGGTTGGATAGGAAGATTCACGAGTTCACAGCACAGGAGAACAGGAATCCACAACTATCAAAATAAGAGTGGTTAGACTGCTACCTATACACATAGATCCACGAAATTTTCTTCGCATCTTTCCCTACTAAGCTATACGAGTGGATCGTGAAGCTAGCAGATAGCCGAGGAAGGTGAAAGCTCAACAGACCTATTATGTCGACTCCAGAATTGGTGTGTAGATTGAAAGCATCACAGGATAAGATCGTGCGCGTTGTTGATCACTGGCTTGATCGAATTATAGGAGGATTCATCACTGATTTCGCGGTAGATACTTCAGTCAGCTATAGCGAGGCACAATTTCACCTCCTCAAAGGACCGCAAGGTAAGTGCGTTAAGTTCTTGAACACTTGGATTAAAATTCTACTGTGTGAAAAGCGAGTTATGTGAATACATTGATGTATGGGGCTACGCGAAGTGGGAGAATTTACAGAAACAAAGGTAGTGTAGAACTAGAAACTAGCCCCTTGATATCACCTCTACGAGGAGACGAGGAAGAGCTCGCGAAGGTCTCACCAAGAAGTGCAATCAATTTTATAAGACAGAGGATTCTGTGCATACCACCCCCACCCACACCACCACCAGTTTCACCGTCTTCAACCCCATCTTCGCCCATACCACCTCCGCCACCTGTGAGTCAATATGGAAAGCGCGATAAAATTTCCAGTGTTCAAGGGAGTAGGAAATGAAGATCCATACCAATTTTGGTTCGTGATAAGAGATGTATGGGAAGCACAGGGAGTTACAAATGACAATATAAGAAAGTGACATTGGCTAGCTCTCTGCAGGATCGTGTGCTAACCTAATATATTAAGCATTCTAATGACAATCTGAATGCGGGGATCGCAGACATCCAAACTAAGCTGAATAGAGAATTTAGCAAGCCGAAGTCAGAGGCATAGTCAATCATTGGGTTTAAGGAGATCACGATGCTACCAGGCAATACTCCTTAGGAGTTGGATCAGAGACTGAAGTGCACAATTCGCGAAGCTAACATGACTTTGGCAAATGGATAAAACCGTGAATGGTTTGTAGCTTCGCTAACGCTGCATCTAAGGAATGACTGTCACAACAGAGATTAACAACTTAGGTCGATGCCTTGGAGATTTCGATGAGGCTGCATGAGACCTCAATACAAGATCCTAACCTAGGATTTCAATAGATCCACATGCAGTTGAAAAACTTGTGCCTTGAGATGCAGAGTCTGAAATAGGATAGGACAGCTCACCCAGAGGTGCGCAACGAGGTATGGTGTGTTAAATGTAAGGGTCAGGGTCATGACAAGGACCATTTTCCAGTGTTCACGAATTACCTCGTGGGAGGAGGACCAATGCCGTTGAGACCAGATGTATAAGCAGCACCTAGCGCAGCGCCTGCATTATGGTGCGCAATTTGTCAAATACAGGGAAAGCATGCTGTAGACAACAGCCATTTATTGCAGAAGTACACGCAGAATTCACAACAGTTGTTCTGTAATTTCTGTAGATCAGTGGGCCATGATGAGCGCACCTATAGAAGTTATGAACTGATGATGGATAGGACTCCCACCTACATAGTTCAGGCTGAAACATGGGCCCTTGACCAAAATGTAGGAATGGTGTGAATTGGATTTCAAGGGTGCGGACAAGGCCGGGGTGGAGGAGGACCTGGAAGAGGTCATGGATAACTAATATGTTACAATTCCAGAGGACCAAGACATTATGTCAGCGATTATATGAATCCAACACGTCCATCATGCCTATATTGTACTTTTTTTTATCATGAGATGGAGGATTGTCCCACACTGATAGCGAGGCTGCGTGACAAGGGAGCACTCCAACCTCCCCCAACTCAGAATCTGCAAATGATGAGGTATGAGCGTGCAAGGAAGACCCTAATGTGAACATTGTGCTCTGAAGTGGAATTACAATAGGGGATGAAAAAGGAAAGTAGCCTAAGGATAGTACTTGGGTTCACAAGGCTCGGATGAAAGAACCAGAGTTTGATTTGGAGCACGCTAAGGAAACCATCATGGAAGCTAGGAAGAGCTTCGTTGATGCCTCCACTTCAGGAAGCAATGACAGACCGGAGTCGGACATGGACCCATCGATGCTCACAATGTTCCTAGAAACATGCATGAAGCTATTGTGCGACAGTAAGGTTGTAAAGGGACTGCAAGAACTCATTAATAGATTCATTGGGACCGTGACAAGAGAACTGCACGTATTCCAGAAGATTGGAAAGCACATGACGAGGACGGGAAGAGAGATGATATTGACCACGCAAATTGGAGAATATGAGATGGACCAAGTGATTCTGGACCTAGGATCGGATGCGAATGTTCTGCCGAAGCAAACATGGGAGTGCATGGGAAGGCCTGCACTGCAATGGTCTCCTATCCAACTGCAAATGGTGAACCAACAAAAGATCCTACCAATGGGAAGATTACAGGGGATCACCGTGGATATTGAAGGAGCAAGCACACTAGCAGATTTTGAAGTGATAGAGATTGTTGATGACATCAATGCCTACCCTACGCTATTAGGGATAGATTGGGCCACTGACATGAATGGGGTGAGAAATTTGAAGAAGCACAAGATGATTTTTGAGAAAAAGTCTTTGCACGTAGTCGTACTGTTGGACCCTATAGAAGGATCACGCTACACGGAGCCAGTGCGCGACTATGAAAGAGACAACAACTTGGACTGCATCTACAAGATAACCATGTGAGAGAAAGACTGGGTGAATCCCACCGTGGATGGACAAATCTCATGGGAGTGCAAAAGCTCCTGTACATCAGATTGTGACGAGGAGATAGAGCAATGGCAAAACCGGTTACACGAGGTAACCACGCTAAACTGTAACATGATGACGAGATCGTTGCACTATGTATCAACAGAGGTAAGGGATATACCTACGTATGATGGGTTGAGCAAGGTAGATGACTTCCTAAACAGATTCGAGAGAGAAGTGCCGGAACAGCGATGCTTTGAGGCTTTGAAATGGGTATTGCATGCTACGCATGTGAGGTGGTGGGGTATGCACCAAGGAAGTTTTGAGGATTGGCATGAATGAAGGAGAATGATGCACGTACGGTTTGGGAAGCCTCAGATGCGATTAACAGACAAGATTGCCAGACGGAACGATATGCATGCACACTTGTCTAGATGGATACATGCATATCCTAAAAAACCTACACGGATGCACATAGACTTCACGTTGGGAGACATAGTCAGTAAGCATGTGCAAATGAGGCAATTGCGTGAGCGACCCCTCTTGTTGGAACAACGAAGTGTCGAAAGAACAAGTGTGCAGAAGGTTATCCACGCAGAAGCTTTTAACAAAGTATGTGAAGCACTGAACAAGGTATATGATGTGCAGCAAACTGATTGGGACCTGTGCATACTAACGGTTCTATGGGCTTATAGGACAATGTGCAAGAAACTGACGGAGCATATGCCTCCGTAGCTAGAGTATGGCACGAACGTTGTAATCCCCATAGGGTATAAAATGCCTAAGCTGTGCATAGTAGCACTCACAAGTATGACAAACCATGGAGCCTTGGAAGAGAGGCTCGTACAGCTGGAAGAACTTGAAGAGGAATGGTTCCTAGCTGGCTTTCATCAGTAGGTACAAAAGTAGCATGAAAAGGCCTGGCACGATCGCCATATTAAGTTTTGCACCTTCAAGGAAAACGATTTA
This sequence comes from Pinus tabuliformis, assembly GCA_031772625.1. Classification (NCBI taxonomy): domain Eukaryota; kingdom Viridiplantae; phylum Streptophyta; class Pinopsida; order Pinales; family Pinaceae; genus Pinus; species Pinus tabuliformis. Next base: position 671,524,781 of record CM062814.1, read on the forward strand.
GTGTTACTATATGACAGTAAGTTTGATAAATTTCTAGGAAAGTTCAGAATGCATTGGCTGGGACCGTATGTTGTTAAGGAGGTCATAGATAGAGGTGCAGTGTAGCTGGTAAAGCTAAATGGAGAACCTTTCCCAGGTAAAGCAAATGGCAGTTGATTGAAGCCATACACGGGTGGCCCAACTATCTGACTAGCTGATAGTAGCATAGTCTTCACGCTCCAAGTCGTTGAAAGAAGGCGCGGGACTATAAACAGAAGCAGGGGATGCAGAAACAAATGCAGGGAATTAGTTCTGACACTGCGGCCTTGGAACAATGTTCACAAGAGCTTCAACAGACAGCTACTTAGTGCACTGCCGACCTTGCAGCTGTTTGAGCAGAGTTAGAGGGTCTCTGCGCAAAGATCTCTGCACCAATAGAGTGACTCAAGGGCAAGTCACGACATTTGTGTTAGGGGCCTGTTGGGCATGGAATCCCCCCAAGGCATGTTTTGGGCCTTAAACCCAATTTTTGACTAAGTCCATTGTAAAAACTCCGCGATTTGTGGGCGCGGAGCGCGAAGTCATAATAGAGTCACAGGGTTGTCCGCCCTTGTTTTTGTAATGTAATGTCAGTTCGAAAGATCTACCCATGGTCCGCGAACCATGGGATTGTATAAATAGAGCGATGCCCTAAGTGTAGAAGACAGTTAATGGATAGAAATCTAATAGAATGAATAGAAGCATTGAGTCAGAGTGTAAGTCGTGTCTTTGGTTCATAGAGTAGAAGAAGGCTTTGCAACTAAGTGTGCAGGGCAGGTCAAGTCTGTAACCATGGGAAGAATTAATAAAAGAGATGTTTTACCATATTTCTGTGTATCTTTTCCTGTATTATGTATTATTGCGTATAAATTTCAAGTTTACTGTTTATTCACTGCGTGACCTCATATGAATGTGCTGAATAAGTAAATCTAATACAAGGCATCTATTTACGTGAAGATAACTAACTGGTATAAGAAGATAGGTAAAGATCTCGAGTGTGACTTAGGAAAATAGTGTAGATTGTTACTCCAGCAGCACGAAAGCCCCCATAGCCCTTGGTTAGGGCTGTGCGAAGGAAAATATATCAAGGCGCAAAGGCCAGGGAAGTGCACAAAGTAACCTGAATGAAGAAACTCATAGTTGGATCAAATCAACCCCTCAAACATCTCAAGGGTGCAGAAATCTGGTTCCAGCACACCCCCATATACAAAAGTAGCATGAAAAGGCCTAGCACGATTGCCATATTAAGTTACGCACCTTCAAGGAAAACGATTATGTGTTACTGTATGATAGTAAGTTTGATAAATTCTTGGGAAAGTTCAGAATGCATTGGTTGGGACCGTATGTTGTTAAGGAGGTCATAGACGGAGGTGTAGTGTACTTGGTAAAGCTAAATGGAGAACCTTTCCCAGGAAAAGCGAATGGCAGTTGATTGAAGCCATACACAGGTGGCCCAACAATCTGACTAGCTGACAGAAGCACCGTCTTCGTGCTCCAAGTAGCTGAAAGAAGGCGCGGGACTATAAACAGATGCAGGGGATGCAGGAACAAATGTAGGGAAGCAGTTCCGACACTGTGGCCTTGGAACAACATGTACAAGAGATTCAGCAGATAGCTACTCAGTGTGATGCTGACCTTGCAGCTGTTTGAGCAGAGTTAGAGGGTCTCTGTGCAAAGATCTCTGCACCGACAGAGTAACTCAAGGGCGAGTCATGACGTTTGTGTTTGGGGCCTGTTGGGCATGGAGTCCCCCCAAGGCATGTTTTTGGGCTTAAAGCCCAATTTTTGACTAAGTCCATTGTAAATACTCAGCGATTTGTGGGCGCGGAGCGCAAAGTCATAATAGAGTCACAGGGTTGTCCGCCCTTGTTTTTGTAATGTAATGTCGGTTCAAAAGATCTACCCATGGTCCGCGAACCATGGGATTGTATAAATAGAGTGAGGCTCTAAGTGTAGAAAACAGTTAATGGACAAAAATCTAATAGAACGAATAGAAGCAGTGAGTTGGAGTCTAAGTCATGTCTTTGGGTCGTAGAGTAGAAGAAGGCTTTGCAGCTGAGTGCGCAGGGTAGGTTGAGTCTGTAACCATGGGAAGAATTAATAAAAGAGATGTTTTACCATATTTCTGTGTATCTTTTCCTATTTTATGTATTGTTGGGTATAAATTGCAAGTTTACTGTTTATTCACTGCGCGACCTCATATGAATGTGCTGAATAAGTAAATGTAATACAAGGCATCTATTTACGCGAAGATAACTAACTAGTATAAGAAGATAGGTAAAGATATCAAGTGTGACTTAGGGAAATAGTGTAGATTGTTACTCCAGCAGTGCGAAAGCCCCCACAGCCCCTGGTTAGGGCTGCGCGAAGGCAAATATATCAAGGCACGAAGTAACCTGCATGAAGAAACTCATAGTTAGATCAAATCAACCCCTCAGACATCTCAAGGGTGCAGAAATCTGGTTCCAGCACCCCCCCATACTACTTCAGGTGAGACCTCAGTCTGCGCTCCGCGAACTATTTCCGAACGGGCCAGTAGTACAGGAATTTGTTTGGCTAATTAACTCCAAACTTGGGTCAAGCCCCAACAAGCCAACAGTATCCAGTCTGAAAATTTATGAAACGTGGTCCCTGGAGGAAGAGATAAGGTCATAGCCTTCTATAGGCCGGCACCTACGTACTGGTAAACGGATCGGTCAGTACAAGATCCAGGGGGTTGGAGCTCCTTTCCAGTAGCAGCTGGAAAACGAGTAAAGGTTGAAGCCTTCTGTAGGCTACCGTCTGCATACTAGTAAATGGATCGGCTAGTACAAGAGGCAGGGGGTTGGATCTCCCTTCCAGTAGTAGCTAGAAAATGAGTGAAGGTTGGAGCCTTCTATGGGTTGGTGACTACAAACTAGTAAATAGATTAGCTAGTACAAGAGCTAGGGGGTTGTAGCTCCCTTCTAGTAGTAGCTGAAGAACAAGAGAAGGTTGTAGCCTTCTGCAAGTGGGTGCCTGCGTACTGGTATGAGTCTGCACCAGTACAAGATTTTAAACAGGTTTTTCTTATATTAAAAGAACACAACAACAAGTGGTTTTTGTCCCGCATTGGTTTTCCACCTTAAATCTTGGTGTTCATGTGTGTTTCTTATGTATGATGGTTTGTTCTGTTATTACTGCACATGGTTACTGTTTATATGGTTAATGAAGTATTGATGCACTGATTAAAGATCAACATATGATAAATTAACTGAATCATAAGTTTGTTGGATATACGTTGGTTGCCTTAAATACTGTTGCGTGTACACATGAGTTACCTTCATTGAGGTAGCGTATATAAATCAGATTATGGAAATGAAAAATTTATTGATTTGTAAATACTAATTCACCCCCCCCCCCCCTCTCATTATTATTTCCAACACTTTACTTTTCCACCCTACACTACATCAACAAAGCCTCAAAGTATCACAAAGGCATGCCTACCCTACTCCTTTTTATCTCTTGCAACTGAACCCTTGAGACCTGACCTAGTTCCTTGACTTTGACTCCTGATCCAGCAAAACCCTAAAATCTTCAAACCCTAGAGCTGAAACAAACCTAACCTAATATCCTTTCCCACTCCATTCATCACTAGTTGTGATCTCATAGAGAGAGCCCTCTCTGGTTTGACAGGGCTAGTTGCTAAACCATAAGTGGTATGAGGTTACCTCCTTCGATCTCCTTTCTTAGCCTTGAGATATTGTGGATATTCGAGAGGTAAATCCCCTCTACGGATAGAGGCGATCCCTACTAGCCCAGAACGGGTCTAGCAACAATCAGTCAATGCTACTATGCAAGTTCCTAATTGCAAATAAAAGGTAGGCAATGAACACCTACTTGGATTCCAACGCTATTGTTTGATGAAGAGATGCCGCTCTCGCTCCTTCGCTCTTGGCTGGTCACGGTCCTCCGCAATCTCCGCGAATAGATACCTGCACACACGAAGAGAAAGACAAACACATGCGTGAAATCTAATAAAAGCAATTATACATCAGTCAGAAAGGACGTAATTCACATTTAACAATACAGAGACAAATGAGAATGGAACCATAATAGTAGTCATCTATTATTAATCAATAACAGAGAAGAGTACAACCAAATGTTCTGACGTCGAATCCTTCTCAAGAGGGTCCAGCCAGCAAGTCTCTTAAGCATTCACCCTTGGAGGTAGATCTCCCAAGACAAAAACTCTCTCTCACACAAGCAACACTCCACAACCTTCCTTAAGCTATCTAGCAATTCCACAATTATCACACCAACTACCTACTAGTAGCAGCAATCTGAGCACTATCAATTCTACACAATCCAAACTAAAAACTATCCAAAAACTAGCTGCTCATGGCAATGGTAGAGGTTTAAATAGGAGAAGGAGTCTCCATGAATGGTGGGAGGATGAGCTTATCTTCAAGGAAGGTGGTTTCAAATGACGAACAGACATGCCATAGAAGGGAGGGCGATACCCACAAGGCCAACAACCAAGTCTGGAGTCATCTAGAAGGCTGGCTGTTGGAACAAATTCGCCCAAACTGGATCAGCGCGGGTGTATAACTGAACTGTAGCGCTGACAGCACATCTTAATAACGGAGCAGGTTGTGTCAGCGCGGCTTAATACATTCATAGGATGCGCTGGCTCATGAAATTCAACCAGCGCGGAAAACCCGTGTGCTTCCGTGCTGGCAGCGCATCAGTTGCACTATCAGCCGCCAGTCAGTGCGTTTTATATCAAAACAGTCGCGCTGATTAAATAAACTTTGGCAAAGTGGGTCATTTGGCCAGACTAGGGAGCAGGAGCATGATTAATTGGAATTCATGGCACAGTAGGGAGACTGACAGGGAGACAGTGACAAATTACTGTGTAACAGATGCCCCCTAAAGCATGAAGTCCGAGAGAGTGGGAGGGGTGAAATGCTTTACAAACTCGCCGAACTGGAACACCACCAGGAAGGACCCGCATGTACAACTGATATCTCAATTACATGTAGTCTAGGCATGGGCGCAGCCATCCAAAAGACATATGAAGAAGGTCTGTGGTATGGACGCAGCCACCCAGCTGAAGAGACCATGATGATAATAAGGTATGGTCGCAGCCATCCTAAAAGACTTAGGTATGGGCGCAGCCATCCATCAATGAGTCATGTAATAATAATCCACAAAATCGCAACCTGGTTTGTAGCAGGCAAAAACCAGGGTCTTGCGCTCCATCCCAATCCGAACAAAGTACAAGTACAAGCATGTGAATACATGAGCTGAAGTCGAACATGCATGAACATCGTCTGATTACCAGTCAGTGATGAAAACTGTTAACAGACGCGAGAGGTACCACCAATAATGACAATGGTCCTCAAGGTACTTATAGGTACAATCCGCGGCGTGTGAATCAATGAGCTGGTGTCGAACACCCGCAGAAGCATCCGATCGAAGGCCAATGATGAAAACCTTGCGTCGAACACGAAGAACCTGCCATTTAGGCATGCAGGCTCTAAGGCACCTGAAGGGAGTCTCTAAGTCACTTTCCTGGATAATGAGCTGAAGTCGACAGGAAGTAACCTTGATCGAAGGTGGGCCATAATGTTTCCCACATCATCGACACGAGACAGAGGAAAATATTTTGTGTGAGACATCAGAGGGAGGTTGTAAGCTTGCAGAGGTCAACTTCTCTTGAACATATCAGCGGCACGATAGCGGATTTGGCAGTATTTGACATCAAATGAGCAGAGGTCATGGTGACAAGGCAATGAGAAAATGAGAGGTCGAAATAGGGTAACCCAAACCCGTGGAGGCTAGTGTAACCCAAACAAGATGATAAATCCCCACTCAGACACGAATGCAGACGAGTGCCATGTTCAAGAGCGACATACTGCCGACACGGCTATTATTGCAGTTCCATTTTCCCCACCATTTCTGGCAGGTGCCCCGATTATTTTTGGATGACAAGCTTGACGGGGATAGCATATGCTTGGAAAGCGTCATTACGACGGTGTCCGATGTCACAAGGTTTTAACGAGCCTGACAAAGGAGGAGCTCGGCGTCTTTTCCTATTTAGAGAGTCTGAAAAGACAACGAAAAAGAAAACTCCAGGGGGGTCCTTTTTCGTAAAGTTGTGTCTCCCGAGCCCAAAAAAGTATAAAATGATGCTCGAAAGAACCGCCCGACCAGTATGATTGAGGAGTACTTTTCGTAAATAGTGACTTCGACCCGAAAAAGTAAAAAAGCGGTCAGAAGCACGTCGTTTTGGAGCCAATAACGAGTTTGAAACGACAAAAACCCGGCAATCTTTTTAGTTTAAACGGTCGAAAAAAGAGCTTTAAAGGCGACCGCCTCTCATTTCTTTAACGAGTCGAGAGGGGGACTCGGCAATCTTTTCGTCTTTAAACGGTCAGAAAAGAGCTGAAAGTAGACCTCCATTTTTATTCTCTTTAACGAGTCAAAAAGGGAAAATACTCGGCAACCTTTTCATCTTTTATGAGTTAGAAAAGAGCTTAAAGGAGACTCGTCCTAGAGGAACGAGTGGTATATAGGGTAGCAACTGGTTCCGGCACTGGTGGAACTGCTCAAAACATGTAATGGTCAAGAGGCTGGCTAATAAAACCACTCATCGCTGCGGTTCCTCAGGAAAGGATAAACAACCAAGTGAGAGCATATGATCGGCCAAAGAGATGGTAGCAATGGAATGAAACAACCAAGGCTCATCTAGCAAAATTTAGCGGATAAAAATGGCAATCACAAGATGTAAATCGGGTATGGGTTCATTTTTACACAAGCTTGAACTATGGAGAACTTTGCTTGGATTATGTTTCATGTTTACACAAGCTTGAAATGAAAAACTATGCTTGTTATAAGTTCGCATGCCCCCAGCATAATGACGCAAAACAAGGTACATGCCCCCCAAGCTTCATTACATTCAACAAAGTGGATGGAATGAAGGTTCACTCTCGAGATCTATGAAAGACGCGACTTGTATTTTACGAGATCTTAATCAAAGACGCGATTTGGAAAAGGAGGAGTTGTTTCATTTTTTAATGAGGTTGACACAGTAAAAGAACTATCCTCATAACCCTTGTTTCATTTTTTTTAACGAGCTTGACACAAGATCAGGAACTATGCTCGACCAGACCCAATTTCATTTTTTAGGGAGCTTGACATAGGAAAGTGAACTATGCTCCGATACCTAGTTTCATTTTTTAAGGAGCTTGACACCGGAAAGGAACTATGCTCCACCCGAACTAATTTCATTTTTTAGGGAGCTTGACATAGGAAAGTGAACTATGCTCCGACCGAAACTGCATCATAATGAACAGGAAGTCGGTGCTTCCAAGAGTGTTACACCTGGTGAAAGGACCACATCTTGGAAGTTAGGACCTAATGCCCCCAGGACACTATGCACGACGGTGTCATCACTGGATACAGGCACGGGGTAGGTGGCCACGTAGTTGATCTGCGGTGGGGCAGATACAACTGGTGGATAAAAACTAGGAGGGGATGACAACTGCGCAGGAGGCATTGGGGGACTAACGAACGACAATTGATCGATAGTCACAATTCTTCCATCGTGTGGAAAGCAAACCACACGGAAAGGCGAAGAAACGAGGGCCCCCATGGCGTAAACATAGTCGCGACCAAGGAGAAGACTAAAGTCTAAAACACCTTCGGTAACCAAAACGTCTATATAGACGGTTTTTCCCCCCAAAGTAATAGGGAACTTCGGGAGAACTCCTAGAGATGGATAGGCTCCTCCGTCGAACACCAACAGATTCTGAGTGACTGGCCCAAGCTGCAGGGAACCTAAAGCTTGCCAAGTAGTGTACGGCATAAGACTGACAGACGCCCCTTCATCCAAAACAGTGCCAGGTACTGCCTTAGCACAGGCATGTACTATGATCTGGAAAGGCATATGGGATGGAAGGCAACCGGCGATCAGGCGATTCCAATCAAAGGAAGCGACCAGACTACTTGGTGGGGGAATCGTATGATTGCCCCCATGTGCTAAAGGAACCGAAGGAGAACCTTCGGGAGCAGCTGGGTTAGGAGAGTCATTTCGGGACTCAGGAGAATCTGAAGAGACGAGAAGAACATGGGCGTGATTCTCTTCCGAAACAGAGTGAGCGAGCGGCGGACTCGAGTCGACACTCTTTCCGACCAATGGTTGGTCTGGAACAAGCTGGACACAGCCAGGTTCGGGAAGAGGGGCCTGGACAAGAGAAGAATTTGAAGCAATCTCTTTGTCAACAGGGGGACGATCTGCAGCTGCAGAGAGACGTTGATAACCAACGGGAAGTTGGGGTGAAGGAGCTGTAAGACTTTCCAAGACAACGGAGGCTTTATCCATGAGCGGACAAAGGTGAAGGGGATGATTGCCTTCACAAAGTCTACAGGGGATTCGAATCTTCCCTTTTCCCTTACCATTCCCAACTGATAAGGTAGCATCGCCGTGAGCTTCAGAGGACGATGAGGGGTGGGCTGGATCGCGAGACCATACTTCTAGTACCCTGGGAATGCCAGGACAATCGCGAAGAAGATGGTCCTCCTTGCATAATCGACAAGGAAACTTAACCTTCCGCGGAGGAGCGGAAGGGGGCCCGACTTCAGGTGTACTCGAGGGAGTAACAGTTATACTTGTAGCCTCTCCCTTAGGAGACTTCTTCTTCTTGGTCTTCTTCTTCTTCTTCTTAGCCACCTGGTTATTCGAATCGAGACTTTCACCAGGCGAAGTACAAGAGGAAGACGTAGAAGTAGGCGTCGAAGGGGAGAGATCCACCTTAGGATCAACATGATGTTGTTCAGGTGGAGGGACTGATGGACTAGCAGCCGATACGGTAGGGACCAAAGAGGTTGAAAACAACCAAACAGGCAACCCGACAGTTAACCCCGGAAGGGATAACGTTGCCATATAAGGAGCACCAACATTCCCGAGAGGAGGGAAATGACCAGGATTCCCGTCAGGAGGGGAACTTGGGTTGGTGAACCCTGGAAAAGTTGCCATGGCAAACAAAAAGAAGCCTACTCAAGCTAACGCACACAAGATCTAACCAGGTGATGTTAACGTGGTCGAATAAATGTTTAAGACACAGGAACTAAACTTGACCTTTTCATGTTTTAAGAGTCGAGAAAAGGACGAAAAGATGACTCTAGTCTCCTTCGAATATTTAATGAGCACGAAGTGACAAGACGCTCACTTGCACCTTTTCTTTTAGGGAGTCCGAAAAGGATCAAAAGTGACTGCTCTGGAAATTCTAGGCAAAGGGTTTACCAAGCAATCCGTAAAACTGTGTATACACCTTGGCAATTGTATGAGAACCAAGGACTTTCCGTACTGCAGTCAATCTTCCCGAATGCTGTGTTCGGTGCGTTACGGTTCACAAGGCGGCAGACTTGGCTTCCTATGGATCAAGGATAAAAGCCTAGTGGGGTCTCCCTATATACGCGACGGTACGTGGGAGCACAGTCCGTGTTAGACCACTATCGAGTCACAGAAGGAGGAATCACCCAACCGTAATGTGAAACAATAGTGACTATGTTTAAAGACGCCGAAACACGTCTCTAACCTAGACCTCTAGATGTTTGCATTAAGTTCCAATGCGTTTTTAGGTTTATTCAGTTTATTTTATGGTTGATATTGAATTTAAGTTTCGGTTTCAGGCCTTATCGTGTGATCTCTCACAATTACCTAGATGCAAACTATATGCCAAAGAACATCATTTCGTTCGATGAATTCTAACTACGAGAGGGTTAAAATTTTTCAATCAAACAAAATGAACTCAGACAATCAAACAATCTAATGCAGCTAATGGCAAAGAAATGAGACTTTTCTTTTGAGAATACAAATCAATGAAATGCTCTTCTTTTCATTAACTATTGAATGCAAAAGACATTAGTTCGATTTCTTTTTCAATGGCACAATGCATTTAAAATGAATTTTGAGAGACAGCAACACCGAGTAAAGAGAAACAAAATCACTCCATGAAAAACACAACAAGCATGAAAAGAGCCGGTTGAACCCAAGCAATTGTAATCTATGTCTGGGTGGTGAGAAGTAATCACAACAATCCAAGGACTGGTTCGAGGAAAATCACCTAAACAACCAAGCAAAGAAAGCAAAAGAGGAAGGTTTTCGCAAAAGCAAAGGCAAGTAGCAACGAATCTTTGTGAACGAGTGATAAAACAAAATCAATCCAGCGAAAATGGGATGATAGCACTAGGTCACCGGACACAAAACAAGATCCGCCCGACAAGACTTCGCAAGCAAGTGCTTCACAGTTCAAACAATGAAAACCAAGTCACAAACCAGGTGGAAAGAGTAGGGGAAAGTCAAACCAACAGGCTCAGGAGGCAAATTTGAAACAAATTGAATTCTACAGGATCAGCGCGGGTAGAACTCAGCAACAATGCGCTGACAAGAAGTCACGCGTAGCAACAAAGCGCTGTCAGCGCGGAAGTACACGACTTAAGCGTGCTGGTTCGATTTCAGAACCGTCGCGACTGTTTAACGTACAAGCGCGATGACCACGAAGTCAAAGAAACAGCTATGCGCTGTCAGCGCGACTGTTTTGATATAAAACGCGCTGAGGCTAAAAAACAGGCAGAATCAAGCCAAAAGCTCCCAAACCAAGGCAAGAACTCTTTAAACAATTAAGACACCTCCCAGACTGAACCAGGAAGTCTAAAAGCAGAGAACTAATCCCCAATCTTTGAAAAGAGAGTGACAATCAAACTCAAAACAAGAATGAATAAAAAGAGACAAAGGCTAGCTCCCCAGTGGAGTCGCCAAATTGTTGGAGAGGTAAATCCTCTCTACGGATAGAGGCGATCCCTACTAGCCCAGAACGGGTCTAGCAACAATCAGTCAATGCTACTATGCAAGTTCCTAATTGCAAATAAAAGGTAGATAATGAACACCTACTTGGATTCCAACGCTATTGTTTGATGAAGAGATGTCGCTCTCGCTCCTTCGCTCTTGGCCGGTCACGATCCTCCGCGATCTCCACGAATAGATACCTACACACACAAAGAGAAAGACAAACACAAGCGTGAAATCTAATAAAAGCAATTATACATCAGTCAGAAAGGATGTAATTCACATTTAACATTACAGAGACAAATGAGAATGGAACCATAATAGTAGTCATCTATTATTAATCAATAACAGAGAAGAGTACAACCAAATGTTCTGACGTCGAATCCTTCTCAAGAGGGTCCAGCCAGCAAGTCTCTTAAGCATTCACCCTTGGAGGTAGATCTCCCAAGACAAAAACTCTCTCTCACACAAGCAACACTCCACAACCTTCCTTAAGCTATCTAGCAATTCCACACTTATCACACCAACTACCTACTAGTAGTAGCAATCTGAGCACTATCAATTCTACACAATCCAAACTAAAAACTATCCAAAAACTAGCTGCTTATGGCAATGGTAGAGGTTTAAATAGGAGAAGGAGTCTCCATGAAAGGTGGGAGGATGAGCTTATCTTCAAGGAAGGTGGTTTCAAATGACGAACAGACATGCCATAGAAGGGAGGGCGATACCCACAAGGCCAACAACCAAGTCTGGAGTCATCTAGAAGGCTGGCTGTTGGAACAAATTCACCCAAACTGGATCAGCGCGGGTGTATAACTGAATTGTAGCGCTGACAGCGCATCTTAATAACGGAGTAGGCTGTGTCAGCGTGACTTAATACATTCATAGGATGCACTGGCTCATGAAATTCAACCACCGCGGAAAACCCGTGTGCTTCCGCGCTGGCAGCACATCAGTTGCACTATCAGCCGCCAGTCAGCGCATTTTATATCAAAACAGTTGCACTGATTAAATAAACTTTGGCAAAGTGGGTCATTTGGCCAGACTAGGGAGCAGGAGCATGATTAATTGGAATTCATGGCACAGTAGGGAGACTGACAGGGAGACAGTGACAAATTACTGTGTAACAGTGGAGGATAACATTTTGGCACCGTTGTTGAGGATGAAAGATCATATTTTCCCCTAGGTGTGAACGACAAGGTTCAGATCTAATTGTTGATGGTGGACAATGATCAGACATAGGAAGGATGAAATCATTCACCTAGCGACTCCAAATCAATTTCAAAATCAAATCCAATACTCCACTAGAGGATGAACCTTACCAAAAAAAACATGAAAAGACAACATGGGAAGATTAGGTATTCAACTTGGACTTTCATTCATGACATCGTGTTCTTTGTCATGAATTATTTCTTCTCTTTTCCTGTGAATGTCAAGAAGTTTTTCCAATGTGTATTGTATTTGAGAAAAGATCACAAACCTACATTTGATTCCTTTCCTTCGAAAATTGTGAATTCAAATTCTCCTTACACCTTTAATCTTGGTCATCACCCTTCTTCTTAATCTTATGATGACCATATTCAACTTGATAAGCCTCAAGTGATCAAGACTAATCTTACAGCTTCTGTACATACTCCTACACCTTGTAAAATTCCATATAGATACAAACCACTCATCTTACCTCCTATACTCCATGATTTCCCTTAAAATTATTACAAATACCTTTCCAGGTTTGATGGAGAATATGGTAACATCACTGCTTAAAAACACATTCAAAAATTTGAAAAAATTCTCGACCTTTTTGAGGTTGAAGAAGACGATGTCAGTATTAGGATTTTTTCTTTATCTTTGCAAGTCGAAGCCAAGAAATGGTTCAAAAATTTGCCAGCTGCAAGCATTTTTGATTTCCATCAGTTTGTGAAAGTCTTCCTTGATAAATGGGTAATCAAGAAAAATCATTTTCTGATTTTAGAAGAATATAATCATTTGAAAAGACAGCCAGGAGAAACAGTGCAACACATTTTAGCGAGGTTCAATCAAGTATACCATTCAAAAACTGCTAATATAAAACCGCCTCTTGGTTTAGCTCTCTTATACTACCCAGATGCCTTTGATCTAGAAATAGAGTTTCAATTGAGAGAAAGTAACACTACAACACTCGAAGAAATGCAAGACAGTGCAATAGCTGTGGAAGCTAATCTACTGGTCAAAAGGTCAAAATTTAAGGCAGAAGAGGGAGAACATAGAGAAGGAACACCTGACATCTTCAGAAGTGAAACTTGACATTTTGGTAAGTACAATGGAAGAAATGATGCAAAATATCACCATGAGAGATGAATTTGTTGTTCAAAAACACCATGTCCCACTTATTGCAGAAGAAAAAGAGGTTGTTGGCCTTAACCATTTTCCTGCTAATCCCAGTTACCATAGATCAGAAAATGATTTTTTTTGTATTCATTTATGGACAGTCATGAAAATGGATTTGTAGATCAACCTATGGAGAATCAATCTGCTGATCTAATGTGTATGCTTGATGACACTCCATATATTGATGATTTACCAAAGTATGATCAGTATGATGACGACTATGTTGTTGAAATCGAGGTTGACTCTTCAAGGAAATCAGCGGCATGTTTTTGGGTGGAGGAAGTTCAACTACAGTAGCTCAAATGTAACACTCAGCCTATACATATTAGTCATGATAGAAATGAAGAAAGTGAAGAAAATTTCAAAGCAAGTGAAATGTCTTTTCCTTTATGTTTTAATTTATTTCAATTACTGAGAGAAAACTTTACTAAGATTATAAATCAGTAGTCTTTTATTTTTTATATTGAGCATTAAGAAGACAATGAACTTCTTAATCAAGACTCCTTACCTTTTTGTTTTTCTTCATTCGAAATAATAAGAGAAAACTATAGAGTTTCCAAGGAAACAAATAAGCAAAATGACAACAATTTGCAACCTACTCCTAAAGTTGTTGAGAATGTTGTTCATAATATAGAACCTTTTTTTAGTCAACAATCACAGTTACTAAGCAACATTCAATTTGAAAATGCAACTGAAAGTGTGGAACATGAAGAGTTTATACAATATCATGCAGTTTCATCGGAACCTATCCACAACAGATTACAACAACTTTCTCATATTTGCAATGATCTAGTAGGCAATTATATGGATGATCTTTGTATTCAAAATTCTCATCCTTTAGCTAGTTGTGAGTTTGAAGATAGGGTTGATAAAGATTTAGTTTGGCATCGAGCTTCATTGTCTTGTTCAGCAGGAATCTCATTACAAAGCTCATCCAAAAATTTGTAGTCTACATCTATTTCACTTGAGAATGACAAACTTCATTTTATAAAACAACCAATGTCTAAAAAGGAAGAAGATTCTTGTCTTGTTGTTGATCATCAAGAAAAGGTAGTCATTCACGAGTTTCAGGATCCTTTTGTCGAGTTGTTGTAATCATCAAGGGAGATGAATTTTATTGTATTTATGGATCATGTACACATGTTCAGTGGACACTTGGAGTGGCCTATCTTTTGTTTTTTCTGCCTGCTCAAGGAAAGTGTGAGCAGGATTCAAGTAAGTAGCCATTTGTTGGATTGGTTACATTGGAGGGATCATTTCACATGATTATATATATATATATATATATATATATATATATATATATATATATATATATATATCTTTAGCAGGTGGGTGGTTACCATCAAGATTTGAAGCCCGAGGTGAAGGCCCTAAGGTCTTGATGGTCTATTTCCATAATTAAGTTAAGTTAGTAGTCAATCTGTGTGAAGTCATTTCAGTTTATCAACTCGCTTCAGTTTCGAGTCTTGTTTTTTTATTTTTTACTCCATTGCCCAATGGATAAGGCTACCTGGTCTACGGTGTTCTTGAAACCTCCTAAAGGAGTTTCCATCCCCAGCTAGAGCCAATGTTAGTGTTTTTCAGTCCTATTAGTCACCAATGATCAAATATGCTCTTACAAAATTTTTGATAGGGTCTTACTGCAAATTTTTATGGTTTCAAATCGGTTTTCAATAAAAATTTGGTCACTAGTTAGGATAGCTAGGTCATTACTACTCCTTTCAACTTCATGGTCAATGAAAATCAGCAGGGTCAGGTCATTCCTTGTTGTAAGGGTGTCATAGTCATGATGTTCATCATTCAACTCATTCATCCATGTAGTGTCATCATTAGGTCATAGGGTCAAAAGCATGAAAATAGGTCATTTCACCACCAAAATCATCATTTCAAGGACAGGTAATAGTGAAAAGTCTTCAATAAAGGTTTCTAAAGTATGTTTTTATCTTAATCATGATGTAATATTTGTAATAAAGTTCTAAGGCTGCAATTCTTTAACAAAACAAATCAGATTATGAAAGTACATGGTGGGTCCACTACACCACCATAGGAGAAATCGATTTTTCAAAGCTACAAAAGACCAAAACACAAGTTCATTTGCTCATTCCACATTCAAAAGGTATCTCTCTACCAAGAAGACTCACTCCCACTCTCAAAAAGCCATTTCTTTCCATCTAAAAGCTTGTTTTCTTCATGTGTTGCGCTTTTCACTAGCAGCGCTGCGATTTTGCCAGAAAGAGCTACGCTTTTCCAAGGAAAGACAAATCATCATTACAGAAGGTTGCTTCATCAATTTCAGGTTCCAAACTATCATTTTCAAGTAAGTGGGTCATCTTATACCTTGTTTCACTTCAGTTCATGCTTGGAAGGATCAATTCCCTCTTCTAGGGTTTTGGTTGCATTTGCTTGGTTTCATAATCTCATTGATAAATTGCTGAGAAAATCCTTAATTTTATAGCTCACTCACCTTCCCCCACCTGTTATACACCTTCCTAAACACTTCCCCTCATTCCTATCCCTCAATTTCATCATTTTCCCACAAACCCTAGCCTAGACTACACTTTCCTAGGCTAGGCCTGTGTTTTTCCCTTTTGGACCCCTTCCCCTCACTCATTCCCTAGCATTCCACCTCCCTACACTCCTTAACATTTATCCATATCCCCATAAATTTTCCCAATAATTTAGACACCCTAAAAACCCTTCATCTCCCTCCATTCCTAAAACTGCCCCAAAACCCCTGTTTTCCTAAACTAAACCCTAATTTCCCTTCCTAGTGAGATAGGGTTTCACAATGGATCCAGAGACCACAACCACTGATCAGAGGAAGCATAAAGGATTCCAAGGACAAGAGGTCTCAAGAGGTATAAATAGCAAGAGAGTGAGCCATCTCCTCCACTAGGTCAAAGGGAGATTAAAAAATTAGTTTCTACACATAGAGACAGTTTTTCTTCAAAGTATGTTTATGGTTAAATGGAGATGAACTTGACAAACGTGAAAGTGGTTTTTGTCAATAATATACCAAGAAACAAAAACCTCCTTAATATTTTAGATGGGTATCATATATTGGGATATATGCAAATTTCTTGAAGGCCTATGTCAGAAAATTAAAAAATTTCAAGTTAATTTCCTATTTTAGTCATGATTTTGTGGCACGTATTCCAAGAAAATGAAAATGCATTTCAAAAACATGAGAGAGGTTTTTCTTCAAAACATCCTTATAGACAAAATCATCTCTAATTTGTACAAAAATACTTATGTTTAGAGAAATATATCTCCATATTTGAGCCCTATTTTTGCAGAAAACCCAAAAATTTTGACACACTGCCAAAAATGCAACGCCTTGGCACTGTGCTTTTTCCTCAAACCTCCAAATGACACAAATTCTACATGGATGGATATATAATAACCTATACATATCATCCATCCACCTGGGGTGCCTTTTCGACAAAATGGTTGAGAGAAAATGCTCAAAAACAGGTCAAAACGTCATTTTCTGCCACTATTCTAGACCAGGCGCTGCGCTTTTGGGATTAGTCTTGGGAGAATCCATTTTTCTCTATCATGGAGTGTAGATTTGAATTTTGTGAGGATTCTAATGACAACTAGACATCCACATATTTTGAATGAGCCATCAAGAGATCAATTTGGAGAAGTGTAAGGCCTTCAAAAGTGAGTTGGAAGATGGCGTTGCGCTTTTGCATAAGGCACTGCAATTTTGCCTGTTAGCCCATATTTCGAGTTTTCTTCAATAAATATTGGATTTTTATGATGTAATTCTTATTTTTTGAGTTGAACAGATGTAATATAAGTTTAGTGATTTTGTTAGAGTAATTTTTATGTAATTTTAGACCTCATTTATGAGGAAAAATTCAGTCAAAGTTTAAAAGGAGGATTTGTTTTAACCTCCCTAGACATTAGGGTTTGTTAAGCACTTCATGTAATCAGTTCCTAAACTGAAGGATTCGACCCTAAGAGAGGAAAAATGGTTTTTTGGTCTATTTGTATCTAGTTTTCAATCATAGTCAGGGTTGGACATCAGAGAGTGAAAGGCTTGGAACTTGTACTCATCATCTTTTACAAGAAATCAAAGGCCAGTTGTAGCTATTATCTAGGAATTCTTGTGGTATGAGTTTGTAATAATTTTTTTCTTCTGTTAATAGCTTATATGAATGATAGTTTCATCTCCTTTCCATATCTATGCTCTTCAGTGATTTTTCTAAGATGTTTTAAACAGAATTCTTAAACTTAAGCTCTATTTCGTTAGGAATTTCATGCTTATGTTATCTATCTTCTGATAAATGAATTCATGTTTGCCATGCTAATTTTGAATCTTTACTTTTCCACCCTACACTACATCAAAAAATCCTCAAAATATCACAAAGGCATACCTACCCTGCTCCTTTTTATCTCTTGCAACTGAACCCATGAGACCTAACCTAGTTCCTTGATTTTGACTCTTGATCTAGCAAAACCCTAAAATCTTCAAACCCTAGAGCTGAAATAGGCCTAGCCTAATATATTTTCTCACTCCAGTCATCACTAGTTATGATCTCATAGAGAGAGCCCTCTGTGGTTCAACAAGGCTAGCTGCTAAACCCTAAGTGGTCTGAGGTTACCTCCTTCAATCTTCTTTCTCAGCCTTGGGATATTATGGAGGCTAAAAATTGTAAAAATCCCTTATCATGTCCAAAATAATTTCCATCAACAAAAGATACATGGATAATAAAATCTACATAAATACATATCCTCCCAGTCACCTGGGAATTTTATCAGAGAGATTAAAAAATAGGTAGATTTGTAGCTAGTCATGTTAAATTTCCATTTGCAAGCTGTATATGAGAGCCATGTGATAATATTCTGAAACATTATCATCTATCTACTTAAATATTTTCCAAGTGCCCAAAACCTACAAAGCGCCTACTTTAGATAATGATTTTGCAATGGAGTTTATTTCCTTGTAAATATGACAACATGAGATCCGATTAAAAGCATGTTTTAATTGTAAAAGATCTTCAAGGACTTGACACATTGTGTGCATGTGACATCTCAAAATATCATTAAAACAATTTATATCATAAAGTCACCAAAAATATGCAACTGATGACATCCCTTCTCAATAGAAAATAAAAGAGGAAGCTTGAGAAAACTCAGAATAATTATTTGTTCCTCTTCCTAGACTAATATAAATCTTGAAAAAATGATTTTCCTGTAGTTATAAAACAACCCACACCTACGCATTCACCCCCAGCTAGAGAAGCCATGTCAAAGAGTTTCTAGGGGTAATAGTGGTCTACTATTTCAACGATTATAATACGAGGATTATATGTAGTCTCAACAACATATAGGAGAGAGAAAGTGGCAATGACCTATGTTGCAACTCTATCAAGAGTAGTAGACTTATATTAGAATATTTCATTGTTCCTAGAGATCCAAATTCCCCAGGTAATAAGTAAAGGTAAACTCATGTTCCTTTTTGGATTTTCTTGTTCCCACCACTGCTTCCAAGCAGCATTGATAGATGCACCATGCTAATTTGAAATGATTCCCAAGTAGTTTATTACTGACTTCCATGATCCCAAGGTGAAAGGGTAGGAAAGAAAAAGGTTATCCACAGTCTCCTCAACTTTTTTGCATAGACCACACTAGCTAGGCCCAACCATGAATCTTTTTCTAAAATTATCCCATGTGGGGACTTTATTTTCTAGGATGCACCACTGAAACAAGCGCCCTTTAGCTAGGCATCTAAGTTTCCATAATTTCCTCCACCACTGGGCAAACTCCCCTAGTTTCCTATCATCAATAATAAAAAAATACTCAAATTTTGGTGAATATTCTCCATAAGGTGAATGCACCTAGCATAAATAATTTCCCCTATCTTTGAGACAAACGTGTGAGATGTTGAGAGGAGCAATGTTATTTTTCCATTGTTCAAAGTAGTCAATTGGTAGGCTAAGTTGGTGTGAATCATCCCATCCTTGAGCCCAAATGGATGTGTGAGAATTATCGACCACCTAGCTCATAGAAATAATTTCCATTTGTATTTAGAATATTTACCATCTCACAAGATGTTACACTAAAAAATGTCACCATGACTATTTACAGTTAGTATGGCTCAATCAACAGTCATGCTACCCTCTTAGGCAAGTCTTATGCCTCTGCTATCCATCTCAAACTCAAAGAAGAGAGAAAGTCTTGTAAAAAATGTGTTTATCTCTGGGGACGTAGGTTCTCTCAAGCCTTACCTGCGGGGACGCTCACAATGTTCACAAAAGCTGCATCCTAGGATGCTCTGTATGTTAAGGGACAGGTGCGTCCTTCTGTAAAAGGAAAAATGCGCAAGTTTCATCTTAAAAAAGTTACTTGTGGTTACTTCTAGAACTTTCTAGAGGTCGGTTTGATGAAATGGATGCGCCTCCAGTTGGTTCATGTATCCCTATTAAGGAGGAACTTATCCCATCAATAAGGGAGCTATCCCACCCAAAGAGGGGGATTATCCCATTGATGGTAGACCTGAATAACCTCTTTACAGCACTATAAATAAAGGCATTGAGCCAGAGGGAGGGGAGGTTGAAGCTATACATTTTCTTTGGGTAAATGCTGCAGGAATTAGGACTCCCATTTAGAATCTTGTGAGGAGAGATTGTCTTTGCTTGATTCTACTTGGAAGTGGGTGAGCTTTGTCAAAGTAGAGGAAAACCCTTGATGGACCCTAGGAGGAACTTGCACAACACCAAGGCCAGGTTGTAAGAGTTTCTTTGTTTCGTTATTAATACAAACTGGTTCATTTTTCTCAATAGCTTGTGTTAATGAGTTATTTCATGTGTTCCTTGGTCTGCATGTTGAATATATGTTTTATTATATGAGATGCAAGTGCTTGGTAATTGTTTGATTGTTTGTGGTTGCAGGAATTGATGTGAAGGAGGAGCTCATCCGGATCGGCAAGGACGGACTACAACAACAGCGTTTTGGAATAAGGTAAGCCTAAACACTTGTAGTTTTCATGTTTTAAAAGGTGTATTTAGAGAAAGATCGCTCCATTTTGTCTTGTTTGTCGCTAGAGAGTTTAGACTCCTAGGGAGGTCAGTTGTGTCCGCACAAACGACTTTTTCCTCCACGACAAATTGGCGACTCCGCTGGGGAATCCATTAATGTGAAGGTCTTTTCCTTTGTGTGAACTTTGCTCTGAGAAAATCATTTTTATTTTCTGGTTTTTGACTGTGAGAATTAGTATTTGGGTGGCTTAGCTTTAGATTTAGTTAGATTTGGTTTTTCTTAACTTTTCCAGAAGGACGCACTCTCTGAGTACTGCACAGTGCGTCTTTGGACGCGCTGTTGCCGTTTTCACAGAGCGGGCCCGCGCCTGTTCTAACGGGTTGCCTGCGTCTTCCTGTAAAAATTTAGGAAAACTCCATTTTTGATTTAATTGCTTTTAGATTTTGTTTTTTCTTAGTGTTTTCTGCCCAGATCCTTTAGTACCCTGTCAAAAATTTTCACCTAAACTTGTTTTGTGAGCTTTGAGTGTTTTAGTGGATTTCAACGAAGTTTAGGCCTAGGGTTTGATTTTTGAATAGGTCCTGTAGTGACTTTGACGGTAGAAAGTTGTCCAGCCTTAGATCTCTCTGGTTTGTCAGCCTT
The DNA here is from genome assembly GCA_031772625.1 of Pinus tabuliformis. Taxonomy (NCBI): domain Eukaryota; kingdom Viridiplantae; phylum Streptophyta; class Pinopsida; order Pinales; family Pinaceae; genus Pinus; species Pinus tabuliformis. Next base: position 671,545,614 of record CM062814.1, read on the forward strand.
CTTAGAAGTCGGGCCTGTCGTAAAGTCTCCTTGTGTGAGCAGCTTGCCATTTAAGTTGTCTTTTGGGTCAAATTTCGAATTACTTGTTTATAAAGTGTTGATTTCCATTTTACAAAAGAACAAAAAGATTAGAGTTTTGTTGTGACTAGTTTTTGGTTCTGCAATAAGCTAGTCCTTGATTTGATTGTGATCAAGTAAAACACCTTAGAATAATCATTGTTGGCTTTGCCTCATTAGGTTTAATTAGGGTAATTTCCTTTTGATTTGTTTGTTTTTATTTTTTGAGTGAATTTTCATAGATTGCATAGTTTGCAATTGATTTTTATTAAAATAGATTTATGTTTTTCGTTAAATAAGAAAAATACAAAAACATCTCCTTTTAAAAGTTTTGTTTCAAGTAGCATTTAAAGTTTTTGGAAGAAAAAGAGTTTTTTCGTGCAAGTAAAGAGCGGTCATGTTTTTATGCTTGGAAAAGACAAACGAATTGTTTCTTTGATTGTCTTTAATTAAGAAGTTGCTTTTATAAAAATTGCATTCTCTCAACTTTTTAGTTAAGCAATTCATCGAAAAGTAAAGTAGTGGGTAAATCATCCTAGGTGCATTTTGTAGTGGTTTCGAGTCGAGTCAACACACCACTGGTTTCACTTCCATCACCTTTTGACTTAAGAAACAACCTTAAAAGTAACGCTTAAATTAAAATCAATCTAGTAATTTTTATTTTTCTAGGGCTCTGAAACACCAACATAGCTTAGGCTAGGGTCTTGGAGTAGGTGAGTACTTAACTCTCCAAGACTACAAAACCAAACAGATAGTTTATCTTGAGTAGAATAAATCCAATTGTTTCAATTGCACTCTGGGAAAGCTCCTCTTAAAGGAGAAGCACGAGCTCGTGTCCGAACCAGTGAGGGGATCATTCCCCCCTTGTTGGGAACGACGCCAGACAGTACGTATTACAAACGGTAAACCTCGGATTAACCATTGTCGAGGAGCCAGGGGTCACTTATTGGTAAACCTTGGATTACTGTCAAGGAGCCGGTAAGGGGATTGAGCTTGTTACTCTGCCCTTGCGTGCTGTCGGAGTTTAGACTGTTCCCCCAGGTGTAATTGTTGTGATTGGTAACTTTAGTGACCATAATCTTTAGGGTTCTACCAAGGTGACGGTGGAGGGAAGGTCCCACTGTACCTGGAGCAGACGTCGGTTATACTCACTTGGATTTTCCGGGGGGTTCACTTCACTTCGAGACGGTTAAAGTGGAGGAACTTGCGCTGGTCTATTCATTAAGCAGGTTGCCGGGGTAACTGTTCCACCCGCCATTTCTGTACTGAATCCAGCGAGGTTGGGCCTAATCACCAACTAGCGCTTTTGGTCCGGAAGACTACTGTTTGTGTTTGGTTTGACGCTCTAGATTCTTTAGGCGTGTGCTTCAAATTTGTTTGCTTCTTTAGAAGACTTTAGGTGGTTTGATTTGAAATTTTTACTTTGTTTTCGTGTGTTGTAGTTAAAAATCTTTAATTGTGGCGGAATTACCGAGACAGTCCCGTCGACTTCGGGGCAAGTCTCCTGAGATTGTTACCGGAATAGATTTGTTAAGAAAACTCCGTAAATCGTGGGGTGAATCTCCTGAAGACATTCCGGGTCAGTACGAAGGGTTAAAGGTCCTTGTAACTCCTCCTAGTGACAGTAGAGTAGGTTCACCTGAAGAAGGAGAATCTTCCTTGGTAGTCCATCCAGATTACCAAAGTTTAGAGACAGGTTATAATCCCGAAGCTGTTTCAGTTTCTGAGCTTGTTGGTAGTTTTTCGTCTGCTAGTGATACAGGCGAAGAACCAGAAATATCTGAACCTGTTACTCCAACTTCTAGTGTTCCAGATTCACCAAGAATAGAAAGAATTATCACCGAAAATCTACCTTCTGGTTTGATTGCTATAGAAGAACTTGCTCCAGAAGAAGATATAGGTGTCTCTCACCTTGAAGGTCAACTTACTATTGATCTAAGGGAGCGTGAATCCATCTTTTACAGTCCTCCTAGAAGTACTACTTGGTACCTTTCGTTAACCAATTATTTAGACAACTCAGGGGTAGGTTTTTCTCCACCTCGTACTCCTTTTCCACCTGGAGGTATTTATACTCCTGTAAATATGTCTGGTCAGTCGTCCGTGTTTACTCAAAGTCCTGAATCTTTTTTACACGGCGGTCCTTCTGTTCCCACTGGGTATCAATCTCTTTCTGGTACCTTTGCGGGAGCATCTCCTCAACCCGTTGATCATGGGTTATTAATTGGAAACAGTGGTAATGTACCATTGGGTGTAGGAGACATTTACATGATGTCAGGTTCAGTTCCCGTTTCTCAACCTCAAGGTGGCCAATTACCGCCTGGGGGGCAACCGCAGTTAACGCCTGGGGGGCAACCTCAAGGTACACAAATCGTGTCTGGGGGGCAACCTCAAAGTCAGTATGCACCTATGGTGCAATACGCGCCTCAAGGTCAACCCCAGCCTCAATATGTACCCCAGGGTCAACCTCAGTATCAATATCAACCTCAAGGATGGCAACCTCAAGGGTATCAACCCCAAGGTTATCAACCTCAAGGGTACCAACCTCAAGGTCAAGGTCAACCCCAGTATCAGTATTTACCTCAAGGTTATCAACCTCAAGGTCAATACTCGAGTCAAGGTTATCAACCGCCTCAAGGTCAGTCATATGTTCCAAGTATGGGAACTGCACCTTACAATTATCAATCCTACCCTCAATCCGGTTATGGATCTCAGTATCCTCAACCTGTTACGGGTCAATACCCTGGAATGTTAGTGTGGGATCCATCACAGGGTCAACAGGTGTTGCAGCCAAGTATACAGATGGTTCCTCAAGCTGGACAACCCGTAGTTTCTGGTCCAACCCAGCAACCGCAACCTGTCCAGCCAAATGTTCAAACTTCTGTAACTTCGGTAGTTACTCAGCCGTCAATTGCACCTAGTACTCCATCTCAAACGGCTGCTGCAACTACCGCTACATCTACCATACTTACTTCTGGAGTATCGACGGCTCCAGTTTCTACTGTCCCTGTTACCACACCTCAGACATCTTTACCGTTGTCTGGATCTACGATTCAAACCACGGTCCAGATGCCTGTAGGTCAGCCTGGTATAAGTACGGTTGTTACTACTCAACCTCAATTTGTTCAACCTCCGTACCAGGGACAGTACCAACATGGGCAAGCTGTCCAACAACCGGTTTACCAGTATCAACCGTATCCTGGGTACACTTATCAACAACCTCAACAACCCCAGTACGGTCCGGTTAATCCTGGTTTTCCAGGAGGATATAATATCCCAAATGCGACTCCTGTTCCTAGTTATCCTGGATATCCTCCTCCTGGGGCTGGTATTGTGACCCAGAGTTTTAGAGATCCTAACCGGCAGTTACCGTTTATCGCAACTTTGGATTTACCAGACTTGACGCGCCTAACGAACGATCCAATTCAATATCTTCCGTTCTGGCCGCCAATGCCAAATAAGTTGCCCAGTGATATACCCAAGTTCGAAGGTAAGTCTGGAGAGGATCCGTCCAATCACGTGATGACTTACCACCTCTGGTGTGCTTCAAATTCTATCTCGGATGATTCGATCCGCTTACGTCTTTTCCAGCGTACACTCATTGGTCTCGCGGCCAAGTGGTACATTGAGTTACCACGGGCCTCTTTTTACAACTTTAGCCAGTTAGCTACCTCGTTCTTAACTCACTTTCAGTTGCCGGTCAGATACGATAACGGCACGGAGTTATTAACTTCACTAAAACAATCGACGTCCACGTACATTTCTGATCACATCCATGAGTGGAGACGTCGAGGAGGTTAGTGAAAGTTTTTATCCCGGACCAAATCTTAGCTGAATGGTTTGTCAAATCATTATTACCGAAGATTACTGAAGATGTAGCTAAGGCCGGAGTAGTTACTGAGGAGCAAGTCATTGCTCAGGCACAATACCTTGACTTAGTTTACACTCAGTCGGGTACGTTACACGAGAAGATTCCGGATCTTCCAAAGTCGAATCAAATCGCTGCTGCTCCTTCGGGATCTCATGCCGCTGATGGTATGATTGGTATCGTGAATACAAAGAGCAAGAAGAAGTCTTCCAAGGCTTCAAATACTCCAATTATCACTTTGCCTGATTCTCCGACAGGAGAGTCTTCTCCTCCTGAACTTACCGCCGACATTCACGCTGTAGAGTCATCTACGGCCAAATCAAAAAACGGTGGAAAGAAGAAAGGAAAGAAGAAGGCTAAAGCAGACAAGGCTCCAAAGGAGAAAATAGAAAAGTCGGAAACCAATGACGAAAAACGCAAACCTCGATATCCTTGTCTTATTTGTGAAGAGGATCATTTTACGAGAGATTGCCCTCATCGGGCCGAGGTTGTGAAAATAGTCAAAGGTTCTCCCACTCCTGCTGTGTTAAAAAATCCATTTCCGGAGCAGGAGAATAAGATGATAGGTTCTTCTTCGAATGCCAGTGAAGAACCCATTTTGATGATGTCTCATGTGAGGATTGCGACTCGATCGCAAGATTATGGTAGTAAGAATCCTGTTGATGGTAAGGAAGCAGAATCTTCTCACTCTAACCCATCAACCTCAGCTCCTGGTTCCGATCCACTACAGATCGAAAAACCTAACCCAGACTTAGTGATTAAGCCGCCCGCCAAGGGTGTACTTCGAAGGTCTGCTTTCAATCCACATGCGAGAGCAGCCCAGAATTACAACATTGTTGAGGACTTAGCTGTTTCACCCTCAGCAATGTCGGCGTTAGAAGTGCTGCAATCATGCCCAGCACAACGAAAATTGCTTTTGTCGGCTATCGGAGCTGTTGATGTTCAGGACCCGAATCTAATGATCTTCGATCTAGAAAATAGTACACCGCGTCTCCCCCATCAAATGGCTTTCCAAATTCCAGTGATAGTCAAAAACAGGCCTATTCATCGGACTGTGATTGATGAGGGAGCTTCTACGTGTATTATGTCGATTCAATGTTGGAGATCGCTTGGTTCTCCTTCGTTGAACCAATCCCCCACCATCCTTAAGGCCTTTGATGGCCGTGGGTTCCGTCCGTTTGGTATTCTACAAGAATTGCCTATAGGGGTAGAAGGTAAAACCGTTAGTCTGGATGTGGAAGTGGTTGATGCCCCTCTAGACTACAACCTTCTTTTGGGTCGAAGTTGGTCATATGCTATGACAGCGGTCGTTTCATCGGTCTTCAGAGTAATTAAGTTTCCACATAACGGTAAGATCGTGACTATTGATCAGCTGACATACTTTTCATCCGACCCAGCCTCTTCAGAGAGTATCCAGCATGTCGGTAAGACGACAATCCCTTATAGGGACATTGGTGTAGGTTTAGTTAAGGATTCCGGTTTACTGGGAACTTTTCCTCTCCCTCCACTCAACGTAGACCCTTCATTTGCAACAATTCATATGATTACATCAGAAAACATTATTTATGATGATCCTTGGATTGTCCCATCTGACTCTGAGATAAACTCATTCGGTGATGCTATGCCTTTGAGTCCATATGAAATTGCTTATGAAGCTGTCATGTCTTTTACCGTCTTTCATTCAACCGAAATCGACCAAATGAATGTGGTCAGTGAAGAATCACTTTTCACCTCACCCTTAGAACGGATAGCGTTTCCCGAAGTCGTGTCATCTGACGAACAACTTCGCGAAATCCTAAGTGTAGATGATCTACCATGGGAGGATCTCCATCACAGATCTTCGTTTTTACCTAAGGATGATGCATTTGAAAATGATTTTTCATCTATCTTTACCGCTGAATATGTCAAAGACGCTCAGGATCCAACGAAACATTCTGATTCAGAGTTGAATTTAGGGAATATTTCTCGTACTATTCCCATTGATATTTCAGTGAAGCCCGGAATCGAGGAAAACATTCATATAGGTGCCGCTTGTACAGAAGATGAAATCCAAACTTACAAGGCCCTATTCCAAGAATTCCGCGACGTGTTTGCCTGGTCTTACGAGGAAATGCCGGGAATCGATCCTGCCATTGTTGTTCATGAAATAAAGACCTACCCGGATGCTAAACCCGTCCGGCAACGGTTGCGTCAGATTCACCCTCGAAAAGCGGCTGCGATTAAAGCAGAAGTCGAAAAGCTGTTGAAAGCAGGTTTCATTTATCCGATCCCGTTAACGGATTGGGTATCGAATATTGTTCCAGTCAACAAGAAACAAGGAACAATAAGAATCTGTATCGACTATAGGGATATAAATCGAGCTTGTCCAAAAGACAACTATCCTACGCCTTATATCGATCAAATTATTGATGATTGTGCCGGAAGTGAAATGTTTTCCTTCATGGATGGTTTTTCGGGCTATAATCAAATCAATATTCTACCTGCCGACCAACCAAAAACGGCATTCATTTGTCCATGGGGGACATTTGCTTATTGCAAATTACCTTTTGGGCTTAAGAATGCCGGGGCTACTTTTCAACGGGCGATGTCTTATGCATTTCATGACATCAAGCACATTGTGCAACCCTATCTCGATGATTTGCCTGCTCATTCTTTACATCGAGCTGATCACCTTGTCCACCTACGAGCAATCTTTATGAGGTGTAGGCATTATCGAATTCGGTTGAATCCCCACAAGTGTGTTTTCTGTATAGAAACAGGTCGATTGCTGGGATTTGTTGTTTCAAAAGCCGGCATTCGCGTCGATCCCTCGAAAGTCGAGGCTATCATCAAATTGCCTCCTCCTTCGAGTTTGCGCCAACTCCAAAGTTTGCAAGGGAAAGCGAACTTTTTACGCCGATTCATCCCAAACTACGCCGAGGTCACTAAAGGTTTTACACGGTTGTTGAAACAGAACGCACAATTCTTTTGGGACGAGATTGCCCAACAATCTTTTGATGCACTTAAACACGCGTTGACCCATGCACCGTTGTTGCATCCTCCCAACTACAACCAGGACTACTTCTTATACCTCGCAGCTTCGCATTCCACCATTGGAATGGTGTTAGTTCAAGAAGATGAATTCGGAGCGGAGCATGTGATATATTATCTTAGTAGGACCTTGAATCCCACTGAGCTAAAATATTCGCATGTGGAGAAATTGGCCCTGGCAGCCGTTCAAGCTGTCCAGCGTTTTCGTCACTACATTCTTCTCCGTAAAACTACAGTTATTTCGGATTGCAACCCTATGATTTATATTTTGACAAAACAACTGCTAGGGGGCAAGTACTCTAAATGGATCGTTATCCTGCAAGAGTTCGACTTGGAGTTCGAGAAGTCCAAGTCTAAGAAATCCTTAGTTTTTGCGGAATTGATGTGTGATTTCCCGAGTGCTGACACAGAGACTGTGGCAGAGGAGTCCATTGCGGACGAATCTTTGTTTCTTATCAGTACTGTAGATCCGTGGTACGGGGATATAATCATCTATCTCCAAACCCAAACCTTTCGGCCTGAAGCTTCCAAAGCAGAACGTCGAAAAATTCGGTTTCAATCCCAGCCATACAAAATTATTGGAGATACACTTTATCGCCGGGGGGCAGACTTAGTTTTTCGACGTTGTTTAACTCACGAAGAGGCTGAGAGGGTTTTGAATGATTGTCACTCTGGAGCATGTGGCGGTCATATGTCTGGGTATGCCACAGCTCAGAAGGTGTTGCGCGCTGGCTATTTCTGGCCGTCTATGTTTAAAGATTGTATCATTGCCGTCAGGAAATGCCACAACTGTCAAGTGTTTGATCGCAAGATGCGCGCTCCACCTGCTCCTCTCCACCCTATAATTGCCGCTGGTCCATTCGCCAAATGGGGTATCGACTTTATTACTTGTAACCCTCACTCGGCCGGGGGGCATGCGTATATCATCCTTGCGGTTGATTATTTTACTAAGTGGGCCGAGGCGATGCCTACATTCGACGCAAGCGGCAAAACAGCTGCAGTTTTCGTATTCAATCATATCATAACTAGGTTTGGTGTCCCACAAGCAATCATTACTGACCATGGGAGCCATTTTCGAAACATCATGATGACTGAGCTTACAAGCCAGCTTGGTTTGCGCCACGATAGCTCTACTCCTTATTATCCGCAAGCCAACGGTTTGGTTGAGTCTATCAACAAAGTTCTAGTTATCATGATCCGACGAACCATTGGTGTTCATCGGTCGAATTGGCACAACATGTTATTTTCAGCGCTATGGGCATACCGAACTTCAGTGAAAAATTCAACAGGGTTCACTCCTTTCCAGCTAGTTTATGGCTTGGAAGCTGTGTTACCCATTGAATGCGAAATCCCATCACTTCAAATGGCTGTCGAATTACTTCCAGCTACTTCCGAAGAGGAGAAACGTTTATTGTACTTGGCTAAATTAGATGAGACTCGACGTGACGCTACATTGGCAATCGAGACTCACGCGAAACGAATGAAAGCTCAGTATGATAGAAATGTAACCCCTCGAAGTTTTTCGGAAGGAGACCTAGTACTATTATATGATCAAGCTAACGATAAGCTAGGTGCTGGAAAATTCGTTCCTATGTGGCATGGGCCCTACATTGTAAAGCGAAAGCTAGCAAAAGGGGCTTATGAGCTAGTTGATTTTGATGGGGACTCTTTGGGTAAACCCAGAAATGGACTTTACCTAAAGAGGTATTATGCTTAAATGATGGGTATGGAGAAATTTTTAGATAGGTTAGATTTTCTTTCTAGCTAGCGTGTTTGTTAGTTTAGTCAGTGTGCTTAGCTTAGAGAGTGTGTTTTTCGTCGTTATTCTGGCTTATCTTGGTTTTACTCTTGATATTGCAGATGTCGACGCCTCTCCAAACATACATTGGATTTGCTGATGGTGCTTGTCGTAGTACACGGAATATCTCTTCCGCAGCTTGGGTTATCTATTCGCCCTCTGACGAGTTAGTTTCTATGCATGGGGTAAGCCTCGGTCAAACAACGAACAACATTGCAGAATACAGTGCAGTGGTTGAATTATTATCCGAATCTATTTCATTTGGAATTCGACGTTTGATAGTGAGGTTAGATTCTGAACTTGTTGTATTACAGCTTAATAGAGTTTATGCCATTAGAAATCCTGTGTTATTAAGGTTGTTTTTGAGAGTGCGTCTCTTGGAACGTGAATTTGATTACATTGAATATCAACATATTCCAAGGTCTTTAAATACATTAGCAGATGCAATTGCTTCTCGAATGTTGGACAGACATTTACAATAATCATGCAAGTAAATTTAAAAACATTTCATCACATATGTTAAACAAGATAAGCCGGTAATAGTGATATATATATATAGATAGGAGTGTGTCAAAAAATATATACATCGTCTTCGATCATAGGTTGAAAACACCTTATGATCGGCAAAATGATAGTACAAAAAGTCAAAATGTCACATGTGACTACAAAAGTGACTAGTCAATCACTGGTGGTGCTCTCTGTATGACACCACTGCGCGGGCTACCTTACGCAAAAATCTCCTAAACGGTCCAGGGACCGCGACTACGAAGCGCTGAAGCCTGGTAGGAATGTCGTCCATAGTAGTCTCAGGTATATCTGCCGTGAGACGCTCTAGATCATGCTCCAACTCAGCTAGTACTTCTGCAGCCGCGTCCTGTGGGGCCGGTACCGGTGCAGCTGGATGTAGTCTATCAAAAGGCCGGAGGTTGGCTGGACGCTGTGGACCAACATCTGCATTTTGAAAATTTTACTGTTAGTTTTGAGACGATATATATGAAAAATAAAAAAATACATAATTAGAAAACTTGTGAAAAATAAAGTACCTCTGTCATCCCATTGTTCTCCCGTGGAAGAACCATGTCCGGATCACCTCTAAAATCCACTCCGGCATACGGAAAGTCCTGTATCGAAAAAACCTGGTCCTCTAACCAGTGAAAGTAACTATCTGAGAATCGAACCACCGCCGTGCCCTCGTCAGGATGCCGGGCCATCACCGCAACCCATCGTATCAGCTTTGGCTCCCGAGGACCCAAGATATCAACAGTGAGTTGCTGAGGGATCAGCATTGGAACTCTCTCCAAGGCAAAGCTCACGACTAGAGGCCCATATCCAAAAGTCTTTAGTCGTCCGTTCTTTGCCTTGGTCAGTTGGCTCTTCATATGAGCCGACACAGCTTCACACCAGTTGAAAATGGTGCCTTGGTAACAGTCAATTGCCATCCGCATTTGGGATCCGGAAGCAATGTGTAAAGCGGCCGCGCCGCAAATTCTGGTAACCGTGAACGCTATGACTTTGAGTTCACGCAGAGTGATGTGTTTTATCTCTATGCCTTTCGAATGGTGAGCCCCAGGTGTGCACCACTCGTCGCGGAGACTATCAAGGGATTGGCCACCCGGCCTAGTCCCCGCAAGACTGAGTTGCTCGCCTCTGTTCGGCAAGCCAGTGAGAAAGTATACATCCGAGGGCTCTATCTCGAGCTGGTGCCCTCCTATGTAAAAGCATTGTTCTTGAACGTTCCATCGCTCAACCAGCCATTCCAAGAATCTTACCTGGCCCCTCATGCCCGGTATGGTCCAGTATTTGTATAACCCGCATGCTCTTAGGGCATCCAGGGAAGGTTGATGATTTATTGCAGCTTCATCATCCTCTACATGCTCTCTTTCTCTCCAATCTAACATGGTTAATGCCCTGCACACCAGAAATAGTCATTAGAAATTGATTTGGGAATTTTTAGATAGTTATTTGAGGGGGTTGGGGTTTTGAAATGCGCGTTTCACGGAAGACGCACCCCGCCTTTACAACACAGGGCGCCCGGACGCGACTGGCCTGAAGGCGGACTGCGTCTTCCGACCATTTTCCTGTATAGGAAAAAGTCGGGGGACGCGGGTCACCCGAAGGGCACCCGCGTCCGCCGAGAGGCGCATTCCAAAACCAAAACCCCCCCAAAAAATGAAACTAAGACCTAAAAATTAATTCTAAACGGATAGAAATGCAGAGTAGGATGTGTAAAATACCTGGATAAGACGGCGTTCGATTTCGACGGTCGGATTTTCCGCAGCGACCACGGGAAGTTTCTTGTCAAAAGCTCCTTTTTCAACCTCAACAGTGAAACGGTAAAAATGACATGGTAAAGGGTCTTTTTATAGGTTTTTTGGATGAATTAGTTCATTTTTTACCATGAAAAGATGTTTTTCGATGTATTTTTGCCTATTTTTATGAGTAATGTGTTGCTTTTGTGCAGGACAAAGGGATTTCGAGGGAAATTGTCATTTTTCACAAACAAAAATATCAGAGTCATCTTTTAAGCCCTTTTCTGACTCCTAAAACATGAAAAGATCGCCGAGCGTTTCTTTTACACTCGTTAAAACGGAATTAAAAGACGGTCCCCTTTTAGCTCTTTTCTGACCGCAAAATCAGGAAAAGATTGCCGGGTTTTTGTCGTTTCAAACTCGATAAGGAAATAAAACGACGTGTCCTTGATCGCTTTTTACTTTTCAGGTCAACGACACTATTATGAAAGTACTCCTTGGTCGCAAGATCAAGCGGTTCCCCCAGGTATTATTTTATACTTTTTCGGGCTTGAGGGACACAAATGTACGAAAAAGTTCAACGTGGAGTCTCCTTTAGTTTTTTCAGACTCTCTAAAATTGAAAAACGCCGAGTTTCTCCTATACTGGGCTCGTTAAAATTTTACAGTAGAGGACCTGTTCAATTACAAACAGGAACGAACCACTCCTTCCTAGGGTTCGAATTTAAACTAGGTTGGACTCGTCCGAAGGATGAGCTTATAATCAAGCATATGTTATCCTCCTCAAGCTTGTTAAAAATAAAGAGGTACTTGCCAGAAATGGTGGGGGAAAAAAGAGAAGAATGAACCTCTTTGTTACCTTTTGTCTCAAAGAAACTTTATTACCACTCTTGAACACGACACTTTTTCATTCACCTGGGTTGGGAAATCTTTTACCTCACAGTTGATCAAACCACTTTGAAAGTCTTTAACCGGGTTCCGGGGATTAACTTTGAGTTATTCGTCACCAAGCCATCTGTCGTGTCGTTATGTGTTCAAGAGGTCTGCAAGCAAAACTTTCATCTGCAAAATACTTGTCATCCATTTGACCATCCCTGAGTCAGTCCTTACAGCAACATTTCTTCAACTTGAACAATGATTTCGTGTTGCGGGCTTGCCTGCAACGGGTCGCTTTCTATCGACATCGACACATTATCTAGAAAGATGACTTAGGAATCGACAGTACCTTGAAGTCTGCATGCATCAATGGCAGGTTTCTCGCCTTTGACGTCAGTTTACATCATTGACTTTCGATCAAAGGATTCCGTGAAGTGTTCGACATCAAAACATCTATTCACATTTCACGGGTTGTGCTTGGTACTTTGAGAACCATTGACATTACTGGTGGTCTCTCTCACGCTTGTTAACAGTTTACATCATCGACTGGTAATCAAGTGGTTTCTAACATGTTCGACATCAAATCATTTAATCACATGGCTAGAATCGTACCAATTCGGGAAGTAGAAGTGAAGACCCTGGATCTAGTTTCTACCATCCAGGCTGCAGGAGTTTTGTATTCATTATCTATGTAGACTAATCATAAACAGATGGCTGCGTCCATACTGTGTCTACAAAAGTCTATAAAAATGATGTACTGCAAGATCATTCCTGTATCAGAGTAGTTAGTCCATTAGTTAAAGTTTTGAATCTGAGTATGGGAATGCCTACCTCAGTGATGATATAATCTTATACATGTATTTTGTGTTGAAAATTGCAGGTTCCAACCATGTCATCCACAAGACAATCCTTGAAATGATAAAGCGCTTCACCCTTCCTAGAATTACAAAACCCTAATCTATTCCAGGCTTCGCACTTTAGGGGGCAATCTGTTACACTAAAAAATGTCACCATGACTATTTACAGTTAGTATGGCTCAATCAACAGTCATGCTACCCTCTTAGGCAAGTCTTATGCCTCTGCTATCCATCTCAAACTCAAAGAAGAGAGAAAGTCTTGTAAAAAATGTGTTTATCTCTGGGGACGCAGGTTCTCTCAAGCCTTACCTACGGGGACGCTCACAATGTTCACAAAAGCTGCGTCCTAGGACGCTCTGTATGTTAAGGGACAGGTGCGTCCTTCTGTAAAAGGCAAAATGTGCAAGTTTCATCTTAAAAAAGTTACTTGTGGTTACTTCTAGAACTTTCTAGAGGTCGGTTTGATGAAATGGATGTGCCTCCAGTTGGTTCATGTATCCCTATTAAGGAGGAACTTATCCCATCAATAAGGGAGCTATCCCACCCAAAGAGGGGGATTATCCCATTGATGGTGGACCTGAATAACCTCTTTACAGCACTATAAATAAAGGCATTGAGCCAGAGGGAGGGGAGGTTGAAGCTATACATTTTCTTTGGGTAAATGTTGCAGGAATTAGGACTCCCATTTAGAACCTTGTGAGGAGAGATTGTCTTTGCTTGATTCTACTTGGAAGTGGGTGAGCTTTGTCAAAGTAGAGGAAAACCCTTGATGGACCCTGGGAGGAACTTGCACAACACCAAGGCCAGGTTGTAAGAGTTTCTTTGTTTCGTTATTAATACAAACTGGTTCATTTTTCTCAATAGCTTGTGTTAATGAGTTATTTCATGTGTTCCTTGGTCTGCATGTTGAATATATGTTTTATTATATGAGATGCAAGTGCTTGGTAATTGTTTGATTGTTTGTGGTTGCAGGAATTGATGTGAAGGAGGAGCTCATCCGGATCGGCAAGGACGGACTACAACAACAGTGTTTTGGAATAAGGTAAGCCTAAACACTTGTAGTTTTCATGTTTTAAAAGGTGTATTTAGAGAAAGATCGCTCCATTTTGTCTTGTTTGTCGCTAGAGAGTTTAGACTCCTAGGGAGGTCAGTTGTGTCCGCACAAACGACTTTTTCCGCCACGACACAAGACAAGCAGAATTTTTCTCTACATTCTACCAAGGGATCAATACTAATCCTCACCTTTTCTCCATTCCCAGCTTTTCAAGCCAGACCTTCTTCAACCACTAAGAATGAGGATAAGACAACTTTCTAGTTAACTAAAACCTTTGGCCTCTTTTTTTCTGGGGACTATATCCCTTCTTCAAGTGTGCATGGGTGGGTATACTTCCTGGATACAATGGCTATCCATAGACTATCAATAGATACTATTCTCCATGAAAATTCTGTAGCCAATGCCTTTGCAAAGAGGTGGATATTTTTTCAACCCCACCCACCCCACATCTTTGGCAAAGAAAATTTGTCCCATTTAACCCAAGGGAAGACTCAACCATATTTTGAACCCATTCACAACATTGGTTTCATATCTTATGTATGGAATTTAGAAATCCTTTTGGGATCCATGATAAGGATATGCAAAATATTGGAATAGCTTCCAAGACAAATTTTATGAGGACCAATTTGTCAATTCTAAACAACCATCTAAAAATCCATACCTTTATTCTCTTTTCATTCTTTGTAGTTAGCCAATTCTAGTCGGCCTTTCTATATTCATTGGGTTTCAAGTGAAACCTGAAATACTTTAAACCTTCACCAAATTGTTAGAATGAAAAGGAAAAATATTATAAGCATTGGTAGGCTGAGAGGGGAGAGAGTAGATTTATGAATATTTACCTGTGTACCTATGGCCTTCTCAAAAAGAGATAGTATGGCTACTATATCACACTTGGATCCATCACAAAATAATAAAATATCATCCATGAATAATAGATGAGTGATGGTTAGATCATTAGTTATAAAAACACCCCTTAAGTCACCCCTCCTTTTTTCTTCAAATAACAACCTACCAAGGCCCTGATCCACCTACAAAAATAATAGCGAGGATAGAGGGAAACCCTATTGTAGTCCTCTCTGAGCATGGAAAAAATCCAAAGTCGGCCCATTTATTGCAAATGATAATGTGGTTATGCAACTCATAACTCAATCTATAAAAGGAACTTCAAATCCCAAATGGGTCAGTAGAAATCTGAGATATATCCAACTGACTATATCACATGCTTTAGAAATGTCATTTTTTATCACCAAACCTTTGATTTTCTTATATTATAAACTGTGAAGCCCTTCCTGAGCAATCCCAACTACCTCAGGTATCTATAGACCTTCCAAAAACGAAAATTATTCCTTAGATACTTTTTTGGATAGAATTGGCTTTAGCCTATTGGCTATGATTTTTGCTATGAATTTGTATATGAAGTTGCATAGTGATATAGGCCTGAAGCCATCAAAGGATTGTGGAATATCTAATTTGGGAATGAAGGGAAACAAGGTAGAGTTGAAAGAATCAAGAATCCTACTAGATTTTCAGGAGTCCTTAACCACCCTTAAGTAATCTCACCCCAAAATATCATAAAGCTCCATAAAAAAAATCCACAGACCAACCTCTAGGACCAGGGATTTTATCCTTCTGAAAACTATGAGGGACCTTTTGCAACCTGACCTCAATCACTAAGTTCATTAAATATTGGTTTTCTTTGGCTCCTGAGAACCTAGAGAAAGATTGAGCCAATAATATTACCTCAACAATGGTCACCTCAAGAGGGGCATTTGTTACACTAAAAAATGTCACCATGACTATTTGCAGTTAGTATGGCTCCATCAACTGTCATACTATCCTCCTTGGCAAGCCTCATACCTCTGCTCTCCATGTCAAACTCCAAGAAAGAGAGAAAGTCATTAAAAATCTATATATCTCTGGGTACGCAGTTTCTCTTAGCCTTACCTGCGTGTATGCACTCCAAGTTCACAATACCTGCGTACTTGTACGCTCTGTCTATAAAGAAATGGGTGCGTACTCCTGTAAAGGTCAAAAGGCGCAAGTTTCACTCCAAAAAAGTTACTTGTGGTCATTTCTAGAGTATTCTAGAAGCTTGTTTGACGTGTATGAAGCGCCTCCAGATGGTTCATGTATCCCTACCATAGAGGAACTTATCCCATCAAGAGGGGAGCTATCCCATCCAAAGAGGGGCTTATCCCATTGATGGTGGACCTGAATAACTTCCTCTAGAGCACTATAAATACAGGCATTGGGCCAAAGGGAGGGAGGTTGAAAGCTGAACATTCCTAAGGGTAGATGCTGCTGGAATTAGGACTCCCTTGTAAAGCTTGAGAGGAGAGATTCCCATCCTTTCCTAGCCTTATTTGAGAGTGGGTGAGCTGATCAAAGTAAAGGAAAACTCTTGTTGGACCCTAGGAGGGACTTGCACAACACCAAGGCTCAGGTTGTAATGGTTCCTTTTGTTACCTTTTAATGCAAATGAACTTATTTTTCTCAACAGATTGTTATTCATGGTTTGTTTCATATACTCCTTGGTCTGTATGATGGATATGTATTGTTTTATGAGTTTATCAAGTGCTATTTAATCTTTTGGCTTGTTAGTGAATGCAGGTTTCGAAGAGAAGGAGGAGCTCATCTGGATCAGCGAGGCTGGACTACTACAAAGCGTTGGACTAAAGGTATGTTAAAAATCTCCTGATTACTTGTATTTTCAATGCATGTTTAGAGAAAGGTAGGATTTATTTGTCTTGTTTGTCAATAGAAAGCTTTTGCTTCTAGGGAGGTCGGTTGTGTCCACACTGTCGACTCTTTCCGCATGACAAAATGGCGACCATACTGGGGAATCCATTGATGTGAATGTTTTTTCCTTTGTATGAACTTTTGATCTGAGAAAAGTCGTTTGTTTTCCGGTTTTTGGCTGTCTGACTGTGTTTTTGGGTGGGCTAGCTTAGGGTTAAATTAGCTTTTAGTTTTTCTTTGTTTTGCTAGAAGTACGCAGCCTTTGTGTTGAGCACAGTGCATACCTATACGCACTTTCTCTTTGTGCACAGAGCGTACCCGCACCTATGAAAACAGGTCGCCTGCGTACCCTGTCAAAATTAAGAAAATATCAATTTTCTTCTTTTTGCCTTTTAGATTTTGTCTTTAATTTGTTTTTTCTGCCCAGATCCACTAGTTTTCTGCCATAAATCTTCACCTAAGCTTATTTTGTCAGTGTCGAGGGTTTTAGTGAAATTCATAGGGATTTTGCCTTAGGGTTTGATTTTTAACTGGTCCTGTAGTGACTCTGGCGTTAGAGGTTGTCAAACTTTGGATCTCCCTGGTTTTGTTCAGTCCTCTTAGGAGTCGGGCCTGTCATAGAATTCACCCTTGTGAGAGACCTACCTTTGTGTCTTCTCTTTGCGAATCTCGAAAAAGTTTGTTGTTTGAACTTTGAATTTTATTCTTGAGAAAAGAACAAAAAATTTTGATTTTTTGTTTTGACTGGTTTTTGGTTCTGCATTAACTAGTCCTTAGTTACATTTTGACTGAGTAAAACATCCAGGAATCATCTTTAGTAAGCTTTTGACTCGTTAGATTTACTTTTAGGTGCTTTTCTCTTAGATTTGCTTTTGAGTAAAATTGAGTTGATTTGATTGCCATAGCTTTTTTAACTTTGATTTTTGTTAAAGTAAGTTTTACATGCTTGATTAATTACGAAAAAATACAAAAATATCTTTTGAAAGAAAGTTTGCTTTGGTAGCATTTGTGTCTTTGAAATAAAAAGGAATTTTCGTGAAGTGATTAGTGGTCATGTCTCGTATGTTTTGAAAAGATAAAGAGTTTGTTTCTTTGTTTTCATTGCCAAGAAAGTTGTTTTTATATCAAGTTTGCATTCTCCAACTCTCTTAGCTAGGGAATTCATTGAAAAAGGAAAAATTAGTATAAATCATCCTAAGTGCATCTTTTTAGTGGATTTCGGTCGAGTCTACACACCATCAGTTTCATCTCCACTACCTTTTGTCTTAAAGAAAGCCATAAAATTAACGCTTAAAGTAAAATCAACTTAGTAACTTTTTATTTACTAGGGCTCTGAAACACCAATATAGATCAGGCTAGTGTCTTAGAGTAGGAGAGTAATTAACTCTCCAAGACAGCAAAACCAAATAAGTAGCTCATCTTGTGGTAGGATAAATCCAACTGTTTCATTTGTACTCTGGGAAAGCTCCTCTTAAAGGAGAAGCACGAGCTCGTGTCCGAACCAGTGAGGGGATCAATCCTCCCTCGTTGGGAACGACGCCAGACACGCATGTATTACAAACGGTAAACCTCGGATTAACCATTGTCGAGGAGCCAGGGGTCACTTGTCGGTAAACCTTGGATTATTGTCAAGGAGCCGGCAAGGGGATTGAGCTTGATACTCTGCCCTTGCGTGCTGTCGGAGTGTAGACTGTTCCCCCAGGTGCATTTGTTGTTGTTGGTAACCTTAGTGACCATTATCTTTAGGATTCTACCGAGTTGACGGTGGAGGGAAGATCCCACTGTACCTGGAGCAGACGTCGGCTAGACTCACTTGGATTTTCCGGGGGGTTCACTTCACTCGAGATGGTTAAAGTGGAGGAACTTGTGCCGGTCTATTCATTAAGCAGGTTGTCGGGGTAACTGTTCCGCCCACCACTTCTGTACTGAATTCGGCGATGTTGGGTTTCATCTCCAACTAGTGTTTTTGGTCCGGAAGGCTACTGTTTGTGTATGGTTTGACGCCCTAGATTCTTTAGGCGTATGATTCAAATTTGTTTGGTTCTTTAGAGACTTTAGGTGGTTTGCTTTGAGATTTTACTTTGTTTGCGTGTGCAGTAGTTAAAAGTTTTTAACTGTGGCGGAATTACCGAGACAGTCCCGTCGACTTCGGGGCAAGTCTCCTGAGATTGTTTCCGTGGCCGAATTGTTGAGGAAGTCCTATAGACTTCGGGGTGAGCCTCCTCAAGACGTCCCGAGTCATTACGAAGGTTTAAAGGTCCTTGTAACTCCTAGTGGCAGTAAAGTAGGTTCACCTGAAGAAGGAGAATCGTCGTTGGTAGTCCATCCAGATTACCAAGGTCTAGAAACAGGTTATAATCCCGAAGCAGTTGCAGTTTCCGAGCTTGCTGGTAGTTTTTCATCTACTAGTGATATAGGTGAAGAACCTGAAGTATCTGAACCTGTTACTCCAACTTCTAGTGCACCGGATTCACCTAGGGTAGAAAGAGTCATTACCGAAAATCTTCCTGCTGGTTTGATAGCTATTGAAGAACTTTCTCCAGAGGAAGAATTAGGCGTATCTATCATTGAAGATCAACCTACTATTGATCTAAGGGAGCGTGAATCTATCTTTTACAGTCCTCCTAGAAGTACTACTTGGTACCTTTCGTTAACCAATTATTTAGACAACTCAGGGATAAGTTTTTCTCCACCTCGAACTCCTTTTCCACCTGGAGGTATTTATACTCCTGTAAATATGTCTGGTCAGTCGTCCGTGTTCACTCAATCTCCTGAATCTTTCTTGTATGGCGGTCCTTCTGTTCCCTCCGGGTATCAGTCACTTTCTGGTACCTTTGCGGGAGCATCTCCTCAACCCATTGAACATGGGTTACTAGCTGGAAACAATGGTAATAGACCGTTGGGTGTAGGAGACATTTATATGATGTCAGGTTCAGTTCCCGGTTCTCAACCTCAAGGTGGCCAATTACTGCCTGGGGGGCAGCCTCAATTAACGCCTGGGGGGCAACCTCAAGGTACACAAGTTGCATCTGGGGTGCTACCTTAAGGGCAGTATGTACCCATAGTACAATACATTCCTCAAGGTCAACTCCAGCCTCAATATGTACCCCAGGGTCAACCTCAGTATCAATATTTACCTCAAGGGTATCAACCTCAAGGTCAAGGTCAACCCCAGTATCAGTATTTACCTCAAGGGTATCAACCTCCAGGTCAATACTCGAGTCAAGGTTATCAACCACCTCAAGGTCAATCATATGTTCAAGGTACGGGAACTATGCCTTTCAATTATCAATCCTATCCTCAATCTGGTTATGGATCTCAATATCCTCAACCTGTCATGGGTCAATACCCCGGAATGAACATAGTGTGGGATCCATCGCAAGTTCAACAGGTATTGTAGCCAAGTATACAGTTGTCATCTCAAGCTGGACAACCCTTAGTTGCTGGTCCATCCCAACAACCGGTCCAGTCTAATGTTCAAACTTCTGTAACATTGGTAGTTACTCAACCGCCAATTACACCTAGTACTCCATATCAAACGGCTGCTGCAACTACCGCAACATCTGCTCCTTCCACCACACTTGCTTCTGGAGTATCGACAGCTCCGGTTTCTACTGTCTCTGCAACTACTCCTCAGACATCTTTACCATTGTCTAGATCTATGATTCAAACTACGGTTCAGATGCCTGTAGGACAACCTGGTTTAAGTACGATTGTCACTAGTCAACCACAATTCGCTTATCAACCGTACCAGGGACAGTACCAATACGGGCCTGCTATCCAACAGCTGGTTTACCAGTATCAATCGTATCCTGGGTACACTTATCAACAACCTCAGCAACCCCAGTACGGTCCGGTTAAACCTGGTTTTCCAGGAGGATATAATATCCCGAATGCGATTCCTATTCCAAGTTATCCTGGATATCCTCCTCCTGGGACTGGTCTTGTGACCCAGATTTTTAGGGATCCTAATCGACAGTTACCGTTTATCGCAACTTTGGATTTACCAGACTTGTCGCGCCTAACGAACGATCCAATACAATATCTTCCGTTCTGGCCGCCAATGCCAAATAAGTTGCCCAGCGATATACCCAAGTTCGAAGGTAAGTCTGGAGAGGATCCGTCCAATCATGTGATGACTTACCACCTCTGGTGTGCTTCAAATTCCATCTCGTATGATTCGATCCGCTTACGTCTTTTCCAGCGTACGCTCATTGGTCTCGCGGCCAAGTGGTACATTGAGTTACCACGGGCCTCTTTTTACAATTTTAGTCAGTTAGCTACCTCGTTCCTAACTCATTTTCAGTTGCCGGTCAGATATGATAATGGCACGGAACTACTAACTTCACTAAAACAGTTGACGTCCACTTATATTTCCGATCATATCCATGAATGGAGACGTCGACGGTGATTAGTGAAAGTTTTTATTCCGGACCAAATCTTAACTGAATGGTTTGTTAAATCATTATTACCGAAGATTACTGAAGATGTAGCTAAGGCCGGAGTAGTTACTAAAGAGCAAGTAATTGCTCAAGCGCAGTACCTTGACTTAGTTTACACTCAGTCAGGTACGTTACATGAAAAGATCCCAGATCTTCCAAAGTCAAATCAAATAGCTGTTGCTCCTTCGGGATCTCATGCTGCTGATGGCATGATTGGTACGATAAATACTAAAAGCAAGAAGAAATCTTCAAAGAATTCTTCACCCATTATAACCTTACCAGATTCCCCGACAGGAGAGTCTTCTCCTAAAATTTCCGCCGATATTCACGCTGTAGAGTCATCTACGGCTAAATCAAAAAACGGTGGGAAGAAGAAGGGTAAGAAGAAGGGTAAAGCAGACAAGACTCCAAAGGAGAAAATAGAAAAGTCAGAAACCAATGACGAAAAGCGCAAACCTCGATATCCTTGTCTAATTTGTGAAGAGGATCATTTTACGAGAGATTGCCCCCATCGGGCCGAGGTTGTGAAAATTGTCAAAGGTTCCTCAACTCCTGCTGTTTTGAAAGATCCATTTCCAAAGCAGGAGAGTAAGATGATAGGTTCTTCCTTGAGTGCCACTGAAGAACCCATATTGATGATGTCTCATGTAAGGATTGCGACTCGATCTCACGATTATGGTAGTAAAAGTCCTGTTGATGGATCGAAAGAAGCAGAATCTTCTCAATCAAATCCATCAACCTCAACTCCCGGTTCTGATCCACTACAGATCAAGAAACCTAACCCTGACTTAGTAATAAAACCGCCCGCCAAGGGTGTACTTTGAAGGTCTGCTTTCAATCCACATGCGAGAGCGGCCCAGAATTACAACATTGTTGAGGATTTAGTTGTTTCACCCTCAGCAATGTCAGCTTTAGAAGTGCTGCAATCATGCCCAGCACAGCGGAAATTACTTTTGTCGGCTATAGGAGCTGTTGATGTTCAGGACCTGAACCTGATAATCTTTGATTTAGAAAATAGTACACCGCGTCTCCCTCATCAAATGGCTTTCCAGATTCCAGTGATAGTCAAAAACAGGCCTATTCATCGGACTGTAATTGATGAGGGCGCTTCCACGTGTATTATGTCGATTTAGTGTTGGAGATCACTTGGTTCTCCTTCGCTGAACCAATCCCCGACAATTCTTAAGGCCTTTGATGGCCATGGGTTCCATCCGTTTGGCATTTTACAGGATTTGCATATAGGGGTTGAAGGAAAAACCATTAGTCTAGATGTGGAGGTGGTTGATGCCCCTCTAGACTACAACCTTCTTTTGGGTCGAAGTTGGTCTTACGCTATGACAGCGGTCGTTTCATCGGTCTTCAGAGTCATAAAGTTTCCACATAATGGCAAGATCGTGACAATAGACCAGCTGGCTTATTTTTCATCCGACCCAGCCTCTTCAGAGAGTATCCAACATGTCAATAAAACGACTATCCCTTATAAGGATGTTGGCGTTGGATTAGTTAAAGATTCCGGTTTACTGGGAACTTTTCCTTTTCCTCCAATCAACGCAGACCCTTCATTCGCATTCATTCATATGATTACGTCAGATACTATAATTTACGATGATCCTTGGATTGTCCCATCTGAATCTGAGATAGACTCATTCGGTGATGCAATGCCTTTGAGTCCATATGAAATTGCCTATGAAGCCGTGCAGTCTTTTTCCGACCCAAGTTCAACCCAAATCGACCAAATGAATGTGGTCCGTGAGGAATCCCTTTTCGCGTCAACCTCGGAGTTAATAACGTTTCCCGAAGTTGTGTCATCTGACGAACAACTTTGTGAAATCCTGTGTGTAGACGATTTACCATGGGAAGATCTCCATCATAGATCTTCGTTTTTACCTGAGGATGATCGTTTTGAAAACGATTTCTCATCAATTTTTACGGCTGAATATGTCAAGGACGCTCAGAATCCCATGAAACATCCTGATTCAGAGTTGAATTTGGGAAACATTTCCCAAACTATTGCCATTGACATTTCAGTCAAAGCTGGAATTGTTGAGAACATTCATATAGGTGCCTCGTGTTCAGATGACGAAATTCAAATATACAAGGCCCTATTTCAAGAATTCCGCGACGTGTTTGCCTGGTCCTATGAGGAAATGCCAGGAATTGATCCCTCCATTGTTGTTCATGAGATCAAGACTTACCCGGACGCTAAACCCGTTCGGCAACGTCTGCGTCAGATACACCCTCGGAAAGCAGCTGCAATTAAAGCAGAAGTTGAGAAGCTATTGAAAGCAGGTTTCATTTATCCGATCCCGTTAACGGATTGGGTATCGAATATTGTTCCAGTTAACAAAAAGTAGGGAACAATAAGAATATGTATCGACTATAGGGATATCAATCGTGCTTGTCCCAAGGACAACTATCCCACGCCCTATATCGATCAAATAATTAATGATTGTGCCGGCAGTGAAATATTTTCCTTTATGGACGGTTTTTCCGGTTACAACCAAATCAATATTCTACCTGCCGATCAACCAAAAACGGCTTTCATTTGTCCATGGGGGACATTTTCTTATTGCAAATTACCTTTTGGGCTTAAGAATGCTGGAGCCACTTTCCAAAGGGCAATGTCTTATGCATTTCATGACATCAAACACATTGTGCAACCGTATCTCGATGATTTGCCCGCTCACTCCTTACGTTGAGCCGATCACCTTGTCCATTTACGAGCAATCTTCATGAGGTGTAGGCATTATCGTATACGTTTGAACCCACACAAATGTGTCTTCTGTATAGAAGTGGGACGATTGCTGGGATTTGTAGTTTCAAAAGCCGGCATTCGCGTCGATCCCTCGAAGGTAGAAGCTATCATCAAATTGCCTCCTCCTTCGAGTCTGCGCCAACTCCAAAGTTTGCAAGGGAAAGCAAACTTTTTACGCCGATTCATTCCTAACTACGCCGAGATTACCAAGGGTTTTACCCGGTTGTTGAAACAAAATGCTCAATTCTCTTGGGATGAGATAGCTCAGAAATCTTTTGATGCGCTAAAGCACGTGTTGACCCATGCACCGTTGCTGCATCCTCCCAACTACAACCAGGATTACTTTTTGTACCTCGCCACCGCTCATTCCACCATTGGAATGGTCTTAGTATAGGAAGATGAATACGAAACGAAACATGTGATATATTATCTTAGTAGGACGTTAAATCCCACTGAGCTAAAATATTCGCATGTGGAGAAATTGGCCCTGGCAGCTGTTCAAGCTATCCAGCGTTTTCGTCATTACATTCTTCTCCGTAAAACTACAGTCATTTCGGATTGCAACCCTATGATTTACATTTTGACTAAACAATTGCTAGGGGGCAAGTACTCTAAATGGATTGTTATCTTGCAAGAGTTCGACTTAGAGTTTGAAAAATCTAAGTCTAAGAAATCTTTAGTTTTTGCGGAATTGATGTGTGACTTCCTGCGTGCTGACACGGAAACTGTGGCAGAGGAACCCATTGCGGACGAATCTCTGTTTCTCATCAGCACTTTAGATCCGTGGTATGGGGATATAATTGTCTATCTCCAAACCCAATCCTTTCGGCCCGAAGCTTCAAAGTCAGAACGTCGGAAAATTCGATTCCAGTCCCAACAGTACAAAATTATTGGAGATACTCTTTATCGTCGTGGGGAAAATTTGGTTTTTCGTCGTTGCTTAACTCATGAAGAGGCAGAGAGGGTTATGAATGACTATCATTCTGGAGCGTGTGGCGGTCATATGTCTGGGTATGCCCCAGCTCAGAAGGTGTTGCGTGCTGGCTACTTCTGGCCGTCCATGTTTAAAGATTGTATCATTGCGGTCCGAAAATGCCACAACTGTCAAGTGTTTGATCGCAAGATGCGCGCACCACCTGCTCCTCTCCACCCTATAATTGCCATTGGTCCTTTTGCTAAATGGGGTATCGACTTTATTACATGTAACCCTCACTCGGCCGGGGGGCATGCGTATATCATCCTCGCGGTTGATTATTTTACTAAGTGGGCCAAGGCGATGCCTACATTCGAGGCAGACGGCAAGACAGCTGCGATTTTCGTATTCAATCATATTATTGCTAGGTTTGGTGTCCCACAAGCGATAATCACTGACCATGGGCACCATTTTCGAAACATTATGATGACAGAACTTACAAGCCAGCTTGGTTTGCGTCATGATAGTTCTACTCCTTATTATCCCCAAGCAAACGGTTTGGTTGAGTCCATCAACAAAGTTCTAGTTATCATGATCTGACGAATCATTGGTATTCATCGGTTGAATTGGCACAACATGTTATTTTCAACGCTTTGGGCGTACCGAACCTCAGTGAAAACATCAACAGGGTTCACTCCTTTCCAACTAGTTTTTGGTTTGGAAGTAGTGTTGCCCATTGAATGCGAAATCCCATCACTTCAAATGGCTATCGAATTACTTCCAGCTTCTTCCGAAGAGGAGAAGCGTCTATTATACTTAGCTAAATTAGATGAGACTCGACGTGAAGCTGCATTGGCAATCGAGACTCACGCAAAAAGAATGAAAGCTCAGTATGATCGCAACGTGACCCCTCGTAATTTTTCGGAAGGAGACCTAGTGCTATTATATGATCAAGCTAACGATAAATTAGGTGCTGGCAAATTCGTTCCTATGTGGCATGGGCCCTACATTGTCAAGCGAAAGCTAGCAAAAGGGGCCTATGAGCTGGTAGATTTTGATGGGGACTCTTTGGGTAAGCCCAGAAATGGACTTTACCTAAAGAGGTATTATGCTTAAATGATGGGTATGGAGATTTAGTTAGGTTAGTTTTTCTTTCTAGCTGGTGTGTTTGTTAGTATAGACAGTGTGCTTAGCTTAGAGAGTGTGTTTTTCGTCGTTATTCTAGCTTATCTTGGTTTTACTCTTGATATTGCAGATGTCGACGCCTCTCTAAACGTACATTGGATTTGCTGATGGTGCTTGTCGTAGTACATGGAATATCTCTTCCGCAGCGTGGGTTATCTATTCGCCCTCTGACGAGTTAGTTTCTATGCATGGGGTGAGCCTCGGTCAAACAACAAACAACATTGCAGAATACAGTGCAGTGATTGAATTATTATCTGAATCTATTTCATTTGGGATTCGGAGTTTGATAGTGAGGTTAGATTCTGAACTCGTTGTATTATAGCTTAATAGAGTATATGCCATTAGAAATCCAGTGTTATTAAGATTGTTTTTGAGAGTGCGCCTCTTGGAACGTGAATTTGATTACATTGAATATCAGCATATTCCAAGGTCATTAAATACATTAGCAGATGCAATTGCTTCTCGAGTGTTGGACAGACATTTGCGATAATCATAAAAGTAAATTTAAAAAACATTTCATCATACATGTTTAACAAGATAAGTCGGTAATAATGATATATATATAGATAGGAGTGTGTCAAAAATATACATCGTCTTCGATCATAGGTTGAAAAACACCTTATGATCGGCAAAAATGATAAGTACAAAAAACCAAAATGTCACATGTGTCTACAAAAAATGACTAGCCAATCACTGGTGGTGCTCTCTATACGAGACCACTGCCCCCGCTACCCTACACAGGAACCTCCTGAAAGGTCTTGGGACTGCGACCACATAGCGCTGAAGTCGGATAGGAATATCGTCTATAGTCGTCTCTGGTATGTCCGCCATGAGACGCTCTAGGTCCTGTTCCAGCTCGGCTAAGGTCTCTGCAGCCGCATCCTGTAGGGCCGGTGCTGGTGCAACTGGTACTCTTCTCTCGAATGGCCGGAGATTGGCCAGACACTGTGGACCTACATCTGCATTTTGAAAATTGTCACTGTCAGTTTTGAGACGATATAAAAAACAAAAAAAAAATATATAGATAATTTAAAAACTTGTGAAG
This sequence comes from Pinus tabuliformis, assembly GCA_031772625.1. Lineage (NCBI taxonomy): Eukaryota > Viridiplantae > Streptophyta > Pinopsida > Pinales > Pinaceae > Pinus > Pinus tabuliformis. Next base: position 671,572,478 of record CM062814.1, read on the forward strand.
AATGAAGTACCTCTGTCGTCCCATTGTTCTCCCTGTGGAAGAACCATGTCCGGATCACCGCGAAAATCCACTCCGGCATAAGGAAAGTCCTGGATCGCAAAGACCTGGCCCTCCAACCAGTGAAAGTAACCCGCAGGAAATCGAACAACTCCCGCTCCCTCATCAGGATGCCGGGCCATCACCGCAACCCATCACATCAGCTTGGCTCCCGAGGAGGCCCAGCTGGAATAGTGAGATGTTGTGGGATCAGCATCGGAACCCTCTCTAGGGCAAAACTCACAACTAGAGGCCCATACCCAAAGGTCTTTAATTGCCCGTTCTTTGCCCTAGTTAGTTGGCCCTTCATATTGGCCAACACAGCGTCACACCAATTGAAAATGGTGCCTCGGTAGCAATCTATCGCCATCCGCATTTGGGACCCGGTGGCAATATGCAAGGCGGCTGCGCCGCAGAGTCTGGTAACTGTAAAGGCAATTACCATAAGTTCAGGCAGGGATATGTATTTGATTTCTATCCCTTTCTCCTGGTTTTGATTGTTGCACCACTCTAGCCGGAGGCTAGCAAGGGATTGGCCACCCGGCCTAGTCCCGGACAGAGTCAGTTGCTCGCCCCTATTAGGCAAACCAGTGAGAAAATATATGTCAGAGGGCTCTATCTCGAGCTGGTGCCCTCCGATGTAGAAGCATTGATCCTGAACGTTCCACCTTTCAACCAGCCATTCTAAGAATCGCACCTAGGCCCTCATGCCAGGTATGGCCCAGTATTTGTAGAGACCGCATGCCTTCAAAGCATTAATGGAAGGTGGATGATCTATTGCGGCCAAATCGACATCTTCGTGTTCTCTTTTGCGCCAATCAAGCATGGTGGGCAATCTACACACCAAAAAACATTCATTAGAATTCATTAAATAAAAAATTGATGGTTTAGTTTTGAGTTTTAGGGTTTTAAATTCACTTTGAACGGAGTACGCACCCCGCGTTCAGAAAACAGAGCGTGGGTACGCAGCTGTTCTAAAGGTAGGTTGCGTACCCCGGCCATTTTCCCATTAACGAAAATGTCGGGGTACGCAGGTCGCCCATGGGGCACCTGCGTACCCCGAAAGGCGGATCCTAAAACCCCAAAGCCCTCAAAAAATCAAACTAGGGCTTAAAATGAAATTATAAACGGATGAAAACAAAGAGGAGGATGTTGTGAAATACCTGAAAGAGACGGCGCTCGATTCCGACGGTCGGATTCTCCGCAAAGTCCACGGGAAGTTTCTTGTCAAAAGCCCTTTTCTCTCCCTCAACAGTAAAATGGTAAAAATGACATGGTAAAAGGTCTTTTTATAGGTTTTTTGGATAAATGAATGCTAAGTTTGTTTATTTTTCACCATGGAAGGATATTTCTCAATGCATTTTTGCTTATCTTAAACAGGTATGAGTAATGTGTTGTTTTTGTGCAGGACAAAAGGACTTTAAGGTAAATTATCATTTTTCACGAACCAAAACATCAGAGTCATCTTTTAAGCCCTTTTCTGACTCCTAAAACATGAAAAGATTGCCGAGCGTTTCTTTTACACTCGTTAAAATGGAATTAAAAGACGGCCCCCTTATAGCCCTTTTCTGACCGTAAAAACAAGAAAAGATCACCGGGTTTTTGTCGTTTCAAACTCGATACTGGAAATAAAACGACGTGTCCTTGATCGCTTTTTACTTTTCAGGTCAAAGGCACTAATCATGAAAATACTCCTTGGTCGCAAGATCAAGCGGTTCTCTCAGGTATTATTTTATACTTTTTCGAGCTTGGGAGACACAAATTTACGAAAAAGTTCAACCCTGGAGTCTTCTTAAGTTTTTTCAGACTCTCTAAAATTGAAAAACTCCAAGTTTCTCCTATACTGGACTCGTTAAAATTTCACAGTAAAGGACCTGTTCGATTACAAACAGGAACGGACCACTCCTTCTTAGGGTTTGAATCAAAACTAAGTTGGACTCATCCGAAGGATGAGCTTATAATCAAGCATATGTTATCCTCCTCAAGCTTGTAAAAAATAAAGAGGTACTTGCCAGAAATGGTGGGGGAAAAGAGAGAAAAATGAGCCCATTTGTTATCCTTTGTCTCAGAAGAAGCCTTATTACCACTCTTGAACACGACACTTTTCATTCACCTGGGTTGGAAAATCCTTTGCTTCACAGTTGATCAAACCACATTGAAAGTCTTTAGCCGGGTATTAACTTTGGGTCAAATGTCACCAAGCCATCTATCATGTCGTTATGTGTTCAAGAGGTCTCTCCAATAAACATTCATCTGCAAAATACTCGTCATCCATTTTGACCATCCCTGAGTCAGTCCTTACAGTTACATTTCTTCAACTTGATCTATGATTTCGTGTTGTGGGCTTGCCTGCGACGGGTCGCTTTCTATCGACATCAGCACATTATCTAGAAAGATGACCTAGGAATCGTCAGTACCTTGAAGTCTACATGCATCAATGGCAGGTTTCTCGCCTTTGACGACAGTTTACATCATTGACTTTCGATCGAAGGATTCCGTGAAATGTTCGACATCAACTCATTCATTCACATCTCATGGATTGTACTGGGTACTTTGAGAGCCATTGACATCATTGGTGGTTTCTCTTACGCTTGTTAACAGTTTACATCATTGACTGGTAATCAAGTGGATTCTACCATGTTCGACATCAACTCATTTATTCGCATGGATAGAATCGTACCAATTTGGGAAGTAGAAATGAAGACCCTGGATCTAGTTTCCACCATCCAGGCTGCGAGGAGTTTTGTATTCATTATACAGTAGACTAATCATAAACATATGGCTGCGTCCATACTGTGTCTAAAAAGTCTATGATTATGATGTACTGCAGAATCATTCCTGTATCAGAGAAGTAGATAGTCAATTAGTTAAAGTTTTCAATCTGAGTATGGGAATGCCTACCTCAGCGATGATATGATCATATATATGTATTTTGTGTTGAATACTTGCAGGTTCCAACTGGGCTCTCCACAAGATAATCCTTGAAATGATAATGTACTTCACCCTTCCTAGATGATATAAAACCCTAATCTACTACAGGCTTCGCACTTTAGGGGGCAATCTGTTACACTAAAAAATGTCACCATGACTATTTGCAGTTAGTATGGCTCCATCAACTGTCATACTATCCTCCTTGGCAAGCCTCATACCTCTGCTCTCCATGTCAAACTCCAAGAAAGAGAGAAAGTCATTAAAAATCTATATATCTCTGGGTACGCAATTTCTCTTAGCCTTACCTGCGTGTACGCACTCCAAGTTCACAATACCTGCATACTTGTACGCTCTGTCTATAAAGCAATGGGTGCGTACTCCTGTAAAGGTCAAAAGGCGCAAGTTTCACTCCAAAAAAGTTACTTGTGGTCATTTCTAGAGTATTATAGAAGCTTGTTTGACGTGTATGAAGTGCCTCCAGATGGTTCACGTATCCCTACCATAGAGGAACTTATCCCATCAAGAGGGGAGCTATCCCATCCAAAGAGGGGCTTATCCCATTGATGGTGGACCTGAATAACTTCCTCTAGAGCACTATAAATACAGGCATTGGGCCAAAGGGAGGGAGGTTGAAAGCTGAACATTCCTAAGGGTAGATGCTGCTGGAATTAGGACTCCCTTGTAAAGCTTGAGAGGAGAGATTCCCATCCTTTCCTAGCCTTATTTGAGAGTGGGTGAGCTGATCAAAGTAAAGGAAAACTCTTGTTGGACCCTAGGAGGGACTTGCACAACACCAAGGCTCAGGTTGTAATGGTTCCTTTTGTTACCTTTTAATGCAAATGAACTTATTTTTCTCAACAGATTGTTATTCATGGTTTGTTTCATATACTCCTTGGTCTGTATGATGGATATGTATTTTTTTATGAGTTTATCAGGTGCTATTTAATCTTTTGGCTTGTTAGTGAATGCAGGTTTCGAAGAGAAGGAGGAGCTCATCCGGATCAGCGAGGTTGGACTACTACAAAGCGTTGGACTAAAGGTATGTTAAAAATCTCCTGATTACTTGTATTTTCAATGCATGTTTAGAGAAAGGTAGGATTTATTTGTCTTGTTTGTCACTAGAAAGCTTTTGCTTCTAGGGAGGTCGGTTGTGTCCGCACTGTCGACTCTTTCCGCATGACAGCATTATATAGTTTGAAGTGGTTTTTTTTCCCATCTTTGCAAGATATTCAAATGATGGAGCTCTACCCCTATCCAGATCATCTAGAGCTCAAATAGTGTTTTGTGCTAGATGTCCCTTAGAAAACCGTTGAAAAGACTTTGTCTTTTCATCACCACTCTTCATCCCATGCCTCTCCTTTTTCCCTCCAATTCTTCTCCTTTTCATCCAAAATTCTCATTTTTGAATCCTCAAATTGAATGGTCCTGTATTGATAGTCCTCATATAAATACCCCCCCCCCCCCCCACCATTAAGAGCTTCCAGATGCACCAACTCTTCCTCCACAACTTTAAGAACTTCCTCCTCCCTCTACGTTTTGAGGATAGACCACTCAATTGTATCCCTTTTCACACTTTTGATATTTTTAGCAAAGTGAACTGCAATAGGAACATCCCTATCAAGGTTGAAAGTAATCTAGTTATCAGCCACCAGATTTTGAAAAGATTCGTCTTTTAACCATTATGCATTGAATTTGAAGGGGCTTCTTGGTTTGTTAAAACACCCATTTTCACAAAAAATGGATGATGACCAAATTCACCCTCCACCCCAATCCATTGACTAAACAAATGAATCCTTTCCACTAAATACTTCGTCATAAGAAACCAATCTATCCACTTGGCACCCATCACATCCCCAATTCTCCCATTTCTCCAATTAGGCTTGTACTTAATCAGATCCACATCACACAGTTTGTGTTCCTCCAGAAGGTGATTGAAATAGTTAGATAGGGACTCCACGTGGGCATGAGGACCACAAATTTTAAGAGATCTAAGAGAAAATTTCAAATCCCCCCTACCACTAACTTATCAACTTTCATAAAATATTAAGGAATCAACAAATCCCATAAAGTAATCCTTTCTGGAAAGGCCCGTAAATATTTACCACCTTTAGCTTCTTCCCCAATTCAGAAGAGAAAATGTCAGCTCCCAAAACCATTTTGGATCCCTAAGTGCCTATAATATTGATAAAGTTTTTGTTAAAACCAATAACCAAACCCCCAGCTCTACCTTTTGCATAAGATGCTACAAAAATTGGTCCCAGAAGTAGAGATTCCTTAGCCCTAACTATCTATTCCCTATTCCCTAATGTTTGTTCCAAGAAAATAACGTCTATATGTTCAAAATGTACCAACCTCCTCAAAGCTATTTTTTGGAAGGGCTATCTAGGCCTTATCAGTTGAAGGAGAAAAATCATTTGGGAACTAGGCCAGGGGCACATGCTTATCTAAGCACCCCAACAATAGACCTTTTTCTACCAACCGCAACCCCCATACTTGAAGAAGGGATGAAGGGCCCAGGCCCCCCATACATGAGATGGAATTCCTCTTCTTAAAATTCGATTGAAGGTTATATTGTGAGTTATATTTAGAGGAAGTTTCCATAGCTCTAGATGGGAAAGTAATCAAAGACAAGAAACAAGTAGGGGCGATGGGAATAGGAAGGGGGATAGGATCCAATTTGAAAAGGGAAGGGGCAAAAAAAGTTAAATATGGATATTGAGAGAGATGGCTTGAACCCATAGCAAATGAGAAAAAAAGCTAATAATATTTGAATTAGGGAGAGGAGGAGAGTGATTACTCAAAGAGGAGATTCCTGAGGACGATGGACAACCCCCATGTGTGTCGATCTACCCATATTTTCCAATTTTTTCCCATAGTATTTATGCCCCCGTCCATCATCATAAGCTCTGGAGTATCCTATTGTTTTACCTAGGGAGTGGTATTCGTCAACATACATCCAGAATATTCCCCCTTCCCCCTCTTTTTATCCCCTCATGTGAATCCTTCATACATTTCTTTCCTGAGAATGGTAGAGGGAAGTCCTTCAATATGTGACCATGTTTATGAAATTTATGAAACCTGAAGGGAATTCCTTTATAGCCCATAACCTATCGATGAATAAAACTCCAATAGTTTATATTCATTTTTGCATAAATCCCTACATGCAAGTCCAAGTTTATCAATATCCTTTCCATAACTATCTTCTCACCGGTTTCATAAGATTGGTTTGCCTCTAGAAAAGTCCCTAATTTATTCCCAATAATCCTGAAAACATCCATGGATTAGAGTTGTGGCGGCAAGCCAGGGAGTCTTACCCATGCAAGAGCATAGCCCAATTTCTCACGACTGACATCGAATAATGGATTCCATTGTTTCATCGTCACTGGTGAAGAATCAACGCTCCATTTTTTACCAAGGACTAAGTGGCCACTTCCACCTAATTGAATTTAATCATGAACCAACCTTGAGTAAGGGTGCATACCTTAGGGGTTTCATTCAAATCTTTCCCTCATTCATTTTATCTCCACCCGCGTAAGATCTCAACTGAGAACAATATTCCTTTGGCCTATCCCACCACCACCTTTTCTGATATATCCATAAGTTTTCCTAACTAAACATCTTCCCCAAGCACCAATTTTGGTCATCAGGTTTAATTTTAGCTATGTTTCCTTTTTTCTTTTTTTCCTCAGATGATATTGGCCTTCGGGCTCGGTTGAGCTTCTGGGGTTTCCACCTATTCTTCGAGCACATTGTCTCTCCCCAAAGGCTTGTTATTATCCCCCATCAGAGAAATCAAGTAATTATTATGTCCCTCAAAAAAATCCCCTTCAAACCCCAAGGGAGAACCTACAAAAAGAATAAATCTCAGCTCTTTGCTCTCTGCCATAATCAAACCCTTCTTTGAAATCCCCTTCAAAAGATCCTCCCATAACCATCCCATTTTGTCACTGCTCAAAACTAGGGATTTCCCCATAGAAAATACCAAGAAACTAACCATCCTAAGGAGCATCAATACACTATTCACCACATGCATTTTGGGCCGAAGCACTAACCCCCAACAAATTATGGGACCCTAACACCGATGGTGAACCCGGACCATGTTTAGAAAGGTAAACAAGAGAGGAGAAAAAATGGGCATCTGACATTACTGTCTCCTAAGGCCGAAGTGTTGCATTAACTGCCAAATACATAGAACCATTTGTTCCCCAAACCTCCACCTCATGCATCATAGGTGGCATATATGTCCAAATAGGGGCATAATCATTGGGCTCAAACGAAGAGTCCATTGCTTCCTCCATTTCCAAACACCCTCAATCGTGGGCTTATCCATTTAATCGCTAGCATGAAATAATATGAAATGGCATGCAGACGTAAACTATCTCCTGCGTGCAAATTGCTCGTCAACTAAGGGTTACACAAAATCTTTTATTTTCCCCTACCTTAGTATAAAATCCCTTCCATAGAATTGTGACATACCTGAGATCCCACCATGTACATTACAAATATTCCCTTAATTATCTAATTTTTGAATATTAGATTTCTATGCTAACATCCTCATCAAAATATAAAATTGTTCTTGAGGTTTGTACTCCAAAATAGCAAGTAAAAACATGAGGTTTTATGTGTGTTTTCTTAAGCTATTTTCATGAAAAAATTTAAACATGAAATCAAAACACTTAATGGAAGCATGCATCAATTAGTATTACACCAGCCATTGTTAAAAGATTCCACACCTCTTGTTATCGGGAAATCAAGTGTCCACTCGGAGCTGCTAGTCCCACTAAGACTGGTAGCTATCTTAGAAAAAAACAAACTAAAACTACTTTCCCTTTCCTTTATGAGAAGTAGATAAGAGGGGAACAAAGGACACCAACCTCAGTCTTGCACTTAGTTCCTTGCTTGGTTCCTCTCCCTTCTGACAGATCCTTGCCGCTTTGCCTTCGTCTACCCAGCTTCAAAGAGCACCTGTGGAATCAAAGCAACATAATACTATCGAAGAACAGAGATCTAAAATCATAAACAATATAGGACCAGATATATATTGACCACACAAATGCATATATCATCAAACATACAAGAATGTGGAGGAAAACTTGAATAGCTTTATTAATATCAAGAATAGCAAAGAGGATTACAACCAATTGTTCTGACCCAGCGTCATCCTCCCAGCATGAAAGCCCTTCTTCACCTAATGAAAATCTTAGATCACCCAACACTATGATATTCCACCAAGAAACCAACAGCACTTCCTTACAAGATACCAAATTCCAACCTCTGGATCTCTGGGATGAGGGATCCATATATAGATGATTGCAGGGGTTGAGTCAGCTTCTGGGATTTTGATTAGTGTCCTCTCTCTGATAGTTCTTGATTCCACTTAGAGATTGATGATCTCTTACTCATCCCTGGGTGAATTCAGAGAGGCAAGTGTCACAAGAGAAGTTTCTGGAAGATTCCATGATGGTCCACCTTGCAAACTGTCTCTGCCATTTGTCTACTCTCGCCCATCGCACCCTACAGAAGGGCTTTTCAGTATGCATCACACCCTTTTCACTGAGCAGGTGAGATGCATCGCACCCTCTGCACTGGGCAGTCTATATGGTCCAGCTTTGACCAGTTCTGAGCAGTTTTCTATGGAGAACTTCTGGGAGATGATATAATCAGCTGACTTTGTTCCTTTAGGGTGTGAAGCAAAACTTTTAGGGACTTAGGAGCCCTTGGTTTATGTACATGTATGGTTGGGGTTGCAGTGCCCAAAAATGTCTATAACAATTGCCCCCTAAAGCATGAGGTCATTAATCTTTTGATGTTAGGTGAAATGCTTTATCATGAGGATCTGAAGTTTTTTCGAGCTGGAAGGCAACCTGTAATAAGATACAATACAATACATTATCTTCATAATATTTTCATGATCTAGGTGAGGTAGGCATTCCCATGCTCAGCTTTATAAATTCATTTTCATGTACATAAGACAGACAACCGTCCATGTCGTAGATTGATGATTCTGATAGAGTCATCATCCTTTGATTCGGATGATCATCTGTGCAGCGATGATGTACATTCGATGTCTTTATTTTCCTTAATATATCGCAGCCCGGATGGATGAAACTAGATCCGGGGTCTTCAAACTCGTCCAATATTCACTCGGAGTACAAGTCGATCCATGTGAAAGATGTTCTAGAGTTGAACATGGAAAGACATCACCTGATTACCAGCCAAAGATGTAAGTTGTTAACAAGCACGAGAGGAATCACCGATAATGATGATGACCCTCAAGGTACTACAGTACAATTTGCGTGGTGTGAAAAGGTACTTGGCATCGAGCACCACGCAAAATCTTTCAGTCGAAGGCCATTGATGTAAACCTGTCGCTGGAAGTGAGAAACTTGCCATTGAGGCATGCAAGCTTCAAAGTACTGAAAGGGTTGTTCCTAAGTCGACTTCTTGGATAATGAGCTGATGTCGACAAGAAGTGACCCGTCGTAGGAGGGCCTTAATGAATCCCACATCTACAACACGGAATGGAGTAAATGATTTTGGAGGTGAAAACGATCTGATGATACAGGGTTCAGGGTGGCTGTCATGAAAGAATGGAGCTTGAATGTATTGCAGCGGATGAGACACAGGTGAATTCTCTGAGAAACTTCTCTTGAACATACCAGCAACATTGACATGGATTGGTAGCGTTAACCCCAAATATGGATGGTGTGATGGACCAATGGTGATATGACCGGTGAACGGAATAACCCAACCCAACTCGGATGCGGAGTGAAAGTGTCATGTTCAAGAGCGACTTGCTACCAATAAAGTTTCTTCAGGTTTTCTTCCCAATTTTTCCCCAGTCATTGCTTACCAGTACCTCTTTATTTTTATCAATCTTGAGGAGGATAACATATGCTTGTTCTATAATTTTCCCTTCGGGAAAACCCGTCGCTATGTTTTAACGAGCCTAGCGATAGTGAAACTCGTTCTTGTCTATATGGACAAGTTTGTCGCTATTCGGTTTTAATGAGTTTAATGACAAAGATAACTTGGTCCTTTTCAATTTTAGAGAGTCTGAAAGGGACGTAAAGGAAACTCCAATAATCCTTTTTCGTCATATAATCCCTTAAGTCTGAAAAAGTATAAAACAATACAAAAGGGATGAATTTTCGGTAATTTTAATGAGCCGAACAAAACAAGTGCTCGATCTTTTTGTGTAATAATCCCTCAGGTCCAAAACATTAAAATCTAGAGGAGGGATAGCACTCCCAGTAGCTTTAACAAGCTGGAGAGGCCAATTTCTCGGCAATCTTTTCATATTTTATGAGTTAGATGAAAAGAGCTTAAAGGAGACTCGTTTTTTGAGGAACGAGTGATAATTTCAGGTAGCCGCTGATTCCAGGTAAGGTTTGGAATTTTCCAATCATGGCAGTGTCACAAGGATGGCTAACAGGATCACTCTTTGCAGCTGTTCCTCAAAAGGGGTAAACAATCAAATGGAGGTGAATGATCAGCTAAAACAGAGTGGAGGTGATGGTAAGAACATGACCTGGGCTCAAAAGCTGATGATAATGCATTCACAATGGTTATTTACCAGGGATTGGTTCATTTTTTAATGAACTTAAACTCTGGGGGAAACATTTGCTCATTGCTAAGGTTTAATTTTTAACAAGCTTAAAATTCGCATAAAAACTACTTGTGCCAGTCGTATAATAAGGATGTCTCATCGATCGGTTCAATTTTTAGGGAGCTTGCACCATTCGAAACTTTGCTCTGGATCCTTTCATTATGTAAGTTAGGAATGACCAATCCTACGAGTTTAAAGGGTTGAGAAACTACAAACTAAGAAAATAAATGGTTGCTCTTTACTTTTAGGCAAAAAGGTTTGCATGCCCCCAGGCATAGCGAAGTAGAGTTTCCAGGTTACCATATGAAATCTCTCGCATATGCAAGATTGCTCCATCCACGTTGCAAACAAAACACTTCCTTGGCGATGTCTACCGAAATAGACAAAGGTGAGTGGGACGGTCGCCTCCACTCACATAACTTTGACAAGGGAATCGTATTCCAGTCTAATCCCATTTTCCTAAATGGACGGGTGTGTCAGACTAGTCATATATCCTCCGCGGAAACCTACCCTATGCCCAAGGTTTTCCTGCCGAAACAGACCAGGGTGCATGCCCCCTGGGTTTCAGTCATGTCCTCCCGAATTACTCACGCTCTTCAGGTGGACGAACTGGAAATTGATGAGACATTCCTTACGTGAAAAGACCATTTAGGGATGGCATTTGACTATTAGCTATGTGTGAGCCAGGGAATGAAAGTTGGTCTACGAGCTGGACCACTCGGCCTTCATGCGGAAAACACATTACTCTAAAGAGTGAGGAGACAATGGCTCCCATGCTATAAATATAGTCGCACCCAAGGAGTAGATTATAATCTAGAGGTCCTTGGACTACCATTACGTTCATATAAACGGTTTTCCTTCTCAATGTTATGGGCACATTTGGAAACAAATTCTTTCCAAGCAGTTGAGGAAAGGATACTCACAGAAGCCCCTTCATCTATGATGGTACCGACCATGACCATTTTGTAAGTTTGTATAATGATTCAGAATGGTACATTAGCCAGTAAACGGGGTCCGCCTAGTAGATTCCAATCGAAGGAAACAACTAGGTTGCTTGGAGGTGGGACCAAATAGACGACCGGATATGACTCTGACAAACCTCCTTCCTGTGGTAAAGGAATAGGTAGATTGCCCCCATGTTCATCAGAGTCTGTGTTTACAAAAAGAATTTGAATGGTGTCGTTCTCATTCTCTTCGGTGATTGTATCATTTGAAGATGGACCTTTTGAAGACAAGACCGGGTCGACTGCTACCTCAACATTTTGACTTTCGTCTGGTATGGATTCAGCAGGTTTATCTTCAATAGTAGATGCTTCGACCGACCACAATGGCGTGTCAGTCGAATTTTCAACTAGTGATGGACTCGGTAAGAGTTTCTTGTATCCAGGAGGAAGCCGTAGTGGTGAAACAAGATAGTCATCCGAGACTCTTTTAGCTTCGTCTAGGAAGGAACAATGGTGGATGACGTGATCGTCTTCACACATTTTACAAGGAAATTTACATTTCCTTTTCTATCCAAATGCTTCGCTTTCACTAGTTGATGGTGTACTTTCAACATGATCTTCAGAGGTTGATGACACTGGATTGTGCAAACGAGGAGACCAGTCCCTTAAGATCCGAGGGATGCAAGGACAATCTCAATGATAGTGGTCTCCTTTGCAAATGACACATGGAGATTTAGGCTTGGACGGTGCAGTGTGTAGATTTTCACTAGACGATGCCCGGTTACCCCTTTTTGCCTTTGGCTCCTTCTTCTTCTTCTCTTTCTTCTCCTTCCCCTTCTTCTCCTTCTTAGTTACTTGATTTTTGGCTTTACCAGCTTCATCAAGCGAAGAGGAAAGAGGAGAGGGAGAATTGGACGAAGTAGAAGGTTGGGGGCTAACTTTAGTATCATCCAGTTGCTGACTCGATTGTTCAGGAATCGCAGTGTTCTAAACGACGGAGGTTGAGAAGAGCCATATTGGCAAGCCAATCATCAATCCTGGAAGTGAAAATGTGGCCATATGTGGTGCACCAACATCTCCCCAAGAGGAGAAAGGACTAGGATTTCCTCCAAGGGGAAATCCTTGGTTGGTGGACTCCATTTTTCTCAACCTAAGACCAATGTGGGAATGGTGATATTATTCCAATTAAATTAAATTTTAGACGCTTTGACACAACCTGTTTTTTCAATTTTTAAGAGTCGAGGAAAAACAAAAGATGACTCTAGTCGCCTTTGATTTTTAATGAGCTTGAAGTGACAAGTGCTCAGATGGGCCTTTTCCTTTAAGGAGTCTTAAAAGGAACGAAAGAGACTACTCTGGAAATCTAGACAGAGGGATTACCAAACCAATTGCAAAACTGCAGAATACTTTTTACGGTATGGCAGTCAATCTTCCCAAATGTTGTGTTCAATGCATTGCAATCGATAGGGCGGCAGACACGGCTTCCTATGGATAAAGGATGTAGCCTATTGTGGTCTCCCAATATATACTCGACGGTACGTGGGAGCACAAGTCCATACTGGAACTTGTCATCTCAAAGAGGAGGAATCACCCAACCAACAGTGAAAGCAACAATTACCAGGCTTTACGACACCGGAATACATCTCTAGCCTAGACTTCTAGATGTTGTGCATTAGGTTCCAAAGCGTTTTTATGTTCATTAAATTTATTTTACAGTTGATCTTTCTTAAGAAATTTTCCTTTCAGGTTCACCGCGTGATGTAGATATACAATTCCTAAAATGCAATCTAAGATGATAAACAATCGTTTAATCTTCTTTTTGCAATGAAAATCCTAGCTACTAAAGAAAGAGAGATGATATTCTTTCAACATAGAGCAAAGAGCACACACTAGATGCACTGTCCTAAATCAAACCAACAAGCAGTATAAATGAAAATTCACATGCATGTATTTGTTTTCAGCTTTCTTAATGTGTGAATGACAAGAAGAATGCTAAGTACAAATCTGAATTATCTTTTCAAAGCGACAGTACTAACAAATTTATCTTCAAAAACGAAAGGAAGATAATGACAACACTTTGCGATTTTGAATTGAAAACTGCTTTCGACACTTAAAAAACTTCTAATTCAAATCAAATACAAGAGTAATTGTATAATCAACCATCAAGAACAATAGAATTCTTTTCTTTTACTGAAAACGACACTTGCGACACTTTCAAATCAAAAAACTACAGTTTGATTATGCTACCTTTTTGTAAAAGAGAACTGTAAATGGCGCACAATACATAAAAACATTCACAATTCTTTGTACTATGGAGGCAGAATCATGCAAAGGAAGGGAGTTGCTACAGTGGTACACTGATCACAGACAGTAAAACTCATGAATAAAGTTGAAGAGAGTGAACACAGAAACCAAAATCTGAGAGCAGAAGAGGTCTTGTCTGATCAGCGCACCTGCAACACAGGGAAAGTGCGATGCAGTGCACCTACTGTACATGGGAGGTGCGATGCATCCAGATTCACAAGAGAAGAAAGTGCGATGGTCTAGGGACGAGACTTCAACTTGGTTCCGGGTCACAGTTTGCAGCTTAGTTCAGGGATTTAGGCCAAGCTAATGATAGTCAGTAAATGGAAATCACAGGGTTTGATCTAATGAGGTTACTATAGCCACCACTAAGGCAATTAGAAGGTTTGCAAATTGATTGTTCAGCTTATAAACAAAACCCGGAGATAGACTAAAGTAGCATTGATCTACTTTGCACTTGCATAGCAAATGCAGTTCGAAGGCTAGCTGGCTTGACTTCAGGCTCCGTCTGTAAGTTTATAAAACAAACAAATATAGACAAGCAAACAATCTATTCACTCCCCAGCGGAGTTGCCATTTTGTTATCGAGAAATCTAGTGTCCACTCGGAGCTGCTAGTCCCATTAAGACTGGTAACTATCTTAGAAACAAACAAACTAAAACTACTTTCGCTTTCCTTTATGAGAAGTAGATAAGAGGGGAACAAAGGACACCAACCTCAGTCTTGCGCTTAGTTCCTTGCTTGGTTCCTCTCCCTTCTGACAGATCCTTGCCGCTTTGCCTTCATCTACACAGCTTCAAAGAGCACATGTGGAATTAAAGCAGCATAATACTATCGAAGAACAGAGATCTACAATCATAAACAATATAGGACTAGATATATATCGACCACACAAATGCATATATCATCAAACATACAAGAATGTGGAGGAAAACTTGAATAGATTTATTAATATCAAGAATAGCAAAGAGGATTACAACCAATTGTTCTGACCCAGCGTCATCCTCCCAGCATGAAAGCCCTTTTTCACCTCATGAAAAGCTTATATCACCCAACACTATGATATTCCACCATGAAACCAACAGAACTTCCTTACAAGATACCACATTCCAACCTCTGTATCTCTGGGATGAGGGATCCATATATAGATGATTGCAGGGGGTGAGTCAACTTCTGGGATTTTGATTAGTGTCCTCTCTCTGATAGTTCTTGATTCCACTTGGAGATTGATGATCTCTTACTCATCCCTGGGTGAATTCAGAGAGGCAAGTGTCATAGGAGAAGTTTCTGGAAGATTCCAAGACGATCCACCTTGCAAACTTTCTCTGCCATTTGTCTATTCTCGCCCATCGCACCCTATAGAAGGGCTTTCCAGTATGCATTGTACCTTTTCACTGAGCAGGTGAGATGCATCGCACCCTCTGCACTGGGCAGTCTGTATGGTCCAGCTTTGACCAGTTCTGAGCAGTTTTCTATGGAGAACTTCTGGGAGATGATATAATCAGCTGACTTTGTTCCTTTAGGGTGTGAAGCAACACTTTTAGGGACTTAGGAGCCCTTGGTTTATGGACATGTATGGTTGGGGTTGCAGCACCCAAAAATGTCTATAACACCTCTTAGGATACATTTCCTTAGATCAACTCTAAAGGCATGACCCCTTCTCATTATGCTCAATGTCTAGAAAGGAAGAGTACATAAACTGCTAAAATGGAACAGCTAGTTTCTCATTCAAAGAAACACCTTCAGCAAGAGTTCTCACTCCATACACATATTAAACTACAGTGAAACAAGTAAACCTTCAACAAACATAGGCATCTTACACCTAGACCCCATACTCCAATTTCAAAGAGTATAAACAATACCACAATCCACTTGAAGTACATAAACAAGTCTCTTCTCTAAAACACATATAGAGAAAGGAGGAAATAGAGCTACAATGCTGATGTAATGGCTATTGCAGAAAGAACATGGAGGCTGGAATACCCTTGCAAGGACATCTCCATCTTCAAACTCCTCTATAAACTTAATCAACACTTTGGTTGTCCATGGCACCCATAGGCTTCAATTTGCCAAAAATCCTATCCAGAAGTGCTCCTTTGATCCTGATACCTACTCCAATGAGTCCAGATTTTCTAAAAATGGCTACCTAGCCTCTTTTTACATCCAACTTGGTCACAAATTGTAGATTTTATGACCTCTCCTAGTTAGGCCACTCTTCGCTCCACAAATTACTCAAAAATCCGCACCGTTCCTACAATTTCGCCCCAAAAAGTGCTAACTTGGCTAAAATTTTGTTGCGCAGCAGGAAAAATTGTAGGACCATTAAAATGTCCTATAACTGATCTAGGTGGATATTGGTGGCCACCTGCCTATTCCACCTATACCCCCCATTCATTTTCATCTATTTCCTTAATTATAGCACAATTTACTGTTTTTGGCAATTTTTTCGGGTCCTAAACTTCCGAAGCCATTTTGAGGCCCTAAACAACGTTTCTTTGGGAAAATTCCTTTGGGGATTGTTATGGCAATCACATCGGCCACTATAGTTCTCAGAAAGATCTTTCCAAAGAGGTATCATACACGTCAAATGGAGATCATATGACCACGTTACGACCCCGGGAAGTTTGCTGCCCAACTAAACCCGACAGGGCCCATAAACTCTTGGTGTTACATCTCCTCAGGTTGGGGTTTTAGTTGTTTAGGGTTTTCTTTTATTTTTCAATAATAAAAAGGCCCTTGAGCCTCATTTCAACTCAGTTCAAAGGCATGTAGCCGCCACATCTCTTCTCATAGATAAACTACCATCGCCCGAGCTATCTTATTTCCATTTTGTTTTTAAGCATAGTTCAATATTTTTCTATTAATGAAAGGAAATGTTTTTCTGCTACATCTCTGTGTTTATAATTATATTTGTAATTTGTTACATTCTTGTTTAAGTTAATATTAGTGGTATTAGAGCGGTCTACTCTTTCTCTATTTTTCTTTGCATGTCCCCAACGAGGCCAGGGTATAAGGAGTTAGGGCTCGATCTGGTTGAACCATTGTAGGATCAGCCTCACAAAACCCGACGACCTCCCATGGTGGAAGAAAAGAAAGATCCTTTCAAAATGTTACTCGAGGAAGCCCTCGAGTGATAGAGGGAGACGATGATGGATAAATTTTCCCATATCCTTCGACGGCTACCCACAGGCGATGCATCTTCATCCAACAGCCACTCTAGAGGTGCCACTCCTTTTAAGGTACAAGTTAACTTTGATATTCCCATATTCAAATTCGTGATAGATGTAGATGCCATAGATAAATGGTTAAATCTATTGGAAGGATATTTTTCAGTTCATGACTTTTCCAATTGAGAAAATTACATTTTCACTTCTCAAAGCCGCCCCACATGTCAAGGATTGGTGGGAAACCTATTGTGAACAAAAGGACGAGAGTGAACCCTCATTGTTTTCAGCTGCACCCACTTGGAATTCTTTCCAAGATGCCATCAAGGAACAATATTACCGTGTCGGGAGCAATGAATATATATACATAAAGTGGACCATGCTACAGCAGGGAAGGGACCAAGATGTGCTAGATTTCACAAATACTTTCCATACCCTTCACGCAAAGTTGGGTATCAAGGATACTGAGTAGAATTTGGTGCTCAAGTACCGCGGTTGTCTACACAAATACATCCAGGACAAGATGGAGTTCTTGGACATTTCCTCGCTCGGCACGACATACGATACATTGTTAAGATTGAGTAGAAGTTTAAACAGAAGAAGCAGGACTTTGGATCTGCGAATCCAAAGCAAGGAAAAGGCGCCCCTAGACCACAAAATAAGGGACCAAGCCAAGGCGGGGCTACCCAAGTCTTATGAAGAACTTGGTATCTATAGATAAATACTAATTCCATAGATAAGTAGCCATATCTAGAACAGTAGTTTAAAGCACTTTAACCTTTTTCTATAAACAATAGATAAGAAAAAGAGAATGAGATGACCTACTTGTACTTTCGCTTTCCTCTTGCCTCCTTTTTGTTACACAAAAATATCATCACCATGACTATTTGTAGTCAGTATGGGTCTATCATCACTTGTACTGTCCTCCTAAGCAAGTCTCAGACCTCAGCTCTTCAAGTCAAGCTTTGAAAATGAGAGAAAGACATTGAAAATCAACAAAGCTCTGGTTCCGCACTTTCTCTCACTGTTACCTGCGGTCCCGCACCCCCTGTTCACAATACCTACTGACCTGCCCACTTTGTCCCTAAAGGAGTGGGTGCGGACCCCTGTGAAAGTCAAAAAGGCGCAAGTTTATTCTAAAAAATTCACTTTGGGTTAATTCTAGATGATTCTAGAAGGAATTTTGACGTGGATTGTTCGCTCTTAGGTGGTTCATGCATCCCAAAAGAGAAGGAGCTAATCCCTTGATGAGAGGAGCTATCCCTTTGAAGGAGTACCTAGTAACTTCTCTCCATTGCACTATAAATTAAGGCATTGGGCTGGTTGCTGGAGAGGTTAGAAGCTGAACATTTTTTAGGGTAAATGCTGGCGGAATTGAGACTCCCTAGTTAAGCTTGAGAGGAGAGATCACATACCTTTTTGGATTCATTGGGAAGGGAGTGAAACTTGTCAAAGTAGAGGAGACTTCTTGTTGGACCCTGGGAGGAGCTTGTACAGCATCAAGGCACAGGTTGTAAAGTTCTTCTTTGATTTGAACTAATACAATCAAATTCATTTTTCTCAACAAATTGTCTTATGTCATTTGTTTCATGAATTCCTTGATCATCATGTTAAGTATGCTTTATGATATTGGCTTTTCAGGTGCTATTTAATTTGTTTGCTTGTTTGTGTTTGCAAATTCGCAACAAGGGAGCTCAATTGGATCAAAGGAGCGAGGCTTCCACAAACTTGCATTGGACCCAAGGTAGGCCTAAAACACTTGTTTGCCTTTGTTTATAATTGCATATTTAGAGAAAGATAGTTTTTGATTGGCTTGCTTGTCACTAGATATCGTTAGATTCTAGGAAGGTCTATCTTGTCCGTAAGATCGACTCATTCCGTGTGACAAAATGGCAACTCCACTGGGGACTTGATTTTTTCCTTGTTTTTACTTTGACCTGAGAAACTAGGTTTTTGTTTCTGTTTTTGGCTTGTTGTGTGTGGAATTGGGTAGATTTAGTAGATCTAGGATTATTTTTTGTTTTTCATAACTTTGGGAGAGGACCGCACCCTCGGCTTGCGACACAGTGCGGACCTATCCGCACTTTTTCTTTTAGCACAGAGCGGTACTGCACCTGTGTGAACTGTGGGCCTATGAACCCTGTCAAAATTTTGGGAAACCTAAGATTTTCTCTATTAGTCAGCTTAGTTTTTGTTTAGATGTTATTATCCCCTGCCCAGACCTGCATATAACCTATCAGAAGCTTTTCTTAGGTTAATTCCATTGGTGTTAGGGTTTTAGGTGAAATTCCTAGAAGTTTTGGTTGCCAGGCTTGGTTTTTCATTTTGGTCTTGTAGTAGCTCAGAGCTTAGAAGCTGTAGAAGCCTCAGATCACCTTGGTTTTTACTAGCCTTCTTATGAGTCTGACCATTTGCAAAATCTACCTTTGTTGAGGAATCCACCTTGTGTTTTCTCTTTACAAAACTTCGAAAAGGCTTGTGTTAAAAGTTTGGATTTCATTTTTAGAAAAGAAAACAAAAATTGGTTGTTTTTTGACTGATTTGTGATTCTGGACAAATTAGTCCTTAGTTTGCTTATAGCTAAGTAAAACATCCTTGAAAAAGACATCTTGTAAGCTTTGAATTCAAATAGTTTTTTATAGTTTATAGATCTCAAGATTAGTTATTTCCATAGTTTTGAGTGTTTTATAAAAAATAAAAAAAATCTCTTTTGGAAAAAGTTTGTTTTTGTAGTATTTGAGTGTTTTGAAAGAAAAGGGAAATTTTTGTGAAAATAACTAGTTGTCTTGTTTTGAGTGCATTGGAAAAGACAAAAAGCTCTTCTTTTAATTTGTTTGTTAAGAAAGATTTGTGTTTACTAGAATTTGCATTCTCAAACTCTTTCCTAGCTAGAAGTTCATTGAAGGGAAAAGATTGCTTAATCATCTTAAGTGCATTTTTTAGTGATTTCGAGTCGAGTCTTCACACCATGAGTTTCATCTCCGCACCTCTTGACTTAAACAAAAACCAATAAAAATAACGCTTAAAGTAAAATCTATCTAGTAATATTTTTATTTCTAGGGCTCTGATACACCCACATAGCTTAGGCTAGTGTCTTGGAGTAGGGAGTAATTAACTCTCCAAGACAGTAAAACAAACAAGTAGTTGTATCTTGCGGTAGGAGAAAAATCCAATTGTTGCATTTCTGCTCTGGGAAAGCTCCTCTTAAAGGAGAAGCACTAGATCGTGTCCGAACCAGTGTGGGAATCAATCCTTCCTCATTGGGAACAACGCCAGATATTCATGTATTAAAAACGGTAAACCTCGGATTAACCATTGTCGAGGAGCCTGGGTGTTATAGACATTTTTGGGCACTACAACCCCAAGCATGAAATTTCCATAAACCAAGGGCTCCTAAGTCCCTAAAAGTGTTGTTCTAACCCTTAAAGGAACAAGGTCAACTGATTACAGCTTCTCCCAGAAGTTCTCCATGAAAAACTGCTTAGAACTGGTCAGAAAAGGATCATTTTAGTTGCTCCATAGATAAAGTGCATTGCATCTCACCTAAATACACTGTGTGGGTGTGTTGCATTTCAAAAAGCCCTTCTATGGGGTGCGATGGGCGAGAAGTGACAAATGGCAGTGTCATTCCACGAGGTGGAGAGGCATGGAATCTTCCAGAAACTTCTCCTGTGACACTTGCCTCTCTGAATTCGACGAAGGATGAGTAAGAGATCATCAATCTCCAAGTGGAAGCAAGAACTATCAGAGGGAAGACACTAATCAAATCACAAGCTGACTCATCTCCCTTACAGATATCTATATATGGATCCCTCATCCCAGAGATCCAAAGGAGGGAATTTTGCATATTGTAAGGAATTGATGTTGATTTCTTGAGACAACATCATAGTGTTGGGTGATCTAAGCTTTGTATGAGGTGAAGAAGGGCTTACTTGCTGAGAGGATGATGCTGGGTCAGAACAACTAGTTGTAACTCCCTTGGCTCTTTCTTGTTTATCAATAAAAGCTATTCAAATTTTCCTCCATACTCTTGCGTCATTTATGTTTTATGCATTTGTATGGTCAATTTACATCTGATCCTAGATTGTTTATGATTATAGATCCATGTTCTTGTATAGTGCTTTGCTACTGTGATCTTACAGGTACTTTGTGAAGCTGGGCATAAAAAGGAGCAAGTAGCGAAAGACTATCAAGAGAGAGAGGAATTGAACTAGGAGATTAGCGCAAGACAGAGGTTGGTCTTCTTTCTTCTTCTCTCATCTATATTTCATAAAGGAAAAACGAAAGTAGCTTTACTTTGTTTGTTTCTAAGGTAGCTACCACACCTTAGTGGGATAAGCAGTTCTGTGTAGACACTTTTCCCTGTAACAAAATGGCGACCATACTGGGGACGAATTAGTTTGTTTGTTTATCTTCCTTGTTGTTTATTTTATAAACTTACAGACAGAGCCTGAAGTCGAGCCAGGTAGCTTTCGAACTGCATTTGCTATGCAAATGCAAAGTAGATAAATGTCGCTTCAGTCAATCTCCGGGATTTGTTTATGACTTAAACAACTGATTCACAAACTCTCTGATTGCCCTCGTGGTAGCTCTTAGAACCTCCTTAGATCTACCCCTGATTGTTGCATTACTGATTACCATTTGCTCGGCCAAAACCCATGAACTGAACTGCAAATTGTGACCCGGAACCCAAGAAAAGTCTCGTCTCTGGCCCAGCGCAAGTACTGTTCTGTGAATCTGAAATTCAGCGCACTTCCTGAGTGTAGTAGGTGCACTGCATTTCAAATTCCCTGTGTTACAGGTGCGCTAATCAGACTAGGCATTGTTCAGTTTTGGTTTCTGTGATTCATTCTTTTCAGTTCTATTCATGAATTTTGCTGCCTGTAATCAGTATATCTCTGTTTGAAACCCCTTTTCCTTGCTGTTATTCTGCCTCCATTGTGCAAAAGAACTGTAAATGTTTTTGTGTATTTGTTGAGTCATTTTCAGTTCTCCTTTGCAAAAAGTAACGTAATTGTACTGTCGTCCTTTGATTTGAAAGTGTCGCAAGTGTCGTTTTCAGTCATAGGAAAGAGTTTGGTTGCTATTGATAGTCGATTACCCTGTTACTATTGTATTTGGTCTGAATTTGTAGTTTTTCTAGTGTTGAAAGCAAGTATTCATTTCCAAATCATAAAGTGTTGTGATTGTCTCCATTTCTGATTTCGAAAAGAAACTTGTTAGTAATTGTCGCTTGAAAAGTAATTCAGATTTGTGCATTAGATTTCTTTTTACCATTTACATACTAAGAAAGTCAAAAACAAATACATGCATGTGCATTTGCATGTAGACTATTTGATTGGTTTGATTTAGGACCGTGCATCTAGTGTGTGCTCTTTGCTCTTTGTGAAAGAATACTATCTCTCTTTCCTTAGTAGCTAGGATTTTCATTGCACAAAGAAGATAAAAGACTATTTATCATCTTAGATTGCATTTTAGGAATTATACATCTACATCTCGCGGTGAACCTGAAAGGAAAATTTCTTAAGCAAGATCAACTATAAAATAAATTTAATGAATCTAACAATGCTTTGGAACCTAACGCACAACATCTATAAGTCTAGGCTAGAGATGTATTTCGGCGTCGTAAAGCCTGGTAACTGTTGTTCTCACTGATGGTTGGGTGATTCCTCCACTTTGAGACGATAAGTGCCAGTACGGACTTGTGCTCCCACGTACCGTTGAGTATATTTTGGGAGACCCCAATAGGCTTAATCCTTTATCCATAGGAAGCCGTGTCTGCCGCCCTATCGATCGCAATGCACTGAACACAGCATTTGGGAAGATTGACTGTTGTACCGTAAAAAGTATTCTGCAGTTTTGCGATTGGTTTGGTAATCCCTCTACCTAGATTTCCAGAGCAGTCCTTTTCGTTCCTTTTCAGACTCCTTAACGAAAAAGGTCCATCTTAGCACTTGTCACTTCAGGCTCATTAAAAATCGAAGGCGACTAGAGTCATCTTTTGCTTTTTCTCGACTCTTAAAAATTGAAAGAACAAGTTGTGTCAAAGCATCTAAAATTCATCTAATTTGGAAACATACTTCCCCTTGATTTTTAGTTGATCGAGTAATCTGCAATCATGGAAGAAAGTCAATTGAAACCCCGTCGTTCGCGGAGGCTTACGAGTCAACCATATTTGTCTCCGGAATCGAAACTATTACGGACAAAGTGAACTCGTTTAACCGGTTCCAAATCTCCTGGTAAAGTTAGAACAAGTGTTCTAACGACATCAGAGACTCCGGTTACTCCAAACATTTCTGGTATCCCTGCCTTTACAGAAGAAGTTCAGAAGCCACCGAAGGACAGTAGTACTGATCCTAGTCTAAGGATAAACACTTGTATCACTGAACCAGTTCCATCTACAACCGGCTTGGAGAGTGTTGTTCCCCAAACATCTGTCGCTGCAAATTCCATACCTTCTTCGGCACCAGAAATATTCTACGGACCTGACAGTCTACCCCTTCCACCTGGTCTGATTACTATAGAAGAGATTGTAGAGGATCCTCCATCTAGTACTCCATCGCAATTTGGAGTCAGGATCACTCTATATCCTTCTTCATTAGAAATTAGTCAACCGCCAGTGGAAGCTCCTGTAGAATCGCTAGGTAATCTTTTGGATAGACTAGAAATGTTTGAACAACCGTCAACATCTAGGACTGTGTCGTCTGACACAGTGATGGCAGAACTTCTTGCTATCACACCAACGATGTTCGCCGGTATACCATGTGTCCCAACTAGCTCTCAATCGCTAGAAGGAGCCCACTCAGGGGCTATTTCGACGGTATGGTCTGTTCCTGTTTGTTCATCCGGAATAATATCCGGAAACTCTTATGTTGAGTCTCAACAAATTGATCCATTTGGAGGTCAATTTGAGCAGTCCGGCCCTCAAGGGCAAACCATTCCCTTAACTACCGGATTACCACCATATGGGGGGCAGTATACCCTTTCATTGTCCCCTCCAGGAGGACAGCCATACAGGAGTTCACAACAAAATTCAGGTTATGCTAGAATTACATCAAGCGGTTGGGTACCGGTACTACCTCAACAACCAAGAGTTGTATATTCGATGCAACAATGCTTACCTATGTCAAATGTACCAGCTACACCAGCTATTGTGACGGTGTCGCAAGTTCAAGCGCTACCTGTTGTGTGCCAACCTCAAGTTTCTCAGGTTGTAATGCAACAGCCTCTTGACCCTGAAACTTGACCACAATCGCCTACTGGTGGAGTGACACAGGTTCAAACGGGTACAATCACCCCTCATCTTGGTCAAACAGTTAGTATCGGGCAACAGCACATGGCTTCACAACCATGGCTAGTGCAATACTAACAACCGCAGTTCCAACAAGTATACCAAGGTTCTGAGCAACAAATCTTTGCAAATAGTGGGCAACCGTATATTCAAAATGGTCAAAATCAACCATTCTATAATGGTCATGCCCATCAACCTTACCAAAGTTACCAACATCAAATGCATTATGCTGGTAAGCAAAGACCAACTGCTCAGGCAATCCCATATTATCCTGGGTATGCTTCACCTAACCTGAATCAACAGTTACCCTTCGTGGCGACTTTAGAGTTACCTGACTTAAATCGGTTAACAAATGATCCAATCGCGTACGCCGCTTGGTGGCCAGCGATTCCGCATAAACTTCCTTCAGATATTCCTAAATTTAATGGAAATCCAGGTGAAGATCCGTCGAATCATGTGATGACCTTTCATCTGTGGTGTTCATCAAACACCTTAAACGATGATTCGATTAGGCTTCGCCTTTTTCAGAGGACGTTAACTGGTCCGGCAGCAAAATGGTATATCGAATTGCCTAGAGCTTCATTTAACAACTTCAGTACCCTAGCCACAACCTTTTTAACCCATTTTCAGTTACCGATAAGGTACGAAACGAGAACAGAACTTCTTACCAATTTCAAACAAACAACGGCCACTCACATATCTGATCATATACATGAGTGGCGACATCAACGTAGAATGGTAAAAACGTATGTTCCTGATCAGCTTTTAGCTTAATGGTTTATTAAGTCATTATTGCCTTCTATTACAGAAGATGTGGCAAAAGGGGGAGTCGTCACCGAAGAGCAAGTCATCGCTCGTGTGCAATATTTGGACTTGATTTACACTCAGTCTGGCACACTCTACGATAAAATACCTGACGCTCCTAGACCGGAATTCTCAGTCCCTCCTCCTCCTAAATCAAACAATGACTCTCATGCCGGCGATGGCATGATTGGCGCAACAGACATGAAATTGACAAAGGCTACATCTAAAAAGGCCCGTAAGATTTCCAGTCAAAATGCAAAAGAGGAACTTCTTGCCTCGGAAGTAAATGCCGTATCAACAGATAAAGGCAAAGAAACCAAGCAACCAGGGGGCAAGAAGAAAGGCAAAGGGAAGAAGAAGAAACAGGAAGAATCATCACCTGAAAAATCTTCTGCAAACCCTCCTGGAAATAGGAAACCAAGAAATCCATGCTTTATATGCGATGAGGATCATTGGACCGCAGATTGTCCACACAGAGCTGAGCTTAAAAAATTCTTCAAGAATTCAAAAACCTCGGCAGTATTGACTGATCCGTTTCCAAATCCAGGAACAAATCTGGTTGACAGTGGAAATGCTTCCCCATGTCAAGTACTGATGTTTTCGGTTTCCAAACAGCAAAATGATGCTTTGATATCGACAGGGA
Organism: Pinus tabuliformis; assembly: GCA_031772625.1. Taxonomy (NCBI): domain Eukaryota; kingdom Viridiplantae; phylum Streptophyta; class Pinopsida; order Pinales; family Pinaceae; genus Pinus; species Pinus tabuliformis. The sequence goes on from CM062814.1 coordinate 671,598,204, forward strand.
ACAAAGATTATGGGAATCCACAGCTATCGAACAACAAGGATAAAGATCAACCTAGTAGTTCGACAACAACTTCGACAGAAGTTGCGCCACCCATCATTCCCGAGTTGACAATAAAACCGCCAAAGGGAGTAGTACACAAGTCGACGTTTAATCCTCGCGCTAGAGCGGCACAACATTATAATATAGTGGAAGATTTGGCCCAATCGCCATCTGCTATGTCGACTCTTGAGGTACTACAAAATTGCCCATCCCAAAAGCAAGCTTTATTATCAGCCATCGGTGGGATAGACCCAAAGGATTCCAATCTTGTATCCTTCAATCATAAAGGATACGATCCTCAGTTACCAGCTCAACTAGCTTTCCTCGTTCAAGTGAAAGCCCTCAACAAAACTGTTCATCGAACGATTATTGATGAGGGGGCATCTACATGTATTATGTCGATGAGTTGCTGGAAAACTTTAGGATCTCCAACCTTGTCGCGATCTTCGACGACATTAAAAGCATTTGACGAACGAACATATACCCCATATGGTATTCTAAGTAACTTGAAGGTTGAACTAGGAGGGAAAACAGTAGAAATAGATGTTGAGGTAATCGACGGAAATCTCGATTACAACATCCTACTGGGAAGACCATGGATATATGCTATGGCTGCTGTTGTGTCGACCTATTTTAGAAAGATTGCATTTCCCTTTCAAGGAGGGATTACAATCGTCGATCAACAAAACTTCCTCCCAAATGGTTCTCAAGTTACGGGAAGCATTCCAATGATCCATGGAAGCCCCCATTCACTTCAAAATATCGGAGTAGGCCTACTAAAAGACCCTATATTAATGGGAAATTTTACCCTTCCACCTCCAATCAATTTGGCGGAAGTAGTGTCGGTAGGAACCTGCAATATGATATCTTCAAAAAAGATCTCAGAAAACGATATCGACATGGATCATGAGCGGGTATTGCCTCCAAGCCCAACAGAAATATTGTAGCAATCAATGTTCCTAGCGTGGGAGGCAAACCCAAATCAACGCTCATCAAGCATTTGGATAGATAGGTCTAAGGAATATGGCACCCCTTCAAATCCTTGGTCGCGAGTGCATGTCACCGATGAAGGAATTGTTCAATCAATGATAATTGAAGGGGCACCATGGGATGATTACCACCATCGTTCCCTTCTTCCGGATTGTGAAGAAAATACTCCTGATGACATTTACCATCCTTCAGTTTTTGATTTTCTATCAAATACTGTAAACATGGTGGATTCAGAGCGAAACTTGTCCAACATTGAAGAGACTATCGCCATAAATATCTCGACCAAAATAGATGTTGTAGAGAATATTTATGTTGGCAAATGTTGTTCTCCTTCAGAACTGGAAATATATAACGCTATTTTTCGTGAATTCAGAGATGTCTTTGCGTGGTCATATAATGAAATGCCAGGCATTGACTCGAGTATCGTTGAACACGAAATCAAGATGTATCCAAATGTCAAACCATTACGACAATGGCTACGGCAGGTGCACCCCAAGAAAGTTGCTGCCATCAAGGCAGAAGTTGAAAAACTTCTCCACGCTGGTTTCATTTACCCGGTTCCTCTAACCGATTGGGTGTCGAATATTGTCCCTATTATGAAAAAACAAGGAACAATTAGAGTGTGTGTCAATTATAGGGATGTAAATCAAGCTTGTCCAAAAGACAACTACCCTACACCCTTCATCGACCAGATAATTGATGAATGCACCGGATGTGAAATATTTTCATTTATGGATGGATTCTCCGGGTATAATAAAATAAATATCCGCCCACAGTACCAGTCAAAGACTGCATTTATTTGTCCGTGGGGCACATTCGCGTATCGAAAATTACCCTTTGGTTTAAAGAACGCAGGGGAAACATTTCAGAGGGCAATGAATTATGCCTTCCATGACATCAAAAACATCGTTCAACCATATCTTGACGACCTTCCGGCTCATTCGCGAAAGCAGACTGATCATCCGCAGCATTTAAGAGCGATATTTCTACGTTGCCGACACTACAAGATATGACTCAATCCACACAAATGTGTATTTTGTGTCAGTTCTGGTCGTTTACTTGGCTTTGTAGTCTCGAAAGATGGGATTCGTCTCGACCCATGTAAGGTTCAGGCAATCATAAATTTGCCTCCACCTTTGAATTTGCTTCAGATTCAGAAACTCCAAGGGAAAGCAAACTTTCTGAGGAGGTTCATTCCAAATTACGCCGAACTTGCTAAAGGTTATACGCGTCTTTTGAGAAAGGAAGTACCCTTTGTCTGGGATCAGGTTGCGCAAGCTTCCTTTGATGCTTTAAAAGAATCCCTAATGAAAGCATCATTAATGTACGCTCCTGATTATCAAAAAGACTTTAACCTGTATCTGGCTGCAGCGGATACAACCATCACAATGGTTTTAGTTCAATAAGACAACGGAATTGAAAATCCTATATAATATTTAAGTAAGAACTTAAATGATACAGAAAGCAAATATTCTTATGTTGAAAAGCTAGCGCTCGCAGCTGTTCAAGCGATACAGAGATTTTGACACTATATCCTCTTTCGAAAAACTACCATTCTGTCAAATTGCAACCCCATGACTTACATATTGTCGCGACAGTTGCTGGGGGGCAAATATTCGAAATGGATAGCAATTCTACAAGATTTTGATCTGGAATTTGTAAAATCCAAGTCAAAGAAAGCTCTGGTTTTCGCAGAATTATTATGCGATCTCCCATCGTCGTCCAATGATGAAACATCCGAAGAAACGATCGTGGACGAAAATTTGTTTCTGATATCTTCAAGCAATATGTGGTATGGGGATATCATCATTTATCTCCAAACCCAAAAATATAGGCCAAATACCTCTCACTCCGAACAAAAACATATTCGATACCAAGCAAAAGACTACATGATTGTCGGTGATACACTTTACCGTCGTGGTATCGATACGGTTCTGAGAAGGTGCCTCGCCCATGAGGAGGCCGAAAAAGTCCTAAATGATTGCCATTCAGGCGCATGTGGGGGGCATCAATCCGGTTATGCTACAGCGCAAAAAATTTTACAAGCAGGATACTTCTGGCCAACAATGTTCAAAGATTGCATAACCGCAGTCAGAAGTTGCCATGCTTGTCAAATTTTCGATGGAAAAACTAGAAGACCACCTGCACCTTTGTAGCCAATAGTTGTTGTCGGGCCATTCGCCAAATGGGTGTTATCGGGAAAAGTGTCTATTTAGAACTGCTCTATCCCACTAAGGTGTGATAGCTACCTTAGAAACAAACAGAGAAACTACTTTTGTATCTTCTTTATGAACTATAAACAAAGAGGAATAGGATGAACCAACCTGTGTCTTGCGCTAGTCCTTCGATCCAATCTCTCTCCTCTTTGACAGCTTCCAGCTACCTACTCCCTTACTTGCCCAGCTTCACCAAGTACCTGTAAGATCACAGAAGAAGGAAACTATACAAAGACATGGGTTTATATTCATAAATAACTTAGGATCAAATTTAAGCTAACCATACAAATGTAACAAGCATCAATGATACAAAAGCATGGAGAAGAAACTCAAATAGTTTTTATTGATATACAAGAAGATCCAGGAGGAGTTACAACCGATGATTCCTGACCCAGCATCAACCTCCCAGCAAAGAAGTCCCTTCTTCAACCCCAACAAAGCATAGATCACCCAATTCTATGATATGTATCTTAAAACCAACAGCAATTCCTTACAATGTGCAAAATTCCAGCCTCTGGATCTCGGGGATGAGGGATCCATATATAGATGTATGCAAGGAGGATGAGTCAGCTCATGATTTGATTAGTGGCTTCTCTCTGTCAGTTCTTGCTTCCACTTGGAGACTGAAAGCCTCTTACTCATCCTTGGTCGAATTCAGTGAGGCAAGTGTCATTGGAGAAGATTCTGGAAGCTTCCATTGTCTCTCCACCTCGCGAAATGACACTGCCATTTGTCATTTCCTGCTCAACGCACCCTGGTAGTGCATTTAGGTGCATTGCAATGCACCTAGCTAGTGGATTTAGGTGCTATGCAACGCACTTGGCTAGTGGAGCAGCTGAAATGATCCTGATTTGACTTATTCTGAGCAGTTTCTGGTGGAGAACTTCTGGGAGAAGCTGTAATTTGTTGACCTTGTTCCTTTAGGGGTTGGAACAACACTTTTAGGGACTTAGGAGCCCTTGGTTTATGGACATTTCATGCTTAGAGCTGTAAGGCACATAAATGTCTATAACAGTTGCCCCCTAAAGTATGAGGCCGTTTATCGGGTGAAATGCTTTATTAGGAGGATCCGAAGTTCTTTCAATGCTAGGAGGAGACCTGTAATAAGATACAATACAATACATTATCTTCATACTGTTTTCATGATCTAGCTGAGGCGGGCATTCCCATGCTCAGCTTTATAAATTCATTTTCATGTACATAGGACAGACAATCGTCTGATGGTAGACTGATGATTCTGATAGAGCCATCATCCTTTTGGTAGGATGATTATCTGTGCTGCAATGCTGTACATTTCAATGTCTTTATTTTCCTGAATATATATCGCAGCCCGGATGGATGAAACTAGATCCGGGGTCTTCAATCTCGTCTGATCTTCACTCGAAGTACAAGTCGATCCATGTGAGAAATGTTTTGAAGTCGAACATGGAAAGACATCGCTTGATTACCAGTCAATGATGTAAACTGTTAACAAGCGCGAGAGGAATCACCGATAATGATAATGATCCTCAAGGTACTGCAGTACAATTCACGTGGTGTGAATAAAGGACTTGGTGTCGAACACCACGCAAAATCTTTCGGTCGAAGGTCATTGATGTATACCTGTCGCCGGAAGTGAGAAACTTGCCATTGAGGCATGCAAGCTTCAAAGTACTGAATGGGGTGTTCCTAGATCACCTTCTTGGATAATGAGCTGATGTCGACAAGAAGTGATCCATCATAGGAGGGCCTTAATGAATCCCACATCAATGACATGGAATGGAGCAAATGATTTTGATGGAGGTGAAAACGATCTGATGATATATGGTTCAGGGTGGCGGTCATGAAAGAATGGAGTATAATGTATGGTAGTGGGCGGGACACAGGTGGCCTTTCTGGATGACTTCTCTTGAACATGTCGGCGACACTTATGTGATGGATTGGTAGCATTAACCCCAAACGTGGATGGTATGGCGAGACCATGGTGATGTGACCGGTAAATGAAACAACCCAACCCGACTCGGGCACGGAGTGGAAGTGTCATGTTCAAGAGCGACTTGCTACCAATAAAGATTCTTTGAGTTTTCTTCCCAATTTTTCCCCAGTCATTGCTGACCAGTACCTCTTTATTTTTGTCAAGCTTGAGGAGGATAACATATGCTTGTTCTATAATTTTCCCTTCGGGCAAACCCATCGCTATGTTTTAACGAGCCTAGCGATAGTGAAACTCGTTCTCGTCTAAAGACAAGTTTGTCGCTATTAATCTTTTTAACGAGTTTAACGACAAAGACAACTCGGTCCTTTTCATTTTTAGAGAGTCTGAAAAGGTACGTAAAGATAACTCCAAAATTCCTTTTTCGTCATCTAATCCCTTAAGTCCGAAAAAGTATAAAACAATACAGAAGGGATGAATTTTCGATTAGCTTTAACGAGCCGAACAAAACAAGCGCTCGATCTTTTTGTGCAATAATCCCTCAGGTCCAAAAAGATTAAAATCTAGAGGAGGGATAGCACTTCCTGTCGCTTTAACGAGCTGGAAGGCCAGAACTCGGCAATCTTTTCATATTTTACGAGTCAGAAAAGAGCTTAAAGAAGACTCGTCTTTTGAGGAACGAGTGATAAAATGGGTAGCAGCTGATTCCAGGTAAGGTTTGGAATTTTCCAATCACGGCAGTGTCACAAGGATGGCTAGTGAAATCACTCTTCGCAGCTGTTCCTCAAAATGGGTAAACAATCAAATGGAGGTGAATGATCGGCCAATGGAAAAGTGGAGGTGATGGTGCAAACACGACCAAGGCTTTAATGGCTGAAGTACTACATTCACGGTGGTTATTTACCAGGGGATAGTTCATTTTTTAACGAGCTTAAACGCGGGTGGAAACATTTGCTCGGTGCGGGTTTATTTTTTAACGAGCTTGAACCTTGCGGTAACACTGCTCGATTAATCCAGTCATATGATAAGAATGTCTCATATAAAAACGGCAACTTTTAGATTTTTGCCCCACATCCTTTCTTTATGCAAGTTAGGTGACGACTAATCCTACGAGTTTAAAGGGTTAGAGGTCCTAAAAATTTAAAAAATAAATAGTCGCCCTTCGCTTGCACTCCAAAAGGTTTGCATGCCCCCAGGTATAAAACAGAGTTTCAAGGTCACCCTCTATTCGAGCTAACAAAACATTCGTTTTATCAGGAAGGGTACTGCCTCTTACAGGCTACCCAAAGATTGTTCTATTCGCGGCGCAAACAAAACATTTCTTCGGCGATGTCTACCGAGATAAACAAAGGTGAGTGGTGGCGCTCGCCAACTTACATAACTTTGACAAGAGAATCCTGTACTAGAATAACCCCCTCTTCCACTCACGGACGGGGGTACAGACTAGGCATATTCTCCCGCGGAAACCTACTCTATACCCGAAGTTTTTCTGCCGAAGCAGACCAGGATGCATGCCCCCTGGGTTTCAGTCATATCCCTCCGAATTACTCACGCTCATCGAGAGGACGGACTGGAGATTGAGACATTTCTTGCGTGAAGAGACCATTTAGGGACGGTATATGACTATTTGCTATGCGTGATCCGGGAAATGAAAGCAGGTCCACGAGCTTGACCACTCTTCCTTCGTGCGGAAAACACATTACTCTAAAGAGTGAGGAGACAATCGCTCCCATGCAATAAATATAGTCTCTTCCAAGGAGTAGGTTATAATCCAAGGGTCCTTGAACTACCATTACGTTCATGCGAACTGTCTTCCTTCTCAATGTTATGGGCACATCGGGAAGGATCCCTAAAGGTCGACTGGTTCCTTTATCAAAGCCTGTCAGATTTCTCATCTCAGGCAAAAGCGATGGCGAACCAAGCGCTTTCCAAGCAGTTGAGGAAAGGATACTCACAGAAGCCCCCTCATCTATGATGGTACCAGCCATAACCATTCTATATATTTGAATGATAATTCGGAATGGTATGCTTGCTGGTAAACGGGGTCTGCCTAGTTGATTCCAGTCGAAGGAGACAACTAGGTTGCTTGGAGGTGGGACCGAATAGATGGCCGGGTACGGCTCTGACGAACTTCCTTCCTGCGGTAAAGGAATGGGTAAATTGCCCCCATGTTCGTCGGAGTCTGTGTTTATGAAGAGAATTTGGACGGTGTCATCCTTGTTCTCTTCAGTGACTGTATCATCTGAAGATGAAACCTCTGAAGGCAAGACCGGGTCAACTGCCGCCTCGACCTTTTGACTCTCGTCTGGTATGGATCCAGATGGTTTACCTTCAATGATAGGTGCTTCAGCCGACCACTTGAGCGGGCCAGCTGGATTCTCAACTAGTGATGGACTCGGCAAGAGTTTTTTATATCTAGGAGGAAGTCGTAACGGTGAAACCGGACGATCATCCAAAACTCTTTTGGCTTCGTCTAAGAAGGGACAACGGTGGACGGCATGATTGCCTTCGCACAGTTTACAAGGAAATCTAGCTTTCCCTTTTTGTCCTGGGGCTTCACTTTCACTAGTTGACGGTGTACTTTCAACATGATCATCAAAGTTGACGACACCGGGTTGTGCAAACGAGGAGACCAGTCCCTTAGTATCCGGGGGATGCAAGGACAATCTCTGTGAAAATGGTCTCCTTTGCAAATGACACATGGCGATTTAGGCCTGGTCGGTGCAGTGTGTGGATTTTCGTTAGACGACACTCGTTTTCCCCCATTCGCCTTTGGCTCCTTCTTCTTCTTCTCTTTCTTCTTCTTTTCCTTCTTCTCCTTAGGAACTTGGCTTTTAGCTTTACCAGCTCCATCAAGCGAAGAGGAAGGAGGAGAGGAAGAATTAGAGGCAGTAGAAGGCTGGTGGGCAACTCTGGACTCGTCTAATTGCTGATTCGATTGTTCAGGAATGGTGGTGTTCTGAACAACAGAGGTTGAGAAGAGCCATACAGGCAAACCAATTGTCAGTCCTGGAAGCGACAATGTGGCCATATGGGGCGCACCAACATCTCCCCAAGAGGAGAAGGGACTAGGATTTCCACCAAGGGGAATTCCTTGGTTGGTAGGCTCCATTTTCTCAACCCAAGATCAACGTAGGAAAAGGGTAATGAATATTCCGTTTAAAATAAATTTTAACACGCTTTGACACAACTTGTTTTTTCAATTTTTAAGAGTCGAGAAAAAAACAAAAGATGACTCTAGTCTCCTTCGATTTTTAATGAGCCTGAAGTGACAAGTGCTCAGATGGACCTTTTTTGTTAAGGAGTCTGAAAATGAACGAAAGGGACTGCTCTGGAGGTCTAGGTAGAGGGAGTACCAAACCAATCGCAAAACTGCAGAATACTTTTTATGGTACGGCAGTCAATCTTCCCGAATGCTGTGTTTGGTGCATTTCGATCAGTAGGGCGGCCGACACGGCTTCCTATGGATAAAGGATTTAAGCCTATAGGGGTCTCCCAATATATACTCGACGGTACGTGGGAGCACAAGTCCGTACTGGCACTTATCGTCTCAAAGTGGAGGAATCACCCAACCATCAATGAGGACAACAGTTACCAGGCTTTACGACGCCGGAATACGTCTCTAGCCTAGACCTCTAAATGTTGTGCGTTAAGTTCCAAAGCGTTGTTAGGTTCATTGAATTTATTTTAAGTTGATCTTTCTTATGAAGTTTGCCTTTTGGGTTCACCACGAGATGTAGATGTAATTCCTAAAATGCAATCTAAAGATGATAAACAAACTTTTCTCTTTTTAGCAATGAAAATCCTAGCTACTAGGGGAAAAGAAAGACACAATCTTTTCGCAAAGAGCAAAGAGCACACTGTAAATGCATTTTCCTAAATCAAGCCAAACAGACTATCAATATGCAAATGCACATGCATGTATTTGTTTTTCACTTTCTTAGTATTGATGCCTAAAAAGAAAGTTGATGTACAAATCTGAATTTGCTTTCAAGTGACAAACACAAACAAGCTTCTTTTCGAAATCAAAAGGTAGAGATGATTACGACACTTTATGATTTTGAAATAAATACTCGTTTCGACACTAGAAAGTCACAAATTCAAACCAAAGGCAAAAGTAAAAGCATAATCGACTATCAACAGCAAATAAACTTTCTCCTATGATCAAAATCGACACTTGCGACAGATCTAAATCAAAGGACGACAGTACGACTATTATACTTTTGCAATGGAAAACTGTAAACGACTCAACAAACACATAAAAACATCTACAGTTCTTTTGTACAACTGAGGCGGAATATCAGTAAGGAAAAGGGGTCTGAAACAGTCATATACTGATCACAGGCTGCAAAAATCAGAGATAAAACTGGAAGAATGAAGCAAAGAACCTCAGCTGCACAGGGCTAGGCTGATCAGCGCACCTGTTACACAGAGAAACTGCATTACAGCGCAGGTAGCCCTCTCGGGAAGTGCGTTGAAATGCAGAACCTCTTCACAGAGCCTGCGCTGGGGCAGAAACGAGAATTCTATCCAGGTTCTGGGTCACGGTTTGCAGTTTAATCTTTGGTTTTTGGCCGAGTAAAAGCAATCAGTAATGCACAATCAGAGGTAGATCTAAGGGGGGTCTAAGAGCTATCACAAGGGCAATCAGTTAGTCTATGAATCAGTTGTTCAAATCATAAACAGATCCAGTGAATGGATTGAAGTAGCAGATATCTACTTTGCATTTGTCAATGGAAAATGCAGTTCGATTGCTACTTATAACTTTATGAAACAAACAACAAGAGAAACACAAACAAACTAATTAGACACGGTCCCCAGTGGAGTCGCCATTTTGTTATCGGGAAAAGTGTCTATTTAGAACTGCTCTATCCCACTAAGGTGTGACAACTACCTTAGAAACAAACAGAGAAACTACTTTTGTATCTTCTTTATGAACTATAAACAAAGAGGAATAGGATGAACCAACCTGTGTCTTGCGCTAGTCCTTCGATCCAATCTCTCTCCTCTTTGACAGCTTCCAGCTACCTGCTCCCTTACTTGCCCAGCTTCACCAAGTACCTGTAAGATCACAGAAGAAGGAAACTATACAAAGACATGGGTTTATATTCATAAATAACTTAGGATCATATTTAAGTTAACCATACAAATGTAACAAGCATCAATGATACAAAAGCATGGAGAAGAAACTCAAATAGTTTTTATTGATATACAAGAAGATCCAGGAGGAGTTACAACCGATGATTCCTGACCCAGCATCAACCTCCCAGCAAAGAAGTCCCTTCTTCAACCCCAACAAAGCATAGATCACCCAATTCTCTGATATGTATCTTAAAACCAACAGCAATTCCTTACAATGTGCAAAATTCCAGCCTCTGGATCTCTGGGATGAGGGATCCATATATAGATGTATGCAAGGAGGATGAGTCAGCTCATGATTTGATTAGTGGCTTCTCTCTGTCAGTTCTTGCTTCCACTTGGAGACTGAAAGCCTCTTACTCATCCTTGGTCGAATTCAGTGAGGCAAGTGTCATTGGAGAAGATTCTGGAAGCTTCCATTGTCTCTCCACCTCGCGAAATGACACTGCCATTTGTCATTTCCTGCTCAAAGCACCCTGGTAGTGCATTTAGGTGCGTTGCAATGCACCTAGCTAGTGGATTTAGGTGCTATGCAATGCACTTGGCTAGTGGAGCAGCTGAAATGATCCTGATTTGACTTATTCTGAGCAGTTTCTGGTGGAGAACTTCTGGGAGAAGCTGTAATTTGTTGACCTTGTTCCTTTAGGGGTTGGAACAACACTTTTAGGGACTTAGGACTCCTTGGTTTATGGACATTTCATGCTTAGAGCTGTAAGGCACAAAAATGTCTATAACAATGGGGCATCAATTTCATGACATGTAACCCCACCTCGACCGAGGGGCATGGGTATATCATAGTCGCAGTTGACTATTTTACCAAATGGGCCGAGGCGATGCCTACATTAGATAATACTGGTGAAACAGCTACCCTCTTCTTCTTCAATCATGTAGTCGCCAGATTCGGCATCCCACAAGCTATAGTCACAGATCATGGATCGCATTTTCGCAATCACATGATGGTCGAATTAGCTGCCAAATTAGGATTGTCTCACGACAGCTCTACTCCATATTACCCGCAAGCCAATGGACAAGTTGAAGCAATCAACAAGGTCCTGAAGCGCATGCTGCAAAGGATTATTGGAGTTCACAAAAGAAGTTGGCACCTAATCCTGTACTTAGCCTTGTGGGCTTACCGAACATCGGTAAGGAATGCAACCGGGCTTACACCTTTCCAACTGGTATATGGCCTAGAAGCAGTCTTACCAATCCAGTGTGAAATCTCATCCCTCAAACTCGCAATTGACCTTCTCCCTGGGACTTCAGAAGAGGAGGCTCATTTCTTGGAACTAATCCAATTGGATGAAACCCGTCGTGATGCCGCTTTGGCTAACGAAGCCCATAAGAAACGAGTCAAGGCGCAGTTCGACAAGAATGTCAAACCCCATGTCTTCTCAGAAGGTGACTTGGTCTTGCTTTATGACCAAGAATCTGATAAATTGGGGGCAGGTAAATTCAAATATTTATGGATGGGCCCCTATATTGTTAAGCGAGTGTTAGCAAAAGGAGCCTATGAGTTAATGGATTATGACGGGATTCCACTGGCACAACCTCGTAACGGGTTGTACCTCAAGCGTTACTATGCGTGATTCAGTATAGTAACCTATATTCTTTTGTTATGTTTTTGTTTTCGCTAAAGTGTTTGTTTTTGTCAAGTGATCCACTTTTTACATTTATTGCAGATGTCAAACCTATTGGAGTCATGTGTTGGATATGCCGATGGAGCGAGTCGTAGTTCGCAGAACCTATCTTCCACGACTTGGGCCATTTTTGATCCAAGCGTCGAGCTAGTAAGTTTTAGAGGGGTATGTATTGGTCGATCAATGAATAACATCGCTGAATATAGCGCGTTGATAGAACTTCTCTCTGATGCCATCACACATGGTATACGCCGACTGATTGTCAGGCTAGACTCACAACTCGTCATACTACAACTCACTGGTATCTACTCTGTCTGAAATCCAGCTATTTATCGCATGTTCCTAAGGGTTAAGATTTTGGAAAGGCAATTTGATTTTATTCAATATCAGCATATTTCCAGAACCTTAAACACATTAACTGACTCATTGGCAAATTATGTGTTAGATAGGCATTTGCAACATTTATAAAAAGAAGCATACCATCAATATTTGCATTTGGATCATGTAACTTAACCAAAATAAAACTTCGAAAATCAAAAATATATATATAACTGTTTATGGTTTACACATAATGTTCTGTAACCAAGACAAAATTGGTCAAACGACCCAAAACTCAAAACACTAGGGGGCACCCTAGTCTAATGATGCTCGTGATAGCAAGTCACGGCCTGTGCGATCATGCGTAAGAGCCGAGTCCATCGTCTTGGCACACTAGTAGTATGCCGCTGCAACCTCAAGGTAGCTTGCCAGTCCTCACATCTGGGATACCGAGAGTGAGGCCCTCAACCTGGTCCTGTAATGCTGTAAGAGTCTCGGCCACATCGAGGTCGCGAAGGATAGCCCTTCCAACAGCCTCTCCTGCTGGGGCAGCAACTGGCACTCTCAGGCGTACTACTGGCCGAACGGGACCAACATCTGCATGAACACATGAGTTTGATTAGTCTTGATAGAATAAATCACAAGGACATTATAAAAGAAAAAAAAATAAATAGGAATATGGTCAAAGAATTTACCAATGGCACCCCACTGTTCGCCAGCCGGCAGTACTAAATCTGGGTCACCCCGAAAGTCCATACCAGCATATGGATACTTGGAATAAACCATCTCCTGACGATCAAACCACCCGAAGAAGGTATCAAAAAAGGAAATCTGAGACTGACCAGCATGCCTAGACATATGGTCAACCCATCTCTACATACGTGGTTCAGTCGGTGAAGGAAAATTGAGTGCAATATACTGCGGCTGCATCAGTGGTATCTTTTCCAAGGCAAAGGTGGTCAAAATAGAACCATACCCAAAGTTCTTCAACCTCCCACTCTTCACCTTGGTCAACTGTTCTTTCATCACAAGAAGTACTGCGTCGCACCAGTTGAACACCTTCGGTTGGAGACATTCCAAGGCATACTGCATATAAGATCAGTTGGCTACAAAATATTAGTGTTCTAACTCATTTTTCAAACATATATTGTTTATTTCTGACTAGTTCGATGAAGCAATTGAAAATGCAGTACGATCTTTGAAAGAATAAAGCTATTTATGGTAAAGTCAAGAAATGACCGTTCAATCGAGCAGTTTTAGCACATAGTTCAAGCTCATTAAAAAATAAACATAAGTCATGAGCAAATGTTTCTCCCCGCGTTTAAGCTCATTAAAAAATGAACTATTTTCCGGTAAATAACCATCGTGAATGTAGTACTTCAGCCTTTAAAGCCTTGGTCGTGTTCTCATCATCACCTCCACTCTGTATTGGCCAATCATTCACCTCCATTTGATTGTTTACCCCTTTTGAGGAACAGCTGCGAAGAGTGATCCCACTAGCCATCCTTGTAACACTACCGTGATTGGAAAATTCCAAACCTTACCTGGAATCAGCTGCTACCCAAGTTTATCACTCATTCCTCAAAAGTCAAGTCTCCTTTAAGCTCTTTTCAACTGACTCGTAAAATATGAAAAGATTTCCGAGCCATTGGCCTCTCCAGCTCGTTAAAGGGACCGAAAGTGCTATCCCTCCTTTAGATTTTAATCTTTTTGGACCTGAGGGATTATTACACAAAAAGATCGAGCGCTTGTTTTGTTTAGCTTGTTAAAAGTATCGAAAATTCATCCCTTATGTATTGTTTTATACTTTTTCGGACTTAAGGGATTAGATGACGAAAAAGAAATTTTGGAGTTTCCTTTACGTTCCTTTTCAGACTCTCTAAAATTGAAAAGGACCGAGTTATCTTTGTCGTTAAACTCGTTAAAACTTAATAGCGACAAACTTGTCCATAGCAGACAAGAACGAGTTTCACTATCGCTAGGCTCATTAAAACATAGCGATGGGTTTGCCCGAAGGGCAAATTATAGAACAAGCATATGTTATCCTCCTCAAGCTTGACAAAAATAAAGAGGTACTGGTCAGCAATGACTGGGGAAAAATTGGGAAGAAAACTTGAAGAAACTTTGTTGGTAGCAAGTTGCTCTTGAACATGACACTTTCACTCCACATCCAAGTCGGGTTGGGTTGTTTCATTCACCAGTCACATCACCATGGTCCCATCACACCATCCACATTTGGGGTTAATGCTACCAATCCATCACGTCAGTGTCACCGATATGTTCAAGAGAAGTCATTCAGAGAATTCACCTGTATCTCACCCACTACAATACATTTATACTCCATTCTTTCATGACCGCCACCCTGAACCTTATGTCATCAAATCGTTTTCACCTCCATTAAAATCATTTGCTCCGTTCCATGTCATTGATGTGGGATTCATTAAGGCCCTCCTGTGACGGATCGCTTCTTGTCGACATCAGCTCATTATCCAAGAAGTCGATCTAGGAACACCCCGTTCAGTACTTTGAAGCTTGCATGCCTCAATGGCAAGTTTCTCACTTCGGCGATAGGTTTACATCAATGGCCTTCGACCGAAAGATTTTGCGTGGTGTTCGACGCCAAGTCCTTTATTCACACCACGTGAATTGTACTGCAGTACCTTGAGGGTCATTATCATTATCGGTGATTCCTCTCGCGCCTGTTAACAGCTTACATCATTGGCTGGTAATCAAGCGATGTCTTTCCATGTTCAACTCGAGAACATCTCTCACATGGATAGACTTGTACTTCGAGTGAAGATCGAACGAGATTGAAGACCCCAGATCTTGTTTCATCCATCCGGTCTGCGATATATATTCAGGAAAATAAAGACATCAAATGTACATTATTGCTGCACAGATAATCATCCAATCAAAGGGATGATGACTCTACCAGAATCATCAGTCTACACTCAGACGATTGTCTGTCCTATGTACATGAAAATGAATTTATAAAGCTGAGCATGGGAATGCCTGCCTCAGCTAGATCATGAAAATATTATGAAGATAATGTATTGTATTGTATCTTATTACAGGTCTCCTCTCAGTTTGAAAGAACTTCAGATCCTCATTATAAAGCATTTCACCCGACATCAAAAGATTAACGACCTCATGCTTTAGGGGGCAACTGTTATAGACATTTTTGGGCACTATAACCCCAAGCATGAAATGTCCATAAACCAAGGGCTCCTAAGTCCCTAAAAGTGTTGTTCTAACCCTTAAAGGAACAAGGTAAACTGATTACAGCTTCTCCCAGAAGTTCTCCATGAAAAACTGCTCAGAACTGGTCAAAACAGGATCATTTCAGCTGCTCCATAGACAAAGTGTGTCATGCGGAAAGAGTCAATTTTGCGGACAAAACCGACCTCCCTAGAAGCTAAGGCTTTCTAGTGACAAACAAAACAATCAAGCACTATCTTTCCCTAAATATGCATTTAAAATAAAAGCAACCAGGTGTTTAAGGCTTACCTCTAGTCCAACGTTTGTTTGTAGCAGTCCAGCCTCTTCGATCCAGATGAGCTCCTTCTCCTTGAAGCCTGCATTCACTAACAAGCAAATGATTACATAGCACCTGAATAACTCATATAATAAAACATATTCATCATAAAGACCAAGGAGTATATGAAACAAATTATATATAACAACTTGTTGAGAAAAATGAACTTAAATGCATTAATTGGAAACAAAAGAAACCATTACAACCAGTGCCTTGGTGTTGTGCAGGTCCCTCCCAGGGTCCAACAAGAGTTCTCCTTTACTTTGATCAGCTCACCCACTTCCAAATGAAGCTAAGAAAGGATTGGAATCTCTCCTCTCAAGCTCTAAAAGGGAGTCCTAATTTCAGCAGCATCTACCCTTAGGAATGTTCAGCTTTCAACCTCCTCTCCCTCTGGCCCAATGCCTGTATTTATAGTGCTTTGGAGGAAGTTAATCAAGTCCACCATCAATGGGATAAGCCCCTATTTCAATGGGATAGCTCCCCTCTTGATGGGATAAGTTCCTCTTTCATTGGGATGCATGAACCATCTGGAGGCGCTCAATACACGTCAAACCATCTTCTAGAATGCTCTAGAATTGACCACAAGTAAGTTTTTTGGAGTAAAACTTGCGCCTTTTGACCTTTACAGGAGTACGCACCCACCCCTTTACAGACAGAGCATACAAGTACGCAGGTATTATGAACAAGAGGTGCGTACACGCAAGTAAGGGTAAGAGAAATTGCGTAACCAGAGTTATATTGACTTTAAGGACTTTTCTCTCTTTCTTGGAGTTTGACATGAGGAGCAGAGGTATAAGACTTCCCAAGGAGGACAGTATGACTATTTACGGAACCATACTGACTGCAAATAGTCATGGTGACAAATTTTAGTGTAACAAAGTGCGTTGCATCTCACCTAAATACACTGTGTGTGTGCGTTGCATTTCAAAAATCCCTTCTGTGGGGTGCGATGGGTGAGAAGTGACAAATGGCAGTGTCATTCTGCGAGGTGGAGAGGCATGGAATCTTCCAGAAACTTCTCCTGTGACACTTGCCTCTCTGAATTCGACCAAGGATGAGTAAGAGATCATCAATCTTCAAGTGGAAGCAAGAACTATCAGAGGGAAGACACTAATCAAATCACAAGCTGACTCATCTCCCTTACAGATATCTATATATGGATCCCTCATCCCAGAGATCCAGAGGAGGGAATTTTGCATATTGTAAGGAATTGTTGTTGATTTCTTGAGACAACATCATAGTGTTGGGTGATCTAAGCTTTGTATGAGGTGAAGAAGGACTTACTTGCTGAGAGGATGATGTTGGGTTAGAACAACTGGTTGTAACTCCCTTGGCTCTTTCTTGTTTATCAATAAAAGCTATTCAAGTTTTCCTCCATACTCTTGCGTCATTTATGTTTTATGCATTTGTATGGTCAATTTACATCTGATCCTAGATTGTTTATGATTATAGATCTATGTTCTTGTATAGTGCTTTTCTACTGTGATCTTACAGGTACTCTGTGAAGCTGGGCGTAAAAAGGAGCAAGTAGCGAAAGACTATCAAGAGAGAGAGGAATTGAACTAGGAGATTAGCGCAAGATAGAGGTTGGTCTTCTTTCTTCTTCTCTCATCTATATTTCATAAAGGAAAAACGAAAGTAGCTTTACTTTGTTTGTTTCTAAGGTAGCTACCACACCTTAGTGGGATAAGCAGTTCTGTGTAGACACTTTTCCCTGTAACACTGGGGTCACTTGTTGGTAAACCTTGGATTATGTCAAGGAGCCTTCAAGGGGATTGAGCTTGTTACTCTACCCTTGCATGCATATCGGATCGTAGACTGTTCCCCGGGTATATTTGTTTCCGTTGGTAACCTTAGTGACCATATTCTATAGGATTCTTCCTAAGGTGACAGTGGTGGGAAGATCCCACTGTACCTGGAGCAGACGTTGGCTAGACTCACTTGGATTTTCTTGGGGGTTCTCTTCACTCGAGACGGTTTAGTGGAGGAACTTGTGCCAGTCTATTCATTAAGCAGGTTGTCGGGGTAACTGTCCCAACCTCCATTTCTGTATTGAACTCTGCAACGTTGGGTTTCATCACCAACTGATGTTTTCAACACAGAAAGTTATTGTTTGTGTGTGGTTTGATCTCCTAGATTCTTTAGGCATGTGATTCAAATGTGTTTGGTTCTTTAGAGGCTTTAGGTGGTTTTCATTAAGATTTTACTTTTTTTTTGTGTGAAGTAGTTAAAATTTTTAATCGTGGCTGAATTACTGAGGAAGTCTCGTAGACTTCGGGGCCAACCTCCTGAGTTTTCACTGAGCTAGCCTGAAGGGTTGAGAGCCCTCGTAACTCCTAGAGATAGTAGAGTTGGGTCACCTGAAGAAGGAGAGTCTTCTTTGGTGGTACATCCTGATTTTCAAGCTTTAGTAGCAGATTATAATCCACAATCGGTGTTTGTTTCCGAAATTACTGGTAGCTTTTCATCTACTAGTGATATAGGTGAGGAACCTGAAATATCCGAACCTGAAATTGAATTTTCTACTACTCCAACATCGGGGTTTACCTTTCCAACTTCTAGTGGTCCTGGTTCACCCAGGGTAGAAAGAATAATTACCCAAAATCTTCCTTCTGGACTTATAGCTATTGAAGAACTTGCTACTCTGGAAGAAGAAGTAGACATCCCTATCCCTGAAAATTAACCTGTGTTCAAACTTTGGGAGCGTGAATCAATTTTTTACAGTCCACCTAGGAGCAGTGCTTGGTATCTCTCATTGACAAATTTTTTGGAAAACCGGGGACTAAGTTTTTCACCACCTCGTATTCTTATCACCCAACACCTATAGGTTACTATCCTCTGTTAAATATGTCAAGACAGTCATCCATGTTTTCTCAATCGCCAGAAACCTTTTTTTATGGCGGTCCTTCTGTTCCCTCTGGGTACCAGTCACTTTCTGGTACTTTTGCGGGAGCATCTCCTCAACCCATTGAAAAAGGGTTATTAACTAGAAATAACAGTACTAAGCCGTTGAGTGTAGAATATATTCTCATGATGTCAGGTACTATTCCTAATCCTCAACCTCAAGGTGGCCAGTTACCGCCTGGGGGGCAACCTCAAAATCCTCAAGTATCACCTAGGGGGCAACTCAAGGTGCCCAATTTGCACCTGGGGGGCAACCTCAAGGACAGTACATACCTACAGAATAGTACGTTCCTCAAGGTCAACCCCAAACTCAATATGTACCTCAAGGTCAACCCCAGTATCAATATGTACCTCAAGGTCAACCCCAGTATCAGTACGTGCCTCAAGGTTATCAACCCCAGGGTCAGTACTCGAACCAAGGTTTCCAACCACCTTCCGGTCAATCATATGTTCAAGGATCTAGAAATGTATCGTTGAATTATCAACCCTACCCTCAACCCGGTTATGGTCCTCAATATTCTCAACCTGTTATGGGTCCATACCCCGGAATGAATTTAGTGTGGGATCCATCACAATCTCAACAGGTCTTGCAAACGAATGTACAGTTGTCATCTCAAACTGGACAACCCTTAGTTTCTAGTTTACCCCAGCAACCTGTCTAGTCTACTATTAAAACTTCTGTACCTTCGGTAGTTTCTCAGCCTGGGCCTAGTACGCCTCATACTCCGCCTCAAACAGCTACTGCAACTGCTGCAACATCTGTTCAATCAACCCCACCTACTTCTGGAGTATCGATAGCTCCGGTTTCTATTGTTCCTATATCAACTCCTCAGACATCTTTAGCTCAGTCTGGATCCACAATTCAAACTTCGGTTTAGATGCCTGTAGGACAACCTGGTTCAAGTACGGTTGTCACAAGTCAACCACAATTTACTTATCAACCGTACCAGGGATAGTACCAATTCGGTCCTGCTGTGAAGCAGCCAGTATATCAATATCAACCGTACCCTGGGTATACATATCAACAACCTCAGCAACCCCAGTACAGTCCGGTTAAACCTAGTTTTCGGGAGGATACAATATCCCAAATGCAATTCCAATTCCTAGTTATCTTGGATATCCTCCTCCTGGGGCTGGTCTCATGACCCAGAGTTTTAGGGACCCTAATCGTCAGTTACCATTTATCGCAACTTTGGACTTTCCTGACTTGTCACGCCTAACGAACGATCCCATTAACTATCTTCCGTTTTGGCTGCTAATGCTGAATAATTTTCCTAGTGATATTCCTAAGTTTGAAGGAAAATCAGGAGAGGACCCATCAAACCATGTGATGACTTATCACCTCTGGTGTGCGTCTAATTCCATTTCAGATGATTCAATCCGTCTAAGGCTTTTCTAGCGCACTCTAATTGGTCTTGCAGCCAAGTGGTACATTGAGTTACCGCGAGGCACTTTTTATAACTTTAATCAGTTAGCTACTTCGTTTTTAACTCATTTTCAGTTGCCAGTCAGATATGACAATGGCACGGAATTAATAACTTCATTAAAGTAGTCGACGTCCACTTACATTTCAGATCACATTCATGAATGGAGACGTCGACGGCGTTTAGTGAAGGTTTTTATTCCGGATCAGATCTTAGCTGAATGGTTTGTAAAATCTTTATTGCCAAAGATCACTGAGGATTTAGCCAAGGCCGGAGTCGTTACTGAGGAGCAAGTAATTGCTCAAGCACAGTACCTTGACTTAGTTTATACTCAGTCAGGTACGTTACATGAGAAAATCCCCGATCTTCCTAAGCAAAATCAAATCGCTGCAGCTCCTTCAGGGTCTCATGCCGTTGACGGTATGATTGGTACGGTTAATACCAAAAGTAAGAAGAAGTCTTCCAAGAATTCTTCTCCTATCATAACCTTGCCAGATTCCCCGACAGGAGATTCTTCCGCGGAGATTTCCGCTGATATTCATGTTGTAGAGTCATCTACAGCCAAATCAAAATCCGGTGGTAAGAAGAAAGGGAAGAAGAAAAATAAAACAGATAAAAATTCGAAAGAGAAACCAGAAAAAGCGGAATCAATTGATGAGAAACGTAAACCTCTTATCCTTGTCTCATTTGTGACGAAGAACATTTTACAAGAGACAACCCTCATCGTGCAGAGGTTGCGAAAATTGTCAAAGGTTCACAAACACCTGCTGTTTTGAAGGATCCTTTTCCAAGTCAAGACAGTAAGATGATAGGTTCTTCCTCAAATTTCAATGAAGAACCCATACTGATGATGTCCCATGTTAGGATTGTGACTCGATCGCATGATTATGGTAGTAAAAGTCCTGTTGATGGTAAAGAAGCAGAATCTTCTCATTCTAACCCATCAACCTCAGCTCCCGGTTCCGATCCGCTACAGATCGAGAAACCTAATCCAGACTTAGTAATCAAACGGCCCGCCAAGGGTATACTTTGAAAGTCAGCTTTCAATCCACATGCGAGAGCAGCTCAGAACTATAACATTTTTGAAGATTTAGCTGTTTCACCTTCAGCAATGTCAGCTTTGGAAGTGCTGCAATCATGTCCAGCACAGCGTAAGTTACTTTTGTCGGCTATAGGAGCTGTTGACGCTCAGGACTCGAACCTAATAATTTTTTATCTAGAAAATAGTACACCACACTTACCTCATCAAATGCCTTTCCAGATCCCAGTGATAGTAAAAAACAAACCTATTCATAGGACTGTGATTGATGAGGGAGCCTCAACGTGTATTATGTCGATACAGTGTTGGAGATCGCTTGGTTCTCCTTCGCTAAATCAATCCCCGACGATTCTAAAGGCCTTTGATGGCCGTGGGTTTCATCCTTTTGGCATTCTACAGGATTTACCTATAGGGGTAGAAGGAAAAACTGTTAATCTAGATGTGGAGGTGGTTGATGCCCCTCTAGATTACAACCTTCTCTTGGGTCGTAGTTGGTCTTACGCTATGACAGTTGTCGTTTCATCGGTCTTTCGGGTTATAAAGTTTCCTCATAATGTAAAGATCGTAACAATAGACCAGTTGGCTTACTTTTCATCCGACCCAGCCTCTTCTGAAAGCATTTAGCATGTCGGTAAAACGACTATCCCGTATAAGGATGTTGGAGTAGGACTAGTTAAAGATGTCGGTTTACTGGGAACTTTTCCTTTTCCTCCTATCAACGCATCATCTTCTTTTGAAACTATTCATATGATTTCGTCAGACACCATTGTTTATGATGATCCTTGGATCGTACGTTCTGAATCTGAGATAGACTCATTTGGTGATGTTATGCCTTTAAGTCCATATGAAATCGCGTATCAGGCCGTGCATTCGTTTTCCGACCCATCTTCAACCAAAATTGACTTAATGAATGTGGTCCATGAGGAATCACTTTTCACATCAAACTCGGATTCAACAATGTTTTCCGAACTTGTTCACTCTGATGAGCAAATTCATGAAATCCTATGTGTCGATGATTTACCATGGGAAGATCTTCATCACAAATCTTCGTTTTTACCCGAGAATGATAGTTTTGAAAATGATTTCTCATCAATTTTTACGACTGAATATGTCAAGGAACCTCAGAATCCAATGAAAAATCCTGATTTCGAGTTAAATTTGGGAAACATTTCTCGAACTATTCCTATTGATATTTCAATTAAGCCTGGAATTGTTGAAAACATTCATATAGGTGCCTCATGTACGGAAGATGATATTCAAATATATAAGGCCCTATTTCAAGAATTCCGCGACGTGTTTTCCTGGTCATATGAGGAAATGCCAGGAATTGACCCCGCAATTGTTGTTCATGAAATCAAGACTTACCCGGATGCTAAACCCGTCCGGCAACGTTTGCGTCAGATTCACCCGAGAAAAGTTGTTGCTATTAAAGCAGAAGTTGAAAAATTACTCAAAGCAGGTTTCATTTATCTGATTCCATTAACGGATTGGGTATCGAATATTGTTCTAGTTAACAAAAAGCAAGGGACAATAAGAATATGTATCGATTATAGGGACATTAATCAAGCCTGTCCAAAGGACAATTACCCAACTCCCTATATCGATCAAATCATTGATGATTGTGTAGGCAGCGAAATATTCTCCTTCATGGATGGTTTTTCCGGATACAATCAAATCAATATTCTACCTGCCGATCAACCAAAAACGGCTTTCATTTGTCCATGGGGGACATTTTCTTATTGCAAATTACCTTTTGGGCTCAAGAATGCCAGGGAAACTTTTCAAAGGGCCATGTCTTATGCATTTCATGACATCAAGCACATTGTGCAGCCCTATCTCGATGATTTGCCTTCTCATTCATTACATCGAGCTGATCATCTCATCCATTTACGAGCAATCTTTATGAGGTGTAGGCATTATCGGATTAGGTTGAATCCACACAAGTGTGTTTTCTGTATAGAAACGGGTCAGTTACTGGGGTTTTTTGTTTCGAAAGCCGGCATTCGCGTCGACCCCTCGAAGGTTGAAGCTATTGTCAAATTGCCTCCTCCTTCGAGTCTTCGCCAACTCCAAAGTTTGCAAGGGAAAGCAAACTTTTTACGACGATTCATTCCTAACTATGCCGAGGTTACAAAGGGTTTTACCCGGTTGCTGAAACAAAATACTCCATTCTATTGGGATGAGATAGCTCAGAAATCTTTTGATGCACTAAAACACGCGTTCACCCATGCACCGTTATTGCATCCTCCCAACTACAACCAGGACTACTTCTTGTATCTCGCCGCTTCCCATTCCACCATCAGAATGGTGTTAGTTCAGGAAGATGAATTCGGTACTGAACATGTGATATATTACCTTAGTCTCACTTTAAATCCAACTGAGCTAAAATACTCACGTGTGGAGAAATTGGCATTGGCAGCTATTCAAGCTGTCCAACATTTTCGTCATTACATTTTACTACGTAAAATTACAGTAATTTCTGTTTGCAACCCTATGATCTATATTTTGACCAAGAAATTGCTAGGGGGCAAGTACTCCAAATGGATTGTGATCCTGCAGGAGTTTGACTTGGAATTTGAAAAATCTAAGTCAAAGAAATCTTTAGTTTTTGCGGAGTTAATGTGTGACTTCCCGCGTGCTGACACGGAAATTGTGGTGGAGGAGCCCATTGCGGACGAATCCTTGTTTCTAATCAGCACTTTAGATCCATGGTATGGGGATATCATCTTTTATCTCCAGACCCAATCCTTTCGGCTAGAAATTTCAAGGTCAGAACATCAAAAAATACGATTCCAGTCCCAAAAATTCAGAATTATTGGAGATACTCTTTATCGCCATGTGGCGGACTCTGTTTTTCGACGTTGTTTAACTCACGAGAAAGCTGAAAGGGTTCTAAATGACTGTCACTCTGGAGCATGTGGCAGTCATATGTCTAGGTATGCCACAGCCCAAAAGATATTGCGCGCTGGCTACTTCTGGCCGTCTTTGTTTAAAGATTTTATTAACGCGGTCCGAAAATGCCACAACTGCCAAATTTTGATCGAAAGATGTGCGCTCCACCTGCTCCTCTCCACCCTATAATTGCCGTCGATCCATTTGCAAAATGGGGTATCGATTTTATTACATGTAACCCTCACTCGGTCGGGGGGCATGCGTATATCATCCTTGCGGTAGATTATTTTACCAAGTGGGCCGAGGCGATGCCTACATTTGAGGCAGATGGCAAAACAGCTGCAATTTTTGTGTTCAATCATATAATTGCTAGGTTTGGTGTTCTGCAAGCGATTATCACTGATCATGGGCGTTATTTTTGAAACGTTATGATGACTGAACTTACAGGCCAGCTTGGCTTGCGTCACGATAGTTCAACTCCTTATTATCCACAAGCTAATGGTCTGGTTGAATCCATCAACAAAGTTTTAGTCATCATGATTCGACGAATCATTGGGATTCATCAGTCGAATTGGCATAACATGCTATTTTCAGTGCTTTGGGCATATCGAACCTCAATAAAAACATCAACAGGGTTCACTCCTTTCCAACTAGTTTATGGTCTGGAAGTTGTGTTACCCATTGAATGCGAAATCCCGTCATTGCAAATGGCCATCGAGTTACTTCCAGCCACTTTTGAAGAGGAAAAATGTTTGTTATACTTGGCTCAATTAGATGAGAATCGACGTGATGCTGCATTAGCGATCAAAACTCATGCAAAACGTATTAAAGCTCAGTATGATCGAAATGTGACCCCTCGAAATTTTTCAGAAGGTGACCTAGCCTTATTGTACGATCAAGCTAATGATAAATTAGGCGCTGGAAAATTCGTTCCTATGTGGCATGGTCCCTATGTTTTCAAGCGAAAGCTAGCAAAAAGGGCCTATGATTTGGTAGACTTTGACGGGGACTCTTTAGGTAAACCCAGAAATGGTCTTTACCTAAAGAGGTATTATGCTTAAAAAAATGGGTATGGAGATTTTTAGTTAGGTTAGCTTTCTTTCTAGCTGGTGTGTTTTAGCTTAAAAAGTGTGCCTAGCTTAGAGAGTGTTTTTCGTCATTATTCCTGCTTATCTTGGTTTTACTCTTGATATTGCAGATGTCGATGCCTCTCCAAACATACATTGGTTTCGCTGATGGAGCTTGTCGTAATACATGGAACATTTCTTCCACACCTTGGGTTATCTATTCGCCCTTTGATGAGTTGGTATCTATGCATGGGGTAAGCCTCAGTCAAACAACGAACAACATTGCAGAGTATAGTGCAGTGATTGAGTTATTATCTGAACCTATTTCATTTGGGATTCGGAGTTTGATAGTGAGGTTAGATTCTGAACTCATTGTATTACAGCTTAATAGAGTATATGCCATTAGAAATCCAGTGTTATTGAGATTGTTTTTGAGAGTGCGTCTCTTGGAACGTGAATTTGATTATATTGAATATCAGCATATTCCAAGATCTTTAAATACATTAGCAGATGCAATCGCTTCTCGAATGTTAAGTAGACATTTGCAATAATCATACATGTAAATTTAAAAGCATTCCATAACATGTTTTACAAGATAAGCCGGTAATAGTGATATAGTATAATATAGGAGTGTGTCAAAATATACATCGTCCTCGATCATAGGTTGAAAAACACCTTATGATCGACAAAAATGATAAGTACAAAAAGCAAAAATGTCATATGTGTCTACAATAGGCGATCATCCTATCACTGGTGATGATCTCGATAAGAAACCACTGTACGGGCCACCTTACAAAGGAACCTCCTAAAAGGTCCTGGGACCCCAATCACATAGCGCTGTAGTCGACGAGGAATGTCATCTATGCCGGTCTCTGGAATGTCTCCTATCAAATGCTCTAGATGGCTCTCCAATTCGGCCAAGGTCTCTGCTGATTCGTCCTGTGGGGCTGGTGCCGCTACAGCTGGTTGTTTCCTCTCGTAAGGCCGGAGAGCGGCTGGTCACTGTGGACCCACATCTGCATTTGAAACTTTTACTATCAGTTTTCGGACAAGATATAAAAAAATAAAAAAAATTAAATAGGAAAATGTTGAAAATGATTTTACCTGAGTCATCCCATTGCTCTCCTGGTGGAAGAGCCATGTCTAGGTCACCGCAAAAATCTACCCCAGCATAAGGGAAGTCCTGAATAGCAAAAACCTAGTTTTCCAACCAATGGAAATACTCAGGTTTGAATCGAACGACCTCTGTCCCCTCGCAGGATGACGAGCCATAACTGCAACCCATCGCATCAGTTTGGGCTCTCGAGGAAGTCCAGCTCCAATAGTGAGGTGCTGCGGGACCAACATTGGGACCCTCTCTAGGCCAAAGCTCACAACTAAAGCACCATATCCAAAGGTCTTTAGTTGTCCGTTCTTGGCTCTGGTTAGTTGGCCTTTTACATTAGCCAACACAGCATCGCACCAGTTGAAGATGGTGCCTCGAAAGCAGTCAACTGCCATCCGCATCTGGGATCCAGTGGAAATATGTAGTGCAGCGCTCCCACAGAGCCTGGTAACAGTAAACGCAATCACCATGAGTTCAGGACGGGATATGGTTTTGATGTCTATCCCTTTGTCTCTAGTCTGGTTGTTGCAGAACTCTAGCCGGAGGCTATCGACAGACTGGCCACCTGGCCTAGTCCCAAATAGAGTCAAGTCTTCGCCTCTCTTAGGCAAACCAGTCAAAAAGTATATGTCTGTCGGCTCAATTTCGAGCTGGTGGCCACCAATGAAGAAGCACTGGTCCTGTATGCTCCACCTGTCTACCAGCCACTGCAAGAAGTCCACCTGGGCCCTCATGCCAGGTATGGCCCAGAATTTGTACAAGCCGCATGCCTTCAATGCATCGATCGAAGGTTGGTGATGTAATGTGGCAAGATCTATGTCCTCATGCTCCTGTTCTCACCAATCAAGCATGATGTATACTCTACATCCAACAAAAAGAGTTAGAATGTAAAAAATTGAATTGTTTGGGTAAATTTTGAGAAATTTAGGGTTAAAAACCCTTGCTACGGGGACCGCACCCTCTCTGTTAGAGACAGTGCATGGGTCTGCACCTTGCCTTCATGGCAGGTGTGGACCCCTGACTTTTTCCCCATTGAGAAAAAGTCGGGGTCCGCAGGTTACCTGTGTTGTGCCTGTGGGCCCCCGCGCACAGGTTTCTAGCCTAAAAACCCTCTAAAAAATGAAATAAAACCCTAAAAAACGACTTGAAATGGATGAAATTGAAGAGTAGGATGATGTGGATTACCTGGAGGAAACGACGCTCAATTACAACGAATGGATTTTCCGCAATCTTCACGAGAAGTTTCTGACCAAAAGCACTATTTTCTCACCCAAATCTCAAACGGTAAAAATGAATTGACGAAAGCCCTTTTTATAAGTTTTTTGAATAAATGAATTGTAAATTTGTTTATGTTTCACTTTAGAAAGGTAACTTTTGCAACATTTTTATCCATCTCAAACAGGTATGAGTAATGTTTGCATTTTTGTTTAGGATAACGGATTTTTCAGGCGAAATCGATCATTTTCGACGAAAAAACATTTAGAGTCACCTTTAAGCTCTTTTCTGACTCCTAAAACATGAAAAGATCGCCGAGTTTTTCTTTTTAAACTCGTTAAAACGGAACTAAAAAGACGGTCCACTTACAGCTCTTTTTCTGACCGTAAAAACATGAAAAGATTGTCAGATTTTTGTCGTTTCAAATTCGATATTGGTCATAAAATGACGTGTCGTTGATCGCTTTTTTACTTTTTCGGATCAGAGGCACTAATTACAAAAAGTACTCCTTGGTTGTAAAGATCAAGCGGTTCTCTCAAGTATTATTTTATACTTTTTCGGGCTTGGGAGACACAAATTTACGAAAAAGGTCAACCCTGGAGTCTTCTTAAGTTTTTTCAGACTCTCTAAAATTGAAAAACGCCAAGTTTCTCCTATACTGGACTCATTAAAGTTTAACAGTAAAGGACTTGTTCAATTACAAACAGGAACGGACCACTCCTTCTTAGGGTTCGAATTTAAACTAAGTTGGACTCATCCGAAGGATGAGCTTATAATCAAGCAATGTTATCCTCCTCAAGCTTGTCAAAAATAAAGAGGTACTTGCCAGAAACGGTGGGGAAAAGAGAGAAAAATGAGCCTGTTTGTCGTACTTTGTAACCACTCTTGAACACGACACTTTTATTCACCTAGGTTGGGAAATCCTTTGCCTAACAGTTGATCAAACCACATTTAAAGTCTTCAGCCGGTTTCTGGGTATTAACTTTGGGTCAATTGTCACCAAACCATCTGCTGTGTCGTTATGTGTTCAAGAGGTCAGTGCCAATAAGCCATTCATCTGCAAAATATCTATCATCCATCTTGACCATCCCTGGGTCAGTCCTTGCAACTAAATTTCTTCAACTTGATCTATGATTTCGTGTTGTGGGCTTGCCTACGATGGATCGCTTTCTATCGACTTCAGCTCATTATCTAGAAACATGATCTAGAAATCGTCAGTACCTTGGGATCTGCATGCCTCAATGGCAGGTTTCTCGCCTTCGACGATAGGTTGCATCATTGGCCTTCAATCAAAGGACTCCGTGACATGTTCGACATCAACACATCTATTCACATTTCATGGATTGTACTGAGTACTTTGAGAGCCATTGACATTACTGGTGGTTTCTCTCACACTTGTTAACAGTTTACATCATTGACTGGTAATCAAGTGGTTTCTACCATGTTCGACTCCAACACATTCATTCGCATGGATAGAATCGTACTGTTTCGGGAAGTAGAAATGAAGACCCTGGATCTAGTTTCCGCAATCCAGGCTGCGAGGAATTTTGTATTCATTATATTGTGGACTATTCATAAACAAATGGCTGCATCCATACTGTGTCTACATGTGTCTATACTTGTGATGTATTACAAGATCATTCCTATATCAGAGCAGTAGTTAGTTTTCTAGTCAGTTTTGATCTGAGTATGGGAATGCCTACCTCAGCGATGATATGATCTCATATATATATTTTTCATTGAATGTTTTTACAGGTTCCAACCGGGCTCTCCACAAGATGATCCTCGAAATGATAAAGTACTTCACTCTTCCTAAATGATAAATGAAATCCTCATCTACTACAAACTTCGCACTTTAGGGGGCAATCTGTTACACAAAATATCGTCACCATGACTATTTGCAGTTAGTATGGGTCTATCATCACTTGTATTGTCCTCCTAAGCAAGTCTCAGACCTCAGCTCTTCAAGTCAAGCTTTGAAAATGAGAGAAAGACATTGAAAATCAACAAAGCTCTGGTTCCGCACTTTCTCTCGCTGTTACCTGCGGTCCCGCACCCCCTGTTCACAATACCTGTGGACCTGCCCTCTCTGTCCCTAAAGGAGTGGGTGCGGACCCCTGTGAAAGTCAAAAAGGCACAAGTTGATTCTAAAAAACTCACTTTGGGTTAATTATAGATGATTCTAGAAGGAATTTTGACGTGGATTGTTCGCTCTTAGGTGGTTCATGCATCCCAAAAGAGAAGGAGCTAATCCCTTGATGAGAGGAGCTATCCCTTTGAAGGAGGACTTTATCACTTTGAAGGAGGACCTAGTAACTTCCCTCCATTGCACTATAAATTAAGGCATTAGGCTGGTTGCTGGAGAGGTTAGAAGCTGAACATTTTTGAGGGTAAATGCTGGTGGAATTGAGACTTCCTAGTTAAGCTTGAGAGGAGAGATCACATACCTTTTTGGCTTCATTGGGAAGGGAGTGAAACTTGTCAAAGTAGAGGAGACTTCTTGTTGGACCCTGGGAGGAGCTTGTACAGCATCAAGGCACAGGTTGTAAAGTTCTTCTTTGATTTGAATTAATACAATCAGATTCATTTTTCTCAACAAATTGTCTTATGTCATTTGTTTCATGAATTCCTTGATCATCATGTTAAGTATGCTTTATGATATTGGCTTTTCAGGTGCTATTTAATTTGTTTGATTGTTTGTGTTTGCAGATTCGCAACAAGGGAGCTCATTTGGATCAAAGGAGCGAGGCTTCCACAAACTTGCATTGGACCCAAGGTAGGCCTAAAACAC
Organism: Pinus tabuliformis; assembly: GCA_031772625.1. NCBI lineage: Eukaryota > Viridiplantae > Streptophyta > Pinopsida > Pinales > Pinaceae > Pinus > Pinus tabuliformis. Next base: position 671,628,430 of record CM062814.1, read on the forward strand.
TTGTTTGCCTTTGTTTATAATTGCATATTTAGAGAAAGATAGTTTTTGATTGGCTTGCTTGTCACTAGATATTGTTAGATTCTAGGAAGGTCTATCTTGTCCGCAAGATCGACTCATTTTATGTGACACTTTGTATCGGTCCTGTCGCTCCTTCCCATACTTAACACGCTTGAGAAGTACCTATAAACATTAACAGAAGACAAAGAACCAATAAAAGCAAAAGATCTATTGATTACAAGTAAATAAAATCAGATACATTCACACATATAATCATCACATATCAAGATAAGCATATGGAAAAAGGTGTAAATACTTTATTGAATAGAAAGAAGAATTACAACCATGAAGCCTGATTCGAAGTCACTCCTCCAGCTTTTGTTCCATCTACATCACATCATAAGTATGACATTCCGGCAGCATAACGACACTTACAATAGTCTCAATTCTCAAACTAACATTATCTCCTTACAATTCATCAAAGTCCAACCCTTTATCACTTAGATGAGTGCTCAATTTATAGGAATATGGAGGAGGTTTTGTCATCAATGAGGGTATTGAATGGCCTTCCATGCTTAGAATTAGTTCCATGGAGGAAGGGATGAGAGGATAGAAGGTATCTTAACTCATTCCTCATCCATTTTCGAGCTCATAGGAGATGATAAGTGTGGGAATCTTCTAAAAGGCTCCAAAAGATAAGAATATTCCTCAAACCCTATGTGAATTTCGCTCAAACTCGCCCAGTGTAGGTCAGAGAGGGCATAAGTTCTCTGTAGAGCACCTTGGCATGGACTTAACTACTCTATAGCGCACCCTTGCATGGGCCTACCTGTGATGGTCCCTCTAGAGGTTATTTCAAGATGTCTTCAGGCCATGAAACTGTCTGGGAAGGAGGCATTCAAAAGGTTAACTTGTTTAGGGCATGTAGCAACTGAAATTAGGGTTTGATGAGCCCTAAAACACTAATCTGGATTATGGGAGTGATGTGCCCTAAAACACTAATCTGGATGATGGGAGTGATGTGCCCAAATGGATCTGTAACAGCTTCCCCCTAAAGCATTAAGTCGAAAATAATAATGTTGAGTGATACGCTTTACGATGTGATGAGGAGGTTCTGAAGTGGTTGGTGACCTGCATCGATTACAATACATGATATTTTTATTTTTTCTCATGAATTGCTGAGGGAATTCATACCCATGCTCAGCATATAAACATTCATTACAAGTACATAGACATTCGTCTACAGATATAGACCCATGATTGGAATGACCATCAATGTAACGCCATTGTATGGATGATTTAGTACATTTCCTGAAATTGCAGCCCGAATGGATGAAACTAGATCCAGGGTCTTCTATATCATTCAATTGTTGGCTCAAGTACGAGTCTAACCATGTGAATATGTGATCTGAATTCGAACATGGGAATACATTTTCTGGTTACCAGCCAATGATGTAAGTCGTTAATAGATGCGAGAGAAATCACCAATAATGATAATGATCCTCAAGGTACTTTTACATTCTATATGGTGTGAATGGATGTTTTGATGTTGAACACCATACAAAGTCTTTCAGTCGAAGGTCAGTGATGTCAACCTATTGCCGGAAGCGAGAAACCTATTATTGATGCATGCAATCCTCAAGGTACTGGAAGGGTGTTTCTAAGTCAACTTCTTGGATAATGTGCTAATGTCAACAAGAAGCGGCTCATCGCAGGAGGGCCTTGATGTATCCCACATCAATGACACAAAACGAGTGTATTGATTTTGGAGACGGAATTCATCTGATGACATAAGGTTCAAGAATGGCGTCATGAAAATGAAGGTTTATGGTATTGCAAATGATGAATTTTAACTAAATGACTTCTCTTGAACATGTCGGCGACACTGAAATGAATTGGTAGCATTGACCCAAAACAAAATGATGGATGGTATGATAAACCAAAGGTATGATAACCATCAAGCTGATAACCCAACCCAAATAGTCATGGTGATGAAGTGAAAGTGTCATGTTCAAGAGTGACCTGCTACCAAAAGTGGTTTACCCCTTTTTCCATTTTCCCTAGTCATTGCTGACCAGTACCTCTTTATTTTTATCAATCTTTAGGAGGATAACATATGCTTGTTGTATAATTCCACCCTTTGGGTGAATCCATCGGTATGTGATGTTTTAACGAGTCTAACGAAGATGAAACTCAGTCTTGTCATGATCGAGAAGTTTGTTGCTATTTGATTTTTTAATGAGTTTAATGACAAAGATAACTCAGTCCTTTTCATGTTTAGAGAGTTTGAAAAGGGACAAAAAGAAAAATCCAGAAGTTCTTTTCGTAGATTTGTCTCTCAAGCTCAAAAAAGCGTAAAACAATACGAGAGAGAACCTATTGACAATGTTCGGTCAACGTATTCCTTTTTCGTAAATAATCTATATCAGCATGAAAAGGGGTTAAACTTATACTGAGTAGATGTCATTTCCAATCCATTAATGAGCTGAAAAGGACAAGCGCTCAACAATCTTTTCATATTTAGAGAGTCTGAAAATAGCTTAAAGAGGACTCCAAGGGGGTTTCTTTTTCGATGTTTAACAAAGCTCGAAAAAGAGATAAAAGTATGATCTGTGGTCGAAGATACAATTTACAATCGAGCACGTCAAATTATATAAGTCGACTGTAAAACCTACTCAAAACACCACCAAATGGATTAAACATACCTGTTTCATGAGTAAAAATAGGTAAATACTAAATTTTATTTGATTAATGAACATGAAATAAACATAAAACAAGTATTTACCATGTCATTTTTACCATTTGATATTTACCATCCAATTTTGTGCTCCGGTCTAGTTTTTTACCTCAAACTTTAGTAGTTGATTGCGAGAGATTCTGTGGACCATTTCTCGTGTTATCCAGACTAGGTAGGAGATCTACCCCTCCTCTTTCTTTTCATGTCATTCTTTTTTTGTTTCATGCAAGTTTTGGGGTTTTTTGGGGCCTCTAGGGTTAAAATTTTTCACCGTAGGATGAGCCCAGTCTTGCATGTCGAAAACTACACTGAAGAGCACCTAGATAGAAGGTTGCCTGCTCTGTAGTGCACTGTCTCCTTGCCTGGGCTATGCTGGGCGAGTTTCCCAAACTTGTTTCACCTGTTTGCTCCAAAATTTGTCCTATTTTTTGCATGGAAAGGATCCTAATTAAGCTTATGTTTTGATTTCAAGATTTCATCGGATCAGAATGACTATTACTTGACGAGAAAGAGAGCATGAAGAAAAAGACATGATTTCCCTAAATAATCTAGGTATAGTTGAGGCCCTCAAACACTGTGGGTTGCTCAAATACTTCAGGTTGTCCGAAATGAGGCAACAAATAGAACTATTTCAGTTCCTAGTTCATGCATGGGATCCGACAAATCAAGATTTTCACATAGGGGACAAAATGGTCCCTATTATGATCGACGATGTTTAGTTTCTTACCGGGCTGTCGAGGCGAGGTGCCCCCATCTCACTTTCAGGATTTTCCCATGGAGGTGAATCAATGAGGGATTACATTCGACAGTTTTGTCAGCCAGGTACACAACCTAGCAAGGATGGGAAAATAAACATCAGGGATGTAAGTGATTTGCCTTTGAGAACTATCCTTTTCACTATCACAAAGTTGGCTGGCAGTGTGACACTTCATCTGGCGAACAGATCATATATGCAGTATGCACTAGAGTGTCTTGAGCCAAAAGTATTCAACTGGTGTGAGGTCATGCTTTCTTCACTGAAAGAACAACTGACAAAGGTAAAAAGTGGTAAGACAAAGAATTTTAGCTATGGTTTGATCTTAATCGCTTTTTCCTTAGAAAGAATTCCATTGATGCAACCACAGCATGTAACACTGGGTGTAGCTGGTCCTAGAGATCCATGGATGCAGAGGTGGGTCGAATTGATGGCTAGACATGTGGGTCAGTCAACAATCATTTTTTCCACTGCATTCTTCAGTTGGCTCGATTGACAACACATTGTCATCGAGGAGCATCCATACTCAGGGATGGATTTTTGTGGAGATCCAGATTTGATTTTACTAGTGGGCGCTCAATGGGGTGCTATAGGTAAATTGTTTGACTAAGTGTTTTTGATTTTTTAAGTTTCTACATCTTTTTGTTTTTTGATGTTCCAAGACTAAACTAAAATTGTTCTCATGCATGCAGATGTGGGTACTGTTTGACCTTTGAGGCACCAACAGGAAGTAGGTGAGCCAGCGCGGAGAAACATTGGGAGAGCGGTTCTCCAGGATTTGGATTTGGCCAAGACCTTGGCAGAGTTGCAGGATCATGTGGAGGGATTAACCCTTGGTATTCAGATTTCCAAATTGAAGAGTTACCAATGAGGCGGTAACGCCATACTATTGGTGTTCTGAGCTATTGGATGCAGCTCTTACGCACGATAGCTCAGGTTGTGACCTGTTATCATGAGCATCACTAGGTCTACTTAGGATGTTTTTGCATGCATTTTGAGTTTTTAGGTTAGATGACCAAACATGTCTTGGACACAAATTTTGTAAAAACTTTTAAAACATCTATCTATTTTTACTTTCAAAGTTTTTATATGTATGGCTATATGCAATCCTATTCAACTAATGATGTGAATTGAAAATTTACTTTTACATGTGTCACAAATGTCTGTTTAACACATAATTCGCTAATGAGTTGGTTAATGTGTTAAAGTTTCTAGAAATATGTTGATATTGAATGTACTCAAAATGTGTTTCCAAAATATGAACTCTAAGGAACATATGAAGAATTGTTGGATTTCGGACAGTATAAATGTTTGTTAGTTGTGTTACAATGAGTTGTGAATCCAGCCTAATGATGATTCGGCGGATGCCAAGTGAAATGGCATCAGATAGAAGTTCGATAAATGTGCTATACTTAGCGATATTTTTCGCCGATCGAGCGATACAAATCCATTGAAAACTCACTAACTTGCCACTTGGAGCGAAATGGCCCATGCTACAGAATATAGGTTTTACGTACTACAACTAGCACCATCGACATAACCAACAAATGGCTCCAAAGGTTCCGAAATCTACAAAAAATGCAAAGCAGATTACTTAAGCACATAAGAACTCTAAAAGACACACTGACACACACACATGCAATTAAAGTGTATATACAGTGATTTTTACTACACTCAATTAAGCATAGTAACATTTGAGATACAGCCCATTTCGGGGCTATGACAATGGAATTCCATCATAATCCACCAACTCATAGGCACCTTTTTCCAAAACAAACTTGACAATATAAAGACCCATCCAAAGCGGTTCAAATTTCCCTGCTCCAAGTTTATTAGCTTCTTGATCGTAAAGCAAGACTAGGTCTCCTTCTGAGAAAACGCGAGGCTTGACATTTCTATCATACTACACCTTGATTTGTTTCTTATATGCTTTGTTATCCAATGCAGCTTCATGACAGGTTTCATCCAGATGGATAAGTTCCAAGAACTACTCTTCTTCTTCAGAAGTGTTGGGTAACAGGTCAATCGTGAGTTTGAGAGATGAAATTTCACATTGTATCGGCAAAATTGCCTCTAGACTGTACACCAATTGAAAGGGTGTGAATCCAGTTGCATTTCTCACCGAGGTTCAATATGCCCACAAGGCAGAGTACAGGATTAAATGCCAGTTTCTTTTATGAACCCCTATCATTCTTTGAAGCATTCGCTTCAGGACTTTGTTGATGGCCTCAACTTGTCCATTAGCTTGCGGGTAATACGGAGTATAACTATCATGCGAAATTCCTAACTTGGCAATTAACTCACTCATCATGTGATTGCGAAAATGCGATCCATGATCTGTAACTATAGCCTGTGGTACACCAAACCAGGCAACCATGTGGTTTAAAAAGAAAAGAGCAGCTGTTTCGCCACTATTGTTCAATGTTGGCATCACCTCGACCCATTTGGTAAAATAGTCAACAACGACTATAATGTACCCATGCCCCCCAGCCGAGGTGGGGTTACATGTCATGAAGTTAATTGCCCATTTGGAAAATGCCCCAACAGTGACGATAGGATGCAATGGTGCAGGTGGTAATCTAGCTTTACAGTCATATATCTGGCATGCGTGATAGCTTCTGACAGCAATTATGCAATCTTTGAATATACTATGCCAGAAGTAACCAACACAAAGAATTCTCTACACGGTAGCATAACCAGATAAGTGTCCACCACAAGCACGTAAATGGAAATCATTCAAAATTTTCTCGGCTTCCTCATCAGTGAGACACCTTCGTAAAATCGTATCAACACCACGATGGTAAAGAGTGTCGCCAACGATCATATAATATTTGGCTTGGTAGCGGATACATCGTTGTTGCGAGCAACAGGTATCTGGCCAAAAAGTTTCGGTCTAGAGATAAATCAGTATATATCCATACCATGTGTCAGATGAAAAAATCAGGAACAGAGACTCATCCAGAATTGATGGTTCTGATGTTGAATCAATGATATTCGAGGGAAGATCACAAATTAGCTCGGTGAAAACTAGATATTTCTTTGATTTGGACTTGATGAATTCAAGATCAAACTCTTGCAAAATGACTATCCATTTTGAGTATTTCCCCCCAACAATTGACATCACAAAATATATGCCATAGGGTTGCAATTCGAAATGACAGTGGTCTTTCGGAGCAGGATATAGTGGTGAAATCTCTGTAAAGCTTGAACAGCTGCCAAAGCTAGTTTCTTGACATAAGAGTACTTAATTTTTGTATCATTGAGATTGCGGCTCAAATAATATATCGAATGTTCAATCCCATCTTCCTCTTGTACTAAAACCATTCGAATGGTTGTATCTGCAGTGACGAGATACAGGAAGTAGTTGTTTCGATAATTCGTGGAATACATTAATGAGGCCCTAATCAACGAATCTTTAAGAGCATCAAAGGAAGCTTGCGCAACCTAATGCCAATGGAAGGGTATCCCCTTTTTCAATAAATGAGTAAATCCTTTAGCCATTTCAGCATAATTGGGAATGAACCTCCTCAGAAAGTTAGCCTTCCCTTGGAGCCTTTGTAACTATAGTAGATTTGAAGATGGAGGCAAATCAAGGATTGCCTGAACCTTAAGTGGATCGAGTCAAATTCCCTCCTTAGACACTACAAAACCAAGCAAATGACCAGAACCAACAAAAAACACACATTTGTGTGGATTGAGTCATATTTTGTAGTGGTGGCACCGTAAAAATATAGCTCTCAAATGCTGCGGGTGATCAGTCTGCTTTCGTGAATGAGACGGCAAATCATCAAGGTAAGGTTGAAAAATATGTTTGATGTCATGGAAGGCATAATTCATTGCCCTCTGAAATGTTGCCCCTACATTCTTCAAACCAAAAGGGAGTTTCCTATAGGCGAATGTGCCCCATGGACAAATAAAAGTAGTTTTAGATTGGTCCTCTGGGCAAATATTGATCTAATTATAGCCAGAAAATCCATCCATAAATGAAAATATTTCGCATCTAGCACATTCATCAATTATCTGTTCGATAAAGGGAGTAGGATAATTGTCTTTTGGAAAAGCCTGATTAACATCCCTATAATCAACGCACACTCATATTGTCCCTTGTTTCTTCATGACAGGAACAATATTTGAAACCCAGTCAGTAAGGGGAACAGGGTAAATGAAACCAGCATGCAAAAGTTTTTCAACTTCTTCCTTAATGGAAGCAACCTTCTTTGGATGAATGGGTCGGAGGCGCTGTCGTACTGGTTTGACATCAGGATACATTTTGATTTCATGTTCAACTATACTAGAGTCAATTCTTGGCATCTCCTCGTATGACCATGCAAATATATCTTGAAATTCACGAAAGAGAGCACGGTAAATATCAAGTTCTGATGGAGAACAAGATTTTCCAACATGAATGTTTTCTACAACATTAGGTTTGGTTGAAATATTTATAGAAATGGTTTCTTCAATATTTGACAAGTTTCGCTCGGAATCTACTGTATCTATGAAAATGGAATTCGAAAGGAAATCAACAACTGAAGGATGATTAAGTTCATTTGAATAATCTTCAATGTGATTTGGAAGATGGGAATGATGATGATAATCCTCCCATGGTTCTCCTTCCATCATCATTGATTGGACGAAACATATACATGAAAAAGGATCAGAAGAAGTACCAAATTCTAATGAACGATCTACCCATACAATTGACGAAAATGGATTTGGGTTCACCGCACAAGATAGAAAAATTGATTGCTATGCAAGTTCAATAGGGCTTAGTGACATGATTTCATTATTACTATCAACTTCAAAACTATTGGTAATCCTCCTTAAGTCAGATGAAGTGGAAGATATCATGTTGCAAGTCTCAACTTTTGCCACTTCCGCCAAATTTGATGGTGGTGGTAGTGAAAAAGTACCCATTAGGGAAGAGTCTTTAAAGAGACCTACACCAATGTTTTGGAGAGATAGCGGGGGTCCGTGTACCAACAGAATGCTTCCAGTAACCTGTGAACTAGAGGCGAAGAATGCGAGTTGGTCGATAACTGTGATTCCACCTTTATGAGGAAATGCAATCATACGAAAGTATGTTGAAACCACAGCAGCCATGGCATAAACCCATGGTCTTCCTAGTAAAATGTTGTAGTCGAGGGGTCCGTCAACTACCTCAACTTCAACCGTTACCGTTTTGCCTCCTAGTTCGATTTGCAGATTACTCAATATTCCACAAGGCGTATATGTGCGACCGTCAAAAGCTTTTAATGTTGTTGGTGAATGTGACAAAGGCGATGAGCCAAGTGTTTTTCAACATCTCATAGACATTATACAAGTAGATTCCCCCTCGTCAATAATGGTTCGATGAACAAGTTTATTCAAGGCATTTACCTGAATCAGAAATGCTAATTATGCTAGTAACTATGGTGTATGACCCGCATGGTTGAAAACCACAAGATTGGAATCAGTTGGATCAATTCCACCAATTGCTGACAACAAAGCCTACTTTTGGAAGGGACAGTTTTGAAGTACCTCGAGTGTAGACATAGCAGAAGGTGACTTAGCCAAATCTTCTACTATGTTATAATTTTGTGCAGCTCAAGCTCGAGGGTTAAATGTCGATTTGTGTACAACTCCCTTAGGTGGTTTTATTGTTAACTCTGGTGCAATAGGTCATGTAATAGGATCATTCGAAGTTGTAGTCAAAGGATTAGGTCGATCAGCCTTATTATTCAACAACGACAACTGATTTCCATAATTTTTACTTCATGTTGACACCAAAACATCATCTTTCTACTTAGAGGCAAATAGCATAAGCACTTGGGAAGTGGAAGCTTGGTCTGTAGCAACCATATTTGTCTCCAATTTTAGAAAAGGATCAGTCAATACTATAGATGTATTAGAAGTCTTTAGAATTTTTTAGGCTTTAGAGCGGTGTGGAAAATCTTGTGTAAAATGCTCATCATTACAAATCAAACACGGGTAACGAGGTTTCTTAGCTGAATGGTGAGTGCCAATATTGCAACAAGGATGCTGCAACTCCTGGGCTACCAACTTTACTTATCAACTGGGGGTTCATACAAACTTGGAGGTGACAGTGCTATATTCACAAGTAGAAGTGAAGGTCCTACCTGTTGTCATTGTTCATCTGGCGAGAGACCCCGGGGGTTCCAAGCCAGACTTCTATAGGGTCAGAAGAAGCTTGATTCTTTGATGGAATAAGAGAAAATATATTCTAAGAGATCTACTGTACTATAGTAATGAAGAAAACAACATGTAATGCTAAATCACACCATATCCTAATTAACCATTTAAACAGCTATGCTAAATAGAATTGCTAAATCAACACTAACCTAATGTTTCTATCTAAGTCACAGAAGTAACGAGCATCAAACCAAACTATTGTGTAAGCAAGGAAACTAAAATAAGTCTATTTTCACTTTTTTTGGTTTCTTTTGGTAAAATCAAGCATGCAAGTTAATTGTTCTTTTAGACGTGACAGGTGGATGGAAGGTGGTTGAGGATGGCTAGAAGGAGTATTGCGATGATTGGACAATGTTGGAGTCTGACTGAATAACCAAATATAAGCTCAGGAGTGGCAACGTTTAAAGAATACGTAGAACAAAGTTCAGGAAGGAGTCAAGCGGAAGAGTAATCGAAGATTGAAATCAGTGGAAGGGAGATGTAATGAAGCAACAGTGCAAAGGAACCGTTGGATTAGTCGGGAACAATATTAACGGGAGATGAGCGGTGGAGATCTTATCGCAGGAGATTAGATGAATAGATGGATGAACAGGATTAACGGGAGATGAATGGCAGAGATCTTATCACAGGGGATTAAGTGAATAGATGGATGGATCGATCAACGAATAGGATTAACGAAAGATGAATGGCGGAGATCTTATCGCAAGGGATTAAGTGAATAGATGGATGGATTGATCAACGAACATGATTAACGAAAGATGAGTAGCAGAGACCTTATCGCGGAGATTAAGTGAATAGATGGATGGACCACATCAAGTCACGTGTCAGCAGAAGGGGGAAAACGTGTGGAATGATGGAGCGGTCTTTGTAGGTGGTAAGTAGTTTCTCGCACACCCTCAAAGCTGTAAGTGGAATTCCTAAATTTTACGCGATTAGCTTAAATGAGTGACACGTAGCACGAGAAAACCACTTTTCTCGCGTGCCCTCTGTCAGGTATCGATTGTGCAATAATTCACATGAGATTGCGCGATAGTTGTTGGATCATGCAGGATTGATTAACGATGGAGATAGACCAAGCTAGTTGGTAAGCAGGTGATGTGATAGCCGTTGGATCAAGCAAAATAGATCGATGATGGAGATTTGGAGCGTCTAAAGTCAAACGTTGAAATGAATATAGGTGGTAAGCAGTATCTCACGCACCCTAAGAGCTGTAAGTGGAATTCCTAAATTTCATGCGATTAGCCTAAGTGATTGACATGTAGCATGGGAAAACCACTTTTCTCGCGTGCTCTCGGTCGGATATCGATCGTGCATGAATTCATGCGAGATTGAGCGATAGCCGATGGATCAAGAAAAACATATCAACAGTGGAGATTTGGAGCACCTAAAGTCAAACGTTGAAATGAATATGCGACACGCGGTTGATGGCGATTGGTCAGGTTTGTTGTGGATCGAACGATAAGGAAATCTACGGGTATAATCTGATTAAGACGTGATTTATTAGCTTCCACGTCTATTATTCATGAAGAAAGTGTTGAAGGAAATGAGAATACAAGTGAGATTTTATTATAGAAAGAGAGTGATGGAAAAAGATAACGATGAAATGAACCAGGTACTGAATCAAGACTACAAACTCAAAATCTCATGAAAAAACTAGAAATATGTGTTTTTGATGTTGCTGAAGGGTCTCTTCCTCAAGTCATGGTCTGAGAGGGAGGAGGTGAGGATGAGACACCTGCTGACAACCTTATGGTGATCTTTTTCTCCTTGCTAACCTGCTAATTGAAAGAAGGCACAAATGGAAGAAAACTAAAACATAACCAATCTACGCTACACTGTTGTAATGGAAATGAATCTACTTAAGAAAATGAACGATTAAACCATGAATCTATGCGCTACACTGCTATAATGGAAATGTAGCTACTTAAGAAAATGAACGGTTAAACCATGAATCTATGCTAGCATACATGTACAATAAAGAGGAGCCTTAGCTGCTAAGGTTGGGCCCTAACCCAAGAGCTTCATCCCTCTAACTTAACTCAGTGCTGGCTCAAAACAAAACTCATTCTTATTATCAAAACAATGGATTACATCAAAAACTATCACAAGTCTTGCAACTCGAAAATAAAGTATAGTTTTACAATCAAAAGGATGAATCCTACTGAGGTCCTAGGCCTCTCTACTTATACGTCTGAAGTCTCCAACGACTTCCTTAAAATTAGGAAGGTTCGGCTCCCAAACTCGAGATAAATTGGTTCTTTGAATTTCACTTGCTTGGTTGCCTTCTAGTCCTCATGATTTGGCTGTTTGCACTCCGAGCTAATGGACGAATATTCGAATGGGGGGTAGTAGATGAGGAGGATTTACCTCCTATAATTCCTCTCCCTTGTCCCATTCGAGTTTTAACCAAGGTCTTTGCCAAAATTCCTTGCTTTTATCTTTTAATCCTGCATTAAATGCACATTAGACCACAAAGCAAAATATCCAACTCTAACTCATCTCATAAACAAAATATAATCAAAAGTATGCAATAAGTTGTGAGACTATTTGGTTTGACTAAGCTAGGGGGTGAATTAAGGCCCATATAATTACCTAATGATGAGGCTCATCATCACCCCCGTACTGAAAGTTTTTCTCATCCTCTGAGCAACTTAGTCAATGTCCATGTCCTTCATGGCTCTGGTAGCCTCTCTGACATCCCATTCCTTTGTTGTGGTATCATCTTGTTGTTCATAGAATCCTTCTTACCTTTCTACTTCTTCCCACTACCTATTTTCCTCTTCTTCTTTTCTCCTTTCTAGCATCCCTAGGAGTAGTTGTAGACTGAGTTTTAGGCCTATCCAATTGACCTTCAACTTTTGCATTCATTTCTTATACATAGATGTCCTATTGAGTGCCTCTCTCAACCTTTGACGGGAATGATATTCTCTGATCTTCAAGCTATGTGGCAGTGTGTTCCATCTCATTAAGCAGGCATGTTTATTATCATCTCCTAGCAGCCTAAACATATCCTCAAAATGTGAAATTTCTTTCTCATGGGTAGCAAGATATCTAGGTGCCAGCTAAGGATCATTTGCAATTAGATTATGGTTGGGATTTGATTGTTCAGCTCTGATGAAAAGAGGTTGATTTTGCTCTCTGACCAATATTATTTTCATCTCTGCAGCCCTTAACTCTTCATGGTTCATCCATGATGCCAAAGCCATTAATTGTAGATCTCCTTGCTCAGGATTAGGATCCCAAACATTCATGTCTGTGAGGGCCATGTTGTGCAAGTAAAACTCAGCCATTTTGGCCCTATCCTCTAGTGTACTTTGATCACAAAAATCAATAAACTGCCTGTAGTCCTGAAATGGCATGGTGCCCCTTTGTGTTAGTGTTTCAATCTAAAATTGAAACCATTGTTCTCTGAGGTAAAGAGCATAGGATTTAGCTAGCATCCTACACTGGATGGCCTCCAAGGAGAGGTTGGCTATACATGCTAGTTGGTTTTCCCTTTCTTGCAGCGGTCCTCATAGCCATGCATTTTCCCTCTCAATTTGATCTCTCATTATTGCTTCTCTATCCCTTAAGCCACTTATCTCTTTGCCCATTTCCTTGAGCTTCTCTTCCATGTGCCCAATGTCTTCCTCTTTTGTTTCTTGCTGCTCCCCTACCTTGCTTTCCAATTTCTATGCTTCCTGTAGTTTTTGTTGTGGATCTTGTAGGATGGCCTTACCCTTTAAGGAAGTTGATTTGGTACTAGGCCTCTAGAGACACCCTAGGTGACTCCTCCTTGTGTTCTTCCCCTTCTGTTTCAATGCCTTCTTCCTCTTGTTGTTCTTTCTCATCTCCATCAGTTTCTTCCTTCGTTTCCTCCTTTGTTTCAGCATCATCCTCCTTCTCTTCTCCTCCTTCTTCTTCTACTTCATCATGTTCCTCTGTGTTAGTTTCTTCTTCATCCATCGTATCCCCATCTAGCTCTGTATCTTCTTCTCCTTGTTTTTCCTCCTCACTCACAGAAGGACTAACATCATAGGTGAGGGTTTTTATGTCATCCTCTACTGGTAAGTCTCTAAATACTAACCATGTTATAGGGATCCTGATGTTTTGGAGGGAATCCTTAATGAGGATCCTGATCAACCCATGGTGAGCCAATTGCTGGGAACTCCCTTCCTTTACTTTGTTGCTGGAGTCTATGGGTGATTGCATCAAGAAATAGGGCATGCTGAGTCTTTGGTGAACTATTGTTTCTACCCCAAATCTTAATTCTACAATCATCCTAAAATGGTAGCCATAAACAACACTGTATCTACCCTCACATGAGATATATTTTATGAGTTGGTAACCTACCTCACTCCATGGATATGGCAGACTGTCCCTCCTTACTCCATTTTTATCCTCTGTGGGTTCTTCACCTTCTAAAAAGAATTTCCTTTTTACCACCTGACTGTCTGCTTTGTCTTCTTTTCTCCATGGAATTCTTAGGGGAAGTGTGGTGACCCTACTAATGAGCTGTGGGGTGAGATCTACAGTGATCCCTCTAACTATAACAGTGGCATGGATTCTGCTGTGTGGAGTGAGGGAATGAGCAAATTCTTGAGCCACCTCATCATCATACCTTGTGAATTTTTTGAAAAACCCCATCCAATGGTGTCTTATAAAAATTTCAAGCACTTGGGGGTGTTGTTGTATCCTCACAGTGTTTGTGGGTTCTCTCCTATTAAACCCTCCTATCATCTTGCTTGTGAGACTTGAGGAGGAAATGAGAGGTTTGACAAAAGAATTTTAAATTTAGGAGAAAACATAATTTGTTGTGTATGTAATTCACCTCCCACAGTTGTTATATCCACTAGCTTTTAGAGCATTTCTAGTTCATTTGCTTGTAAATGGGGATGGATTTTTAGATCCTACCTCTTTAGAAAGGTGGCAGTGGACAATTCTCATGATATTCCCTCTTGAACCCCTCGCTACCTATCCTATAGACTGCCTCTGTAGGAATTCCTATGCATGCTCCTGTAGAAATTCTCTTGCAAAACGATGGATCCTTGCTTCCAGTGGGTGGCCAAAGTTATGAGAGCGACTTGAGTGAGGGAGTTTCAAGGAGGTGGAACTCACGAATGCATACAAATGATGTTTTGTTTCCCTTTATGGCTTTTCAGGGTGAGGTTCCTCGTAATCAGATCCCACCTCGTAGATCCGTAGTTAACCACTTCTTGTCCTACTCCTCCTCTGTCTTTGAGTTGACTGCAGCCACGTGTGAGAGGACACCTAGTTTTGTATGTGATGACCGAATGAAGGTGGCCAAGTTAACTAACCACCTTTTCACTTATAAACCAACTACCTCATGACTCTTACAACTTTTGATCAAATGATGCATATGAGTGAGTGAGCAGGATACTTACTTGTGGTCTTGATGCCATGCTGCAGTTGTCGAAGATTAGAGGTTTTACATTGTTTATTTGTTGCATGGTCATTCTTCTTCCTCCTCTACTATCTGTTGTCTGTTGTCTATCGTCTGGAGCTCCTGGATCATCCTAGTGAAGACCTGTAGCTGATGATTGATATTCTCTAGGAAAGGCTACTACAGGACCTAACCAGCCTACCATTCACCCTCAGATTACTTCCTGTAGGTTTTTGGGGGATCCTGTAGAAAACATAGTCTTCACCTAAATTGAAGCAATGAAGTGAAAAAACAATGGAATTGATGGAATGATGCATGGTAAGCAGTGGAGGAGATGGATATGTGTGAGGCAAGGTTCCCTTTGGATCCTCTTTTTGCTCCTTGACTGTCTTTTTCGTCCACCTGCAAATAACGATTACATATTTTTATCTCTTTTTTCCTTTATTTTTTTTTTTATTTTTGAAAAACACCTACGCTGCCTCAGAGAGGTTTTTACCCTAGATGTTTGCCCTAGCTGCGTCAAGGAATGTTTTCACCCAGGGATCTTCTTATTCTTCTTTCTATTTTTTTCTCATCCTTGGGCCGCCTCACGAGGTTTTCAACCCAAAGATGGGACTCAAGCACCTCATGGAGGTTTTCACTTGAGTCCTTATTCTTTTTTCTTTTCTTTTTTTTTTAGTGACCTGATGAGGGAGGAGCTGGAACTTGCTCCACCATCATCACTATTTTATTGATATTGTCAATGAACTCTTGCTTTGATAAAGGCCTCTTGTACATTTTCAATCGGTGTCCATTAACAAGCAATGGAATGGCTTCTTCATCTATAGTTTTGATTTGCACTGAACCATTATCATGGCATCTTTCCACCACATAAGGTCTGAGCCATCTTGTAATTTTCTTGCCCTTGAGGTCTTTATACCTAGAATCATATAAAAATTCCCAATCGCCCTCTTGAAATTGCTTCTCCTTAATATGTCTATCATGCCAGATCTTCCTCTAAAGATGAATTATCTCTATATGTAGGAGGGCTTGCATTTTGAATTCATCCAAGCCATTCAAATGAAACAATATTTCTTTCTATGCATGACTGAGATCCAAATCTAGTTGTGCTGCCATACTTAATGTGTTATATTCAAACTCAATGGATAGCAAAGCCTTTTTCCCATAGACCAGCTCATAGGGTGTAAATCCAATGGTGGTCTTCCATGTTGTATTATAGGCCCAGGTGGCCTCAACTAGTCTCTCTGCCCAATCCTTCCTGCTACTGCTTACTACCTTGGTTAAGATGCTCTCCAGTGCCCTGTTGGTCACCTCCACTTGCCCATTAGCTTGTGGATGATAAGGAGTGGAGGTCCTATGCTTGATTTTGTTATGGCTTAGCAGTTCTTCAATCATGTTGGAGGTAAAATGGTTGCCTTGGTCCATGACTAGCTCTCTAGGGTACCCAAATTTGTAGAATACATTCTCCCTTAGGAACTCAGCCACCTTCTCTTCTGTTGTTGCCTTAATCGCCTTGGTTTCAGCCCACTTAGTCAAATAATTAGTGCACACAATAATGTATTGTTTTTGCTTTGAAGGAGGGTTGATAGGCCTAATGAAGTCCATGCCCCACTTGTCAAATGGCTCGAAAGTCACTTGAGGTTGTAGGGGCATTTCATCTCTTGGATTAGGCTTTCCAATCCTCTGGCACCGATCACAGTGACTAATGTACTTTTTCACATCCTGATGAAGAGTGGGCCAATAATAGCCTGCCTGTAACACTTTGAATGTTGTCATCTTTGTTGCAAAGTGACCTCCATAGGGCCCATCATGACAGGTTAGAAGGATGTCAAAAACTTCCTCTTCTCTTACACACCTTCTCAATATTTGATCTGGGCCAAGTTTGAAAAGATTGCCCCCAATCCAGGTGAAGGGGGCACTTTTCCTGACTATCTTGCTCTTTTCTTTGGAGGAAAAATTTGGTGGGAACTATGCTGATACCAAATAGTTTGCTATATCATCAAACCATTGAGAGAGAACTAAAATAGCAAACAAATGCTCGTCTAGTAACTGGTCATACACCATGCATTCTTCACCTACAGGGAAATTCAACCTAGAAAGAAAGTCTGCAACAACATTTTCCTTACTAGGTTTATCAAAAATAGTTAGATCAAACTGCTATAATAAAAGAAACCATCTTATAATTCTAGTATTCACATCTGGTTTGTTCATTAAATATTTGATTTCAGTGTGGTTAGCATGCACAAATGTTTGGTGGCCTATAATGTAATGCCTAAATTTCTTTAATGAATGCATAAGAGCCAGAGTTCCTTTTCGGTCACAGTATAATTTAGCTCAGCCTTTGACAGGTTCTTACTGATAAAATAGATGGCATAGGGAAATTTCTCCTCTACTTGACCTAAGGCTACTCCTATGGCTTTGTGTGAGGCATCAACATGAATATGAAAAGGGAGGGCTCAGTTTGGGCCTCAAAGAATTGGTGCAGTGGTTAACTTACCCTTTAATATGTCTAAGGCCTCTTGATAAACTCTAAATCTTTGGCCAACAACCCAAATAAAGGAGAGTCCAACTTGTTGAAGTCCTTTATGAACCTTAGGTAGTATCCAGCTAACCCCAAGAAACTCCTGACATCCCTCTACTTTTGTGGAGGTGGGACCCTTTGGATGATTGCTATTTTGTTCGGGTCCACCTGCAGTCCTTGTTGAGATATTGAATGACCGAGCATGATCCCTTCAATCATTAGGAAATCACATTTTTATGGAATGAGAGACAGGTTCATTTCAATGCATTTGTGCAATACTTTGCCTAGGTTAGTCAGGGCTTCTTGAAAATCACAGCCATAAGGTGTAAAATCATCCATATAAATTTCCACCACATTATGTACTAATTCAGCAAAAGTACTCGAGTCTGCTCTCTAGAAAGTGGCAAGAGAATTGCGTAAACCAAAAGGAAGGACCCTATAGGCAAAAGTACCCCAAGGGTAGGTGAATGTGGTCTTATCCTGGTCTTCTGGGTAGATTTGGATTTGGTTGTACCCACTGAATCCATCTAGGAAGGTAAAAAATTCTTCCCTGCCAAGCCATCTAGCACTTGGTCAAGGAAGGGTAGGGGAAAATTATCCTTCTTTGTGGCTTTTTTCAACTCTGTGTAATTGACACAAATCCTCCACTTACCATTTTTCTTGGGAACTAACACTAAAGGAGAGACCCACTCACTGTCGAAGATAGGGTAAATGAATCCTGCATCTAGCAATTTTTGCAGTTCTTCTTTGACTATATCTTTAAGAGCTGGATTCATCCTCCTTTGTGGTTTTTGGACCATCTTGCAACCTTCTTTGATGTATATGTGGTGAGTACACACTGAGGGGTGTACTCCTTTCATTTCCTTGTAACTCTAAGCGAAGGCTTCTAGGTTTTCTCTCAACATGTTGCATAGCTTTTCCTCTTCAAGAGCAGAAAGAGATGGATTAATTTTCAAAGTTTTCTCTGGGCTGAATTCTATAGTTTTGACATGGAGTGGGTTGGAATTGGCCAAGCATAAGTCAATTAGATGATTGTTTTGGGTTTCCCTTACTTCTTCTTCTAATGGTAACGAACTAGGAGTTGGACTTTGGAGCAGGTGTTCAATTAAGTCATCCCCATCTTGTTGTCCTCCTCCTATGGTTGCTTCCAAAGCATAAAGTTGTGTTGAATAAACCTCATCTTCTTCCTCCTCCTCCAACCATAAAGGTAAATCGTGCTTTAGAGAAGGTTGAGTAAGAGGGTATATGGCTAACTGTTTGGACATGCCCATTCTTGATGGTCATATTCCCAGCTCTGCAGCTAATGTAAGCATTGACTGTCGCCAACCATGGCCTCCCATGGATGAGAGGGTAACTAGTAAGCTTAGCCTTAGGCTGGAGAACTAGGAAATCTGCAGGGTACTCCCAGGAGTCAATGGAGACCATCACATCCTCCACAATTCCCTAAGGGGTGACTGTGGAACGGTCTACAAGTTGCAGAACTGTTGTGGTCTTCCTCAATGACCCTTGGAGGTTGAGCTTGAGCATGGTGTCCTTGGTCATCACATTAATGGCAGCCCCAAGATCGATCAAAGTGTGTGGGACGATGGTGCCATTAATATGCACATCTACTATAGGGCTTCCAGGGTCCAAATATTTCAGACATATTACCTTCCCTAGCATTAAGTCGGACAGCTGCCCAATGACATTAATGGTAGGGGCATCCCTTTTTCTTCTTCCTGGATGCTTGAATCATTTCTCCTTAATCAACTTATTGTAAATGGGAACATCTTTTATTGCCTGGAGAAGGGGGATCTTTACACATATATTTTTCAATTCTCCCAGAAGTTCAGTTTCTTCTAGGGTAGGCTGGAGTGGTTGGGCTAATCTCTCAGGAAAGGGTGGATTTACTTTAAGGTTGCTTTCCTCTCTTTCTTCCTCAACCTCCCTATGTGGAGAGGGAGGTTGGTTATCTGGGAGAATTCTCCTAGATCTTAGGTTGATCTCCTGGATTTCTACAGCATAAGCTGGGTATGATGTCTCTCCACTGTATACTTGTTGAGCCTACCTATTGTTCAGGTTTGGATTTGGCTGGGTAGGCATTTGGGGTTGCTTGGGTGGAGCAGAGTGTAGGAGTTGTGGTTGGGTAGGTGGTGGAGGCAATAGAGCTAGAGCATTGTTGTATTGGGGCGTCCACCCCTAGAGTGGGGTATTCCACTAAGGTTGTGGCAGAATGTAAGGTTGAAATGACTGGCTGGCTGGCTGGGAATGATACTGAGATGCATAGGACCAAGGAGGGGGTGTAGACCAGGAAGGATGAGCAGGGGGTCCCCAAGAAGGTATAGTTGTGGTTTGGTTGGGGTTGTAATATGCATGGGATGACCCTTGCATACCCTGCTGGTATGGTCTAGGCCTAGGAGGTCTCCTTTGGTTGATGTAGCAAAGCTACTCAATGACCCCTTCAGCTCCTTGATATACAACTTTGAGTCCGGGTAAAGAAGGGCACTTGTCTGTGGAGTGGTTTTCTTCACAGACTGAGAAAATCTCAATGCAGTTCAATGGACATTCATTCCTAGGATGCCTCCTAGTGCATCTAGGGCAAAATATGGCCAAGGTTCTCTCTGCTTCCTCTTGCTTCCTTTTGATGTTCATGGTGTACAATTGAAAGGCAAGGGTTTGCAGCATATCACTTTTGAAATCTTCGAGCATATTTCCAATTTCACCCTTGATGGATGAGTTGGAAGATGATGTATTGGCCATAGGTTGACTACCCCTGCCCCTTTTCTTGGCTTCTGTAGAATGGTTTCTAAAGATAGCCTTGATATCCTCATAGGGTAATTGGTAGATATCCCCTCCTGCTAACAAATGTAAGGTATCCAGAAGATCTTCCCTTACTCCTCTGAGCAGGACCAACTTTAGTGACTCGGGGTCAAGTGTGCACCTGGCTCTTTTGCAACTGAGTTGGAATCTTTCTTCGTAGTCTTCTAAGGATTCATCCTAGCCCATGGTCATCCTAAAAATATCTTCTTTAGTATCCTTTGACCTACATTAATCCCTATATTTGTTGTTAAAATCCTACTGCATCTGAGCCCAAGTTGTGATGCTATCTCCAGGTAAACCCATGAACCAGCGCAATACTACATCCTTGAGGGTATATGGAAACAGTTTTAACTTTTTATCATTATCTGTATAGTCATAGGTTCGGTGTATAACAACAAACTCATATAGGAAAGTGCTAGGATCCTCTATGGTCAGGCCATGGAAATGAGGTAGAGCAGAGGGGCTTATATTCTTCATCTTACTGTCCCCATTGGTTTCCCTTATTGGGGAAGGCACCCTCAAATCTCTCTCTATTCCCTTTGTCATTTTGGTTTTCAGCCATTGGTTTAGTAGGAATGGGTTCTTCTTGTTCTTCTTCCCCTATAGGTTCTTCAAATATGTCAGGTTGCTCACCTAAAGTTTCCTCCAGTTCACAACCATCGAAGAAGAGAGAAAGTTGGTTGTTGGATGTAGTGGGGGTATTAGCCAAGAATTTCCTAAATTGTCCCTATTCCTACGAGGCATAAAAGGAAATGTTTTTGGGTTGGTTTTTGTAAGATTTTTTTGCTGGAAAGTACTTTGCAAAAATGAAATTGCTTCTTGAATGAAAAGTACTGATAGAAAAAAATACTTGTTGAATTGAAATTCTACTTGCAGAATGGAAAGGAAAGCAGATAATGACAACTGAAAGAAAGGAAGCTACTAGATTACTTTTGCAGAAATAAAATAATGGCATAAAATTGGAGACTAGAAATAAAAGAAAAAATAGTAGACTAGAAATAGAAGAAAAAAAGCAGTAATCACATTCTACTCAGACACCTCCCTGGCAACAGCACCAAAAAGTGGTGAGCGCCAGTATTGAAGCAATGATGCTGCAACTCCTGGGCTACCAGCTTTACTTATCAACTTGAGGTTCGTACAAACTTGGAGGTGATTGTGCTATATGCACAAGTAGAAGTGAAGGTCCTACCTGTTGTCACTATTCATCTGGCGAGATATCCTAGGGGTTCCAAGCCAGACTTCTATAGGGTCAGAAGAAGCTTGATTCTTTGATGGAAGAAGAGCAAATATATTCTACGAGAGCTACTCTATTGCAGTAATGAAGAAAACAACATGTAATGCTAAATCAAACCATATCCTAATTAACCATTTAAACAGCTATGTTAAACAGAATTGCTAAATCAACACTAACCTAATGCTGCTCTCTAAGTTATAGAAGTAAAGAGCATCAAACAAAACTAATGTGTAAGCAAGGAAACTAAACTAAGTCTGTTTTCACTTTTTTTGGTTTTTTTTTTTTTTGGTCAAATCAAGCATGCAAGTTAATTGTTCTTTTAGACATGACAGGTGGATGGAAGGTGATTGAGGATGGCTAGAAGGAGTATTGCAATGATCGAATAATGTTGGAGTCTGATTGAATAACCAAATCAAAGCTCAAGAGTGGCATCATTTAAAGAATACGCAGAACAAAGTTCAAGAAGGAGTCAAGCGTAAGAGCAATCGAAGATCAAAATCAGTGGAAGGGAGACATAATGAAGCAGCAATGCACAGGAATCGTTGGATCAGTCAGAAACAATATTAACGGGAGATGAGCAGCGAAGATCTTATCGCAGGAGATTATGTGAATAGATGGACAAACACGATTAACGGGAGATGAATGGCAGAGATCTTATCGCAAGGGATTAAGTGAAAAGATGGATGGATCAATCAATGAATAGGATTTACGAAAGATGAATGGTGGAGATCTTATCGCAGGGGATTAAGTGAATAGATGGATGGATCGATCAACGAACAAGATTAACGAAAGATGAGTGGTGGAGATCTTATCGCAGAGATTAAGTGAATATATGGATGGACCACATCAAGTCATGTGTCGGCAGAAAGGGGAAAACATGCAGAATGATGGAGCGGTCTTCGTAGGTGGTAAGCAGTTTCTCGCACGCCCTCAAAGCTGTAAGTGGAATTCCTAAATTTTACGCGATTAGCCTAAATGAGTGACACGTAGCACGAGAAAACCACTTTTCTCACGTGCCCTCGGTCGGGTATCGATTGTGCAATAATTCACATGAGATTGCGCGATAGTTGTTGGATCATGCGGGATTGATCAATGATGGAGATCGACCAAGCTAGTTGGTAAGCGGGTGATGCGATAGCCGTTGGATCAAGCAAAACAAATCGATGATGGAGATTTGGAGCATCTAAAGTCAAACGTTGAAATGAATATAGGTGGTAAGCAATATCTCACGCGCCCTAAGAGCTATAAGTGGAATTCCTAAATTTCACGCGATTAGCCTAAGTGATTGACATGTAGCATGGGAAAACCACTTTTCTCGCGTGCTCTCGGTCGGATATCGATCACGCGTGAATTCATGCGAGATTGAGCAATAGTCGGTGGATCAAGAAAAACAGATCAACAGTGGAGATTTGGAGCACCTAAAGTCAAACGTTGAAATGAATATTCTACACGCAATTGACAGTGATTGGTCAGGTTTGTTGTGGATCGGATGATAAGGAAATCTACGAGTATAATTTGATTAAGACGTGATTTATTAGCTTCTGCATCTATTATGCATGAAGAAAGTGCTGAAGGAAATGAGAATATGAGTGAGATATTATTACAAAAAGAGAGTGATGGAAAAAGATAACGATGAAATGAACCAGGTATTGAATCAAGATGACAAACTCCAAAGCTCATGCAAGAACTAGAAATATGTGTTTTTGGGGTTGCTGAAGGGTCTCTTCCTCAAGTCATGGTCCTAGAGGGAGGAGGTGAGGACGAGACACCTGCTGAAAACCTTGTGGTGATCCTTTTGTCCTTGCTAACATGCTAATTGAAAGAAGGCACAAATGGAAGCAAACTAAAACATAACCAATCTACACTACACTATTGTAATGGAAATGAAGCTACTTAAGCAAATGAATGGTTAAACCATGAATCTCTGCACTACATTGTTGTAATGGAACTGCAGCTACTTAAGAAAATGAATGATTAAACCATGAATATACGCTAGCATACATGTATAATAAAGAGGAACCTTAGCTTCTAAGGTTGGGCCCTAATCCAAGAGCTTCAGCCCTCTGACTTAACTCAGTACTGGCTCAAAACAAAATTCATTCTTATTATCAAAACAATGGATTACATCAAAAACTATCACAAGTCTTGTAACTCGAAATTAAAATAGAGCTTTACAATCAAAGTTCTAAATCCTACTGAGGTCCTAGGCCTCTCTACTTATACGTCTAAAGTCTCCAACGACTTCCTTAAAATTAGGAAGGCTTGACTCTCAAACTCGAGATACACTGGTGCTTTGACTTTCACTTGCTTAGCTGCCTTCTAGTCCTCATGATTTGGTTGTTTGCACTACGAGCTAATGGAGGAATATTCGAATGGGGGGGTAGTAAATGAAGAGGATTTACCTCCTATAATTCCTTTCCCTTGTCCCATTCGAATTTTGACCAAGGTCTTTGCCAAAATTCCTTGCTTTTATCTTTTAATCCTGCATTAAATGCACATTAGACCACAAAGCAAAATATCCAATTCTAACTCATCTCATAAACAAAATATAATCAAAAGAATGCAATAATTTGTGAGAATAGTTGGTTTGAATAAGCTAGGAGGTGAATTAAGGCCCATATAATTACCCAATTATGAGGCTTATCACCGAAGAAGAGGAATCAGATGATTTCTCTTGAGGGGAGTTATTTTGTTTCTTCTTCTTTTTCCCCTTTTTCTTACCTCATGGTTGCTTTTCATTCTTGCCCTTGTCAGATGACACGACATTGATTTCGAAAGTAAGAGTATTATCAGGTGCATTTGTAGTTTTATTAGTAATGGCAAGTGTTGGACTAGATGGTCTACCTACCGTTTATGTGCTCAAAGAACCAATCACATCGTCACCGGCATGAGAGTCCTTACTCGATGGTGGAGGAGGAACAGTGAAATGTGGTCGAGGTGCATTCCAAATCTTGTCATAGAGTATGCCATATTGTGTATAAATCAAGTCCAAATAATTAACACGAGCAATTACTTGCTCCTCTGTGACAACTCCACCTTTTGCCACATCCTTAGTGATAGATGGAAGCAAGGATTTTATAAACCACTCAGCTAGAAGCTGATGAGGAACAAAATTTTTAACAATGCGACGATGACGACGCCACTCATGAATATGATCAGAGATATGAGTAGAAGTAGTCTGTTTAAAGTTGGTTAATAGTTCCATTCCAGTCTCATATCGTATGGGTAACTGGAAGTGGGTTAAAAACGTGGTAGCTAAAGCAGTGAAGTTATCGAAAGAAGCTCATGGTAACTCGATGTACCACTTCACAGTCGGACTAGTAAGCGTTCTCTGGAAAAGACGAAGTCTAACAGAATCATCATTCAAGGAGTTTGATGAACACCATAAATGAAAAGTCATGACATGGTTGGATGGGTCTTCTCCAGGATTTCCATTGAATTTTGGAATATCAGAAGGTAACTTATGAGGAATCACCGACCACCAAGGTGCATAAATAATTGGGTCATTGGTGAGCCGATTTAGATTTGGTAACTCAAGTGTCACAATGAAAGGCAATTGTCTATTGAGGTCAGGTTGAGCATATCCAGGGTAAGATGGAATTTCCTGGGCAATGGGCCTTTGCATACCAGCATAAGGCATCTGCTGCTAGTAACCTTGATATGGGTAAGTTTGTTGAGCAAATCCAGTGTAAGGTTGTTGTTGTTGTGCACCAGGGTAAATTTGTTGTTGTCCAAACCCAACATAGGCTTGGTGACCAGGGCTTGGATAAACTTGTTCCTAACCAAACCCAGCATGAGCTTGTTGGCCAAGTCCATGTTGAGGCTAGTATTTTTGGAATTGTTCTTGTTTATATTGGGGCTGCCAAGGCTGTTGAAGAAAATGTTGTTGTTGTTGGTACAATGGTTGTTGATTTAACACTTGTTGTTGGCCACCAATTTAAGGTTGACTAGGTTGTGAATACACTAAACCAGTGTCTCTGAGTCATTCCAGTAAAAGGTAAACTACCTGAAGTTGTTGGACTCCAGACATAAGTGGTTGTTGTAAAATTGCCTAAGAAGGCTAGATCTGTATACCTGAAACTTGGGGATCTGAGGTTGAAGGGCCAGCTTGCATAGGTTACGATACAACAATCTGAGCTTGTGACTGTGACACGGTTGTAACAACAGGTGTTGTAGGTATGGATGAGACAGATTGCATAGGTTTTGATGGATACACAAGCCTAGGTTGAACGGGCATGGTTGGCTGCCACTGACAGACAATCATTCTAGGCTGACATAAAGATGATGGCATACCGACATATGGTTGCCCCCAGGATATGGAGGATAAGGAGAATATGCATATTGTTCTTTGTATGGGGGTAGTCTAGTGTTAAGCGGATACATAGGACAGTAACCAGATAAACTAGCTTGATGTGAACTTGATGGGTCCAGCTGTTCGATACCCATAAATGAGGAACCAGATAAAATTCCAGAAGAGGACATTGGTGAAGACCAAAAACTAGAAGCAACACCTGAGCGAGTTCCTGATAAAGATTGGTAACTCGATGGGACAAATGGAACACCATATAAGTGTGACTCAGGTGTGGTAGTAAACATTGAAGAGGTTGCCACATAAGATTCTGTCGTAGCTGTAACAGATGGTACGGTCTAGAATGTTGACTCTTCCATAGTCAAATTTACAAATAAGTTTCCTAACGAAGCAATAGGTGTCTGAAAGTAATCAAGATCAAAAGGAGCAATGAAATGAGGAGGATGAGGATACAGGTAAAGTCCAGTTCCAAAATGGAATGGAGTTCTGGGTGATTCTACCTTAGGTTCCTCTTCTATTGAAATCAAACCAGGTGGAAGAATTTCACCGTTTGGTCCGTAATAGATTTTTGGTTGTTGCTGAGGTAAAGAGGAGGTCTTGACAGTTACGAATGTTTGAGGATCTACCGGTTGATCTTCTTCCGGTAAGGTAATAACTTTTGATTGTTCCACCTCAAGATCCAAATGTTATGGTAAAAGAACAAGTTCAGGTTGGGCTTCATGAACAACTTTTGGTTCAAAAGTAACTTCTAATTGAATAGTGATGGGTTCAGGATCTAATTCTAGTTGAACAGATTCAGGTTCAGAAGTAATTTCTTGTTGAACAACTTTGGATTGAATATCAACTTGTTGTTGAACAAGTTGGGTTACCATTTCACTAGATTCAATTCTAGTTTCCTCAGGTAATCGTGGAGATTCCACTTCAGTAACAGATATACCAGTAACAGTAAGAGAAACTGGGGTCATAGTACTTAACGATATAGGTGTTTCTGGTAATTCAGATGAAGAACCAGATGCTTGTGAAGTACTGGATCCAATCAAACAAGACCGCTTTGACCGAATAGGTGTAGCTTTGGGCGGTAAAAACGGTTTACTCTCTGCTCTCCGCGAATGATGGGGTAAGGGTTGATTTTCCTCCACGACTGCTAATTGATTTTATTACAAAAAAGAAATAAACAAAAAGGGGTAAACTAGGAAAAAGGTTTACCAAGCAACTGTGAACTGCAAATACCTCCTAGCGAACCAAGAAGTACGGGCAGGCAATCTCCCCGAATGTTGTGTTCGGTGTATCACAGTGTACAAGGTGGCCGACTCGATTACCTAAGGATGGATAGCAACCTAGTGTTGTCCTCCCATATATACCCAAAAGTACGTGGAGGCCCAATCCGTATTAGCGTTTTCTAATGCAAAACCGCACAGTGAGAGCATTCCCATATACTTTATGTACTGTAACACCGCCCTATATACCCGAAGGTACATGGACGAGCTACGATATACTCACATACGTGGAATGAGATATCACACTCGGGATGTATTGCAGACAAGTTAGTGACAACTGCTATGTTTTACGATGCCAGAACATGTCTCTAGCCTAGAACCTCTAAATGTTATTCGTTAGGTGACAATGCTCCATTAGGTAAATTGAGGTTAATTTTAAGTTGATCTTGATTAGGAATTTGCCTTTCAAGGTTCACCACGTGATGTATTTTCAATTCCTAGAATGCAACTAATATGATAAGCATTCTTTTCATTCAATTTAACAATGAAAATCTTAGCTAATAGGGATAGAGCAATCAAATTTCTTTCAATCAAAGAGCAAAGAGCACAATCTAATGCAATTTCCCTAAACTATTCCTATGAGCACACACAAACTTTTTCAATGCATGATGCAAGTTTTTCTTTTCGATTACCTTAATGTTATGATGAACAAAAGGGAAAATAATGCACATACAATCAATCAATCTTCTTACAAGAACGAAGACTTTACAATAGTTCTATTTCGAAGGAAAAGAAGACTTTTACGACACTTTCTGTTGAACAAAGATTAATCGACTATAATCTAACTTTGATGATGAATCGATAATGACAAAGAAACAATTTAAGAAACATTAATCAATCAAGTCAAAGTAGGGCTAGAAAAGGAGAAACAAGCTTGATTTCAGAGACATGACACTCATTGATCATTCAGCAAGCAATCAAATAGAAGAAATTTGGTAAAAAACCCTATCCAAAGGTGGAAAACTGACCCAAGGAGGATCAACGCAGCCCTGAATGGGAGACAGTGTGCTTCAAAGCTCTATCCCTAAACCAAGGGTGCTTTGCAGCACACTGTGTCCTATTCAGTCAATTTAATGTCTTAAATTGCTAACATAAATTATCGACCAGGGTTAGTAAACTGATGAAGTGTGGTGCACAATATGTGCTTAGTTAACCTTGTTTCTTACTTCATTGAGTATGTTTTTGTATTGTTTTGAGAGTTTTGTCTTTTATGCCTAATGATTTTAATGGATGTTAAGTGTCAATGATCAACTAAGTCTAATGGATGTTTAATATAAAAACTAATTTCTAAGAAGGAAGAAAAGGAAATTTACTTCAACTAACTTAATTTGCATAAAATCAAATCAAAAACTTGAATGGTTAGTCTAATCTAGGCCGGCACTGTGTCTATGAAGAGAAAATAATTATTCTAGATACAATTGTATTCATTGATAAGATGAAAATGAAATCACTTCCTATCTTATCCTTGAAAACTCTTGATCAAAAATAAAACTAATACTATTCTATGAAATGAAAGCAAGCAATATAAAAACAATTATGATCTACTGCATGCTCAAATACTATTGTGAACCCAATATATGGAGATGTCGAAATCATCTTCTTGAAATGACTTAAGCAATTAAGTATACATTATATGTGATATAAAAAAGCATCATAAAAGCATGGAAAGGAAAACTTGCAGCTACTATGTGATCTAATGCCTCTTAGGCAACCCAAATTGGAAGAACTACCTTCTTGGACTTGCTGATCATGAGATTACACAATAGATGAAAGCTTAATCTAAAAATCATGACAAAAGTATAAGGAAAGATATTAAATCACTATTTATTCTTAATGCCTCAAGCAACCAATATTGGAAAATAGCAGAATGCTACCTTCTTGAGAAGCTCTTTGGAAAACATAGGGTTAAACAGTGAATGTAAAGTTGAATCTAAGAAAGCATTGTAAAGACATGTGAAAGAAAACTAAGTCACTTTATGCTCTAATACTTCAAGCAATCCAATTTTAGAAAATAGATAAAACACTACTTTCTTTAGATGCTCTCAGGAAACATAAAATTACACAGTGAGGTAAATCCACATTTGAAAAATAAAATAACATTTGCAATGGAAAGCTAAACTATTTGCATAAATCAAAGTAAAACAAACTAATTAATCTTACAAATTTACAAAGGGATGCACATGGTTGATGGGGTCCCTTCCATTGCCCAATAGCATTTCAACTCGCAAAACTCACATTCTAAAATTCAATAATAGAAAATAACCTTATTTTTTGATAAACTCGCAACTTTACACAATGGAAATCTACACTCCTAATCTCATTACATCAATAGCTCTTTACTTTACATCCCATTCCATTTCAAGCCTTGTTACAAAACATTCTATAATTATTTCTCTTCTTTTCCTCCTTTTCCCCCCCATGATAGGAGAAAATTTCCCCTATTTATACAAAAAGATGAGAATCTATCTCATTAATGAGAGTCCATTAATCTCTCCCTATATCTCTAGAGTTACAATCAAAATAGGAAATGATAAGGCACATGTCTTCTTAGAGTTTCAATACAAATAGGAAATGAGACACATATCTTTATGATCCCATGATCTTCTCCACTCAAATTCGAATTTGGTTTTGGGAGGCCACATAAAGGTCTTTTAGAAGCTTCCTTTTGACCTACACATGTCAACAATCTCATCCCATTTGTTAGGTATAATCATATGCACATTATTTTATAATTTTTAACCATAAATTCATTTTAAAATGCTAAGAATTAATAAAGTTTGGAAAAACATAAATGCGACGCAATAATGATAACGGTAAGGTAAATGTAATGAAATGGAGGTAAATGTAATGAAATAGAGGTGGAGTGAAGGTGACAAAATGGAAATATAAATGAAAATGTAATGGAAGTGCATAACAATTTCAAAGTCCAACATACCCCCCAACTGAAGCTATTGCATGTCCTCATGCAATCTATTACATTAATTCTTTTTTATCCTTGAGCTTTGGCTTAACTTTGCATGATATCATTTGATAACTTCATACTTCTGCAAAGTCTTTTAATTGAATTGCAACATGGTTGGTTCTTGTGTTACAACCATATTTTGTTGTTGCATTCATTTTTTATCTTTGAACTTTGCATAATGATAATTTGATTATTGTTGCAAAGTAAATATTTATTGGATTGCATCATACTTGATTCTTGTGTGACAACCATGATTGTGTTTGTATCTAATTATCTTTTCAGTACTTTTGAAAAGCCTTTGTATGCTCATAACAATAATGTAATAGTTAAAATCTTTTAAAAGTATGTGGGTTTTTAAATGTGATATGAATATGGAAAAATATGAATATTAATGTATCCCCCCCCAACTGATGATATTGGCAATTTTATGAGATGAGGAAGAGAAATGTTTTTTTCCAAAAATTATCATTCTAGATTTTCAAGGAATTTTATAGTAAAAAGTTAGAAAATGACATACCTTAACTAACCCTTTGGTAATGGATGCGCTGCATGTGTGGTGGATGCAAAATTTTGATCATAAGCTTCTTCAAGTGGCTGGACAAGTCACGGAGAAAAGAGTCAAGATGACTTTTTATTGCTTTTATTAAAACTTGATGAATCTGCTGCGGAATAGTGTTGATTTTGTTGTTGACATCTGATTCTGTTGTTGCCATTTGATTCAGTAGTTTTCATCTGATTCCGCAACTGTCATATGATTCTGCAGATGCATGTCTTCTACATTTGCTCCAAAATGCTAAAAATGATAGTCTTCATGTCTTCAAAACTCATTGGCACAATTCCTGCTATGCGAATAAATGTTCTGATGTCGAACATAGCAGGAAATTGCTGACTTAGTGGCCATTAATGGATGCCACTAGTCAACACGAGAACTCTCA
Organism: Pinus tabuliformis; assembly: GCA_031772625.1. Taxonomy (NCBI): domain Eukaryota; kingdom Viridiplantae; phylum Streptophyta; class Pinopsida; order Pinales; family Pinaceae; genus Pinus; species Pinus tabuliformis. The sequence continues at coordinate 671,659,527 of CM062814.1, forward strand.
CCATTGATGACAATGAGAGTCAAGACGCCCAAACACATCTTGTTGGGTACGAATAATTTTGCTGTTGTCGAGTCCCTAGAAGATCCGATAAACAAGGGACAGTAATGTATTTCCATTGTTCATCTGCATGAGGACTTGCCATTAAGTCATGCAAGCCTCAAGGTGTTTTTGCAAGGATTTTAGACTCAAAGGACTATGGACTCAATAATTTGCATTGAAGCAGGGTTTATTTGCAAAATGAAAAGGATAGGAAAGGAAAAATGAAAATGGAAGATGACAATGGAAAATAATAATGACAATGGGCAATAAGCATGTCAGTGAGCTTCTTGCTTTTATTTGCGGGTTAGGAGTAGACAAAAAGTAATGGGAAGTGTATGTGAATAAAGGAAAATGAACAACCGACTATTGTTGGGAAAATAATTGTGGCTTGATTTGAAGTTCTTGGTTGGATTTATAATTCAAAAGGGAGAAAGAGTAATGGTTTTGATGAATATGGACATGGACTTGTTCTTATGTTTCTCATGAGATTGGTCTTTTGAAGACCAATTGTCGTCACAATTTAATCTCCTTGTTGATCATTCAATCATCCTAAACCTGCAAAAAAACTTGACATAAAGAACATAAGTGTGTTAAAAAAGAAATAGCTAATTTCTTTCTGATTCTTGTGCAAAAATTGATTGTCAAATGAAACATATTAAGGAAAATAAAAAAGTTTTATATTCGTTCTAATTCATGATATCGATAACAATCCATTTTTAAGAAATAACGGTGAAAAATAAATCAATTCCCTGTTGTCAATTGACTTCATGCACTGCGCTCAGTAAAACAATTGGCATCACAAAGATTTGTTGTGCCCTGCTAGTTAAAACTTCATAAAATATACACAGCAACAATATTAATGACAAATGTTCAGAAATCATCTAAATAATTTTCCAATTGTTCCACAAGCCATTATTGAATCGTCATCTGTGCTGCAAAAATAACATGCTGTCAAAAGTATTTGAAGCGGCAAAAATATGAAAAAGTACTTGCACGAAAATAAATAAATAAATTAATTAATTAAATAAATTAAAAAATATTTCATTCAAATTTTGCAAGGACTTTTAGAAGCTTCCTTTTGACCTACACATGTCAACAATCTCATCCCACTTGTTAGGTATAAGCATATGCACATTATTCTCTAATTTTTAACCATAAATTCATTTAAAAATACTAAGAATTAATAAAGTTTGGAAAAACATAAATGTGACCCAATAATGATAATGATAAGGTATATGATTATTATTGAGTTAACACACGAAAAGACGGTCTTCAAGGGACCGCAGAAAACGTCTAGGGTTGAAAGTCTATAGGTGTTGATCTCCATGGTAGGGCATGGAGGAGGGAGTTCCACTCCCTCCTACAAGCAGGTTGTTTCCAGCCGAGGTAAGAAGCCCATGGAAGAAGTCAGAGGGCTTTCAGACGAAGGAAAAGAGTGCAGGGAAGAAGAGCAGGAGGGGGTCAAAGATCGAGAGAATAAAAGCACAAAAGAGCAGGAAGAAAATGACAAGGAAAAGGGAGCAAAAACCAAGGCACAGAAAGGACCTTGTAAGCCTAGAACTGAGGTTACACCTAAAGTTGTCTTGAATGATCCTGCCCTGCAGGCACACAGGGAACACATACGAACTTATGCTATCATTTATAAATTCATGGGGGTATGGCCCACTTAAAAGGCTTTACAGACATGGATTAGATACCATTGGAAACCTAAAGGGAGCATTGACCTACATCTGGGGTCAAAAGGATTCTTTAATGTGGTCTTCACTAATATCGAGGATAAAGACAAAGTGTTTGAAGGAGGGCCCTACTTCTATGCAGATACTAGCCTCTATATGAGGCCTTGGATGATGAACTTTGTCCCGGAGCGGGAGACTTTCACATCAGTTCCGGTTTGGGTAAGACTTTACTCCCTTCCTCTTGATTACTGGCAAACAAAATCGTTAACAGCCATAGGTAATAAATTAGGATGTTTTGTCAAAGCTTCTGAAGCCATGAGAAGAGGAAAATATACTTCCTTTGCTCGAATCTGTGTGGAAATGGATATATCTAGAGCTCTACCAAATGAGTTGATACTAGAAGTTTTTGATGAAGAATGGGTGCAAACAATAGATTATGAACATATTCCCTTTAGATGTCATAGATTCCATGAGCATGGACACCTATTCAGAGATTTCCCTCTTAGTAAAATGGAGATTAAGAGCAAAATTTCCACAATGAAAGATATGGAAAGCTTTCAAAAAGTGAGCCACAAAGGAAAAGGGGGCAAAATGGGACTTAAGAAACATCAAGCAGAAGAGTCTCAGGTTATGTTGAATAGGTTCCAAGAGATTGAGGAAGAAGAATAGATGATAAAAGAAGATCAGGGAATGGAGGGAAGTCCAGAGGACAAAGAGACAGAGGAGAACAGAGACCAAACAAAGAACAACAATACACAGAAAGAGGCTATGATGAGCGATGAATAACTGGATATGGACTAGGAAATGACCCAGAGTGAGATGGAAATGGAGGATCATGAACTTCAGGACATTCTATATAGAGAGCAACTAGATTTGGAAGAATTCTTGAAACAGGGTACCATGGGAGGGTTAGACTTGCTACCTCAAGAAGAGTTCGCTAGAGTACAACAGCTATAACAAAATGAAACAGAAAGATCCAAACATTATCTTTATCTAGGAAACTAAATTCTATTCAGAAAATAAAATAACTTAATAGTAAATGGCTCAATCGTTTTGAGTTTTTGGAAGTCAAGGTAGAAAACACTGCAGGGGGCATTCTTACTCTTTGGAACCCCCTAAAGATTGGTATCATTGATGCTGAGGCTTCCAGGCATTATTTATCAATGGTCATTCAACCTGTGGGGGATAGGGAGATCTATATGGTCACGAATGTGTATGGCCCTCAGAGAATGGACGACAAACTTAATTTTCTAGATTCTCTTATGGATCTCAGAGCGAGATATGTTGAAATACCATGGATTTTGGGGGGGGACTTTAATATGATCAAATCATTATCAGAGAAAAAAGGGGGCACCAGAAATCTATCCAAAGATGCCTTAGCTTTTCAATCTTTTATGGAAACTATGAAGCTGGTTGACATGGATTCATGTAATGGCCTCTTTACTTGGAATAATAGAAGAGGAGGAGAGTCTCTTGTTGCCTCAAAGCTAGATAGATTTATCATATCAGAGGACCTTATACTCATTGATAAAGGAATGGAAACAAGGATTCTCCCCTTCGGAGGATCCGATCATTGGCCAATTCAACTGGAGATCAAGGGCATTGGTACTCCCAGGAATAGACCATTTAGATTTGAGAATATCTGGCTCACCCATCCAGATTTTACCAACAACATTTCAAGATGGTGGTCTGAAGATTTTCATATCCATGGTACAAGCATGTTCCTTCTTCACAAAATACTAAAACATATCAAGCTTAGGCTAAAATATTGGAACAAGAATGAATTTGGCAACATTTTTGAGGGAAAAAAAGCGGTTGAAAACAAACTGCAGATACTCAACCAAGCCCTTATCAAGGATGGCTTTGATAAAGACAACAATGACAGAGCCACCAAACTTCAGCATGATTGGGAGAACTTATGTAAACAAGAGGAGATATTTTGGAGACAAAAGTCTAGAGTACGATGGTTAAAAGAAGGAGAACAAAACACCAGATTTTTCCACAGGTCAACCTTGGCAAAGCAAGCTCATAATAGAATCTCCTCGATTAAAGATGAGGGAGGGCAACTTCTCAGCACCCACGAAGAAATAGAAGCTGTATTAGTTCGTCATTTTAGTGGGATTGCGAAGGAAACCATTTCAAACATAGAACCCTACATTAAGCATCTAACTAGACATATACCAAGACTTGTGTCCAGAGAGGATAATTTCAACCTCAACAGGCTTGTAACTAAAGAGGAAATCAGTGAAGTCCTCAAAGAAATACAGAATGGTAAAGTGTCGGGTCCTGATGGTTTTAATGTGGACTTCTTTAAATATTGCTGGAATATTGTTAAACAAGATATTCTAAATGTAGTGGAAGATTCCAGGAGGAACAGAACTATTCTGAAGGCACTCAACACCCCCTTCATTTCTCTGATCCCCAAATAGGATAATTCTCTAACGCCTGATAAGTTTAGACCCATAGCATTATGCAATGTGGTTTACAAGATTATATCCAAGGTTATTGCCAACAGACTCAAACCTCTTCTCCCCACTCTTGTTTCTGGGGAGCAATCTGGTTATGTAGAAGGTAGGCAAATTCTTGATAACATCATTCAAGCACAGGAGGTGGTGCACTCTCTGACTAGTAAGAGGAAGGCTGGAATGATCATGCAGCTGGATCTAGCTAAAGCCTATGATAAGTTGAACTGGACCTATATCAGGAGGGTTCTTATTGCTTTTGGGTTTGATCATAATTGGGTTAGATGGGTCATGGCTTTGGTAACTTCTTCTAGCTTTTCAATTTTGGTAAATGGCTCTCCCTCTGAGATTTTTCTTCCCTCAAGAGGCCTCAGACAAGGAGATCCACTCTCTCCCTTTCTCTTTATACTCATGATGGAAGGACTTGGTAGATTGATTAAGCAGGCAAAAGTAGAAGGCAAAATCAAGGGTCTTCAACTTTCTGAGAATGGACAGACTTTGACTCATCAACAATTTGTAGATGATACCATGCTACAGGGAGTTCCTATAGTCAAAGAAGCTTTGGCCTACAAACAACTTCTAATGGACTTTGGCATGGCCACAGGTATGGAGGTTAATCTTTTCAAATCTAAAATATTTTTCTTTAATACCAATATAGCCATTCAAAGGAATATTTCTAGAATTCTAGGCTTTCAAAGAGATTCTCTTCCTTTGAAATATTTGGGAGTCCCACTAACTGCCAAACCTCTCCACAAAAGCATATGGGAACCAGTGATTAATAAGATGAAGGATAAAATCAAGAATTGGACCATCAGATCGTTAAACTTGGCTAGCAGGATGGTGCTAACAAAGGCTGTTCTCCAAACTATCCCAGTTTTTATGCTTTCTGCACTCCCAGATCCAAAAGGAGTCTTACAACACTTCAAAACCATTCAAAGAGACTTCCTATGGGGTAAGGGGGAGAAAAAATGAAATGGGCCTTAGTTTCTTGGGAAAAGATTTGAAAACCCAAAGATCAAGGGGGTTGGGCTTAGATGATCTAGAGGTTATAAGTAGGGATTTAGGAGCTAAATTATGGTGGAGGTGGGTGAAAGAACCAAGGGCACAGTGGGCTAGTATCTGGACAGAAAAGTATGCCAACACTTGGGATATCAATGATCATATAAGGATGTCTGGAACTATAGAGGGTTCATATAGCTGGAATAAGGCCTGGGAGAATAGAGACTTAGTTCAAAAGAATAGCTTCTGGGAAATTAGAGAAGGGGATCTGGCACTCTTTTTGGAAGATAGATGGCAACAAGAACCAATCCTGCTAAAAGAGGAATTTGTGGACCTCAAGAGAGACACAGATATCATAGGGTTATCAAAGGTCAAAGATTTTTGGGACCAAAACAATAATGTAAGCAAATGGAGAAAATGGAGGAATATGATTTACAGGGAAGATAACCCCTTGAAAGCCAAAGTAGAGGCCTTCATGAAGAAATTGGAACAAAGGAAGATTCTAGTGACATGAGGGCAAGAACAGTTGAGGTGGGGCAATAATAATAAGGGCACCTTTAAACTTAAGGAGGCAAAACACATACTCCTTGAGCTGGATTCTCTTAATCTGGATAGAACATGGCAGAATCTATGGAGACACCCAGGATGGATGAAGATTAAACTCTTCATGTGGCTTGTTTATCATAAGAAAATTATGACTTGGGATAGAAGGGGTGTTCTAGGGCCCTCCAGATGCCACCTCTGTGAGGTACAAGAAGAAACCATGGAACATCTACTCAATAACTGTATTTTCACCTCTAAACTGTGGGATTCTTTCGCCAACATCTTCCAAAAAAGTGACAGGGATAGAGGATGCATCTTCAATGCCCTAAACAGGTGGAGGCGAAATTATTCTGATAATGAAATTCTTGGTTCAGCTTGGGCTCTTATGCCCAGTTTCATTATTTGGAATGTCTGGAAAGAAAGGAATAGGAGAATTTTCAAAGATGAAAAAAGGTCCTTACAATGTCTTTTTGAGCAGACCTTGACACAACTTAAGGATACGGTTAATACCACTGTGCGACATCCCCCTAAGAATCCACCCTCAAATGCTGATATAAGGATTCTAATACACTTCGGCTTGCAGGGGCTTCTTCCGCAGGGCATGAACAGAAAGGTTAGGATATTGGATACTGAGCAGGACTATTAGCATCCCCCCCTTAGGGCTTTCAGAAATATAACATTGACGAGGATTCAAAAGGCAACCCAAGTTCTGCGGGCTGTGGAGGGGTGTTAAGGGACGATACTGGTAAAATCCTTTCCATCTTCCATAGCCATTTGGACAGAGCCACAAATAACATGGCTGAATACATGGCTATGGAGCAATGTCTAAAACTTCTGGTGTAGAATAATCAACAAAATGTGATTATTAAAGCTGAATCAGAGTTAATTATCAATACAGTCAAAAAAATTAGTTGGGGCTCGGAGCCAAAGAAGGTTTCAAATCACTGGAGACTAATCCAGGTCTTTCAAAGAATCCAGCTCCACCTCAGAGGTTTGCGCACGGTCAGTTTTAACCATGTGCAAAGGCAGGCCAACAAATTGGCTGATTTATTGGCTAATCAAGGTGTGAAGTGTACCATAAATAGGGTAGTGATAAGTGGGCAAGGGTTGCCTCTGGATGGTCTCATGGAACAGTGCGACACCCAAGCTGACGAGGAGATGAAGGTATATCTCACCAAAACCATGGAATCTTTGTCCAATTAATTATGTTTAGTTATGAGTTGCAAGCTTCACCATTTTGAGTTCCTTATTAAGTCGCTCGGAGGATTCTGCTGCCCGAAGAGCTGGATGGAGGGGAGTTGGTGTACTGAGCTTAAGATCACACATGGTTACAAAGGCTATGGAGGTTGCTGCTGGAATCTGGAATATATTGGTGGTCGAAATATTCTAGATTCGCTGGAGAAGGTTGCAAATCTGCCCGCAGAGTGGTTTCCGATGTATCGAGGGCCTCTCGGGTGGGAAGTGGTTTATCTTCTTTGGGACCGATCCCACTCATCATGTTACACATGGCCAATGGGTGGTTTTGTTTTCCGCCCGTATCGCACGTTAACCAGCAGTACTATTGATCGGTGCAATATGTTCCTTAGCCTTCGAATCAAGCACAGCAGATCCATGGCTAGGTTTCATCGGGCAGGTCAGTGGGTCCAAATGGTTAATAGGCAGGCTTCTTGGCTGCGCAATAATCGCCTCTACCGTTGGATCAAGGGGGGAGGATCGACGGTCAGGAATTCACGCGCTCAATGGTGGGCCCATTCTAGTAATTGGCGAGAGTCTTTGCGCTATGTGGTCCTCCTCTACCGTTGGTTGTGGCAAGGGGTTATTATGGTGGAGATTAAAGGTTGTTTCCCCCTTCCGGATTGGAGGGGATGATTTTATGGCCTTGTCACTTTTTGCTCCTAAGGGTGGAGTAGTTTTGTGGGTAGGGATCGGAGTTGTCACTCTTAACTCAAGACCCTTGTTCTTCTAGAAAATAGTTTTGACTTTTATCCATGATTCTTTGTGGATTCTATGTAAATGTTTTTTTGATTTAATGACAATGAAGGCACGACTCTTGCTTTAGCAAAAAAAAAAAAAGATAATGGTAAGCTAAATGTAATGAAATAGAAGTAAATGTAATGAGATAGAGGTGGAGTGAAGGTGAAAATATGGAAATATAAGTGAATGTAATGGAAGTGAATGACAATTTCAAGGCCTAACATACCCCCCAACTGAAGCTATTACATGTCCTCATGTAATCTATTATATTAATTCTTTTTTATCCTTGAGCTTTGGCTAAACTTTGCATGATATCATTTGATAACTTCATACTTCTGCAAAGTCTTTTAGTTGAATTGCAACATGGTTGGTTCTTATGTTCAGGGAAAATTTTAGGGGCTAATATTCACAGATGGGCTAATTTTCCATGCTTTTTCCAAAAAAAAAGATTCACCAATTTCCATTTTTCATAAACATGATTCACCAAAATTTTACAATACAAAATTATTTCACCTTAAAAATTGCCAAAATTTTATATAGACTAGTATAATATCATTGGAAATATAAACATTTCTACAAAAATATCACCAAACATTTAACAATTTGCATATTAGGGACTAGTAAGATTCGCCAAGGTTTCTAAACTTTAAGATAAACTTTCATCCTTAAAATTTTCCTTACTTGTGTTACAACCATATTTTGTTGTTGCATTCATTTTTTATCTTTGAACTTTGCATAATGATGATTTGATTATTGTTGCAAAGTATATCTTTATTGGATTGCATCATACTTGGTTCTTGTGTGACAACCATGATTGTGTTGGTATCCAATTATCTTTTCAGTTCTTTTGAAAAGCTTTTGTATGCTCATAACAATAATGTAATAGTTAATATATTTTGAAAGTATGTGGGTTTTTGAATGTGATATGAATATGGAAAAATATGAATATGAATGTATCCCCCCAACTGATGATATTGGCAATTTTATGAGATGAGGAAGAGAAATGTTTTTTTTCCAAAAATTATCATTCTAACTTTTCAAGGAATTTTATGGTAAAAAGTTAGAAAATGACATACCTTAACTTACCCTTTGGAAATGGATGAGCTACATGTGTGGTGGCTACAAAATTCTGATCATAATCTTCTTCAAGTGGTTAGACAAGTCATGGAGAAAAGAGTCAAGATGAATTTTTATTGCTTTTATTAAAACTTGTTGAATCTGCTGTGGAATAGTGTTGATTCTGCTGCTACCATCTGATTCCACAACTGTTATTTGATTCTACAGCTGTCATCTGATTCCGCAGCTGCATGTCTTCTACATTTGCTCCAAAATGCTGAAAATGATAGTCTTCATATCTTCAAAACTCATTGGCACAATTCCTACTATGTGAATAGATGTTCTGATGTCGAACATAGCAAGAAATTGTTGACTTAGTGGCCATTAATGGATGTCACTAGTCAACACGAGAACTCTCACCATTGATGACAATGAGAGTCAAGATGCCCAAACACATCTTTCTAGGTATGAATAATTTTGTTGTTGTCGAGTACCTAGAAGATCCAATGAACATGGGACATTAATGTATTCCCGTTGTTCGTCGGCATGAGGACTTGCCATTAAGTCATGCAAGCCTCAAGGTTTTTTTGCAAGGATTTTAGACTCAAAGGACTATGGACTCAATAATTTGCATTGAAGCAAGGTTTATTTGCAAAATGAAAAGGATAGGAAAGGAAAAATGAAAATGGAAGATGACAATGAAAAATAATAATGACAATAGGCAATACGCATGTCAGTGAGGTTCTTGTTTTTATTTGCGGGTCAGGAGTAGACAAAAAGTAATGGGAAGTGTATGTGAATAAAGGAAAATGAACAACTAACTCTTGCTGGGAAAATAATTGTGGCTTGATTCGAAGTTCTTGGTTGGATTTATAATTCAAAAGGGAGGAAGAGTAATGGTTTTGATGAATATGGACATGGACTTGTTCTTATGTTTCTCATGAGATTGGTCTTTTGAAGACCAATTGTCGTCACAATTTAATCTCCTTGTTGATCATTCAATCATCCTAAACCTGCAAAAAAACTTGACACAAAGAACATAAGTGTGTTAAAAAAGAAATAGCTAATTTCTTTCTGATTCTTACACAAAAATTGAATGTCAAATGAAACAGATTAAGGAAAATCAAAAAGTGTTATATTCGGTCCAATTCATGATATCGATAACAATCCATTTTTAAGAAATAACCATAAAAAGTAAATCAACTCCCTGTTGTTGAATGACTTCATGCACTGCGCGATTGGCATCACAAAGATTTGTTGTGTCCTGCTAGTTAAAACTTCATAAAAAATACACAACAACAATATTAATGCCAAATGTTCAGAAATCATCTAAATAATTTTCCAATTGTTCCGCAAGCTATTATTGAATCGTCATCTGTGCTACAAAAATAACACGTTGTCAAAAATATTTGAAGCGACAAAAATATGAAAAAGTACTTGCATGAAAAATAAATAAATAAAATTATTTCAATCAAATTTTGCAAGTATTTTTCGTTTTTATAAATTGCTTCAAAAAAATTGATTGCATCATTGCAAAAAATTTTGAATATATATATATATTTGAATGATTTTTATTTCATTTATTTTTTTTTTTTTATCAAAAAGAAATTATTAATAAAGAAAATGATTTTTTTATTATTCTTATTTATTTTTTTAATCATGAGACACATAGGAAATTATACACGTGTCTAAAATCAAATTGGACTCTTAGACCTCGTGCCATGTGGAGTAGAGTTTGTTATTCAATTGGATTCTTCTAAAATCAAATTTATTAAATCAAATTGGACTCTTAGACCACATGCCATGTGGAGCAGAGTTTGTTATTCACTTGGATTTTTCTGCTTTCAACTTGCCATGTTAAAACAGTTCAAAACAAATCATTTTTTTCTCACGCAATCTGCAAAATGGAGCTATGAAGAACCTTAAATTTCTCCCAAATGACTATGAATTTGGGAAAATCCTAATATAGAAAACATAACTCACCCCGTTTTGAGAAAAACCCATGTTTCTGTGTTTTCTAATTCAGCTCGGTTTGTTCAGAAAATGCGTTTTAAAATCATGTGTTTTTAACAATTACGCATTTTTGGCAATTTCGTTTTCTGGCAATTACTTCTACAACAAACTAAAATTTTTGTGGTTTGATTTTTTTATTTGCAAGTTTTGATGTATAGTGGCTTGTCTCTAATATAGAAATTCAGATTGATCACCCTTATTCCAATTATCTACTGTGGAATCTGCAATTTTCTCTTCATCACTAGTCTGTAATCTCTTCTTCATCAGCGATTTCTTCATCCGATACACCTTCATTGTCTGTCTCTGCAACTTTTAAAAATCAATTTCTAATAACTGTTGCTTGAGGAAGACTGAATATGGAAAATAGAAGGTTCCTTTTATTCTTCTTTTTTATTGTAGTGCATGGTTCTTTGCGTGGATTGGAGGCCTGCACATATGCATAAGGCCAAATCATTCGTTGTTTTAAATTTATTTTTATAGAAAATATATATATTTTTTAATTAATTGATTTTTTTTTATTTTTTTTTTCATAAAATTATATAGGTTATATTTTCAAAATTTAAAAAAATACATATATATTTCATTAAACAAAACAATTTATATATATATATATATATTATTTTTATCATAAAAACTCTTTTTCTGATCCTCCAGATCACACAAAGCGCAGGAGGAGAGCATACTTGAGAAATTATTAATCGTTTTTTTTTAGATGTAAGAAATAAGGTCTCCTAATTACACTTCCCCGGCAACAGTACCAAAATGTTCAGTCAATTTAATGTCTTAAATTGCTAACATAAATTATCGACCAAGGTTAGTAAACTGATGAAGTGTGGTGCACAATATGTGCTTAGTTAACCTTGTTTCTTACTTCGTTGAGTATGTTTTTGTATTGTTTTGAGGGTTTTGTCTTTTATGCCTAATGATTTTAATGGATGTTAAGTGTCAATGATCAACTAAGTCTAATGGATGTTTAATATAAAAACTAATTTCTAAGAAGGAAGAAAAGGAAATGTACTTCAACTAACTTAATTTGCATAAAATCAAATCAAAAACTTGAATGGTTAGTCTAATCTAGGTTGGCACTATGTCTATGAAAAGCAGAGCATTATTCTAGATACAATTGTATTCATTGATAAGATGAAAATGAAATCACTTCCTATCCTATCCTTGAAAACTCTTGATCAAAAATAAAACTAATCATATTCTATGAAATGAAAGCAAGAAATATAAAAACAATTATGATCTATTGCATGCACAAATACTATTGCGAACATTCAATATAGGAAGAAGTCGAAATCGTCTTCTTGAAATGACTTAAGCAATTGAGTATACATTAGATGTGATATAAGAAAGCATCATAAAAGCATGGAAAGGAAAAATTGTGGCTACTATGTGATCTAATGCCTCTTAGGCAACCCAAATTGGAAGAACTACCTTCTTGGACAAGCTGATTGTGAGATTACACAATAGATGAAAGCTTAATCAAAAAGCATGACAAAAGCATAAGGAAAGTAACTAGATTATTGTTTACTCTTAATGCCTCAAGAAACCAATATTGGAAAATAGCTTAATGCTACCTTTTTGAGAAGCTCTTTGGAAAACATAGGGTTAAACAGTGAATGTAAAGTTGAATCTAAGAAAACATTGTAAAGACATGTGAAAGAAAACTAAGTCACTGTATTCTCTAATGCTTCAAGCAATCCAATTTTAGAAATTATATAAAACACCACTTTTTTTAGATGCTCTGAGGAAACATAAAATTATACAGTGATGTAAATCTACATTTGAAAAATAAAATAACATTTTCAATGGAAAGCTAAACTATTTGCATGAATCAAAGTAAAACAAACTAATTAATCTTACAAATTTACAAAGGGATGCACATGGTTGATGGGAACCCTTCCATTGTCCAATAGCATTCCAACTCACAAAACTCACATTATAAAATTCAATAATGGAAAAGAGCCTTTTTTATTGATAAACTCACAACTTTACACAATGGAAATCTACACTGCTAATCTCATTACATCAATAGCTCTTCACTTTACATCCCATTCCATCTCAAGCCTTGTTACAAAACATTTTATACTTCTTTCTCTTCTTTTCCTCCATTTTCCCCCCATGATAGAAGAAAACTTCCCCTATTTATACAAAAAGATAAGAAGCTATCTCATTAATGAGAGTCCATGAATCTCTCCATATATCTCTGTTGGAAATAATACTGAGAGGGGGGGTGAATCAGTATTATCAGATCAATAAAACTTTTCAAATACTCTGAAACATATACGCGACTTCAGTTAAGTGAACCAGCGTGTACATGCTACTGTGTCTAAGGAAACCAGCGTATAACCAGAAAACTTATGATTCAGTTAGTTTATCTTCAGTAAATGCATCAGGACATTATTAACCATATTAAAAGTAAACAGATGCAGTATCACACAAAAGCCACACACATGAACACCATGATATAAGGTGGAAACCCAATGTGGGTGAAAACCACCTGCTGCAAGTTGTCTCTATCTTTCTTTAATAAGAGCTTCAGTTTACAATCTTTTGTACTGGTGCAGCCTTATACCAGTACGCAGGCTACAACCTGCAGAGGGCTACAACCCTCTCTCGTTCTCCAAACTTCCTTGGAAGGGAACTCCAACCCCCCTTTGCTCTTGTACTAGCTAAGATACTAGTACGTAGGTGCAGGCCTACAATCTTCTTTCCTTCAGGTACCACTTTTCATACATTTTCAGACTAGATATTCCTGAAGCACAACATTACAATCTGAAGACCACAATTCATTCAACTTTCATAGCAGATTACAAAACAACCAATACTTGCATCAACAATCTCTGAATCACTGAACCACTGATGCCCTGTCAAACCCAGTCACCAAAACACAGAGCAGACTACAGAACACTGCAATAACAGTCAGACCCAACTGCAAACCCAAAAATCAAGCTTCAAAAGATATACGCTACTTAAATGAGAGAAACCCGCGTATACACGCTCTTTTAACGAAGACAACCTGCATACAGATCTAAAAATAAATTCTCTTAACTTGCAGCTGTACCAGACATCAGTTATTGCGTCAGTATGCAGATCTAGAAATACGCATAATCAACCATATCATAATAGAACATTTCAAACCATTAGATCCTGATCTGTCCTTAGATCTAGTCTTCCATCAACCGATGTGATCTCTCCTTAGCTTAGATCAAGCAACCCAGAACCTGCATACGAGATCTCTTTCTTTATCAGATATTCAAGACTTTTTCAGTGTATATGCCTAATGATCTTCTTCTCCTTATATAGCCTTAGGCCTTGCTCAATACCAAGGGCCAAACCATAGAAATCCAATACCATCAGCTTCAAAACTAGAGATCAACACGTCTGTCGAGATACTTTGGTCCAAAGACATAGGCTCAAGTACCGAGGACTAACTACCACGGACCAAAGGGAAGCTTCTCGACATGCACGCCCTTTTCTGTTCATGAATCTGCATGTATACGCGACTTTATATATATCGAACCTGCGTATCCGCGACTTAGGCTATAGAGTACCTGCGTGTATACGCAACTTTTGCTTAATGAACCTGCGTATATGAAAATTCTCTTCATACTTGTAGTCTGGACTGAGATCTGTCATCAAGGAGAGTTGCCATCAAGGACAACACCTGGATCGTAGCGCCACACCTGTGCCAAAATGCCAACAATCTCCCCCTTTGGACTTGATGGCAACCCCAAGATCCGTAGAATCATTCTCCCCCTTTGTCATCAAGGGCAAAGGGCTGTGCTCCCCCTGAGTACATGCTGATATCTCTGCTTGGCTGTGCTGAAACATGCTCCCCCTGACTGTAGGCAATATCTACAAAATATGTTCTTCAAAAGAGCCAAGACTGATACACCATAAGGGACCTTCCTATCACCGAAAGACTCAATGCATACATCCATGCTCCCAACTAAGAGGGGATACATCAGAACCAACCAATTATATTACATCATTCATTCATCCCAGGCATAGTGGGGAAACCAACAAAGGCCGTTATATGACCTTGACACCATAGAAGAGATATCACAGAAGAGATACATGACATAGAGACAACAAATCTAGACCAAGACTTATGAAAGTCACAAGCAGCATCTGATATACATCTTTTAGATCAGCAACCAAGATTTCCTTCTGAGCTCCTTCTCCTGAAACCAACAACAGTTGTGTACTAGAACCAAAAGCATCTAAATGCCAACAATGCTTTATGAGACTTTAAGCTGCTCCCCCTGAACCTGTGCCCGCTGCACCCTCTGAAACTGTGCCTGAAGAATTCTGGCATACCCATCTCAGACCTTCTCCAACCGGAGTCTGCCTTTGCTATTCAGACCTCCATATACGCGACTTCTCCTGCATAAAACTGCGTATGCACGCGGATATGCTTTCGGCAGAACGCGTACACCACACACGCAACTTTCCCGCATAAATCGGCGTATATACGCGAATATCCTTTACGTAACTTGCGTATACCAACTTTTCTGTAGACAAGCTTCAACAGCAGGATGAAGCATCAACTACTCCCAGCTTTTGTCTGAGATATTCAAAAGTTTCCCTGGGCAGTGGTTTTGTGAGAATATCAGCAACTTGTTCCTTAGAAGGAA
The DNA here is from genome assembly GCA_031772625.1 of Pinus tabuliformis. Lineage (NCBI taxonomy): Eukaryota > Viridiplantae > Streptophyta > Pinopsida > Pinales > Pinaceae > Pinus > Pinus tabuliformis. The sequence goes on from CM062814.1 coordinate 671,674,932, forward strand.
CATACTCAAGCTTGACTTTCTGCTCAAGCACTTGTTCCCGAAGAAAATGGTACTTGATTGGTATGTGCTTGGTCTTTGAGTGCATGACTAGATTCTTTGAAATGCTGATTGCACTTGTATTATCACATAAGATAGAGACTGGTGGAGTGCACATGATTTGAAAATCCTGCAAGGTCTGCATCATCCAAAGAAGTTGTGTGCAACAAGATGCCGCAGCCACATATTCTGCTTCAGCTGTAGATAAGGCAATCGAACTCTGTTTCTTGCTGAACCAAGATACTAATCTGGAACCCATGAAGAAAGCACCACCACTTGTGCTTTTCCTATCATCCACACTTCCGGCCCAATCTGCATCTGTGTAAGCATGAAGAGTGAGATCTGTATCTCTAGGATACCATAAGCCATAGTTTTGGGTCCCTTGAAGATACTTGAAGATTCTTTTGACTGCCTGAAGATAAGTTTCCTTTAGGTTGGCTTGAAATCTTCCAACAATTCCTACTGCATGCATAATATCTGGTCGGGTACCTGTCAAATAAAGCAAACTCCCAATCATGGATCTATAAGTTGGTTGGTGAACTGCTGCTGATTCATCATTTGCACTGAGGCTGCATCCTGTAACCATGGGGGTACAAACTGGCTTTGAATCTTCCATGCCATACTTCTTCAAGATCTGCTTGAGGTACTTGGTTTGAGACAAGAAAATACCTCCTTCATTTTGTTGGATTTGCAATCCAAGAAAGTATGTCAATTCTCCAAGCAATGACATTTCAAATTCTTTCTGCATAACCGAGGCAAAGTTTTGACTCATAGCCTCTTCTTTGCTGCCAAAGATAATATCATCTACATACACAACAAGTATTAGCAATTTGTTATTTTCAACTTTCATATAGAGATTGCTATCTGCTGATCCTTTTGAAAAACCTTGTTGGTGAAGATATTTGTCCAAACGATAGTACCAAGCCCTTGGAGCTTGTTTGAGACCATAGAGAGCCTTTTTCAATCTGCATACAAGGTTTGGATCATTCCCAAGAATGAAACCATCTGGCTGCTCAATATATACTTCTTCTTCTAAGTCTCCATTCAGAAAGGCTGATTTCACGTCCATTTGAAATACCTTGAAGTTTTGAAAGCTTGAGAGAGCAAGGAACATTCGGATGGCCTCAAGTCTTGCAACAGGAGCAAAGGTCTCTTCAAAATCTATTCCTTCTTGCTGCGCATACCCTTTACAAACAAGTCTGGCCTTGTTTCTAATTACTTCTCCATTTTCATTCAATTTATTTTTGAAGACCCATTTAGTCCCTATGACATTTTTATCTTTTGGTCTAGGAACCAATTCCCAAGTATTGTTCTTTTCGATCTGCTCAAGTTCTTCATCCATTGCTTTGACCCAACATTCATCTTTGCATGCCTCTTTCACATTTTGTGGTTCAGTGGAAGAGAGTAATGCCAAATAGCTTGAAGCTTCTGCAATTCTTCTTCTTGTTTGTATTCCTGCTTCTTTCTGCCCCACAATCTGAGATTCTGGATGATTCTTTTGAACATATCTGGATGGAGTCTTCTCTTCTATTCTTGTCTGCTCCTCTGGTTCTTCTTGAGGTTCTTCTTCTTCTTGAGGTTCTTCTTGAGGTTTTTCTTCTTCATCATTCTACCTTTGAGGGTAGCCTTCATCTTCTTCAATGTCTTCATGATGAACTTGCCTAGGAATATATCCCTTCTCATCGACCACTACATCAATGCTGTCAACAATTCTGCCAAGTCTTTTGTTGTAGCACTTGTATGCTTTGCTATGTGGAGAATAACCAAGAAGAATGCCTTCATCTGCTCTTGGTTCAAGTTTTCCAAGTTGCTCATCAGTATTCTTAATATAACATTTGCTCCCAAAGATTTTGAAATGCTTCACCGAAGGAGTCTCACCACTCCAGAGCTCATGAGGTGTTTGAGTGTTGTTTACTCGGACATTTGTTTTGTTAAGAATAATAACCGCAGCATGTGCAGCCTCACCCCAGAAAGTTGCGGGAGTACCTGATTCATCAAGCATAGCACGAGCCATTTGTTGAATTGTTCTGTTCATTCTTTCCACAACCCCATTTTGATGAGGAGTTCTCGTTGTAGAGAATTCTCTTCTTATCCCATGTTCTTCACAGAAATCGAAGAATTCGTTTGAGGTAAACTCCCCACCTCTGTCAGATCTGAGGCACTTAATTTTGTGTCCTGATTCATTTTCAACCAAAGCTTTGAAGGATTTGAATTTTTCGAATGCTTCATCTTTGTGCTTCATAAGCCCTAACCAGACAAACCTGGAGAAATCGTCAATGAATAATATCAAGTATTCTTCTCCTCGAGGTGTTCTTTTTCTGAATGGACCACATGTATCTGTATGTACTAACTCAAGAGGCATGCTAGCTGATCCTTCCTTCTCTGGAAAATTAGTTCTGGTTTGCTTTCCAAACTGACAAGATTTGCATATAGTGTTGTCTGGAATTTTGATATCTAGAAGACCACGAACTGCCTGATATTTGCATGCTTTCCTTATTTGTGAAAATCTTAGATGCCCCAACCTCCGATGCCATAGCCAGTGTTCATCATCCTTGCTCAAATAGCATTGTTGTGGTCCTTCTTCAAATATGTATAGATTATTTGGAGTCCTTCTTCCTTTGATCACTGTTTTACCTGTATCAAGGTCACGAACACAACATCCATTTGATCTAAATATTACCTCTGTTCTTTGATCACACATCTGACTGACACTCAGAAGATTATGCTTCAATCCATCAACATACAAAACATTTCCAGCTTTGACCTTCTCTTTTAATGGAGCAACACCTTTTCCTTTTATGGCTGCAGAGATGTCGTTTCCAAAAGAAACTTTCTTCCCCTTTTCTAATGTGGTATATGACTCAAGTTTTTCTTTGTCCCCTGTCATATGCTTCGAACATCCGCTGTCAATGTACCATAGACTTTCTTGACCTTCTGCATAAAAGGCTATCCCACATCTTTCTGGTTGTGGTTCCTTTATTCTCCATGTTCTGACATTTGAGGTTTGTTTCTTCTGAGTTGTCTTTCGGAACCTGCTCCTGCATTCAGAGTCTTCATGACCAAAGTTATTACAAATAGAGCATTCAACTTCATTTTCAAGAACTGAAAAGTTGTTATAAGTCCTTTTCATGGTTCCAGTCATTCTCCCTTGCTTTTGAGCTTCTCTAGTCATGATTGTCTTGTAGGCAACACATTGAGCTGCTTTGTGACCGAAGTTATGGCAAGAAAAGCATTGGCCATTAAAGAAACTTCTGCGATAATCAGATCTATCATCCAACCGATTGTAGCTTCTATTCACATTCATTCTTGGAGCAAATTGGGAAGATTTTACCTGAGGCTGATTGTAGCTTTTGTTTGTCCTTAAGGCAGTTTGTCCCCGAGTTTCTTGATGGTCTTTATTTGTTCTTGAGGTAAACTGTCCCTGATTCACCTGATGACTTTTATTTGGCCTTTGCTCGCTTCTCCTTGCTGCATCAAGATAGCTTTTAGAGGTGGATGCTTGAGATGTTTCTCCATTATATCCAAGACCTGTCTTGATCAGAGGAGATCGCTGCACATTGATAATCTCATCCAAGGTTTCAGATCCTTTAACAAATTTAAGATTAATCGCTTTTGTTTTCTCAATCTCCTTTCTAAGACAAACAATCTCACATTCCAATTTTTCAAGATGTTTTTCCTTTTCATCAATTTGAAATTGTAGAGTATCAATGATCATATTCTTTTCTTCTATACGTCTCTTGAGTCCAGTAATTTCATCATAAAGGTTATCCATATCTACAGCATCCATATAATCATCATCTTCAAATGCCATTAACAACTTATATTCATTACCTCGTTCATCTTCATCACTGTTTGATAGACCATCACTATCTTCATGAGTGTAGTAGCTTTTCTTATTTGCACTATGTTTCTTGTTCCATCTAGCAGGTTCCTTTCCCTTGTCATTCTTATCTTTGTGAGGACATTTGGCAGCATAATGACCTACTCTTCCACAAGCAAAACATTTAAAAGGTAACTTACCTCTGAACCTTCCAGAACCCCTTTGAATATTTCTGACGAAATTTGATTCTTCTTCTTCATCTTCTGGCATGTGACTTGTCTCATAATAATCTTCTTTGCCTGAAGCCTTGAAAGCAGCCTCTCTTCTGTCTGATGGACCTCCTTTTCTCATTTCATAAGCAGTTAGAATTCCGTGAAGCTGAGACATAGTAAGAATTCTTTCACCTTTTCTTCTATTGCAGACACTTTAGATTCAAATTTGGGGGACAATGATCTTAGAACCTTTTCAACCACAATAGCCTCTCTTATTTCTTCACCCAAGTTTTTCATGCAATTAACAATCTCATCTACCCTAAGGAAATAGTTAGCCACACTTTCATCATTATACATTCTGAGAGTCTCATACTTAATCCTGAGAGTTTGAAGTTTAGCACGCTTTACCTGTTCGTCTCCTTCATAGCTCGTGACAATTTTGTCCCATATTTCTTTTGCGGATTTATAGTGCATTACCTTCATGAATTCTGATTGGGATATACATCCTAATAGAGTACTGACTACTTTCGCATTTGTTTCATACTTCTTTTTCTCGGCTGGATCTGTAGGAGTAGCTGAAGGAAAAGTGTAGCCTGACTCTACGATGTCCCAAACTTCTGTACCAAGAGATTGAAGATAGGCAGTAACTCTTACCTTCCAATAATTGAAGTTTGTCCCATCAAAAACCGGTGGCCTGATTGATGCTTCTTTCTCGTAGTTGCTCATGATGAATGATCTACCTTCAAGCGATCAAGCTTCTCTGAAGGACCTGCTCTGATACCAATTGTTGGAAATAATACTGAGAGGGGGGGTGAATCAGTATTATCAGATCAATAAAACTTTTCAAATACTCTGAAACATATACGTGACTTCAGTTAAGTGAACCAGCGTGTACACGCTACTGTGTCTAAGGAAACCAGCGTATAACCAGAAAACTTATGATTCAGTTAGTTTATCTTCAGTAAATGCATCAGGACATTATTAACCATATTAAAAGTAAACAGATGCAGTATCACATAAAAGCCACACACATGAACACCATGATATAAGGTGGAAACCCAATGTGGGTGAAAACCACCTGCTGCAAGTTATCTCTATCTTTCTTTAATAGGAGCTTCAGTTTACAATCTTTTGTACTGGTGCAGCCTTATACCAGTACGCAGGCTACAACCTGCAGAGGGCTACAACCCTCTCTCGTTCTCCAAACTTCCTTGGAAGGGAGCTCCAACCCCCCTTTGCTCTTGTACTAGCTAAGATACTAGTACGTAGGTGCAGGCCTACAATCTTCTTTCCTTCAGGTACCACTTTTCATACATTTTCAGACTGGATATTCCTGAAGCACAACATTACAATCTGAAGACCACAATTCATTCAACTTTCATAGCAGATTACAAAACAACCAATACTTGCATCAACAATCTCTGAATCACTGAACCACTGATGCCCTGTCAAACCCAGTCACCAAAACAAAGAGCAGACTACAGAACACTGCAATAACAGTCAGACCCAATTGCAAACCCAAAAATCAAGCTTCAAAAGATATACGCTACTTAAATGAGAGAAACCCGCGTATACACGCTCTTTTAACGAAGACAACCTGCGTACATATCTAAAAAAAAATTCTCTTAACTTGCAGCTGTACCAGACATCAGTTATTGCGTCAGTATGCAGATCTAGAAATACGCATAATCAACCATATCATAATAGAACATTTCAAACCATTAGATCCTGATCTGTCCTTAGATCTAGTCTTCCATCAACCGATGTGATCTCTCCTTAGCTTAGATCAAGCAACCCAGAACCTGCATACGAGATCTCTTTCTTTATCAGATATTCAAGACTTTTTCAGTGTATATGCCTAATGATATTCTTCTCCTTATATAGCCTTAGGCCTTGCTCAATACCAAGGGCCAAACCATAGAAATCCAATACCATCAGCTTCAAAACTAGAGATCAACACGTCTGTCGAGATACTTTGGTCCAAAGACATAGGCTCAAGTACCGAGGACTAACTACCACGGACCAAAGGGAAGCTTCTCGACATGCACGCCCTTTTCTGTTCATGAATCTGCGTGTATACGCGACTTTATATATATCGAACCTGCGTATCCGCGACTTAGGCTATAGAGTACCTGCGTGTATATGCAACTTTTGCTTAATGAACCTGCGTATATGAAAATTCTCTTCATACTTGTAGTCTGGACTGAGATCTGTCATCAAGGAGAGTTGCCATCAAGGACAACACCTGGATCGTAGCGCCACACCTGTGCCAAAATGCCAACAATCTCTAGAGTTACAATCAAAATAAGAAATGATAAGACACATGCCTTTTTAGAGTTTCAATACAAATAGGAAATGAGACACATATTCTTATGATCCCATGATCTTCTCCACTCAAATTTGAATTTGGTTTTGGGAGGCCACATAAAGGTCTTTTAGAAACTTCCTTTTGACCTACACATGTCAACAATCTCATCCCACTTGTTAGGTATAAGCATATGCCCATTACTTTCTAATTTTTAATCATAAATTCATTTAAAAATGCTAAGAATTAATAATGTTTGGAAAAACATAAATGTGACCCAATAATGATAATGGTAAGGTAAATGTAATGAAATAGAGGTGGAGTGAAGGTGACAATATGGAAATATAAGTAAAAATGTAGTGGAAGTGAATGACAATTTCAAGGCCAACATGTCCCCCACAAGCCTGCGCTGGCGACAGTAAGCCATTTCAAGAGGCAATTAAACACAATTTTTGACCAAAAATTCACTTCAACAAGGCTGAAATACAATCAATGAAAGGAAGGAAGGTCTGCTAGAGTGTCTTAAGATGTGAATAAGCTACTTGGAACGATGATAGTTCCCTAGTATGGTTGCCAATTTGTTATGAAGAATTTGGTATCTACGGATAAATACTAATTCCCTAAATAAGTATTCATATCTAGAACAACAATTTAAAGCACTTTAACCTTTTTCTATAAACAATAGATAAGACAAAGAGAATGAGAGGACCTACTTGTACTTTCGCTTTCCTCTTGCCTCCTTTGTATCGGTCCTATCACTCCTTCCCGTATTTAACACGCTTGAGAAGTACATGTAAACATCAACAGAAGACAAATAACTAATCAAAGCAAAAGATCTACTGATTACAAGTAAATGGAATCAGATACATTCACACATATAAGCATCACATATCAAGATAAGCATATGGAAAAAGGTGTAAATACTTTATTGAATAGAAGGAAGAATTACAACCATGAAGCCTAATTCGAAGTCACTCCTCCAGCTTTGGTTCCATCCACATCACATCATAAGATGACATTCCGACAACATAACGACACTTACAATAGTCTCAATTCTCAAACTAACATTATCTCCTTACAATTCATCAAAATCCAGCCCTTGATCACTTAGATGAGTGCTCAATTTATAGGAAGATGGAGGAGGTTTTGTCATCAATGAGGGTATTGAATGGTCTTCCATACTTATAATTAGTTCCATGTAGGAAGGGATGAGAGGATAGGATGTATCTTAACTCATTCCTCATCCATTTTCGAGCTCATAGGAGATGATAAGTGTGGTAATTTTATAGAAGGCTCTAGAAGATAAGAATATTCCCTAAACCCTATGTGAATTTCACTCAAACTCGCCTAGTGAAAGTCAAAGAGGACCTAAGTGCTCTGCAGAGCACCCTGGCATTGACTTAACTGCTTTGCAGTGCACCCTTGCATGGGCCTACCTGCGTTGGTCCCTCTAGAGGTCATTTTAGGATGTCTTTAGGCCATGAAATTGTCTAGGAAGGAATCATTCAAAAGGTTGACTTGTTTAAGACATGTAGCAACTGAAATTAGGGTTTGATGAGCCCTAAAACACTGATCTGGATGATGGGAGTGATGTGCCCAAATGGATCTGTAACACCAGGATAGTCTGCCAAAGCCATAAGCAAATAACAACACCACGAAGATGAAGAAGGACATGGGAAAATGGTGTGAGTTCCATAAGAGCTCCACTCACAATACAAGTGAGTGTCGGGCCAAGCAGTCACTAGTGGCTGAGCTGAAGGCTTCCGAATCAGATGCAGGGTCCAACTTTGAATCAAAACCTGATAAGGGGACTGAAAAAGGGAAGAAGATCATTGATGCAGAGCCCAATGCCACCGTGGCCACCACAAAGATCCAGAAAATTGAAACTGAAGATCCAGAGGAGTGGGAACGCCTCTTACACACACAGATGTGGGTGAAGGATTCTCTGCTACAGTTCATTGTCGATAGTTGGAGCCAAAAGAACCTCATTTTAGTAGAAGTTGTGAAGCAGATGGACCTAAAGACTACAACACATCCATAGTACACCATCAGGTGGATTCACCAAGGATGAGATCTTCGCGTCAGCTAGCAGTGCCACCTTCCCTACAGCATCAAGCCCTTCATGGACGAGGTCCTCTGTGACATTTCTCTTCTTGAAGTTTCTGATGTATTGTTAGGAAAACCATACTTGTGGAAGCGACATGTTGTGTATGAGTCTAGACCTCGCTCTGTGATTATTACTTTGGCTAATAAGCTGTACAGAATATCGGAGCTAGCCCCGCCTACCTCCATCTCTTTGATCACTGCAAAGCAATGCAGTAAGATCATTTCCCAGACCAGGAAATTCGTTTTCCTTATTATTTTCCCCCAAGGAAAGAAGAAGGTTGTGGCCATGACTTCCAGGCAGGTCTCCTCTACACAAAAACAATAGATGGACAAGGTCGTGGAGGAGTACAGGGATATTTTCGCCTCACCCACAAGGGTACCTCTACACTATTAGGTCAAGCACTCCATCGATCTACCTCGGGCACGCCACTACCCAATGGACATATCTATCGATGCTATGTTTTGGAGAACAATGAGATCAAGAGGCAGATTCAGGAACTACTACAGAAATGGAACATCAGGCCAAGCTCATCACCTTGTGGGAGCCCGATTGTATTGGTACAGAAGAAGGATGGGACCTGGAGGCTTTGTATTGACTATCTGGTGCTGAACAAGATCACTGTCAGGAATAGGTGCCTAACCCCTCGAATTGATGACCTTTTGGACCAGCTCAAGGGGGCCAAATATTTTAGCAAGATTAACTTGAAGCCAAGTTATCACCAGGTGCCTATCGAACCCTCTGATGTGTGGAAGACCACCTTCAAATCCAAGGAGGGCCTTTTTGAACGGTTGGTCATGTCGTTCGGATTGACGAACACCTCTGCAACCTTCATGAGAATGATGGATGACATCTTGCTATCCTTCACCAATGCATACGTGGTGGTGTATTTAGATGACATCTTGATATTCAACCAAAGTTGGGAAGAGCACCTCCACCATATTCGATAGGTCCTTCAAACCCTTCGACAACACAAATTGTATGCTAACTTGGAGAAATGCACCTTTGACCTGACCCAGGTTCAGTATATGGGGTACATCATTGATGAGTAGGGTGTACTTGTGGACCCATCCAAGATACAAGTTATTCGATATTGGTCAGCTCCAACCACTCTAACAGAGCTTCGCAGCTTTTTGGGTCTTGCCAATTTCTACCATAGGTTCGTGTTGGGTTTATCTCATATCACTTGGCCTTTAAGTCAAGTCACCAAGGATGGAGCGAAAGAAAAGTTCTTTTGGTCAGAAACCCAACAGCGAGTGTTCTCCAAGTTGAAGAATCGCCTCTATTCTGCACTAGTGCTCACATTACCAGACCTGCAACAACAATTTGAGATTGAGACAGGTGCCTACAACTATGCTATTGGTGTGGTTCTTACTCAATATGGGCATCCATTGGCTTACCACAGTCAGACACTTTCAGACACTATCTGAATTACCCCACTTACTGATGAGCCCCAAAAATGGGTAACTTTATGGGCTCATTTTGCCTATTATTCTCGATTAATCCACCATTCTTCATAGTTTTATGCATGCTTTTGAATATATTTATGTTAATTGAATGAATGAGAATAGTCACTTGACCACAAAGTCTAATATGTGCTTATTGCAGATTTTTGGACATCTTTTAAGATCAGGCATTTATGAGCAAGTTTACAGCCAAATACGAAGGAACAAGGCTGAGGATTTGTAGGAGGGGTGTCTCCTGCACTAAATGACTCCTTCCTCAAGTTCTCCGCCATCAACTTGGAGTTCAACAGCCCACCAAAGATGATTTCAAGGGGCAGCCGAGCAGGTTTTGTGAAGTGGCTAATTAACTGCAGTTTTGAACAACCAAGCTCCTAAAGTTAAGGAGGATTGTTGGGAGTCCCCGTGCTGCATAAGTAGGAAGGCTTCAAGACTTGGTAGTTTAGCTATTGAACAGTTGCTTTCGCACTTTAGTGCAGCTCTGCATTTCAACTCATTTTCGAGCTCTTGCTATAAATAGTTTTGTGACATGACTATTATTTTTTGAGTAATGGAGATGAATTTCGCTTTGCACCAGCTCTGAGCTTTCTTAGGAGGCTGTAGCTCTTGGGGTTGGGCCCAACCCAAGTGCCAGTACCTCCTCTATGTACTTTTATGTGTTCTCCTTTCATTCATAAAAAAAAAAATTGTTATTTAGGTTAAGATCTTGCTTTGTTACTTAGGTTGCTTTTGATGATTAAAATAGCTTTTCATGCTTTAGGTTGATTTGACAGTTTGGTGATAGAAAAGATCTGTAAAAAGGCCATCAAGCAATCCTTGATCTCATCTCTCCCTCCTTGGGACCATGGGTTGGGACCAAGGCATACTTGCTGCCACAAAAACAATGTTTTTGCCTTTCAATGCAATTGCTAATGTTAGATTTTGAGTTGGAAAAGTTGATACCAGTTGTACTTGCATGTTTAGTTCTGTTCTTTCTTAGTTTTCATAGTTATCTTGCATCATTTCCTGTCTATAAACTTATGTTCATCATGTTTCTGGTTTTTAGGTCAGATTAGGTCAAAATAGATCCATCTCTGGTTTTTCTAGTCTTTGTTCGATCAGTTTTGGAAAATAGTGTGAAGAGTACCAGTAATACATTCCTACCTACCCTTCCTCCATCATCCAACCTATTCCAGCCCCTAATCCAAGATTCCTTCCCTTCATTCGCCACACTTTCCCAATTTGCCTTAATTTCTTTGTTTTTGTGCAACATTGCTTTCTCCATCCTTGAACAAATCCAACCATCTTCATCACTCCTAAGCTTCATTTACCAGTTCCCACACCTCTTAACAACCTTATCCATCCTTCATTTCCACTTCCCCACCATTTTTCCTCCATCAATCCTCTAAAATCCTCTTTCGGCTGTTCCTGTAAAACATCCTGTAAAACCCCTGCAGACTTCCTGTAGAAGTTCATGTGAGCAGTTTTCCGAGATATAATCACTGTGAAACTCTTTGGAAGGGTGCTAGGTACCCCTTAGGCCCTCTTCTCACCTTCCCAACCTCCTGCAAGCACCCACTCCATTTCCTTTCTCCACTCAACCTCTGCACAGTCAAAAACAGTTAAAGCACATGCATATTAATTATGCAAGATTACTCAAAAATACAAAAAGATGTTTTTTCCAGATTTTACTTCAAAAGTAGCTTAGTCATAGGCATTTTACCTTTCCAAGAGTCAATGGCATCCAATCCCACAGCTTTCATCTCTTTTCTTGCACCAGTAGGATTAGTTAGTAAAACTAGGGCTTGCTAGGGTTTGCATTTCCTTTCAGCTTTCAGCTTCTTTCTGCAAGTAGACTAGCCTCTTTTGAGTTAGCTTTCATCCATCACAGTTAAAAGCTTCTTCTAAGAGGTCATAGAAGTTATCCTAAGCTCCTAGCGAACTTGTGCTAGCTGATCAAGTGACAACCTGCGGCAAGAGCTACTACTTGTGCATATAGCACCATCGCTTCCAAGTTTGTTACGAACAACCAGGTTGATAAAAGTAAAGAAGGGAGTCCCAGGAGTTGCAGCATCATTGTTGCAATACTGAAGCTCACCATATTTTTGGTGCCATTGCTGGGGAAGCGTCAGAGTATTTGTGATTGCTACTTTTCTTCTATTTTCTACTACAACCTTCTGCTAAGTAGTTTATTTCAGCAAGAGTAGAGTAGTTGTTTCATTTCCACTTTTGCAATTTCATTTTAGCAAGCATAGATTAGACATTTCCCACTTTCATAGATTAGCATTTCAATTCTGCAATTTCAATTCTGCAAGCGTAGGTTAGCATTTCATTTCTGTAATTTCAATCCTACAAGTGTAGATTAGCATTTCATTTCTGCAATTTCAATTCTGCAAGCATAGCCTAGCATTTCAATTCTGCAATTTCATTTCATCAGCATAGATTAGTTATTTCCTGTTTTCATTTCAATTCTGCAATTTTCATTCCAGCAAGGTTTATTTTAGTTAGTTGCAATTTTTTTTCAATCAATTTCAGTTTTGCAGGTACAAGCAAAAAACAAAAAAAGAAGAAGAAGAAGAAGAAGCAACCAAAAAGATTTTCTTTCATGCCTCGTAGGAATAGATACAATTCAGGAAAATTCTTACCCAACACCCCCACCACATCACTGAGTCACCCTTCTCTCTTCTTCAGTGGCAGTGATCCAGAAGATCTTATAGGTGAACCTCCAGAGATATACGAAGATCCTATAACAGAAGAAGAGCAAGAAAACATTCCTCCTGAGACCATGGCTGAAAACAGAAACGGTAGAGAATAGAAGGCACCTTTCCCATCCGAGAGACCAATGGGGACACAAAAATGAAAACTTAAGTCCCTTAGCCTTACCTCACTTCCATGGATTGACCACTAAAGACCCTGATACGTTCTTGTTTGAGTTTACTATCCTTTGTCGAACTTATGACTATGCAGAAGACAAGCAAAAGTTGAAACTCTTTCCCTCTACCCTCAAGGATGCAGCACTACGCTGGTTCATGGGATTACCTGGAAACAGTATCACAACTTGGGCTCAGATGCAGCAAGCCTTTAACAACAAATACCAGGATTACTATAGGTTAAAGGAAACGAGGGGAGAAATATTTCAGATGACCATGGGAAGTGATGAATCTTTAGAAGACTATGAAGAAAGGTTCCAACTCAGTTATAAAAGGGCCAAGTGCACACTTGACCCCGAATCTCTAAAGCTGTTTCTACTCTAAGGAGTCCCAGAAGACCTTCTAGATATCCTCCATTTGCTGGCTGGGGAGACATCTACCAGCTACCTTATGATGACATAAAGACTGTGTTCAGAAACCATTCCAGGGCAGCCCGGGAAAAAAGTACGGGGAGTCAACTCTCATCCAGTACCACCTTATCCAAAAATGAGTTTGCAAATCAGATGGAAGACCTCAAAAGTGAGGTGAGATAGACCATTTCCATGCAAATGGATACCTTCCGAATCCAACAGAAGCAAGAAGAAGCTGAGAGGGCTTTGGCCATCTTTTGTCCCAGATGTACAAGGAAGCACCCCAGGAACGAGTGTCCATTGCACTCCATAGAGGTATGTTTCGTTTGTGAGGCAGACCACCCTACAAACTAGTGCCCAACCTTACCTGGACTTAAAGCTATGTACCAAGGGGCTAAAGCAGCCACTGAACCACTCTACTTCCTAAACTAAAGGAGGCCACATGGACCCAGACCTTACCAGTAGGGGATGCAAGGGACATCCTAGACTTATTACAACCCCAACCAATCCACTCACATACCTTCTTGGGGTCCCCCTACTCATCCTTCTTGGTCTACACCCCCTCCTTGGTCATATCCATCTCAATACCATACTCAACCTGTTGCTCATTCGTTTCATTCTCATGTTCAGCCACAACCTCAGTGGAATGCACCTCAACAGGGGTGGAGGCCCCAGTACAACTCTCCTCCCGCTATTTTTCCTCCACCACCTGCTCAACCACAACCATTACCTCCTGCTCCTCCAAGACAACCCCAGATACCTGCTCAACCAAACCCGAACCCCAATAATAGACAGGCCTAGCAGGTATATGCTAGAGAGACAACATGCCCTACCTATGTTGTGGAGATTCAGGAAATCAACCTACGATCTAGGAAGGTCCTCCTAGATAGCCAACCTCCTCCTAAGGAGGATGAGGAAGAAAAACAAGAAAATGAACCCAAAGCCATTCCACCCTTTCTTGAGAGACTAACTGGAACCACGCAACCAAACCCAGAAGAGACTAAACTTCTGGGAGAACTTAAACAGTTATGTGTAAAAATACCACTTCTCCAAGCCATAAAAGATGTACCAATCTACAACAAATTGATCAAAGAGAAGTGTTTCAGGCACCCAGGTAGGTACAAGAGAGATGCCCCAACTATCAATGTCATAGGACAACTGTCCGACCTGATGTTGGGACAAGTAATATGTCCAAAATATCTGGACCCTGGGAGTCCTGTAGTCGATGTCCACATCAATGGCACCATAATCCCCCACACCCTGATTGATCTAGGGGCTGCCATTAATGTGATGACCAGGGACACTATGCTCAAACTCAACCTTCAGAGTTCCCTAAGAAAGACCTCGACAGTATTACAGTTAGCAGATCGCTCTACCATAACCCCCGAAGGGATTGTGGAAGATGTCATGGTCTCCGTTGATTCTTGGGAGTACCCTGCAGACTTCTTGGTCCTTCAGCCAAAGGAAAAACTCACTGGATACCCCCTCATTTTGGGAAGGCCTTGGTTAGCTATTGCACATGCTTACATCAGTTATTGAGCTGGGAGCATGACCATTAAGAATGGGCCTATGTCCAAACAGCGAGTCCTATATCCTCCTGCCCAACCTCTGCTAGGACATGACTTGCCTCTCTGGTTGGAGGAGGAGGATGAGGATGAAGTTTATTCTGCACCATTGTGCACAGTGGAAGCTTTTATCTCCCCAAGAAACTCTCCTAGGTTGTAGCTCGAAGATGCTCGGGAACATTACAAACTCAACTTAATGTTGGAAATGGATGAATGGAAGGAATGATGCTTGTTCAAGCCAGATAACCACTCCTACTTTGCTTGACTCCAGAAATGCATGAAAACCCCCAGACTACAAGGCTTTAGACTACCAATTACTCACAATTTAAGGATTGGGTGAATATGGAGAATACTGACCACACCATCAGATGCACAGGACCCTGTGATGGCTGGCTACAACCAATAAAGAGGTCTGCAAATCTAATTCCCTAGTGCACAGACAGGATGACAGCTCTCTGTCACTAAGTGAAAAGAAACCTGATTAACAGATTCACTGATACATGCAAGATTCAAACACAGAGGTAAGATGACAGCTCCTCTAATGCTATACATCAAGAGTTTAGGAGAACTGCATATCAAGCACAGACTAGAACAGAACAGAAATGGAAAGTGAGAAATTAACAGCAAAAGAAGCTTGTATTAGCTGAAAATGAAGACGAGACATTGCAAGTATCAAAGCAGTTACAGTCTCTAGAAGTTGAACCTTACATCAAAACAACAACCATCCACCCTGATTATAACGGTTTTTTGGGTATATAAAGAGTTTCATTACAGAGGCACTCGGCCATTCTAGGTGTGGAGGGGTCATAATTGACCACCAACCACTTTAACTATCTGATGGAGTCTCTGGTGCAATTTGCCTGCTTCATTGAACAAATTTGATCTTCTCGGGTGCTTTGTTGTACTTCTCGAGCAGGTGGAGTGTCGTATGGATGAAATTCCATAACTGCTAAATGCATTTAATTACTCGAGGCTTGTCCTTTTCCTTCTCGGCTATCCTCCCTGATGAATGCAGTTGTTGAGGAGCTATTGCACCGAGTACAGGTAAACAAGTCACCTTCGTCCTTCGGGCACATGGGACAGTTTGAGGACATGAATAGTCGGGTCAAATGGAGAGGGAAAATAGGCCGTTGGATTGGGCAAATCGACGACAGGGATTGGTTTGCAGGGGGTATCGGAATGTATGGGAGTGGAATGAATGCAGGCCGTTGGATCTCGGGCAGACAAATCCAACGGGTCTCGAGCAGAGGACATGCGCAGGAGTTAACGAGCAGGGACGGAAGACGAGCAGTAAGCGGTATTGCCCTCACTGCCGTTGGGGGGTGGGCGGTAAATGTACGAGGGCGCACAATCCCAGTTATCTTGCGACACGTGGTAGCGGGAAACATGGAAACCGCTTTTCATCACGAGTTAATGTGCATCTATGTTATGGCAGCAGGGGAAGCGGATGCCGTCGGATCACGGCGGATGTGATCGAATGGTGGATATTTAATTGCACGGTTTTTTCATTGAATGTAGCGGGGACCATTGGATCAAGTTACAATGATCGACGGCTTTGATTAAAAGGCAACGAAGGGTTATGGAGGCACAGGGTCACGTGGTTACGGTGCTATGGGATTTTAAACTTAGTGATTGGAGCTTTAAGAAACAGGGGTTTATGCCGGGTGATGAGCCCCGAATTGGGTAACTTATTGGGCTCATTTTGCCTAATTGTCCTTGTTCAATCCTCCATTTTTCATAGATTATGCATGTTTTTTAGTATGTTTATGTTATTTGAACGAATAAGGGTGGTCACTCTACCAAGGAGGCTAATACGTGGTTATTTCAGGTTTTTTGGAAAAATTTTGGAGCAAAACCAAGCAATTATGGGCCAGGTGATAGCCAAGCTTGAGGTGAGGATTCGTAGCGAGGTTGTCTCTGGCATTAAATGGCCTTTCCTCGAAATCTCCACCCTCAACTCCGAGCTCAATAGGCCACCAAAATGAATCCTAAAGGCAGTTGAGCAGCTTTGGGAAGAGTGACTGTTTACTAGCAGTTTAAACAGCCGAGTCCCTTGAATTAAGGAGGGCTGCTAGGCCCCTCGTAGTGTATAAATGGGAAGGCCTCAGCCTTCGTAGTTTACTTTTGGAACTGTTGGTATTTGCACTATAGTGCTGTCATTTTCTTAGCTCGTTTTCTTGTATCTACTACTGTATAACTTTCTTGTGATGATTGTTTTTGAGTAATGAAAAGCAGATTTACTTGGCATCAGATCTGAGTTCTTTATAGGATCCGGCAGCTCTTGGGGTTGGGCCCAACCTGAGTGCCAAGGCCTCCTTTATGTATTGTTATTTGTTCTTTATGTTTTTGCAAAATAATTTCTGTTAGGTAGATTAAAATCTTGCTGATTAACTAGGTCATTGTTGATGATTAGAAAGATTTTTTGATGTTCAAATTGAGTTGATAGGTTATTAACAGGGACAACCTTTAGAAAAGGGCCATCAAGCACCTCTGATTTCACCTCTCCCTCAATGGGATCAGGAGCTGGGATCAAGGTGACCTTGCTGCCAACAAAAACACTGACTTTGCTTCGCCATGCAATCATTAGTGTTTGATTTTTATTTGCAGAATTTGGTTACATGATCAGATTCTTGATTACTTTGTTGCATAGTTAGTATACATGGTTTCATTGCAATTAAAACTTTTGTTCATTCTCTTTACTGTAAGCTAGATCAGATTAGGTCAATGTAACTAGGTCTCTGATTTTACAAGTCTTCGTTGGTTCAGTTGGAAAAACAACTTGCAGAGCACCTGTACTACTTCTCTATCTGCCCATACTCCATCAATCCCATCTGCTCCATCCCCTAACTCAGAATCTTGCCTCACGTTTTCCATTTGCTCACATAACCCTAATTTTTGTGCAACATTGCTTCATTCCTTCTTGAACAAATCCATCCATCTTCATCTTTCCTCAACTCCATCCACTAAGTCCTGGACCTCCTCACACCCCTGTCCTACCTCCATACTCACTCCTTCACCTTTCTCTCTCCATCCATCCTCCAAAATCCCATTTCTGAACAACCTGTAGAAAATTACAGACATCCTGTAGAAATTCCAGAACATCTTGTAGAACCCCTAGAGACTTCTTGTAGAGGCTCACGAATGAGGTTTCTTGATAGCCAAACTCTATGAAACTCTCTGGAAGGGTGTTAGGGACCCCTTAGGCCCTCTCTGAACCTTCCCGACCTCCTCCAAGCATTTCGTCCCGCCAATCCACCTCTGCACAGTCAAAAACAGTCAAATCGCATGCATGATAATTTTGGCAACTTATTCAAAAATACAAAAAGATGTTTTTTTCAGATGTTACTGTAGAAGTAGCGTAGACACATGTATTTTACGTTCCTAGAAGTCAATGGCATCTCTTTCGGTAGCTTGCATCCTCTTTCTTGCATCAGTAGGGCTAGCTGGTAAAATTAGGGTTTGCTAGGGTTTACGTTTCCTTTCAGCTTTCCAGTTTCTTTCTGCAAGTAGATCAACCTTCTTTGAGTTAGCTTTTGTCCATCAGTTAAAAAGCTTCTTCTCAGAGCTCATAGAAGTTGGCTTAAGCTCCTAGCGGACTTGTGCCAGCTGACCAAGTGACAGCTGCGGCAAGAGCTAGTACTTGTGCATACAGCACCGTCGCTTCCAAGTTTGTTACGAACTACCGGGTTGATAAAAGTAAAGAAGGGAGTCCTAGGAGTTGCAGCATTATTGCTACAATACTGGAGCCCACCATTCTTTTTGGTGCCGTTGCCGGGGAAGCGTCAGAGTATATGTGATTGCTTCTTTTCTTCTATTTTCCACTACAACCTTCTGCTAAGTAGTTTATTTCATTTCATTTCCGCAAAAGTAGAGTAGATATTTCCTGCTTTCATAGATTAGCAATTCAATTCCACAATTTCAATTCTACAAGCATAGATTAGCATTTCAATTCCGCAATTTCAATTCTGCAAGCGTAGATTAGCATTTCAATTCTGCAAGCGTAGACTAGCATTTCATTCCTGCAATTTCATTTGAGCAAAATAGATTAGTCCTTTCCTGCTTTCATTTCAATTCCGCATTTTCATTTCCGCAAAATAGATTTTAGTTAGTTGCAATTCCATCTATTTCAGTTTTGCAAGTACAAGTAGAAAAAGCAAAAGCAACCAAAAATCTTTTCATGCCTCGTAGGAATAGAGATAATACCAGAAAATTCCCACCCAACACCCCCACCACTTCACTGAGTCACCCTTCTCTCTTCTTTGGTGGTAGTGACCCAGAAGAACCTATAGGTGAACCTCCTGAGATATCCGAAGATCCTATAACAGAAGAAGAGAAAGAAAACATTCCTTTTGAGACCATGGCTGAAAACAGAAACGGTAGAGACGATGATGAGAGAATAGAAGGTACCTTCCTCATCCAAGAGACCAACGGGGACATGAAGATGAAGAACATAAGTCCCTCAACCTTACCTCATTTCCATGGATTGACCATTGAAGACCCTGATACCTTCCTGTTTGAGTTTGTTGTCCTTTGTCGAACTTATGACTATGCAGAAGATGAGCAAAAGTTTAAACTCTTTCCCTCTACCCTCAAGGATGCAGCATTACGCTGGTTCATGGGGTTACCTAGAAACAATATCGCCACTTGGGCTTAGATGCAACAAGCCTTTAACAAAAAATATCGGGATTACTGTAGGTAAAAGGAAACAAAGGGAGAAATCTTTCGTATGACCATGGGAAATGATGAGTCTTTAGAAGACTACAAGGAAAGGTTCCAACTTAGTTATAAACAGGTCAGGTGCACACTTGACCTTGAATCTCTAAAGCTGGTTCTGCTCCGAGGAGTACCTAAAGACCTTCTAGATACCCTTCACATGCTAGCTTGAGGAGACATCTACCAACTACCTTATGAGGACATAAAGACTGTGTTTAGAAACCACTCTAGGGCAGCCCAGAAAAGAGGTACTGGGAATCCACTTTCAGCTAGTACTACCTTCTCCAATCATGAGTTTGCTAATCAGATGGAAGACCTCAAAAGTGAGATGAGACAGACCATTTCCATGTAACTTGATACTTTCCGAATCCAACAAAAGAAAGAGGAAGCTGAGAGGGCTTTGGCCATTTTTTGTCCCAGATGTATGAGGAAGCACCCTAAGAACGAGTGTCCATTGCACTCAGTAGAGGTATGTTTCGTTTGTGAGGAAAGCGACCCCAAAAACCAATGCCCAACCTTGCCCGGATTTAAAGCCATGTACCAAGGGACTGAGGCAACCACTGAACCTCTCTACTTCCTCAACCAAAGGAGGCCTCATGGGCCCAAACCTTACCAGTAGGGGATGCAAGGGACATCCCAAGCTTACTATATCCCCAACCAATCTGCTCACATGCCTTCTTGGGGTCCCCCTGCTTATCCTTCCTGGTCCGCACCTCCTCCGTGGTCTTATCCACCTCAATACCATACTCAACCCACTGCCCATTCATTTCACTCACATGTCCAGCCACAACCTCAGTGGAATTCACCTCAACCGAGGTGGAGGCCCCAATACAACTCTCCTCCTGCCATTCTGCCTCCACCACCGGCTCAGCCACAACCATTACCTCCTGCTCCTCCAAGACAACCCCAGATGCCTGCTCAACCAAACCCGAACCCCAACAACCGACAAGCCCAGCAGGTATACACTGGGGAGAAAACATACCCTACCTATGTTGTGGAGATCCAGGAGATCAACCTGCGATCTGGGAAGACCCTTCCAGATGGCCAACCTCCTCCCCCAGAGGATGAGGAAGAGAAATAGGAAAGTGAACCCAAAGCCATTCCACCCTTTCCTGAGCGACTAACAGTAACCACGCAACCAAACCCAAAGGAGATTGAACTTTTGGGAGAACTTAAACAATTATGTGTGAAAATACCACTTCTCCAGGCCATAAAAGATGTACCAATATACAACAAATTGATTAATGAGAAGTGTTTCAAGCACGCAGGCAAGTGAAAGAGAGATGCCTCGACTATTAATGTCATAGGACAACTGTCTGATCTAATGTTGGGGCAAGTAATCTGTCCAAAGTATTTGGACCCTGGGAGTCCTGTAGTTGATGTCCACATCAATGGCACTATAATCCCCCATACCTTGATTGATCTAGGGGTTGCCATTAATGTGATGACCAGGGACACCATGCTTAAACTCAACCTTCAGATTTCCTTAAGGAAGACCTCGACAGTCCTGCAGTTGGCATATCGCTCCACCGTGACTCCCGAAGGGATTGTGGAAGATGTCTTGGTCTCTGTTGACTCTTGGGAGTACCCTGTGGACTTCTTGGTCCTTCAGCCAAAGGAAAAGCTCACTGGATACCCCCTCATTTTGGGAAGGCCTTGGTTAGCCACTCTGGATGCTTACATCAGTTGATGACTGAAGGGACCGTGCTAGGTCATACCATTTCTCGGCAAGGATTACAAGTGGATCCTAACAAGATTGCTATCATCCAAAAGGTCCCACCTCCTCAAAAGGTAAGAGATGTTCGGAGTTTCCTAGGCTTAGCAGGATATTATCGAAGATTCATTAAAGATTTCAGTAAGCTAGCCTCGCCATTGTTTGGCCTCTTAGGGAAAGATGTTGAGTTCAAATGGACTGACGACTGTCAGGGGGCTCTAGATGAGTTGAAAGATAAGCTGGTGTCCGCCCCGATCTTGAGAGGTCCAAACTGGGCCCTACCTTTCCACAACCACACTGACGCCTCGAACAAAGCCATAGGGGTAGCCTTAAGACAAGTTGAGGAGAAACTGCCATATGTCGTATACTTCGTCAGCAAAAACCTGTCCAAGGTAGAAATGAACTATACTATAACTGAGAAAGAGTTCCTGGCTGTAGTCCATTCCCTAAACAAGTTCAGACACTACATCACTGGTTATCAAACATTTGTACACATTGATCATGCTGTGATTAGATATTTAATGAATAAGCCTGATGTAAATGCTCGTATCATTAGATGGTTACTTTTGTTGCAGCAACTTGATTTGACTATTGTCGACAAGCCAGGTAAGGAAAATGTTGTTGTTGACTTCTTGTCTAGATTGGATTTGCCTGCAGGTGAAGAAGGAACAGTGGATGACCAGATGCCCGATGAACATCTGTTTGCTATCTCAATACTCTCTCCATGGTTTGCTGATATAGTAAATTACTTGGTCTCAGCACAGTTCCCTCCGCATCTATCCTCAAAGGAGAAGAGCAGAATCGTAAGGAAGAGCACCCCATTCACTTGGATCGAGGGCAACCTGTTTAAACTTGGCCCAGATCAAATCTTGAGGTGTTGTGTTAGGGAGGAGGAAGTCTTTGACCTTCTCCTAACCTGTCATGATGGACCTTATGGAGGCCACTTTGTAGCAAAAAGGACTGCCTTCAAAATTCTACAGGCAGGCTACTATTGGCCTACTCTTCATCAAGATGTCAGAAGATACATCAGCCAATGTGACCGATGTCAAAGGATGGGGAAACCAACTCCAAGGGATGAAATGCCTCTCCAACCTCAAGTGACCTTCAAGCCCTTTGAGAAGTGGGGCATGGACTTTGTGGGTCCTATCAACCCTCCTTCAAAGCAAAGGTCTTACATCATTGTGTGCACCAACTATCTGACAAAGTGGGCAGAAACAAAGGCAATCAAAGTAGCAACAGAAGCAAAGGTGGCTGAGTTTTTAAGGGAAAATATCTTCTACAAGTTTGGCTACCCAAGAGAGTTAGTCACCGATCAAGGAAGCCAGTTCACCTCCAACCTGATTGAAGATTTGCTCGCTCATCACAAGATCAAGCACAGGACTTCCACCCCATATCATCCTGAAGCAAATGGGCA
The DNA here is from genome assembly GCA_031772625.1 of Pinus tabuliformis. Classification (NCBI taxonomy): domain Eukaryota; kingdom Viridiplantae; phylum Streptophyta; class Pinopsida; order Pinales; family Pinaceae; genus Pinus; species Pinus tabuliformis. The sequence goes on from CM062814.1 coordinate 671,697,537, forward strand.
AGTAGAAGTCACTAATAGAGCATTGGAAGGGATTTTGACTAAGGTGGTGAGCAACAAAAGAAAGGATTGGGCAGATCACCTGGTTGAGGCCACCTGGGCCTACAACACCACTTGGAAGATTACAACAGGTTTCACACCTTATGAGCTGGTCTACGGGAAGAAAGCTTTGTTGTCCATAGTGTTCGAGTACAATACATTGAGGGTGGCAACTCAACTAGACCTAGATCTCAGCCATGCTCAACGTGAGAGATTACTGCAGCTGAATGGATTAGATGAACAGTGAATGTAGGCCCTCCTCCACTCAGAAGTAGTTCAACTCCAGAGGAAGATATGGCATGAACAACACCTTAATGAAAATCAATTCCATCCAGGAGATTGGGCGCTGTTGTATGACTCAAGATATAAGGATTTCAAAGGGAAGCCGAGGACAAGATGGTTAGGACCATATACAGTGGAGAAATGCAATGACAATGGTTCAGTTCTTATCAGGATCATTGATGAAGAAGTCATCCCCATGCTTGTCAATGGGCATTGATTGAAAATCTACAGGAACCCCTTTTGAAGCAGGAGTTCATTGAAACTTTGGAAAAATCAGTGCTGGTAGTGGAGCAGGGTTCTACCTCTATTCCGCCCACACCTTGATCATCAAAAAAAAAAAAGGGAATAAAAGGATCCCTGGGTGAAAACCTCTCTGAGGCGCCCAGGGCAGACAGTGAGGGTGAAAACCTCATGGAGGCGCCCCAGCTGTCTCTCAAAAAATAAAGAAATGGAATAAATAAATAAATAAATAAAAAAGATCCTTGGGTGAAAACCTCTCTGAGGTGCCCAGGGCAGATAGTGGGGGTGAAAACCTCATGGGGGCACCCCTGTTGTCTCTCAAAAAAAAAGGGAGAAAGAAGAAAAAAGGAAAAAAGAGAAAAAGTAAAAGAAACAGGTCTAATCTCTGGAATTATTGCAGGTTGCAGCGAATACAGTGAAGATAAAGAAGGTCACGCAAAACAAGGACAGGGGTCTGTACCAAGCTACCAAACATCCTCATAGACACTCCCTCCATGGCCACTCACTTTTTCTAGGATTTGAACACATTCAAGTCAAGATTCAACCTCCTACAGGAAGTTCTGAGCTTTCTACAGGAAGTTTTGGGGCTTTCTACAGGAAGTTTTGCATTTCTATAGGAAACATCCTGTAGAGCCTTTGGGCAGGCCAAATTCAGTTTTGGAAGGGGATTTGAAGCTTAAAGTCTGTTGATTAGGCCTGCAGCCACCTCGCTCTTCCACCCATCACCTATTTCTTCTCTTTCCACCGCCATTGCAACAATCTAGTTATGTATTCCTGCATAGTCATACAAAGAGTCCTGTTTTCCTCAGATTGAAATTTTTTTCCCAAGTGAAAAATCAAGCACACAAGGGCTCGCACACTCTACCTATCAAAGCTCCATCAGGCCCCGTCATCCGCGAATACAACCTTGCTCGTTTCAGCATGCATCCCAGGAGGAGAAGCAGCTATAGGATGTCCTACAGGAATCCTGTAGCAGTTGATCCATCTAGAGCACATACTCTGGAGTTAGTAGCAGCTAAAATCGACACAGGGGGCATGTAAAAACAAACTTCGCTTGGACGTGAACACCTCCTTGACAGCTGAGAAAAGACAGAGTCGTGCATGCAGCGTTTACAACCAGAGGATTGGGTCCCGAAGCCTTGCATATAGCATCAGCCAATGAAAGAAGGAGTTCCAGCGCCTGTGCACAAAGAAGTAGTGAGAAAAGCCATCGTTCCACGTCCCGAAGCCTGCAGAACACATCCATGGCCACACAGGTAAGTGTCTAACCTTATTCGTCAAATTGCATAGACTATACTCTGAAAACTGCATGTCTGTGAAATGGTGCGGATTGAACGAATTCGGTGGCCAGTCAACTGGCCACCCACAGTTAGTCGAATGGCCTCGTGGGATCCGAACGAGCTCAGTTACACCAAAGAGATGTGCAACCGACACGTGGGAAGTGTCTAGTCGGGGAGAATCGGCGGATTGGCAATAATGGCAGCGGTTAATGGCAGAGAAAGGAAATGGTGGTCAGAGACACGCCGAGGAATGATGGCCGTGACGTTGGCTAACAGATCGGCTTGGACACCTCACCCCCTCACCATGAGTTGCGCCGTAATTCAAAATTTCTCGGCATAAGAACTCACGATGAACAAGTGTCATTTACACTTGCAACCATTTTCAGCAAAGTACGCGTCCTCCTCCTCTACAGTTTCTTAGCCCGAGCTTCTCGGCCCGTTTCAAAATCCTCCCACATCCCAGGCTTGTTCAGAAGCGTCGTGACGTCCTCCAGAAGCCGACAAAGCTTTCTACAGGAAGGAGCTCTATAGGAAACACGGCATAGCCTCCCGGAGCAGAGAAACCTGGACTTTCTGCGTCGAAATTGGAGTTTCGAAGAGAGGTAGGCTCGAAAACACCATTCCCATGCATGATATTTCGAAAGGTGGTGAATTAAACTATCTGGAGTAGGAGAATTAGAAGCAAGTCTGCCTGTGGGTCAAGAATAGTAGTTTGCCTATGTGATACATGGAATTTTTTAGTTGGTTCTGCGTCAAATTCTCCTCCATAGTTCCTGTTAAGAAATTCCTCCTATAGAAACGATAAACCACTGTGAGGGCTAACCTGTGCATGAAGAATGTGACTTTTATGTGGTTGTATGCATGCTGGGGATGAAAATTAAGCTCTACACTCTGTCTGTGGGAGCCTAATTCCCTTTTGACAGTCGAGTTTTGGGCAGCAACGGCATTATAACCAGGGAATTGGTGCAAAGTGAAATACAAACATCTGAGAAACCCTATCCTGAGAATCAAAAGAGGAAACCATACACAGAATTCCCCTTTCTGATCAGAGCACAAGCCAAAACAGAGCATTCTCACCATGCCAGGAGGGTTTATCAGAAAGGAACCCTCAGATTCCAGGAAATTGCGAGAAACTCCCGAGGTGGTGGACCTATTCACCCGTGCCAATTGGATGACCTTCTATGACAGAATTCAAGGTCATGACGATGAGGTAACAGAAGAGTTCTTAATGTCCCTGCAGCCTAAATCTAAGACACTGGCCACTGTAAATTTCAGAGGGTTGACCTTAAAGCTTACCCCACAACTCATTAGTCGAGTCACTGATCTGCCATTGGGGATACCCTGGAGCAAAGAGGAGAGGGCATTGGGCCAAAAAGCCAAGAAAGAATTCTTCCTACCAGAGGAACAGTTTTCAGAAGATAAGAATGGGGTCCGGAGAGCCAGCCTACACCCTTTTTGGAGCAAGGTCAGCCTTTAGATCATGAAATACATTACCTGTGAGGGGCAGTTTAGTATTGTTTATGGTTATCACTTCCGATTGCTAAGTGAACTCAGACATAGGATGGATTTACCCCCAGAACAAAAGTTAAGCATCCCCTATTTCCTCCTACAATAATTAATTGAGTGTGGCACAAAATTGAAGGAAGGGACACAGGACCAGCTGGCCCATCATGGGCTTATCAAGATTCTAGTGGGAGATGCCCTCCATACCTACACTGTCCCTCTCTCTAGGGAGATTTTCCGCAATATGTCCAAGGATGATGATATTCAGATTCTGGCCGAGGAACTCACTTCATCCAACAATGAGGAAAGGGAGCATATTGAGGAAGAAGAGAAAGCCAAGGGTAAGGAAACCCAGGACAGACCACCACAGAAAGAACAAAAAGAGAAACAAGAGAAAGGCCAAGCTGCTGAGCCCCAAAACTGTGGGTGGAATAAAGGCACAAACACCAAGGGAGAAATGATTGCAAATCAGGGCAGAGAGGACTGAAAAAGTCCAAGAAAGTGAGGGCACACCCAAGGCAACCATAGAAAAAATAAAAGGGAAGGCACCCCAGCCAAGCAGGCCAAAACAGTGAAAATTGTTTCTACAAGAAACCAAAAAACCGTTTCTACAGGAAGCCTGAAAACCGTTTCTACAGGAAGCCAGAAAACAATCAACACAGGACTTTCTACAGGAATTCTAGAAACAGGGCAACAAAAGGAAAAATCGCCTAAGATTTTAGCTAGGGAGGTAGCAGCTATGCTGGCCACCCTAAGCACATCTCCAAAGCATAAATGGAAGCGAAAGAGGGAGCCTCCCATGTATTTTAAGGCAAGAAGGAGCGTGAGGATAAAGACTGGCAGACCCCAACCACCGTCAAAATAACCAATCACAATTGTAGAAACCCCAGCTACACAAAAGGAGAGGTATCCCTCAAAGGCATCCATCACTTATGAATGGGGAAGCCCGAAGACATCCACCTGGAAAGAAAGAATGAAAATGTTGGACACAAAGGCCTCTCTACAGGATGATGAGACTATTCTACAGGAAACACTGGCTAGGCTAAAAGAGACCGAAGAAATGGAAGGTGAGGGAGCTAAATCACCACAGGAGGAAGAAAAGGTGGAGAACATTGTGGAACCTAGCCCCCAGCCCAGTTTGGGCTCCTACTATAACTTCTTAGAGGCTGAAAAGATCATTCCCCAAAAATTCACAGTGCCACTTTTCCTTGCACTAGAAGAAGAGAGAGTGAGGACCCACACTTGGATGAAGATAGCTAAGTCCAATGGGTGTGGCAGATATAGGTCCTCTAGAGGAACAACTCAAAGAGGCAAGAAGGGAATTGGCTATGGTACGACATATGGAGAGCAGCCAGCGTGTCAAACTACAGGAAGAAAATGAGCTGCTTAGACAGCAGCTACATTTACAAGGATAGAAGAAGGAAGACAGGCCTCACATCTTGGGAGAACAACAGCAACAGGAGGAGCCCACAACAACCAAAGATACCCCTGATGAACAGCAGAGAAGGGAGGGGATGCAGGCTGAAATTGAGACACTGAATCGACAGCTATAGGAAAAGCAATTGCAAGTAGGCTTCGAGATACAGTCTCTAAAACAGCAGGTACAAGAAAAGGAGGCCCAACTGGCCTGCATGGCCAGCTGGGCAATGGAAGCTCTACAGTGTAGGCAGCCTGCCAAATCATACGCCCTATACCTTAAGGATCAGTGGTTACAGTTTCAGATCAACACCTTGGCCCAAAGGGGCATCACCCCATTCCAAAATTATCATCAATTTGCAGCTCTATGTGGCAGTAGTTCATCAGAGGACAGGGCCAAATTATTAGAGTTTTACTTGCACAACTTTGCCCTTCCGAACATGAATGCATGGGATCCCAACACTGTGATAGGAAATGTCCAACTTATGGCCATGGCCTCTTGGATGAATCAAGAGGAAAAGAGAGCAGCAGAGGTCCGCAGTATCATAGGCAGAGAACTCAGTGAGCCATTAATGATCAGAGTAGAGCCAGATGACCCCTCAGCAGTGATAAGCACCCACTAGAATTTGGCCAACAGCCCTCAGGATTTACTAGAATATATTGAGAAATAGGCTCAAGCTATTGCCCACTTTGAGGACATGGATAGACTGCTGGGAGAAAACTGCCTACATGCATGCACAAGGCGGTGGAACACATTGCCTCACAGCTTGAAGATAAGGGAATACCACTCTCCCACCAGGATGAGGGAGGCCTTGGCAAGGGTACCTCTCTACAAACAGTTGATGCAGAATCTGCAAGCCAATTGGATTGGCCTGAAATTCAGTCCTTTGCTTTCGGGATTGCTAGAAGGAGTTAAGGAGGAGGAGGAAGACAGGCAGTGGGAGGAAGTGGAAAGGAAAGTAGGATTCCACGACCGGGAAGAAGATATCACCGCAGAGGCCTGGGACGTGAGGGAGGCGATCAAAGCTATAAAGGATGATGAGTTGGACTAGTTGCTCAGAGGATGAGCAACCCATTTAGCAGGGGGGTGATGATGAGCCCCGAATTGGGTAACTTATTAGGCTCATTTTGCCTAATTGTCCTTGTTCAATCCTCCATTTTTCATAGATTATGCATGTTTTTTAGTATGTTTATGTTATTTGAACGAATAAGGGTGGTCACTCTACCAAGGAGGCTAATACGTGGTTATTTCAGGTTTTTTGGACAAATTTTGGAGCAAAACCAAGCAATTATGGGCCAGGTGACAGCCAAGCTTGAGGTGAGGATTCGTAGGGAGGTTGTCTCTAGGATTAAATGGCCTTTCCTCGAAATGTCCACCCTCAACTCCGAGCTCAACAGGCCACCAAAACAAATCCTAAAGGCAGCCGAGCAGCTTTGGGAAGAGTGACTGTTTATTGGCAATTTCAACAGCCGAGTCCCTTGAATTAAGGAGGGCTGCTAGGCCCCTCGTAGTGTATAAATGGGAAGACCTCAACCTTCGTAGTTTACTTTTGGAACTGTTGGTATTTGCACTATAGTGCTGTCATTTTCTCAGCTCGTTTTCTTGTATCTACTGTTGTATAACTTTCTTGTGATGATTATTTTTGAGTAATGAAAAGCAGCTTTACTTGGCATCAGATCTGAGTTCTTTATAGGAGCTGGTAGCTCTTGGGGTTGGGCCCAACCCGAGTGCCAAGGCCTCCTTTATGTATTGTTATTTGTTCTTTATGCGTTTGCAAAATAATTTCTGTTAAGTAGATTAAAATCTTGCTGATTAACTAGGTCACTGTTGATGATTAGAAATATTTTTGATGTTCAGATTGAGTTGATAGGTTATTAACAGGGACAAGCTTCAGAAAAGGGCCATCAAGCACCTCTGATTTCACCTCTCCCTCAGTGGGATCAGGAGCTGGGATCAAGGTGACCTTGCTGCCAACAAAAACACTGACTTTGCTTCGCCATGCAATCATTAGTGTTTGATTTTTATTTGCAGAATTTGGTTACATGTTCAAATTCTTGATTAATTCGTTGCATAGTTAGTATACATGGTTTCATTGCAATTAAAACTTGTGTTCATTCTCTTTACTGTTAGCTAGATCAGATTAGGTCAATGTAACTAGGTCTCTGATTTTATAAGTCTTCGTTGGTTTAGTTGGAAAAACAACTTGCAGAGCACCTGTACCACTTCTCTATCTACCCATACTCCATCAATCCCATCTACTCCATCCTCTAACTTGGATTCTTGTCTCATGTTTGCCATTTGCTCACATAACCCTAATTTTTGTGCAACATTGCTTCATTCCTTCTTGAACAAATCCAGCCATCTTCATCTTTCCTCAACTCCATCCACTAAGTCTTGGACCTCCTCACACCCCTTTCCTACCTCCATACTCACTCCTTCACCTTTCTCTCTCCATCCATCCTCCAAAATCCCATTTCTGAACAACCTGTAGAAAATTACAGACATCCTGTAGAAATTCTAGAACATCCTGTAGAACCCCTGCAGACTTCCTGTAGAGGCTCACGAATGAGGTTTCTTGATATCCAAACTCTATGAAACTCTCTGGAAGGGTGTTAGGGACCCCTTAGGCCCTCTCTGAACCTTCCCGACCTCCTCCAAGCATTTCCTCTCGCCAATCCACCTCTGCACAGTCAAAAACAGTCAAATCGCATGCATGATAATTCTGGCAACTTATTCAAAAATACAAAAAGATGTTTTTTTCAAATGTTACTGTAGAAGTAGCTTAGACACATGTATTTTACCTTCCTAGAAGTCAATGGCATCTCTTTCAGTAGCTTGCATCCTCTTTCTTGCATCAGTAGGGCTAGCTGGTAAAATTAGGGTTTGCTAGGGTTTACATTTCCTTTCAGCTTTCCAGTTTCTTTCTGCAAGTAGATCAACCTTCTTTGAGTTAGCTTTCATCCATCAGTTAAAAAGCTTCTTCTCAGAGCTCATAGAAGTTGGCTTAAGCTCCTAGCGGACTTGTGCCAGCTGACCAAGTGACAGCTGTAGTAAGAGCTAGTACTTGTGCATACAACATCGTTGCTTCCAAGTTTGTTACGAACTACCGGGTTGATAAAAGTAAAGAAGGGAGTCCCAGGAGTTGCAAACTAATTTTCTGCAATACTGGAGCCCACCACTGGCTGTGAAGGAAAAAGCGGAGGCAGCGGGGGTGAAAAAGAGTAAGCGGAATGAGGGAGAAGGAGGAAGATGACCGGTGTGAGTCCTCTTTGAGTGTAAACAACACGGCCAGGCCTGTAGTTGACCCTTAAAATTTCAAAGCTTGTAGTGGGGCTAACAGAAGCCACCAGGGGAGGTCCTCAAACCAAGGATGACCTTATTGAAAATTTGATCCAAAATCCACCTCCCAGTGTGCTACCATTAGAAGAGTTGGTAGAAGACACCCAAGCCAGTGCTTTAGTGGATCTCTGTGTGACTGATTTGACCTCTCCCCGAGTTAAGAATGTGGAATTTGGCCCTGAAAGAACCTTGAAGATCAACTCATCCCTATCCCCCTCTCAGGAGAAGGAGCTGTGTAGCTTATTGAACTGGCATTTGGATGCTTTTGCTTGGAGCTATAAGGAGATGAAAGGAGTCCACCCTTCAGTCTGTACCCATCACATTTACATTAAAGAGGATTGCAAGCCAGTCAGGTAGCCTCAGAGGAGGATGAATCCAGCCCTCAAGGACATTGTCAAAGAAGAATTGCAAAAGTTGTTGGATGCAGGATTCATCTACCCCATCTCTTACAGCGAGTGGATTTCTCCTTTGGTGCTTGTGCCCTATAAAAACGGGAAGTGGAGAACCTGTGTAGATTATTGAGAACTTAACAAAGCTACCAAGAAGGACCATTTTCCTTTGCCTTTCATAGATCAAGTGTTAGATGGCCTAGTAGGGAAGAAGTTCTTTTCCTTCCTAGATGGGTTTAGCGGGTATAATCAGATCCAAATCAGCCCAGAAGACCAAGATAAGACCACTCTCACTTGTCCATGGGGTACCTTTGCCTACCGGGTCCTTCCCTTTGGGTTATGCAACGCTCCTGCCACTTTCTAGAGAGCAGCACTGAGTATATTCATTGAGCTGGTTCATGATTCAGTGGAAATCTATATGGATGACTTTACTCCTTATGGCTCGAAATTCCAAGAAGCATTGACTAACATGGGAAAATTTTTAATCAAGTGCATTGAAATGAACCTATCCCTCAGTCCTGAAAAATGTGAATTCCTAATGACTAAAGGGACCGTGCTAGGTCATACAATTTCTTAGCAAGGATTACAGGTGGATCCCAACAAGATTGATATCATCCAAAGGGTTCCACCTCCTCAAAAGGTAAGAGATGTTCGGAGTTTTCTGGGCTTAGCAGGATATTATAGAAGATTCATTAAATATTTCAGTAAGCTAGCCTCTCCATTGTTTGGTCTTTTGGGGAAAGATGTTGAGTTTACATGGACTGACAACTATCAAGAGGCTCTGGATTCGTTGAAAAGTAAGCTGGTAACTGCCCCAATCTTGAGAGGTCCAAACTAGGCTCTACCTTTCCACATTCATATAGATGCCTCGAACAAAGCCATAGGGGCAGCCTTAGGACAAGTTGAAGATAAGCTACCATATGCCATATATTTTGTCAGTAAAAATGATCCAGGTGGATATTGGTGGCCACCTGCCAAGTCCACCTGGACCCCCACCATTGTTTCTCTCAGCATTTTCAGTTTCCTTAATTGTAGCACAACTTACTATTTTTAGCAGTTTTTCGGGTCCTGAACTTCTGGAGTCGTTTTTTGGCCCTAAACGACGTTTTTTGGGAAATCTGGGTTTGACGGCCTCCCATGGCGGATGAGAAGAAAGATGAGGGGGCAGGAGATCCCATCAAAATCTTGCTCGAAGAAGCTCTCGAGCGACAACGGAACGCGATGATGGACAGCTTTGCCCAGATCCTTCAGCGGCTACCCAGAAGCGACGCATCGGCTTCCAACAGCTACTCTGGAAACGCCACACCCTTTAAGGTACAAGTCAATTTTGAAATCCCCATATTCGAGGGTCAGATAGACGCAGATGCCGTAGATAAATGGTTAAATCTGCTAGAGGGTTATTTTTCTGTTCATGAATTTTCGAGTCGGGAAAAGATTGTTTTCGCTCTTCTTAAAGCAGCCCCCCACGTCAAGGATTGGTGGGAAACCTACTGCGAGCAGAAGGATGAAAGTACTGGCTCACTATTTTCAGCCGCACCCACCTAGAATTCATTCCGGGATGCCATCAAGGAGTAGTACTACCCTGTCGGAAGCTATGAGGATGAATACATAAAGTGGACCACGCTGCGGCAGGGAAGGGACCAAGACGTGCCGGAGTTCACCAATCTTTTTCATACCCTTCGCACAAAGTTGGGTATCAAGGATTCAGAGCAACATTTGATACTCAAATACCGTGGCTGCCTGCACAAGTACATCCAGGAAGAAATACAATTCTTGAACATCTCCTCGCTCGGCGCAGCATACCGATATGCCGTCAAGGTCGAGCAGAAGTTTAAACAAAAGAAGCGAGACTTTGGATCTACGAATCCAAAGTAGGGGAAAGGTGCCCCTAAACCACAAAACAAAGGACAAAGCCAAGGCGGGACAGCCCAAGACAACCCGTTGAAGCTGCAAGCAAAGAACAGCACCGCGAAGCCGAAAAAGGACACTGGAAAATGGTGTGAGTTCCATAAGAGCTCCACTCACAACACAAGTGAGTGTCGGGCCATGCAGTCACTGGTGGCTGAGCTAAAGGTTTCAAAATCAGATGCATGTTCAGACTCTGAGTCAGAACCTGATAAGGGGAATGAAAAAGGAAAGCAGATCATTGATGCGGATCCCAACGCCACTGTTGCTACCACCAAGATCCAGAAAAATGAACCCGAAGATTCAGAAGAGGAGGAGCGTCTCTTCCACTCCCAGATGTGGGTAAAGGGCTCCCCGATACAGTTCATTGTTGATAGCGGGAGTCAAAAGAACCTCATTTCGGCAGAGGTCATGAAGCGGTTGGGCTTACCGACCACAGCACATCCACAACCATACACCATTGGGTGGCTTCACCAAGGATGAGATCTTTGCGTGAGCCAGTAGTGTCGCCTTCCATACAACATCAAGCCCTTCACGGATGAGGTATTATGTGACATTGCTCCCCTTGAAGTTTGTGATGTATTATTAGGACAGCCATACTTGTGGAAGCGACATGCTGTGTATGAATCAAGGCCCCGTGCTGTTATTATTACATTGGGAAATAAGTTGTACAGGATACCAGAGGTAGCGCCACCTACCGCCATCTCTTTGATTACTGCAAAACAATGCAGTAAGATCATTTCCAAAACCAGGAAATTTGTTTTCCTGATGATACGCCCTCAAAGAAAGAAGAAGACGGTGGCCGCGGCCTCCAGACGGGGTCCCTCTGCACAACAACTACAGATAGACAAGGTTGTGGAGGAGTACGAGGACATCTTCACCTCCCCTGCAGGGGTTCCTCTGCACTGTCAGGTCAAGCACTCCATCGATCTGACCCCAGGTGCGCCGCTACCCAATGGACCAATTTATCGGCGCTCCGTTCTGGAGAACAATGAAATCAAGAGGCAGATTCAGGAGCTCTTGCAGAAAGGTCACATCCGTCCGAGTTCATCGCCTTGTGGGAGTCCGATCGTGTTGGTACAGAAGAAGGATGGGACGTGGAGACTCTGTATTGACTATCGGGCGCTGAACAAGATCACTGTCCGTAATAGGTACCCGATCCCGCAGATCGATGACCTCCTAGACCAACTAAAGGGGGCGAAATATTTCAGCAAGATCGACCTGAAGTCAGGATATCACCAGGTACCAATCGAACCCTCTGATGTGTGGAAGACTGCCTTCAAATCCAAGGAGGGCCTTTTCGAATGGTTGGTTATGCCTTTCGGATTGACGAATGCTCCTGCAACCTTCATGAGGCTAATGGATGACATCTTGCGGCCATTCACCAACTCCTTTGTAGTAGTATACTTGGATGACATTTTGATCTTCAGCCAGAGTTGGGAAGAGCACCTCCACCACATCCGACAGGTTCTCCAAACACTGCGGCAACACAAGCTATGTGCCAATTTGGAGAAATGCACTTTTGGCATGACCCAGGTTCAGTATCTGGGATACATCATTGATGAACAGGGGGTGCATGTCGATCCAGCCAAGATCCAAGTCATTCGGGATTGGCCCTCTCCAACCACTCTAACAGAGCTCCGCAGCTTTCTAGGTCTTGCCAACTTCTACCGCAGGTTCGTGTTGGGGTTTTCTCATATTACTTGGCCCTTGAGTCAAGTCACCAAGGGAGGGGCGAAAGCAAAATTCTTTTGGTCTGAATCTCAACAGAAGGCATTCATGGAGTTGAAGGATCGCCTCTGCACGGCACCAGTGCTCGCGTTACCTAATTTACAACAACCATTTGAGGTCGAGACAGATGCCTCTGACTATGCTATTGGGGCAGTCCTTACTCAACATGGACATCCAGTGGCATATCACAGTGAAACACTTTCAGACACAGTCCGGAAGTACCCCACTTATGATAAAGAGATGTATTCCATTGTACAGGCCTGCCGACAATGGAAGCATTACATTTTGGGGAAGGAAACGGTCATCCACACAGACCACCGACCCCTGCAGTTCATACAGACCCAAGGGAAATTGCAGAATGATCGCCATCAGAAGTGGTCTACATACCTGCAACAGTTCCACTTGAATATCAAGTATAAGAAGGGCAGCACCAATAATGTTGCAGATTGCCTCAGTCGACCACCGATCATGGCGTTAACCACCGTGCTCAACTCTTGTGGGCACGAGACTTCTGATTGGCCACTTCTCTACAAAAGCGACCCAGAATTCAGCCACACATACCAGACACTCTTGGAGGGTCGGCATGTTCCAGATTTTCACCTCCAGGATGCCCTGTTATGCCACCTGGGTCACCTTTGTGTTCCTTCAAGCGAGCGTGCCAAGATGATTTGGGAAGCACACTACAGTCGGGCTGCTGGGCATTTCGGGGTCGAGAAAACAGTGGCAATACTGCAAAATTATTTCTATTGGTCGAATCTTCGACAGGATGTTGGGAAGTACATCAGATCATGTACTGCCTGTGCCATTGCCAAACCAACCATTAAGAAGCACGGCCTCTATACCCCGTTGCCTACCCCTAGTCGACCTTGGGAATCCATCTCCAAGGATTACATGTCAGGCCTTCCTTCCACTAAGCATGGAAATGACTGTGTTTTTGTGGTCGTCGACAGGTTCTCGAAGATGGCCATTATGGTGGCCTGCAAGAAGAATATCACAGCAGAAGCCACTGCTAAACTCTTCTTTGAACAAGTGTGGGTGCACTTTGGGATCCCACAGTCTATCATCTCAGATCGGGACAGTCGGTTTCTCAGCACATTTTGGTCCAGTCTCTGGTCAATGCTGGACACCAAACTCACGAAGTCCACAGCCTTCCATCCTCAAACTGATGGCCAGACAGAGGTTGTCAATAGGATGATTGTGCACATTCTACGCATGTATAACTCAAAGCATCCACGCACATGGGACGAGAGCCTACCCTATGTTCAGCACAGCTACAATTGAGCTCTTCACAGCTCCACTGGCCATAGCCCTTTTCAGGTGGGTTTGGGATTCCAGCCACTATGCCCCATTGATGTGGCCATGCCACTTGCAGCTACTCACATAAATTCAGCTCATGTCCAGTCCGAAACAGATAAGGCCACCAGCTTCATTGAGTGCATCCAACATATTCGCCAGCAGGTCCATGACATTCTTGAGAAATCAAATGCCAAGTACAAGCAGCGACATGATCAACATCGGGTGCCACACAAGTTTCAGGTGGGCGACAAAGTCTGGTTGCATTTGCAAAAGGAACGCCTTACTGGAGCCTATCAAAAATTGAGACCACTCCGATATGGTCCTTACACCATTACTAAGGCTATGGGAGACAATGCATTTGAGCTCAGCATTCCCCCATTCCTTGGCCTGCACCCAGTGTTCAATGTGGACCGCCTTCGGCCATACTTTCCACCATTGCTAGACACATCCGACATTGCAGAACAGCTCAAACCCACAGAATTAAATCCAGATTGCATGGAACAAGCTACAACTGATCGGATCATGGACACACAGATCAATAACACTCGCCAACAGAATATCCAACTGTATCGAGTTGTTAAAGCAGGCCAACTCCTTCAGCAAGGCAAGTGGCTCACCAGGGAACAAGTTCAGCAAAAGTTTCCTCATCTCATGGAGGAGCTCAACGCAATGGGGACCATTGCTTCCTAAGGGGGGAGGAATGATCCAGGTGGATATTGGTGGTCACCTGCCAAGTCCACCTGGACCCCCACCATTGTTTCTCTCAGCATTTTCAGTTTCCTTAATTGTAGCACAACTTACTATTTTTAGCAGTTTTTCGGGTCCTGAACTTCTGGAGCCATTTTGAGGCCCTAAACGACGTTTTTTGGGAAATCTGGGGGCAACATGGGTCCAAGGACCCATGTTGCCCTTCCCAAAGTGGTAGTGCTCAGATAGATCTTTCTAACGAGCTATTGTACGCGTCAAACGGAGATCGTATGCCAAAGTTACGACCCCGGGAAGTTGATGTACCAATTTACCCAAACAGGGCCCACAGTTTGGCGTTTCATCTCCTAGGGTTAGGTTTTGGAATGTTAAGGGTTTTCCATTGTTTCTCAACAATAAATAGGCCTTCGAGCCTCATTGTAACACAGTTCAGAGGCATGTAGCCACCACATCTCTTCTCAGAGATAAGCTACCATCGCCCTAGCTAGTTTATTTCCATTTCTGGTTGTAAGCATATTTCAGTATTTTCCATTAATGAAATGAAGTATTATTTCCGCTGCATCTTTGTGTATATGGTTATCTCTGTAGTTTGTTGCATTCCTGTTTAAATCCGGATCAAAAAACCTGTCCAAGGCAGAGTTAAACTATACTGTAACCGAGAAAGAGCTCCTAGCTGTAGTCCATTCCCTAAACAAGTTTAGACACTACATCATTGGTTATCAAACATTCGTACACACTGATCATGCTGCAGTTAGGTATTTGATGAATAAACCCATTGTAAATGCTCGTATCATTAGATGGTTACTTTTATTGCAACAATTTGATTTGACCATTGTTGATAAGCCAGGTAAGGAAAATGTTGTTGCTGATTTCCTGTCTAGACTAGATTTGCCTGCAGGTAAAGAAGGGATGGTGGATGATCAAATGCCAGATGAACACCTATTTTCTATTTTAGTACTCTCTCCATGGTTTGTTGATATAGAAAATTGCTTGGTTTCATCACATTTTTCGCCACACCTATCCTCAAAAGAGAAGAGCAAGATCATGAGGAAAAGTGCCCCATTCACTTGGATTGGAGGCAAATTGTTTACACTTGGCCCAGATCAGATTTTGAGGCATTGTGTCAGAGAGGAGGAAGTTTTCAACATCCTCCTAACCTGTCATGATGGGCCCTGTGGAGGCCACTTTGCAGCAAAAAGAACCGCCTTCAAAATTCTACAGGCAGGCTACTATTGGCCCACTGTTCATCAAGATGTCAGAAGATACATCAGCCAATATGACCGATGTCAAAGGATGGGAAAACCAACTCCAAGGGATGAAATGCCCCTCCAACCTCAAGTGACTTTCGAGCCATTTGAGAAGTGGGGCATGGACTTTGTGGGTCGTATCAACCCTCCTTCAAAACAAAGGTCTTACATTATTGTGTGCACAGATTACCTGACAAAGTGGGTAGAAACAAAGGCAATCAAAGTAGCGACAAAAGAAAAGGTAGTTGCGTTTTTGAGGGAAAATATCTTTTACAAGTTTGGCTACCCAAGAGAGTTAGTCACAGATCAAGGAAGTCAGTTTACCTCTAACCTGATTGAATACCTGCTCGCTCATCACAAGATTAAGCACATAACTTCCACCCTTTATCATCGGCAAGCAAATGGACAAGTGGAAGTCACTAACAGAGCTTTGGAAGAGATTTTGACTAAAGTAGTGAGCAGTAGCAGAAATGATTGAGTAGATCACTTGGTTGAGGCCACCTGGGCCTACAACACTACTTGGAAAACTACAACAGGTTTCACACCTTATGAGCTGGTCTACGGGAAGAAGGCTTTGCTGTCCATAGAGTTTGAATATAACACATTAAGGTTGGCAGCTTAGATGGACCTAGATCCCAACCATGCACAGTAGGAAAGATTACTTCAGCTAAACGGGCTAGATGAATAGAGAATGCAGGCCCTTCTCCACTCAGAGGTGGTCCAACTTCAAAGAAAGATATGGCATGACCGACACCTTAAAGAAAATCAATTTCAGCCAAGAGATTGGGCACTGCTATATGATTCAAGATACAAGGATTTCAAAGGAAAGCTAAGGACAAGATGGCTAGGACCATATACAGTGGATAAGTGCAACGACAATGGTTCAGTCCTTACCAGGACCATTGATGAAAAAGCCATCCCCATACTCGTCAATGGGCATCGATTGAAAATCTATAGGAAGCCCCTTTCCAAGTAGGAGTTCATTGAAACTCTGGGTAAATCAGTGCTGGTAGTGGAGCAAGCCCCTGTCTTCACCCCACCCACACCTTGAACAAAAAAATAGAAACAAAAAAAGGAATAAAAGATCCTTGGGTGAAAACCTCTTGGAGGCACCCAGGGCAAACAGTGAGGGTGAAAACCTCCTGGAGGCACCCTAGCTGTCTCAAAAAAATAAAATAATAATAAATAAATAAAAATAAAAATAAACCTAATTTCTGTTGGATAAATTGCAGGTTGCAGGAAGGTCATTACAGGTTTTAGGAGGATCGCACAAGACAAAGACAGAGGTCAGCACCAGGTTGCAAGCATCCCTCACAATCCATTCCTCCATGACCACTACCCTTTCCTAAGATTTGGTCTCATTCGAGCTAAGATTTCACCTTCTACAGGAAGTTTTGTGTCTTCTACAGGAAGATCCTGTAGAACCTACAGACAAGCCAAAATCAATCTCAAAAGACGACCCGAAGGTTGGGAATCTGCCCATGAGGCTTGTAAACCTCCCTTCTTCCATCCATAATTATATGTTGCCTTTTTCCATCTCTGTACACCTTCATTGCACTCATTTTTTTCCCTGCACAGTTGCACACAGAAATCCTATTTTCTTCATACTGCCAACAAAAACTTTTTAATGACAAATCAAGCAGTGGTTTTTCACTCACCATACCTGTACCCTCCATCTAGACTCCTCATTAGCCAAGACCCTCGTCAACTGTATAGCCCTGCTCATTCTAGCTTGCATTCCAGGAGGAGAAGCAACTACAGGACATCCTACAGGAATCCTATAGCAGTTGATCCCTCTAAAAGACATACTCCAAAGACAGGGAGAACAAAGTATGACATAAGAAACATGCATGGAGCTCTACTTGAACATATGAACATCAACAACAGCTGAGGCCAAGCATGAAATGTTCATGCAACAACAACAAATGAAGGAATGGGCTCCAAAACACGAAATCTGCAAAACACGACGCGACCACGCAGGTAAGTTCCTAAAATCGTTCTTCAATTGCATAAATTATATTTTAAAGCTGCGTGACTATGGGAATGGTTTGGATTGAGTGGAATTGGTGGCCAGTCAACTGGCCACCCTCGGCTAGTTACACATCCTCGTGGAATCCAAACGAGCTCCGTTAAATTCAAAATTGTCGATTAGATGTGCAGCCAGCACGTGTGGAGTGTCCATTCAGGGAGAAATCGTTGGGACTGGTAGTGGTGGCAGTGGATAACGAGAGAAAGGAGGTGAGGGTGGTCAGAAATATGCGAAAACACTATGGTTGTGATGTTGGATCAACGGTCCAGGCCGGCCACCTCATCCCCTCAACACGAATCACGCCGCAATTAAAAGACGCTCAATTGAAACATGCACCACCCTCTGTTCATTCTGCACTCACGACGTTCTTGACTGGAGTACACATCCACCGCTTCCGAACAGTTAACCAGTCATCCTCCACCAGTTTTTCTGCCTATTTTCGAAAATCTCCCACCTATTGGACTCTGTGGAAGCATAGTTTCATTCTATAGGAACCGGGAGCCTCCTATAGGAGGGATTCTACAGGAAAGGCATAGAATAGCTCTCAGAGAGGAAATTCGAGATTTCGTCGGAATTCAAGCCCAAAACAAGGTAGGCTCGGGAAAAATCCTCTGTGCATGATTTGTTTGAGTAAGGTGGTGAATTGAACATGCCATTAGATTGAAAAACAGGAGTAAAAGTCTGCCTGTGCATTAAGAAAAAAGTGAAAGTCTGCCTGCATATTTCCCTGAGTCTACACAATTTCTTTTTCTCTCTGCATTTGAAATCTCCCCATCCTTTTTCAAAATTCTCTTGTAAGAAAGATACATGCAGCAATAAGGGCTAGCCTGTGTGAGTGTGAAAAAAAACCTGAATTTACCTATCTATCTATGTGCTGAGAAAAGAACTTGTGCCCTTATACTCTGTTCTGTAAAAAAAAATTCTTTTCATAAACAGACAGTCAAATTCTGGGTGATAGCAGTCTTAAAACAGGAGAATTATTGCTACTTGATATTGTAAGGAACACATGAGAAATTCCTTCTTGGGTTTAGAAGAAACCAGATTCAACTATCCTCTATTGCAGTGATTGACTATTTGTTTTCCTAAGCATTTTCCTTTCTGGTTAAAACATAAAAAGAGCACTCAACACCATGCCAGGAGGATTCATAAGGAAAGAACCCTCAGACTCTAGCAATTTGCATGAGCACCCTGAGGTGGTGGACCTTTTCACTTGAGCAAATTGGATATCCTTCTTTGAAAAAATTCAGGGTTATGATGAGGAAATAACTGAAGAGATTTTAATGTCCCTGAGACCATATTCAAAGACACATGCCATAGTTAGTTTTAGGGGTTTGACCCTAGAACTTACCCCTGAGATCATCAGTAGAATTACTGGTCTACCATTGGGGCTCCCTTGGAGAAAAGAAGAGAGATCATTGGGCCAAGTTGCTAAGAAAACATTTTTTCTGCCTGAGGAGCATCCTGTAGAAGACAAAAACGGAGTTAGAAGGACAAGCTTGCCTCCTCTCTGGAGTGAAGTTAGTTATCAAATTATGAAGTATATCACATGTGAAGGGAGGTTTAGCATCATCTATGGATATCATTTCAGGTTGTTGTATGAATTAAGGCATGGGATGGACTTGCCTCCAGCCAAGAAACTGAGCATCCCATATTTCCTTCTTCAGTCCTTAATTGAATGTGGTACAAAGCTAAATGAAGGGATCCCAGATCAGTTGGCCCACCATGGGCTCATCAAAATGTTGGTGGAAGATGCTTTACACACCTATATTGTTCCCATAGCTTGGGAAACCTTTAGAAATATGTCCAGGCATGATAACATTAGAACTTTGGTTGAGAACATCACCCTATCCAGCAGTGAGGAGGGGGAGCAAACTGAAGAAATTCAGAAGAACAATGAAGAGGGAGCATAGGACATTCAAGCAGAGGGCAAAACAGAGGAAGAACAGAAAGAAAAAGAAGAGTTTGGCAAGACTGCTGAGCCTAAAACAGAGAAAGGGACAACAGCAAAAATAGAGAAAGGGAGAAAGACAAAGTTTGGGAATAAAAAGGCCAAGAAGGCCCAAAAGAAGGCTGCCACAGCCAAGGCAGGTACCCAGCAAGAGAAAGAAGAGACACACCCTGAGATATCAGGGGCACAAGCAAAAATAGGGGGCATAGAGATTTCTACAGGAAGTGAAGAAAAATAACAGCAGGAAGAGAAATCCCCTGAAATGTTGGCGAGAGAGGCAGCAGTTGTGCTTGCTGCATTAAGCACACCTACAAAACAAAGAGGAAAAAGAAAAAGGACCTCCATGTACTTCAAAGCCAGAAAAATCACAAGGATCAAAGTAGGAAAACCTTAGCCACCGTCCAAGGAACCGATTGTCATTGAGGACTCACCCACTAAACAGAAGGAAGAGTCTCCTTCAAAGATATTTATCACCTATGAAAGAAGAAGCCAAAAATCCTCCACATGGAAAGAGAAAATTAGAATGATGGACTCAAAGGCAGCTCTACAAGCAGCTGCAACATCTCTACAGGAAACTCTAGCCAAGTTAAAAGAGATTGAGAAATTGGAGGAGAAGGTAGCTAAACAATCACAAGGGGAGAGCAAAACCGAAGAAATACCTGAACCTACCCCTCAACCTGATTTGGGCTCATATTACAATCTGTTAGAGGGTGGGAAAATCATCCCACAGAAATTTGTTGTACCATTATTTTTCAAATTAGAGAAAGAGAGGATCAGAACACACACATGGATGAAAATTGCCAAATCTAAGGGAGTTGAGGACATAGGAAACATGGAGGAGAAGTTAAAAGAATTAAGGGGATAATTGGCCATGGTAAGGCATGTAGAAAGCTACAAAAGAGCCAAGCTGCAGGAGGAGAATGAGCTACTGAAAAAATAGTTGCAGCTACAGGAAGTCCACAAGGAAGATAGGCTGTCCATTTTGGGAGGGCAACAGCAGCAAGGAGGACCTCCAGCAGACAAGGACACAACTGAGAAACAACAGAAAGAGGAAGAGCTACAAGCTAATGTGGAAATGCTAACAAAACTGCTGCAAGAATAGGAATCTCAGGCAGCAAAAGAAATACAGGGTTTGAAACAATAGTTGCAAGAGAAAGAGGCCCAATTGGCCTGCATGGCTAGTTGGGCAATAGAAGCCTTACAATGTAGGCAACCTGCTAAATCTTATGCATTATACCTTAAAGACCAATGGTTGCAATTTCAAATTAACACACTGGCCCAAAGGGGCACTACTCCATTTTAGAATTACAATCAGTTTATGTATTTGTGTGACAGTAGCTCAGCTGAAGATAAGGCCAAGATAGCAGAATTCTATTTACACAACTTGGCACTTCCAAACATGAATCTATGGGACCCCAATGCTGCATTGGGAGATGTGCAACTCATGGCCATGGCTTCTTGGTTAAGCCATGAGGAAAAGAGGGCAGCAGAAATTTGGAAAGTTATGGACAGGGAGCTAAGTGAGCCACTCATGATCAGGGCAGAACCAGAAGATCCCTCAACTTTAGTATATGCCCATCAGCACCTTGCCAACAACCCTCAGGTTCTCCCAGACTACATTGAAAGGCAAGCTCAGGCCATTGCTCACTTTGAGGACATGGAAACACTGTTTGGTGATAATTTCATTCATGCTTGCATAAGGATATGGAACACATTGCCTCATAGTCTGAAAATAAGAGAGTACCACTCCCCAACCAGAATGAGGGAGGCATTGGCAAGAGTGCCACTTTATAAACAGTCAATGCAAAATCTGAAGGCCAACTAGATTGGCCTAAATTTCAGTCCTCCATTACTTTTAGGACTGCTGGAAGGGGTCAAAGAAGAAGAAGAACACAGGCAATGGGAGGAAGTAGAGAGAAAGGCAGGGTTTCATGACCAAGAAGGAGACATCACCTCGAAAGCCTGGGATGTCAGAGAGGTAGTCAAAGCAATCAAAGATGATGAGCTGGACTAGTTGCTTAGAGGATGAGCAACACATTCAGCAAGGGGGTGATGATGAGCCCCAAAAATGGGTAACTTTATGGGCTCATTTTTCCTATTATTCTCAATTAATCCACCATTCTTCATATTTTTATGCATGCTTTTGAATATATTTATGTTAATTGAATGAATGAGAATAGTCACTTGACCACAAAGTCTAATACGTGCTTATTGCAGATTTTTGGACATCTTTTGGACCAAGATCAGGCATTTATGAGCAAGTTGACAGCCAAATACGAAGGAACAAGGCTGAGGATTTGTAGGAGGGGTGTCTCCTACACTAAATGACCCCTTCCTCGAGTTCTCCACCATCATCTCAGAGTTCAACAGCCCACCAAAGATGATTTCAAGGGGCAGCCGAGCAGGTTTTATGAAGTGGCTGATTAACTGTAGTTTTGAATAGCCAAGCTCCTAAAGTTAAGGAGGACTGTTGGGAGTCCTCATGCAAAGGATTCAAGCCTTGGTAGTTTAGCTATTGAACAATTGTTTTTTCACTTTAGTGCAGCTCTGCATTTCAGCTCATTTTCGAGCTCTTGCTGTAAACAGTTTTGTGACATGACTATTATTTTTTGAGTAATGGAGATGAATTTCACTTTGCACCAGCTCTGAGCTTTCTTAGGAGGCTGTAGCTCTTGGGGTTGGGCCCAACCCAAGTGCCAGTACCTCCTCTGTGTACTTTTATGTGTTTTCCTTGCATTCATAGAATAATTTCTATTATTTAGGTTAAGATCTTGCTTTGTTACTTAGGTTGCTTTTGATGATTAAAATAGCTTTTCATGCTTTAGGTTGATTTGACAGTTTGGTGACAAAAAAGATCTGCAAAAATGCCATCAAGCAATCCTTGATCTCATCTCTCCCTCCTTGGGACCATGAGCTGAGACCAAGGCATACTTGCTGCCACAAAAACATTGTTTTTGCCTTTCAATGCAATTACTAGTGTTAGATTTTGAGTTGGAAAAGTTGATACGATTTGTATTTGCATGTTTAGATCTGTTCTTGCTTAGTTTCCATAGTTATCTTGCATGATTTCCTATCTATAAACTTCTATTCATCATGTTTCTGGTTTTTAGGTCAGATTAGGTCAAAATAGGTAGATCTCTGGTTTTTCTAGTCTTTGTTCGATCAGTTTTGTAAAATAGTGTGAAGAGTACCTGTAATGCATTCCTACCTACCCTTCCTCCATCATCCAACCTGTTCCAGTCCCTAATCCAAGATTCATTCCCTTCATTCGCCACACTTTCCCAATTTGCCCTAATTTCTATGTATTTGTGCAACATTGCTTTCTCCATCCTTGAACAAATCCAACCATCTTCATCACTCCTGAGCTTCATTTACCAGGTCCCACACCTCTTAACAACCTTATCCATCCTTCATTTCCACTTCCCCACCATTTTTCCTCCATCAATCCTCTAAAATCCTCTTTCGGCCGTTCTTGTAGAACTTCCTGTAGAACCCCTGCAGACTTCCTGTAGAAGTTCACGTGAGTAGTTTTCCGAGATCTGATCACTATGAAACTCTCTGGAAGGGTGCTAGGGACCCCTTAGGCCCTCTTCTCACCTTCCCAACCTCCTGCAAGCACCCACTCCATTTCCTTTCGCCAATCAACCTCTGCACAATCAAAAATAGTTAAAGCACATGCATAATAATTCTGCAAGATTACTCAAAAATACAAAAAGATGTTTTTTCTAGATTTTACTTCAGAAGTAGCTTAGTCACATGCATTTTACCTTTCTAAGAGTCAATGGCATCCATTCCCGTAGCTTTCATCTCTTTTCTTGCACCAGTAGGATTAGTCGGTAAAACTAGGGTTTGCTAGGGTTTGCATTTCCTTTCAGCTTTCAGCTTCTTTTTGCAAGTAGACTAGCCTCTTTTGAGTTAGCTTTCGTCCATCACAATTAAAAGCTTCTTCTAAGAGCTCATAGAAGTTGGCTTAAGCTCCTAGCGAACTTGTGCCAGCTGATCAAGTGACAACCTGTGGCAAGAGCTAGTACTTGTGCATATAGTACCGTCGCTTCCAAGTTTGTTATGAACAATCGGGTTGATAAAAGTAAAGAAGGGAGTCCCAGGAGTTGCAGCATCATTGCTGCAATACTGGAGCTCAACACTTATGACAAAGAAATGTATTCCATTGTGCGGGCTTGCCATCATTGGAAGCATTACATTCTGGGGAAGGAAATGGTCATCGACATAGACCACTGGCCTCTGTAGTTCATACAAACACAAGGGAATTTGTAGAACAATCGCCATCAGAAATGGTCCACCTATATGTAACATTTCCATTTGAACTTAAAGTATAAGAAGGGAAACACCAATAATGTCGTTTATTAACTCAACCGACCACCGGTCATGGCGCTAATCACTATGCTCTACTCCTGTGGGCACAAGACATCGGGGTGGCCGCATCTTTACAAGAACAATACAGAATTCAACAGCATATACCAGACACTCCTGGAAGGGAAGCAAGTTCCAAATTTTCACCTTTAGGATGCACTATTATGCCACTTGGGACACATATGTGTTCCTTCAAGTGAGCATGCCAAGATGATTTGGAGGTTCACTATAGTTGGTCGCTGGACATTTTGGAGTAGAGAAAATAGTGGCGATATTGCAAAAGCAATTTTATTGGTCGAAACTTTGTCAGGATGTTGGGAAGTACATTAGATCCTGCACCACTTGTGCCATTTCCAAACCAACCATCAAGAAGCAAGGCATGTATACTCCTCTACCGACTCCTAGTCGGCCTTGGGAATTTGTCTCCATGGATTATATGTCGAGCTTTCCTTCTACTAAACACGGCAATGATTGCGTTTTCGTGGTTGTCGACAAATTCTCTAAGATGGCCATCATGGCGGCCTGCAAGAAGAGTATCACAGCAGAGGCCACTGCTAAGCTCTTCTTTGAGTGAGTGTGGGTACACTTTGGGATCCCATAGTCTATTATCTCAGATCGGGACAACAGATTCCTCAGTGCATTTTGGTCAAGTCTCAAGTTGATGCTGGATGCAAAACTTACTAAGTCCATGGCTTTCCATCCCCAAACTGATGGCCAAACAGAAGTTGTCAACATGATGATCATACACATTCTGCGCATGTACAACTTGAAGCATCCAAGGACATGGGATGAAATTCTCCCCTATGTCCAACACAACTACAACAGAGCTATCCACAACTCAATAAGCCATAGCCCCTTTCAGGTAGGGCTGGGATTTCAGCCATTATGCCCCATTGATGTGGCCATACCATTTGCAACCACTAAGGTAGATTCGGCTCATTTGCAATCCGAAGATGAAAGGACAAACAACTTCATTGAGTGCATTCAACACATCCGCCAACATGTCCACGATATATTGGACAAAGCCAATGCTAAGAAAAAGCAGCGCCATGATCAGCATGGAGTGCTGCATAACTTCTAGGTGGGCAATAAAGTTTGGCTTAATTTGTAGGAGGAGCACCTTGTTGGACCCCACCACAAGCTTCGTTCGCTCCAATATGGTCCATACACCATCACCAAGGTCGTTGGTGACAATGCCTTCAAGCTCAGTATTCCATTTTTCCTGGTCTGCACCTAGTATTCATTGTAGATCGCCTTCAACCCTACTTTCCACCATTGTTGGACACATATGACATTGCAGAACATCTCACACCAACAGAGCTCAACCTGGAATACACAGAACATGCCACAACTGATCAGATCATGGACACATAGATCAAGAACATTCAGCAATATAGGATACAACTATATCAAGTTGTCAAAGCATGCCAACTCCTTCACCGGGGCAAGTGGTTCACCAGGGACCAGGTTCAACAGAAATTTCCTTACCTCATGGAGGCTCTGCATGCAATGGGAACCATTGCTTCCTAAGGGGGGAGGAATGATCCAGGTGGATATTGGCCTATTCCACCTAGACCCCCCCAGTCAGTTTCATCTGTTTCCTTAATTATAGCATAGTTTACTATTTTTGGCAGTTTTTTCGAGTCCTGAACTTCCGGAGCCATTTTGAGGCCCTAAACGACGTTTTTTGACAAAATTCCCTTAGTGATTGATATAACAATCAAGTCGGAAAGTGTAGTCCTTGGAAAGATCTTTCCAACAAGGTATCATACACATCAAACGGAGATAATATGACCAAGTTATGACCCCGAGAAGTTAGCTGCCCAACTAACCCCAACAGTGCCAATAAACTCTTGGTGTTACATCTCCTTGGGTTAGGGTTTTGGTTGTTTAGGGTTTTCTTTTATTGTTCAATAATAAAAAGGCCCTTGAGCCTCATTGTAACTCAATTCAGAGGCATGTAGCTGCCACATCTCTTCTCAGATATAAGTTACCATCGTCTGAGTTATCTTATTTTCATTATGTTTTTAAGCATAGTTCAATTTTTTTCTATTAATGAAAAGAAGTGTTTTTCTACTGCATCTCTGTGTTTATAATTATATCTATAAGATTTTGCATTCATGTTTAACTTCAGATCAATAACCCTCACGCGGTCATAAAAACTTCTAAGTGTCCCTGGTCACATGCGGCGGTTAGGAGGTGGCGGTTAAACTTAATGCTGGCGATTAAGCTTAACGCTGGCAGTTAAGAGTGTTCACATGTGTCACTTGTCCAGCGGTTACGGTGGCGGTTACAATAACTATCGTGGGTAGTGGTTTGTGTGTTCACATGGGCTGCTTAGGACTGACAGTTAGGCTGGTGATGGTGGTTACATAAATTGTTGTGATTAGCGAATAGGTGGTTACATGGGGGGCAATTAAGTCGGCCTGCCCCCCATCCTTGCGGCTAGAACATGTTAATATAAACCCGAATCCTATAAGAGTTAAGAACTAACCCACAGGCGAAGTGG
The DNA here is from genome assembly GCA_031772625.1 of Pinus tabuliformis. Taxonomy (NCBI): domain Eukaryota; kingdom Viridiplantae; phylum Streptophyta; class Pinopsida; order Pinales; family Pinaceae; genus Pinus; species Pinus tabuliformis. The sequence continues at coordinate 671,723,764 of CM062814.1, forward strand.
TAAGTAAATGCACTGTGTTAAGGGAGGTCACGGGGTCGAGCCCGACCTCTGCTAATAAAATTTTAATTGTCCATCAAGAGGACACGTGGCATCCACTGGTTGGTCCATGTGTCACCTCCTGATTGACTGAACCAATACCCATGCAACCAATCAAAAAATGCCAATTCGACCTATACGGAGATGACACTTATCATCTCCTCATTCACCAAAGAAGATTCGTTGACCAGTCAAACTGCCATCTGATGAGCCCCAAATTTGGTAACATTTTGGGCTCATTTGGCCTAACTACCCTTGCTCAACCCTTCATTTTTCATGACTTATGCATCATTTTTTAGTATATTTATGTTATTTGTACGAATGAGGGCAGTCACTATTCCTAGGTGGCTAACACGTGCTTATTTCAGGTTTTTTGACATATAATGGAGCAAAACCACGCAGATGAGGGCTAGGAGACAGCCAAGATGGGATTGAGATTTTGTAGGAAGGTTGTCCACAGCATTGAATGGCCTTCCTCGTGATCTTCACCCCCAACTCCGAGCTCCAACAGTCACCACCACCGAGTTAGAAGGCAGCCAAACGGATTTTGAGGAAGCAGCAGATCACTCTTAGTTTGGTCAGCCAAGCCCCACTGATTTAGGAGGCCAGCTTGGGGCCTCAAGATGTATAAATGATAGGGTTGTAGCCTTCGAAGAGGACTTTTTGAAACCTTGTTGCATATTCTGGACTACGAGCTGTAGCTCTGTTTTGCTCTTTTGTAAGCCATTTTTGGCATGTTATTTGACTTATGATCTTTTAATGAAAAGCAGGCAGATTTGAGTTCAGTTCTGAGTTCTTAAAGGAGCCATAGCTCTCGGGGTTGGGCCCAACCTGAGAGCATAAGGCCTCCTTCCTTTGTATTGTTATCTTTCTTTCAGCATCGTGTTTTTGTTCTTTTCCTTTACATGCATTTGGAAACGTAGTTTGCTGAGCTAGATTCCTTGGTGTGGTTGAGTAGGTTAGTTTTATGAGACAGAGTTGCTTCAGCAGTTTTAGAATAGAGTAAAGAGATTGGAGGTAATAAGAGTTCCAAAAAAGGGTTGATTGCACACTCATTTTCACCTCTGTTTAGGGGCTGGAATTGCAGACAGTGCCACCCACCAAAAACATTGTTTTACATGTTCATGCAATCTTTGATGCAATATTTTCGTTTGTAGAAGTGTCCATGCATTCAGATCTTGTGGAATGATTCTTTGCTTCAGCACCATGCATGATTTTCCTTAGAAATAACGTTGTTGTTCTTTGGTTTTACTAAACAGTTAGAATAGGTTAATGCAATTTCGGTTATGTGCAGGACGTGGATGATTTGTTTCGTTTACACTGTGCAGTACTACTCCCTCACTCCCTTATCCTTCTAAGCCGTGCCCAGACCAACTACTCATCTCCCAATTAGACCCCTATCTCTCAACCATTCTATCACCCTCGTTATCCTACCTTTTTCGACCTTCCATTCCTACTACCCTCTCCAAGACAACCTAGCTTTGCACACCCCCTCTTCATCTCATCCCTCTGTCACTGAGTCACTACAAACTCCTCCCTTACCTCCCTATCCATCCATGCAGCCTCTTCCACTCACCCATCGCCCAAAAATCCGATTGTAGAACATCCTGTAGGAATTACTGAACTTCCTGTAGAAATTCTGAACATCCTGTAGAACCCCTGCAGACTTCCTGTAGAAGCTCATAAACACGGTTGCTTGGCATCCAAACTTTGTGAGACTCTCTGAAAGGATGCTAGGGACTCCTTAGACCCTCTCTGAGCCTTCCTGACCTCTTCCAAGCATTCCTCCCCTTGATCTATCCCTGCACAGTAAAGACCCAGTTAGAAGCACATGCATAATAATTCCAACAACTTGAACAAAAGTACAAAAATATGTTCTCTTCAAATAAAAGTAGTCTAGACACATGCATCTCACCTTCATAGAAGTAATGGCATCACTTTCAGTAGTTTGCATTCTCACCGTTGCATCAGTAGGACTAGCTGGTAGAATTAGGGTTTGCTAGGGTTTTCATTTCTTGTTGGCTTTCAGTTCCTTTCTGCAAGTAGGTTAATTTCCTTTAAGTTAGCTTTCGTTCATCGGTTAAAAAGCTTCTTCTAAGAGCTCATAGAAGTTGGCTTGAGGCCCTAGCGGACTTGTGCCAGCTGACCAAGTGACAGCTGCGACAAGAGCTAGTACTTGTGCATACAGCACCGTCGCTTCCAAGTTTGTTACGAACTACCGGGTTGATAAAATTAGAGAAGGAAGCTCCAGGAGTTGTAGCATTATTGCTACAATACTGGAGCCCACCACCATCTCACCTACCCAATCAGTGCCATGTCAGTAATACGGACTGCTGACTAGGTTGTCATTTTTTTTTTTAATTCACATGTTTGGCAAAACGAACATATCGCATTTCTAGGAGCATACGGTGTCCGTTTTGTGTAAAATGAGTTGTGCCAGATTCAGGACGACGAGCACTACATGGTCTTTTAGGTTCCACACCATTCTGACAGTTTTGATTTTTGGGCAAATTTTGAGCTCTTGATCACTCTTCCCCACTGAAAAACTTTTGGTCTCCAAAAATTTACTTTCAATTGTTCAACATTTGAAGGTACAGTTCCTTCATTTTTCCAAACTTGTTCAAATCGATGTTTGTAGTGCCCTGTCTTGTACTTGTTTTGGCTCTTCCTCAAGCTGAACTTGAAATATAACTTAACCAAATCATTCAAGTTCAATGTTCTTCTCAGCCTGTCCATGTCACTATGGCCATCCACAACAACATCCTTCCCAAGAAGAATTCCAAGGCTCTCATTTGCAAAATCCTTATCGAGGATAATATCCTAAAAGACTTTGACAAATGAACCAAAACAAGCTTCACCTAGTGAATACTTGTATAACTTGAGTGCTTAACACATTTGTAACATACTGAATGTGCTACAACTACTCATACAACAATTTTAAAATGTTTTCTTAAACTACAAATAGAAATGGATTTTACAAAATGGAAGAACTTGACTCCCAAATTTTCCATTCAAAATGACTATCAACAAGCCAAACTAGCATAATAATGCCCAAAGAAAACATCATTGTATATAAGTGATTTATTTATGAACATCACTTTTACAAGTTACCCAACTATGGGAATATGCAACTAGTGCAAAACAAAGATTTACAAACTTCAGCTAGACAAATAGTCCACCCATTTCTTACCAAACTAGGTAAATGAACCCTCTATTTGAAACTTTTCTTCTTCTGAAGTTGCTTCAGGGATGGTTGCATCTTGCACCACTTTTTCTTTTGTCGCTTCCTCTTCTAGTGCTTGCATATTTTTCTTGCCCTTACCAGGATGAAGTTGTGGAAACAATTTCCAACACTTCTCGACCCAATGCCCACTGATATTGCAGTGAGTGCAAAATTTCTTTTGAGCTTCCCTTGGCTTACATGCCTTTAACCTTGGATGAGATTTTCTCTTTTCGGTTTCAATTCCATTAGACATAAACATCTTCTTGATTATTGATTTTCTTTTATAAAACTTATCTACACAATGGTTAGATGAAAGACAAAAGGTGCATGGAAACACATTCCTCAACATGTTATTCAAATCAACATGTTTTTTTCCATTATGAAAAGATTTTGAATTAATAGGACAATTATACCTCTTTTTGTTGTCCTTTGCTTTACGCTTCTTGCGTGAGGAACTTGTATGGCAAGAAGAACTTAACTTTGTTTCTTCTTCAACTTTTTCAGCTCTCTTTGGAGATGTTGGGCATGGAATCCCCCCAAGGCATGTTTTGGGGCTTAAAGCCCAAGTTTTGACAGAATATTTTTGTAAAAGCTCCGCGAATTGTGGGCGCGGGGCGCAAAAGTATAATAGAGTCACAGAGTTGTCCACCCTAGTTTTTGTAATGTAATGTCAGCTGGTTAGACTTTCCTATGGTCTGTGGACCATAGGATTGAATAAATAGAGCGAGGCTCTAAGTGTAAAAAATAACTAATGGAAGTGAAGGATAAGAAGTCTAAGTGATTGAGTCGAAGTGTAAAGTGTGTTTGTAGGTCGTAGAGTAGGAGAAGGATCTGCAGCTGAGTGTGCAGAGGCCTAGTAGTCCGCAACTGAGTGTGCGGATCCCTGTAGTTGAGTGCGTAGGGCAGGTCGAGTCTGTAACCGTTGGGAGAATCAATAAAGAGAAGTGCTGCTAGAATTTTGTGTACCTTTTCCTAGTTTAATGCATGATTGGATATAATTTGCAAGTATATTGTTTATTTACTGCACGAACCTGTATGAATGTTTTGTATTGATAATTATAACTTAAGACATTCAAGTAGGCGAAGGTAATTAATTAGTATTGGAAGATAAGTAAGATCTCAGGTAATAGCGCAGAGCACAGCACAACCCTTGGTTAGGGTTGCGCGAAGGTAGTGTATCAAGCCGCGAGGAACGGAAAGTGCGCGAAGCGACCTGTGCACAGGAACAAACTAAGGACCAGTCGTACCTCTCAGACATCTCAAGGGTGTGGAAACCTGGTTCTAGCACCCTCCCATACTACTTCGGGTGAGACCTCAGTCCGCACTCCGTGGACTGTTGCCGAAAGGGCCAGTAGTACAGGGATTTGTTTGGCTAATTAACTCTGAACCTGGGTCAGGCCCCAACAAGCCAACAGGAGATGTTTTGCACTTCAAGTCCTCCTTATTCTTGAGGAACCAAGCAAGTACCAATTCTGGATGCAAATCCCAACATCTTGCCTCCTCGTGTCCTCTCTTATGGAAAAAGGAACACGATACCCATGAGTTGTCGCTAGAAGACCATTTTTATTTTGCAACATAGACCGAACCTTCATATTTAGTCCTCTCCTTTGTTTCAATTGGATTTTTAATGCCCTGATGGTTCACTCCAAGGCCTCCTCCCTTGTAACCCATCTTGGTCAAGAGCTTGGATCCAATGCCTTTACTATGTTTTTCAAAGGCTGCAAATGAATTTACATCAACACTTTCATGTAAAGAAGAAGCATGTAAATGCTTACCATTTGCCTCATCTTTTGATTGGCATACAAAGATGTTTTCAAACTCCCTTTTGAGTCTAAATGTGTCATCTTGGACTCTTTGGCTCTCTTCTTTTAGCTCCTTGAATTTTGGTGCTAATAGAACCTCATCCTCCACATCATGTGGACAAAAGGTACAAACTTGTCCATCTTCCTTCTTTGAGGGACTTTCTACACTAGCATATTGCATAAGAGTTGTAGAAAAACATGAAGATTGTGGAGAAGATGGTGGTTTATCACCATTCTTATTACCTTCTTCCCTTGGAGAATATTCTCCTCTTGGAGGTCTAGAGATTTCACCTTGCAATTTGGTATTCCTCTCTTCATAGAGGATTTTCACCATTTCTGCCATATCTAAGAAAAACTTTCTCAAAGCCTTCACATCCTCTGACATTCTTACAGGCTCTACTCCTTGGGACATGCTTTGCTTGAAGCTTCTACTGTAACTTGAGGTAAAACTGGTGGTAGAGATTGTAACAATCTTGCTCTCCTTTCCAAAACCTTCTCCTCACTTGAGCTTCAAAACACATTCACTTGCAACAACTGTCAATTCCTCCTTGCATAGAGCAAGCCAGTGCTTTGATACTAACTTGATCTGATTTTGGAATAGTAGATTTCTATGCTAAGATCCTCATCAGAATATAAAAATGTGCTTGAGGTTTGTACTCCGAAATAGCAAGTAAAAACATGAGTTTTTATGTGTGTTTTCTTAAGCTAGTTTCATGAAAAAATTTAAACATGAAATCAAAACACTGAATGGAAGCATGCATCAATCAGTAATACACCAGCCATTATTAAAGGAGTTCACCCTTCCTGGGCTACATCTCCTTGGATCAACTCTAAAGGCATGACCCCTTCTCATTATGCTCAATGTCTAGAAAGGAAGAGTACATAAATTGTTGAAATGGAATGGCTAGTTTCTCCTTCAAAGAAACAACTTCTACAAGAGTTCTCACTCCATACACGTGTTAACCTACAGTCAAACATGTAAACCTTCAACAAACATATGCATCTTACACCAAGACCCCATACTCCAATTTAAAAGAGAATAAATATTACCACAATCCACATGAAATATATAAACAAGTCTCTTCTCCAAAACACATATAAAGAAAAGAGGAAATAGAGCTACAACACTGATGTAATGGTTGTTGTAGAAAGTGCATGGAAGCTGGAAGACCTTGGCTAGGTCATCTCCATCTTCAAACTCCTCCATAAACTGAATCAACACTTTGGTTGTCCATGGCACCCATAGGATTCAATTTGCCAAAAAGCCTATCCAAAAGTTCTCCTTTGATCTTGAGCCCTGCTCCAATGTGTCAAGAATGTCAAAAAATGCCTACCTAACCTCTTTTTGCATCCAATTTGGTCGAAAACTAGAAAAGTAATTACCTCTCCTAGTTAGGTCACTATTCACTCCGCCAATTGCTCAAAAACCTGCACCATTCCTACAATTTCGCCCCAAAAAGCGCTAACTAGGCAAAAATTTTGTCGTGCGGCAGGCAAAATTATAGGACCACTAAAAAGTCTTATAACCCTTGTGCGGTCATAAACAATGCTAAGTGTCCCTGGTCACATGCGGCAGTTAGGAGGTGGCGGTTAAACTTAATGCTGGCAGTTAGGAGTGTTCACATGTGCTGCTTGTCCAGCGATTATGGTGGCGGTTACCTGTGGCAATTACAATAACTGTTGCGGGTAGCGATTTGTGTGTTCACATGGGCTGCTTGGGAACGACAGTTAGGCTGACGGTGGCGGTTACATAAACTGCTGCAGGTAGCGGATAGGTGGTCACATGGGGGGCTACTAAGTCCGCCCACCTCCCAACCTTGCGGTTAGAAGATATTAATACAAACCCGAAGCCTATATGAGTTAAGTAACAACCCACAAGCGAAGTGGTAAGGTGATGCACTGTGTTAAGGGAGGCCGCAGGGTCGAGCCTGACCTCCGCCCTGTTTGCCAACAAAATTTTAATTGGCCATTAGGAGGACACGTGGCAGCCTTCGGCTGGGCCACGTGTCACCTCCTAATTAGCTGAGCCAATACCCATGCAACCTATCTAAAACTGTCAATTCGACCTATACGAAGATGACACTTGTCATCTCCTCATTCACCGAAGAAGATTCCTTAACCTGTCAAACTACCATCTCACCTGCCCAGTCAATGCCACGTCAGCAGTACGAACTGCTAACTGGGCTATCCTTTTTTTTTAATTCGCATGTTTGGCAAAACGAATAGATCGTGTTTCTGGGAGCATACGATGTCCGTTTTGCGAGAAACGAGTTGCGCCCAATTTAGGACGATGAGCACTACACGGTCTTTTAGGTTCCACACTATTCTGACAACTTTTATTTTTGAGCAAATTTTGAGCTCCTAATCTTAAATTGAATAATATTAAACCCCTTCTTTAACTTTGTACAATTTTTTAGATTTTATTTTTTAAAACTTATAACTTTATTATAATAATCCTTTTCACATGATACCTAAATTATTTTTTTTCCGAAGAAAAGAACGCGTAATTTCCATTAATTTCAGAAAATTACATGTTGTAGATGCTGAAACGCATATGCAGTAGTGTGGGTAAACCACTTACAATAACCAATGCTTCAGGGAAGTATGCAGATAAAGCCCTCAGACAGGGCATCCAGAAACAGGTTATGTAAACCCCAACAGGAGTATACTCCTACCCAAAACAGCTAATAAAAATAGTAAATAAACGATAGCTCCTATGGAATGTGCAGAAATAATTCAAATGGCAGCCAAAAGACAGAGGGGAGAGGCACGAAATGGAGAGGCCACACCTCCCCCATCCCCTCAACTCTCCACCAAAACCCGCAGAAGCAAGTGAAAGAAAACCACCCATATATCCAGAGGAGCCAGAAATGAAACTAACCAGCAACAGCCATGGAAGAGCGGCACGAATCGATGCAGAGACAGACTCTACACCTCAGATCCCTCAACACTCTCCATAGCTGCAATGGTAACTAGCAAAGGACCAAAAAAAGAACCCAGCATCAGCAAAGGAGCCCAACAGGTCCCGAAACGAGCTGAGGCGGGTCGGTTCCGGGGGCAGAGGCGGCTAGGGCAGCCACCTCGCCCCCATGAAGAAAGTCAGGCCGAAAACCCTTGACCCCGCTCTGCGACGCAGCACAAAACTCAGAGGCCAAAACCCCGCGCTAAAACCGCCAAGTCGGAGGGTCTGTCGGTGCGCAGAGATACCCGAGGAACCAGAGGAAGAAAAACGCCGCCGCCGCTCAGCTCAGAGCCCGAGTCTCGCTGAGGAAAATGAAGAAAATATCACTGCGCGAGGAAAAACGCCGGAGATAGGGGAGCCGAGGCTGAAATCACGCCGCAGTCAAACTGGTCCGCAGAACCTCCAGTGCAGCGAGCCCCGAATCCGCAGAAACCACCAGAGCGAGCCCCGGCACTGATATCAGATGATGGAAGCCGGAAGGGCGACCAGTATCCCCACCAGCGGTAGTCCTGCCGCCGCAGGCTCAGGCAGCAGCCAGAGCCGAGTAAACCCTAGGTTCGCCGCCGCTCCAAAACGCTCTTCCACATGATACCTAAATTATTATACAACTTCATATTATCATTATAATATATATCCATGTTATATTTTGAAATATAACATTATTCATTTTATTATGTTCAATATTGTTATAATAAACTACCTTTTCCGTTCACTTATATTATAGGGAGAATGTGTTTGTCTATGGTAAAGCATGAGAAAATTTAATATAATTTTATAGTTTTATTGGAGTTGTTTTTAGTGTGATTTTTTGGATTTTTTGGTACCAGAATCTCGCTGAAGAATTTGAGATAAAATCTTAATTTGTGTTATTTAAACTAATTTTTTGAGTGTATATATGGATTCAACACCCCAAAAAATCTTTGTGCACTTCGATTGTGCAGAGATTACCAATCAAGCTTGTGATTTCAATAAATTCCTGCCAAATTTTAGAGAAATTAAACCAGAATTTTTTCCACAAAATCACAATAAAAACAACTCGATTCACAATGTCCAAAATTTGACACATTAATATTTCTCCTCATATTATTATAAAACTTTATTTTTATTATCTATTTCTAACTCATGACAAAATAATGGAAGTCTACAATATAAAAAGCAACATTTAAATAAGGATTGACAAAGGCTTTGATCTATCTCACTCATATTTTAAGTGTGACTTTGTGAAAGCTGAACACTGCGACGCTAGCACACAGTTTTAATATAAAAAATAACATTTAAATAAAGGATTGACAAAGGTTTTCATATATGTCACTTATATTTTAACGGTGACTTTGTGAAAGCTGAACACTGCCACGCTAGATTGTTTGGCATCTGAATTAAAGCACAAAATTTTATTTTAAGAGTGTTTGGCATTGATCCCTTCAATACATCGGGCCCTTCAATACATCGGGTCTACCTTTTAAAATTGAGAGACATTGTGACCCTTCGATGCATTGTGACCCTTCAATACATCGAGTATACCTTTTAAAATTAAAAAGATTGGAGCTTTAATTCCGATATGACTACTATATTTGTGGCCCTAGATTTATGACAGAAAATGGCTGCTATGAGTTAATTCTAACAATCTTGGGATGATGTACAAGAAAAATTCAAGCAGAGATGGAGATCTATACAAATAATCAAAAGTTTTTGAACTTAAAAAAATCTCGAAAAGTATAAGCCATGTGAGGTCCGGCGAGAAGAAGCTTTTAGTTACATTATAATAAGTGAATACTCATAAATGCTAGGAATGTGGTAGTTCAACTACCAAATTGGAAATTTGGCCATTAAATTTAGGATATAATAGGAAACTTTCCCATTCTTTCTTACAAGTATTTTTAGGATGATTAAAGTTTGTCAAGACGTTCATGGTGGACATCATCAATGTTATATTATCTAGAGTAGAAGTTGTATACAACAAACAAAAAAGGTATGTATTTTAATGGCATCTTCAAATTCCCATGTTGTTTCATTTGTTTCAAAGTATTTCCACTACACCTTAACATGCACGGTGGCTCTATTTTAGAACAACATCTCCCTCTTATTGAGTATGCACTGAGGTTCTAGCTAAAACTCTCTTTCAAGATCCACATGGATCGTAGCCCAATATATAATATGATTAACATCACATACATAATTCTTAACGAAAGATACATGGAATACATTACGTATTTTCATGGTAGGAGGTAAGGAAATCATGTATGAAACTACCCCCACTCTCGAAGATCTCAAAGGGTCCACAATAACATGGTGCCAACTTGGCACATGATCCCATTTTCAAAGAATATTTATCGAGTTTGATCCTAATATATACATGCTCCCCTACTTGGAATTTCTTACGAATTCAATTATGATCTACATGGAGTTTTTGTTTATATTGTGTCACCTTCAAGTTGATCCGTAAATTGCCATGGATATTCCACTAGACAATTCATCACAACATATCTGGTAAAATTATACTTATAAGTCTAAAATCTACATGATTACAGTTTTATATCTCTTTAGATTTATAGATATCTATATTATTTAAATAGTGTATGCATGAGAATTAAAATCATGCGAAGAATAGATAATAGTGAAATAAAAGCTCATAAATACATTTGACACACAATGTGACCTGGGAAACACTTTTGGCAAAAAATCCCAGCTGGAAGGTGAGGTCAATGCGCTCTCTTTCTCTGAATGGAAATATGGTTGGGAATACAAAGAAGTATGGCCTGTGGCCCTTGAGCTACTACAATGCATAATCCTCTTTGTGTGCTCTATTTCCTAACTCTCTTGGCTCTTTTTGCTTAGTTATGGAATAAATACACTTGAAAGAATGTAACCCCTTTTCCTCCTAATGGCCCAATTATAACACAACCTGATAGCCTACTATTGGTTAGGTTTGATTACCTCAACTCTTAACCAAAGTTACAATATATACTCTTCTAGAGTCTTCTTCATCACAATCACTTGCTAGCCCTTTTCCCATTAATTATGGGGGTTTATGTGGCATCCTCTCGAATTATGGTGGTGAAAATAGGAAGGTCAAATTTTGAGTGACATAACTTTCACATACGAACTTCGAATGACGCGATTCATGCGTTGTTGGAAAGGTTTTTGTGTGTAGAATAGGAAAAAAAGTGTGGCGCTAAAGAAGTAAAATTTTACCCCAAAAAAATATTGTTTGGTGCCTCAAAATGCTCCCAGAAGGTTTTAGATCCCATTTTGCCAAAATAAGTCTTGCTGGTAAAAATGATCATGTGAGCTAATTCCTCCACTTTTTCCATTCTGAAAGCACCGAGATGGATGAAAAACAATATAATGATCAAATATGGATCACATATTCTTATTTATTTTTGTTATTTCTTATTTCATTTCCTTCGACATATATTTTCCAAGTGTAATCCTATCCACCGAATTATCTCATTTGATTGGAATATTACATTTTTCCCCATATATTTCCTAAAAAAAAACTCATTTTTAGTGATTCTTGATAACTATTGTTATAGGAAAATTCTATAAGAGGTAAATAGTCTTCCCACTTCTTGGGCTAATGCATAACATACATCTTTACCATATTTTCCAACACTATGTTCACTCTTTTTGTTTGTCTATTTGTTTGAGGATGATATGCTATAGTAAATGCCAACTATGTTCTAAAACCTGCAAACAAAGATTTCCAAAATTTTGAAATAAGCTTGACATTTTGATCATATATGATTTTCTTACGCATGCCATGCAATTTGAAAATCTCCTGCATAAAAACTTTGGCAATATCAATTTTTGAATTTAAGCTTTTGTGATCCATATTATGAAAAGTCAGAAAACTTTCGATAAAAATCACATCATGAGAGTTTTGTCAACGCGTTTCGAACCATCCAATGTGGTTCATCGTCACGTAAAGATGAAGAACAAGATCTTGGCATCAAGTTAAATAGATTAAGAGAAACAAATTTAGTCGCTATAATATAACAATTAGATTTGACTAAATAAATAATATTTTCATATAAAGAAAATGGTTAAATTTGACTAAATAGATAATACTTTAATATAAAGAAATATTTGTTAGAATATAATTGTTAATAATGGATTAAGGAAATTAATTAATCAAAAGGAAAATTTTATTGAAATGAATATCTAAAAATAAAAATAAAAATAATATTTAAGTGCACTCTAAATAATCAAAACAATAAAACAATTAATTCTAAAAACTTATAAATAAATAAAAATAATAAATAGTCAAACTTATATATATATATATATATATAATAAAATTAATTAATTAATTAAATCAATAATGAAAAAAATAATTAATCATTTATTAGTAGTAGTCAAGATAAAAATACAAATAAATAATAAAAATTAAGAAAATGGAATATATATAATAAATAAAAACTTAATAAGAAATGGCAGAGATCCAATAACTACTAGTTTTCTAGCCATTGTCTCAATTCAGTTTGGTTGGCCTCCTTTCGGTCTCTATTCAGATTGTTTGGCCTTCTTTCAATCTCTATAGCTTCTCTAAACTTACGGTGATGGAAATGATCAATTTTAGCAATGACTTGGGCGTATTCAATGCAGATGCGGTATTTAATCTTTTTTGTGTGTTCTGCTAATGTTGAGGAGTGGGTACTCCCATGTTTGATGTCTGCCGCATGTTCCTGGATCCTCTAATTTATTGAGTGATCAGTTTCACCAACATAGGGTGTTCCACATGAACAAGTGATTACATAAACACCTTTCATATTCTTAGGGTCCACCGGGTCTTTTACAGATCTTAGGGAACTTTGAATAGTGTTAAGGGGCCTAAAGGTTGAGGGAATCTTGTACTTTCTTAGGATCCTTGCAATCTTGTCAGTGGTCCCTTGTATAAAAGGATATGAATATGAAATGTGTTTATGTAATCCCTTGTTCATGTGGAACACCCTATGTTGGTGAAACTAGTCGCTCAATAAATCAAAGGATTCAGGAACATGGGACAGACATCAAACATGGGAGGACCTGCTCATCAACAATAGCAGAACATGTGGAAAAGACAAAACGCCACATTTGCATTGAAGACGGTCAAGCCATCACTAAGATTGATCATTTCCATCATTGTAAGTTTAAGGAAGCTATAGAGATTGAAAGAAGATCAAACAATCTAAATAGAAACGATGACTGGAAAATTAACAGTTGTTGGATCCCTACCATTTCTTTTTAAGTTTTATATATATATATTCTTAATTTGTATTATTTTTATGTATTTTTATCTTGATTACTAATAAATGATTAATTATTTTTTTATTATTGATTTATTTATTTAGTTAGTTAGTTAATTAATTAATTATTATTTTATTTATATATATTTTAAGTCTGATCATTTATTGTTTTTATTTATTTCTAAGTTTTTAGAAATAATTGTTTTGATTATTTAAGTTTGACCTAAATATTATTTTTATTTTAGTGTTTTGATTATTTAAGTTTGACCTAAATATTATTTTTATTTTAGTGTTTTGATTATTTAGGTTTCACCCAAATATTTTTTTATTTAAGTTTGACCATTTGTTATTTTTATTTATTTTTAAGTTTTTAGAATTATTGTTTTGATTATTTAAGTTTGACTCCAATATCATTTTTATTTTATTATATTATTATATTGATTTTATTAATTGTTTTACTGTTTTGAATTTTTAGGTTTGACTTAAATATTATTTTTATTTTTATTTTTAGATATTCATTTTAATAAAAAATTCTTTTTGATTAAGTATTTTCCTTTATTCATTATTAACAATTATATTCTAACAATTATTTATTTATATTAAAATATTATTTATTTAATCAAATCTAACTTCTTTATATGAAAATATTATTTATTTAGTCAAATCTGGCTAATTTTTTTTCTCTTCATCTATTTAACTTGATGCCAAGATCTTGTTCTTCATCTTGCCCTAATGATGAACAACATTGGATGGTTCGAAACACGTCAACAAAACTCCCGACGATGAACAACACTTCGAAACACGTCAACAAAACTCTGATGATGTGATTTTTACTGAAAATTTTCTTCCCTTTCATAATATCATTTTTTTATAGGTAGGTTTCACAATGATAAGGTGAGTTGCTTTACTTAATTTATCCTCCACCACCATGATTGTATCGTGTTGCTTGACAGTCTTTGGAAAATCAGTAATGAAGTCCATAAATATGACTTCCCATTTGTATTGTAACTGAAAATATCCCTCCTAAAAATATTTATTCATCTTTCACATTTTCACCTAATCCTAACTTTCCCCACTATCATAAGTATTTTTTTATTCTCAAGCTTTATGCTAATTTAATCCTCCTCATTGTGATGAGTCTTATGATCATTTAGCTACTTCAATTATTAATATACATACTATTACTTTACAATTACCCTTTATATAAATTCTTTAAATTTATATCTAAACATAAAAGCCATAATGTACATTACAAATATGCCCTTAAACACTTTGATTAGCACATTATTATAATCCTAGATCAAATAGTATTAAACTTCTCCTTTGACTTTATACCTCTTTTATTTTTAAAAGCTTATACCTTTATTATAATAATCTCTTTCTTATAATACCTAAACTATTATACTTAACCTTAATCTTTCATTGATTTTATATTATCATTCCAAGTCTACCATTATTCATTTTATTTTCTTCAAAATTATTATATTTCTTTTTTAAGCTTGGCAAGACTACATTTTCATCATGTCCAATATATCACCCCGATGGGGGCGAGAAATTGAATGGATAAATTTACATCAAAGAATGCCTCCCAATCACCATCTATCCAAAATCTTATAGACTCTTCAAAACTATTATATTAAATTTTCTTTTTCATTTTTATTTTTAAAAACTTATATACTTATTACAATAATCCCTTATCCATAATACCTAAATTATTACATTCAAATTCAATAGTCCATTAACTTTATTTAATAATTATATATATCTATATTATATTTTGAAACCTCCCATTATTTTATTTTATTATTTTCAAAATTATTATATCAAACCTTCCTTCTCATTCTTTAATATTTATATCACATATATAACTATGTTTACCTATCTTAAAGCATTTAGAAGCCTTAATATATTTCTATAATCTCATGACTGACAATGTCATTGATTTGACCTTTTACATCAAAGTTCCCCCGGTATTTGTTATAAAACTTTATTTTAATTATTTATTTATAATTCAGGACAAAATAAAGAAAGTTTACATTATAAAAAAATTACATTCAGATATACTTGACAAAGGCCTATATTTTTAAGGTTGACTTTGTGAACGCGGATCCATGCCACGTGGATGGTCCAGGATTGCATCGGGATAGCACAAAAAGATATTTTACTGGTTGTTTTAAACCCAGAGATTTGGTCCCTTTAGTACGTCAGGCCTACATCTTAAAATTAAAAAGATTGTAGCTTTAATTCCGATATGACTACTACTTATTAATCATGACCGGTACGAGCCACTACATTTGTCGGTCCAGTAAATCAAAATTAAGATATTCGCATTAATTTACAAAATTGTTTAAAAACAACGTCCAATGCAGGTAACCTGACTATGGTGACCTGGAGTACTAAAACTGGCTTGCTAAGAGTCATCGGACAAAACAGGTGAGCCAGAGGCATGGCAGGAGTGAAACCCTTACGGACCACCAGCGGGTTATTTCAGGTGGCGTGGTTTTCCTTGATAACAGTGATGTGTCAACTGACATTCGCGGATAGCAGCCAGAGATGGCTGTCCTCACTGTTGGTTTGACAAACTGAGTTTGATAGGTTTTTCCACCTTTTGAAAAAAAAAAAACCTGACTATGGTGCTAGATCGAACAATATGTTGAGCCATGGCTTTTTACAAGTACGAACCATATTTCCCATGCTATCGGGCTTTGGCTGTATATGCCCACTGTTCGATTTTGGCTAGTAAAATCGAATGGTGGGCTTTATGAACGGTGTTATTGGCTGCACGTTTATGAACTTGACCATGGTGCTAAATCGAACAATATGGTGAGCCATGGCTTTTTACAAGACCAGTGACATGTTTATGAACGGTGTCATTGGTTGTATGTTCAAGATTTGGCTCTACGTTCAAGATTATGCCCAATATCTATTCTGAAACACCTCCCTCTGGTGGAGAATGCATTGAGGCTTTGGCTAAAAGTTTCATTGAAATTCCACTTGGATCACAACCTAATCAGTGATATGAAAATATGATTAAAATATGATTAGTTTCATGTATATATTTTTCAAGTAAAGATACACGAAATATATTATGTATTTTTATGGTAAGAAAATAAAAACTCTAAATGTTATTACTCTCACTTTTTTTAGGATTTCAAAGGGTTCACAATAACATGGTATTAACTTAGCACATGATCTCATTTTCAAAAAAAATCTCTTGGGTTTAATCCTAATATACACATGTTTCGCTGCTTAAAATTTCTTGTGAATTCAATTATGATTTACATATCTTTTCTATCTATCGTGTGCCATCTTCATATTTTGCTTGATGTTTGTTACTTATTTTTCCATTTCCTTCAACATATATGACACAATTGTAATCATATCTACTAAATTATCCCAACTAATTAGAATGTTACATTTTTTTGGCATATAACACCTCAAAGGGACTCACTTTTAGTGATTCACGGTAACCATTGTAATAGGAAAATTCTATATGTGGTGAGTAGCCTTCCCACTTTTTGGGCTAATGCATAACATATATCCCTAACATATCCTCCAACACTCTATTCACTATTTATGTTTGTTCATGTGTTTGAGGATGACAGACTATAGTAAATGCCAACTATGTCCCAAAACCTATAAACAAAGATTTCCAAATTTTTGAAATAAGCTTGACATTCTAATCAGATATGATTATTGGGCATACCATGCAATTTTAAAATCTCCTTCATAAAAACATTGACAATAAGAATAAAGTGAGTTGCTTTACTAGATTTATCCACCACCGCCATGATTGCATCATATTGCTTTGTGATCTTTGGAAAATCAATAATGAAATTTAAAGACGTGACTTTTCATTTCTATTGTAAATGAAAATATCCATCCAAAAAATATTTACTCAACTTTTACATTTTTACTTAATCCTAACATACCTCACTATCATAAACATCTTTTTATTCTCCAACCTTATCATTTGGTAATTTAATTCTTCTCATTATAATAAGTCCTAAGTCCTGAGTGTTTCACTACTTCAATTATTAATATACTTATTAATACTTTACACTTACCCTTCCATTTGTATTTAAACTTAAAAGTCATTATGTACATTACAAATATGCCCTTAAATATTTTGATTAGGCATTATTTTTAATGCTAAATCAAATAATATTAACTCCTACTTCGACATTATACAATTTTTATTATTATTTTTTTAAATATATATGTTTATTATAATAATCTCTAAACAGTTAAACCCAACTTTAATATTCCATTGATTCTATATTGACTTTATTATTATTATTATTTTCTAAGGGCTTCAATTTTGTTATTATTCATACTCCTTCACATTATTTGTAAAATGTACCCAGGATTAAATGGATATATGTCTCCATGGGACATATGTCTCCATAGGAATATAGGGTAACCTTCTCTGTCTCATGGGGTTGTTTTTGGTGATTTATAAAATCTCTTGTGATCGATGTAATTTTTTTTTACTAATATAGATCTTTTCATTAAGTTTAGAAAAACATTATGTTTCCAATTCTATCATTATTCATTAGATTTTCTTTAAAATATTTTCTACAAGTGGGAAAATCTTTCATAACTCAGTTGTCAAACTAATACTGAGGACAACTATCTCTAGTGGATAACTGTGAATGTAGGCTGACTCATCATCGTTATTCAAGGAAAACCACG
Organism: Pinus tabuliformis; assembly: GCA_031772625.1. Classification (NCBI taxonomy): domain Eukaryota; kingdom Viridiplantae; phylum Streptophyta; class Pinopsida; order Pinales; family Pinaceae; genus Pinus; species Pinus tabuliformis. The sequence continues at coordinate 671,741,707 of CM062814.1, forward strand.
CCACCTTGAATAACCCGCTGGTGGTCTGTAAGAGAACAGGGTTTCACTCCTGCCAGATGCCTCTGGGTCTTGGGTCATTAACCTTTTCCCTTACGTCCAAGGAAAACAAACTCTTAACTAAATAAAACAATTTTAAAGCATACTCCAAAACCGCTCTTTAAAATATTATATTAAACTTCCCCTTCCACTTTTATTTTTTAAAACTTATATTTTTATTTATAATTCATGACAAAATAATAAAAGTTTACATTCTAAAAAATAACATTGAGATATAACTTGACAAAGTTTTTGATCTATGTCTTTCATATTTTTAAGGTTGACTTTGTTAACACGGATCAATGCCACGTGCATGGTCCATGATTGCATCAGGTTAGCACCAAAAAATATTTTAAAATTGATTTGACCCCAGAGGTTTGGGCCCTTCAATACATCGGCCCTGCATCTTAAAATTAAGAAGATTGCAGCTTTAATTCAAGACCGATTGAGCCCCTAGATCTATTGGCCCAGAAAATCAAGATTAAATGCCAACTCACTTTAAATTATGAAATTCTCAAAAACAACGTCTAATAAAGGGAATTTGATTGTGATGCCATCAATTATATCCATGATAATATAATTATAATGATAATGGTAATACATTTATAATGATAATGATAATTATATCCACGATAATGATAATAATAATTAATTAATACAATTATAATAATAATGATAATAATAATTAATTAATATAATTATAATGATAATGATAATATAATTAATTACTACAATTATAATGATAATGATAATTATATCCATGATAATGATAATACAATTATAGTCATGATAATATAATTAATTAAGAAAAATGTAAGAAAGTATTTCACAAAATGAACAAATAAATATGAACAAGGGTTTGCAAACTAATAAGCTCTTTATTATTGGATGGCACCAATCTCATATACCAATAACAAATATTACAAGAAGGGAGGCTAGCCCTTTAACAGCTAGATAATGACTACCTAATGGCTAACTGGACTCTTCTCATAATTTTTTTTGCTACTCATTTACAAGTTGGAGACTTGGTAAAATTTTCATAAAATATTACGTTACAATTCTTTACTTGCCCACCAAGGGGTTGACTTGGCTTCAATTTCCCAATTTGGTCCATAAATCCCTTTACTAATGGCTCGGTATGGGAAAATATGAAGAATAGTAAATAATAGTAGCTCAACATTCCACTTAGTTTCCTTTGAGGAAATTCAACTTAGTCCATTGAGAGGTTTGATTTGACTTGGAATCTTTACTTGGTCATTTGGAGGAATAATTCATCTTCTAATGGCGATTTTCTTGGTCCATGAAGTCTTCAATGGCCAGTTAGACCACCCAACATTTAGTTGGCTTCATCAACAACTAGTTTGAATTGACTTTTTCCCTTTACTAACTTGACTTGGCCACTTGCCAATTGGATCTCCAATGCCCTTAACTATATAACAATTATGGAACCTAGGTTTGGCTAAACTAGCCATGATCTAAACTAGGTCTCTCTCAGAATATTCAATTCATGCATAGCGTTGCCATATCATTACCTATTTTGCTGTGTCATTTGCCACCTGAACTAGTCCCATAATTCCTTGAGGAATCTTGGAACTTCGACAAATGAGTTTTTTTCCTCTCTTATATTGATCATTTTTTATGTAATGAATTCATCATTCTGCCCAACACTGCTGCTACTATACCTCCTAGAAAATTATTTGACCTATTGAACAAGTTTGACCAAGTTGTAACTAGACACTCCCACCTCTAATTAGAAAAATTCAATGTGGCATGCACTCCACTCATCAAATTAAACAATCTAAAAGCAAGTTTAATTTTTTAAAATTAGGACCACTTACTTTGCAAATTATGCACTAACTTAGGAAATGTGAAAGTTATAATGGGACTGCCATGCATGAGAGTTGTCTGAGAGATACTGCACAAAATCTAAGGCCACCTACATGTCTACATGACTCAATAGAATCTAACCATGTAGAAGAGGCATAGATGCACCTTGATGCAGGCTAGACTAGCCCATACACCAATGATCACCCCTACAAAAGTTGGCTCCCATAAAACCATAAGTCCTCAAGTAGGCTCATGTAAGGCCCTCCAATCCTATACAAGTCAAGAGGAGCCCTAAGTGAACTGCAAAGGAGCAACCATGGTTGGACCAAGACAACAAGAAACAAAGACACAAGCCTGAGATACCTAATACAAAACCTCACATGGGCTTATGATGGTAGTGATAAATGTTGTAAAAAAATTTGTATGTACCATTGTTGACATGTAGAGTAATAGTGCCAAAGTTAGGCCTTGCATATATTAATTATAAAAGGAAAATTTCATAATTTCATGCAGTTTTTGCCATATTTTTAGGGTTGACATCTAGGATTTTATAGCTATTTGTGTATTTTCAACCATTAGAAACTGTGTTAACCTTTCCCTTGTTTTCTCTTTTATAACCTTTGGACTTTTTGTTGATAACACCCTTAGTAGGTTATTTTCAATTGTTGTTGTAAGTTTTTCATGTTATAAAAAGTGTTTATAAATTTATGGTGGCTAGTGGGAAAACTAACCTGAAAATATATAGGACTTATCTCGACCTCTTAGGCTTAGTCAGTGGTTTCCTTCAACCCATGATCTCTCTCTTACCCCAAACCTTTCTTTATTTAAAACCTTTCTTGGGTGTATAACTTAACAAGCTCCTTAGAAACAATTTGACTTAGAATCTCATAGTCACTAACCTCTAAGTTATATTAGGGAAGCCTCACTTATAAGGATAACATCTGACCGCAAAATAGCAAGGGTTGAAGGGAGAAGCCATTAAGGTGACAATGGTGGATGATCTCTTTGTTTACCTAGACTTGGATTGTCTAGTGAGGCTTTGCACTAGGCTACTAGAGTTTGTGGTAGCATTTTTTGCACCATTGTCGGGGAGGAGTTGCATCCTTCTCCATGGAATACAAAGCCTATGCTTCAATCACTTTTGATGAGAACATCCCAAATTCAAGCTTAAAATTTCTCATATGTAAAATACTAGATCTTATTTCAGCTCAAGATCTTATAGTCAAAGGCCCACTAAAATATTTTTCCTCCCCATAAAATATTGTTTTGAAGACTGATATAGATAGAACCCTCTTCAATAATGCTTATAACTCATCCACAATGGAAAATCCATGGATTGCTAGTGCTTACAAACTCCTATATGCGAGTTCCATTTAGGGATATCCCAATAAGATGCCTAAAGAATTTCAAGAATGGTTGCCTAAGTTTTCATGGAACAATGTGGTCACAGCTAAGCAACACATCAATCTATTTTACTAGCATGTGGATGGAAGAGACATTGTGGAAGACATGTAATCATGAGACTTCTTTCCCTCTCCTTGAAGGAAATGCTAGATCATGGTAACTAGATTGCGTTGTTGGAGGAATCAAGATCTGGTACCAATTGTATGATACTTTCAACAAGAGATGGAAGACAATTGATGGCCTAGTTTCAATATTCTAAGAAGAAAGAAGATGAAAGTGTCAAGGATTTCAATCAAAGGTTAGATTTGATAGTTAAAAAAATACCAACCAACTTCAAACCTGTTGCAGACACAATCTTCATAGAATACATCACTGAACTTTATGGATAATTTTAGTATGACTTAAAGGACAAGGAACCTACAAATATCGAGCAAGCCAAGTACTATGTTGTGATTATTGAACATAAAATTTCCATATCTAAAGCTGACTTGTTATCATATCCTATAGTGAAAGTGGAAACCAAACCTAATCCTTCAACTCATGTTGATCCAACTTAACAAAATTTTGTTTAGAAATTTGAAAAACTAATGAGTTTATGCAAGAACAACTCCCAATGATGAATAAGTTTACCTTCTTGGATAAGGAGAGAGGTTCCCATCAAAATTATCCTCCTAAACCTCATTTTAGTAATGACAAGGCCCCAAGAAGTAATCTAGGTTTGAATGGTGGCAAGAATTATCCTCAACAAATTGTGCCTAACATTATTTACCCTATTAAGATGATAATTAGGAAGGAATCATGTGGTGTCCTTATAGAAATGATTTCCACAGTAAATAGGAGTATCCTGATAATCAGGTTGGTGAGGAAGAAAGCTCAAGGCATTTAGACTGGATAAATGACTTCTATCCTCTTAACTATTTTTCCAGATAAAAGTTTCCCTATTGCTCAACAACAACATGATGAAATGATTACATGATGTGTAATGAATCAAAATGAATATTTTAATTCCATTGAGAAAGTTTTATTTGAAGGTGTTGGGAACGGGTCCCCTAGAGTCAATTTTGGGGTTAAAGGCCCAAGTTTTGGTGCAGAAAGCCCAAGTTTTTGTATAAGAAGTGTAACGTCTCCACATTTTGTGGTCGTAGAGCACGAAGATGTAAAGTGTCATAAAGGGATTCCGCCCTTCTTTTATGTAAGTCATGTCGGCTTTAGGAGTTCTACCCAGGGTCCTCGGACCATGGGATTGTATAAAAAGGGAAGTCTTAGAAGAGTCTAAAGTAGTTCTTGGTATGTTTTGAGTCATTTACGAATGTAATGGGTTTGTGAGACCTAAGAGCGAAGAGTCTTAGCATAAGCAAGAGGCTATGTAGCTGTGTGCACAAAGGCCTAGGTTAGAAGTCCGCAGCTGAGTGTGCGGACCCCTGCAGCTGTGTGTGGAAGACAGTTAGAGTCTGTAAAGAATATCTAAAGCATCAATAAAGAGAATTATTCTGGAATTATTTGTGTATGATCTATTTTACTTCTGTTACAAATGCATGTGATTATGTTATGATGAATACTGGGCTTATGTTTTAATGCTGTATTGATGCGCGAATCCATATGTTTTACTTTGTTATATGAACACAAGTAATAATATCTATTTATGAGAAGATCATCTTAATGCATGTTGAAGTTATCAGATACTTAAGCTAATCTGGGTAAATACAGAAGTAAGAGTAATTGCATAGGCGTTTAAGTGTCTGATTCTCCTATTTAGGGTATGCGAAGGATAGTCATAGACCTTCACAAAGATCTAGAGGATGGCTAAGGGAAGTATATCGATAAGCCCTAAAAGGCTTATTGATCTGCACGAAGGAAGGTTTAGGGTATAAAACGACATCACTACCATCTTTGGGTGTGGAAACTTGGTTCCTGCATCCCCTCATACTGCTTCGGGTGAGACTTCAGTCCGCGCTCTGCGGATTGATGCCGAAAGGGCCAACAGTTTAGGGATTTGCTTGGCTAATTAACGTTGAACCTGGGTCAGGGCCCATCAAGCCAACAAATGGTTCTGTTTCCAGGACCGGGATATGCATAAGGAGATGTGTGATGTCGCATCATTGGAATCCAACTAAGAAGGAAATCAAAGACTGGTTGGATAGAAAGATCCATGAATTCGCGGCGCAAGAGAACAATCACGATTAATGACAGAATAGTGGTTGGATAGATATTTGTTCACAAAGATGCACGAATCTTCTTCTGTTCCTTCCTTGTCAAATTATACGAGTGGATCGTGAAATTGGCAGACGGCCAAGGAAGGTGGAGGCTTGACGGTCCAATAGTCTGGACCTCGTAGTTAGTGTGGAGATTAGAAGCCTCTGAAGATAAGATCACACGTGTTGTTGATCATTGGCTGAATTGTATCATAGGATGGTTTGTGACAAAGTTCACAGTTGATACTTCGGTCAGTTACAATGAAGCAGAGCGATGCTTCTTCAAGGGACCGCGAGCTAAGTATTTAAGGTCTTTAAGTACTTGGATTAAGATGCTCTTGTGTGAAAAGTGGGTTATGTATTTACCTTAATGTTTGGAGCTACGCGAAGTGGAAAGATCTTCAGGGACAGAGGGAAAATAGGCCTTGAATATAGCCCGCTGATTGGACCTCCTTTGAGTGATGACGAGGAAGTAGCATAGACTTCTCCGCAGAGCGTCATTCAGTTGATAGGACAGGGGTTCCCACGAATACTCCATCCACCCACACCACCTCCATCTTCACCTACACCGCATATGCCTTCGCCCACACCACCACCACCTCTACCATCGTTCAATATGGAAAATTCCGTAAAATTGCCTGTGTTCAAGGGATGGGGAACTGAGGACCCAGCCTAATTTTGGTTCGTCGCGAAGGCTGTATAGGAAGCTCAGGGTATTATAGATGATTAGATGAAGAAAGCAATGTTTGTTACCACTTTGCAGGAATGTGTGCTAACATGGTACATTAAGTACTACGCTGATAACCCGATGGCTTTGTTAGCAGATATTCAGACCGCGCTAAATAAGGAATTCAATAGGCCCAAGTTTGAAGCGCAATAAATTGTGGGATTCAAGGAGATCATGATGAAGCCTGGTGAGACACCCTAGGACCTGGATCAGAGATTGAAATGCACGATCTACGAAGCCAACATGAATCTTACAGATGGGTAGCACTGCGAATGGTTCGTGGCTTCGCTCTTGCCTCATTTAAGGGTTGCTTTGTCACATCAAAAGATTGGGACCCAAGCGGAAACCCTAGAGATTGCAATGAGATTACACGAGACACTGATGAAAGATGCTAATTTAGGGGTTCAACAGATTCACGCGCAGTTGCAGAACCTATGCCTAGAATTTCATAGTCTGAAGAAAGATAGAGCAGTTCGACCAGAGGTGCACGAAGAAGTTTGGTGCCTAAAATGCAAAAGTCAGGGGCATGACAAAGATCACTATCCAGTCTTCGCGAAATATGTTACAGCAGGGGGACCAATGCCTCTTAGGCTGGAAGCTAAAGTAGGGCCAAGTATAGGGCTCACGCTATGGTGTGCTATCTGTCAGGTAGTTGGAAAACATGTGATAGACAATTGCCATTTGCTGCAGAAATGTGTATAGACACCACAAAAACTCTTCTGCAACTTCTATCAATCGATGGGTCATGATGAGCATAATTGCCGTAGTTATGAGCTAATGATGGATAAAAAGCCTGCATATAGGGTGTAGGCATAAAATCTGCCTCTAGACCAAGGCGTAGGGGGAGCGTGAGGTGAATATCAGGGGCGCAGATGAGGTCGAGGTGGAGGAGGACCTGGTAGAGGTGGGCGATAGGTTATTTGTTACAATTGTGGGTGATCGGGACACTATGAATGAGAATGTACAAACCCAACAAGTCTTTCATGCCAATATTGTACTCAGTTTGACCATGCGATAGAGGATTGCCCTGTATTATTAGCTAAGATACGCGAAAAGGGGGTGCAACCTCAGTAGTTGACTCAGAACCTGCAGATGATGAGGGATGAGCCTCGCGAAGAGGACCTTGATGTAAATATTATGCTGTGGAGTGGAGTGACGACTGCGAATATAAGGGGAAGAAGCCTGAAGAGAGTGAATGGGTCCACAAAGCTTCGGAAAAGGAGGTTGGATTTGATCTAGAGCATGTAAGGGAAATGCTTATGGAAGCGAAGAAAAGCTTCACTGAGGCCTCTACCTCAGGAGGTCAGGATAAGTCAACTGAAGAGATGGACCCCTCTATGCTTACTACCTTCTTGGAGACTTGTATGAAGCCGGTGTGCGATAGCAAGGCTGTGAAAGGATTGTAGGAGCTGATAAATAAGTGTGCCAGAAAAGAAAATGCTCCTGACAGACCGCGCGTATTCAGGAAGATTGGTAAGCATAAGGCAAGAACTGGGCATGAGATGAGGCTCACTACATAGATAGGAGAATATGAGATGGATCAAGTCATTTTGGATCTGGGGTCAGACGCAAATGTTTTGCCTAAATAGATGGGGGAGTGGATGGGGATACCTGCGTTGTAGTAGTCTCTGATTCAGTTAAGAATGGAAAATCAATAGAAAATCATCCCCATGGGAATATTGTAGGGAGTGACAGTTGATATTGAGGGCGTGAGTGCATTGGATGATTTTGAAGTAATAGAGATTGTGGATGACAACAATCCCTACCCTACGCTCCTTGGGATCAATTGGGCCACTGACATGAATGGAGTAATCAATTTGAAGAAGTGGAAGATGATATTTGAGAAGAAAGCTCTCTGCGTAGTAGTGCCCCTGGACCCTGCAGAAGGACCACGCTATACTGAACTAGTCCGCGATTATGAGAGCGACAATGATTTGGACTAGATTTATAAGATAACAATGTGAGATTAGGATTGGGTGAATCCGATAGTAGATGGACACATTTCTTGGGACCTCGAAAGTTCCTGCACATCATATTTAGATGAGGAGTTGGAGCATTGGCAAAATTAGCTGCATGAAGTATCTATGCTGCGTTGTAATATGATGACCAAGTCGTTGTGCTCTGTATCATCAGAGGTAAAAAGTATGCCTTATTATGATGGTTTAACTGATGCCGATAAATTTTTGGATGCATTTGAAAGGGAAGTGCCAGAGAATCATCGCTTCCAGGCCTTGGATTGGGCACTGCACAGTACGAGTGCGAGATGGTGGGGTACGCACAAAGACAATTTTGATGATTGGCGTGTGTACAGAAAGATGATGAGATTGCAGTTTGGTCACCCAAAAGTTTGGCTAACAGAGAAATATGATGGAAGGGATGATCCACATGATCACCTAGCCAAATGGAATAAGGTTTATGGAATGGAGCCTCAGCCTGAATGGGTGCATCTGTTTTGTCATACTTTGGATATAATACTGATGAACTGGTACTTGGAAACAAATCTCCGCCATGGCACTGAAGAATGGGACGTTTTACAACAGGGATTCTTGATGACGTTTAGCTTTGGGGATGGTTTGAATGTATTGATGAGGAATTGCAAGAGGACAAGGCAACAATCTTGAGAATACCATAGGATCCGTTGGACTTAATTCAACTAGATTGGACCACCCAGCTGCGCTATGTGATGGAGTGCTACAATGTGACTGCTGAAGAAGAGGACAAGGATCCGAGGAATATTAATATCCCAAAGACTGAAGGTCACTGCGAAGTTTGAGGGACTGCCAATTGAAAATCCAGATATCATCGCACCGTTAAAAACAAGACAAGTGAACATTGGAACAGAGGCAGAGCCAAAATTTGCAAAGATTGGGGACTACTGGGATGACGCAACAGTAGATAAGGTTTCTAAATTTCTCTGCGAATATCAAGGCTTGTTCCCTACGAAGTTTTTAGATTTGAAAGTGATAATAGGGGACCTGGAAGTTATGAAAATTACATTGAAACTGGATGCGAAGCTGATCAAGCAAAGGCCTTACCGCCTCAACCCCAAGTATAAAGAAAAGGTCTGCTTAGAGTTGGATAAAATGCTGGCCACATGTATTATTGAACCGGTGGAAGAATCTAATTGGGTGAGCCCAATAGTAGTTCAAGAAATGAAGTAAAATGATGAAATAAGGATATGAGTAGATCTCAGGAAGTTGAATGACGTCTACGTAGATGATCCCTTTCCAACTCCGTTCACTGACAAAGTGCTGGATAATGTATGAGGATAGGAAGCATATTCGTTCACTGATGGGTTCTCGAGGTACCATCAGATCAAGATCGCACCTGAAGATAGAAGTAAAATGACCTTCGCGATTTAATGGGGATGCTTTCAATATACTGTAATGCCTTTTGGACTGAAGAATGTGCTAATGATCTTTTCGCACGTAGTCATCACGGCGTTCAAGTACTTCATTCACAAGTTTCTGGAGGTATACTTTGATAATTGGATGGTGTTTGGTCTGGTAAAGCACAACATGGCTAGTATACACTTGATGTTGGATACAAGCCGAAGGTATTAGATCACGCTCAATTTGAAGAAATTTCTATTCTGTGTCCCTTTTGGAATCTTGTTGGGTCATGTACTGTGCAGACAAGGCTTAATGGTAGGCCTTGCTAAGATCATTGTTATAATTAATTTGGAAGCACCAAGAAGTGTGAAACAACTGCGCACAATTTTGGGACATACGGGGTACTATCGAAAGTTCATCAAGAGTTATGCCCAGATTACCGCGCTAATGGAAAAGATGCTCAAGAAAGATGCTACATTCGGTTGGAGTGAAGAATGTTAGCAAATCCTGGTTGTGTTAAAGGAGAAAATGGTCACCATGCCGATCCTAGTCTTCCTAGATTGGAAGAAGGAATTTCATGTGCATGTGGACGCATCATGTATTGTGCTAGGGGTAGTACTAACACAGGCTGGTGACAGAGATTTTGATCACCCTATAGAATTTGTGTTATACAACAAAATGACCCCCTCATCAGCTCAGAGGGGAAAGACATGATAGCTGAAGCAAAGACCAAGATCACATGCCTTGTTTCCACACTAACGTTGGCTATACACTGATAACCTACTTTGTAAAGCATCTCTGTAAGCCTAAGGGTGTGTTAGTGACCCTACTAACTCTAGTTGTTAGTTCGGGAACAACGTTAGTGGATCCTAATGAAGTTCTAAAGGTCAAAGGAGCGAATTGACTCATAAATATATAGATATTTTCTCTTAAATCTACTCAAGAAAAACAAGGAAACATCTCAAGTTCGACCTATTTGGGGGATTTCTAATGAAGGAGGCAAATGGGAAAGCGTTGAAAAGCATGGAAACTTCGTTGATTTTACCTTAAGGAACTCATGGAGGAACTTGGAAACCCTAACTCGATTGCTACATAAGCAAAGCTAGGGCTATGGTGATAGAGGTCAGATCATTTGAAAGGATAGCTTACTTGATTGTTGAGCATAGTCTCAAATCTAAGCATAAGAAGTTGGTAAGAAGGGGGAGAGAGAGAGAATTTGGAGGGGTAAGGGAAGGTTGATGCAACAAATGGTTGTAATCACTCTTCCAACATTAATATAGAACTACAATTGTACTGTCTACTCCATGGTGTTGGTACTATCATTCATTTATTTGTTTGTCCAATACCTTTTAGAATGAGTAGCTTAGTTATGTGTAACTAGATGTCTTTTATGTATTCATGTATTAGTTATCAAGGTTGTATGTTGTGATTATGCTTGTCTCTTGTATGTGCAGGACTTGATCTAGAGCTAGCTTAGGGGACTTCCACCTAGTTGCATTGTGCTCTCCAACAAATCTACATGGAGGCTTGAGGTAATCCACCTGTCTTGCTTTGATAGTTAGTTAATGTTTATGGACATGCATGTAACTTTGTGATGATTGTAGATAATCTTACAGTCTGCCAAAGGTCTTGGGAAGACCTTTGAGGGTATCTCCATTCTCCATACACCATGCATTTTATCCTATAGCAAAATTGGCGACTCCACTGGGGACTATACATCTAGTTCCTGGTTTACTCGGACAGTTCTCAGTTTCCTCCTCCTTCTAAGACCTCCCTATACTTTTGCATTCCCTTTCCGACCCACCAAAACTTACTGCATTCGGCCTTCATATATTCATCCTTGAATATGATCCTAAAAGCCTTGTTTTGAGCTATTTTCCCACACTAATGTAGGTTAGCAGACTACACAATGTTTTATAAAGCTCTGTGTCTACACACACAGAGTGTTAGTGGATCCAGTAACTCTCTATGGCCACTGCTATAGAGCGTTAGTCCCCCAAATCTTGACATACAGTTGTTTCTATAAACTCAAAGGGATGGGAATCCTGCTCATGGACTGAAAAAGGATCTGCAGCTGCATTTTGTTAGCAAGATCGGTGTCCTGAAAGTTTTTTTTTTTTTTGAAATAAGTTTTTTTTTTCTTTCTTAAAATATTTTTTATGAAAGAAAGATCCACATTTTTTATTCATTCTTTTTCTTAGCTAGTTAAAATCTGCTTTATTTTGGTTTCAAATAGTTGTTAGGAAAGCATTGGAAAGATTTCTGTTGGTTATGCATGTGTTATAATGACTATGATGCATGGAACAAATATGAATATGTGAAAGACTCTCACCTGTAGAATACAACTTGTTTTCATCGAATTGAATATCTTTTAACCATTGTCTTGTGCATGATTTTTGAGTCAGAGTCCCATCACATTTCATACGTCAACTCCCCTACCGAAGACACTAAAAAAGTACACATAAAATTTACCTTAAATCAATCAATAACTCTTTATTGAGCAAAAAATCACTAGTTCAGGCTAGGATCTTGGGATAGGAAGTGTGAGTAAACTCCTCAAGATCAGAAACCAAAACTAGTGTCATTAAAAGAGAGAAAATTCCTTTTGCACTCATGCTACCGGGACCACTCTAGTCAAAGCGAAGCTAAATACGAGACAACATAGGACTATAAGTGAAGGTAGCCCGCCTTTGCTTGCAACTCCTTGGGGTATTCTATGTATTGGGGATCCATTCGGGGATTTCGGAGCTGAGTCGGGGACTCAGGTATCCTGCCCACATAGCGTACTGTCTATGACTATGTCCACCCCCCCCAGTAGTGTCTATGATCTGAGGTATCCTTAGTGGCCAAGCTTTTAGGGACTTACACAAGGTGACTGGGGCGGGCTGCCTTGGTACCTAACACAGACGGACCTACTCTGTCTTCATTTTTTGGGAGGGTGCTCATCTTCATGAGAGTACTTGGTCCCTCAATTTGAGGTTCGGGCGAAGCTCTAGAGTAACCATAACTGTACATTTGGCCAGCCCTCTCTATTATTCATTGTGATACTAGGTTTCATCTCCAGTGATCGGTGCTTATCAGACAAGGTCATTTCCCTCTGTTTGCTGATTGATCAACTTAGTGTATTTTTTATATTTTTTAGGTACCCATGTGCTATCATTGAGACTTTAACAAATATCACGATAAAATTTATTGATAAAAATTAATGGTCGCTGTGGCTACATCTGGCCCTTGTCGTCAATCTAGATGATTGTTAGGACTTCCTCCACTCATTATGGACGATCCGTCGAGCTCCAGTGAACCAGATTCCCCATCTTTGGAGAATCAATCTCCTAGACCTCACACAGAATCTATTTGGACAACCGATGATTCAAGTTTGCTGGAGGATTTCTTTACCGAAGGATTTCTTCCTCTCTTTAACCCTCCGCGCACGAATCCGTTGGACCCACTCTTAGTTCCCATGGCACCTGTGCTCCCTGTCTCTTTAGTAGGAACATTTCCATCCATCTCGTCGATGACTAACAGGTCGTGGAAATTTGTGGACACTTTTGGTCCTCCACCACTTCCCCAGTCGACAGTCACCACCACACCGTTGATGGCGAAACCCGCTATCCCATTTGTCCCAGGTACAAACACTCACATGACACCCTCCATGAGTGGAACCCAGCCAATGCCAGGTTCCACCCCTTTAGTGTCAAACTATATACCTTCGACAAGTGCTACATACAATGCTCCTTATAACGCTCAATATAGCACTATTAGCGCGGTTCCCGTCCACCAACAATATGGTCGGCAACCATTGTACAGTTCAAACCCCTACATTCAAGTATCTGGGGCCATTCCCAATATGCACATACTGATCAGGAATGTAACAGTTCCCCCTCCATTCTCAGGCATGCATGGTCAGTCATTGATTGACATGAGCATTCCTTATGTCAATCAAGGACATATGGTTAGTTCTGTGGTGGGCGGGAATCCTCAAGGAGGTCCCAACCAGTCCATGGGGGAACCCTACTCACAAATTCAAATGAGTCAAGGGGGCACTACTTATCCTGGGGGCAATTCTATACCCCAACATCACATTCCCCATGGAAATCCACACTACAACGCCATACCCCAAGGCAACTACTATACCACGCAACCTATGTATAATATTGGGACTCAAACGATGGGAGGACCGCAAGGATCCTCAAGTCATATGTCATCGCTTTGGTTTGAGTCGAGGGCACCACACACTTTACCTTTCTTGGTAATATTGGATATCCTCGACTTGTACAAACTTACAAATGACCCCATCTATCATAACTTACTTTGGCCGCCAATCCCGCATAAAATACCAATAGACATCCCCAAGTTCGAAGGGAAACAAGGGGAGGATTTGGGCACCAATATCACCGCCTATCATCTTTGGTGTGTTTCTAAATCCATGGTGGATGATAGTGTCCGGTTACATATTTTTCCCTACACCCTCATTGGCAACGCAGCTAAGTGGTACATTGAGTTACCATGCATGTCAATAAATACCTTCGACGCTCTAACAATGGAATTCTTAAAGCACTTCCAACTACCCATCCGCTATGAGACTCGGACAGAGCTCCTCACTTCATTACATCAGGATACGGCCACCCACATCTCTGATCATATACATGAATGGAGACATAGGTGGAGGTTAGTCAAAGCTCCCCTCCCAGACTATCTCTTAGCGGACTAGTTTTGCAAGTCCCTACTCCTACAAATCGCTAAAGATGTCGCTTTAGGTGGTGCGGTCATAGAAGACCAATCCATACATCATGTAGAATTTTGAATAATAAAACACTTATTCACAGAGATTATCCTGATTATACACTATTTGCGGAATGCATGCATAATACATAACCTCCTCTATGATCATCAATTTGCGGAATTAAAACACAATCGCATGCGCACATTGAAACATCAATCACACATATCAACATAGTATGTAATGGGGAAAGCATACAGAAGAAAACCCCCAACTATTTGTATATTATAATGATAGAGAACATGTAACAATACATAGTACAATACTCCTCACAAGTACTCAGTACTATCTCCACCTGCTACACACAAACTAGCTCAGATCTGAACAAGTCACGGGTTCAAATCTCCTCCGCTGTTTGCCTGCCTCTACTGCGCAATCCAAGATGAGAATAGATCTGATCCAAGTTCAAATTCCCTTGACTTGTACTACCCAATCCTCATTGGCAATCTCAATCAATGATTGTGCAAATCTCATGCACAGCTATAGTCACAACTGATAGTAGCCTCACCCTTTCACCCACCTCTAACACTTGTCTCCACAGAACTGTCCATGCATTGAGTTAACTGATGTATTCTTTAGTTGATTTATGAGTTAATAATTAGTGAATTAATTAATAATTAATTCACATCACTCATCACTAGTGTATTTGGCAGTTAGACTAAATACAACTAGTTCAACTAAGTCAAACTGAACACAACTCCATCAACTCCTCAATCAACTCCACCAAACTCAATCACTTTAGTTCTAACTGAAGTACATCATGTAATAGCTCAACTAACCCACAGGAAAAGTGTATTTCCTTCTGGCAGTTTCATGTGCCACATCCGTAGCTCGAACTGAAGTGCTGCAAGAGGATAAGATAATGTTTATAGTCCAAATATTATTAAGAGCTAATAATATTCGACTATTCTATTTTTAGACTGGAAGTCTAAAAATAGACTCCGCCCATATGTCTAAAAATAGAAGTCCATCTATTTTTACCAACATGACCAATCATCCATAAATAGCATCTTGCAACTCATAGACCATGATCCATATGTCTAAAAATAGACATAGTCTAAAAATAGACTTTGCGCCAAAAATAGCCTGCGGGCCCACTTAGTGAAGGCGACTTCTTTTCACTAAGCTCCATCATCTTGTTGCATTTTCAACACTCCCTCTCAACAAGATATGGATTATCTGCAACCCCTATCCTACCTCTGTGGTATTCAAATTTGCTCCTGGTGAGCGCCTTCATCAAGATATCAACATCTTGATCCTCCGTGGGAATGTATGAAAGTAACATGATTCTCCACTGCACACAATCTCTGATATGATGGTACTTGATGTCGATGTGCTTGGATCTATCATGAAATATTGGATTAGCCGAGAGTTTAATGCAACTCTGGTTATCACAATAAATCACAATAAATCACAGTAGGCTCCAAGTGTGACCCGAACGACCCGACCAGGATCTTCCTCATCCATATAGCCTCGCATGCAGCCAAGCTTGCTACCATATACGCGGCCTCTGCTGAACTGAGTGCCACGGATCTCTGCTTCCTATTGTACCAAGAAACTGATGTCGACCCGATACTGAAGATCCCTCCAGATGTGCTCTGTTGGGCTCCCTGCCCAATCTGCATCCGTGAAGCCACATAGCTTCACCTCATCCTCTTGTCTGTACCACAATCCATATCCCAATGTGCCTCTGAGATAATGCAATACATGCTTGCCTGCCTTCTAGAAGAGCTTGGTTGGCTTAACCATAGCTTGTGAAAGCTGGTTAACAGCATAGCATATATCGGGTCATGTATTGACCAGATACATAAGCGACCCCACCAACTGTCGATAAACAATGGCATCCACTACTTCTGCTGAAGTAGCATCCTCCTTCCTCCAACCTCAAGGAAGAGGAGTATCAATAGGCTTGCAGCCATTCATGTTGAACTTCTCTAGTATCTCCCGGGCATACTTACCTTGAGAAACAAATAGTCCATCACTGCGCTGCCAAATTTCCAATCCCAGGAAATAATGAAGGAGGCCCAAGTCCTTCATCTCAAACTCTCTAGCAAGATCCTCCTTGCATGAAAGTATCAACAGCTCATCTCTCGTCGAAATCAAATCATCTACATAAAGTACAACGATCAGCAACTTACCCTCCACCACAATCTGGTATAGGTTAGGATCCGCCTCACTCTTGGAGAATACAAGTCTGGTGAAATAACTGTCTATCCGTGTGTACCGAGCACGAGGTGCTTGTTTCAACCCATAAAGTGCTCTCTTGAGCCTGCACACATGCGACTCACTGCTGAAGATCTCGAAACCTTCAGGCTACTCTATGTATACCTCCTCCTCAATGACTCTGTTGAGGAACGCAATCTTCACATCCATCTGATGGATGTGCCACCCCATCTGTGCTGAGAGAGCAAGAATCGTCTGTATGGAAGAATACCTTGAGACAGGTGCAAAGGTCTCCTCATAATTGATCCCCTCTATCTGTGAGAAGCCTCAGGCAACAAATCATGCCTTGTACTTCTCCACACTCCCGTCAGCTGCTTGCTTCACTTTGTAGATCCATCTCGAACCCACCACTGATTTCCCCTCTGGTCTTGGGACAATCTCCCATGCACTGTTTCTGACAATCGAATCATACTCTTCCACCATGACATCTACCCATGCGGGATCCTCGACAGCTTCCTCGAAAGAGGATGGATCAGTCACCACACATTTGCTCACAAGAGCCATGTATCCAGTGTACCGATCAGGTGACTGTCTCTATCTATGCTGTGCTGTAGGTGGTCCTACAACCTTCTCTGCATCTTGAGCTAGTCGCTCAGCTTTTGTAGTGCGCTTTCGCCCTCTGATGGTTGGCGCTGCATGAGTGGTCTCTTCCACTCCATGAACTTCATCATGTGGCTGATCCACATCCTGAAGCTCATCCTTAGGAACTAATAGCTCCTCATCTGCATGCAAGTGTGGCTCCCTCTCAAGCGAACACTTCATGGCTTTCTCCTCCTGAAATTTGATATCCTGATGCACAATAGTCTTGCGACTGTCTGGAAAATACACATGATAGTTGTGGGGCATATCAATGTACCCCACAAATATCCCAACCTCTCGGTCGGCTCTAGCTTCTTCTTGGCATCCTTCGTCACATGCATGTAAACAAGAGAACCAAAAATCCTCAAATGGGAAATATCAGGCCTCTTACCAGAATAAGCCTCCTCAGGTGTACTCATGCCAAGTATCTTGTGAGGACAATGGTTCTGCACATATACTGCAGTATTGCATGCCTCCACCCACAAGTGAAGGGGTAGGCCCTGATCATGCAACATCACTCGTGCAACACCCACGATCGTTCTGTTCTTCTGCTCAGCAACCCCATTCTGCTGTGGGTTATGGGGAGCTATGATTTCTCTTCGAATCCCTTCTGCGCTGTAGAAGTCCTTGAACTCGCTAGAGATGAATTCATCAACATTGTCACTCCTAAGAGCCTTCACCTTCTTCCCCGATTCCTTCTCGACCAGTGCTTTGAACTCACAGAACTTTGAGTATGTCTCGCTCTTCTTCTGCATGAAGAAGATCCAGCACTTTTGAGAGAAATCATCAACAAAGATCACATAGTACTTGTGCTTTGCTGTCGAAGCTACTGAGAAAGGTCCACACACGTCTGTGTGAATTCTCTCAAGGATCATCGTGGCATGACTATTCTTCTTGTGAAAGGTGGCTTTCACAAATTTTCCTAAAGTACACCCCTTGCACTGATCTGACTGTGCAAGAGTGCCTTTAGGAAGCCCAGTAGAAATCTGCTGTAGTATCTTCAAGGCTCCATGGTGAAGGTGGCCCAATCTCCGGTGCCAAAGCTCACCATCATTCTAGCTCACCAATCCTACTACCTTGCATGCCATTGCTGCGCAGCCATCTACATGCAATTGATAAAGGTTCTTGACTCGAACCCCTATCTTCCGGGTTTCTCCAGTTGTCTTACTGCGCAGGAAAGCCTTTCCCTCGCTGAAAACAACATCATATCCCTTGTCTTCTAACATCACCACAGAGATAAGATTCTTCTTCAATCCTGGAACATGCATCACTTCCTTCAATACGAAGGGTTTACCAGAATCCCTTTCAAAGGAAATGGTACTGATACCGGTTGCATTGTATCTACCATCATCGCCCATCTCGATGTGCACTCCAAGATCTTTCTCATCCAGACCAGAAAACAAATCTTGATCTCCTGTCATGTGAAAAGATGCACCACTGTCCAAGAACCATACCGATCCCATCACACTTGATATCAAGCATGCGATCAGTGAAAAATCCAGCTCAAACTGTGAGGCTAAGGCCTCTCCCACTGCAGATCCAGCAGTGTGCTTATTTTTCTTCTTCTACGGACAATTTGTGGCATAATGTCCATGCTGGTGACAGTGAAAGAACTTCACCTTGGAAATGTCCTGCTTCTTGCCTTTCGCACCGGAATGAGAAGCTTTCTTGTTCTTCCCCATCTTTGCTTTGGCAGCCAAAGCACAATTTTATTCATCAGATGCCTTTGATGAAGATCCATCCCTGGTATTCCGCCTGATCTCCTCTTGCAGAAGATCAGACCAAAGTCTCTCCCATCCTGGAAATTTCTCCCGACCATTGATAGAGTCCTGATAGGAATGCCAACTCTTCGGAAGACCAAGGAGAGCCAAGCTCACCAAGTCCTCATCATCGATAGTCACCCGCACACTTCCCAGCTCATCCCGACATTGGGTGAACTTCGTGAGATACTTGGGCATACTGTCTACTTTCTCACACTTAATGTTTCTGAGTTTATCCTTGAGCGCCAAATTCCTCTGGTCACTCTTGCTTTTGAATAAATCTGTCAACGCTTTCCACATCAAGTATGGAGAAGCCTTTCCATGCAGGCTGGATACAATGTGATCCTTCACGCCCTCCAACAGAATCCTTCGACACTTTGCTGTCTTCTTTTGCCAAGCCTCAACTTGAGTAGCATCAGTAGGCTTTGGGACCTCAGCATCTATGAAATCCTTCAACCCATTGTCATCTAACACCACCTCCATCCTGTCTTTCCATGCAATATAATTCGAGCTGCCTTCAAGGGCATACTCCATTTGCAATCCGTTGAAAGACATTTCAACTTCGACACCAAGAAAACACTGCTGCAAATTAGAATTCCAACAGCTCAAAACTCAACCGCTTCTGATCTAAAATTCGTGGGAACAAAGTGTTTCTCGTACAGAGATTGACTGTATGGGCATTTACCGGATATCTCACCTTCCAAAATAAGGATGAATCCAGAGGCTACCTAGCCCGATTACAGACTCTGCCTGAAGAAATAAAATGTAATCACTTTTCGAATAATAGATCTGATGATCAACTTCGCTTTGATACCATGTAGAAATTTTGAATAATAAAAAACTTATTCACAGAGATTATCCTGATTATACACTATTTGCGGAATGCATGCATAATACATAACCTCCTATACCATTGATCATCAATTTGTGGAATTAAAACACAATCACATGCGCACATTGAAACATCAATCACACATATCAACACAGTATGTAATGGGGAAAGCATACAGCTGAAAACCCCAACTATTTGTATATTATAATGATAGAGAACATGTAACAATACATAGTGCAATTCTCCTCACAAGTACTCAGTACTATCTCCACCTGCTACACACAAACTAGCTTAGATCTGAACAAGTCAAGGGTTCAAATCTCTTTCGTTGTTTGCCTGCCTCTACTTCGCAATCCAAGATGAGAATAGATCTGATCCAAGTTCGAATTCCCTTGACTTGTACTACGCAATCCTCATTGGAAATCTCAATCAATGATTGTGCAAATCTCATGCACAACTATATTCACAACTGATAGTATTCTCACCCTTTCACCCACCTCTAACACTTGTCTCCACTGAACTGTCCATGCATTGAGTTAACTGATGTATTCTTTAGTTGATTTATGAGTTAATAATTAGTGAATTAATTAATAATTAATTCACATCACTCATCACTAGTGTATTTGGCAGTTAGACTAAATACAACTAGTTCAACTAAGTCAAACTGAACACAACTCCATCAACTCCTCAATCAACTCCACCAAACTCAATCACTTGAGTTCTAACTGAAGTCCATCATGCAATAGCTCAACTAACCCATAGGAAAAGCATATTTCCTTCTGGAAGTTGCATGTGCCACATCCGTAGCTCGAACTGAAGTGCTGCAAGAGGATAAGATAATGTTTATAGTCCAAATATTATTAAGAGCTAATAATATTCGACTGTTCTATTTTTAGACTAGCAGTCTAAAAATAGACTCTGCCCATATGTCTAAAAATAGAAGTCCATCTATTTTTACCAACATGACCAATCATCCATAAATAGCATCCTGCAACTCATAGACCATGATCCATATGTCTAAAAATAGACTTTGTGCCAAAAATAGCCTGCGGGCCCACTTAGTGAAGGCGACTTCTTTTTACTAAGCTCCATCATCTTGTTGCATTTTCAACACATCGTGCCCAACACTTAGATCTGATATATTCACAGTCTGGCACTCTTTACAACATAATCCCCAATGCACCTCGTAACTCCAATGTTTCCGCTACTTAGCACCCCGAAGCACACATTGATGGGATTATCGGTGCAACCTCTGGGGCTGCTATAAAACAACTCAATGGTCACATTGCCCAAATGTCAATGGACCCCTCTACCAAATCGACTGCTCTTCCTACAACCCCAATAAACTCTATGTAGTCTACGCAAAAACCCAGTGGTAAGAACAAGAAGAATAAGAAAAAGAGCGCTCCTTCTAAGGAGCAGTCAACAAAGCAGCAAAACCCAAAACAGAAGGCCATTGCGCCTCCTGACGATGGAAAGGATAAACCCACCAGATTCCCTTGCAAAATCTGTGCTGAAGACCACATGACCTATCGTTGTCCATGTCTTTAGGAATGCACAGAATACATTGCTAAAAAGGATACTAGTAGGACCCCCGTTGTCCTTAATAATCCTTTCCCCGCTTAGCAGTAGCAAAGCCTTATTGCAAACCAACCCCAACCCCCACAAGGGGGCAATGGTGGTTCGCAACGTCCTTCAGCTGGTGAAGGATCTTCTACTATTTACACCTTTGAAACAGTAGATCTACAAACAAGAGCCAAATCCTATGGAGCTTCTGTCGCTCATGTAGAGGAACCTTCGTCAAGTCAAAACCCATCACCGCCCAACGATTTTCATATCGAACAACCGGTTTCTACCTTGTAATTCACCCCTCTAAAGGGGCACTTCAATGCACAATGCACAATACATCTGCACGTGTTGCCCAAAACTACAGAATTGTAGAAGACTTGGCACAAGCGCCGTTGGCTATGTCGGCGCTCAAAGTATTACAAACATGCCCAGCACAAAGGAAAGCTTTTCTTTCAGCTATTGGTGGTATCGACCCACAGGATTCCATGCTTGTAATTTTCGAAATGGAAAAGTGTAAACCTCCCATTTCCCACTAGCTTGCATTTTAAGTGCAATTTTTTTCAAAAGGTAAAGGTATACACAGAACTGTCATCGATGAAGGTGCTTCTACCTGCGTCATGTCAACTTCATGTTGGCTCACTCTAGGTTCTCCAACCCTATCCCCGCCATTGAATTCCCTTAAAGCTTTCGATCGCCACACTTTCATCCCAAAAGGTTACCTAGCTAGCTACCCCATCACTTTGTATGGGAAAATGGTAACGGTGGACATAGAAGTCATAGATAGAAAAAGCGACTATAATCTCTTGCTAGGTCGTAGTTGGACATATGCCATGATGGCCATCGCATCTATTGTCTTTCACATCATCCTATTTCCATTAGATGGAAACGTAGTTACAGTGGACCAGCTATCTTTCTGCACCCCTGATTATTCCCCATTGCCAAGCGGCTCTGTACCCCTAGTAGGTGGTGTACCTGACTCTTACGTCAGTATCGATATCGGTCTACTAAATGCTTCTTCCCTCATGGGTTGTTTCCCTCTTCAGCCACCCAAGGTTTCACAGAGAGTCAATATTATTTCATCTATTCCTCATGAACAGACCAATCCATGGATCCTATCGGCTCGTTCAAACATTGACACATACGGAGAACAAATGCTGCTATCACCAGTTGAATTGGTCTACAAAGCCATTCAATCTGCATCTGCATCTCTGATCACTTTGGTTACGGCAAACGGTACCACTGCCTCTCCCATAAATGCTCCTTCTTTCGATCCACTCAATCAAGTCTTACCTACGGACGAAGCTATTTGATAAATCACGAGTTTAGAAGAGTGACCTTGGGAGGATTCACACCATTGTGTTTCGATATTTGATTCAAACACGACGCCTCTTCAAATCCTGTCCCCTAACATACCAAAAATCGTTTCCTCACCCTATACGACCATCCATACTTTGGAGGCGGAAGGAAACATGGGCAATATTTCAAATACATTGCTCATCGATATTTCTGTCAAGACAAGAATTGTGGAAAATATCTAGATTGGAGCATATTGCAATCCTAAGGAAATTGCAAGCTTCACCTGCCTTTTTAAGGAATTGCGCGATGTATTTCCCTGGTCTTATGAGGAAATGCCCGACATAGATCCATCTATTGTCGAGCATGAGATCAAGCTTTACGACAATGCTAAACCTGTCCGTCAAAGGCTTCGACCAGTCCATCCCCGCAAAACTGTGGCCATAAAAAGTGAAGTAGAAAAATTGTTACATGTTGGTTTCATCTATCTTGTTCCTTTAACGGAATGGGTTTCCAATTTGGTTCCTGTCGATAAAAAAAAGGGAACCATCTGCGTATGTGTCGACTATCGAGACTTGAATGCCGCGTGTTCCAAGGATATTATTCGACGCCGTTCATCGATCAAATCATCGATAACTGCGCAGGGTGTGAATCATTTTCATTCATGGATGGATTCTCAGGTTACAACCAGATTTCTATAAAACCCAAAGACTAGCACAAAACCGCCTTCATCTGCCCGTGGGGCATCTTTGCCTATCGCAAACTCCCATTCAGTTTAAAGAATGCTGGAGCAAATTTTCAAAGAGCCATGGACTACACATTTCATGATATCAGGAATATCGTTCAAGCTTACTTGGATGACCTTCCAACCCATTCCAAGCAATGAACGCAACACCTAAACCATTTAAGAGCCATCTTTCTTAGGTGCCGGTTTTACAACATCTGCCTCAATTCACATAAATGCGTTTTCTTTGTCGATTTTGGACACTTACTTGGATTCATTGTCTCCAAGTATGGGATTCGGGTTGATCCCAATAAGGTAAAGGCAATTACTTAATTTCCTGAACCACAATCCATCCTACAGCTCCAACGTTTGTAAGGGAAAGAAAACTTTATAGGATGGTTCATCATAAATTATGCCGAGTTGATGAAAGGCTTTATGCGCCTACTTAAGGAGGGAGTGTCATATCTATGGGATGATCAAGCTTAAAGATCATTTGATGCCTTGGAAAAGGCACTTATATTAGCTCCACTCCTTAGCGCTCCCGACTATGATCGCGACTTTGTTCTATACCTGGCAGCCTCACCATCCTCTCGCAGAATGGTCTTGATTCAGACTCATGATGACTGGAGTGAACATGTGATCTATTATTTGTCAAAAGGCCTGGCTGGTCCCGAACTCAGATATTCACATGTGTAAAAACTGTCATTGGCAGTTGTCTTTGCTGTCAGTCGATTCCGACACTACATCTTGCTGTGACAGACTACTGTCATCGCCTTGGAGAATCCCATGAGACATATTTTGTCTCGTTAAGTAATTGGAGGAAAGTATTCAAAATGAATCGTGATCCTCCAACAATTTAATCTGGTTTTCACAGCTACCAAGGCGAAGAACTCCTTAGTCTTCACCGAACTTTTGTCGGACCTTCCCATCGTCGATCCTAATGAGATAGCCCACGATCCTCTTCTGGATGAGGCTGTCTATCTTATCGACACCACTGACCCTTGGTACGGTGAATTTCTTGTCTACCTTCAAGCACAATGGTTCTGCCTCGCACTATCGACAGGCGACGGTAGTTGCATCTGCCACCAAGCACAACATTATCTAGTGATTAACGATACATTATATCGTCAAAGTGCAGATACAGTTCTTTGATGTTGCCTCACTCATGAAGAGGTGGAACATGTTTTAAATGATTGCCATGCTAGGGCATGTGGCGGTCATATTTCTGGAATATCTACTGCACAGAAAATCTTGCACGCAGGCTATTACTGGCCAACCTTGTTCAAAGGTTGTGTCAAGGCCATCCGGTAATTCCATCCTTGTCAAGTTTTCACTAAGAAAATGCGCGCTCCTCTAGCCCTACTACACCTGGTGATCTCCATTGGCCCCTTTTCCGAATGGGGGATAGACTTCGTAACTTGCAATCCCGTTTCCTCTGCTAGACACAACTATATCATAGTAGTTGTGGACTATTTCACGAAATGGGCTGAAGCCTTTCCCACCTATAGAGCCGATGGAGAAACCATGACGCTATTCTTGTTCAATCAGGTTATCTATCATTTTAGTGTACCCCACACGATCGTTACAAACCATGGATCTCTTTTCCAAAACCATATGATGTCTGATTTAACATCGCTGCTTGGTTTTCGTCAGGATCAATCATCCTCCTACTACCCCCATGCTAATGGTCAAGTAGAGGCTGTTAATGGCGTCTTAAAAACCATGATTAGTAGGTTGGTAGGAAATCATAAAACCAATTGGCATCGAATGTTATATGCGGCACTATGGGCATACCAAACTTCAGTAAAAACTGCCACGAGCTTTACACCTTTCCAACTTGCTTACGGCATAGAAGCAGTTTTACCCATTGGGTGTCAGATCCCTTCCCTGCAAATAGTTTTTGAACTCCTACCTCACACTACTGTCGAAGAAGAATGCTTACTATACCTCAACCAACTGGACGAAACCCGTCGAGATGCTGAATTCGCACTCGAGGCTCACAAGCGCTGGGTAAAAACCTAATATTACAAAAAGGTCAAGCCTCGTTCTTACCAAGAGCGAGATCTTGTTTTGCTCTATGATAAAAAAACATGACCTCTTAGGGGCAGGAACACTTCAACCCTTATGGCTGGGTCCCTATATCATCAAGAAAGCCCTCAGAAAAGGGGCATATGAAGTTTAGAACTGGGAAGGAGTCCCACTCGCCAAGCCCAGAAATGGGCTCTATCTAAAAAAGTATTATGCCTAGTGTTGTACTAGGCATGTGCCTTGTAATTTTATGTATTTATAAGTTTTTCTTCCCTTTTTGGTGTGATTGGATTGTTTTGATATTTATTGGAGTATTTGTCTCATACATCCTTCTCACAATTCATATGCCTTCGTTACCCTTAGCATACATAGGATACACGGATGGTGCCAGTCATCACACATGGCACATTGCAACAGCTGCTTGCGTCATCTACATGCCTTATTCGGAAGTATTTTGTTCTGGAGGAGTCTTTCTTGGTACTGCCACCAACAATATTGTCAAGTACATGTTCGTAATTTCACTTCTCACAGAAGCGTAATCAAGGGACATCTCCAATCTGATGGTCAGGTTAGACTCCTAGCTAGTTGTTATGCAATTGAAAAATCATTATCACATTCGTAATCCAACCTTGTTACATCATTATTTAAGGGTACGACTCCTAGAACATCAATTTGAAATAATCACATATGAACACATTCCTAGAGAATTTAATGCGGTTGCTGATTCATTAGCTAACTATGTATTATATTGGCATCTATCTCATTCACTATAGAAGCATGCATGAAAAGTAAAAATTTACTAAGTTAAAAATTTTACAAAAAACATTTAAAAAACATTTATGCCATCAAAACACCAAAATGTCTGTATATATATATATATATATATATATATATATATATATATATATATATATATATATAGATCAAAATCCAGTCTTTTACATCGAAATATTCCAAAACTTGGATGTTTTAAGTACAAAATGGCTACTAAGCCCAGCTACAAACACCCATTGGCTATGCCAAAACACCTGCTAAAAAAGAGCCTACTACTCTTGAAATGTTAAAACCGCTCTAGCTATCCTCTGAAGAGGAACCGGAAACTGCTCAGGTACACCAACTGTGTGCCGCTGCATATGAGCGGGAATCTCCCTCATAGGAAGGGGGGGACACCCATGTTCAATCCCGCTAGGTTCCTCAGAACCTCTCAAAGACTGTCGGCATCACGACCCCCAACAGGTAGTTGGCCTCCTCGTCGCATATGGCGGGGTTTGCCTGCAGGTCATAATGGCGCCACATCTGTGTTAAGCATAAAGCTTCATGTCAGTACTTATTTCGCCTATAAAAACATTACATAAACATTCAAAAGCTAAAAAATACTTGAGGTACTTTCAAAAATCATTCTCACCTTGAGGACCCTAGTTGGTCCCGGGCAGCAGCATCAAGTCAGGGTCGTCAATGAAGTCCATGCCCTCATAAGCATAGTCATCAATCATCACAATTTAGCCACGAAGCCACTGGAAGAAATATTCCTTGAAGAAATGCTGGATTGGTCCTCCTCCTGTGCGAGGATCGAGTGATGACCATCGCCCCTGCCTCGGCCCCCTCGAATCAAAGGGACCTAAGCTTATTCTTGGGCGCATAATAGGTACCCTCTCAAGAATGAATGAAACTATGAGAGTACCATACCCAAAACTATGTTGGGTACGAGTCTTACGTGCTGTTAACTCTGCCTTCAACTAGTGAAGCACTGCTTCACACCAGTTGAACATCTGTGGCTGGACACAGTCAACTGCAAGAAATAATTGGGCCTTTGTTGCAACATGGGGACTCTTTGACCCCACCAACCACATAATCAACCATAAAATTTCCCTCATAGACCTGGACCTTATCCTCTCTATGGGGACTATGTTGTTGACTAGTCTGCTCTCAGGGATGCAGTAGGATTGCACCAGCTCTAGGGTAGATCGTGGATCTGGCCTACCCTCGGTGAGGTTTTCCTGTGCCCCATGACACGACAGACCAATTAAAAAGTATATGTCATCACAGTCAATAGCCAGCTCCTGATCTACAATCCTGAACACTTGCTTGTGTTCATCCTAGCGCTGGATAATCCATCTCAATAAATCCTCCTACCCTTTCATCAGCTCCAACTTTGCATACTTCAGTAAACCGCAGCAGCGCAATGCAAGTATGCATGCTGGATCATTTCGCATCAGCAATTCTTGGCTATCATGGGCCTGTTCTCTCCATAGACTAGTCATTATGGCCTGAAACCTGCACAAAATAACCCTAAAAATAGTCAAAATGGGGAAAAATAGCTTCAAGAATCCTTGCATGAGGTTTTTAACTGCGCCCTTAAGCTCTAACACAACCCCAAGTAGTACATAGGGAGGATTAACACCCTCCAATAGGTCGTACAGGGTGTTTAACGCTCCCTACAGGCCATTTGGAGGGCGTTAGTGCACAAACACTACTTTAGGGCACCTCAGATCTGCAAAAATCCACCCCTGAAACTATCAAGAAAGGTTAAGAAATGCATAGAGAAAGGTTTTAGCCTCTACCTGGGACTGATGGCATGTCGAATGGTTGCCTGGATCTCCTGCAATGGTCCGCGGAAAATATGCTCCTCTTTAGCTCCAAAATGCTCTCACAATTCTCAAATAGTGAAAATGGTGAATGTGAAAGCTCAAAATACTTCCTTATATTTATTTTTGGAGACATGATTTTTTGAAATCATTAAAGAGACAGTAGTCCATTCCCGATGATTTTTTATCATGCATGAACCCAAGTGGATAGGAATTGCTGCTTTTTATACTTTTTCTGCTTTTGATGAAAGTACCTTCAGGAATGAAAAGCAGTAAAAGCTACATGCAATTCTCAAGGAGATCTTTTATTTTATGGGATGTTTTCTCGCTCTAAAAAACTGAAAAGTCCTCGAGTTTTTCATCGTTGGGCTCATTAAACACATACAACGATGGTCTGAGCAACTCCTTTCCGCTCTTTTTCTAGCTCATTAAACTGAAAAATACCATTAGAGCATTCTTTTTAGGCGCTTTTTTCTCGCTCATAAAACTGAAAAAATCTCGAGTTTTTTCTTTAGGTTCATTAAAAATTTATAAATATGACCCGAGCATTCTTTTAGGTACTTTTCTCACTCGTTAAACTGAAAAATCTCGAGTTTTTGTCACCGGGCTCGTTAAAAATCTATGGCAGCAACAAGAGCACTTGCTTTTTTGGGACCATTTCTCGCTCTTAAAATCGAAAAATCCCTGAGTTTTTCCCCTTCTTCAGGCTCGTTAAATCTATGAAGAAGGAATGAGCAGTTCTTTTACCTCTTTTTCCTTGCTCAATAAATTGAAAAAGATACCTTGAGTTTTCTTCATTTGACTCGTTAAAATTTGATGAAGGTATTGAGTTTGTCGTCGCGTGACTCATTAAAAATTCACAACGAAAAATGAGTTTAGTCCATCTCCTCGTACTCGTAACAAAATGAGGTCAACATCTATTGAACATAGGTTTCTCTTTATCCAGATTCAATATATTAACTCACAGAAAAGTAGCTGATCTGGGTATACTATTAACCTTTTTTCGCACCCGATTAACAACTATGACAAAGGTACCACCATCGAGTCGTTCTTTACGATCTTTTCAGACTCTCTAAATATGAAAATACCACCGAGTTGTCTAGTCTGAACTCATTAAATTATACAGACAAGATATAGAGTCACTCTTTTTATGATCCTTTTCAGACTCTCAAAACATGAAAATATTGACGAGTTTGCCTATTTGGACTCATTAAACTAATCAAATAGGGCACAGATTCACTCTTTTCGCGGTCCTTTTCAGACTCTTAAAAAATGAAAAGATCGACGAGTTTACCCGTCTGGACTCACTAAACTAATCAGACGGGGAAAGTAGACAATACAATTGCATTTAGATTAGAAAGAGTGATTTGGCAGTAGTCATTCTCTTGAACATGGCACTCCCTCAGATAAACCTTCCTTGTGACAACCTCTCAATATGAATCCTACCATCCTATGAGTTTAGCCTAAATACCTTGATGTTCTTGCATCTTTGTATCCTAACACTCTTTAGTGCTCATGAGTCTAGTGATGCATGGTTAAAACCATTGTCGTACATTCTATTGTTCAAGGGTTAACCTTTTGTTTCCTCCATCAACCCATCAAGCATATCCTTTCATCATTCTCTCTATTGTTTAGACCCAATGCTCAAAGATTCATCAAAAAACAAAACATTCTTGTTCCGTTTCGTGTCGACTGATGTAGGACAAATTATTGCCTACCTTTCGACATGTATCTTCCTATCGACTTCAACACTCTATCTAGGAAGACAACCCAGAAACAAATTCAGTGCCTTGGTAATTGCAGACATTAGTGGCAGCTCGCCTTGTTTTTGATAAGGGGTTATCATTATTGGCTCTTGGTTAAGCGATTCTATGGGTGTTCATCGTCAAAAACATCTTTCACACTCGTTAGATTGTACTGTGCATCTTGGATACCATCACCATTATTAGTGGCCTTCCTCGTGTCTGTTAAGAGCCTCCATTATTGACTGGTAATCAGATGATTTCATGCATGTTTGACATCAACGCATATATTCACATTTATCGATCTATGTTGTTCGGTGAAGCAGAAATCAAGACCTTGGGTAGAGTCTTGCATCAATCAACCTTGCTTCCTCTCCCAAGTTGCGTATATTTTTTTTCGGAGATAGCTCATCAGAATGATCCTATTATGACACTGGATGCGCATTGTGCTTATCGGCGGCCAACATCGTCATATATCTTTTATGATAAAATCACTCTGACATAGCTATTGAGCATGGGAATGCTCGACTCAGGACATGATTTTAGTAGTTATATATATATATATCTGTGTGTGTGTGTGTTGTATTAGGTTTTCTGTACCACCCAAAGCTCTGATCCTCTCTCTCTTTTTGTCGAATAAGGTAAATTACAGTTAAGTAAAGTATTTCGGCCATCATCGCAGCCTCTGATATCACACTTTAGGGGGCATCTGTTATATAATAAAATGACCCCCTCATCAACTCAAAGGGGAAAGACATGATAGCTGAAGCAAAGACCAAGATCACATGCCTTGTTTCCACACTAACGCTGGCTATACACTGATAACTTGCTTTATAAAGCATCTCTATAAGCCTAAGGGTGCGTTAGTGACCCTACTAACTCTAGTTGTTAGTTCGCGAACATCATTAGTGGATCCTAATGAAGTTCTAAAGGTCAAAGAAGCGAATTGACTCATAAATATCTAGATATTTGCTCCTAAATCTACTCAAGAAAAGCAAGGAAACATCTCAAGTTAGATCTATTTGGGGGATTTCTAATCCTAATGAAGGAGGCAAATGGGAAAGAGCTGAAAAGTATGGCAACTTCATTGCTTTTACCTTAAGGAACTCATGGAGGAACTTGGCAACCCTAACTCGATTACTACATAAGCAAAGCTAGGGCTATGGTTATAGAGGTCAGATCATTTGAAAGGATAGCTTACTTGATTGTTGAGCATAGTCTCAAATCTAAGCATAATAAGTTGGTAAGAAGGGAGAGAGAGAAAGAGAGAAGCTGGAGGAGTAAGGGAAGGCTGATGCAACAGATGGTTGTAATCACTCTTCCAACATTAATATTAAACTGCAGTTGTACAGTCTACTCCGTGGTGTTGGTACTATCATTCATTTATTTGTTTGTCCAATGCATTTTAGCATGAGTAGCTTAGTTATGTCTAACTAGATGTATTTTATGTATTCATGTATTAGTTATCAAGGTTGTATGCTATGATTATGCTTGTCTCTTCTATGTGCAGGACTTGATCTGGAGTCGGCTCAAGGGACTTCCACCTAGCTGCATTGTGCTCTCCAGCAAATCTACATGGAGGCTTGAGGTAATCCACCTGTCTTGCTTTGATAGTTAGTTAATGTTTATGGACATGCATGTAACTTTGTGACAGCTTTAGATAATCTTATAGTCTTCCAAAGGTCATGGGAAGACCTTTAAGGGTGTCACCATTCTCCATACACCATGAATTTTATCCTATAGTAGTTTGCAAGTAGAAAGTTGTCTAAAGTTGAGAAGAACTATTCAACGATAGAGCACGAAGGATTGGCTATGGTGTACGTGCTCCAAAATTTCAGACATTACTTGTTAGGCGGAAACTTCAAGATGTATACAGACCATTTTACATTGAAGTACCTGGTTAAAAAGCCTGTGTTGGGGGGGAAGATATGTAGATGGCTGCTTGGTGAGCACCAGTATTGCAGCAATAATGCTGCAACTCCTGGGGCTTCCTACTTTACTTTTATCAACCCGGTAGTTCGTAACAAACTTGGAAGCGACGGTGCTGTATGCACAAGTACTAGCTCTTACTGCAGGCTGTCACTTGGTCAGCTGGCGCAAGATCACTAGGAGCTCAAGCCAACTTCTATGAGTTTCCAGAAGAAGCTTTTAACTATGATGAAAGAAAACTAACTCTACAGAGTCTATTCTACTTGTAGAAAAAGAAAGAAGACTAAAGTGTGACGTAAACCCTAGCAAGTCCTAATTTTTCCAACTAACCCTACTTTTGCAGGAAAAGAGATGAAAAATGATGAGATGAGTGCCATTGACTACTGCAAAGGTAAATTGAATCTATTCAAGCTACTTCTGAAAGGAAATGAGAAGAAAACATTTTGTGTTTTTGAGTGTTTTTATATGAAATTATTATGCTTGTAATTTATATGTTTGTGATTGTGGCAGAGGTTTGGTGGTGATGGAGGGTGGATCTGGTTTTTGTAGGGGTGTAGGAAGGTGTGGAGGAGTCCTAAGAAGCCTCTAGTACCCTTCTGAAGACTTCCCTTGCAATCGGATTTCTAAAAATCACTTACAGGAAATTCTATAGGAGGTTGTAGGGGATCTACAGGAGGATCTATAGGAGGATGCCGAGAGTTATTTTTGGAGGTTTTGAAGGTGGAGAAATGACGGAAAAGGGTAGATGAATACCAGAGGGGTGTGTTAAGGTGTCTGGAGCTTGTCAAGGAAGATCAAGAAAGAAGGGTATGGTTGGATTTGTTCAAATGGCAAGAGGGAAGCTTGTGGAAAAAAATGTAGAAAGTAGGGTAGATGGGTGAAATGTTGCAAATGACTTGGGAAATCTGTGAGAAGTGAGATGATGCTTGCTACTTCATGGATGTATGGTGAGCGGAGATGTCCTGAAAGAGATTTTCACATCTACTTACAAAAACTAATTAAAGAAAGGACTAGCTATACCATGAAAACAGAAATATCTCTAAGTGACCTGATTTCCGACCTAGAAACATGAAGTGTTGAATAGTACCCTATGAATAGAAAAGCTTGCAAAGAGATTTATTATAGAAACAGGAAATAATCTTGGCAAAATGAATCTGAAGCAACCCTTTAACTTATCAAATCAAATCATCACATTAGAAATTGCATGGAAGAAGCAAAACTGTGTTTTTGGTGGCAGCAATGGTGCCTTGACCTCAAATCATGGTCCCAGGAAGGGAGAAAGGAGATCAGGGCCTGTTGTTGGCCTTTTTGAATCTTATACTATCACTGTATTAACCTACTTCAGAAACTAAAACAAAATTAGCTATGGAAACCATAAAAAACAATCTATTCTAAACAAGGTAAAATGAATCTATGTAACAGAAATTAACTCATGAACTGAAGAAAAAACATATAAGTACAAAGCTTTAGCTCTCTGAAAGAAATCAGTGCTGGCTCAGAAAATATGTCATCTCCATTATCAAAATAAAAGTCACATTACATAAACTGTTCACAGAGATAAGCTTGAAAATGAGCTGAACAAGAGCTGCACAAAAGTGCGAAAATTCTACTAATAACTGGCTAACCCACTGAGGCTCTAAGCCCCCTTATCTATACAAATGGAATCCTTTAACAGCCCTCCTAGAATCAAGGAGCTCAGCTTCCCAAAACTACAGATAAAAAATAGTCCTTCTTTACTTGCTCAGTTGCCCCTTGGATGCACTAATGTGGCTACTTGTGCTCCGAGTTTCGGAGGTAGAATTCAAGGTAAGGTTTCATAAATGAAGGGGACACCCCCCTACAAATCCTCTTCCCTATTTTCCTCAAATATTGGCTGCCAAATTCTCATAAATCATTTGACTTTGTCTAAAATTGACCAAAAAAACTGCATAAATCACACATTAGATTTCATGGCATAATGACTAACCCAATTCACTCTATTAGCATAAATATAATAAAAAACATGCAATAAACTAATGAGAATGGTGGATTAAGCTGACTTAGGAGGCCAAATGAGCCCATATAATTACCCATTTCTGGGGCTCATCATCACCCCCCTACTGAATGGGTTGCTCATCCTCGAAGCAACTAGTCTATCTCTTCATCCTTGATGGCTCTGATGGATTCCTTGACATCCCATGCTTCTGGTTTGATATCCTCCTCTTTATCATGGAATCCTTCCTTTCTATCCACCTCTTCCCACTGTTTCTATTCTTCTTCCTCTTTTACACCTTCTAGTAGTCCTAGCAGCAGTGGAGGACTGAACTTGAGGCCAATCCAATTGGCCTTTAAACTTTGTATAGAGTGCTTATATAGTGGCACTCTCCTCAAGGCTTCTCTCATCCTGTTTGGGGAGTGATACTCCTTGATCTGTAGGCTATGTGGAAATGTGTTGCACCTTCTCATGTAGGCATGAATGCAGTCATCTCCAAGCAATCTCTCCATGTCCTCAAAATGTGCAATAGCTTGGGCCTGCTCATTGATATACTTGTGGGCACTTTGAGGATTATCTGCAAGGTGTTGGTGGGCACTGATGAGAGCCATGGGGTCTCCTAGCTCTACTCTAATCATTAGAGGTTCATTCTGCTCTTTTGCCATCATTTTCTGGATTTCTGCTACCCTTTTCTCTTCATGGCTCATCCAAGATGCCATGGCCATCAGCTGCAACTCTCCTAACACAGCATTGGGGTCCCATAGGTTCATATTAGTAAGAGCCATGTTGTGTAAATAAACCTCTGCCAGCTTTGCTTTGTCCTTAGCTGAAATGTGGTCACATAGATCCATGAATTGGCCATAATCCTTAAAAGGTATGGTGCCTCTCTTGGCCAGAGTCTTGATTTGGAACTGGAGACACTGATCCTTGAGGTATACTGCATATGATTTGGCTGGCTGCCTGCACTGTAGTGCCTCCATAGCCTAGCTGGCCATGCAGGCTAATTGGGCTTCCCTTTCCTGTAGCTACCTTCTTAAGATCAATACCTCATTTTTTGCTTGGGGTTCCCTTTCCTATTGTTGTCTTATTAATATCTCACTTTTTGCCTGGGGTTCCTTTTCCTGCTGCTATCTTCTTAAGATTAATAGCTCATGTTCTACCTGGGGTTCCCTCTCTTATAGCTATTTTTTTAACCTTTCATTCTCTTCTTCCAATTGCGATCTCCTAATGCCTTATATATGCCTTATAGTGCTTAATTCTTTGCCCATCTCTCTCAACTTGTTTTCCATGTGCCCAATGTCTTCCACCCCTTTTGATTTTGTGATCTGCATCCACCTATGGCTTCTGACCCTTTCTTTTTCTAGCTCAAAGAAGAGTGGGACTGCAAATTTCTGAGGGATAATTTTTCCTCCTTCAAGAAGGTTGTAATAAGAGCCCAAATTAGGCTGTGGGTCAGGTTCTGGTATCTCTTTTGCCTTATCTTTCTCCTTGGTCTACTCTTCTGCCTCTTTCTCAAGTTTCTCAATTTCCTATAGCTTTGTCTAGGTCTCGTGTAGGGCAGTCTGTGCCTCCTGTAGGATAGTTTTGGAGTCCTGTAGTTTTATCCTTTCTTTCCAAGTGGAGGTATTAGGACTTCCTCTCTCATAGGTGATGGGGGTTTTGGATTGAGATTCCTCCTTTTTGGCAGTAGGGGAATATTCAATGATGATGGGCTCCTTTGAAGATGGCTGAGGCTTCCCCATCTTTATTCTAGTGCCTTTTCGAGACTTGAAATACATGGATGGTTGTATTTTTCTCTTTGGTTTGGGCTTGGCTGGAGTACTAAGTGCAGCAAGAACAAATACTGCCTCCCTTGCTAGTGTCTCAGGAGACACTTCTTCCTGCTGTACTTCTTTTCCTTCATCTGCTATCTTTTTTGTTCCTACTGGTTTTGCTTCTTTTGTCTCTGATTTGGTTTGCTTCTCTTCTTTCTTAGCTTCTACTTTTTCTGTGGTAACCTTTTTATGAACTGTCCTAGGCTTCTTCTTTTTCTCTGCTATGGTTTTACCCTTTCCTGCTTTTGATTCTTTCTTCTTTTCTGCTTTAGGCTCATCTCTGCTGGTGTCATGTTTCTCCTTTTCTGTCTGGTTTTCTTCTTTCTCTGGTTGGGTTTCCTATTCTTCCATTTGAGTGTTCTTCTCTTCTTCATGGATTTTCTTCCCAGTTTTTCCTCTTTGTTCTTCTTTGTCACTTTCAGGTGGACTGAGGTCATAGGTGAGAGCTTTTATATCATCCTATTTAGTCATGTTTCTAAAAATCTCCCAAGCTATGGGAATTGTGAAAGTGTGGAGGGAATCTTCCACCAGCAATTTAATTAGCCCATGGTGAGCCAATTGGTCTAGAACTCCTGCCTTCAATTTGATGCTAGATTACATTAAGGATTGGAGGAGGAAGTAAGGAATACTGAGTTTTTGAGGTGCAGGGAGATCCATGCCATACCTCAATTCATGCAAAAGTCTGAAATGATACCCATAAACTATGTTGTATCTTCCTTCACAAGAGATGTATTTGATAATCTGATAGCTGACCTCATCCCAGAGGTAAGGTATGTTGGTTCTCTTGATGCCATTCTTGTCTTCCACAGGGTGCTCATTAGGCTGGAAAAAGGTTTTCTTGGCAAGACCTAGTGGTTTTTCTTCCTTTCTCCTGGGTAGTCCAAGTGGGAGATTGGTGAACCTACTGATGAATTCCGGTGTGAGTTATATGGTTAGACCCCTAAAACTGACAGTGGCATGGGTTTTTGAGTGAGGTTTTAAAGACAATGCAAATTCCTCTATGAATTCATCGTCATACCCATGAAACTTTTCAAAGAAAGCCATCCAA
The DNA here is from genome assembly GCA_031772625.1 of Pinus tabuliformis. Lineage (NCBI taxonomy): Eukaryota > Viridiplantae > Streptophyta > Pinopsida > Pinales > Pinaceae > Pinus > Pinus tabuliformis. Next base: position 671,778,103 of record CM062814.1, read on the forward strand.
TTTTCTCTAGTAAAGAGGGCTACCGCTTCTGAATGTTCATGCAACTTAGTTGAATTCAAGGGATCCTTCCTCATAAAACCCCTTGTCATGATGTTTCAGATTCTGCTGGAATATTTTAGTTGAAGAGGGAGGCAGCAAGTTTCAATCTCGAAAATAGAGGAACAACTGAGGTTTTCTTTCAGGAAATAGAGAGAGAGTTTTTGTGTTCTTTCTTATAAAAAAAAACAAATTGCAACTTTCCTTCCTTCCAAACTTGGTTCTCTAGACTTACATTACTTCTCTATTTGTTTGAGGAAAACAATACCTTAAAAAACAGAGAACATACAGGACTGTGTCTTTCTTCTTACAAAATGTGCAGACTACCCAACGCAAATTCACTCTTTTCAGGCTTACTTTTCTAATGTTGCATCATCTTTTTTCATTGGAGAATACCTCGGAGGAGAAAGAGACAGTATTTCAGGCAAAGAGAAAATGGAGAAACTCTATATATAATTTCTTAAAAACACAGGCAGACTCTGTTCTCACTTTCCTTCCTTTTTCAACTCAATACCTAGCTTGGAATCACGCCACCCTTTGTAGAGACAGAAATGCAGAGAGGGTCTACACAAAGCCTACCTCTTCAAGCTTGAATTTTTCATAAAATCCTGAACTTTCCTCTATTATGTTGCTCACTGGCCCTCCTGTAGAAAGGCTCTTGTAGGTTTGTGTTTGTGCTCCTATAGAGTCTGATAATGCTCCTGTAGAGCCCGATAAGCGGGCCGGTCTTGAAAATGATAGAATTCAACTGTTTCGAGGCTTTGGAGGAGGTAGGTAGGTTGCTACAGTAAAATTCACGTCAACACAAATGAGAACAAAGGTGGTGAAGGCGGTCAACTACAACGTACTTAAGCTTATGGGAGAGTTCTATGGTGATGAGGTGAGGTGGAAGGAAGGGTACATTACCCTCATTCGGGCTGTTGATCCCCAGTGCAGTGTCATCATGGAACTTTTATGTCACCTGCCGTAATCATTTCCATCATTCTCGTTGGATTCCGCCACTACCTGTTCTGAGATTTTTTCAAGTTGACTAAACACACGTGCTGAGTGCACCTGCGGAGCGCTGTTTGATCTGGACGAGGGTGGCCAGTTAGCTGGCCACCGATATAGTTCAATCTCGACCATCTCATTTATTCATGTAGTTTTTAAACTATACCCATGCAACAGAGGAACGGGTTTAGTCACTTACCTGTTAGTCGAGAATTGTGTGCTACCGTGTTGTTTCATGCTTAGACTTTGGCGTTCTATCTATGGATTTCTGCTGCTGGTGCCTGTGGCTTCTGGATTGGTGGCTCAGATACCTTGTACAGGCGATCTTCAATTAGGATCCTGCTCCTTGAGCATTCTACACATCTGTGGCTGCACTGACCCTACCTTTGGAGCTCGATTTTTAGGGGGATCAGCTGCTACAAGAATCCTACAGGAATTCCTGTAGCTGCTTCTCCCTCTAAAAATTTTGGCTGAGGCTTGAGCAGGGACTTGAGAGGAATCTGAGGAAGATTATTATAGTCATGGGAAAGCAATTGGTATGCAATAGGTAAGAGTTAAGGATGTTGCTTGTTTATTTTTTTTATTTTTCTAAAAAAACAAAAGAAACAGGATTTTTGTGTTTTATGTGTAGGAAAGAAAGAAGCGAGTGTTAATGTAGTGGTGTAGGTATGGAATGGAGGGTTATGAGGATGAATGGCGGTAACGGGGTCCACAGGTCTTCTGGACAAGTTTCTAGCCCTTTGATCCTTTTCTTGACTTGATTTCGAGCTCTTTGTGATTTCTATAGGAGCTCCCTGTAGAGCACACAGTGCCTCCTGTAGGATGCACAGATTTTAGAAAAAGAAATACCAGGGGATGGAAGAAGATAGAAACGATGGAAGAGGGTCTAGAAGAGATGTAATCGACTTGTGTGATGTCCCCTTTTCCTTCTTTGGTCCTCCTGCAACCTGCAATGCACTCAAGAAGAAGTTAATTTTCTTTTTCTGTTTTTTTTTTTAAGAGACAGTTAGGGCGCCTCCAGGAGGTTTTCACCCTACCTGCCTACCCTGGGCGCCTACAAGGAGAGGTTTTTACCCAGGTATCTTTATTCTCCTCATTTTTTTTAGTGAGTGGGTGGAGTGGAGGTAGAGACTTGCTCTACTACCAACACTGTTTTACTCAAATTTTCAATGAATTCTTGCTTGGAGAGGGGCTTCTTGTAGATTTTCAACCTATGCCCATTGAAAAGCATGGGGATGGCTTCTTCATTGATGGTCCTAATCAGAACTAAACCATTGTCATTGCACTTTTTTACTGTCTATGGTCCCAGCCATCTTGTCCTCAGTTTTCCCTTGAAATCTTTATACCTTGAGTCATACAACAACGCCCAATCTCCTTCTTTGAATTGCTTCTCTTTGAGATGATTGTCATGCCATATTTTCCTTTGAAGCTGGACTACCTCTGTGTGGAGAAGGGCATGCAATCTTTGTTCATCCAATCCATTTAGCTGGAGTAACCTTTCCGTTTGTGCATGGCTGAGATCTAGGTCCGGCTCAGCTGCCATCCTTAATGTATTGTATTCAAATTCTATTGACAACAAAGCCTTCTTTCCATAGACCAGCTCATAGGGTGTGAACCCTGTGGTGGTCTTCCATGTGGTGTTATAGGCCCAAGTGCCCTCAACCAGTCGATCTGCCCAATATTTTCTGTTGCTTCTCACTACTTTAGTCAAAATTCCTTCTAGGGCTCTGTTGGTGACTTCCACCTGTCCATTGGCTTGTGGATGGTAGGGGGTGGAAGTCCTGTTCTTGATTCTATGATGTGTGAGTAGGTCTTCAATCAGATTGGAGGTGAACTGACTTCCTTGATCTATGACTAGTTCTCTTGGATATCCGAACTTATAGAAGATGTTCTCCCTTAAAAACTCAGCTACTTTCTCTTCGGTTGCTGCCTTAATTGCCCTTGTCTCTGCCCATTTTGTTAGATAATAGGTGCACACGATGATGTATTGTTTCTGGTTTGAAGTAGGGTTGATAGGACCCACAAAGTCCATGCCCCACTTCTCAAATGGCTCGAGAGTCACTTGAGGTTGCAAGGGAATCTCATCCTTTGGAGTAGGTTTCCCCATCCATTGACACTGATCACATTGGCTGATATACCTCCTCACATCTTGATGAAGAGTGGGAAAATAGTAACTTGCTTGCAGAATTTTGAAGGCAGTCCTCTTTGCTACAAAATGTCCTCCACAAGGCCCATCATGACAGGTCAGGAGGATGTCAAAGACTTCCTCCTCCCCGACACATCTTCTCAGAATATGATCTGGGCCAAGTTCGAAGAGATTGCCCCGAATCCAAGTGAAAGGGGCACTTTTCCTCATGATCTTGCTCTTCTCTTTGGAGGACAAGTGTGGTGGGAACTGTGCTGAAACCAAGTAATTCAATATATCAAAAAACCATGGGGAGAGTACTGAGATAGCGAACAGGTGTTCATCCAACATCTGATCATCCACCGTTTCTTCTTCACCTGCAGGCAGATTTAGTCTAGACAAAAAGTCAGCAACAACATTTTCCTTACCAGGTTTATCAATAATGGTTAAATCAAACTGTTGTAATAAGAGCAACCATTTAATGATACGAGCATTCACATCTAGTTTATTCATCAAATACCTAATTGTAGCATGGTCAGTGTGTACAATGGCCTGATAGCCTATAATGTAATGTCTGAATTTATTTAAGGAATGGACAACAGCTAGGAGTTCTTTCTCGGTCACCGTGTAGTTTAATTATGCCTTTGACAAATTCTTACTTATAAAGTATATGGCATAAGGTAACTTTTCATCAATTTTACCTAAGGCTGCTCCTATCACTTTGTTCGAGGAATTTGTATGAATGTGGAAAGGTAGGGCTCAGTTTGGACTTCTCAATATTGGGGCAGTCACAAGTTTATTTTTTAAGGTATCTAAGGCTTCTTGATAGTTGTCAGTCCATATGAACTCGACATCTTTCCCCAAAAGACCAAAAAATGAAGAGGCTAGCTTACTGAAATCTTTAATGAATCTTCTATAATATCCTGCTAAGCCTAGGAAGCTTCGGACATTTCTCACCTTTTGAGGAGGTGAGACCCTTTGGATGATGGAAATTTTGTTGGGGTCCACCTATAATCCTTGCTGAGAGATTGCATGACCGAGTACGATCCCTTTAGTCATCAAGAATTCACACTTTTCAGGACTGAGGGATAGTTTCATTTCAATACACTTCTCCAAAGCTTTTCCCAGGTTAGACAAAGCTTCCTGGAAGTTATAACCATAGGGATTAAAATCATCCATATAGATTTCCACTGCATCATGAACCAGTTCAGAGAATATACTCAATATTGCTCTATGGAAAGTGGCGGGAGCATTGCACAATCCAAAAGGAAGGACCCGATATGCAAAGTACCCCAAGGACAAGTGAAAGTGGTCTTATCTTGGTCTTCTAGGCCGATTTGGATCTGATTGTACCCACTAAACCCATCTAGGAAGGAGAAAACATTTTTCCCCGCTAGGCCATCTAACACTTGATCTATGAAAGGCAAAGGAAAATTGTCTTTTTTGGTGGCCTTGTTTAGTTCCTGATAATCGACACAGATTCTCCACTTACCATTTTTCTTTGGCACCAACACCAAAGGAGAGACATATTCACTGTCGGAGATGGGGTAGATGAATCCTACATCCAATAGCTTTTGCAATTCTTCCTTGACAATGTCTTTAAGGGTTGGATTCATCCTCCTTTGGGGTTGTCTGACTGGTTTGCAATTTTCCTTAATGTAAATGTGATGAGTACAAACTGAAGGGTGCACTCCCTTCATCTCCTTATAGCTCCAAGTGAAAGCATCCAAGTGGTTTCTCAATAAGCTACATAGTTCCTTCTCCTGAGAGGTGGATAGGGATGAGTTGATTTTCAAGGTTCTTTCTGGGCTGAACTCCATATTCTTAACTCGGAGAGAGGTCAGGTCGGCCACACAGAAATCAACTAAAGGACTGTCTTGGGTTTCTTTCACTAGCTCTTCTAATGGCAACATACTGGGGGGTGGATTCTGAATCAAGTTTTCAATGATATCATCCTCAGTTTGTGGTTCCCCCCCATGGCAGCTTCTACTGCACACAGTGGTGCAGAATAGACTTCATCCTCATCTTCCTCCTCCAACCAGAGAGGTAGATCATGTTTTAACAAAGATGGGTAGGAGGATATAGGACTAGTTTCTTGGACATATGCTCATTCTTTATTGTCATGTTCCCAGCTCGACAACTGATGTAGGCATTTGCAGTAGTCAACCAGGGTCTTCCCAGGATGAGAGGATACCCAGTGAGCTTTACCATTGGCTGGAGAACTAGGAAATCAACAAGGTACTCCCAAGAATCGATGGTGACCATTACATCTACCACAATCCCTTCAGGGGTCACAGTGGATCGGTCTGCTAACTACAGTATTGTTGTGGTCTTTCTCAGGGAGCCTTGAAGGTTGAGCTTAAGCATGGTGTCTTTTGTCATCACATTAATAGCAGCCCCCAGATCAATCAGGGTATGGGGAATCATGGTGCCATTGATGTGAACATCAACTACTGGGCTTCCAGGGTCTAGATACTTCAGACAAATTACCTGCCCCAGCATTAGGTTGGACAGTTGTCCTATGACATTGATGGTTGGGGCATCTCTCCTGCGCCTGCCTGGATGCCTGAAACACTTCTCTTTGATCATTTTGTTGTATATAGGCACATCCTTTATGGCTTGGAGAAGTGGTATCTTAACACATAGCTATTTCAATTCTCCTAGAAGTTTAGTTTCTTCTGGGGTAGGCTGTGTTGTCCCAGATAATCTCTTAGGGAAAGGTGGAATTGCTTTTGGTTCACTTTCCTCTTTATCTTCCTCATCCTCCTTAGGGGGAGGCTGGTTATCTGGGAGAACCTTCCCAGATCATAGGTTAATCTCCTGAATCTCCACAGCATAAGTTGGGCATGCTGGTTCCCCATTATATACATGTTGAGCCTATCTATTATTTGGGTTCGGATTCAGTTGAGCAGGCATTTGGGATTGCCTTAGTTGTTGTTGGGAAAAGTATCCAATACGGAATGACCCTATCCCACTCTAAGGGTGATAGTACCTCAGCAACAATCGAAGCAAAGCTATCTAAGATTTCTTCTTTATGAAAGTAAAACAGGGGAGAAAGAGATCCACTAATCGATGTCTTTCGCTAATGGTTGATCCAATGTTCTCTCCTTGCTGCTTGCTCTCAGCTCCTTGCTCTTTCACTGGCCCAGCTACACCAAGATCCTGCAAAATGGCAAGAGAGGGAAACTACAAGAAGCATACATTCATAATTGATTCAAGGATTAGAATAAATCAAATACACAAGTATGACAATACATCATTGAGACACATGCATATAGAAGAACCTCAAATGCTTTATTAATGGAAGAAGTAAAGTTCAGGAAGTGATACAACCATAAGAGGCCCAATCCAGCATCACCTTCCCAACAGAAAGAAATCTCCTCTTCACCTCCTTCAAAGAAAATCACCCAATAGCTCTAAACTCAAACCAACAGCACTTCCTTACATTCACAAGATTCCAGCCTCCCTAGACCTCATGAGAGAGCTCTATATACAGGAGTTTTGGAGAAAGGATGAGTCAGCTTGAGAGCTGACTAGTGTCCTCTCTCACTTCAGTTATTCTTCAGTTCTTGAGTCCACTTGGAGGTTCTTGCTTCCACTTGGAGATCTAGACCCTCTTACTCATCACCAGTCGAATTCCTTGATCCAAGTGTCATTTTGGAAGCTTCCTGGGCGCTGACACCTTGAGGAATGACTGTGCCACTTGTCCAAGTATGCTCAGCACAGGTGGCCTTCTTTGCAGTTGACATTCAGCGCAGGTACAGAGTGGAGCACTTGACATTCAGCGCAGATGCTCAGTGGAGGAGTTGACATGATCCAGAATTTGCTTGTTTTTGAGTGTTTTCAGGTGGAGAACTGTTATTCAGTGCTGTGGTTTGCTGACCTTGTTCCTCTAGGGGTAGGAACAACATGTTTAGGGACTTTGGATCCCTTAGATTATGGACATTTCATGCTTCATGTTGTAAGGCACAAAAATATCTATAACAATTGCCCCCTAAAGTATCAGGTCGTTTATCGGGTGAAATGCTTTATCAGGAGGATCCGAAGTTCATTCAATCGCTGAGAGATGACCTGTAATAAAATACAATACAATACATTATTTTTCATTCTGCTTTCATGATCTAGCTGAGGCGAGCATTTCCATGCTCAGCTTTATAAATTCATTTTGGTACATAGAACAGACGATCGTCTGATGGTAGACTGATAATTCTCTGCTGAAATTATCATCCTTTGAGTAGGATGATCATCTGCTGCAATGATGTACATGTCAAATGTCTTTATATTTCCTGAATATATATCGCAGCCTGGATGGATGAAACTAGATCTGGGGTCTTCAAACTCGTTCGATCTTCACTCTAAGTACAAGTCGATCCATGTGAGAATTGCGCTGAAGTCGAACATGGAAAGACATCGCTTGATTACCGGTCAATGATGTGAACCGTTAACAAGCGCGAGAGGAATCACCGATAATGATGATGACCCTCAAGGTACTGCAGTACAATTCACGTGGTGTGAATAAAGGACTTGGCGTCGAACACCACGTAAAATCTTTCGGTCGAAGGTCATTGATGTATACCTGTCGCCGGAAGTGAGAAACTTGCCATTGAGACATGCAAGCTTCAAAGTACTGGGGTTTTTGTTCCTAGATCAACTCCTTGGATAATGAGCTGAAGTCGACAAGAAGCGATCCGTCAAAGGAGGGCCTTAATGAATCCCACATCAGTGACACGGAACGGAGCTAATGATTTTAGTGGAGGTGAAAACAATCTGTGACATATGATTCAGGGAGGCGGTCATGGATGGATGAAGGATAATGTATGGCAGTGGATGGGACACGGTTGACTCTTTCTGAACAACATCTCTTGAACATATAACGACACTGATGCGATGGATCGGTAGCATTACCCCAAATGGATGGTTTGGCGAGACCATGGTGATGAGACCGGTGAATGAAACAACCCAACCCGATGTGGTACGGAGGAAAAGTGTCATGTTCAAGAGTGACTTGCTACCATTAAAGCTGTGAGGTTCTCCCAATTTTTCCCCAGTCATTTCTGACCAGTACCTCTTTATTTTTGTCAAGCTTGAGGAGGATAACATATGCTTGTTCTATAACCTGCCCTTCGGGCAAGCCCATCGCTATGTTTTAACGAGCCTAGCGATAGGGAAACTTGTTCTCGTCTAAAGACAAGTTTGTCGCTATTTAATCATTTTAACGAGTCTAACGACAAGGAAAACTCGGTCCTTTTCATTTTTAGAGAGTCTGAAAAGGTACAGAAAGTTAACTCCAAAATTCCTTTTTCGTCATCTAATCCCTTAAGTCTGAAAAAGTGTAAAACAATACAGAAGGGATGAGTTTTCGATAACTTTAACGAGCCGAATAAAACAAGCGCTCGACCTTTTTGTGCAATAATCCCTCAGGTCCAAAAAGATTAAAATCTAGAGGAGGGATAGCTCTTCCGGTCACTCTAACGAGCTGGAAGGCCAAAACTCGGCAAACTTTTCATATTTTACGAGTCAGATGAAAAGAGCTTAAAGAAGACTCGTCTTTTGAGGAACGAGTGATAAACAGGGATAGCAACTGATTCCAGGTACAGGTTGGAATTTTCCAATCACGGCAGTGTCACAAGGATGGCTAGGTGAAATCACTCTTCGCAGCTGTTCCTCAAAATGGGTAAACAATCATATGGAGGTGAACGATCGGCCAAATGACGGTGGAGGTGACGGTGCACAAACACGACCAAGGCTTTTATGGTTGATCAGGTTACATACTTCAATGGTTATTTACCGGGATGGGTTCATTTTTTAACGAGCTTGAATGCGCCAAAACACTGCTCAATCTTATGTTTATTTTTTAATGAGCATGAACTATGTGCTAAAACTGCTCGGATCTTGCGTTTATTTTTTAACGAGCATGAACTTTATGCTAAAACTGCTCGTATCTTGCGTTTATTTTTTAACGAGCATGAGCTGTGTGCTAAAACTGCTCGATGATAAGTTTGCATGCCCCCAGCATAATAACGCAAATCGAGGTGCATGCCCCCCAAGCTTCATTGCATTCAACTCGGTGGTTGGAATGAAGGTTTACCTTTGAGATTGGGGATTTGTTTCATTTTTTAATGAGGTTGACACAAGATAAGAACCGTCCTCGGCGTCCAAATCCATTAGATGTAGAAGGTTTCATATTCCACTGTGGCCACTTCCGCCAGATAACTCGGAGGCGGTAGGGCAAAAGTACCCATTAAGGCAGGGTCTTTTAGGAGACCTACTCCGATATTTTGGAGCGAATGATTCCTTCCATGGATCATTGGAATGCTTCCCGTAACTTGCGAACTGTTGGGGAGAAAAGTTTGTTGGTCAACGATTGTAATTCCTCCTTGGAAGGGAAATGCAATCTTCCTAAAATAGGTCGACACAACAGCTGCCATGGCATATATCCATGGTCTTCCTAGTAGGATGTTGTAATCAAGATTCCCATCGATGACTTCAACATCTATTTCTACCGTTTTTCCCTCTAGTTCAACTTTCAAGTTATTTAGTATACCATATGGGGTATATGTCCTTTCGTCGAATGCTTTTAACGTCGTCGCAGACCTCGACAAGGTTGGAGATCCTAAAGTTTTCCAGCAACTCATCGACATAATGCATGTAGATGCCCCCTCATCAATAATTGTTCGATGAACAGTTTTGTTGAGGGCTTTCACTTGAATAAGGAAAGCTAGTTGAGCTGGTAACTGAGGGTCATATCCTTTATGATCAAAGGCCACAAGATTGGAATCCATTGGGTCAATCTCACCTATAGCTGATAATAAAGCTCGCTCTTGGGAGAAGCAATTTTGCGATACCTCAAGTGTCGACATAGTGGACGGCGATTGGGCCAGGTCCTCTATCTGTGCTATTTTCGCACAAGGATTGAATGTCGATTTGCGTACTGCTCCCTTTTGCGAATTTATCATTGGCTCAGGGACGATGGGTGGCACAACTTCGGTCAAAGTTGTTGTCGAACTACTAGGTCGTTCATTAGCCTTGTTGTTCGACAGCTTTGGATTCCTGTAATCTTTATTCCTCGTCAAAGCAACATTTTGCTGCTTTGATACAGACAACATAAGCACTTGGGATCGGGAAGCATTTTGATTAGCAACCAGTTCAGTCCTCGGGCTTGGAAACGGATCAGTCAACACAGCTGAGGTTTTCGAACTCTTAAAGAATCTTTTAAGCTCAGCTTTGTATGGACAATCTGCTGTCCAATGATCCTCATCGCATATATGACACCCCGTAGGGGGTTTCCTTTTTCTCCCTTTCTTTTTCTTCTTGCCCCCTGGTTGCTTCAGTCGTTTGCCCTTGTCATCTGACACGGTACTTACTTCCGAGGCAAGAAGCTCCTCATTTGCATTTTGACCAGAAATCATACGGGCCTTTTTAGATATAGCCTTTGTCGATTTCATGTCTGTTGCGCCAATCACGCCATCGCCGGCATGAGAGTCACTATTTGATTTAGGAGGAGGAGGAATTGAAAATTCCGGTCTAGGGGCATCAGGTATTTTATCATAGAGCGTGCCGGATTGAGTATATACTAAGTCTAGATATTGTGCACGAGCAATAACTTGCTCCTCCGTTACGACTCCCCCCTTGGCCACATCTTCCGTTATGGCAGGAAGTAACGACTTTATAAACCATTCAGCTAACAGCTGATCTGGAACATAAGTCTTTACCATCCTGCGACGATGACGCCACTCATGTATATGATCGGATATATGTGTGGCCGTCGTCTGCTTGAAGTTGGTTAAGATTTCCGTTCCAGTTTCATACCTTATCGGTAATTGAAAATGGGTTAAGAAAGTCGTGGCTAGGGAACTGAAATTGTCGAAAGAGGCTCTAGGTAATTCAATATACCATTTAGCCGCTGGACCCGTCAATGTCCTCTAAAAAAGGCGAAGCCTTATCGAATCATCGTTCAAGGTGTTCGACGAACACCACAGATGAAAAGTCATGACGTGATTCGATGGGTCTTCACCTGGATTTCCATTGAATTTAGGAATGTCCGATGGAAGTTTATGCGGAATCGCTGGCCACCAAGGGGCATAAGCAATTGGATCATTCGTCAGCCGGTTTAGATCTGGTAATTCTAGAGTTGCTACAAAGGGCAACTGTTGATTCAGGTTAGGTGGAGCATACCCAGGATAAGATGGAATCGCCTGAGCAGTGGGTCCTTGCATACCAGCATAATGTATTTGATGCTGGCAACTTTGACAAGTTTGATGGGCATAACCGTTATTATACGGTTGCCCATTACTTACAAGGACTTGTTGCTCGGGTCCTTGATATGATTGCTAGAATTGCAGTTGTTGAGACTGCACCATCCATGGCTGTGAAGCCATGTTTTGCTGTGCTATACTAACCGACGGATCAAGATGCGGGGTAATTGTACCCGTTTGGACCTGTGTCGTCCCGGCAGTTGGCGATTGTGGTTGTGTTGCAGGGTCAAGGGGCTGTTGCATTACAACCTGGGGTTGACATACAACAGGCATCGTTTGAACTTGCGACACGGTTACAATAGCTGGCGTTGTCGGGATGCTAGACATAGGTGTTGTAGGGAAAAGTATCCGACTCGGATGACCCTATCCCACTCTAAGGGTGACAGTTCCTTAGCAACAACTGTAAAACAAACTACTTAAGGTTTACTTCTTTACGAAAGCAAAAGAGAATGGAGAAATGCACTAACCGTTGCCTTGCGCTTAATGTCGAATCCAAACTCTTCTCTTTGGCCGCTTGCTCCTAGCTCCTTGTTCTTTTGCTCTCCCAGCTACAATGAGATCCTGCAAAATAACACAGAAGGAAACTACAAGAGGCATGCAATCATAACTGGTTCATGGATTAGTGTAAACCAAACATGCAATCATCACAATGTATCATTGAAACAAGAGCACATAGAAGAACCTCAATAGCTTTTATTAATGAAGAAATAAAGGTTCTGAGAGTATTACAACCATTGAAGGCTCCAACCCAGCAACACCTCCCAGCAGAAAGAATTGCTCTTCTTCACCTCTCTCAAACAATCACCCAATAATTCTATAGTGAAACCAACAGCATATCATTACTTTGCACAAAATTCCAGCCTCCTGAGCTCATAGGAGAGAGCTCAATATATAGATGAATTGAGAAAGGATGAGTCAGCTTGCAACTGATGTGTAGCTGCCTTGTGTCCTCTCTCTCTTCAGTTAATCTTTAGTTGATCTTCAGTTCTTGAGTCCACTTGGTGAACCTTGCTTCCACTTGGAGAAACAAAGCCTCTAACTCATCACAAGGCGAAATCCCTGATCCAAGTGTCATTTTTGGAAGATTCCAGAGCAATGACTCAGTGTGCCACATGTCCAAACTCGCTCAACGCAGGTGGCCTTTGTTCTACCTGCTTTGCAACGCAGGTACACCATGGAGGAGTTGTGTTTCAGCGCAGAAGCCTAGTGGAGCACCTGCTTTGATTTCAGGATAGCTTGTTTTTGAGTGTTTTCAGGTGGAGAACTGATCTGAGAGCTGTTGGTTTGCTGACCTTGTTCCTCTAGGGGTAGGAACATCATGTTTAGGGAACTTTGGATCCCTTGGATTATTGACAATTCATGCTTGTTGCTGTAAGGCACAAAATTGTCTATAACAGATGCCCCCTAAAGTATGAGGTCGTTTATCGGGTGAAATGCTTTATTGAGAGGATCCGAAGTTCATTCAATCTGCTGAGAAGTGTCCTGTAATAAGATACAATACGATACATTATTTTTCATACATTTTCATGATCTAGCTGAGGCGGGCATTCCCATGCTCAGCTTTATAAATACATTTTGGTACATAGAACAGACGATCGTCTGATTGTAGACTGATAACTCTCTGCTGAAATTATCATCCTTTGAGAAGGATGATCATCTGCTGCAATGATGTACATATCAAATGTCTTTATCTCCTGAATATATATCGCAGCCCGGATGGATGAAATTAGATCTGGGGTCTTCAATCTCTTCCGATCTTCACTCGATGTACAAGCCGATCCATGTGAGAATTTCTTGAAGTCGAACATGGAAAGACATCGCTTGATTACCGGCCAATGATGTAAACCGTTAACAAGCGCGAGAGGAATCACCGATAAGGATGATGACCCTCAAGGTACAGCAGTACAATTCACATGGTGGGAATAAAGGACTTGGCGTCGACCACCATGCAAAATCCTCTGGTCGAAGGTCATTGATGTATACCTGTCGCCGGAAGTGAGAAACTTGCCATTGAGGCATGCAAGCTTCAAAGTACTGAAGGGGTTGTTCCTAGATCAACTCCTTGGATAATGAGCTGATGTCGACAAGGAGCGATCCGTCAAAGGAGGGCCTTAATGAATCCCACATCAGTGACACGGAACGGAGCTAGTGATTGTGATGAGGTGAAAACAAACTGTGATGTATGATTCAGGGTGGCGGTCATGAAGTGGATGAAGGATAATGTATGGCAGTGGGTGGGACACGGTTGACTCTTTGCAGAACCACATCTCTTGAACATATAACGACACTGATGTGATGGATCGGTAGCATTACCCCAATTGTGGATGGTGTGGCGAGGACCATGGTTATGAGACCGGTGAATGAAACAACCCAACCCGATGTGATACGGAGGACAAAGTGTCATGTTCAAGAGCGACTTGCTACCATTAATGCTGTGAGGTTTTCCCAATTTTTCCCCAGTCATTGCTGACCAGTACCTCTTTATTTTTGTCAAGCTTGAGGAGGATAACATATGCTTGTTCTATAACCTGCCCTTTGAGCAAGCCCATCGCTATGTTTTAACGAGCCTAGCGATAGGGAAACTCGTTCTCGTCTAAAGACAAGTTTGTCGCTATTTAATGAATTTAACGAGTCTAACGACAAGGATAACTCGGTCCTTTTCATTTTTAGAGAGTCTGAAAAGGTACATAAAGTCAACTCCAAAATTCCTTTTTCGTCTTCTAATCCCTTAAGTCCGAAAAAGTATAAAACAATATAGAAGGGATGAATTTTCGATTGCTTTAACGAGCCGAACAAAACAAGCGCTCGATCTTTTTGTGCAATAATCCCTCAGGTCAAAAAAGATTAAAATCTAGAGGAGGGATAGCTCTTCCGGTCGCTTTAACGAGCTGGAAGGCCAAAACTCGGCAAACTTTTCATATTTTACGAGTCAGTGAAAAGAGCTCAAAGAAGACTCGTCTTTTGAGGAACGAGTGATTAACAGGGCAGCAGCAGATTCCAGGTACAGGTTGGAATATTCCAATCACGGCAGTGTCACAAGGATGGCTTAGTGAGATCACTCTTCGCAGCTGTTCCTCAAAATGGGTAAACAAACATATGGAGATGAACGATTGGCCAAATGAACGGATGGAGGTGAGACTGCAAGAACACGACCAAGGGCTTTAATATGGCTGTCAAAGGTTACATTTACCAAGGTTATTTACCGGTTCATTTTTTCTGGGTGAGCTTGAACTCTAGGGGAAGATTGCTCACAACTTATGTTTATTTTTTAACGAGCATGAACTATGCGCTAAAACTGCTCGGATCTTGCGTTTATTTTTTAACGAGCATGAACTATGTGCTAAAACTGCTCGAATATATGGTTTACTTTTGATTTTTTACCATAATTAGCTTCTCTTTTTCATTGATAGCACTGCATTTTCAAATTGCTGCAACAAACTAGTTAGAAATGAGTAATATTTACTTGAAAATGAGATTAACACATTAATATTTACCTTGAATTACGTAAGAAAGCAAATAAAAAGGGTTTTTACCTCTCATTTTACCATTTCATTTGCATTTTGCTTGTTGGAGCTTTGGAGGAGCCTCTTTCCCCTCGATTTTCATCAGTTGATTCCGGGAGATTCTGCGGACGATTTTCGGCGCCGTTTGGACCAGGTAGGAGCTAATCCTTAGCTCTTCATTTTCATGGTTTCATTTTCCTGTTTTATGCCTGTTTTGCTGTTCTATTGAGCCTCTGGGGTTTTGCCAGGGCGCCCTCTGATCAACGCAGGTTCTCCATTCGAAAACTGCGTTGGGATCCAAGCTGCTTGAAGGCAGCTTGTCTCCCAACGCAGGTAGTACACTGGGCACCTGCTTTGGGGCATAAAAGCAACAATTTTTCACAGATTTTGATGAAATTTTCGCCAGTTTTTCATCAATTTCAGGAGCTGATTCATTCTCTTGTTTGTCTTGCAGGGGTTCTTGAACAAGATGGCCCTAACATGGCGAGAACGAGAACATGAAGAAGAAGATATGATTGCCATTCATGATCCTGCTACGGTGGGCGCATTACGAGACTGTGGTTTACTGAAGTTTTTCCGTATCTCTAGCATGAGAGCACAGATTTCCCTACTACAGTACTTGCTTGATGCTTGGGATCCTGTTAACCAAGTATTTCAGATCAGGAACAAACCTATTCCATTGACTGTGACAGATATTTACTTCTTGACTGGCTTGTCAAGGCGGGGTGCCCCTATTTCTTTATCAGGTACAGTTCGGGGGAATGATTCCGTGAGAGATTATGTCCGCCAGTATTGCAGGGAGGGGTCCCAGCCGAGCAGAGACGGCAAGGTGGTTATCCGTGATGTTACTAGCAGGCCTCTCAGGTCTGTCCTGTATACTCTTGGTAGGATGGCCGGTAGTGCATCTTTACATGTTGCCAACAGGTCTCATATGCAGCACGCCTTGGAATGTCTCCAACCGAAGATCTTCAACTGGAGTGATGCAGTGCTTAGTCAGATGAAAAACCAATTGAACAAGGTGAAGGACGGGAAGCTGAAGAACTTTGGTTTTGGTTCGATCCTGACTGCCTTCGCCTTGGAGAAGATCCCTCTGATGCAACCTCAGTACATTGATCTCGGAGTGCCTTCTCCTACCGAGCCACGTATGCAGCGATGGGTCGATCACATGTCCAGACATGCAGGTCAATCCCAGATTTCTTTCAATGCTACTTTCTTCAGGTGGTTCGATCGCCAGGAGATGTCTTTTTCCGAGTACCCATATGTTGGTATGGATTTCCGGGGTGATCCGGATATGGTACTGCCAGACGATGTTCAGTGGGATGCTACTGGTAAGAACTTCAACCATATTACTGTTCATTTTCTTCATTTATAATGTTCTTGTGCATCATTCTATCAAGACTTTAATTGAACTCATGTATGCTTGCAGATGTCGGTCCTGTTCGTCCGGCAGTTCGTCCGAGACCACCTGTTACTGCTCCGGCAGAGGAACCTGCTCGGAGGGTTATTATCCGTGATCTTAGCGATACTGAGACTCTTACAGCTGTGCAGGGGCAGGTTGAGAACCTTACCCGTGGTCTTCCGGATGTACAGATTGACGAGTTACCTTTACCGATGCAGCAGCATACTATCGGTGTACCTAGACGATGGACCCGTCTTCTGCGCATGATAGCACAGACTGTGGCTTACTATCAGGAGCATCACTAGGCTAGGGTGCCCCCTAGCACTTTTGGAGTTTTTAGGTCATATGACCAATTTTGTCTCGGTTACAGAACATTATGTATGAACTTTATGAACAGCTTACATATATTTTGATTTTCGATTTTCATTCTGGTTAATTTGGATGATTCATATGTACACTTTTTATGATGTGTCCTTTTTATAAATGTTGCAAATGTCTATTTAACACATAGTTTGCCAATGAGTCGGTTAATGTGTTTAGATTTCTTGAAATATGTTGATATTGAATCGACTCAAATCGTCTTTCCAAGATCTTTACTCTTAGGAACATGCGATAAATAGCTGGATTGCGAACAGAATATATACCATTGAGTTGCCGTATTACGAGCTGTGAGTCTAGCCTGACAATTAGTCGGCATATGCCACGTCTGATGGCATCAGAGAGTAGTTCTATCAACGCGCTATACTCAGCGATGTTATTCGTTGATTGCCCAATACATACACCTCTGAAACTTACTAACTCGCCGCTTGGATCAAAAATGGCCCAGGCTGCGGAGGAGAGGTTCCGCGAACTACGACTTGCTCCGTCGGCATATCCAACACATGTCTCCATAAGGCTTGACATCTGCAACGGAAAAAAGGGAATCACTCAACCAGAACAAGAACTTTGGCGAAAACAAAATACAACAAAAGCATGCAGGTTACTATTTAAGCATAGTAACGCTTGAGGTACAGCCCGTTCCGGGGCTGCGCCAGTGGAATTCCGTCGTAATCTATTAACTCGTAGGCTCCTTTTGCTAACACTCTTTTAACAATATAGGGGCCCATCCATAAGGAATTGAATTTACCTGCTCCTAATTTATCGGATTCTTGGTCATAAAGTAAGACCAAATCACCTTCTGAGAAGACACGGGGTTTGACATTTTTGTCGAACTGAGCCTTGACTCGTTTCTTATGGGCTTCGTTAGCCAAAGCGGCATCACGACGGGTTTCATCCAAGTGGATTAATTCCAAGAAACGAGCCTCTTCTTCTGAAGTTCCGGGGAGGAGATCAATTGCGAGTTTAAGCGACGAAATTTCACACTGGATCGGTAAGACTGCTTCTAGACCGTACACCAATTGGAAAGGTGTGAATCCGGTTGCATTTCTTACCGAGGTTCGGTAGGCCCACAAGGCTGCATACAGGATTAGGTGCCATCTTCTTTTATGAACTCCGATCATCCTCTGCAACATACGCTTCAGGACCTTGTTGATTGCTTCAACTTGTCCGTTGGCTTGTGGATAATACGGAGTAGAGCTGTCGTGAGATAGCCCTAGTTTGGCAGCTAATTCGACCATCATGTGATTGCAGAAATGTGATCCATGATCTGTAACTATAGCCTGGGGTACGCCGAACCTGGCGACTACATGATTGAAAAAGAATAGGGCAGCTGTTTCACCAGTATTGTCCAATGTAGGCATCGCCTCGGCCCATTTGGTAAAATAGTCAACTGCGACTATAATATACCCATGCCCCCCGGTCGAGGTGGGGTTACATTGCATGAAGTCGATGCCCCATTTGGCGAAAGGCCCAACTGCAACTATTGGTTGCAGTGGTGCGGGTGGTCTTCTGGTTTTGCTATCAAAGATTTGGCAGGAATGACAACTTCGGACTGCGATTATGCAATCTTTAAACATGGTTGGCCAAAAATATCCTGCTCTTAATATCCTTTGAGCTGTAGCGAAACCGGATTGATGCCCTCCACACGCGCCTGAATGACACTCATTCAGGGCTTTTTCGGCTTCTTCATGGGTGAGACACCTCCTCAGAACTGTATCGATACCACGACGGTAAAGGGTATCACCGACGATCACGTAGTCTTTTGCTTGGTATCGTATACGTTTCTGTTCGGAGTGTGAGGTGTCTGGCCGAAATTTTTGGGTTTGGAGATAGATAATTATATCTCCATACCATTCATCGCTTGCAGATATCAAAAATAAAGTCTCGTCCACGATTGATTCCTTGGAAGTTTCATCGTTGGACGACGATGGGAGATCGCATAATAATTCTGCAAATACCAGAGCTTTCTTTGACTTGGATTTCACAAATTCCAGATCAAACTCTTGAAGGATCGCTATCCATTTGGAATACTTGCCCCCCAGTAACTGTCGCGACAGTATATAAGTCATGGGGTTGCAATCTGACAGAATGGTAGTTTTCCTAAAGAGGATATAATGTCGAAATCTCTGTACCGCTTGAACAGCAGCAAGCGCTAGCTTTTCAACGTAAGAATATTTACTTTCTGTATCATTTAAGTTTTTACTTAAATAATATACAGGATGTTCAACTCCATCGATCTCTTGAACTAAAACCATCGCAATGGTTGTATCCGCTGTAGCTAGATACAGGTTGAAATCCCTAAGATAATCCGGGGCGTACATTAATGATGCTTTTACTAGAGACTCTTTCAAAGCGTCAAAGGAAGCTTGCGCAACCTAGTCCCAGTGGAAGGGTACGTCTTTTTTCAAAAGACGTGTGTAACCTTTAGCAAGTTCTGCGTAATTAGGAATGAACCTCCTCAGAAAGTTTGCTTTCCCTTGGAGTTTCTGAATCTGAAGCAAATTAGAAGGTGGAGGCAAGTTGATGATTGCCTGAACCTTACAGGGGTCGAGACGAATCCCATCTTTGGAGACTACAAAGCCAAGTAAACGACCAGAACCGACGCAAAATACACATTTGTGTGGATTGAGTCTTATCTTGTAGTGTCGGCAACGTAGAAATATTGCTCTTAGATGCTGCGGATGATCAGTTCGCTTTCGCGAATGAGCCGGAAGATCGTCGAGATATGGTTGAACGATGCTCTTGATGTCATGGAAGGCATAATTCATAGCCCTCTGAAATGTCGCCCCTGCATTCTTTAAACCAAAGGGTAACTTTCGATAAGCGAATGTGCCCCACGGACATATAAAAGCAGTCTTTGACTGGTCCTGTGGGCGGATATTAATTTGATTGTACCCGGAGAATCCATCCATAAAGGAAAAGATTTCACATCCGGCGCATTCATCAATTATCTGGTCGATGAAGGGCGTAGGGTAGTTGTCCTTTGGACAAGCTTGATTTACATCCCTATAATCGACGCACACTCGTATTGTTCCTTGTTTTTTCATAACAGGTACAATATTCGATACCCAATCAGTTAGCGGAACCGGGTAGATGAATCCAGCATGGAGAAGTTTCTCAACTTCTGCCTTGATGGCAGCGGCTTTCTTAGGGTGAACCTGTCGAAGCCGTTGCCTTACTGGTTTGACATCAGGATACATTTTAATTTCATGTTCAACGATACTCGAGTCGATGCCTGGCATTTCATCATATGACCAAGCAAAGACATCTCTGAATTCGCGAAAAAGAGCGTTATATATTTCCAGTTCTGAAGGGGAACAACCTTTGCCAACATGAATATTCTCTACTACACCTGTTTTGGTCGAGATATTTATGGCTATAGTCTCTTCAATATTGGATAAGTTTCGCTCGGAATCCACCGTGTTTACAGTATTTGTTAGGAATTCAAAGACTGAAGGGTGGTAAAGATCTTTTTGAGTATCTTCTTCGTACTCTGGAAGAAGGGAACGATGGTGGTGGTCATTCCATGGTGCCCCCTCAATCATCATTGATTGTAAGATTCCTTCGTCAGTCCCATGTACTTTTGACCAAGGATCTAATGGGGTACCATATTCTCTAGATCTATCTACCCAAACGCTCGATGAGCGCTGATTGGGGTTCGCCTCCCAGGCCTGAAACATTGATTGCTACAATATTTCAATGGGGCTTGGTGGTAAAACCA
This sequence comes from Pinus tabuliformis, assembly GCA_031772625.1. Taxonomy (NCBI): domain Eukaryota; kingdom Viridiplantae; phylum Streptophyta; class Pinopsida; order Pinales; family Pinaceae; genus Pinus; species Pinus tabuliformis. The sequence goes on from CM062814.1 coordinate 671,798,510, forward strand.
TTGCATGATCCATAGCGACCTTGCCTTCTGTTTCCTTCAAGGTGGATACCATATTGCATGTTGCTACAAATGGTACATTTCCTATGCAAATAGGAGGTGGTAGCGCGAATGTTCCCATCATAGTGGGATCTTTCAACAGACCTACTCCAATATCTTGAATCGACCGGTCGCTGCCATGGATCATGGGAACGCTTCCTGTAACTTGTGAACCATTAGAGAGGAAGTTTTGTTGATCGACGACCGTAATCCCTCCTTCAAAGGGGAATGCGATCTTCCTAAAATAAGTCGACACAACAGCTTGCATGGCATAAATCCATGGTCTTCCCAGTAGGATGTTATAGTCAAGATTGCCATCGATGACTTCAACATCTATTTCTACTGTTTTGCCCCCTAGTTCAACTTTCAGGTTACTAAGGATACCGTAAGGGGTATATATCCTTCCGTCGAATGCTTTTAATGTTGTCGATGATTGCGACAATGTTGGAGATCCTAAAGTTTTCCAGCAACTCATCGACATAATACATGTTGATGCCCCCTCATCAATAATCGTTCTATGAACTGTTTTGTTGAGGGCTTTCACTTGGACGAGGAAAGCTAGTTGAGCTGGTAACTGAGGATCATACCCTTTGTGATCAAAGGACACTAGATTGGAATCTTTAGGGTCCACCCCACCAATTGCTGATAACAATGCCTGCCTTTGGGATGGGCAATGCTGTAGTACCTCAAGAGTCGACATAGCAGATGGCGATTGCGCCAAATCTTCCACTATGTTATAATGCTGTGCTGCTCTGGCACGAGGATTAAAGGTCGACTTGTGCACTACTCCCTTTGGCGGTTTTATCGTTAATTCATGCGTGATGGGGGGTACAACTTCTGCCGAGGTTGTTGTCGAACTGCTAGGTTGATCTTTACCTTTATCGTTCGACACCTGTGGATTCCCGTAATCTTTGTTTCTTGTCGAAATCAAAGCATCATTTTGCTGTTTTGAAACCGACAACATAAGCACTTGAGATGGGGAAGCGTTTCCACTATCAACCAGATTTTGACCTGGGTTAGGAAATGGATCACTTGACACGGTTGAGGTATGAGGACTCTTAAAGAACCTCTTTAGCTCAGCTTTGAATGGGCAATTCCTAGTGTTGTGATCTTTGTCATCGCATATTTGACATGGACTCGGTTTCCTATTCCCAGGAGGGTTCGAAGAATTTTTCTTAGGGGATGACTCACCTTGTTTATTCTTCTTCCCTTTGTTTTGTTTCTTCTTGCTTCCTGGTTGATTGGTTTCTTTGCCCTTATCTGTCGATATGGCATTTACTTCCGAAGCAAGAACTTCTTCATGCGCATTTTGGTTCGAATCCTTACGGGCCTTCTTTTGATGGGTCCTTTTCGGATTCGTGTTTGCCGTGCCAATCACGCCGTCGCCGGCATGGGAGTCACTATTTGATTTAGGAGGAGGAGGGATTGAAAACTCTGGTCTAGGGGCGTCTGGTATTTTGTCATAGAGCGTGCCGGACTGAGTATATACTAAGTCCAAATATTGTGCACGAGCAATAACCTTCTCTTCTGTTACGACTCCCCCCTTCGCCACATCTTCCGTTATGGCCGGAAGTAACGACTTTATAAACCACTCAGCTAAAAGCTGATCAGGAACGTATGTTTTAACCATTCTTCGTCGACGTCGCCACTCATGTATATGATCTGATATATGAGTTGCGGTTGTCTGTTTGAAGTTAGTCAATATTTCTGTTCCTGTTTCATACCTTATTGGTAATTGAAAGTGGGTCAAGAATGTCGTGGCAAGGGAGCCAAAATTGTCGAGCGAAGCTCTAGGAAATTCTATATACCATTTTGCCGCTGGACCTGTCAATGTCCTCTGAAAGAGGCGAAGCCTTATCGAATCGTCATTTAAAGTGTTCGACGAACACCATAGATGAAATGTCATCACATGATTCGACGGGTCTTCACCTGGATTTCCATTGAATTTAGGAATGTCGGATGGAAGTTTGTGTGGGATCACTGGCCACCATGGGGCGTAAGCAATTGGATCATTTGTTAACCGATGTAAATCAGGCAACTCTAAAGTCGCCACGAATGGTAACTGTTGATTCAAGTTAGGTGAAGCGTAACCAGGGTACGATGGAATCGCCTGAACAGTTGGTCTTTGCATACCAGCGTAATGGAGCTGATGTTGGTATGACTGATACGGTTGATGGACTTGACCACTATAAAGTGGTTGATTTTGACCATTTTGGATATATGGTTGTCCAGTATTCGCAAAGATTTGCTGTTCAGAACCTTGGTACACTTGCTGGAATTGTGGCTGTTGGTATTGCACTATCCATGGTTGCGATACCATGGGTTGTTGTGCTACACTAACCATTGGACCAAGATGTGGGGTACTTGTACCCGATTGTACTTGTGTTGCCCCACCAGTAGGCGATTGTGGTTGGGTCGCAGGGTCAAGGGGCTGTTGCATGAGAACCTGAGAAATCTGAGGTTGACATACAACAGGCATCGTTTGAACTTGCGACACGGTTACAATAGCCGGTGTAGTTGGGATGTTCGTCACAGGTACACACTGTTGCATAGAATATACAACTCTTGGTGGCTAGGATAGCATAGGTACCCAACTACTCGTTGCAATTCCACCATAACTTGAGTAAGGTTGAGAACTCCCGTATGGGTACCCTCCCGGAGGGGGTAATGAAAAGGCATACTGCCCCCCATACGGTGGTAATCCAGAACTCAAGGCAATTGATTGTCCTGGAGGACTGGATGGCCTAAATTGATTCCCAAAAGGGTCAATTTGATGAGTCTCACCATAAGAGTTACCAGACATTACTCCGGAACAGACAGGAACAGACCATACTGTCGATATAGTCCCTTGGTGGACTCCTTCTAGCGATTGAGAGCTAGTTGGGACAGATGGTATGCCGACGAACATTGTTGGATTTGCAGCAGGTAATTCTGCTGTCGCCGTGTCATTTGACACAGTCCTAGATGTCGACGGTTGTTCAGACATTTTGAGTCTATCCAATTGATTGCCTAGTGATTCTACAGGAACTTCCACTGGTGATGGACAAACTTCTGTTGTAGCAGGAAATAGAGTGACCTCTACTCCAAAATGAATTGGAGTGGATACTTGCGGTTCCTCTATAATTTCCTCTATCGCAATCAGACCAGGTGGAAGAGGAAGACCGTCAGGTCCGTAAAAGATTTCCGGTGCCGAAGAAGGGGTTGTATCAACAGCGACAGATGTTTGAGGAACAAAACTCTCTGGACCAGTTACAGATGGAACTGGTTCAGTTATACAAGTATTTTCCCCCAGACTAGGATCAGTATTACTGTCCTTCTGTGGCGGTTGAACTTCTTCTATAGAGGCAGGATTTCCGGAAATGTTTGGAGTAACCAGAATCTCAGATGTTGTTGGAACACTTGTTCTAACTTTTAAAGGAGATTTTGAACTGGTTCGACGAGCTCGCTTTGTCTGGATTGTTTTCGATTCCGGAGACAAAGACGGTTGACTCGCAAGCCTCCGAGAACGACGGATATTCAATTGACTTTCTTCCACGATTGCGGATTACTCGATCAACTAAAATATAAAGGGGAAAAATTTGTGTTTCCGATTTGAATGAATTTTATTAGACGCTTTTAAACATAACTTTGCTTTTTCATGTTTTAAGAGTCGAGAAAAAGCTAAAGATGACTCTAGTCTCCTTCGATGTATTAACGAGCCCGAAGTGACAAATGCTCGGTTGGACCTTTTCAGTTATAGAGTTTGAAAAGAGCCAAAAGAAACTGCTCTGGAGATCTAGGCAGAGGGTGTGCCAAACCTTTCGCGAAACCACAGAATACGTTTTACGGTACGGGTGGTCGATCTTCGTGAATGCTGTGTTCACTGCATCGCGATCAGTAGGGCGGCCGACACGGCTTCCTATGGATAAAGGATAATTGCCTATAGGGGTCTCCCAATATATACGCGACGGTACGTGGGAGCACAAGTCCGTATTAGTGCCACCGACTCTCAGGAGGAATCACCCACCTTCGTAGAGATCGATAGTCACTATGTTTAACGACGCCGGAACACGTCTCTACCTAGACCTCTAGATGTTTGCGTTATGTTTCAAATGCGTTGTTAGGTTCATTCAATATATTTTAAGTTGATCTTTTTAAAGTTTGCCTTTCAAGGTTCACCACGAGATGTATATGAACAATTCCTAAATGCAGCCTAAGATGAGAAGCAAGCTTTTTCAAATCTTTTTGACTGATGAAAATCTTAACTACTGAGGGAGAAGAAAGGCAAATCTTTTCACACAGTTCATACAGCACAAACTAATGCACTTTCTCCTAAATCATCATGCAAACTTTTTCAAATGCAAAATGCACAATGCATGTATTTTCTTTTCCCTTTCTTAATGTGGATGGATTACAAAAAGAAAGTGGTTATATAACTTTGATTTCGATTTAGAGCGAAAACAAACAAGTTTGTCCAAAATCAAAAGACACCTTAAGATTCACTTGCTTAATCACTGGAAATACATGAAATCAAACCATACTAACGAAAGTAAAATGGCTAATCAGCTATGGACAGCAGACAAGCTAACTCTTTAGACCAGCAAAATGCCTAACACAGGTTCAGGTCTAAGAGGCCAAAAGCAAGACTAGTTTACTTTGTTATGGGAAATTGTAAATGATGTAAGAAATACAAAAGAACAAGAACAATTTCGTTATATAACAGAGGCAGAATGATGGCAAGTAATAGTGGTTCCAAAACAGGTACAAGACTGACACCTAGCAGCAAAACTAAGTGAAAACAGGCAAGAGAAAGGAGGAAACCCCAAATGCACTAGGCAAATTTGGGCCAACGCAGGCTCTGCACAGCCAAACTGGCTCTCAGCGCAGGTAGCCCCTTCGGGACCTGCGTTGCAAAGCAGGTAGCCTGTGTACTACCTACTTTGGAAAACGAGAATTGCGTTTTCACAGTTTCCGGGTCATAATTTTCTAAAAAATGCACGGTTTTTGCTCAAATCAGAAGCAATCAGTCAAGCACACTCAAAGGGATGATTAAGAAGGTGCAAAGATATCACTAAGAGCTTACAAGGATCCTTGTAGATCAGCTTTTCAAATCATGAACTTGCTCAGAAATGAGCTAGAGTAGCTGCCCTCTACTTCGCTTTTGATATAGTCAAAAGCTTTTCGATTTGGTACTCTTTTGTTCAGGAAATGAATAGCAAGATACTACAAACACAATCAAACAGATACGATCCCCAGTGGAGTCGCCAGTTTGTTGTAGGGAAAAGTATCCGACTCGGATGACCCTATCCCACTCTAAGGGTGACAGTTCCTTAGCAACAACTGTAAAACAAACTACTTAAGGTTTACTTCTTTATGAAAGCAAAAGAGAATGGAGAAATGCACTAACCGTTGCCTTGCGCTTAATGTCGAATCCAAACTCTTCTCTTTGGCCGCTTGCTCCTAGCTCCTTGTTCTTTTGCTCTCCCAGCTACAATGAGATCCTGCAAAATAACACAGAAGGAAACTACAAGAGGCATGCAATCATAACTGGTTCATGGATTAGTGTAAACCAAACATGCAATCATCACAATGTATCATTGAAACAAGAGCACATAGAAGAACCTCAATAGCTTTTATTAATGAAGAAATAAAGGTTCTGAGAGTATTACAACCATTGAAGGCTCCAACCCAGCAACACCTCCCAGCAGAAAGAATTGCTCTTCTTCACCTCTCTCAAACAATCACCCAATAATTCTATAGTGAAACCAACAGCATATCATTACTTTGCACAAAATTCCAGCCTCCTGAGCTCATAGGAGAGAGCTCAATATATAGATGAATTGAGAAAGGATGAGTCAGCTTGCAACTGATGTGTAGCTGCCTTGTGTCCTCTCTCTCTTCAGTTAATCTTTAGTTGATCTTCAGTTCTTGAGTCCACTTGGTGAACCTTGCTTCCACTTGGAGAAACAAAGCCTCTGACTCATCACAAGGCGAAATCCCTGATCCAAGTGTCATTTTTGGAAGATTCCAGAGCAATGACTCAGTGTGCCACATGTCCAAACTCGCTCAACGCAGGTGGCCTTTGTTCTACCTGCTTTGCAACGCAGGTACACCATGGAGGAGTTGTGTTTCAGCGCAGAAGCCTAGTGGAGCACCTGCTTTGATTTCAGGATAGCTTGTTTTTGAGTGTTTTCAGGTGGAGAACTGATCTGAGAGCTGTTGGTTTGCTGACCTTGTTCCTCTAGGGGTAGGAACATCATGTTTAGGGAACTTTGGATCCCTTGGATTATTGACAATTCATGCTTGTTGCTGTAAGGCACAAAATTGTCTATAACAATAGGTACACATTGTTGCATAGAATACACAACTCTTGGCTGTTGGGGTAACATAGGTACCCAACCACTTGTCGTAACTCCAGTCAAACCTGAACACTGTTGAGAACTGCCATATGGGTATCCTCCCGGAGGGGGTAATGAAAGGGCATATTGCCCCCCATACGGTAGCAATCCGGAACTCAAGGGTATGGCTTGCCTTTGAGGACTGGATGGCCCAAATTGACCTCCATAGGGATCAATTTGTCTAGTTTCAACATAAGAATTACCGGGTATTATACCGGAAGAACAAATTGGAACAGACCACACTGTCGAAATAGTCCCTGGGTGGACTCTTTCTAGCTGTTGAGAGCTAGTTGGGACAGCTGGTATGCCGGCAAAAATCGTTGGAGTGGCGGCAGAGAGTTCTGCCGTCGCTGTGTCGTTCGACACAGTCCTAGATGTCGACGGATGCTCTGACATTTTAAGTCTATCCAATAAACTGCCTAGCGATTCTACAGGAACTTCCACTAGTGATGGACAAACTTCCGATGCAGAAGGAAAAAGAGTGACACCTACTCCAAAATGAGTTGGAGTATTTGCTTGCAGGTCCTCTACGATTTCCTCTATTGCAATCAAACCAGGTGGAAGAGGAAGACCGTTAGGTCCGTAAAAGATTTCTGGTGCCGAAGAAGGGGTTGTTTCGACAGCGACAGTTGTTTGAGGAACAATACTCTCTGGACCGGTTACAGAGGAAACTGGTTTAGTTATGCAAGTACTTGTTCTCAGACCAGGATCAGTGTTACTGTCCCTCTGTGGCTGTTGAACTTCTTCAATAGAGGCAGGGATTCCAGAAATACTTGGAGTAACCGGGATCTCAGATGTTGTTGGAACAGTTGTTCTAACTTTGATAGGAGATTTCGACCCGGTTAAGCGAGTTTGCTTTGTCCGTACTACTTTCGATTCCAGAGACAAAGACGGTTGACTCGCAAGCCTCCGCGAATGACGGGGTTTTAATTGAATTTCTTCCACGGTTGTGGATTACTCGATCAACTAAAATACAAAAGGGGAATTATATTTCCGAATTGAATGAATTTTATTAGACGCTTTTATACACAACTTGCTTTTTCAGTTTTAAAGAGTCGAGAAAAAGCTAAAGATGACTCTAGTCTCCTTCGATGTTTTAACGAGCCCGAAGTGACAAATGCTCGGATGGACTTTTTCAGTTATAGAGTTTGAAAAAGGCCAAAAGAAACTGCTCTGGAGATCTAGGCAGAGGGTGTGCCAAACCTTTCGCGAAACCATAGAATACGTTTTACGGTACGGGTGGTCGATCTTCGTGAATGCTGTGTTCACTGCATCGCGATCAGTAGAGCGGCCGACACGTCTTCCTAAGGATAAAGGCTTTGTTCCTATAGGGGTCTCCCAATATATACGCGACGGTACGTGGGAGCACAAGTCCGTATTGATACTTATCGCTTCACCGTGGAGGAATCACCCAACCACTCAACGCTAAGATATCACGTTTAACGACGCCGGAACATGTCTCTAGCTTAGACCTCTATGTGTTTGCGTTATGTTTCAAAGCATTGTTATGTAAATTCAATTCATTTTAAGTTGATCTTGTTTAGCAGTTTGCCTTTATGGATCACCACGAGATGTATAATACAACTTCCTAAATGCAGTCTAAGATGATAAGCAAGCTTTTCAATCTTTCAACTTTGAAAATCTTAACTACTGAGGGAAAAGAAAGACATCATCTTTTCACACAGATCATAGAGCACACACTAATGCACTTTTTCCTAAATCAACATACAAATTGTCAAAATGCACATGCACAATGCAGGTATTTCTTTTCTCTTTCTTAATGTTGATGTATTACAAAAAGAAAGCTGTTGTATAATTTTGAATTCAATTTCAAGTGAAAGCAAACAAGCTTTGTCCAAAATCAAAAGACACCTTAAGATTTACTTGTTTCAACACTAGAAATACATAAATTCAAACCATATGACGAAAGCAAAAGCTCAATCAGCTACGAACAACAAACAAACTAACTCTTAAGATCAATACGACACTTATCACAGGTCTAGATCTAAGAGGCCACAGCAAGACTAGTTCACTTTTCGTTATGGGAAACTGCAAATGATATAAGAAATACAAAGAACAAATACAGTTTCTTTATACAACCGAGGCGGAATAGTGGCAAGGAAAGATGGTTTCAGATAGGTACATTGACTGATAACAGGCTGCAAAAATAAGATGAAAAAAGGGCAATAAACAGCAGGGAACCCCAGTTGCACAAGGAAAAACTGGTTCAGCGCAGGTAGTACACTGTCAGTTTGACATTCAGCGCAGGTAGCCCCTTCGGGACCTGCGATGAAATGCAGACTGCCTTCACAGTACCTGCAATGAAGAGAGAAACTCTCGTTTCTCTTGGTTTCCGGGTCACAGATTGCTCAAAAATTCACAGTTTTTGGCCAAATCAAAAGCTATCAATCAAGTACACACTAAAGGGTAATTAGGAGGATGAAAAGCTATCACTAAGAGCTATTCAGAGTCCTTGTGGATCAGCTCTTCAAATCATAAACATGCCCAGAAACTGAGCTAGAGTAGCTGCCCTCTACTTTGCATTTGAAAGATCCAAATGCAGTTCGATTCGGTACTCCCTGTGTTTATGAAATGAATAGCAAAAACACAAACAACCAACAAGATACGATCCCCAGCGGAGTCGCCAATTTGTTGTTGGGAAAAGTATCCAATACGGAATGACCCTATCCCACTCTAAGGGTGATAGTACCTCAGCAACAATCGAAGCAAAGCTATCTAAGATTTCTTCTTTATGAAAGTAAAACAGGGGAGAAAGAGATCCACTAACCGATGTCTTTCGCTAATGGTTGATCCAATCTTCTCTCCTTACTGCTTGCTCCCAGCTCCTTGCTCTTTCACTGGCCCAGCTACACCAAGATCCTGCAAAATGGCAAGAGAGGGAAACTACAAGAAGCATACATTCATAATTGATTCAAGGATTAGAATAAATCAAATACACAAGTATGACAATACATCATTGAGACACATGCATATAGAAGAACCTCAAATGCTTTATTAATGGAAGAAGTAAAGTTCAGGAAGTGATACAACCATAAGAGGCCTAATCCAGCATCACCTTCCCAGCAGAAAGAAATATCCTCTTCACCTCCTTCAAAGCAAATCACCCAATAGCTCTAAACTCAAACCAACAACACTTCCTTACATTCACAAGATTCCAGCCTCCCTAGACCTCATGAGAGAGCTCTATATATAGGAGTTTTGGAGAAAGGATGAGTCAGCTTGAGAGCTGACTAGTGTCCTCTCTCACTTCAGTTATTCTTCAGTTCTTGAGTCCACTTGGAGGTTCTTGCTTCCACTTGGAGATCTAGACCCTCTTACTCATCACCAGTCGAATTCCTTGATCCAAGTGTCATTTTGGAAGCTTCCTGGGCGCTGACACCTTGAGGAATGACTGTGCCACTTGTCCAAGTACGCTCAGCGCAGGTGGCCTTCTTTGCAGTTGACATTCAGCGCAGGTACAGAGTGGAGCACTTGACATTCAGCGCAGATGCTCAGTGGAGGAGTTGACATGATCCAGAATTTGCTTGTTTTTGAGTGTTTTCAGGTGGAGAACTGTTATTCAGTGCTGTGGTTTGCTGACCTTGTTCCTCTAGGGGTAGGAACAACATGTTTAGGGACTTTGGATCCCTTAGATTATGGACATTTCATGCTTCATGCTGTAAGGCACAAAAATGTCTATAACATTGGTGGAGCAGGAGGCGATAGTTGCGGTTGAGCAGGTGGTGGAGGCAAAATAGTAGGAGGAGTGTTGTACTGGGGCCTCCACCCCTGATGAAGTGTATTCTACTGAGGCTATGGCTGAGCATAGGAGTGGAATGAATGAGTAGCTGGTTGAGCATGATATTGAGGTGGATATGACCAAGGAGGGGGTGTGGACTAGGAAAGATGAGCAGGGGGACCCCAAGAAGGCATGGAAGTGGCTTGATTGGGGTTGTAATATGCTTGGGATGTCCCTTGCATTCGCTGTTGGTAAGGTCTGGGTCCATGTGGCCTCCTTTGTTTCATGAAATAGAGTGGTTCAGTGGCTCCTTCAGCCCCCTAGTATACAGATTTAAGTCTGAGCAAGGAAGGGCACTTATTTGTAGGATGATCTTCTTCACAGATTGAACACACTTCTATAGAGTTCAATGGACACTCGTTCCCAATATGCCTTCTGGTGCACCTAGGGAAAAAATGGCCAAATCCCTTTCCGCTTCCTCTTGTTTCCTTTTGATATGCATGGTATCCATTTGCATGGCAAGAGTCTGCATCATCTCGCTCTTGAAATCATCCAGTAGATTTCCAAATTCTCCTTTAAGGGATGAACTGGATGAGGAGGTACTGACTATGGGTTGACTCCCCCTACCTCTCTTTATAGCTGCCCTAGAATGGTTTCTAAAAACAGTCTTTATGTCTTCATAAGGTAGTTGGTAGATGTCCCACCCCAGCCAGCAAATAGAGGGTGTCTAGAAGGTCTTCCAGGACTCCTCTGAGTAGGACCAAATTCAAAGATTCGGGGTCAAGTGTGCATCTAGCCCTTTTATAACTGAGCTAAAACCTCTCTTCATAATATTCCAAGGATTCATCGCTTCCCATGGTCATTCAGAAGATTTCTTCCTTGGTATGTTTTGACCTACAGTAGTCCCGGTATTTGTTATTAAAGGATTGTTGCATCTGAGCCCAAGTTGTGATGCTGTTGCCAGGTAACCCCATGAACCATCACAATGCTGCATCCTTGAGGGTAGAAGGAAAGAGTTTAAACTTCTGCTCATCTTCTGCATAGTCATAGGTTCGACAGATAACAACAAATTCAAACAAAAAGGTATCAAGATCTTTGGTAGTCAACCCATGGAAGTGAGGTGGGGCTGAAGGGCTTATGTTCTTCATTTTAGTGTCCCCATTAGTCTCTCAGATGGGAAATGTACCCTCTAATCTTTCTCCATTCCCCCTAACGTTTCTATTTTTATCCATTGTCTCTAGAGGGATGGTTTCTTCCTCTTCTTGCACTATAGGATCTTCGTATATCTCTAGTTGTTCACCTATAGGTTCTTCCGGATCACTGCCATCGAAGAAGAGAGAAGGGTGGCTTTGTGATGTGGTGGAGGTGTTGGGTAGGATTTTCCCTTAATTATCTCTGTTCCTACAAGGCATGAAAGGGAATCTCTTTTTGGGTGGTTTTTTCCTTTTTTCTGCTTGTACCTGCAAAACTGAAATTGATTGAACAAACAAATTGCAACTACTGAAATGAGCTTGCTGAAATGAAATGGCAGAATTGAAATGAAAGCAAGGAAATGCAGAAATGAAATGACCAATATACTTTTGCAGAATTGAAAGGAAAGCAGGGAAATGGCTAATCTACTTTTGCTGGAATGGAAATTGCCAAATTGAAATGAAAGCAGGGAAATGACTAATATACTTTTGCTGAAATGGAAATTGCAGAAATTGAAAAGAAAATGCAGAAACTGAAAGGAAGAACTACTCTACTTTTGCTGAAATAAACTACCTAGAAGAATTTTGCAGTAGAAAGTAGAAGAAGAAAAGCAGTAATCACAAAATACTCTGATGCTTCCCTAGAAACGGCGCCAAAAAGTGGTGAGCACCAGTATTGCAGCAATAATGCTACAACTCCTGGGGCTTCCTACTTTACTTTTATCAACCCAGTAGTTCATAACAAACTTGGAAGTGACGGTGCTATATGCACAAGTACTAGCTCTTACTGCAGGCTGTCACTTGGTCAGTTGGCGCAAGATCACTAGGAGCTCAAGCCAACTTCTATGAGTTTCCAAAAGAAGCTTTTAACTATGATGAAAGAAAGCTAACTCTACAGAGACTATTCCACTTGTATAAAAAGAAAGAAGACTGAAGTGTAACGCAAACCCTAGCAAGTCCTAAGTTTTCCAACTAACCCTACTTTTGCAGGAAAAGAGATGAAAACTGATGAGATGAGTGCCATTAACTACTGAAAAGGTAAATTGCATCCATTCAAGCTACTTCTGAAAGGAAATGAGAAGAAAACATCTTTTTTGTGTTTTTGAGTGTTTTTATATGAAATTATTATGCTTGTAATTTATTTGTTTGTGATTGTGGCAGAGGTTTGATGGCGATGGAGGGTGGATCTGGTTTTTGCAGGGGTGTAGGAAGGTGTGGAGGAGTCCTAAGAAGCCTTTGGCACCCTTCTGAAGACTTCCCTTGCAATCGGATTTCTAAAAATCACTTACAGGAAATTCTACAGGAGGCTATAGGGGATCTACAGGAGGATCTATAGGAGGATGCCGAGAGTTATTTTTGGAGGTTTTGAAGGTGGGGAAATGGTGGAAAAGGGTATTTGAAGACCAGAGGGGTGTGTTAAGGTGTCTGGAGCTTGTCAAGTAAGATCAATAAAGAAGGGGATGGTTGGATTTGTTCAAATGGCAAGAGGGAAGCTTATGGAAAAAATGCAGAAATTAGGGTAGATTGGTGAAATGTTGCAAATGACTTGGGAAATCTGTGAGAAGTGAGCTGATGTTGGCTGCTTCATGGGTGTATGGTGAGCGGAGATGTTCTGCAAGAGATCTGCACATCTACTTACAAAAATTGATCAAAGAAAGGACTAGCTATACCATGAAAACAAAAATATCTCTAAGTGACCTGATTTCTGACCTAGAAACATGAAGTGCTAAACAATACCCTATGAATAGAAAATCTTACAAAGAGATTTATTATAGAAACAAAAAATAATCTTGGCAAAATGAATATGAAGCAACCATTTAACTTGTCAAATCAAATCATCACACTAGAAATTGCATGGAAGAAGCAAAACTATGTTTTTGGAGGTAGCAATGGTGCCTTGACCTCAAATCATGGTCCCAGGAAGGGAGAAAGGAGATTAAGGTTTGTTGTTGGCATTTTTGAATCTTAGAGTATCATTGTATTAACCTACTTCAACAACTGAAACAAAAGCATCTATGCAAACCATCAAAAGCAATCTATTCTAAACAAGGTAAAATGAATCTATGTAACAGAAATTAACTCATGAACTGAAGAAAAAACATATAAGTACAAAGAAAGAGATGCTGGGAAGCTTGGGTTGGGCCCTAACCCAAGAGCTTCAGCCCTCTGAAATAAATTAGTGCTAGCTCAGAAAATATGTCATCTCCATTATCAAAATAAAAGTCACATTACATAAACTATTCACAAAGATAAGCTCGAAAATGAGCTGAACAAGAGCTGCACAAAAGTGCGAAAATTCTACTATTAACTGGCTAACCTACTGAGGCTCTAAGACACCTTATTTATACAAATTGAATATTTTAACAGCCCTCCTAAAATCAAGGAGCTCAGCTTCCCAAAACTACAGATAAACAACAGTCCTTCTTTACTTGCTCGGCTGCCCCTTGGATGCACTAATGTGGCTACTTGTGCTCTGAGTTTCTGATGGAGAATTTGAGGTAAGGGTTCATAAATGAAGGGGACACCCCCCTACAAATCCTCTTCCCTGTTTTCCTCAAATATTGGCTGCCAAATGCTCATAAATCCTTTGACTTTGTCCAAAATTGACCAAAAAATCTGCATAAAGCACACATTAGACTTCATGGCATAATGACTAACGCAATTCACTCTATTAGCATAAATATAATAAAAAACATGCAATAAACTAATGATAATGGTGGATTAAGCTAAGTTAGGAGGCCAAATGAGCCCATATAATTACCCATTTCTGGGGCTCATCACTGCTGCTGTTTCAGGAATATGATTTTGAAGTCATTGTGAAGCCAGGACGATTGAATGCAGGGCCAGGTCATCTGTTGCGCATTGAAACATGAGAGGAGCCTACTAATTTGGAGGAAGGAATGCCTAATGCATAACTATTTGCAGTACGTGTCACGAAAAATCACTTTGAAAATACCATACACTTCCTGACAACGAGAATGACTCTAGAGGGATATACTAGTCAACAAAAGAAGGATTTGGTGGTGCACGCGACAAACTTTTCTTTCATTGTAGGACATTTATATAAAATGGGCTCAGATGAAATACTGTGATGTTATGTGCTTGAGTTTGAATGAAACATCATCCTTGTTGAAGCTCATGGAGGAGTTGTGGGAGGACATTATGTAGGAAAAGCAACAACGTAGAAGATTTTACACGCTAGGCTATGGTGGCCAACGCTTCATAACGATTCCAAGGCTTATTGTAAGGCATGTGATGCATGTCAGAGGATGGGTAGGCCATCATGGAGGGATGAGCTACCTCTGAATCTGCAGCTGTCATTACAACCATTTTAGAAATGGGCGATTGATTTTGTAGGACCAATTCAGCCTCCAGGAAAGAAGACAGGTGCGCGGTACATCATCACCGTAGACCAGATGGGTGGAGGTGCAACCTATGAAGCACTGTATAGGGGAAACAACAAAAAATTTCCTCTTTGAGTATGTGCTGACAAGGTTTGAGTGCCCAAATATTTTGATGAGTTATCGTGGTACATGTTTCATTAATGAAACGATCAACGCATTGACAGAGGAATTCCAAGTTTATCATCAGAAGAGTATGCCATACCGCCCGCAGGCTAATGGGACGGTGGAAGCATTTAATAAGATATTGGAAAATGCGCTGACAAAGGTTTGCAATACATAAAGGAATTATTGGGATGTGCATGTACCTGCAGTGTTATGGGCTTACAGAAGGACTTGCAAAAAGCTGACTAGACAAGTGCCTTTTAGGATGGTTTATGGCATAGAAGTTGTGATACGGATGGAGTACATTGTACCTAGTCTGCGCATAACAGAATTCACAGGAATGGCAGATTGCAGAGCACTGGAAGAGAGGCTCGTGCAGCTGACAAAGCTAGAAGAGGATAGATTTTTGGCTGGAATCCATCAGCAAGTTCAAAAGGAGAGTGAAAAGGCATGGCACGATCAGCACATCAAACTGCGCACCTTCAAGGTAAACGATTTAGTGTTATTCTATGAAAGCAAGTTTGATAAATTTCCAGGAAAATTTCGGATGCATTGGTTGGGGCCCTATGTCATCAAGGAGATTACTGATGGTGGAGCAATTCAGTTGGTGAATTTGAATGGAGACCCATTTCCAGGGAAGGTAAATGGCAGCTGATTGAAGCCATACACTGGGGATCCATCCAAATGACTATATGGTGGAAGCACAATCTTAACACTCTAGGCAACTGAAAGGAGGCGCGAGACTATAAACTACACTACCTGGATTGTAGAGCTGCGTGATTGGGGGACTGTGTGGAAAGGAGGAACGTCACAGCATCAGCAGAAGCGCGAGGGGAGCTGCGCTATAGGAGGAGCAATTGCGTAGGGCAGCCAGAAAGTGACCGTTACGGTCATTGTCCATGATTCGATAGTGAAAAAACAGCTAAAAGGAGCGGGGGGTGGCATTTAAGGTAGAATTTAAATGCAAGATCTTTGGAAATATGCCGCTAATCTAACATTTATGAATGGATTTTGAGGGGAATGGTCGGATTTGAATTCGAATTTGCCTATAAATTACAGATGACCGCCCAACGAAAAACACTTTTCATTTTGAGAATTGAGGTGTCGAGCTATTAGTTGCACATGAACCTTGGGAGTTTTGAGGCTTTGGTGGCCGATCCAATGTTTGACAGGTTGCCTAAGGAAACCCAAGAGATCCTTACTAGCCTCATGTCGGCACTCATGGAAACCACAAGCGCTGGAGGATCGATGGCCCCTGAGGGAGTTGCCCCTGAGGTTGTAAGTGTGGAGGTTCTCGCAGACGTGCCAAAGTCACCAAGGTCTCCCACGTCGAGGCCTACATCAACAAAAGAGGGGCCTAAGACAAAGAAAGATAAGAAGAAAGTGACACAACCAGTGTGCAAGTCGCCAAGGAAGCACCAGAAGAAAGAGAAGCCCACCGCGCATGAGAGAGGCAAGGTGGTAGACCTAGAATCCGATGAGGGTGTAGAAGAAACTGGTATAGGCACAGAGGATATCGATATTGAGGGGGTAAACCCTATTTTCAAGTTACCAGAATACATCCCTCTGTGTTAAGGTAAGGTGAAGCTCCCGAAGGACCTAGATGAGGGAATTTTTTTACTTCACACACCATTGTTGCCATAGCAGATCACATTCAAAGGTCCGCGCTTGGTGCGCGTCCCACATTTGAAGTTAGAGGATTGGGACTTGGAAAATACTGAGCAGTTTCCCCACTTGGCGGTTGATACATTTATGACCCACATCTTTTATCAGGGAAAATTTTAAGAACCCCCCTAAATTTATAAATATAATAAATGGGCGAATCTCCATGGTATATAGGAAAAATGGAAGGTGATTTTATCAATAATATAATATGTATATATAATTTTCTGGCGAATCTCTCACCAGGCATGGTGAATATTTTACTCAATTATAAAATCTTGTAAGATCTTAGCGAGTCTTTCACTAAATAATAAAACTTTGTAAAGTCCTAGTGAATCTTAGCAGAGGCTACATGCTGGTTTAATTCCCCCATTTAAATAGGCTACATTCCAGGTGAATACCATGGGTCAATACCATGTGCCATTTTTATTTTTATTAATTCTAATATTAGGGTTAATAATGGTTTTTTGCATGGTATTAATAACAATCTAGTCCATGGTATTTGTCCATAGTATTTTGGCCATAGGTTTCACCTAAATATAACCCATTTTTTGAGTGTTAGTAAATATAAGGTGACTTATGGAGTAAATATTAAAAAATGTTTTATTTGTTTACCATACCTCTCGTTTATTTATATTTTTATTAATTTACCATACCTCTTTTACGAATATGGTATTTGGCCCATAGGATTCACTTAAATAAAATCTCTTTCTTGAGCCTTCATAAATAGAACGAGGGTTATGGACTAAATATAAAAAGAGGTTTTATTTATTTACGATACGTCTAGTTTATTTATATATTTATTTATTTACCATACCTTTTGAGTAAGTATAAAAAGACGTTTTATTTATTTACCATACCTCCACTTTACTTATATTTTTATTTGTTTACACCCTTACATGTATATAAGGTGACTTATGGAGTAAATATAAAAAATGTTTTATTTATTTACCATACCTCTCATTTATTTATGTTTTTATTAATTTACCATACCTCTTTTATAAATATGGTATTTAGCCGAATGGATTCACTTAAATAAAACCTATTCTTAAAAATGGGCGAATGGATTCACTTAAATAAAACCTATTCTTGAAAATGGGCGAATGGATTCACTTAAATAAAACCTATTCTTGAAAATGGGCGAATGGAAGGTTGTAAGTCCTAATTTCAAGGGCTAAATTTACCTTTTTTACCCTTTCCCTTAAAATAAGGTGGGCTATTTGAGGTGATTTGTAAAAATGTACTATGATACAAAATATTCGCCCACTAAAAATTTAAAACCCCTTAATTTCGCCAAAGGGCGAACATTCTCCCCTAAAATTATCCTTGTCTTTTATACATATTATGGTGTCACAACATTGGAGCCAAGGAGGTGGATTAGAGGGTTTGAAAAGGTAAGACTGTTGAACCTGCTATGGGTGTTACATTACAATTGCGCACCCATAACTTTGATAGTGATCAAACAATTGTTATGCTTGGTGCACGACGGGTGCTTGTGGTTAGGAGAATCGATAACAATCATCGATATACTGATCCATAGGATCACATTGCTACCGCACTCAGGGTTGAATCTAGCCAAGGAATTTGGTGGAAAGGTGGGTGAATGCGACCTCGCTGAGAGAATGAAGGACAAGTTTAAGCTTGTCAAGAAACCACGCAGCTACTCAATTTCTAGCATAACCGACCCCACATTATGGTAGCCACCCAGATCTTGACTGGGAAAATAATGAGGAAGTGTTGCGCAGGTGAAGTGTCGGCACGAGTTGTGTCATTAGCGGCTCACTGCACAGAGGGCGTACAATTCAATTGGGCGCACTACCTCTACAACGAGCTCCTCGCGAACTGCAGAGAAGCACAAGACCAAAGTAAGACCTTCCATTAAGCATGGCCTTTATTATCAATTATACTAGTCATGTGGGAATTACCAGAGGACAGTCAGTTTCCTCCGATCGCGTCATATCTGCTAGAAGTAGTGAAGTTCGCTTCACTCTGGGCCACAAAGGATGTCGAGAAGGTCAAGGACAATAAGACCTTTTGGGTGCTGATGGACGCAAGTATCCATGCCGTGATAAACCATAATTCATGGCTATCACCAACTGTCTTCAAGCAGTTGTCAAGATATTTGGAGGTCAAAGCGGACTTCCACTGTATCTCCATCTGGGCGCGGAAGGACCCTGAGCAGAAGTGGTATGATCTCCCATACCTTGTGATAGATGATGTAATCGCAATGGTCCTTGAGTGTTGGCCAGCAGAGTGGTGCACAACCTCCGATTTATCAGTTGGGTCCAGTAAGTCTGAAGGAAAGAAGAAGAAGGAAGTGGCCTAGTTGAAGATGCAACAATGGCTAAAAAGAGGAAAAAGGAGGCTAAGGAAAAAGCTCGAGTAGAGCTCGACCTGATCACAATGATAGAAGGTGACTTGGACAACATCAGAGAGAAAGTAAGGGATATGACCACGGAACTGCTGTAGAAGTTTGAGCAGCAACATAAGCAAGCCTTGGTTGCCATTCAGATGGGCCGTGTGAGCTGCAAATCTACTCAATAGAAGACCAGTATAGGGTGGGGTGACGTGGCGTCGATTAGTTTGGCGCCAGGAATATCTGAAGCAACAGAGATGGTTTGCTCCATGGATCCCTAGGTTGTCACGCTGTCGGATGGATTTTTGACTGTAGAAGCGGAAGCTGACAACGCTACTGTCAACACTCTCAAGAAGTTTGGGTTGAACTTGGCCACACTCCCAAGTGAAGCCCTTCACACCTTGCAAGCAGGTGTGATCGCAAAACTTCAGGCTCGAGAGCAGCGCACGATGAGTGTGATGAACAAGAAAAAGGTAAACAATGTGCAGATGTTCGTCGAAAATACTTTGACAATTGACACATGGAAGAGGGTGCAGCAGAAGAATGAGCACCCTGTGGCAGTAGTCGCTGAAGCATGTAGAACTGTTCCAGAGCTGCATATCCCAGAAGAAGTGTTGGTGGAGGCCAAAATTTGGAAGCTTGCTGCAGGTGTGCGCAAAGTGAAGAGAGAGTTGGCCAAGGTTCAGTTTAAGTTGAACCTTAAGATCACAGAGCTTGAGTTGAAGGCCCAGCCTTCAACTCCACCAAAGGTCAAAGAGAAGCGCTATGCAACTGTCAAGGATGCAGTTGCTACAGTAGATGTCGTGGTAACAGATTGCACCACACTCTTTGAGCAGTTGCTGGAGGTACTCACTAGTCTGCAGTAAGATCCCAACCTACATAGGTTAGAGACCGAGGTGAGGGAATTACAGCAGAGGTACGACGAGGTCAAAGCGACGACATGCACCATCACCATCACACAGAGGTTGGCCAAGTTGCGGGAACCAAAGGGACTGAAGGAATAGGTGGATGCAGCACAACGAAGAGAGGTGGTACTAAAGGCCAGATTGGGACCTTGGATGGATGAATCCTATGTGCTCACTACCACCATTGAGTGAAATTTGGCTAGCCTGCATGCAACAAAACAGAAAATCAAGGCAGATAGCGCATGACCAACAATGGAGTAGCTAGCGGAGCAGGTTAAGTAGGCAGCAACGTAGTGTACTACCGAAGTTGTAGTGGTGCAAGTGGAGTTGGGAGGTCTTCGCGACAAGATCCCCATGCTAGCAGAGTGACTCGAGGGTGAGTCACCCCATTTGTGTTGGTGGCCTGTTGGGAATGGGTCACCTAGACTCAATTTTGGGGTTAAAAGCCCAAGTTTTGGGGCAGAAAGCCAAAGTTTTTGTATAATAAGTGTAAAGTCTCCGCATTTTATGGTCATTGAGCACGAAGATGTAAAGTGTAATAAAGAAATTCCTCCCTTATTTTATGTAAGTCATGTTAGCTTTAAGAGATATACCCACGGTCCTCGTACCATGGGATTGTATAAAAAGGGAAGTCTTAGAAGAGTCTAAGGCAGTTCTTGGTATGTTTTGAGTCATTGAAAAATGTAATGGGTCCGTGAG
This sequence comes from Pinus tabuliformis, assembly GCA_031772625.1. Classification (NCBI taxonomy): domain Eukaryota; kingdom Viridiplantae; phylum Streptophyta; class Pinopsida; order Pinales; family Pinaceae; genus Pinus; species Pinus tabuliformis. The sequence goes on from CM062814.1 coordinate 671,818,980, forward strand.
AGCTAAGAGCGAAGAGTCTTAGCATAGGAAAGAGGCTCTGTAGCTGTGTGCTCAAGGAGAAAGTGGATGTTGCTCGACATAAGGAAACATTTTTGAATGCACACTTACAACCATGGATTGATGAGGTGTACATAATTACAGCCTCTATTGAAGCAAAGCTTGCACAGATGCAAGGAACACAGGAATAGGTTCAGGGAGGTAGTTCAACTACAGTGGTCTCTAAACAGCACGTCCAAGAAGTGCAGCAGGTAGTGCTCAGTGCGCTACTAATATTGCAGCGATCCAGGCAGAGTTAGGAGGTCTTCACACAAAGATCTTCGCACTGACAGAGTGACTCGAGGGTGAGTCATGATGTTTGTGTTGGGGGCCCATTGGGCACGGGATCCCCCAAGGGAGGTTTTAGGGCTTAGAGCCCAGATTTTGGTCAAAAGTTGTAACCCTGATGTAAAGACTCTGAATTTTGTGGGCGCGAAGTGCGTAGTTTGTAAAAAAGTCATAGGGTTGTTCGCCCTCAATTTTGTAATGTAATGTCAGTGATAGAGATCTACCCATGGTTCACGGACCATGGGATTGTATAAATAGAGCGAGACTCTAAGTAGTTAAAAAATCAGAAGATCATAGAATAACAATGATAAGGATGAAGAGTTGAGTCATATCTGAAGTGTAAAGTCTATTTTTGGGTCGTAGAGTAGGAGAAGGCTCTGTAGTTGAGTGCACAGAGGCCTAGTAGTCTGCAGCTGAGTGTGCGGGTCCCTACAGCTGAGTGCGTAGGGTGGGTCGAGTCTGTAATAGTTGGAAGTATTAATAAAGAGAAGTTTCATATCTATTATGTGTATTTATTTCTTGTTTATGCATTGAATATATTGGGTATAAATTGCACTTCTATTGTTTATATGATGCGCAAATATATATGATTGTATTGATTAAGTGAATACAAGATATAATATCTGTTTACGCGAAGTTGAAATACATCTGTAAGAAGATAAGTAAGATATGCGGTGTAATTTGGGGAATCAGCGCAAAAGCATCTCAGCCCCTGGTTAGGGCTATGCAAAAGGCAATTATAACAGGCCGCGAAGGTATTGAAGGTCAAGACAGTGGGTGAAGTGACCTACGCAAAGGTAGGCATAGTTGGACTAAATCGACACTTTAGATATCTCAAGGGTGCGAAAACTTGGTTCTAAAATCCCCCCATACTGCTTCGGGTGAGACTTCAATCTGCGCTCCTCTGGATGATGCCGAAAGGGCCAGTAGTGTAGGGATTTGTTTGGATAATTAACTCCGAACTTGGGTTAGGCCCCCATCAAGCCAACAACATCTCACGCCACCGACGGTATCATTGGAGCTATTTCACATCCTTCACCATACCCTCATCAGAGTTGTGGCTATCCGCAGGGGGCACCAGTTCCTCGAACACTTATGCCCCTCCTGCCATCAACGTGTGTTCAGGAAAAAGCACCTTTTATGCATTTACCCAACCACATCAGTAGATGTCAGGGCCAGCTAGTGCTCAACATGTTTACCAAACCGTTGCCCCTTCACCATCTTATACTGTGCACTGTTGAGCACTCCATCCCCTTAGGAATTAGTGTTGCAGCCTCGAGTGCATCCTCAGCCCCAGCAGCTGATGAGCCTCAATATTGCAACAAGAATGCTCCAACTCCCAAGGCGACTGACTTTAATTATTAACGCAGGGTTCGTACAAAATTAAGAGGTATCGACACTATATGTGCAGCATACAATGTGTCCTTCCTTTTCTGTCATGAGAGAAAATAAATGCTGCCTATTTGCAAGAATGAAAGACTGAATTTAAAAATGCTTGTAAAGTAACATGAAATAATCTATCTACTTATTAACACACTTTGCTTGCAAAAGAACCCTATTTTAACCCTATTTGTCACATGTGAAGCTTTAACTAATCTAAGCATGAAATATGAACTAGAGAGTACTAACGACTGTGTGCATGTGTAAATATAAAAGAACTCATTTTTAAAATATTTTTGCTTTATAAATGCAAATGCTAATCTTTCCTTGGTCTTTGGCAGGGGAGACAGGTGTGGAGGAACAGGGTTAAAATGGTCTTGATGGCATGGAGGTCAAGTAGAGGCCTAATCTCAACTTAAAGGATGATTTTTCTCAATTCGGGCTCAAAACAAGCCGCTATAGGATTTCCTACAGGATGTACTAGTTCTCCTACAGGATCCCCTATTTTACTACAAGATGTTACTGATTTACTATACGAAATTATAATTCATCGAATGACCAATAAAATCAAATCCTAATTGTATCGGACAAATTTTTTTATTGAATAGGATGTATTAGGTCCCCATTCCAAGTGGAATCACTCAAAAATACCTTTGTTAGCCCATGCTAAAAAAAGCAGAAAATTACTAGTCAAAAATCTAGAAATTCGAGAACTAGTGAGCTAGTAAATCTATAAAATTCCTAACCTAATCAAGTGCAAATCAAAAGAGGTAATTTTTTTTATGAACCATAATTTATTTTATCTAATGCAAGCAGAACCCACTCTATTGAAGCTCGTTATCATGCTCTAAAAAATAACAGACATTTATTGTTCTTTGCCACAAAGGAGTTCCATAAATCTAGATTCGGGAATAAGAAAGCTAATCCAAGTAGCTCAATGATTACTATGACCTTCCAAAGATTTTCCAAGGATGAAATGATGCATTTGATCCTACAAAAGAACTTACATCAAACATTTAAACCAATCTGACAACAAGAAATCATTAATACTAAATGTAGAAATGGAAAGAAATAAGAACAAGAGATGCATGTGGATAAGAAGTGAAAAGAAGAAAAGAAAATGATACAAAAGGGCTTTGAGGCTCCTGGGATGGCCAAGCCCAAGGAAACTAAGAGACCTATGGAGGATAACAAGATTTAGAAGCTAAACATGACACCAATCTTTATTATTTTCATCAATACAATTACATCCCTGTAAGAAAATACAATGGCGCTGCAGAAGTATGAGTTCTCTCCACAAGAACACTAATGAAAATCTCTCTCTAGAGGCGAATTCGACTTGGTACTTATACAAAATTATTAGGAATCATTCTCCATGAATGGAGGAAGCTTTCCCCACCAAAATTCTTTGATTAGTGGATCTGGTTTCCAATACTAGGAATCTGCATTAAATGACAGGGAACACATTCCTAGATTTTCTCAATCATTGGAGTTCCACAATCTGTTTCATAATTCCATAATACCTTGTTGATTTATTATTTAATATTTATCCTCCTACAGTAGGGAGAAAGTCCCTAAATTATCCCCTCCTCCAAATCTTCAGAATCTACCCAATATTCTCATAATATTCCACAAAATATTAGGCACAAATATGAAATTATTCATAAACCTTCTAATGAATATATTAAAGTTAAAAATACATTATCTAATGCAAAAAGAGAGGTTCAATGTGCTGAAGGATAGTTAGATGGGCCTTAATTTATGTTTAATTCAGAAGCATGAGCCTTAATTTATGTCTAATTTAGAGGCCCATCATACCCCCTGCTAAAAGTGTTGCTCATCCTCTAACCAACTTAGTGACCTCATTGTGCCTCATTCATGGCCCTAGTGACCTCTCTCTTGTGCATTAAGAATCTTGGCTGTAAGTTCTGCAAGGACAAGCCCAAAAACATATTTGTGCAAAGAAAAATCATTGTTTCTTGAGACCATTAACTTGCCTTCTTCTTTTCTTTTGTGGCCTAGATGATTGCCTAATGGCCTTGGAGTTTTCTGTTTTGATTAGGTCTCTCTTAGGCACTGCCTTTTTTTGGTTTTTAGCACAATTTGTTCCTTTATTCCTTCTTGTAGCAGCATTCTTCCTTCTTGTAGCAGTCATTCTTTCTTCCTTCAGAGTCTTCTAACTGTATGGGAGTGATGAGAAATGATGTAGGTTTGTGAAAATGGAGAGGATGCTCTGTTTGTTTTTTTCAAGAAATTTTCAGGGTGAGACAAAGTGTAGCATTTTTTCTTGAAATATGAAATGTGATGGATGAATGATGGATATATAATGAATATGAAGTGGATGGAGGGCTTGGAGTGTTGTGGTGACTTGGCCTTTGCAAAAATTTCTTCTTTTAACTACTGACCTCATTCCTTGAAATCATCACCCTTCATAATTTTACTTTTCAACATTGCATGAGAGAAGGAGTGAGCTGCAATTCACTAGTTGAAGGTGGCTGAGACTACTACCCCATATTTAGCTTATAAAACCTCATTTCTCATGCATTGACAATAAACTTCTAACTATAATATACTCAAGAGAAGAGGTCAAGAATATTGCATACATGTACCTGCCTGATGGTTGTTGGAGAGACATGCATGCTGCTGTTGAGTTGATGTTGTTGTGCTTCTCATGACTCGAGCACATCTTCTTGATTTCCTTTTTCTTTTTTGTTGATCTTATTTTGTTGATGGGTTGTCTTCTTGTTGATGTGCAGGTGATGGCTTCCTTTGTGGTTGCTGAGCTCTGGAGGAGTTTCATTTTTCCCGTAGTTATACTTCTCCTCTTTCAATCATGGTGCTGAGGGTTAGGCCTAGAGCTTGTTGTTACTTCCAAATAGGCTGTTGTAGCTTCCCTTTTTTTTGAATGTTTGTGTCCTTTCTCTGTTGGAGGGTAAATAGGTATTAGAAAGAGTGGAAGGTGTGGCCATAGAGTGACATGTCCATGATGGGTGTTGACTGAGATGTGGTGAAGTCAATGTCCTTTTTTCCTATCCCAAAACATACTTGCATCATAATTTTTCCATCAGACTGCCTTTCTTGTAGATTTTTAGAACTTCCTGTAGTACTATAGGAAACTCTTGTAGTAATTTAGGACAACCTTTTGTAGCATACTTGTTTTGTACATATCTCCCAAACAGTAGAATGGATTGAACTGAAACTTTCTAAGCATGTTTCCATCATCATTATGCACTTCCCCATAAAAAAAAAATTGGCCAATGGATGCACGGATCTCGAGAAAAACTAAAAATGGCTAAAGCTGATGGAGACCAATGTCTTGGAAACCGTGCACTGTAATTTTTTGAAATTGCTTGGACATGTTACCATCATCCATATGAATCTCCCCATGAAACAAATTTTTAAATGGATACCTGGTTTTCAAGACATGGAAAAAACAAATTTATGCTCTATTTATTTTTGTTTCCTATAGTAAAACAGAGCCTTCCTGTAGTAAAATAGATGAGGGTGATAGATTGGCATGGCCTTGGTCCTATTGGAGCATTTGAGGAAAGGAGGAGAAAGTCAAAGTTTGACTTCTTTTGACTACATTTGACCTATTTTGTTTTTTCTTTGGTGCCAACTTGTTTTTTTTCCTTGTAGATGTTGGAGAGCACCTACATTCATCAATGAGATACATGGAGAAAGGACATTTTTTATTTTTTATTTTTTTTCTCTTCTAGGCCTACTAGCTGCCTCAATGAGGTTTTCAACTAGTGGGTCTACTTACGTGCCTCAAATGAGGTTTTCACCTAGGATCTTTTATTTTTTCTCTTTTTTTCTTTTTTCCCAACCCATTGACTGCCTTCTGGAGGTTTTCAATAAATGAGCCAATCTGAGGTGCATCAAAGGAGGTTTTCACCTGAGATTTTTATTTTTTCTCTTATTTTTCATTTTTTTTCTACCCTACCCTACATGAAAAACAAAATCACTTTCAAGTATAATAATACTTCCAATGGAGCCATGTGCACATCAAGATGACAAAAAAATGATGTGTAGGCTTGAAATGTATGCTTTGACATGTACCTGGATTTCAGAGAACAAATGATTTGACTTTGAAAGGATCAAGCATAATTGAAGAAGAGAGTGATGCTCCATCTTGTTGATTTTCTGGAACCAAACCTCAATATAAATTTTATGTCCTTGGTTTTCTTGCTTATCTTGATCATTCTTCATGTCTTCTTCTACCATGACCTTCAAATCTTCCTCTTTTTGCTGATTTTTCTCTTGAATAAATGGAGGATTTAATGGTAACCATGAGGGAGCTCTCTCGATCTCTGATTTTGATGTATGCTCTTCATCAAATGTAGCCATGATTCTATGGTCTTCTCAGTTGAATTGATCCGGACTTAAACAGGAACGCAACAAATTACAGAGATAACCATAAACACAGATATGCAGTGGAAATAATACTTCATTTCATTAATGTAAAATACTGAAATATGCTTACAAACAGTAATGGAAATAAACTAGCTAGGGCGATGGTAGCTTATCTCTAAGAAGAGATGTGGTGGCTACATACCTCTGAACTATGTTACAATGAGGCTCGAAGGCCTATTTATTGTTGAGAAACAATGGAAAACCCTTAACATTCCAAAACCTAACCCTAGAAGATGAAACGCCAAATTGTGGGCCCCGTTTGGGTAAATTGGTACACCAACTTCCCGGGGTCGTAACTTTGGCATACGATCTCTGTTTGATGTGTACAATAGCTCGTTAGAAAGATCTATCCGAGCACTACCACTTTGGGAGGCAACATGGGTCCATGGACCCATGTTGCCCCAGATTTCCCAAAAAACTTTGTTTAGGGCCTCAAAACGGCTCCGAAAGTTCAGGACTCGAAAAACTGCTAAAAATTGTAAGTTGTGCTACAATTAAGGAAACTGAAAATGCTGAGAGAAACAATGGTGGGGGTCTAGGTGGACTTGGCAAGTGGCCACCAGTATCCACCTGGATCATTCCTCCCCCCTTAGGAAGCAATGGTCCCCATTGCTTTGAGTTCCTCCATGAGATGAAGAAACTTTTGCTAAACTTGTTTCCTGGTGAGCCACTTGCCCTGGTGAAGGAGTTGGCCTGCTTTAACAACTCGATACAGTTGGATATTCTGTTGGCAAGTGTTCTTTATCTGTGTGTCCATGATCCGATCATTTGCAGCTTGTTCCATGCAATCTGGATTTAATTCTATGGGTGTGAGCTGTTCGGCAATGTTAGATGTGTCTAGCAGTGGTGGAAAGTATGGCCGAAGGCAGTCCACATTGAACATTGGGTGAAGGCCAAGGAATGGGGGAATGTTGAGCTCAAATGCATTGTCTCCCATAGCCTTAGTAATGGTGTAAGGACCATATCGGAGTGGTCTCAGTTTCCGATAGGCTCCAGTAAGGCGTTCCTTTTGCAAATGCAACCAGACTTTGTCGCCCACCTGAAACTTGTGTGGCACCCGATGTTGATGATGTCGCTGCTTGTACTTGGAATTTGATTTCTCCAGAATTTCATGGACCTGTTGGCGAATATGTTGGACGTGCTCAACAAATCTAGTGGCCTTATCTGTTTCGGACTGGACATGAGCTGAATTTATGTGAGTAGCTGCAAGTGTCATGGCCACATCAATGGGGCAGAGTGGCTGGAATCCCAAACCCACCTGAAAATGGCTATGGCCAGTGGAGCTGTGAAGAGCTTGGTTGTAGTTGTGCTGAACATAGGGGAGGCTCTCGTCCCATGTGCGTGGATGCTTTGAGTTATACATGCGCAGAATGTGCACAATCATCCTATTGACAACATCTGTCTGACCATCAGTTTGAGGATGGAAGGCTGTGGACTTCGTGAGTTTGGTGTCCAGCATTGACCAGAGACTGGACCAAAATGTGCTGAGGAACCGACTGTTCCGATCTGAGATGATAGGCTATGGGATCCCAAAGTGCACCCACACTCATTCAAAGAAGAGTTTAGCAGTGGCTTCTGCTGTGATGTTCTCCTTACAGGCTTCCATAATGGCCATCTTCGAGAACCTGTTGACGACCACGAAAACACAATCATTTCCATCCTTAGTGGAAGGAAGGCCTGACATGTAATCCATGGAGATGGATTCCCAAGGTTGACCAGGGGTAGGCAATGAGGTATAGAGGCCGTGCTTCTTGATGGTTGGTTTGGCAATGGCACAGGCAGTACATGATCTGATGTACTTCCCAACATCCTGTCGAAGATTCGACCAATAGAAATAATTTTGCAGTACTGCCACTGTTTTCTCGACCCCGAAATGCCCAGCAGCCCAACTATAGTGTGCTTCCCAAATCATCTTGGCACACTCGCTTGAAGGAACACAAAGGTGACCCAGGTGGCATAACAGGGTATCCTGGAGGTGAAAATCTGGAACATGTCGACCCTCTAAGAGTGTCTGGTATGTGTGGCCGAATTCTAGGTCGCTTTTGTAGAGAAGTGGCCAATTAGAAGTCTCGTGCCCACAAGAGTTGAGCACGGTGGTTAGCGCCATGATCGGTGGTCGACTAAGGCAATCTGCAACATTATTGGTGCTGCCCTTCTTATACTTGATATTCAAGTGGAACTGTTGCAGGTATGTAGACCACTTCTGATGGCGATCATTCTGCAATTTCCCTTAGGTCTGTATGAACTACAGGGGTCGGTGGTCTGTGTGGATGATTGTTTCCTTCCCCAAAATGTAATGCTTCCATTGTCGGCAGACCTACACAATGGAATACATCTCTTTATCATAAGTGGGGTACTTCCGGACTGTGTCTGAAAGTGTTTCACTGTGATATGCCACTGTATGTCCATGTTGAGTAAGGACTGCCCCAATAGCATAGTCAGAGGCATCTGTCCCGACCTCAAATGGTTGTTGCAAATCTGGTAATGCAAGCACTGGTGCCGTGCAGAGGCGATCCTTCAACTCTATGAATGCCTTCTGTTGAGATTCATACCAAAAGAATTTTACTTTCGCCCCTCCCTTGGTGACTTGACTCAAGGACCAAGTAATATGAGCAAACCCCAACACGAACCTGTGGTAGAAGTTGGCAAGACCTAGAAAGCTGTGGAGCTCTTTTAGAGTGGCTGGAGATGGCCAATCCCGAATGACTTGAATCTTGGCTGGATCCACATGCACCCCCTGTTCATCAATGATGTATCCTAGATACTGAACCTGGGTCATGCCAAAAGTGCATTTCTCCAAATTGACACATAGCTTGTGTTGCCGCAGTGTTTGGAGAACCTGTTGGATGTGGTGGAGGTGCTCTTCCCAACTTTGACTGAAGATCAGAATGTCATCCAAGTATACTACTACAAATGAGTTGGTGAATGGCCGCAAGATGTCATCCATTAGCCTCATGAAGGTTGCAGGAGCATTCGTCAATCCGAAAGGCATAACCAACCATTCGAAAAGGCCCTCCTTGGATTTGAAGGTTGTCTTCCACACATCAGAGGGTTCAGTTAGTACCTGGTGATATCCTGACTTCAGATTGATCTTGCTGAAATATTTCACCCCCTTTAGTTAGTCCAGGAGGTCATCAATCCGCGGGATTGGGTACCTATTACGGACAGTGATCTTGTTTAATGCCCGATAGTCAATACAGAGTCTCCACGTCCCATCCTTCTTCTGTACCAACATGATCAGGCTCCCACAAGGCGATGAATTCGGACGGATGTGACCTTTCTGTAGGAGCTCCTGAATTTGCCTCTTGATTTCATCGTTCTCCAGAACGGAGCGCCGATAAATTGGTCCATTGGGTAGCGGCGCACCTGGGGTCAGATCGATGGAGTGCTTGACTTGACAGTGCAGAGGAACCCCTGCGGGGGAGGTGAAGATGTCCTCGTACTCCTCCACGACCTTGTCCATCTGTAGTTGTCATGCAGAGGGGCCCTGTCTATAGGCCGCGACCACCGTCTTCTTCTTTCCTTGAGGGCGTATCATCAGGAAAACAAATTTCCTGGTTTTTGAAATGAGCTTACTACATTGTTTTGTAGTAATCAAAGAGATGGCGGTAGGTGGTGCTACCTATGGTATCCTGTACAACTTATTTCCCAATGTAATAATAACAGCACGGGGCCTTGATTCATACACAGCATGTCGCTTCCACAAGTATGGCTGTCCTAATAATACATCAAAAACTTCAAGGGGAGCAATGTCACACAATACCTCATCCATGAAGGGCTTGATGTTGTATGGAAGGCGACACTGCTGGCTCACGCGATGATCTCATCCTTGGTGAAGCCACCCAATGGTGTACGATTATGGATGTGCTGTGGTCGGTAAGCCAAACCGCTTCACGACCCCTGCCGAAATGAGGTTCTTTTGGCTCCCGCTATCAACAATGAACTGTATCGGGGAGCCCTTTACCCACATCTGGGAGTGGAAGAGACGCTCCTCCTCCTCTGGATCTTCGGGTTCATTTTTCTGGATCTTGGCGGTAGCAACAGTGGCATTGGGATCTGCATCAATGATCTTCTTCCCTTTGTCATTCCCCTTATCGGGTTTTGACTCAGAGTCGGAACATGCATCTGATTCTGAAACCTTTAGCTCAGCCACCAGTGACTGCTTGGCCCGACACTCACTTGTGTTGTGAGTGGAGCTCTTATGGAACTCACACCATTTTCCCGTGTCCTTTTTCAGCTTCGCGACGCTGTTCTTTGCTTGCAGCTTCAACGGGTTGTCTTGGGCTGCCCCACCTTGGCTTTGTCCTTTGTTCTATGGTTTAGGGGCACCTTTCCCCTGCTTTGGATTCGCAGATCCAAAGTATCGCTTATTTTGTTTAAACTTCTGCTCGACCTTGACGGCATATCGGTATGCTGTGCCGAGCGAGGAGATGTTCATGAATTGTATTTCTTCCTGATTGTACTTGTGCAGGCAGCCACGGTATTTGAGTATCAAATGCTACTCCGAATCCTTGATACCGAACTTTGTGCGAAGGGTATGGAAAAGATTGGTGAACTCTGGCACATCTTGGTCCCTTCCTTGCTGCAGCGTGGTCCACTTTATGTATTCATCCTCATAGCTTCCGACAGGGTAGTACTGCTCCTTGATGGCCTCCTGGAATGAATTCCAAGTGGGTGCGGCTGAAAATAGTGAGCCAGTACTTTCATCCTTCTGCTCGCAGTAGGTTTCCCACCAGTCCTTGACGTGGGGGGTTGCTTTGAGAAGAGCGAAAACAATCTTTTCCCGACTCGAAAATTCATGAACAGAAAAATAACCCTCTAGCAGATTTAACCATTTACCTACGGCATCTGCATCTATTTGACCCTCGAATATGGGGATTTCAAAATTAACTTGTACTTTAAAGGGCGTGGCATTTCCAAAGTAACTGCTGGAAGCCGATGCGTTGCTTCTGGGTAGCCGCTGAAGGATCTGGGCAAAGCTATCCATCATCGCGTTCCGTTGTCACTCGAGGGCTTCTTCGAGCAAGATTTTGATAGGATCTCCTGCCCCCTCATCTTTCTTCTCATCCGCCATCGGAGGCCGTCGGGATTTGCGAGGCTGGTCTTGCAAAGGTTCGACCAGTTCAAGCCTTAACTCCTTATATCCCGACCTTGTTGGGGACATGCAAAGAAAAACAGAGAAAAAGCAGACCGCTACAGGTGGATATTGGTGGCCACCTGCCAAGTCCACTTGGACCCCCACCATTGTTTCTCTCAGCATTTTCAGTTTCCTTAATTGTAGCACAACTTACTATTTTTAGCAGTTTTTCGAGTCCTGAACTTCCGAAGCCATTTTGAGGCCCTAAACGACGTTTTTTTGGGAAATCTGGGGCAACATGGGTCCATGGATTGATGTTGCCTCCCAAAGTGGTAATGCTCGGATAGATCTTTCTAACGAGCTATTGTACGCGTCAAACGAAGATCGTATGCCAAAGTTACGACCCCGGGAAGTTGGTGTACCAATTTACCCAAACGGGGCCCACAGTTTGGCATTTCATCTTCTAGGGTTAGGTTTTGGAATGTTAAGGGTTTTCCATTGTTTCTCAACAATAAATAGGCCTTCGAGCCTCATTGTAACACAGTTCAAAGGCATGTAGCCACCACATCTCTTCTCAGAGATAAGCTACCATCGCCCTAGCTAGTTTATTTCCATTACTGTTTGTAAGCATATTTCAGTATTTTACATTAATGAAATGAAGTATTATTTCCACTGCATATCTGTGTTTATGGTTATCTCTGTAATTTGTTGCGTTCCTGTTTAAGTCCGGATCAGTGCTCTGATACCTTAGTTTATGTTTAATTCAGAGGCATGGGCCTTAATTTATGTCTAATTTAGAGGCCCATCAGCAGCCACCACCCCCTCAGAGTCAAGTGTTTGCACAAAAGAGTGCGACCAATCCCCCAAATTTGAAGAAAATTAATAAAGGAAAAGGTAACAAGGGTAAATAGGGTAACCAAGGTAATTAAGCTAATGAACCCTAGGGGAACCAGCCTAACACTAACAACCAACAACAGGGCGACCATCCCAAGCAGAACAAGGTTAGTCATATGAACAAGCCTTGTGCATGTTGGGGTGTACATGGCCATTATACTCATGAGTGTCCTCTCTTACCCCAGATGCACCAAATTTGGGAAGCCCAAGCAACTTATACAAGTCAAACGCCCATGCAATAATTGCCTCAGAATCCTACGCCATCTCAACCGATCATGCTCACAAATCCTTTCCCTTAGTAAGGATTTGTTGTTGCTCAACCTCATCAAGGTCAAGAAACCCACCTTCCCCAACCTTCTGGTCCTAGTGACTACCAGATCCTTGTGATGAATTCCCTCTGATATCAACCTGCAAACTCAGTCGTGTCAATATGACAAGACATCGACTTCATCCGCCATTGAGTCCAAAATAAAAGCATCTACTGAGCCTCATACGACACCAAATGGTCTGATACAGATCCCTCAACCTAAATTTGAGTCAATTCCTAATATCCCCAAGAGAACATTATGCCGTAACGCGACTTCTAATCTAGTTTCCCATACATATAGTATAGTAGATGACTTAGTGCAATCCCCTGCTTCCATGTCGATGCTAGAAGTGTTGTAGTGATGCCCATCTCAAAGGAAAGATATACTAACTTCTTTGGGCACAGTAGATGCTTCAGACGATCATTTGATTGTATTTCCTGTTGATACATCAAAACATCCTCCATTACCTCCATCCGTTGCTTTTCAGATACGAGTCAAAGTCCGTAATGCCATCATCTCCCGATGCATTATCGACGAAGGTGCATCCACCTGCGTGATGTCCGATGTTGTTTGGAAGCAACTAAAGTCACTTGAGATGTCCCCATCCACCATCAATTTGCGTGCTTAGGATGATCACTCCTCCCAGCCTCTCAGCATGTATCGTAATTCTCTAGTGACTCTTGCAGGCAAGACTGTTCATGTAGACATCGAGGTTATTGAAGCCCCTCTAGAAACATTCTCTTGGGTCGTAGTTACACTTATGCAATGTCAGTCGGATGGAAAATTTTATGGGCTAATGTTTTCCTAGTGGGCTAATTTTCCATGACTTTTCCACAAAAAAAGATTTGCCACTTTCCAATTTTGATAAAAGACGATTCGCCCAAATTTTAGAATATAAAATTATTTTACCTTAAAATCGCCAACATTATATAGAGACTATATATAAAATAATTATAAATTTGAATAATTTTACAAATATATCAATAAACATTTTATAGTTTGCATATTAGGGATTAGTGAGATTCACCAATGTTTTTAAACTTCAAGAAAAAATTCCATCCTTAAAATTTTCTTTGGGACTCAGCTGTTGCATCTACAGTTTTCCATAAGATGTGCTTCCCCCATGAAGGGAAGAGCGTCACCATCGATCAGTTGACATACTACGAGCCAGTAGCCTTGAACTCCCTCAAGTCCATTATCTCATCGATGTCTGACAAGTAGTCTTCTACCCCTCTCACACGTGTTTCACTCGGAGTCTACAAAGAATCCTCATTATTAGGTGTTTTCCTTGATCCTCCCCCTCCTATCTCTGAGCCTAGCTCCTTGAGTGTTTGCATGTTATAGGCATCATGGGCTACTCAAAAGTAGTTTGGTACATCTGATCCGCAACCAGCTCTTTAGCACCCTGCAATTACCATCTCAGCCAAGCCATCTGGATCCAGCCCCCCAGGACCTCATCCTTTTATGGGTGCCTCCCCCTTGTTCCCACCAGGAACTATTCCTTTGGGTTTCAACCATCCAGGAGTTCTTCCATCACGATAGTACCCTACAGGATAGATACCTTTCTTGTTTCCTCCTCCGTGAATATTTTTTGTCCCTGTCATGGCTTCGTTGGTCCTTCCTAATATGACTTTAGGGATCCCAGTGTGGTACATTGATCCCCCTATGAACACTCTGCGTGTTCAACTAAGACCATATCATTCTTTGACCTTGTTTCAAACAGTCCCTATGACCCTTGTCAATGTTCCAGTTCCACCACCACCTCAACAGGAACCCACTCCTATTGCGAAAGCATCTGGATAGGGAGTAAAAGCCAAGAAGAAGGAACCTAAGGACAAGGCTCCCCAAGCACCTCTAGCTCCCAAAGCTCCAAAGCCGACACCTCCATGCACTTTGTGTGAGGTTGTTGGGCATGCCACCAATAACTATCCTGAACTTCCTTATCTCAAACCTTTGGTTCATGAAATGTTCCCTAAGTCAAATATCCCTGAGGTCCAAGTTACCTTACTGAGACCAGCCAAGAAACTGAAAACGTTGTGCACAAATCACCCTTGTGCCTTGTGCGATCGTTATGGTCACTATTCCCAATGTTTCCCTCATCTCGACAAATTTTTTGATTGCCTCCAAGCGCTTTGTGAGTACGGGGCCACTCGTAGTGGATCACCTACTCCTCTCTACCTGTGGATTCTAGTACCACTAGTATACTAGGACAGGGGGACTCTAGCCCCACCATCGTGATCCCTCCCCCTGATGTCGAGATGAAGGACTCCACGGTCCATATCCTTTACCCGTTGTCATCCTTGAGATCCTCGAAGGAAAACCTCTGTGAGGTTCCCATGCACGCTTCCGTCGAACCTCCCTCGTTGGAAACCTGGGTCTCAACATCGATAGATATTTCATCCTCTAGCTCGTCATATAACATTTTAGATGATGCGTATGTGAACCTTCTTTTTCAGGATGATGCGCCAAGTACTGCTACCGCATCATGTAATCAGTCTTCCTTCCATTCGCCCATCTTCCATTCTGATGAGGATATCATGGAAGCTATGTCTATCCCTTGTGAAGCAGGTAAGTTCCCTCTGCGGATAGAGGCAACCCCTCTAGCCCTAGAGTGGGTCTAGTCATAGCAAGAACAATATCAAAGAAAATTCCCTTAGATAGTTAATGTCATGAAGGCCTACCTTCAAATCCTCGTTTGATGAAGTTCTCGTTGTGTTGCTCCAGCTCTCGTTCTAATCACTTTTGTACCTGAAACAACATACAGAGAACAACAACAAACATAATAGAATACAACAAAAATGATCTACTTAAAGGGTCAAGGAACTTCAAGCTATCAATATGCAATTTGACATAAGATATAGGAAATAAATCGTTGATTTGTATTAATATGAACTGAAGTAAAACTTACAACCATGCCTTGACGTTGTAGGTCTCCTTGAAGGGTCTTGTTAGCATGTATCCACAAGCATTCACTCATGAATTATCTCCAAAGAGGATGACTAACTCTCTCTCCTACCCAAAAGGAAAAATTATGATGCTAGAACACTCATACAATCAAGACAAATCCACACAAAACTATCCCAAACTAAGTTACATTAGAAGCTACTTCCAAACTCTACTCAAACTCTCTCACTCTAGCAGATCTCAGCTATGAAGGAGGTATTTATAGGAGGAGAAGCCTCCATAAAATATGGGAGAAAGAGCTTATCCCTTTGGGAGGTTGCACAAAGGGTGGAACAACCATCCCAAAAGAGAGAGCCGAGCTCATCTAATCCAAAAACCAACCCTAGGACCGCCACTCAAAAGCTTCGAAATTTTTTTAAAAACAAACTCACCAAAAGTAACTCATTGCGAGTGAAACACAGGGACAGGGCGACGACGTCACTAGGCTTAGTTCAATCTTGGCCATCTTCATGGGTGGAATAATAGATGACCCACAATGACCCAAAAAAGAGGTTAAAAATGGTCTACTCCAAGAGTAATGAACTGAGGTATTCTTCCTAATATGACAAGGAAGACACTGACACATATTTTGCAACATCACACAAAGCAGATGTCAATAACATGGACCAACAGTGTTTGGGATCAGGGAATGCGGAGTCAGTGACAAAATACTGTGTAAAAGATTCCCCCTAAAGCATGAAGGCTAAGAGAGCGGGAGGGGTGAAATTCTTTACGAATCCATAACTGAAACAAGACACCATCGTGGAGAACCTGCAAATGCAAGTACAATTGATATCTCTGATACATAAGTACATAGTGAAAGGAAATACGTGTGCATAAGGCATGGGAGCAACCATCCAAAATATAAAAACAAATGATCTGTGGTATGGACGTAGCCATCCAATCAAAAGGACCATATAAAATACTCAGGTATGGTCGTAGCCATCCAATCAAAAGAGTCATGTATACAATCATGAACCAATCCGCATAACCTGGACTTGTGTAATCTGAGCCCAAGGTCTTGAATCCCAACCCAATCAAGGTACAAATTCTAATATGTGAATAGATGTGCTGAAGTCGAGCATACTAGAAAATTGATTGATTACCGGTCAATGATGTAAATCGTTAACAAGCACGAGAGAGACCACCAGTAATGTTAATGGTTCTCAAGGTATCACTAGTACAATCCACAAAGTGTGAAGAATGATCTGAAGTTGAACACCCATGAAATCACCCGATCGAAGGCCAATAATGAAAGCCTGTCATCAAATGCAAATAACTTGCCATTAAGGCATGTAAGCTCCAAGGTACCAAAAAGGAGTCTCTAGATCAACTTCTCAGATAATGGGCTGAAGTCGACAGGAAGTGATTGGTCGAAGGAGGGCCATAATGTTTCCCACATCATCGACATGAGACAAAGGAGCAAGATGAATGTGGATGAGACAGAGAATCTGAGGAAGGTGTGTAAGGATACAAAATGCAGAAGGATTAAGCTCTTGAACATATCAGTGACATGACTCGGAGTTTAGCAACATTTTGGTACCAAGGGATCAAAGGCCATGATGATGCAGCAAGGATCACATGGAATGAGGAAAAATGGATAACCCAAAACATGAAAGGCCAATGATAAAGTGAGGATATCCCGATGTTCAAGAGTGACAAGCTGGCGTAATAATTAATACAACCGATAGAATACTTCCAAATTTTCCCCCACCATTTCTGGTGAGTACCCCAATTATTTTTGAAACGCAAGCTTGAAGAGGATAACATATGCTTGTAATATAAGTTTGTCCTTTGGAAAAATCGACCTAGTAAATTTTAAGAAGCCCTAGGAAAGAGAAGCTCGGTGTCATCATGATGACAAGTCTGATGTTGTTTAAAAGTTTAACGAGTCCGACAAAGGTGTAACTCGGTATTTCATGTTTAGGGAATTTGAAAAAGACATGTAAAAGAAACTCCACATGGTTCCTTTTCGTACATTTGTGTCTCTCGAGCCCGAAAAGGTAGAAAATAATACTTGAGAGAATCGCTTGACCATTTTAGCTAAGGAGTATGTTTTTCGTAAATAGTGCCTCCCAACCCGAAAAATGGGTAAACTTATACTGGGCACACGATGTTTCACATCCATTAACGAGTTCAAAACGACAAGGGCTCGGTCATATTTTTGCTTTTAAAGGGTCGGAAAAGAGCTGAAAGTGGACCCCCCATTTTTATTCTCTTTAACAAGTCAAAAAGGGAAAAAAATACTTGGCAATCTTTTCATATTTTACGAGTCATAAAAGAGCTTAAAGGTGACTCGTCCTGGAGGAACGAATGGTGTAAAGGGTAGCAACTGGTTCCTGTAATGGTAGAACTGTTCAAAACATGTAATGGTCAAGAGGTTGGATAACAAAACCACTCATCACTGCGGTCCCTCGGGAAAGGAAAAACAACCAAGTGAAAGCATATGATCGGCCAAAGATATGGTGGCGATGGAATGAAACAAGCAAGGCTCATCTAGCATAAATTAGCTGATAAAAATGGCAATCATGAGGGTTAAAAGTGGGTATGGGTTCATTTTTACACAAGCTTGAACCACAGAGAACTCTTCTTGGATTCAGTTTCATGTTTACAAAAGCTTGAAACGAAAAACTATGCTTGGATTCAATTTCATTTTTACACAAGCTTGAAATGAAGAACTATGCTTGAGATTGGTTTACATGCCCCCAACATGATGAAAGGAGAGTCTCCTGTAACCAGATGGAAGTCGTTGTGGTGAAGTAGGATGGTTATCCAACACCTTTTTGGCTTCCTCCAGATAGGGACAAAGGTGAATGGGGTGATTCCCTTCACATAACCTACAGGGAAACTTAACTTTACCACTAGGTGCATGTCCCCCAAGCTTCATTACATTCACTGAAGTAGATGACTCGTGGCTATCAGGTCGATGGAATGAAGGTTCATTGATGAGATCAAGTGAAAGAATCGACTGGGATTTTATGAGAGCTAATCAAAGACTCAAATTGGAACTTTGCTATAGGGGACCTTGTTTCATTTTTTAATGAGCTTGACACAAGACAAGGAACTCTGCTCAGATTCCTTGTTTCATTTTTTAACGAGCTTGACACAAGACAAGAAACTATGCTCATAGCCTTGGTTTCATTTTTTAATGAGGTTGACACAAGAAAATAACTGTCCTCATCTCCCCTTGTTTCATTTTTCAATGAGGGTGACACAAGACAAGGAACTCTCCTCATGACTCCTTGTTTCATTTTTTAATGAGATTGACACAAGACCAGGAACTCTCCTCATCTCTTGTTTCATTTTTTAATGAGGTTGACACAAGACCAAGAACTATCCTCATAACATCTATTCATGGACCATACGAGAACATGGCTCCCAAGAGATCCTCACTAGATGGAAGAACCATGCTCTGGGAGGAATACATGTCATTTCGTACCATAGATAGATCAGGTTCCAATTCTCCCAGTACATAATGTACAATCCCATCTGTGTAATCATTAGCAGATGTGGAGACGAAATGGGTAGCCACATAATTGACCTATGGTGGGGAAGGTACTACTTGCAAACAAGAGCCGATAGGGGACAATGGTTGCAAAGGAGACGCCTGGTGACCAATGAATGATAGTTGATCAATAGTCACAATTCTTCCTTCGTGCAGAAAACAAACCACACGGAAAAGTGAAGAAACAAGAGCTCCCATGACATACACATAGTCGCATCCAAGGAGGAGATTGAAATCTAATGGACCTTGGACTACCATCACGTCTATATAGATGATCTTTCCTCCCAAAGTAATAGGGAACTTCGGAATGATCCCTAAGGGTTGACCGGTTCCTCTGTTGAAAGCCAACAGATTCTGAGTGACAAGCACAAGCTGTGGGGAGCCCAAAGCTTGCCAAGTAGTAGAAGACATGATGCTAACAGATGCACCTTCATCTAATATAGTGCCAGGTACTACCATATTATAGGCTTGTACTGTGATCTGGAAAGACACATAAGATGGGAGGCGGAAAGCAGTCAATGGACCCCAATCGAAAGAGATGACAGAACTACTTGGTGGGGGTATCATATGATTTCCCCCATGTTCTACAGGAATAGAAGAAGGACTCTCCTGAACAACTAGGATGGGAGGGTCACTCTTCGATTCATGAGAATCTGAGGAGACAAGAAGAACATGAGCAGTAAGATCACTACGCTCTTCCGGAACAGAGTGAGCAACTGGTGGCAGAGCCAAGTCAACACTCTTTTCGGCCAATGGTTTTTCAGGGACAGACATAAAAGAGTCTCGCTCAGGAAGAGCAAGATGAACAAGATATGAACCCAAGTCAACCTCTTTACCTACCGGGAGAGGGTTAGAAGAAAGCCTTTGATAACCAACAGGGATTTGGGGTTGAGGAGTTGTAAGGATTTCCAAAACTTTGGAAGCTTTATCCATAAGAGGACAAAGGTAAAGAAGATGCTATCCTTCACATAGCCTATAGGGGAATCTAATATTCCATTTCTTCTTACCATCGCTAGCCAAGAGTGTAGCATTGACATGATCTCCAGAGGTCGATGGGGATGGTCGATCCAGATTTTGAGACCATACCTCCAAGACTCTGGGAATGCCAAGACAGTCTCGGAGGAGATGGTCACCTTTACACAGCTTGCAAGGGAATTTTACCTTCTACGAAGGATCAAAAGGTTTGTCGACGGGGGGCATTTGGAGTAATAGCTACATAGTTGGCCTCTAGCTTATTTTACTTCTTCTTATTCGTAGCCTCCTGATTACTAGATTTGAAACTTTCACCAGGAGAAGTAGAAGAGGAAGGTGAATAAATAGGGGAAGAAGGTGAGGGGTCAACCTTAGAATCATCATGATGTGATTTGAATGAAGGATACGGTGGGGCAGGAGTTGGGACATTCAGGATCACTGAGGTCGAAAATAACCAGACAGGTAAACCAATGGTTAACATAGGGAGGGACAACGTTGCCATATAAGGAGCACCAGCGTTTCCAAAAGAAGGAAAAGGACCAGGATTCCCTTCCGAGGGGAACCCTTGACGAGTGGACTCCAAAATTTTTTCCATTGGAATTGACCCTAAAGAATTGCTAAGGAAGATAACTTTTACCAGGAATATTTCATGGGAAGTTAATTTTAGAACACTGAAACAAAACTTTGCCTTTTCATGTTTTAAGAGTTGAGAAAAGGACGAAACGTGACTCTATCACTTCTGATTGGAAACGAGCTCGAAAGGACAAGTGCTCGAATGATATTTTAAGTTTAATGAGTCAAAAAGATCAAATGACTGCTTTGGAACTCTAGGCAAAAGGTTTACTAGACAAATCATAAAACTACATATACACCTTGGTATTAAAATGAAAGAGAAATGACCAAGGACTTCCCGTATGGCAGCTAATCTTCCCAAATGTTGTTTTTGGTGTGTTACGATTCGTAAGACGGCAGAATCGGCTTCCTATGGATAACAGGATTGCAACCTAGTGGGGTCTCCCATCATATACACGATGGTACAGGGAGCACAAGTTTGCACTAGCACTTACCAAATCACAAAAGGAGGAATCACCCAACCTTCGTGAAAACAACAACCACTAGGTTTAAAGATGTTGAAACATGTCTCTAGCCTAGACCTCTAGATATATGAGCGTTAAGTTCCAATGCATTTTTAGATTAATTCGATAAATTTTAGCAGTTTATCTTGAATTAAATCTCAGTTTCAAGGCCCTACCGAATGTATCTTCAAAAACTCCTAGAATGCAACTAAATGAGTAAAGAAACCATTTCTTTTCAATGAACAACTAACTAAAGAAAAGTGAGAGGTTCATTTCAAAGCAATCAAAGCAACAAGCAAGCAAATGAAAGAATGGTACTTTTCGTTATTTTGCAAGCAAACCAATCAAGAGGAAAGAGAAATGCTTCTATCTTTCACTAACTTGCAAGCAATCTAATTAAGAAAATGAAAAATACATCCTTTGCTTTTCAACTTCTAAATGTCAAGAATTTACTAATGCAAAAGATTGTTCTCATTTCCTAATGCAAAATGAATGCGATATTTTGTTTTTTCGAATAGATGACAAGCAACCAAATGCAAAACTTGAAACAATGCTAGTTTTAAGTCCTTGTTGGAGAGGTAAATCCCCTCTACGGATAGAGGTGATCCCTACTAGCCCAGCAAGGGTCTAGCAACAATCAAACAATGCTGCTATGCATGTTCCTAATTACAATTAAACAAGAGGTAAAGAGCACCTACTTGGATTCCAGCGCTGTTGTTTGACGAAGAGATGTTGCCTTCGCTCCTTCGCTTTGGCTGGTCACAATCCTCCGCGATCCCCGCGAATGGATACCTGCACACACGAAGAGGAAACAAACACAAGCGTGAAATCTAGTAAAAGCAACCATACATCGGTCAGAAAAGATGTAATTCACATTTAATCATTGCAAGTACAAATGAGAATGGAACAATAATAGCAGTCATCTATTATTAATCAGAATAGAGAAGAGTACAACCAAATGTTCTGACGTCGGTAACCTTCTCAGGAGGGGCCAGTCAGCATGTATCTCAAGCATTCACCTTTGAGGATGATTCTCCCAAGACAAACAACTCTCTCTCTCACACAAGCAACACAAAACAACCTTCCCTAAGCAATCAATCACTTCCACACCTAACACACCAAATACCTATAGTAGCAGCAATCTGAGCACTATAAGCTCTATACAATCCAAGCTATGTCTAACTATCCAAAAACTAGCTGCTCATGGTAATGGTGGAAGTATATGTAGGAGAAGGAGCCTCCTAAAAGGGTGGAAGGATGAGCTTATCTTTGAGGGAAACGGTTGCAAAGGGTCGAACAGTCATGCCATAGAAGGGAGTCGACATTCACAAAGCTAACAACCAAGCCTGGAGTTATCTGGAAGGCTGGTTGTTTGAACAAATTCGCCCAAACTGGATCAGCGCGGATTATGAGGATACTTCTGCGCTGTCGGCGCATCTCAATAACTGGGACAGTCATGTTAGCGCGGAAGCACACGGGGAAGGCGCGCTGTAGGCCATCGCGGAAAAGTGATGTTCTTCCGCGCTGGCAGCGCACAGCATACACTACAAGGCGCCTGTCATCGCGGTTATTTTAGGGACAGACGCGCTGATGAACAAAACTTTGGAAAAATAGGTTTTTAACCAGTTCAGGGAGCAAGAACTTAGTGATTGTGGAATCTGGGCACAGCAGGGTGACTGACAGGAAGGCAGTGAGAAATTACTGTGTAACAGTCCTTTTCAAATTAAATCATTCAATAAGTAAAGAGAAACATTCCACTCATAAACTAATCAAAGACTTAAAACAAAGAATATGTTTCTTTTTGAAAAAACTTGAAAGCTTTCTAACTGACTGGGAAGCAATGTGATCTATGCCAAAGTGATGGAAGGAAACCAAACGAGCAAGACTTGAAAGTTTTGATAACCAAACGTCACATACCAATTAGGAAGATGAAAGAACAGTCAATAAGGAAAAGCTCGCTTCAAACACAGCTCAAAGGTCCAAATGAGCAAGCAACCCAAGAAAGAGCTAATGCTTCAAGAAACCCTAAGGTGAATAGGTCACACAGTTCAAAAGGATAAATCTCAAGGGAATGAAACCAAGATTCAAATATTCCAGCAAACAAAAATTTGACACACAATAAATAGGCAAAAGACAAGCTCAGAAGGATAGGACACACTGGCCAATCAACAAATAGAACTTCAAAATAAAAACCTACAGGAATATTCACGAGTGTCAAACTGACAACCCGCGCTGACAATGAACAGTCACACGCCCTTAACTAGGAACTTGAGACATCATCGCAAAAGTACACCAGGAAACAGTGTTGAGCGTAACTCAAAGCCCGTCGTGACTATGAGGCGATTTAATCGCGCCAAACAGTAGAAAGAACAACTAATTAAATAGAGCAGACACAACTATTGTCACGGCTGTCATAAAATAAAAGGCGACGACCCCAAATCAAAGGAAAAATTTAAAAATTTAGCTGAGGAATGGCCAGACCTATCACTTATGCTAGAGGGAAGACTACCAGGAGTAATCAAACAACCCATAATATGGAGAATTCTACCCAGAAAGTAAAGGAGACAATAAACAAGCAAAGAAAAATCAAATCAAGAGACAAAAGACACAGATCCCTGGTATGGTCACCAACTTGTGAAGCAGGTAAGTTCCCTCTGTAGACAGAGGCAACCCTTGTTACACTAAAAAATGTCACCATGACTGTTTGTAGTTAGTATGGCTCCATCCACTGTCATACTATCCTCCTTGGCGAGTCGCATGCCTCTGCTCTTCATGTCAAACTTCAAGAAAGAGAGAAAAGTCATTTAAAGTCAATTATCTCTAGTACGCAGTTTCTCTTAGCCTTACCTGCGTGTGCGCAACCCAAGTTCACAATACCTGCGTACTTGTACGCTCTGTATGTAAAGGGGTGGGTACGTACCCCTGTAAAGGTCAAAAGGCACGAGTTTCATCTTAAAAAAGTTACTTGTGGTCATTTCTAGAGCATTCTAGAAGCTTGTTTGACGTGTATGAAGCGCCTCCAGATGGTTCATGTATCCCTACCAAAGAGGAACTTATCCCATCAAGAGGGGAGCTATCCCATCCAAAGAGGGGCTTATCCCATTGATGGTGGAC
Organism: Pinus tabuliformis; assembly: GCA_031772625.1. Classification (NCBI taxonomy): domain Eukaryota; kingdom Viridiplantae; phylum Streptophyta; class Pinopsida; order Pinales; family Pinaceae; genus Pinus; species Pinus tabuliformis. Next base: position 671,842,989 of record CM062814.1, read on the forward strand.
CTGAATAACTTCCTCTAGAGAACTATAAATACAGGCATTGGGCCAAAGGGAGGGGAGGTTGAAAGCTGAACATTCCTAAGGGTAGATGCTGCTGGAATTAGGACTTCCTTGTAGAAGCTTGTGAGGAGAGATTACCATCTTTGCTTGTTTCATTTGGAAGTGGGTGAGCTGATCAGAGTAAAGGAGGACTCTTCTGGACCCTGGGAGGGACCTGCACAACACCAAGGCTCAGGTTGTAATGGTTCCTTTTGTTACCTTTTAATACAAATAAGTCCATTCTTCTCAACAATTTGTTATTTATGAGTTGTTTCATATACTCCTTGGTCTATATGTTAAATATGTTTTATTTTATGTGATATTCAGGTGCTATTTAATCGTTTGATTGTTAGTGAATGCAGGTTTCGAAGAAAAGGAGGAGCTCATCCGGATCAACGAAGCTGGACTACTACAACAGCGTTGGGTTACAGGTAGGATCTAAACACTTGATTTCTCATATTGTAAATGCATATTTAGAGAAGGATTGCTCTTCTTTGTCTTGTTTGTCACTAGAAAGTCTTAGGCTTCTAGGGAGGTCGGTTGTGTCCGCACTAACGACTCTTTCTGCATGACAAAATGGTGACTCCACTGGGGAATCCATGAATGTGTTTGAGTTCTTTTTGATTTGATATTTTGGTCTGAGAAAAATCGCTTGTTTTCTGATTTTTGGCTGTCTAACTGTGTGTTTGGGTGGGTTAGCTTAGAGTCAAATTAGATTTTTATTTTTCTTAGCTTTGCCAGCAGTACGCAGCCTCTGAGTTAGGCACAGTGCGTACTTGTACGCACTGCGTCTTTGTGCACAGGGCGTACCCGCGCCTGTGTCAACAGATCACCTGCGTACCCCTGTCAAATTTGAGAAAATTTCATTTTTCCTCTTTTTGCTCTTTAGATTTTGTTTTAAATTTGTTTTTACTGCCCAGATCCATTGGTTTACTGTCAGAGATCTTCACCTGAACTTGTCCCGTTAGTGTCGAGGGTTTTGGTGGAATTCATAGGGATTTTGCCTTAGGGTTTGATTTTTAACTGGTCCTGTAGTGACTTTGGCGTTAGAGATTGTCAAACTTTGGATCTCCTTGGTTTTGTTCAGTCCTCTTAGGAGTCGGGCCTGTCATAGAAGTCACCCTTGTGAGAGACCTACCTTTGTGTCTTCTCTTTGCGAATCTCAAAAAGTTGATTCTGCATGAACTGATCCTTAGTTGCATTTTGACTGAGTAAAACATCCGGGAATTATCCTTGTAGGCTTTTGTCCTCATTATTTTTTGCTTTTAGGTAAATTTCCTTTTAATTTGCTTTTGAGTGAATTTGATTTGATTGTCTTAGATTTGTTAAATTTGATTTGATAAATAGTTTTACATGCTTTATTAATATAGAAAAAACACAAAAATTCTTTTGGAAAAAGTTTGCTTTGGTAGCATTTGTAGTCTTTTGGGAGAAAAAGGAAATTTCGTGAAGTAATTAGTGGTCATGAGTTGTATGTTTTGAAAAGATAAAGAGATTGTTTCTTTGATTGTCTTTGCCAAGAAAGTTGTTTTCTATAAAATTTGCATTTTCCAACTCTCTTAGATAAGAGATTCATTGAAAAAGAAAAGTAGTGTAAATCATCTTAGGTGCATCTTTGTAGTGGTTGCGAGTCGAGTCTACACACCACCAGTTTCATCTCCACTACCTTTTGTCTTTAAGAAAAACCATAAAATTAACGCTTAAATTAAAATCAACTTAGTAACTTTTATTTACTAGGGCTCTGAAACACCAATATAGATCAGGCTAGTGTCTTGGAGTAGGAGAGTAATTAACTCTCCAAGACAACAAAACCAAACAAGTAGCTTATCTTGTGATAGAATAAATCCAATTGTTTCATTTGTACTTTGGGAAAGCTCCTCTTAAAGGAGAAGCACGAGCTCGTGTCCGAACCAGTGAGGGGATCAATCCTCCCTCGTTGGGAACGACGCCAGACACACACGTATTACAAACGGTAAACCTCGGATTAACCATTGTCGAGGAGCCAGGGGTCACTTGTCGGTAAACCTTGGATTATTGTCAAGGAGCCGACAAGGGGATTGAGCTTGATACTCTGCCCTTGCGTGCTGTCGGAGTGTAGACTGTTCCCCCAGGTGCATTTGTTGCTGTTGGTAACCTTAGTGACCATTATCTTTAGGATTCTATCGAGGTGATGGTGGAGGGAAGATCCCACTGTACCTGGAGCAGACGTCGGCTAGACTCACTTGGATTTTCCGGGGGGTTCACTTCACTCGAGATGGTTAAAGTGGAGGAACTTGTGCCGGTCTATTCATTAAGCAGGTTGCCGGGGTAACTGTTCCACCCGCCACTTCTGTACTGAATCCGGTGATGTTGGGTTTCATCTCCAACTAGCGTTTTTGGTCCGGAAGGCTACTGTTTGTGCTTGGTTTGACGCCCTAGATTCTTTAGGCGTGTGATTCAAATTTGTTTGGTTCTTTAGAGACTTTAGGCAGTTTGCTTTGAGATTTTACTTTGTTTGTGTGTGCAGTAGTTAAAAGTCTTTAACTGTGACTGAATTACCGAGACAGTCCCCTGGATCTCGGGGCAAGTCTCCTGAAGTTGTCACCGTGGCCGATTTGTTGAGGAGGTCTCGTAGACTTCGAGGCCAACCTCCTGAAGAGGTTTCGAGTCATTACGAAGGTTTAAAGGTCCTTGTAACTCCTAGTGGCAGTAAAGTAGGTTCACCTGAAGAAGGAGAATCGTCATTGGTAGTCCATTCGGATTACCAAGGTCTAGAAACAGGTTATAATCCTAAAGCACTTGTAGTTTCCGAGCTTGCTGGTAGTTTTTCATCTACTAGTGATATAGGCGAAGAACCTGAAGTATCTGAACTTGTTACTCCAACTTCTAGTGCACCTGATTCACCTAGGGTAGAAAGAGTCATCACCGAAAATCTTCCTGCTGGTTTGATAGCTATTAAAGAACTTGCTCCAGAGGAAGAATTAGGCGTATCTATCTTTGAAGATCAACCTACTATTGATCTCAGAGAGCGTGAATCTATCTTTTACAGTCCTCCTAGAAGTACTACTTGGTATCTTTCGTTAACCAATTATTTAGACAACTCAAGGATAGGTTTTTCTCCACCTTGAACTCCTTTTCCACCTGGAGGTATTTATACTCCTGTAAATATGTCTGGTCAGTCATCCGTGTTCACTCAATCTCCTGAATCTTTCTTGTACGTCGGTCCTTCTGTCCCTTCCGGGTATCAGTCACTTTCTGGTACTTTTGCGGGAGCATCTCCTCAACCCATTGAACATGGGTTATTAACTGGAAATAATGGTAATAAGCTGTTGGGCGTAGGAGACATTTACATGATGTCAGGTTCAGTTCCCGGTTCTCCACCTCAAGGTGGCCAATTACCGCCTGGGGGGCAGCCTCAATTAACGCCTGGGGGGCAACCTCAAGGTACGCAAATTGTGTCTGGGGGGCAACCTCAAGGACAGTATGTACCCATAGTACAATACATTCCTCAAGGTCAACCCCAGCCTCAATATGTACCCCAAGGTCAACCTCAGTATCAGTATTTACCTCAAGGGTATAAACCTCAAGGTCAAGCTTATGTTCAAAGTATGGGAAATGTACCTGTCAATTATCAATCTTACCCTCAACCTGGTTACGGATCTCAGTATCCTCAACCTGTTACGGGTCAATACCCCGGGATGATAGTGTGGGATCCATCACAAGGTCAACAGGTGTTGCAGCCAAGTATACAGTTGTTACCTCAAACTGGATAACCCGTAGTTTCTGGTTCACCCCAGCAACCGCAACCTGTCCAGTCAAATATTCAAACTTCTGTAACTTCGGTAGTTACTCAGCCGCTAATTGCACCTAGTACTCCATCTCAAACGACTGCTGCAACTACCGCAACATCTACCGCACTTACTTCTGGAGTATTGACAGCTCCGGTTTCTACTGTCTCTGCAACGACTCCTCAGACATCTTTACCATTGTCCAGATCTACGATTCAAACCACGGTTTAGATGCCTGTAGGGCAGCCTGGTTTAAGTACTGTTGTAACAAGTCAACCACAATTGACTTATCAACAGTACCAGGGACAGTACCAATTCGGTCCTGCTGTCCAACAACTGGTTTACCAGTATCAACCGTATCCTGGGTACACTTATCAGCAACCTCAACAACCCCAGTACGGTCTGGTTAATCCTGGTTTTCCAGGAGGATATAATATCTCGAATGCGATTCCTATTCCTAGTTATCCTGGATATCCTCCTCCTGGAACTGGCATTGTGACCCAGAGTTTTAGAGATCCTAACCGGCAGTTACCATTTATCGCAACTTTGGATTTACCCGACTTGACGCGCCTAACGAATGATCCAATCAATTATCTTCTGTTTTGGCCGCCAATGCCTAATAAGTTGCCCAGTGATATACCCAAGTTTGAAGGTAAGTCTGGAGAGGATCCGTCAAATCACGTGATGACTTACCACCTCTGGTGTGCCTCAAATTCCATCTCGGATGATTCGATCCGCTTAGGTCTTTTCCAACGTACGCTCATTGGTCTCGCGGCCAAGTGGTACATTGAGTTACCACGGTCCTCTTTTTATAATTTCAGCCAGCTAGCTACCTCGTTCCTAACTCATTTTCAGTTGCCGGTCAGATACGATAATGGTACTGAGCTATTAACTTCATTGAAACAATCGACGTCCACTTATATTTCCGATCATATCCATGAATGGAGACGTCGAAGGCGTTTAGTGAAAGTTTTTATCCCGGACCAAATCTTAGCTGAATGGTTTGTTAAATCATTAGTACCGAAGATTACTGAAGACGTAGCTAAGGCCGGAGTAGTTACTGAGGAGCAAGTCATTGCTCAAGCCCAGTACCTTGACTTAGTTTACACTCAGTCTGGTACGTTGCACGAGAATATCCCAGATCTTCCTAAGTCGAATCAAATCGCTGCTGATCCTTCGGGGTCTCATGCTGCTGATGGCATTATTGGTACGGTGAATACTAAAAGTAAGAAGAAATCCTCAAAGAATTCTTCTCCAATAATAACCTTACCAAACTCCCTGACAGGAGAGTCTTCTCCTGAAATTAATGCCGACGTTCACGCTGTAGAGTCATCTATGGCTAAATCAAAAAACGGTGGTAAGAAGAAAGGAAACAAGAAGGATAAAGCAGATAAGGCTCCAAAGGAGAAAAAAGAGAAGTCGAAATCTAATGACGAAAAGCGCAAACCTCGCTATCCTTGTTTAATTTGTGAAGAAGATCATTTCACAAGAGATTGCCCTCATCGGGCAGAGGTTGTGAAAATCGTTAAAGGTTCCCCAACTCCTGCTGTTTTGAAAGATCCATTTCCAAAGCAGGAGAGTAAAATGATAGGTTCTTCCTCGAATGCCAGTGAAGAACCCATATTGATGATGTCTCATGTACGGATTGCGACTCGATCGCAAGATTACGGTAGTAAGAGTCCTGTTGATGGAAAAGAAGCAAAATCTTCTCATTCTAATCCATCAACCTCAGCTCCCGGTTCCGATCCACTACAGATCGAGAAACCTAACCCGAACTTGGTAATCAAACCGCCCGCCAAGGGTATACTTCGAAAGTCTGCTTTCAATCCACATGCGAGAGCAGCTCAGAATTATAACATTGTTGAGGATTTAGCTGTTTCACCCTCAGCAATGTCGGCTTTGGAAGTGCTGCAATCATGTTCAGCACAACGAAAATTACTCTTGTCAGTTATAGGAGCTGTTGATATTCAGGACCTGAACCTGATAATCTTTGATCTAGAAAATAGTACACCGCGTCTCCCTCATCAGATGGCTTTCCAGATCCCAGTGATAGTAAAAAACAGGCCTATTCATCGGACTGTAATTGATGAAGGAGCTTCTACGTGTATTATGTCGATTCAGTGTTGGAGATCGCTTGGTTCTCCTTCACTGAACCAATCCTCGACGATTCTTAAGGCCTTTGATGGCCGTGGGTTCCATCCGTTTGGCATTCTACAGGATTTGCCTATAGGGGTTGAAGGAAAAACCGTTAGTCTGGATGTGGAGGTGGTTGATGCCCCTCTAGACTACAACCTTCTTTTGGGTCGCAGTTGGTCTTACGCTATGACAGTGGTCGTGTCATCGGTCTTTAGAGTTATAAAGTTTCCACACAATGGTAAGATCGTGACGATAGACCAGCTGGCTTACTTTTCATCCGACCCAGCCTCTTCAGAGAGTATCCAGCATGTCGGTAAAACGACTATCCCTTACAAGGATGTTGGTGTAGGATTAGGTAAAGATTCCGGTTTACTGGGAACTTTTCCTTTCCCTCCAATCAACGCAGACCCTTCATTTGCTTTCATTCATATGATTACTTCAGACACTATTATTTACGATGATCCTTGGATTGTCCCATCTGAATCTGAGATAGACTCATTCGGTGATGCCATGCCTTTGAGTCCATATGAAATTGCTTATGAAGCCGTGCAGTCTTTTACCGACTCGCGTTCAACCCAAATCGACCAAATGAATGTGGTCCGTGAGGAATCACTTTTCACATCAACCTCAGAACGGATAACGTTTCCTGAAGTTGTGTCATCTGACGAACAGCTTCGCGAAGTCCTAAGTGTAGACGATCTACCATGGGAAGATCTTCATCATAGATCTTCGTTTTTACCTGAGGGTGATGACTTTGAAAATGATTTTTCATCAATTTTTACAGCTGAATATGTCAAGGACGCTCAAAATCCCATGAAACATCCTGATTCAGAGTTGAATTTGGGAAACATTTCCCAAACTATTGCCATTGACATTTCAGTCAAAACCGGAATTATTGAGAACATTCATATAGGTGCCTCGTGTACAGATGACGAAATTCAAACATACAAGGTCCTATTTCAAGAATTCCGCGACGTGTTTGCCTGGTCCTATGAGGAAATGCCAGGAATTGATCCCTCCATTGTTGTTCATGAGATTAAGACCTACCTGGACGCTAAACCCGTTCGGCAACGTCTGCGTCAGATACACCCTAGGAAAGCGGCTGCGATTAAAGCAGAAGTCGAGAAGCTTTTGAAAGCAAGTTTCATTTATCCGATCCCGTTAACGGATTGGGTATCGAATATTGTTCCGGTTAACAAGAAACAAGGAACAATAAGAATATGCATCGACTATAGGGATATAAATCATGCTTGTCCAAAAGACAACTATCCTACGCCCTATATCGATCAAATAATTGATGATTGTGCCGGTAGTGAAATATTTTCCTTTATGGACAGTTTTTCCGGTTACAACCAAATCAATATTCCACTTGCCGATCAACCAAAAATGGCTTTCATTTGTCCCTGGGGGACATTTTCTTACTGCAAATTACCTTTTGGACTTAAGAATGCCGGAGCCACTTTCCAATGGGCAATGTCTTACGCGTTTCACGACATCAAACACATTGTGCAACCGTATCTCGATGATTTGCCTGCTCATTCTTTACATCGAGCTGATCACCTTGTCCACTTACGTGCTATTTTTATGAGGTGTCGGCATTATCGAATTTGGTTGAACCCACACAAATGTGTCTTCTGCATAGAAGTGGGACGATTGCTAGGATTTGTCGTTTCAAAAGCCGGTATCCGCGTCGATCCCTCGAAGGTCGAAGCTATCATCAAATTGCCTCCTCCTTCGAGTTTGCGCCAACTCCAAAGTTTGCAGGGGAAAGCAAACTTTTTACGTTGATTCATTCCTAACTACGCCGAGGTTACAAAGGGTTTCACCCGGTTGTTGAAACAAAATGCTCAATTCTCTTGGGATGAGATAGCTCAGAAATATTTTGATGCACTTAAGCACGCGTTGACCCATGCACCGTTGCTGCATCCTCCCAACTACAACGTGGACTACTTTTTGTATCTCGCCGCCTCCCACTCCACCATTGGAATGGTCTTAGTTCAGGAAGACGAATTCGAAACGGAACATGTGATATATTACCTCAGTCGGACGTTGAATCCAACCGAGCTAAAGTACTCGCATGTGGAAAAGTTGGCACTGGCAGCCGTTCAAGCTGTCCAGCGATTTCGTCACTACATTCTTCTCCGTAAAACTACAGTGATTTCGGATTGCAACCCTATGATCTATATTCTCACTAAACAATTGCTAGGGGGCAAGTACTCCAAATGGATTGTTATCCTGCAGGAGTTCGATTTGGAGTTCGAGAAGTCCAAGTCTAAGAAATCCTTAGTCTTTGCAGAGTTAATGTGTGATTTCCCGCGTGCTGACACAGAAACAGTGGCAGAGGAGCCCATTGCGGACGAATCTTTGTTTCTTATCAGCACTTTAGATCCATGGTATGGGGATATAATTGTCTATCTCCAGACCCAGTCCTTTCAGCCCGAAATCTCAAAGTTGGAGCGTCGGAAAATTCGATTCCAGTCTCAACAATACAAAATCATTGGAGATACTCTTTATCGTCGTGGGGCGGATTTGATTTTTCGACGTTGCTTAACTCATGAGGAAGCTGAGAGGGTTTTGAATGACTGTCACTCTGGAGCATGTGGCGGTCATATGTCTGGGTATGCCACAGCCCAAAAGATATTGCGCGCTGGCTATTTTTGGCCGTCCTTGTTTAAAGACTGTATTATTGCGGTCCGAAAATGCCACAACTGTCAGGTGTTTGATCGAAAGATGCACGCGCCACCTGCTCCTCTCCACCCTATAATTGTCGTTGGTCCTTTCGCCAAATGGGGTATCGACTTTATTACTTGTAACCCTCACTCGGCCAGGGGGCATGCGTATATCATCCTTGCGGTTGATTATTTTACTAAGTGGGCCGAGGCGATGCCTACATTCGAGGCAGACGGCAAGACAGCAGCAATTTTCGTATTCAATCACATTATTGCTAGGTTTGGTGTCCCACAAGTGATAATCACTGACCATGGGCGCCATTTTCGAAACATTATGATGACAGAACTTACAGACCAGCTTGGTTTACGTCATGATAGTTCTACTCCTTATTATCCCCAAGCGAATGGTCTAGTTGAGTCTATCAACAAAGTTCTAGTTATCATGATCCGACGGATCATTGGTATTCATCGGTCGAATTGGCACAACATGTTATTTTCAGCACTTTGGGCATACCGAACCTCAGTGAAAACATCAACAGGGTTCACTCCTTTCCAACTAGTTTATGGTTTGGAAGCCGTGCTACCCATTGAATGCGAAATCCCGTCACTGCAAATGGCCATCGAATTACTTCCAGCTACTTCCGAAGAGGAGAAGCGTCTATTATACTTAGCTAAATTAGATGAGACTCGACGTGAAGCTGCTTTAGCAATCGAGACTCACGCGAAACGAATGAAAGCTCAGTATGATCGGAATGTGACCCCTCGAAATTTTTCGGAAGGAGACCTAGTGTTGTTATATGATCAAGCTAATGATAAGTTAGGTGCTGGAAAATTCGTTCCTATGTGGCATGGGCCCTACATTGTCAAGTGCAAGCTAGCAAAAGGGGCCTATGAGCTGGTAGACTTTGACGGGGACTCTTTGGGTAAACCCAGAAATGGACTTTACCTAAAGAGGTATTATGCTTAAATGTCAGGTATGGAGATTTTAGTTAGGTTAATTTTTTCTTTCTAGCTGGTATGTGTGCTTAGTTTAGACTGTGTGTTTGGTTTAGACAAGTGTGCTTAGTTTAGAGAGTGTGTTTTTCGTCGTTATTCTGGCTTATCTTGGTTTTACTCTTGATATTGCAGATGTCGACGCCTCTCCAAACGTACATTGGATTTGCTGATGGTGCTTGTCGTAGTACACGGAATATCTCTTCCGCAGCTTGGGTTATCTATTCGCCCTCTGACGAGTTAGTTTCTATGCATGGGATGAGCCTCGGTCAAACAACAAACAACATTGCAGAATACAGTGCAGTGATTGAATTATTATCTGAATCTGTTTCATTTGGGATTCGGAGTTTGATAGTGAGGTTAGATTCTAAACTCGTTGTATTACAGCTTAATAGAGTCTATGCCATTCGAAATCCAGTGTTATTAAGATTGTTTTTGAGGGTGCGTCTCTTGGAACGTGAATTTGATTACATTGAATATCAGCATATTCCAAGGTCTTTAAACACATTAGCAGATGCAATGGAATCTCGAATGTTAAATAGACATTTGTAACAATCATAAATGTAAATTTATAAACATTTCATCACACATGTTTAACAAAATAAGCCAGTAATAATGATATATATAGATAGGAGTGTGTCAAAAAATATACATCGTCTTCGATCATAGGTTGAAAGACACCTTATGATCGGCAAAAATGATAAGTACAAAAACCAAAATGTCACATGTGTCTACAAATGACCATCCAATCACTGGTGGTGCTCTCTATACGACACCACTGCACGGGCTACTCTACACAAAAACCTCCTAAAAGGTCCTGGGACTGCGACTACGTAGCGCTGAAGTCTGATAGGAATATCATCTATAGTAGTCTCTGGTATACCCGCCGTCAGACGCTCTAGATCCTGCTCCAACTCAGCTAGTGTCTCTGCAGCCGCGTCCTGTGGGGCCGGTGCCGGTGCAGCTGGATGTCTCCTCTCAAAAGCCCGGAGATTGGCCGGACGCCGTGGGCCTACATCTGCATTTTGAAAATTTTTGCTGTCAGTTTTGAGACGATATATAAAAAACAAAACAAAAATAGATAATTTAAAAACTTGTGAAAAATGAAGTACCTCTGTCGTCCCATTGTTCTCCCTGTGGAAGAACCATGTCCAGATCATTGCGAAAATCCATTCCGGCATAAGGAAAATCCTGAATCGCAAAGACCTGGCTCTCCAACCAGTGAAAGTAACCCGCAGGAAATCGGACAACTCCCGCTCCCTCATCAGGATGCTGGGCCATTACCGAAACCCACCGCATCAACTTAGGCTCTCGAGGAGGCCCAACTGGAACAGTAAGATGCTGAGGGATCAGCATTGGAACTCTCTCTAGGGCAAAGCTCACAACTAAAGGCCCATATCCAAAGGTCTTCAATTGTCCGTTCTTTTCCCTAGTCAGTTGGCCTTTCATATTGGCCAGCACAGCATCGCACCAGTTGAAAATAGTGCCTCGGAAGCAATCTATAGCCATCCGCATTTGGGAACCAGTGGCTATGTGCAAAGCGGCAGCACCTCAAAGTCTGGTAACTGTAAAGGCAATTACCATAAGTTCAGGTCGGGATATGTATTTGATTTCTATCCCCTTCTCCTGGTTTTGATTGTTGCACCACTATAGCCGGAGACTAGCAAGGGATTGGCCACCCGGCCTAGTCCCAAATAGAGACAGTTGCTCGCCCCTGTTAGGCAAGCCAGTGAGAAAATATATGTCGGAGGGCTCTATCTCGCGCTGGTGTTCTCCGATATAGAAACATTGATCCTGAATGTTCCACCTTTCAACTAGCCACTCTAAGAATGGCACCTGGGCCCTCATGCCAGGTATGGCCCAGTACTTGTAGAGGCCGCATGCCTTTAAAGCATCAATGGAAGGTTGATGACCTATTGCGGCCAAATCGACATCTTCGTGTTCTCTTTCGCGCCAATCTAGCATGGTGGATAATCTACACACCAAAAAACATTGATTAGAATTCATTAAATCAAATTTTGATGGTTAGGTTTTGAGTTTGGGTTTTGAAAATCCGCTTTGCGCGGAGTACGCACCCCGCGTTCAGAAAACAGAGCGTGGGTACGCAGTTGTTCTGAAGGTGGGCTGCGTACTCCGACCTTTTTCCCATATACGAAAATGTCGGGGTACGCAGGTCACCCATAGGGCACCTGCGTACCCCGAAAAGCGGACCCTAAAACCCCAAACCCTCCAAAAAATCAAACTAAAACTTAAAATGGAATTCTAAACAGATGAAATTGAAGAGGAGGATGTTGTGAAATACCTGAAAGAGACGGCGCTCGATTCCGACGGTCGGATTCTCCGCAAAGTCCACGGGAAGTTTCTTATCAAAAGCCCTTTTCTCACCCTCAACAGTAAAATGGTAAAAATGACATGGTAAAAAGTCTTTTTATAGGTTTTTTGGATAAATGAATGCTAAGTTTGTTTATTTTTCACCATGAAAAGATATTTTTCAATGTATTTTTTGCCCATCTTAAACAGTATGAGTAATATGTTGTTTTTGTGCAGGACAAAAGGACTTTAGGGTAAAATCATCATTTTTCACGAACCAAGACATCAGAGTCATCTTTTAAGCCCTTTTCTAACTCCTAAAACATGAAAAGATTGCCGAGCGTTTCTTTTACACTCGTTAAAACAGAATTAAAAGACGGTCCCCTTATAGCCCTTTTCTGACCGTAAAAAACAGGAAAAGATTGCCGGGTTTTTGTCGTTTCAAACTCGATACTGGAAATAAAACGACGTGTCCTTGATCGCTTTTTACTTTTCAGGTCAAAGGCACTAATCATGAAAGTACTCCTTGGTCGCAAGATCAAGCGGTTCTCTCAGGTATTATTTTATACTTTTTCGGGCTTGGGAGACACAACTTTACGAAAAAGTTCAACTTGGAGTCTTCTTTAGTTTTTTCAGACTCTCTAAAATTGAAAAACGCCGAGTTTCTCCTATACTGGACTCGTTAAAATTTCACAGTAAAGGACCTGTTCGATTACAAACAGGAACGGACCACTCCTTCTTAGGGTCTGAATCTAAACTAAGTTGGACTCATCCGAAGGATGAGCTTATAATCAAGCATATGTTATCCTCCTCAAGCTTGTAAAAAATAAAGAGGTACTTGCCAGAAATGGTGGGGGAAAAGAGAGAAGAATGAACCTATTTGTTATCCTTTGTTACAAAAGAACCTTATCACCGCTCTTGAACACGACACTTTTCATTCACCTGGGTTGGGAAATCCTTTGCCTTAAAGCTGATAAAACCACTTTGAAAGTCTTCAACCATTTCTGGGTATTAACTTTGGGTCAATCGTCGCCAAACCATCTGTCGTGTCATTATGTGTTCAAGAGGTCTCTGCAAATAAACCATTCATATGCAAAATACTTGTCATCCATTTGACCATCCTTGAGTCAGTCCTTACAGCAACATTTCTTCAACTTGAGCAATGATTTCATGTTGTGGGCTTGCCTACAACGGGTCGCTTTCTATCGACATAAATCGTCAGTACCTTGAAGTCTGCATGCATCAATGGCAGGTTTCTCGCCTTTGACGACAGTTTACATCATTGACTTTCGATCAAAGGATTCCGTGACGTGTTCGACATCAACCCATTCATTCACATTTCATGGATTGTACTGGGTACTTTGAGAACCATTGACATCACTGGTGGTCTCTCTCACACTTGTTAACAGTTTACATCATCGACTGGTAATCAAGTGGTTTCTACCATGTTCGACATCAACTCATTTATTCGCATGGATAGAATCGTACCAATTCAGGAAGTAGAGATGAAGACCCTGGATCTAGTTTCCACCACCCAAGCTGCGAGGAGTTTTGTATTCATTATATAGTAGACTAACCATAAACAGATGGCTGCGTCCATACTGTGTCTACAAAAGTCTATGATTGTGATGTACTGCAAAATCATTCTTGTATCAGAACAGTAGTTAGATTGTTAGTTAAAATTTTCAATCTGAGTATGGGAATGCCTACCTCAGTGATGATATCATCTTATATATGTATTTTGTGTTGAATATTTGCAGGTTCTGACCGGGCTCTCCACAAGATACTCCTTGAAATGATAAAGTACTTCACCCTTCCTAGATCATATAAAACCCTAATCTACTACAGGCTTCGCACTTTAGGGGGCAATCTGTTACACTAAAAAATGTCACCATGACTGTTTGCAGTTAGTATGGCTCCATCCACTGTCATACTATCCTCCTTGGCGAGTCTCATGCCTCTGCTCTTCATGTAAAACTTCAAGAAAGAGAGAAAAGTCATTTAAAGTCAATTATCTCTGGTACACAGTTTCTCTTAGCCTTACCTGCGTGTGCGCAACCCAAGTTCACAATACCTGCGTACTTGTATGCTCTGTATGTAAAGGGGTGGGTGCGTACCCCTGCAAAGGTCAAAAGGCGTGAGTTTCATCTTAAAAAAGTTACTTGTGGTCATTTCTAGAGCATTCTAGAAGCTTGTTTGACGTGTATGAAGCGCCTCCAGATGGTTCATGTATCCCTACCAAAGAGGAACTTATCCCATCAAGAGGGGAGCTATCCCATCCAAAGAGGAGCTTATCCCATTGATGGTGGACCTGAATAACTTCCTCTAGAGCACTATAAATACAGGCATTGGGCCAAAGGGAGGGGAGGTTGAAAGCTGAACATTCCTAAGGGTAGATGCTGCTGGAATTAGGACTTCCTTGTAGAAGCTTGTGAGGAGAGATTACCATCTTTGCTTGTTTCATTTGGAAGTGGGTGAGCTGATCAGAGTAAAGGAGGACTCTTCTGGACCCTGGGAGGGACCTGGACAACACCAAGGCTCAGGTTGTAATGGTTCCTTTTGTTACCTTTTAATACAAATAAGTCCATTCTTCTCAACAATTTGTTATTTATGAGTTGTTTCATATACTCCTTGGTCTATATGTTAAATATGTTTTATTTTATGTGATATTCAGGTGCTATTTAATCGTTTGATTGTTAGTGAATGCAGGTTTCGAAGAAAAGGAGGAGCTCATCCGGATCAACGAAGCTAGACTACTACAACAGCGTTGGGTTACAGGTAGGATCTAAACACTTGATTTCTCATATTGTAAATGCATATTTAGAGAAGGATTGCTCTTCTTTGTCTTGTTTGTCACTAGAAAGTCTTAGGCTTCTAGGGAGGTTGGTTGTGTCTGCACTAACGACTCTTTCCGCCTGACAAAATAAGGAAAAGCTTGCTTCAAACACAGCTCAAAGGTCCAAATGAGCAAGCAACCCAAGAAAGAGCTAATGCTTCAAGAAACCCTACGGTGAATAGGTCACACAGTTCAAAAGGATAAATCTCAAGGGAATGAAACCAAGATTCAAATATTCCAGCAAACAAAAATTTGACACACAATAAATAGGCAAAAGACAAGCTCAGAAGGATAGGACACACTGGCCAATCAACAAATAGAACTTCAAAATAAAAACCTACAGGAATATTCACGAGTGTCAAACTGACAACCCGCGCTAACAATGAATAGTTACACGCCCTTAACTAGGAACTTGAGACATCATCGCAAAAGTACACCAGGAAATAGTGTTGAGCGTAACTCAAAGCCCGTCGTGACTATGAGGCGATTTAATCGCGCCAAACAGTAGAAAGAACAACTAATTAAATAGAGCAGACACAACTATTGTCACGGCTGTCATAAAATAAAAGGCGACGACCCCAAATCAAAGGAAAACTTTAAAAATTCAGCTGAGGAATGGCCAGACCTATCACTTATGCTAGAGGGAAGACTACCAGGAGTAATCAAACAACCCATAAAATGGAGAATTCTACCCAGAAAGTAAAGGAGACAATAAACAAGCAAAGAAAAATCAAATCAAGAGACAAAAGACACAGATCCCTGGTATGGTCACCAACTTGTGAAGCAGGTAAGTTCCCTCTGTAGACAGAGGCAACCCCTCTAGCCCTAGAGTGGGTCTAGTCACAACAAGAACAATATCAAAGAAAATTCCCTTAGTTAATGTCATGAAGGCCTACCTTCAAATCCTCATTTGATGAAGTTCTCATTGTGTTGCTCCAGCTCTCGTTCTAATCACTTTTGTACCTAAAACAACATATAGAGAACAACAACAAACATAATAGAATACAACAAAAATGATCTACATAAAGGGTCAAGGAACTTCAAGCTATCAATATGTAATTTGACATAAGATATAGGAAATAAATCGTTGATTTGTATTAATATGAACTGAAGTAAAACTTACAACCATGCCTTGACGTTGTAGGTCTCCTTAAAGGGTCCTGTCAGCATGTGTCCACAAGCATTCACTCATGAATTGTCTCCCAAGAGGATGAATAACTCTCTCTCCTACCCAAAAGGCAAAATTATGAAGCTAGAACACTCATACAATCAAGCCAAATCCACACAAAACTATCCCAGGCTAAGTTACATTAGAAGCTACTTCCAAAATCTACTCAAACTTTATCACTCTAGTAGATCTCAGCTATGAAGGAGGTATTTATAGGAGGAGGAGCCTCCATAAAAGATGGGAGAAAGAGCTTATCCCTTTGGGAGATTGCACAAAGGATGGAACAACCATACCAAAAGAGAGAGCTGAGCTCATCTGATCCAACAACCAACCCAAGGACCGCCACTTAGAAGCTTCGACAATTTGTTAAAAACAAACTCGTCAAAAGTAGCTCATCGTGAGTGAAACACAGGGACAGGGCGATGACATCGCTAGGCTTAGTTCAATCTTGGCCATCTTCGCGGGTGGAATAACTGATGACCCGCGATGACCCAAAACAGAGGTTAAAAAGGGTCTGCTCTAGGAGTAATGAACTGAGGTATTCTTCCCGATATGACAAGGAATACACTAACACATATTTTGCAACATGACACAAACAAGATGTCAATAACACGGAACAACAATGTCTGGGATTAGGGAATGCGGGGTCGGTGACAAAATACTGTGTAACACCCCTGATTACCCTTGGGATGATATGCAGCAACATGCGTACTTCCTTTGGAGGATATCATGCCAAGCTGGCTGAGATGCTTGAATCCATTTTTCGAGCACTCAGAACACAATAGCGCTCCACAAACTCCTCTTGCTAGGGGGTATCATTCCCACCTTTGCATACCAGATCAATCCCCTACATCACATATGCTTGTGGGTAGTATCCCATTCTTGGGGGCATGATGGTTTTCCCCTAGCCATCTTTTCAATTGATTAACATATGTCTCAGCCTAGATCGCACCGATATCTAAGTACGGTCGATTATCCTCCCATTCCTTGGATAGTTTATCCTACTAGCCCCTCCAGCGAGCCATATTCACATCAAATATCATAGAAGTTTGATACCATATCTTCAAATATTCTACTATATCTCATACCTTTACCATATAGTCCCCATGTTTGACTTAGTGAGTGAGGATGATTCTGGACCTCCTCTAGCAGTTCATTCTTGTTTTCCTCTTCCCTTAATTCTTCACCAAGGACCATCATTCCAAGAAGCATTAAGGCTGTCTTAAGACAAGTAATGCCACATTCCTGAAAGTTGCAGATCCCGATTCCGATGGTCGGGTTGTCCACTATGATCTCCACAAGATTTAGGGCGTTCTCCTCCTCTCAAATTGGAGGGAAAACACCCTTTTATAGGAAAACCACCAATTTTTCTATTTCACATTGCAACCAAACCGTAGCTCAGTTTGACGAACCGTTAGCACCATTGGAAATTTCTTATTGAGTACTATAATGGGTCTTTCTTATTTTTTGATGATTTGGCACTTCACCGGGAAAACATTTTTCCATGAAGGGTCACTTCGTTACCTCTCAAAATCGAATTTCTTCATAAGGGACACTTGTACTTTGGAGTCCACCTTCCCTTGGCACTCGTCATCTCACATGGCAATTTTTTTCATGAGAAACCATCATTTTCTCATGCTTTCATGGTACCCATCGGGCCTATTTTTTGTGGTAGCGTCATTGAGTCACCCTTGTTCAGAACATCTGCGATGAGTAACCTTTGCGTCCATGGACTCTGTTTCACATCCCATTGTATCATGTCATATTATTCCATCCATTTTTTCATACTGTTCATCCCGTGTTTCTCATTTTTCCCTTCAGTCATACTGCCCCCCATACCCTCAGGAGTCGAGTCAGTCGTTTCCAGGTCAACTATGCACTTTATGCTCTTACAAGGGAAGTCGTGTGTTTGTCCCTTAGTGCCATTTTCTTCATGTCCCTGGTGTCAGTCCATCAGCCACATTACTATTTTCTCTCGTTCCTTAGTTGAGGATCCTCATTGCCTCACCTATGGCGGGCCCTATTCTATCGACATCAACATGTCTATTCCAAAAGAATGGCTTAGAGGGCATTGTATCTTGGTTCCGTCTTCCACTCTTGTTCGGTGCCTCAAATCAAGTAAAAGGAATCATTATTGCCCTTTGATTTGACTATTTAATGATCGTGATTTATACACTTGATGATCTAGTGATGCAGCAGGTTGTACCAGTGATTCATGGGTGTGTGTGAGATGTTTCAGACCTCATGAGGGGGTGGCCCTTCAGGTATCCCCCCACATGCCCAGAGGACTTCATATTATACTACAACCTCAGATGTAGTTCACAGATTTGATGGGTTCGGTTCCTGTCACTTGCAACATTCATAGCATGCATATCTCCTTCAAATGATCCATTCAGTTTTGTAGAGCCCTTCCCTGTTCAGTAGGGCTTCTTCGGTTGTTCTACCCTCCCTCACACCCATTTTTTGAGGGAAGGGACATTATATCTCATGTGCTCAAATGTTATTGTATTCAATCCTGGCTCATGTTTTTTCCATGTGCATTATATGTGATACATTATATTGTTTTTTGGATCAGTTATGCCAGCATGTCATGTACCATTTAGCATATATTTTATTGCTCAGTTTCATGTTTCTGGGTGCATCATTATTTTTGTACTAAGTTATCTTGGTTGGTATAGGTATGCCTCCCCCGCCTCACTGAGATCTAATACCACAACATAAAAGGAGACTTGCATTGATATTGCCCCCTCTGTCACATAAAGTGAGTTTTTAAGAATAAACTTGTGCCTTTTTGACTTTTAGAGGGGTCCGCACCCACTCCTTTAGAGACAGAGTGGGTAGGTCCGCAGGTAACATGAACAAAGGGTGCGGGACCACAGGTAACAGTAAGAGAAAGTGCGGAACCAGAGCTTTATTGATTTTTAAGGTCTTTCTCTCATTTTCAAAGCTTGACATGAAGAGTTGAGGTTTAAGACTTGCTAAGGAGGACAGTATGAATGATGATAGACCCATACTGACTGCAAATAGTCATGGTGACAATATTTTGTGTAACAGGAGTCTCTAGATCAAATTCTCAGATAATGAGCTGAAGTCGACATGAAGTGATCGGTAGAAGGAGGGCCATAATGTTTCCCACGTCATCGACACGAGACAAAGGAAAAAGATGAATGTGGATGAGACAGAGAATCTGAGGAAGGTGTGTAAGGATACAAACTGTAGAAGGATTAAGCTCTTGAACATATTGGTGACACGACTCGGAGTTTGGCAACATTTTGGTACCAAGGGATCAAAGGTCATGATGATGCAACAAGGATTAGATGGAACGAGGAAAAATGGATAACCCAAAACCAGAAAGGCCAATGATAAAGTGAGGATATCCCAACCTGACACGAAGTAGAAAGAGTGTCAATGTTCAAGAGCGACAAGCTGCCGTAATAATTAATACAACTGATAGAATACTTCCAAATTTCCCCCCACCATTTCTAGCGAGTACCCCAATTATTTTTGAAACACAAGCTTGAAGAGGATAGCATATGCTTGTAATATAAGTTTGTCCTTCGGAAAAATTGACCTAGTAAATTTTAACAAGCCCTAGGAAAGAGAAGCTTGGTGTCGTCGTAATGACAAGTCCGATGTCGTTTAAAAGTTTAATGAGTCTGACCAAGTTGTAACTCGGTATCTTTTTCATGTTTAGAGAGTTTGAAAAAGACACGTAAAAGAAACTCCACATGGTCCCTTTTCGTATGTTTGTGTCTCTCGAGCCCGAAAAGGTAGAAAACAATACTTGAGAGAACTGCTTGACCATTTTAGCTAAGGAGTACATTTTTCGTAAATAGTGCCTCCCAGCCCAAAAAAGGGGTAAACTTATACTGGGCGCATGACATTTCACATCCATTAATGAGTTTGAAACAACAAGGGCTCAGCCATATTTTTACTTTTAAAGGGTCGGAAAAGAGCTGAAAGTGGACCCCCCATTTTTATTCTCTTTAATGAGTCAAAAAGGGAAAAAAATACTCGACAATC
This sequence comes from Pinus tabuliformis, assembly GCA_031772625.1. Taxonomy (NCBI): domain Eukaryota; kingdom Viridiplantae; phylum Streptophyta; class Pinopsida; order Pinales; family Pinaceae; genus Pinus; species Pinus tabuliformis. Next base: position 671,862,927 of record CM062814.1, read on the forward strand.
ATTTCATATTTTATGAGTCAGAAAAGAGCTTAAAGGTGACTCGTCCTGGAGGAACGAGTGGTGTAAAGGGTAGCAACTAGTTCCTGTAATGGTAAAATTGTTCAAAACATGTAATGGTCAAGAGGCTAGCTAACAAAACCACTCATCACTGCGGTCCCTCAGGAAAACAAAAACAACCAAGTGAAAGAATATGATTGGCCAAAGAGATGGTTGCGATGGAATGAAACAACCAAGGCTCATCTAGCAGAAATTAGCTCATAAAAATGAAGATCACAAGGGTTAAAATTGGGTATGGGTTCATTTCTACACAAGCTTGAACCACGGAGAACTCTTCTTGGATTCAGTTTCATGTTTACAAAAGCTTGAAACGAAAAACTATGCTTGGATTTAGTTTCATTTTTACACAAGCTTGAAATGAAGAACTATGCTTGAGATTGGTTTACATGCCCCCAACATGATGAAAGGAAGAGTCTCCTGTAACTAGATGGAAGTCGTTGTGGTGAAGCAGGATGGTTATCCAACAACTTTTTGGCTTCATCCAGAGAGGGAAAAAGGTGAATGGGGTGATTCCCTTCACATAACCTACAGGGAAACTTAACTTTACCACTAGGTGCATGCCCCCCAAGCTTCATTACATTCACCTAAGTAGACGACTCGTGGCTATTAGGTGGATGGAATGAAGGTTCATTGACGAGATCAAGTGAAAGAATCGACTGGGATTTTATGGGAGCTAATCAAAGACTCGAATTGGAACTTTGCTCCAGGGGACCTTGTTTCATTTTTTAATGAGCTTGACATAAGATAAGGAACTCTGCTCATATTCCTTGTTTAACAAGCTTGACACAAGACAAGGAACTATGCTCATAGCCTTGGTTTCATTTTTTAACGAGGTTGACACAAGAAAATAACTATCCTCATCTCCCCTTGTTTCATTTTCAACGAGGGTGACACAAGACAAGGAACTCTCCTCATGACTCCTTGTTTCATTTTTTAACGAGATTGACACAAGACCAGGAACTCTCCTCATCTCTTGTTTCATCTTTTAATGAGGTTGACACAAGACCAAGAACTATCCTCATAACATATATTCATGGACCATATGAGAACATGGCTCCCAAGAGATCCTCACTAGATGGAAGAACCACGCTCTGGGAGGAATACATGTCATTTCGTACCATAGACAGATCAAGTTCCAATTCTCCCAGTACATAATGTAAAATCCCATCTATGTAATCATCAGCAGGTGCGGAAACGGAATGGGTAGCCACATAATTGACTTGTGGTGAGGAAGGTACTACTTGCAAAAAAGATCCGATAGGGGACAATGGTTGCCAAGGAGATGCCTGGTGACCAATGAATGATAGTTGCTTAAAAGTCACAATTCTTCCTTCGTGCAAAAAAAACCCACACGGAAAAGTGAAGAAACAAGAGCTCCATTGACATACACATAGTGCCTTCTTCTTCATTTGAAACTTTCACCAAGAGAAGTAGAAGAGGAAGGTGAATAAATAGGGGAAGAAGGAGAGGGGTCAACCTTAGAATCATCGTGACGTGATTCGAATGAAGGAGACGGCGGGGCAGGAGTTGGGACACTCGGGATCACTGAGGTCGAAAATAACCAGACAGGTAAACCAATGGTTAACCTAGGGAGGGACAATGTTGCCATATAAGGAGCACCAGCGTTTCCAAAAGAAGGAAAAGGACCAGGATTCCCTTCTGAGGGGAACCCTTGATGGGTGGACTTTGAAAATGTTTCCATTGGAATCAACTCTAAAGAATTACTAAGGAAGATAACTTTTACCAGGAATATTTCATGGGAAGTTAATTTTAGAACACTGAAACAAAACTTTGCCTTTTCATGTTTTAAGAGTCGAGAAAAGGATGAAAGGTGACTCTATCACTTCTGATTGGAAATGAGCTCGAAAGGACAAGTGCTCGAATGATATTTTAAGTTTAATGAGTCAAAAAGATCAAATGACTACTCTGGAACTCTAGGCAAAAGGTTTACCAGACAAATCGTAAAACTACATATACACCTTGGTATTAAAATGAAAGAGAAATGACCAAGGACTTCCCATATGGCAGCTAATCTTCCCAAATGTTGTTTTCGGTGTGTTACAATTCATAAGGCGGTAGACTCATCTTCCTATGGATAACAGGATTGCAACCTAGTGGGGTCTCCCATCATATAAGCGATAGTACAGGGAGCACAAGTTCGTACTAGCACTTATCAAATCACAAAAGGAGGAATCACCCAACCTTAGTGAAAACAACAGCCACTAGGTTTAAAGATGTTGGAACACGTCTCTAGCCTAGACCTCTAGATATATGAGCGTTAAGTTCCAATGCATTTTTAGATTAATTTGATAAATTTTAGCAGTTTATCTTGAATTAGATCTCAGTTTCAAGGCCCTACCGAATGTATCTTCAAAAACTCCTAGAATGCAACTAAATGAGTAAAGAAACCATTTCTTTTCAATGAACAACTAACTAAAGAAAAGTGAGAGGTTCATTTCAAAGCAATCAAAGCAACAAGCAAGCAAATGCAAGAATGGTACTTTTCGTTATTTTGCAAGCAAACCAATCAAGAGGAAAGAGAAATGCTTCTATCTTTCACTAACTTGCAAGCAATCTAATTAAGAAAATGAAAAATACATCCTTTGCTTTTCAACTTCTAAATGTCAAGAATTTACTAATGCAAAAGATTGTTCTCATTTCCTAATGCAAAATGAATGCGATATTTTGTTTTTTCGAATAGATGACAAGCAACCAAATGCAAAACTCAAAACAATGCTAGTTTTAAGTCCTTTTCAAATGAAATCATTCAATAAGTAAAGAGAAACATTCCACTCATAAACTAATCAAAGACTTAAAACAAAGAATATGTTTCTTTTTGAAAAAACTTGAAAGCTTTCTAACTAACTGGGAAGCAATGTGATCTATGCCAAAGTGATGGAAGGAAACCAAACAAACAAGACTTGAAAGTTTTGATAACCAAACGTCACATACCAATCAGGAAGATGAAAGAACAGTCAATAAGGAAAATCTCACTTCAAACACAGCTCAAAGGTCCAAACGAACAAGCAACCCAAGAAAAAGCTAATGCTTCAAGAAACCCTAAGGTGAACGGGTCACATAGTTCAAAAGGAGAAATCTCAAGGGAATGAATCCAAGATTCAAATATTCCAGCAAACAACAATTTTACACACAATAAATAGGCATAAGACAAGCTCAGAAGGATAGGACACACTGGCCAATTAGTAAATATAACTTCAAAATAAAAACCTACAGGAATATTCGCGAGCGTCAAACTGACAACCTACACCGACAATGAACAATCACACCCCCTTAACTAGAAACTTGAGACGTCGTCGCAGAAGTACACCACAAAATAGTGCCGAGCGTAACTCAAAGCTCGTTGTGACTATGAGGCGATTTAATCGCACCAAATAGTAGAAAGCACAACTAATTAAATAGAGTAGACACGACTATCGTCGTGACTGTCATAAAATAAAAGGTGACGACCCCAAATCAAAGGAAAAATTTAAAAATTCAACTGAGGAAAGGCCAGACCTATTACTTATGATAGAGGGAAGACTACCAAGAGTAGTCAAACAACCCACAATATGGAGAATTCTACCTAGAAAGTAAAGGAGACAATAAACAAGCAAAGCAAAATCAAATCAAGAGACAAAAGACACATATCCCTAGTATGGTCGCCAACTTGTGAAGCAGGTAAGTTCCCTTTGCGGATAGAGGCAACCCCTCTAGCCCTAGAGTGGGTCTAGTCACAACAAGAACAATATCAAAGCAAATTCCCTTAGATAGTTAATGTCATGAAGGCCTACCTTCAAATCCTCATTTGATGAAGTTCTCATTGTGTTGCTCCAGCTCTCATTCTAATCACTTTTGTACTTGAAACAACATATAGAGAACAACAACAAACATAATAGAATACAAAAAAAAGGATCTACATAAAGGGTCAAGGAACTTCAAGCTATCAATATGTAATTTGACATAAGATATAGGAAATAAACCATTTATTTGTATTAATATTAAATGAAGTAAAACTTACAACCATGCCTTGACGTTGTAGGTCTCCTTAAGGGGTCCAGTCAACATGTGTCCAGACTCCACAAGCATTCACTCATGAATTGTCTCCCAAGAGGATGAATAACTATCTCTCCTACCCAAAAGGAAAAATTATGATGCTAGAACACTCATACAATCAAGCCAAATCCACACAAAACTATCCCAGGCTAAGTTACATTAGAAGCAACTTCCAAAATCTACTCAAACTCTCTCACTCTAGCAGATCTTAGCTATGAAGGAGGTATTTATAGGAGGAGGAGCCTCCATAAAAGATGGGAGAAAGAGCTTATCCCTTTGGGAGGTTGCACAAAGGATGGAACAACCATACCAAAAGAGAGAGCTGAGCTCATCTGATCCAACAACAAACCCAAGGACCACCACTCAAAAGCTTCGACAATTTGTTAAAAACAAACTTGCCAAAAGTAGCTCGTCGTGAGTGAAACACAGGGACATGGTGATGAAGTCGCTAGGCTTAGTTCAATCTTGGCCATCTTTGCGGGTGGAATAACTGATGACCCGCGACGACCCAAAATAGAGGTTAAAAAGGGTCTGCTCTGGGAGTAATGAACTGAGGTATTCTTCTTGATATGACAAGGAAGACACTGACACATATTTTACAACATGACACAAACGAGATGTCAATAACATGGACCAGCAATGTCCAGGATTAGGGAATGCGGGGTCAATGACAAAATATTGTGTAACACCCCTGATTACCCTTCGGATGATATGCACCATCATGCGTACTTCCTTTGGAGGATATCATGCCAAGTTGGGCCGAGATGCTTGAATCCATTTTTCGAGCACTCAAAACACAATAGCGCTCCACAAACTCCTCCTACTAGGGGGTATCATTCCCACCTTTGCATACCAGATCAATCCCCTCCATCACATATGCTTGTGGGTAGTATCCCATGCTTGGGGGCATGATGGTTTTCCCCTAGCCATCTTTTCAATTGACTAACATATGTCTTGGCCTAGATCCCACCAATATCTAAGTATGATTGATTATCCTCCCATTCCTTGGATAGTTTTTCCTACCAGCCCCTCTAGCGAGCCATATTCACATCGCATATCGTAGAAGTTTGATACCATATCTTCAAATATTCTACTATATCTCATACCCATTTACCACATAGTCCCCATGTTTGACTAGTGAGTGAGGATGATTCTAGACCTCCTCTAGCAGTTCATTCTCGTTTTCCTCTTCCCTTAATTCTTCACTAAGAACCATCGTTCCAAGAAGCATTAAGGCCATCTTAAGACAAGTAAGGCCACTTTCCTGAAAGTTGTAGATCCCGATTCCGATGGTCGGGTTTTCCACTATGATCTCCACAAGATTTAGGGCATTCTCCTCCTTTCAAATTGGAGGGAAAATTCCCTTTTATAAGAAAACCCCCAATTTTTCTATTTCACATTGCAACCAAACCGTAGCTCAGTTTGACGAACCATTAGCACCATTGGAAATCTCTCATCGAGTACTATTCTTTCTTAGTTTTTGATGATTTGGCACTTCACTGGGAAACCATTTTTCCATGAAGGGTCACTTCGTCACCTCTCAAAATCAAATTTATTCATAAGGGACACTTGTACTTTGGAGTCCAGCTTCCCTTGGCACTCGTTGTTTCACATGTCAATTTTTTTCATGAGAAGTCATCATTTTCTCATATTTTCATGGTACCCACCGGGCCTATTTTGTGTGGCAGTGTCATCGAGCCACCCTTGTTCAGAACATCTGCGATGAGTCACCTTTGCATCCATGGAATTTGTTTCACGTCCCATTGTATCATGTCACATTATTCCATCCATCTTTTCATACCGTTCATCTCGTGTTTCTCATTTTTCCCTTCAGTCATACTGCCCCCCATCCCCTCAGGAGTCAAGTCAGTCGTTTCCAGGTCAACTATGCACTTTATGCTCTTACAAGGGAAGTCATGTGTTTGTCCCTTAGTGCCATTTTCTCCATGTCCCTAGTGTCAGTCCATTAGCCACATTACTATTTTCCCTCGTGCCTTAGTTGAGGATCCTCATTGCCTCACCTATGGCGGGCCCTATTCTATCAACATCAACACGTCTATTCCAGAAGAATGGCCTAGAGGGCATTGTATCTTAGTTCCATCTTCCACTCTTGTTTGGTGCCTCAGATCAAGCAAAGGGAATCAGTATTGCCCTTTGATTTGACTATTTAATGATCGTGATTCATACACTTGATGGGCTAGTGATGCAGTAGGTTATACCAGTGATTCCCGGGTGTGTGTGAGATGTTTCAGACCTCATGAGGGGGTGGCCCTTCAGGTATCCCCCCACATGCCTGGAGGACTTCATATCATACTATAGCCTCAGATGCAGTTCATAGATTTGATGGGTTCGGTTCCTGTCGCTTGAAACATTCATAGCATGCATATCTCCTTCAAATGATCCATTTAGTTTTGTAGAGCCCTTCCCTGTTCAGTAGGGCTTCTTCGGTTGTTCTACCCTCCCTCACACCCATTTTTTGAGGGAAGGGCCATTACATCTCATGTACTCAAATGTTATTGTATTCAATCTTGGCTCATGTTTTTTCCATGTGCATTATATGTGACACATTATATTGTTTTCTGGATCAGTTTGCCAGCATGTCATGTACCATTTAGCATATATTTTATTGCTTAGTTTCAAGTTTCTAGGTGCATCATTATTTTTGTACTAAGTTATCTCGGTTGGTATAGGTATGCCTCCCCCGCCTCACTGAGATCCAATACCACAACATAAAAGGAGACTTACATTGGTATCGCCCCCTGTGTCACTATCTTCTTTTGCTTTAGCTCCATTGGTCTCTCTCTCTCTCTCTCTCTCTCTCTCTCTCTCTCTCTCTCTGAGTGCACTTCGTTGTCTAGTGATTGTGTCCTTACAACATACTTCGGTCATAAGTTTTCTCCTAACACTTGTACGTTGGGTGGCAATCTGTTATCACAAAAAAATGATCATCTAGCCATAATTTACTAGATGGATCGAAGTACACCATGTCGGGCCAATGTTACCATAGTAAAATTGCTTTCACTATAATAAATTACTTAATAAACCACATTTGTTAAGTCATTTATAATTAAACCCATGAAGAATAATTAAATAAATCACTATTTATTTAATTATCTTCTAGGAATAATTAATTAAACCATTGTTTAATTAATATTCCTTGTCACATTTGACCCAATTATGATAAATAAATAGATAAACCATTAATTATCTTATTTTTCTCTAGGAATAATTAATTAATCACTAATTAGTTATTATTCCTTGTCAAGTTTGACCAAATACCTTAGGAATAATTAAATAAATCATTATTTGTTTAATATTCCTTAACCATATTTCTTGAGGTGATAAATAAATCATTTATTTATTTATTATTTCTAAATAAAAGTTTAAATAATTTTTCCCTCTAACAAAATATAATAAAATATTCCAAATGGTTATTTCTAGAATGGGTTAATAATATTTTATTATTGCTCATTATTCAAGGATAACCTAATATTTTGTTAGAAATAGAAGGGTTTTCCATTCATTGTTCACTTTCGATTATTTTCATTGTTCCACTCACTCTTGTAGCTCTGATTATTATCACTGTCTCTCAACATTTTCTTTTCCATTTGAGTTCTCATTCAACTCAAACATTTTATTTGTTTGGTTTACACATTATAGAGGAGAGAGACTTTATAAAAACTGAAGACATTTAAGGATAGCCAAGAACCCATCCCATAGAGGGGGACTGGTAACATTATTATTCCCTTCATAGGTGTTGTTTAATAAAATATATTCTTTATATATCTGGTTTCCATTGGATTATTAGAGTTATTTGTGCTTATTTTACTACTACATTTTGCTATTTAACTACGATTGTGGCATAGATTAGGGCTTTGGCAAGTTTTGTTTATATCATTTTCTGCAGATCCACAATGTTTAGCAACCATTTTCATTGTTAGGGATATTTGTCATCCACAGCCTAAAGTGGTTTCTTTTCATACACATTCCAGAAGAAAACACAATAACGATTTGGTGACTCCACTGCGTTTTTTTAATCTGATCTGAAAACTTGGGTGACCCTCAATTTTCAGCTTAGGGTTTTTCTTTTTCAGTCTCTTAATGTCATTTACTAGCTTTCTAACCCTAGATCAGTCAAATTTATAACTTCCGTAAGTTTTTTTGGTCTTTTCTATAGGTCACAGAAACCAGCCACAACATAGACGAAATTTTTTTCTAAGACTTACTGACCGAGAATCAAGGAGCAGAAATCACACTTTTCTGCCCCAAAAGTGAAATCTGGAGGTCCAGAGCGCACTTTATGGCCCAGAAAGTGTGATATCCCAGGAATCAGGGTAGTACCTGCAACTTTTAGGGTTTCTCAGATTTGCTGAGAGCTGTTTGCTAGGTTGGTTGACCACTGTCTTACCCCGCTTAGGCCTTGATCTACTCTGGTTTTCTCGTCGAAGTGGAATTTATCCCCTTAGGGCTTCTAGTACGCTTCCACCTTTATATTAGGAGCTTAGCTAAGTAAGAAGTCTGCGTTTTTGTAGAGATTTCAGCCATATTTTCCATATATGTAACTTCCTGTTTTAGATCTTCAAAGATATGTTGTTTCTATCCAAAGTTTCATCTCAAGCCTTGTTTGGTCATTTGTCTTAGGGTCCTATTCTTCCCTAGGTTTCACACCCATCTCCCTATCTTTTTGCAGTGATTTTCCCCCCTTTTTGGTTGTTGTTGTTGCACCACTTTCCAGCATCATAGTGTCACTTGATCCCAGTGACACCAACGCTTAGATATCTTGGCATTTTTTGTGTGTTTTCAGTTGATTTCGCCACCAACCAGCACAGTGTTTGCAAACCCAGTTTGGGTGTGGTTTAGAAAGCTGATTTGCTGTACATTTTATGTTTTCAATTTTATTTATTTCAACAGTCATTTTCTTTTTTCAAAACAGATCTGGGCTTAATTAATAAACACACTTACACACACAAGCACACCTTAAGCGAAGGGTGCTTGGTTTACACTGCCAAGCCAAGACTTAACTTAATTAATTTATCTCCCCACACAAAGACAAAAACATCTTGTTGATCTCCCTTCACCATTTCCATGTCACTTGTGTCTTACAACCATTGTACCATCAAGGCATTTGTCACGGAGAGCCTTATGCCTTCATCCCTAGTTTCCACTTGGGCATACTACTCCTCCCCGTAGGGTTCGATTTCATAGTCTCTCGAGTCCCCATACTGACTCCTCTATTGGTTCATCTAATTCCAAGCATCCTTCACCGCACACCGTCACTGTGTCAGGACCCACTGCAAGTGTAGGAAACCAACCTGATATTGGCTCGGTTCTACCACGGTGGTCACATCTAGCAGAACCATCTGAGGAATCATTCCGGCAGCTCCCATGCTACCTTTCATGGCTGGGTTAAGCCTCCCATATTTTAGCCAGTTGATCAATGACCCTATACACCACGATGCTAGTTGGCCAGCTATGCCGACTAAGATTCCCTCTGACATTCCCAAGTTTGAGGGTAATTCTGGAGAGGACCCTACCAATCACATTTGCTCCTTCCATATGTGGTGTTCATCCAATTCCATCATCGATGATTCCATTCGTCTTCGGTTGTTCCAACGCATGCTCACTGGAGATGCTGTGAAGTGGTATGTTGACCAGCCCGCTGCCTCTCATTCCATTTTTGCGACTCTTGCTAAAGAGTTCCTCTCATATTTTTAGTTACCTCTCTGATATGACACTCGTACGGAGCTCTTAACCACATTCTATCAATCCTCTGCCACCTGCCTTTCTAATCATGTCTAGGAATGGTGTAGAAGGAGGAGCATGTGTCGTGCTCTGCCCTTCGAAGACTATGTCTACCTCAATTGGTTCCTTAGAACTATTTTAGCGCCTATTTCCAAAGACATCGCATCTCATTTTCCTCAGATAGAGGAAGAGGCTCTCTAGATTTCTCTCAGATATGACTTGATTTATGCTCAATATAGTTATGTCTATATTGTTATACCAGACCTCCCATGTCCTAATGGTGCACCAGTTCCTCCAACACTTATGCCCCTCCTCCCAGCAACGTGTATTCAGGACAAAGCACCTCTTATGCACTTACACAACCACATCAACATATGTTAGGGCCAACTAGTGCTCAACCTGTTTACCAGGTCGTTTCCCCTTCACCATCTTATACCTATGCACCGCCGAGTGCTCCAGCCCCTTAGGCATTAGCACCACAGCCTCCAGTGCATCCTCAGCCCTAGTAGCCACCACCCCCTCAGGGTCAAATGTTTGCATAGAAGAGTGTGACCAATCCCCCAAATTTGAAGAAAAATAATAAGGGAAAAGGTAACAAGGGTAACCAGGGTAACCAAGGAAATCAACCTAATGAACCCCAGGGGAACCAACCTAACACTAACAACCAACAACAGGGCGACCAACCCAAGTAGAACAAGGCTATTCCTATGAGCAAGTGTTGTGCATGTTTTGGTGTACATGGACATTATACTGATGAGTGTCCTCTCTTACCCCAGATGCACCAAATGTGGGAAGCCTAAGCAGCTTCTAGAGGTCAACCGCCCATCCAACAACCGCCTCAAAATCTTGTGCCATCTCAACCGACTGTTCTCACAAATCCTTTCCCTCAGTAAGGATTTGATGTTGCTCAACCTCAGAAAGGTCAAGAAGCCCACCTTCCCCAACCTTCTGGTCCTAGTGACTACTAGATCCTTATGATGAATTCTGACGAGGTCAATCCCTCTGATATCAACCTGCAAACTTGGTTGAGTCAATATGAAAAGCCATCGACTTCGTCTGCCAATGAGTCCAAAACAAAAGCATCTACTAAGCCTCTTACAACACCAAATGGTCCGCTATAGATCCCTCAACCTAAAGTTGAGTCAATTCTTAAGATCCCCAAGGGACCATTACTTCATAACGCGACTTTTAACTAAGCTTCCCATACATACAGTATGGTACACAACTTGGCACAATCCCTTGCTGCGATGTCACACTGGAAGTGCTCTAGTCATGTCCATCTCAAAGGAAATGTCTACTTATTTCTTTAGGCACAGTAGATCCTTCAGACGATCATTTGATTTTCTTTCTTGTTGATACGTCAGAACATCCTCCATTACCTCCATCCGTTGCTTTTCAGATGCCAATCAAAGTCCATAATGTGATAATCTCCCGATGCATTATCGACAAAGGTGCATCCACATACATGATGTTCGTTTTTGTTTGGAAGCAACTCAAGTCACCTAATTTGTCCACATCCACCATCACTTTGCGTGCTTGGGATGGTCACTCCTCCCAGTCTCTCGTCATGTATCACAATTTTCCAGTGACTCTTGTGGGAAATATTGTTCATGTAGACATCGAGTTTATTGATGCTCCTCTAGACGACAACATTCTCTTGGGTTGTAGTTACACTTATGCAATGTCAATTGTCGTACTTGCGGTTTTCCGCAAGATGTGCTTCCCCCAAGAAGGGAAGATCGCCACCATCGATCAGTTGACATACTACAAGCCAGCATCCTTGACCTCCCCTGAGTCCATTATCTCATCGATGTTTGACAGGCAGTCTTCTACCCCTCTCACCAGTGTTTCACCCAGAATCTACAAAGAATCCTCATTATTAGATGCTTTCCCTTGTCCTCCCCTTCCTATCTCTGAGCTTGGATCTTTGAGTGTTTTCATGTTACAAGCGTCATGGGCTACTTAAAACTAGTCTGGTACATCTGATCCACAACCAGATCCTTAGCACCCCACGGTTACCGTCTCAGTCGAGCCATATGAAACCACCGCCCAAGACCTCCTCCTTTTATGGGTGTCTCCCCTTTGTTCCCACCGGGAACTATTCCTCCAGGTCTCAACCATCCAGGAGTTGTTCCGCCAGGACATTACCCTCTAGGACAGATACATTTCTTGTTTCCTCCTCCGAGAATCTTTTCTATCCCTGTCATGGCTTCGTTGGTCCTCCCTAATATGAATTTGGGGATCCTAGTGTGGTACATTCCCCTGTGAACACTCCACCTAGTCAACTAAGACCATATCATGCTTTGAACCTGGTTCAACTGGTCCTTATGACCCATGTCAATGCTCCAGTTCCACCACCACCACAACAGGAACCCACTCCTATTGCGAAAGCATCTGGATATGGTGGAAAAGAAAATAAAAAGGAACCTACGGACAAGGCTCCCCAAGCACCTCCAGCTCCCAAAGATCCAAAGTCGGCACCTCCATGCGCTTTGTGTGAGGTTGTTGGGCATGCCACCAATAATTGTCTTGAACTTTCTCATCTCAAACCTTTGGTTCATGGAACATTCCCTGAGTCAAATATCCCTACGGTCCAAGTTACCTTACCAGTACTAGTGTCACTTGTAATGGATCACCTACTCCTCTACATATGGATTCTGGTACCACTAATATACCATAATAGTGTTGGAGATAATACTGAGAGGGGGGGGTGAATCAGTATTATTAATTTCTTTTCAATAAACCATCCAGATTTATGCTTTAAAGTATTCTTCTGATATTGATAATTAACTTGTATATCAGAACCATATAATTATGAATCAAGAACAGTAAAAACAGATAGTCACACAAAGGAACACCAGATATAAGGTGGAAACCCAATGTGGGTGAAAACCACCTGCTGCAATATGTCTCTATCTTCTTTCAAATAGAATTTACAATGATTTTGTACTGGTGCAGTCCTTTACCAGTATGCAGGCTGCAACTTGCAGAGAGCTACAACTCTCTCTCGTTCTCCAGTCTCTCCTGGAAGGGAGCTACAACCCCCTACTTCGTTCAAGGACCACGCTTCATTAATTTTCAGACTAGATCCAAGAAGATAAAATGGTCATCAAGTACAAACAAATCTTCAAAATTACCCAAACAGCAGATCTATCAGAATCACTCAAGGGCCAACCCAAGCACCAGATCCATATACATGACAGTTATCACCCGATATAGACAACAGAGACTGATATCAAGACCCAAACAGAGGGTTTACATACTGCTGCACACCCGAAGGCTATGGGTGACCGCTCCCACATCACCTCCTGAATAGCGATTCTCCACACCCGAAGAGACTTTTGCCTTTTGCGTGTCTGCGGCTGCACAGTTTCCTTAAGATCTTCAATTTATAATCGATGCATTACCACTGGATCCCATTTTTCTTTATATAATCATGCTTTTGATGATACCAGGAATCGAAACCAGAGGATTCGAAATCCTGAGGCGCAACTGTTTTGACCGATAGGCTTAAGCGGGAAAATGATGAAAACGGTCCAAAACCACAAAAGGCGGACTTTTAACATAATACACCCAAAATAATAATATATCGGGTCCAATCCTTATTACTATCGGCACCTGCCCATCTCATGGTTTATTCCCGACGTCCGATCCGATGGATCGGATGCGATATGCCCCATTAACCAGCCTTTATTAATATATCGGGTCCGCTCCTCATCGCTAACAATACATGCTCGACGTCCAATCCGATGGATCGGATGCGATATGCCCCATTAACCAGCCTTTATTAATATATTGGGTCCACTCCTTTCATCGCTATCGGCGATTTGAAGTGGGAGGCTTATGGGCGAACACCGCGGATGCGATTTAATATGAAATGCTTTTAATTCCTTCATCGGGTCCGACCCCTCTTATCACAATCGGAGGATTGGGGTGGGTGACCCTTTATGTATTTCGATATACTACGGATGCGATATATTATAAACCGTGTTTGATGCCTCCATCGGGTCCGACCGCAATCAGAGGTTTCAACGAAGTCCGACGCGCATATATGCCGAACTGCGGATGCGATATTATTATAAGCCAGAGTTAATGCCACCATCGGGTCCATTGCGATATGCTTCCGCGTTACACAGCCGAAACCCAATGCCCCGATATGCCGAAACATATATATATATATATATATATATATATATATATATATATATATATATATATATATATATATATATATATATATATATATATATATATATATATAATTGTTATGCGATATGCCGAAACTTCGATGCCGCAATGATATTATTCATGTAACCGCCGAAAAGGGGATATAATGCATATATATGGGTTTTACGCACCCAACCAACTCCCGACAATATAAATGCATGCATATATGGGTTTTAATAAGCCCGATAGCTCCTGATAGTGATAATGCATACATATATGGGTTTTAAGCGCCCAAACACCTCCCGATAACATTAATACATGCATATGAGGCCTGATCACTCCCGATAAGCTCTTTATATATGAGAAAGAGCCTCTATTGCTTTGATAAGCTCCCAATGGCTCAAAGGTTCCAATAAGCATATGTAAATGGCCCCTCTTCTCTCCTTTTGACTCTTCTTGTCTCCATCAAGAGAAATGTCTGTCTGTGAGAGGGTTGCCATCAAGTTCAACACATGTCCATAATGCCATAACGCCAACAATCTCCCCCTTTGGACTTGATAGCAACAACACCGACCAAAAAGCACAAAAAGCACTCTCCCCCTTAGACATCAAGGGCAAAGGGCGGATATCTGCTTCTCCTGACTATTTCTCCCCCTGAGAGCTTGCTCCTCCTGATTTCTCCCCCTGAGGACCTGTTCCACCTGATTATGAACCGGATGCTGAAAGCGATATCAACTTCAGATTTTTCGGGTAACCATTCCACTCCACAGCTACTGGCTACTTATAATACAGAGACCGCCCTGTTTTCCCTTCTGCTCGTGCCGCTGATCAAACTCGGCACCTTTAATCAAGAACTTACCGAGGACCGCCATCCGCCCTGTTTTCTCCTACTAAGATCAATTATGGTGCAATACTATAATGCCAAAAATGGATTAGATATGCTCCCCCTGAGCCTTGTACGCGTATACCCCATACGAACCTTGCGTACAAGCATCAATCTGAGAATTAACAACAGGATGATGCGTCGACAACCCCCAACTTTTGCCTGAGGTATTCAAAAGTCTCCCTGGGCAATGGTTTGGTAAATATATCAGCCACTTGTTCCTTAGAAGAAACATATTCCAACTTGACCTTTTGTTCAAGCACTTGTTCCCTGAGAAAATGATACTTGATCGGTATGTGCTTGGTTTTTGAATGCATGACTGGGTTCTTTGAAATGCTGATTGCACTTGTATTATCACATAAGATGGAGATAGGTGGAGTACAAGTGATTTGGAAATCCTGTAAGGTCTGCATCATCCAAAGAAGTTGGGTGCAACAAGATGCAGCAGCTACATATTCTGCTTCAGCTGTAGATAAGGCAATTGAACTCTATTTCTTGCTGAACCATGATACTAATCTGGAACCCATAAAGAAAGCACCACCACTTGTGCTTTTCCTGTCATCCACACTTCCAGCCCAATCTGCATCTGTGTAAGCATGAAGTGTGAGATCTGTGTCTCTAGGATACCATAAACCATGGTTTTGAGTTCCTTGAAGATATTTGAAGATTCTCTTTACTGCCTGAAGATGAGTTTCCTTTGGATTTGCCTGAAATCTTCCAACTATTCCAACTGCATGCATGATGTCTGGTCGGGTACCTGTCAAATAAAGAAGACTTCCAATCATAGATCTGTATGTTGGTTGATGAACTGCAGCTGATTCATCATTCACACTAAGACTGCATCCTGTAACCATGGGGGTACATACTGGCTTTGAATCTTCCATGCCATACTTCTTCAAAATCTGCTTGAGGTACTTGGTTTGTGACAAGAAGATACCGTCTTTATTTTGTTGGATTTGCAATCCAAGAAAGTATGTCAGTTCACCTAGTAGGGACATTTCAAATTCTTTCTGCATTACCGAGGCAAAGTTTTGACTCATAGCTTCTTCATTGCTGCCAAAGATAATATCATCTACATACACAACAAGTATTAGCAACTTGTCATTTTCAATTTTTATATAAAGATTGCTATCTGCTGATCCTTTTGAAAAACCTTGTTGATGAAGATATTTGTCCAAACGGTAGTACCAAGCCCTTGGAGCCTGTTTAAGACCATAGAGAGCCTTTTTTAATCTGCATACAAGATTTGGATCATTCCCAAGAATGAAACCATCTGGCTGCTCAATGTATACTTATTCTTCTAAGTCTCCATTCAGAAAAGCTAATTTCACATCCATTTGAAATACTTTGAACTTTTGAAAGCTTGAGAGAGCAAGGAACATTCGGATGGCCTCAAGTCTTGCAACAGGAGCAAATGTTTCTTCAAAATCTATTCCTTCTTGTTGGGCATACCCTTTACACACCAGTCTTGCCTTGTTTCTAATTACCTCCCCATTTTCGTTCAACTTATTTTTTGAAGATCCATTTTGTTACTATGACATTCTTATCCTTTGGTCTAGGAACCAACTCCCAAGTGTTGTTCTTTTTGATATGTTCAAGTTCTTCATCCATTGCCTTGACCCAACATTCATCCTTGGATGCCTCTCTTACATTTTGTGGTTCAGTGGAGGAGAGTAATGCCAAATAGCTTGAAGCTTCTGTAGTTGTTCTTCTAGTTTGTACGCCTGCCTCTTTTTGTCCCAAAATCTGAGATTCAAGATGATTCTTCTGTACATACCTGGATGGAGTCTTTTCTTCTATCCTTATCTGTTCCTCTGGTGCTTCTTGAGGTTCTTCTTCTTCATCATTCTGTCTTTGAGGGTAGTCTTCATCTTCTTCGATATTTTGATGATTTACTTGCCTAGGAATGTATCCTTTTTCATCAACCACTACATCAATGCTGTCAACAATTCTTCCAAGTCTTTTATCGTAACACTTATATGCTTTACTGTAAGGCGAATAACCAAGGAGAATGCCTTCATCTGCTCTAGGCTCAAGTTTGCCAAGCTATTCATCAGTATTCTTAATATAGCATTTGCTTCCAAAAATTTTAAAATGCTTTACCGAAGGAGTCTTACCATACCAGAGCTCATGAGGAGTTTGAGTGCTGTTCACTCGAACATTTGTTTTGTTGAGAATAACAATCGCGGCATATGCAGCTTCACCCCAGAAGGTTGCGGGAGTTCCAGACTCATCAAGCATGGCACGAGCCATTTGTTGGACTGTTCTGTTCATCCTTTCCACCACTCCATTTTGCTGAGGAGTCCTTGCTGTAGAGAATTCCCTTTTTATTCCATGCTCTTCACAAAAATCGAAAAATTCATTTGAGGTAAATTCCCCACCTCTGTCAGACCTGAGACACTTAATTTTGTGATCTGATTCATTTTCGACCAAGGCTTTGAAGGATTTGAATTTTTCAAATGCTTCGTCTTTGTGCTTCATAAGTCCTAACCAAACAAACCTGGAGAAGTCGTCAATGAATAATATAAGGTATTCCTCTCCTCGAGGTGTCCTTGTCCTAAATGGACCACATACATCTGTATGAATAAGTTCGAGAGGTTTGCTGGCTGATCCTTCCTTCTCAGGGAAGTTAGTCCTGGTTTGTTTACCAAACTGACATGATTTGCATATTGTGTTGTCTGGAATTTTGATATCTGGAAGATCATGAACTGCCTGATACTTGCATGCTTTCCTTATTTGTGAAAAACTTAGATGCCCCAACCTCCGGTGCCATAACCAGTGCTCATCATCCTTACTCATATAGCATTGTTGTTGTCCTTCTTCAAATATGTATAGATTGTTTGGATTTCTTTTGCCTTTGATCACTGTTTCACTTGTATCAAGATCACGAACACGACATCCATTTGATCTAAATATTACCTCGGTTCCTTGATCGCACATCTGACTGACACTTAGAAGATTATGTTTCAATCCATCAACGTACAAAACATTTCCAGCCTTGACCTTTTCTTTCAACTGAGCAATGCCTTGTCCTTTTATGGCCGCAGGAGTATCATTTCCAAAAGAAACCTTCTTTCCCTTTTCTAGAGTAGTATATGATTCAAGTTTTTCTTTATCACCTGTCATATGCTTCGAACATCCGCTATTGATAAACCATAAATTTTCTTGTCCTTCGGCGTAAAAGGCTATTCCACATCTTTCTGGTTGTGGTTCCTTCATTCTCCATGTTTTGGCATTTGGGCTTTGTTCCTTCTGAGTTGTCTTCCGAAACCTGCTCCTGCATTCAGATTCTTCATGACCGAAGTTATTACAAATGGAACATTCAATTTCACTTTCTAGGGCGGAAAAATTGTTATAGGTCCTTTTCTTGATTCCAGACATACTTCTTTGTTTTTGAACTTCTCTAGTCATGATTGTCTTATAGGCAACACATTGAGCTGCTTTGTGACCAAAATTATGGCAAGAGAAACATTGCCCATTGAATAAACTTCTGCAATTATCAAATCTGTCATCCAACCGATTGTAGTTTCTACCAACATCCATTCTTGAGGCAAATTGGGAAGATTTTACCTGTGGCTGGTCGTAGCTTCCGTTTGTAGCTTGCCTCTGATTTTCTTGATAATTTTTGTTCGTTCTTGAGATAAATTGTCCCTGATTCATTTGATGATTTCTATTGGGCCTTTGATTGCTCCTTCTTGCTGCATCAAGATAACTTTTAGAGGTGGATGCTTGAGATGCTTCTCCATTATATCCCAGACCTGTCTTGATTAATGGAGAACGCTGCACATTGATGATCTCATCCAGAGTTTCAGATCCTTTAACAAATTTAAGATTGAGAGCCTTTGTTTTCTCAATTTCTTTTCGAAGCCCAACAATTTCATATTCTAATTTTTCAAGAGATTGTTCCTTTTCATCAAGTTGGATTTGCAGAGTCTCAATGATCACATTCTTTTCTTCTAAGCATGTATTGAGTCTAGACATCTCCTCATAATAGCTATCTATATCTAGAGCATCCATGTAATCATCATCTTCAAAAGCCATTAAAAGTTTATAGGGATTACCTCGTTCATCTTCGTCGCTATTTGATAGACCATCACTGTCTTCATGGGTGTAATAGCTCTTCTTATTTGCATTCTGTTTCTTGTTCCATCCAACAAGTTCCTTTCCCTTGTCAATCTTATCCTTATGAGGACATTTGGCAGCATAGTGACCTACTCTTCCACAAGCAAAACATTTGAAGGGTAACTTACCTCTGAATCTACCAGCACCTCGTTGAAGATTTCTGACAAAATTTGATTCTTCTTCTTCTTCTGACACATGATTTGATTCAAAGTACTCTCCTTTGCCTGAAGCCTTGAAGGCATCTTCTCTCCTGTCTGAAGGACCTCCTTTTCTCATTTCATAAGCAGTTAGAATTCCGTGCAGCTGTGACATGGTGAGAGTTCGTAGATTCTCCTTTTCTTCTATGGCGGACACTTTAGATTCAAACTTGGGGGACAAGGATCTTAGAAATTTTTCAACCACAATAGCCTCTTTTATTTCTTCACCCAAGTTTTTCATGCAATTAACAATCTCATCCACCCTAAGGAAATAGTTAGCCACACTTTCATCATTATACATTCTGAGATTCTCATACTGAATCCTGAGGGTTTGAAGTTTAGCACGCTTTACCTGTTCATCTCCTTCATAGCTCAAGACAATCTTGTCCCATATTTCTTTTCCAGATTCATATTGCATAACCTTCACGAATTCTGATTGAGATAAGCATCCCAACAGAGTATTGATTGCTTTAGCATTTGTTTCATATTTCTTCTTCTCGGCCGGATCTGTAGGAGTAGCTGAAGGAAAAGTGTAGCCTGTCTCTATGATATCCCAAACTTCTGTACCAAGTGATTGAAGATAGGCAGTAACTCTTACCTTCCAATAATTGAAGTTTGTCCCATCAAAAATCGGTGGCCTGATTGATGCTTCCCTCTCGTAGTTGCTCATGATGAACGGTCTTCCTTCAAGCGATCAAGCTTCTCTGAAGGACTCGCTCTGATACCAATTGTTGGAAATAATACTGAGAGGGGGGGTGAATCAGTATTATTAATTTCTTTTCAATAAACCATCCAGATTTATGCTTTAAAGTATTCTTCTGATATTGATAATTAACTTGTATATCAGAACCATATAATAATGAATCAAGAACAGTAAAAACAGATAGTCACACAAAGGAACACCAGATATAAGGTGGAAACCCAATGTGGGTGAAAACCACCTGCTGCAATATGTCTCTATCTTCTTTCAAATAGAATTTACAATGATTTTGTACTGGTGCAGTCCTTTACCAGTACGCAGGCTGCAACCTGCAGAGAGCTACAACTCTCTCTCATTCTCCAGTCTCTCCTGGAAGGGAGCTACAACCCCCTACTTCGTTCAAGGACCACGCTTCATTAATTTTCAGACTGGATCCAAGAAGATAAAATGGTCATCAAGTACAAACAAATCTTCAGAATTACCCAAACAGCAGATCTATCAGAATCACTCAAGGGCCAACCCAAGCACCAGATCCATATACATGACAGTTATCACCCGATATAGACAACAGAGGCTGATATCAAGACCCAAACAGAGGATTTACATACTGTTGCACACCCGAAGGCTGTGGGTGACCGCTCCCACATCACCTCCTGAATAGCGATTCTCCACACCCGAAGAGACTTCTGTCTTTTGCGTGTCTGCGGCTGCACAGTTTCCTTAAGATATTCAATTTATAATCGATGCATTGCCACCGGATCCCCTTTTTCTTTATATAATCATACTTTTGATAATACCAGGAATCGAAACCAGAGGATTCGAAATCCTGAGGCGCAACTGTTTTGACCGATAGGCTTAAGTGGGAAAATGATGAAAACAGTCCAAAACCACAAAAGGCGGACTTTTAACATAATCCACCCAAAATAATAATATATCGGGTCCAATCCTTATTACTATCGGCACCTGCCCATCTCATGGTTTATTCCCGACGTCCGATCCGATGGATCGGATGCGATATGCCCCATTAACCAGCCTTTATTAATATATCGGGTCCGCTCCTCATCGCTAACAATACATGCCCGATGTCTGATCCGATGGATCGGATGCGATATGCTTCATTAACCAGCCTTTATTAATATCTCGGGTCCGCTCCTTTCATCGCTATCGGGGATTTGAAGTGGGAGGCTTATGGGCGAACACCGCGGATGCGATTTAATATGAAATGCTTTTAATTCCTTCATCGGGTCCGACCCCTCTTATCGCAATCGGAGGATTGGGGTGGGTGACCCTTTATGTATTCCAATATATTGCGGACGCGATATATTATAAACCATGTTTGATGCCTCCATCGGGTCTGACCGCAATCAGAGGTTTCAACGAACTCCAACGTGCATATATGCCGAACTACGGATGCGATATTATTATAAGCCAGAGTTAATGCCACCATCGGGTCCATTGCGATATGCTTCCAGGTTACACAGCCGAAACCCCAATGTGCCGATATGCTGAAACATATATATATATATATATATATATATATATATATATATATATATATATATATATATATATATATATATATATATATATATCTATATATATATATATATATATATATATATATATATATATATATATCTATATATATATATATATATAATTGTTATGCGATATGCCGAAACTTCAATGCCGCAATGATATTATTCATGTAACTGCCGAAAAGGGGATATAATGCATATATATGGGTTTTACGCACCCAACCAACTCCCGACAATATAAATGCATGCATATATGGGTTTTAATAAGCCCGATAGCTCCCGATAGTGATAATGCATACATATATGGGTTTTAAGCGCCCAAACACCTCCCGATAACATTAATACATGCATATGAGGCCTGATCACTCCCGATAAGCTCTTTATATATGAGAAAGAGCCTCTATTGCTCCGATAAGCTCCCAATGGCTCAAAGGTTCCAATAAGCATATGTAAATGGCCCCTCTTCTCTCCTTTTGGCTCTTCTTGTCCCCATCAAGAGAAATGTCTGTCTGTGAGAGGGTTGCCATCAAGTTCAACACATGTCCATAATGCCATAATGCCAACAAATAGGGGGACTCTAGCCCCACCATCGTTGTCCCTCCCCCCGATGTCGAGATGACGAACTCCACAGTCCATATCCTTTACTTGTCGTCATCCTTGAGATCCTCGCAAGAAAACCTCTCTGAGGTTCCCAAGTGCGCTTCTGTCGAACCTACCTTGTCGGAAACCTGAGTCTCATCATCGGTAGATCTTTCATCATTTTATATGATGCATATGTGAACTTTCTTTCTCAGGATTATGCACCAAGTATTGCCACCGCATCATGTAATCTCTCTTCCTTCCATTCACCCATCTTCCATTCTGATGAGGATATCATAGAAGCTATGTCTACCCCTGATTACCCTTGGGATGATATGCACCATCATGTGTACTTCCTTCGGAGTATCTCGTGCCAAGTTGGGCTGAGATGGTTGAATCCCTTTTTTGAGCACTTGGAACACAATGGTGCTCCAAAAACTCCTCCTGCTAGGGGGCATAATTCCCACCTTTGCATATTGTATCAGTACCCTCCATCACATATTCTTGCGGGCAGTATCCCATGCTTGGGGGCATGATGGATTTCCCCTGGCCATCTTTTCAATTGATTAACATAAGTCTCGGCCTAGATCCCACCAAATCTAGGTATGGTCGATTAACCTCCCATTCCTTGGATAGTTTGTCCTACCAGCCTCTCCAATGAGCCATATTCACATCGCATATCGTAGACGTTTGATACAATATCTTCAAATATTATACTCTACGTCATACCAAATTTACCACATAGTCCCCTTGTTTGACTTAGTGGGTGACGATGATTCTAGACTTCCTCTAGCAGTTCATTTTCATTTTCCTCCTCCCTTAATTCTTCACCAAGAACCATCTTTCCAAGAAGCATTAAGGACATCATTAGACAAGTAAGGCCACTTACCTGAAAATCACATATCCTGATTCTGATGGTCAATTTTTCTACTACGAAATGCATAAGATTTAGGGCATTATCCTTCTCTCAAATTGGAGGGAAAACACCCTTTTATAGGAAAACCCCCAATTTTCTATCACACATTGCAACCAAACCGTAGCTCAATTTGATGAACCATTAAGACCATTGGAAAGCTCTCATCGAGTATTATAATGTGTCTTTCTTAGTTTTTTTATGATTTGACATTTCACCAGGAAACCATTTTTCCATGAAGGGTCACTTCGGTGCCTCTCAAAATAGAATTTCTTCATAAGTGACACTTGTACTTTGGAGTCCACCTTCCCTTGGCACTTATTGTCTCACATGTTGATTTTCATCATGAGAAACTATCATTTTCTCATGTTTTCATGGTCCCCACCGGGCCTATTTTGTGTGGAAGCATCATTGAGTCACCCTTGTTCAGAGCATCTGCGATGAGTCACCTTTGCATCCATGGAGTCTGTTTTGCATCCCATTGTATCATGTCATAGTATTCCATCCATATTTGCATAATTTTCATCCTATATTGTTCATTTTGGCATTCAGTCATACTACCCCCCATCCCCTCCAGAGTCGAGTTAGTCGCTGTCAGGTCAACTATGCACTTTATGCTATGACAAGGGAAGTTGTTTGATTGTCCCTCAGACCCATTTTCTCCATTGTCCCTCGTGTCATTCTATCAGTCACATTACTATTTTCCCTCGTGTATTAGTTGAGGATCCTCATTGCCTCACCTATGGCAGGCCCTATTTTGTCAACATCAACACGTCTATTCCAAAAGAAAGACCTAAAGGGAGGTGTATCTTGGTTCCAGCTTCGACTCTTGTTTGATGCCTCAAATCAAGAAAAGGGAATCATTATTCCCCTTTGACTTGACTATTTCATGATCGTGATTCATACACTTGATGGTCCAGTGATGCAACATGTTGTACCAGTGATTTCCGAGTGTGTGTGAGATGTTTCAGACCTCATGAGGGGGTGGCCATTCAGGTAGCCCCCCACATGCCCGAATGAATTCATATTATACAACAGCCTCAGATGCAATTCCTCATATTTGATGGGTTTGATTCCTGTCGCTCGCAACATTCATAGCATGCATATCTCCTTCAGATGATCCATTCAGTTTTGTAGAGCCCTTCCCTGTTCAGAAGGGCTTCTTCGATTGTTCTACCCTCCCTCACACCCATTTTTTGAGGGAAGGTCCATTATACTCATGTACTCAGATGTTATTGTATTCAATCCTGGCTCATGTTTTTTCCAGGCACATTTTATGGGACACATTGTATTATTTTCTAGCTCAGTTATTCCAGCATGTCATGTACCATTTATAATGTATTTTATTGCTCAGTTTCATGTTTCTAGGCGCATCATCATTTTTGTACTAAGTTATCTCGGCGGGTATAGGTATTCCTCCTCCGCCTCACTAAGATACGGTACCACAACATAAAACGATACTTGAATTGGTCTCACCCCCTCTGTGACTATCCTCTTTCACTTCAGCTCCATTGGTCTCTCTCTCTCTCTCTCTCTCTCTCTCTCTGACTCCACTTCATTGTCTAGTGATTGTGTCCTTACTGACTCCACTTCATTTTCTAGTGATTATGTCCTTACAATGTTCTTCGGTCATACGTTTTGCTCCTAACACTTGTACGTTGGGGGTCAATCTGTTATCACAAAAATTGATCATCTAGCCATAATTTACTAAATGGATTGAAGTACACCATGTAGGGCCAATTTGACCATAGTAAAATTGCTTTCACTATAATAAATTAGTCAATAAACCACATTTGTTAAGTCATTTATAATTAAACCCATGAAGAATAATTAAATAAATCACTATTTATTTAATTATCTTCTAGGAATAATTAATTAAATAATTGTTTAATTAATATTCCTTCTCACATTTGACCCAATTATGAGAAATAAATAGATAAACCATTAATTATCTTATTTTTCTCTAGGAATAATTAATTAATCACTAATTAGTTATTATTCCAAATCAAGTTTGACCAAATCCCTTAGGAATAATTAAATAAATCATTATTTATTTACTATTCCTTAACCATATTTCTTGACATGATAAATAAATCATTTATTTATTTATTATTTCTAAATAAAAGTTTAAATACTTTTTCCCTCTAACCAAATATAATAAAATATTCCAAATGGTTATTTCTAGAATGGGGTTAATAATATTTTATTATTGCTCATTATTCGAGGATAACCTAATATTTTGTTATAAATAGAATGGTTTTCCATTCATTACTCACTCTCAATTATTTTCATTGTTTCACTCATTGTTGCAGCTCTGATTATTATCATTGTCATTCACCATTTTCTTTTTCATTGTTAGGGTTGTTTGAGTTCTTTTCATACACATTCAAGAAGAAAACACAATAACACAATGAAAATGGTGAAGAATCAAAAGAATATGGAAAATAAGTTTTTAGAAAACATAACAATTTATTTGAATCTCAAACCGTTTCCAAAAATTCAATATGGTTTAAAAGTTATAGCTAGTTCTTCAAAGCAGTTTTGTACAAAATTTCTGCAAAACCCAGATTGGAAAAAAAATTCAAACAGTCAACTTCATGCATGATTTCCGAGGCCATGGAATTGAATAAGGAAATTACAAGAGAGGTTTTTGTTGAAAGTATGAAAAATTAGAATCCATATAAATATATTTCCAAAATAAATCATGGTCGAGAAGATACGGTTAGTTCTTTAACACCAATTTGTATGAAATTGCAAAAAACCTAGAATTATGAGATTTTCCTCTAAAATTGTAAATTTGTTTTCTGAGTTAAGGGGATTGGATCTTATCTTTCCCAAATAAATTTTATCTATAAATAAGGTCTCAAATGACATATATCAAAGGAGGAAGGAGGGGAGAACAATGATTATGGCACAAACTTTTCGATTTTGTACTCTTGAACTGATGTTTTATTGACATTTAATATAATTACAGTCTCAGCCTTTATGCTCGTTTGATAGTTTATGTTCTCTTGACTTGAAAAGTATTGAATTAGCTTAGGATTGCTCTAGTTTGTGGAAAGGGCCCACCATGAACCTGGAATCGAGTCATGTAACATTTGTAATGTAGGCAATGTATTTTGATTTAGTCAATAGAATTTTATTTCATTTCAAAATCGTTTCTACTTTCTAGAATTTTAGTACTTTATTTCGTAGTTAAGGTTTCTTCCTGTTTTTCATAGATATGGGTAATAAGTGAATTCTTATTGAATTCTTGCAAGCTATGGAATATTTTTACAAATATATCTTGTACACGATCAATCATGTGTTGGCACTTTTCAGTCCATGGATGGTTGAAAAAAAGAGAAGTTTGATTTAAAATGAATTTCTGAAGAGAATGAATGTTTGTGTTTTGAATTAAGTTTCGTGTTTTGAACTGAAATTTTCTTGTTTAGGAGTACCCATAATTAATTAGGAACATCATATTTTCTGCTAGTATAGTTGTGTGTATTTCAAATAATTATGTGACAGTTTTCCTGGATAGTTGATTTTGGTTTCCTATATGAGATTTATTTGTGTCATAGATAACCATTGTTTGAATAGATAGTTAGTTGTTTGTTCGATTTCATAAGATGTTTTTTTCCTTAGGATTATTTTTTTCATTGCAATTGTACGTGTATCAGTTAAAAATGGTTTTTAGATTAGGAAATCATAGGTCTTGTCTTTCGAATGATTGAATTGTTTTAAATTGAGTAGTACATAGGGATTGGTTTGAGTTATCAATGCACTTTATTTGATGCATAGTACCCTGGGGATTAGATCATGAAGTGATTTGGAATAGGATTAATGTTAAATTGATTTGGAAACATAGTGAGTGAAATTTGTTTGCTTTACTTTCGAAAGATTTCTTAGTCAAATAAATCATAGTTAAAAATAGAATAGTGATTTGAGTCTCTTTAGAAAATATATCTCATTAATAATAATTTAGATTATAGTTGAATAGGTTTCTTCATTTCAGAAATTTTTTGGTGTGATTGTTAGGAACAAATTTGAGCATTTTGTACTTAATTTCATATTAAGACAACATAGAGCAAGTTTGAATCTGAACCAGAATGCATTGCAACTTGAAGTTTACGAACTTTGGTTGACAATTTAATTTAGGGAATCTAAGGACATATAAAATCCCTTACACATTCCAAGGTATTTGAGACTCCCAAAGGCCTCCCACCTATTCATGATCATGATCATGCTATTCATTTGATTTCAAGAATGTTCCTCCAAACATCAGGGCTTATAGATATCCATATGCCCAAAGAGTGAAATTGAACGTATGGTTACAGAAATGCTAGATGTCGGTATAATTCAACCTAGTCAAAGTTCTTTCTCTGCTCCAGTAGTATTGGTGCATAAGAAGAATGGATCAAGGCACATGTATGCACATTATTGGGAGCTCAACAAGCTCACTATTAAAGATAAATTTCACATTCCTGTCATTGATGAATTGTTGGATGAATTACATGGATAAATTCACTTGACCAAGGTGGATCTTTGTTCAAGATACCATCAAATTAGAATGAAGACTAAAGACATTCTGAAAACAACATTTAGAACTCATGAGGGTCATTATGAATGTTTGGTCATGCCTTTTGTCCTTACCAATTCACCTTCTACATTTCAAGGTTTGATGAATTCTATTTTCAAACCATTCCTTAGAAAATTTGTGTTAGTATTTTTTGATGATAGACTAATCTACAACAAGTCTTGGAAGGATCATGTTCAACATGTTGACAGGGTGCTCAAACTATTGGAGGAGAAACAATTGTATGAAAAAACCTCCAAATGTTTCTTTGGAGTACATGAAGTGGAATATCTGGGCCATATTATATCTCAGGAGGGTGTTAAGGTAGACCCTAAAAAAATTAAAGCCATTAAGGAATGGAAAGTCCCCACAACCATAAATCATCTTCGAGGATTTCTTGGGTTGATAGGTATTATCACAAGTTTGTTAAGAATCATGGGAGAATAGCAACACCTCTAACAACATTACTCAAGAAAGATGCATTTTCTTGGACTCCATAAGCAACTAAGGCCTTTGAACATCTTAAAGAGGCAATGTGCCAAGCACCAGTCTTAGTTATTCCAAAATTCACAAAAACCTTTATTATGGAATGTGATGCCTTAGGAAATGGAACCAGTGTTATTTTAATGCAAGAAGGAAGACCCATTTCGTTTGAAAGTCGTCAAATCAAAGGAAAGTATTTACACAAACCTATTTATGAGAAGGAGATGTTGGCAATACTATATGCACTATAGCAATGGTGACCTTACCTAATGGGAAGACATTTCAAGGTAAAAACAGATCATGATAGTCTTAAATACTTTTTGGAACAAATATTATCTTCAGAAGAGAAACAAAAATGGGTCACAAGGATGTTGGGTTATGACTTTGAAATCATCTACAAAAAAAAGGAAGAAAAATGTTGTTGCAGATGCACTCTCAAGAAAGGATGAGGATGTGGAAGAATTTATTTGTGTTATTTCTATTATCCAACCAGATTGGATAACCAAAGCAAGGGATGAATGGAAGAATGATGAAGAAGTGCGGACACTCATTCAAAAGTTGCAGCAAGATCCCAGTGCATTGGATACATTTGGCTGGAAAAATGATTCATTATGGTACAAAGATCGCTTATATATTTGTAAAAATTCCCAACTCAAACAAACTATTCTTTTGGAATTGCACACCTCTCCCATAGGAGGGCACTTAGGATTTTTAAAAACTTACCACAAGGTCAAGAATGAAATTTTTTGGGAGGGCCTTCAATATGATATTCAAAATTTTGTGGTGGAATGTTTGGTTTGCCAACAAAATAAAGTTGAGACAATTAGGACCCCGAGTCTGTTTCAACCTTTACCCATTCCAAGTTAGCGTTGGGAGGAGGTTTCAATGGATTTTATTACAGGTTTACCCAAGTCTAAAGGAAAAAGTGTCATCATGGTGGTAGTTGATAGACGTACCAAGTATGCACACTTTTGTGCATTATCTCATCCATTTAAAGCTAGTACAGTTGCTACTTCATTTATGGAAACAATTCAAAAGCTACATGGAAACCCAAAGATTATTGTAAGCGACAGAGATCCCATTTTCACTGGAATTTTTTGGATGGAATTATTTTCTTGTCTTGATACTCAATTAGCTCATAGATCATCTTATCATCCTCAATCTAATGGGAAAACTGAGATAGTGAACAAATGTTTGGAAGGATATCTTCATTGCTTTGTATCTGATAAACAAACACAATGGGTCAAGTGGTTACCTCTGGATGAATGGTGGTATAACACTTCCTTCCATACTGCAGCAAAAATGACCCCATTTATGGCACTTTATGGATATCATCCACCGTCCATCACATCATATTTAAGAGAAAATTCTAAGGTTCAAGTAGTTGAAGATCACATCGAGCATCAACAACAAGTTCTCCAACTCTTAAAGGATAACCTCACTTTGGCGCAGAATCAAATGAAACAATAGGAAGATCAACATCACAATGAAAGAAGTTTTGATGTAGGTGAATGGGTATTTTTACGGCTACAACCATACAAACAAATGTCCCTCAACCAAGCTAAGAAGGATAATAAATTATCACCAAAGTACTATGGTCCTTACAAGGTGTTGCAAAAGATTGGTACTATGGCATACAAATTGGAGCTTCCTGCATCTTCCCAAGTGCACCCAATTTTCCATGTTTCATGCTTAAAGAAGGTTATAGGTGACAAGCTCCCAATTTAAACAATATTGCTAGAACTTGACGAGGAAGGAAAAATCATATTGGAACCTAAAGCCATCACATAAACAAAAACCCGATAGATATGAAATTGATCAATTTCAAAGTATCTCATCAAATGGAAGAACTTAATTGTTGAAGATTCCACATGGGAGGGTGAGAATATTATGCAAAAGCATCCAAAACTACTCAAGCATTGAGGCCAACACTTTTTTAAAGGAGAGGGGCACGTTAGGTCCCTATACTACTAGTGTAGCCCCTTATTGTTATTGTTAGTGTATCCCTCTTATTATTATTATTGTGCCCATGTAGTCCCCATATTGTTATTATTGTGTCCCATAGAAGCCCACTATTGTTATTTTTTTGCCCTTACATTATTATTGTTATGTAGGCTCTGATTATATTGTGACCCCTTTGACTCCTATGTATAGAAAGGAGGTATTTTCATTTGTATAATCCAATAATTGTTAATTTTATGTAATGTAAAGGAGGTTTCCCCCTCGAAGAGGATATTTTCTAAGTCGTTGATCTCTATTTTTGTGAGCTGGTTGCATAATAGATAGGCTACTATTCCAAAACTTTCAAGAGTATTGAAAGGTCCACAAATTTGAGGTGTCATCTTGGCACATGATCCAATCCACAAGGAGCTCTTCTTGGGCTTGATTCGCATGTACACCTGTTCCCCAACCTGATATTCCTTAAACAATCTATTCTAATCTGCATAAATGTTCTATATATCTGGTGTTTCCTTTATATTCTTCTTGATTACCTTCATTTCCTATTCCATTTATTCCAACATGTCCGGTCCGATCAACACCTTTTTCACCGGATCACTCCAACTGATGGGAGTATTACAACTCCGCCCATACAATGCCTCAAAAAGCTCATCCTCAAAGACTCCCGATACCCATTGTTGTAAGCAAAATCTACTAGTGGAAGATACTCTTCCCACTTTCATTGTTGATGCATCACATACATCCTCAACATATCCTCCAATATCTTGTTGGCCCTCTC
The DNA here is from genome assembly GCA_031772625.1 of Pinus tabuliformis. NCBI lineage: Eukaryota > Viridiplantae > Streptophyta > Pinopsida > Pinales > Pinaceae > Pinus > Pinus tabuliformis. The sequence continues at coordinate 671,893,656 of CM062814.1, forward strand.
TATCTGTCCATATGTTTGTTGATGATAAGTTGTGCTAAAGGAAAACTATGTACCCAAACCTGCAAATAACTCTTTCCAAAACCTAGAAGTGAGCTACCTTAGTCAACTTGTCTAGAATAATCATAATCAAGTCATGTTGTCTAGATGTCCTCAGAAACTTGTGATGAATTCCTTGGAAATGACCTCCCATTTCCACTCTAGAATTGAGATTAGTTGTAGTAACCCACCTAGATGCTTCCACTCTATATTTACCTGTTGACAATCCAAGCATATAGCCACAAAATTTGTCACTTCTTTCTTCAAGTTTGACTAATAGTAGAAATTCTTCACTGTTGTTAATGTCTTCTGATATCCTGGGTGACCTGAATATGGTTTCACATGAAACTCTCTCAAGATAAAATTCTTGAGCTTGTTGTCATCTAGCACATATATCATGTCCCTAAATATGACTACAACATCTGTTGTGAGACAATAGTCCACATCCTGTGCACCTATATCTACACTTGTACCTCTACCTATACCTATGTGTGCACCTGTACTCTGTTGTAACCTATGCTTGAGATCCATGTACATGTTATCTCGCTGACCTGCCTGTAAGATCAAAGCCTATAAATATGTCCCATAAGAACTCATAGCTACCTTGTTGTTCACCTATATCTGCCTGCTAAGAGAATTTGTAACCCTATTCTCTTTACCTTTAATGTACTTGATCTCAAAGTTGAACTCGTTGATCGTGGCCAACCATCTAGCTTGCCTTGAATTCAAATTTGGTTGATCAAATAGATACCTCAATCCACTGTGACCGCTCATCAATATAGATCTCCTGCCAAGAAAATAGTTCCTCCACATCATCAATGCATGGATGATCATTGCCAACTCAAGATCATGTGTTGGATAATTCTGCTCGTGCTCATTCATTTTTGGTGATTCATAGCATACTACTTATCCTTCCTGCATAAGAAATCCACCAAGTCCTCTCTTGCAAACATCTGTGCATACCACAAACTCTTTGTTTGTATCTTCAATATTTAGCAATGGAGAATTTGTCAACAACTATTTCAACTTCTCAAAACTTGTTGCACATTCTTCTATCCATTTAAAATTCTTACCTTTTTGTTGCAATGACATGATAGGATATGCAATGCAAGAGAATTTCTTGATGAACCTCTTGTAGTAACTTTCTAACCCCATAAATGATCTTACCTCATCCACATTCCAAGGAGCTTCCCATTCCATGATAGCCCTTATCTTTTCTATATCTAATATTATGCCTTCCTTGGAAACAACATGTCCCAAGTAATGTACTTCTGTCTAAAAGAAACTGCATTTGCTAAGCTTAGCATACAGATGATTCTATCTTACAAATCTCAACCTTGTTTCTAAATGTTTGACATGTTCTTCTTCATTTTTAGAATATATCAAGATGTCATCAATGAACACAATAACAAACTTGTCCAGATAAGGACGCAACACACTATTCATCAAGCACATAAAGGTAATTAGAGCATTAGTCAAACCAAATGGAACTACAACAAACTCATAATGTTCGTACCTGATCTGGAAAGTTGTATTGTGAATTCATTCTTCTTTAATGTGTACCTAATGATATCCAGATCTCAGATCAATATTCGAGAACATTTCTACTCCCTTCAACTGATCAAACAAATCATGAATCCTCGGCAATGGATACCTATTCTTGATGGTCACTTTGTTCAACTGCCTATAATCAATGCACAACTTAAGAGTACCATCTCTCTTCTTCACAAACAATACTAGTGTGCCCCATGGTGATACACTTGGCCTAATGTATCCATTTTCAAGCATTTTCTTCAACTGCAACTTTAGCTCTACCAACTCTAGAGTGCTCATCTTGTATGGTGCTTTTGATGCTGGTGTTACCCCTAGTACCAACTCAATAGGAAAAGCCACTTCCCTATGAGGTGGAAACTCTGAAATCTTTGCAGAAAATACATCCTAAAATTGTTGTAAAACTAGGTACCTACGCAAAACATCCACATTCTCAACTTCCTTACCTTTGTCACTAGAAATGTGCAATGCAAATAACACATCCTTTTCTACGATTGCACTTCACCTACATAGTTGTCACCATTCTAACTAATGTTGCTTTCTTCTTACCCTACAAGATTCTTTGTTCTCCATCATTATCCAAGTATTCAATAGATTTGTCACAATAGTCCACCTTGGTTCTATGGAGATGCAACCAATCCATACCCAAAAGCATACTATACGAACCCAATGGTAATACATTCAAATGTGCTGATGTAGACATACTCAACTCAGATGCACAACCTCTTACCGAATGATGAACTAGCTTCTTAATACCTATATCCAATTGTACTAACCAAGATTTTGCATCCACTTATTTATTAAAACCACACTTATCCATCAGGTTAGGATTAACATAACTATAATTAGATCCAAGGTGAATCAAAATAGAAACAACTTGATCACAATGCTTACCATCCATCTTGATAATATACGCCTAGTGATCTTCCTGCATGTTATCTAATGTTGCATAGATCTAAGGAACACTTTGTCTAAAAACCCCCACTGTTTGCGCTTCCTGGCAACTGTAGATCTACAGTCTACCACCCTGATGTTGTGGAAAATCTCTCCTGCGATGATCTTTGCCACAAGTCCATCACTGTATAGGCTTCCAACCTACATCCTTGTTCTACTCCTCAAACCGGAATCCCTTCCCTTTGTCAAATGCATTGAACTTCTTTTGCGGTGTTGCATTCTCTTTGTTACCTATGTCTTGAGGTGTTTCTCGCTTCTTATTCCATTTCCCTTTATTCCTTGCATTACCTTTCCACTTTGGTTTAGTCTCAAATTTTCTCTTTGATTTCTCGTAAAAATGATTTAGCTTCTGGATGGACTCCTCCAATGATTTAGGCTCATCAAACTCAATCCTGTCTTTGAATGCTATCAGCAACCCACTGATGAATCTCTGAATCTTGGCCTTCTCCTCCTTGAGGTAAGGCACATACCTCAACAACTCCAAAAATCTTCTAGTGTACTCCTCATCGGTCATAGAGCCCATCTTTAGCTCATAAAACTTTTTTTCCCTATCGTAATAGTACCTTTCTAATAGATAGTTCTTCCTGAATAGTCTCTCGAATTCACTCCATGTCAACTCCGCCTCATAAATATATATAGATTTCTTTACATTTTCCCACTAGATATCTACTTTACCTTTAAGACTGAATGTAGTTATTCTAGCCTTCATGTTCTCTGAGTAATCGCGCAATCTGAAGAACTTATTCATTCCAAGAAAACATGCTTTTGCATCCTGTGTTTTCTTCACTTCCCCATCGAATGTAGGTGGATTTGCTTTCTTGAACTCATCCGAAAAATATCCCCTATCACTCCTCCTATAAGGATGATAACGATGATGACCATGATACTTGTTAGGACCGGAACTAGAATAGTACTTGTTTCCATCACCTTTCTTATCTGGAGTATCCAAGAACCTACCATCTCTGATCGTGTCATCTCTATCTGATCTGTACCCACCAGGAGACCTACTACCATATTCCCCATTAGTTATGTCCTCCTGTCCATGGTTGATCTGAAGTGGCTGATGTTTCTGTAGTTCTAAAAAACTCTGAAGGATTACTACATTAAAATATGCTTGTTCTCTTGTGCTTGCACGATTCCATCATTATCTACTTTACAACTTCTTATATTTGCATTCAAACTTCTCAATGTGTATGCTAAGTCAAAATAATTCCCAACACCATGATGCTCATCTAATCCATAGGGAGAGTCTCAAGAACTATAGTCTACCATCTTGTTAGTGATATTCTTTGTTTCTCTTCCTGAAAGGTATATCATGTCAGTTAAACCAAAATACAAATAGGCCAATGTACCTCAGTGTAGTTCAGGGAAGGATGTCTCATCTACAAGCCAACTAGATTAGTGCAACATATATATATATATATACATAAACATAATCATTTCAACATTTATTCTTCATTTCAATCATTATCCAGTCATCAATGCATGACCATACCAACCACATGCTGTGACCTCATGCATGAAAACTACAACCACATCAATGTATGCATAACAATATATAAGCACTGACTTGCATAACTAATTCATAACCGACATACACACATGACGACTGCATACAACAACAATACCATCAACTTCCACATGGAAACATCACTACAACCATGACCTACACCATGCATATGCAATAGGCACATAGACCATAAGCATAAGGAACACATATCTACAACCGACATGAATGAATGACCAACACATTGCCCATCTAGTCCAAGGGGTGAGCTTGGCTCTAATACCACTTTATAACACCCTCCTCCCACATCTACCCAAGTAACTGACCAACTAAGGTAAGCATGTGACAAAGAGTAACTATGATATGATCCAACTCCCTATGTAGCAGTTAAGGAAGTGGAGCCGGTGAAACACAGACAACCTGACCTTCTACACTTGTAATAGAACACCCAGGAGCCATCCAACCCATCGATATGACCATCCCCTGAGGCAAATTGACTTTGCTACATTAAAGCCTCAGTATCTCCCTCGACATGGGCATGCATGCAACTGGGAGCCTCCAATCATTCCCATAACAAGGCATGTGTACTACTGGGGACTTTTCCATCTAGTTTTGTGCCAGTGACTCTAGATTCTATGCCACTTTTTCAGGGCCAGGACTCAGGCCACTTCCCACAACTCCATGAAACTTCCAAAAATGAAAAATATTATTGAAACAATGATACAGATGAAAATATTTGAACAAGGACTTGACTGGACCCCTACTATCCATAATAGACATTTCGTCAAACATGTCACAAATATGCATCCTACAGGTTTAAACAACATATTTGAGCATAGCGATCTCAAGATTATTTGAGAATCACTAAGAATCATTGTTTCCTCATCATAATAACTGCATTACCATATATTAAGTCACATATTCATTGTACATTTAGTGATTAACCAAAACATGATGAGAGCCATACATTTTCATTGTCATAAAACTCATTCATAATGTTATGGAACCAGCTCACAGAAAGATATAAAATATAGATCAACGCCTTAGAAATAAGTCTCTTTGAGGGGGAAACCTCATTTACATTACACAAATGAACAATTCTTTGATGATACAAATGAAAAAACCTCCTTTCTATATATAGGAGTCTAAGGGGTCACAATATAACCAAAGCTGACCTAACAATAATAATATAAGGGCACAAAAATAACAATAGTGGGCTTCCATGGGGTACAATAATAACAATATGGGGACAATAGGGGCACAAAAATAACAATAAGGGATACAATGACAATAGTAATGGGTGAATCACTAGTATTATAGGGACCTAACATGCCCCTCTCCTTCAAAAAGTGTTGTCCTCAATGCTTGAGTAGTTCTGGATGCTTCTGTATAAAGTTCTCATCCTCCCATGTGGAATCTTCAACGGGTAAGTTCTTCCACTTGATGAGATCCTATGAAATTGATCGATTTTGTAGCTATTGAGTTCTTGTTTCTTTGACTTCTTCAGGTTCCAATGTGATTTTTCCTTACTCATCAAGTTCTGGAAATATTGTTTGAACTGGGAGCTTGTCACCTATAACCTTCTTTAAGCATGAAATATGGAAAACTGGGTGCACTCGGGAAGCTGTAGGAAGCTCCAATTTGTATGCCATAGTACCTATCTTTTGCAACACCTTGTATGAACCATAATACTTTGGTGATAATTTATTATCCTTCTTAGCTTGCTTGAGGGACATTTTTTTATATGGTTGTAGCCGTAGGAATACCCAATCACCTACATCAAAACTTCTTTCACTGCAATGTTGATATGCCTGTTGTTTTAGTCTATTCTGTGCCAAGGTGAGGTTATCCTTTAAGAGTTGGAGAACTTGTTGTTGATGCTCGATGTGATATTCCACTAGTTGAACCTTAGAATTTTCTCTTAAATATGATGTGATGGATGATGGATGATATCCATAAAGTGCCATAAATGGGGTCATTTTTGTTGCAGTATGGAAGGAAGTGTTATACCACCATTCAGCCAGAGGAAACCGTTTGACCCATTATGTCTGTTTATCAGATACAAAGTGACGAAAATATCCTTCCAAACATTTTTTTACTATCTCAGTTTGCCCATCAGATTGAGGATGATAAGATGAGCTATGAGCTAACTGAGTACCAAGACAAGAAAATAACTCTATCCAAAAATTTCCCATGAAAATGGGATCTTTGTTGCTTACAATAATATTTGGGTCTCCATGTATCTTTTTAATTGTTTCCATAAATGCAATAGAAACTGTACTCGCTTTAAATGGATGAGATAATGCACAAAGCTATGCATACCTGGTAAGTTTATCAACTACCACCATGATAACACTCTTTCCTTTGGACTTGGGTAAACCTGTGATAAAATCCATTGAAACCTCCTCCCAACGTTGGCTTAGAATGGATAAAGGTTGTAATAGACCCCGGGTCCTAATTGTTTCAACTTTATTTTGTTGGCAAACCAAACATTCCGCCACAAACTTTTGAATATCCGATTTAAGGCCATCCCAAAAAAATTCCTTCTTAACCCTATGGTAAGTTTTTAGAAATCCTGAGTGCCCTCCTAAGGGAGAGGTGTGCAATTCCCTAAGAATCTTTTGTTTGAGTTGGGAATCATTTTTCGAGCTAAATGTATCAGATGTACTGGGATCTTGTTGTTACTTTTGAATGAGTGACCACAGTTCTTCGTCATTCTTCCATTCATTCCTTGCTTTGTTTATCCAATCTGGTTGGATAATAGAAATGGCACAAAGAAATGCTTCCACATCCTCATCCTTTATTAAGAGTGCATATGCCACAACATTTTGCTTCCCTTTTTTAAAGATGATTTCAAAGTCATAACCCAACATCTTTGTGACCCATTTTTGATGCTCTTCTGAAGATAATCTTTGTTCTAAAAAGTATTTAAGACTATCATGATCTATTTTTACGTTGAAGTGTCTTCCCATTAGGTAGGGTCACCATTTCTTAAGTGCATGTAGTATTGCCAACATTTCCTTCTCATAAATAGCTTTGTGTAAATACTTTCCTTTGATTGGATGACTTTCAAAAGCAATGGGTCTTTCTTCTTGCATTAAAACAACACCAATTCCATTTCCTGAGGCATCACATTTCACAATAAAGGTTTTTGTGAAGTCCATTGTAGCTAAGACCAGTGCTTTGCACATTGCCTCTTTAAGATGTTCAAATGCCTTCGTTGCTTCTGGAGTCCATGAAAATGCATCTTTCTTCAATAATGTTGTTAACGGTGTTGCTATTCTCCCATAATTCTTAACAAACTTGCGATAATACCCTGTCAACCTAAGAAATCCTCGTAGATGCTTTATGGATGTGGGGATTTTCCATCCTTAATGGTTTTAAGTTTTCTAGGGTCTACCTTAACACCTTCACGAGATACAATATGACCCATATATTCCACCTCTTGTACTCCAAAGAAACAATTGGAGCTTTTTGCATATAATTGTTTCTCCTCCAATAGTTTGAGCACCCTGTCAACATGTTGAACATGATCCTTCGAAGGCTTGCTGTAGATTAGTATATCATCAAAAAATACTAACACAAATTTTGTAAGGGTTTGAAAATGGAATTCATCAAATCTTGAAATGTAGAAGGTGCATTGGTAAGGACAAAAGGCATGACCAAAAATTCATAATGACCCTCATGAGTTCTAAATGTTGTTTTTGGAATGTCTTCAGTCTTCATTCTAATTTGATGATATCTTGAACGAAGATACAACTTGGTGAAATAAATTGATCCATGAAATTCATCCAATAATTCATCAATGATAGGAATGGGAAATTTATCTTTAATAGTGAGTTTGTTGAGCTCCCTATAATTTGGACACATGCACCATTATCCATCCTTCTTGTGAACCAATACTACTAGAGCAAAGAAAGAACTTTGACTAGGTTGAATTATACCAACCTCTAACATTTCTACAACCATACGTTCAATTTCACTCTTTTGGGTGTAGGGATATCTGTAAGGCCTGATGTTTGGAGGAACACTTCCTGGAATCAAATGAATAACATGATCATGATCATGAATAGGTGGGAGGCCTTTGGGAGTCCCAAATACCTTGGAATGATTATCCAAGACTTTTTGGAGATCTAGAGAAATAGATGATTTCGACGTGGGGACCTCTAGTGAACATAATTGTTCAATTATGCCTCGTTGTTCTTTATTTAGAAGCTTTGTCATTTTGTTAGAGTTGATTATCTTTCCTGGTTTCCTTGCGATACCCCTTAATTCAACTTCCTTTCCTTTTGAAGAAAATTTCATGAAAAGTTCTTGAAAATTAAAAGTTATTGTACCCAAGGATTGTAGCCATTGGACTCCTAGTACAACATCAACACCACCCATTAGAATTGAAAGCATTGGGCTATTCAATACATATTCTCCCATAGATAGCTTGATATTATGACACTTTCCTGAGCAATTTATGGTTCCTCCACTTGCAATCATCACTTGACACTCTGGTGCTGGATATAGGAAGCAATTCAATTCCTTGTCTATCTTACAATGAATAAAATTATGGGTACTGCCAGAATCAATCAACATTATTACCTTTTTCTTCTTGATATGCCCTTCTATCTTGATAGTTTGAGTAGTGGTAATTCTAGCCAATGCATTACAAGATATGGTCGGATTCATTTCTTCTTTCTCTAGGGTTTGTTCCTGGTGTATATCCTCTTCTTTTGATGTTTCTTGTTCCTTTTCTTCCTCCTCCTCACAATCTAGTGAAATAATTTCTTCTCAGGACACTTATTACCTTTAGTGTATTTTCTATCACAACTGTAACAAAGCCCTTTTTCTCTTTTTTCTTCCAATTGTTGTGGTGTCAACCTTGTAGGTTTTGGATGGCTAGGGGCAACAACACTTCCATCTTTATGATTGTGAGTGGCAGGCTACCTTGTTGCCATAATTTTTCTTTCCATTTTTCTTGCCAACCTGAATGCCTTCTATAATGAATCAGGTTCCCAAAGGTGAAACTCACATTGGATGTTATCCTTTCAATTCCCTATGAACACATCAATCCTATGATCCTCTAGAATATCTTTTACCCTTATATTCCATTTTTGGAAGTCCTCAATGTGCTCCATTATTGAACCCTTTTGTTTGAGATTTATCAATTGGCTAAAAAAAGTGTTACTTTTTGTATCCTCATAATGTGCTATCATTTTATCCGTAAAAATAGCCCAAGTGACAATTTGTTTACGAGAGAAAATCCATCGATACCATACAAACTAATTTGGTTCCAAATATAAAGTTGCAATGCGTACCTTTTATGTGTTTTGCACATTATGGAGATCAAAAAATTGCTCCATCTGTAGTATCCATGATACGGGATCCTTGCCATCAAACTTCCTCATATCGATCTTTGGAACATGGTGGTTCTTTGATCCAATGTTAGAGTCTATGAAATAATGATTAACATCTATTTTATTCTCATCATGAGTTTCCTTTACTACCCTTTCGCTATTAGTAAGCATTTCTTGTAGAAACTTTGTCAAATCTGTCTTCAAATATTCCATCTTAGCTTCCATGCCATCCATCTTAGCTTCCATGTCATTCATCTTAGTTTCTACGCCTTTCTTTAAACCATCTATCTTAGCTTCCATGCCATACATCTTAGCTTCTACGCCTTTCTTTCAACCATCCATCTTAGCTTCCACGCCATACATTGTAGCTTCTACATATTTCTTTAAACCATCCATCTTAGCTTCTGTTACTTTTTGTGCGAGTGAAATTTGTTGCACTTGGTCTCGTAATTTGATATATCATGTTGCATTTCTTCCTCTTCTTCATGAGTCATGCTAGAGATTTCAGGTTGCTTACTAGGTGTTTCCATTTTCTTTCTTCATTCCTGTTGGCATTATGATACAAGTATTGTCCTTGATGGCAACTCTACAGGTCAACTCAGTTTTGATAAGAGGCTAACAGGAATATTTAGAGGCGATAGGGAAGTGGTACAGAGGATCAAGAAGATGAAACTAAGGTCTTTTGATCAGAATAAAGAAGTTGAAGGAAGAAGATGATGTAAGAGCAGTTTAAGAGATACACGCAGGTTCACTTAGTCCAAGAAGCATATACATGCAGGTACTCAGAATAGAAATAGCGTGTAACGTACACACGCACTCCCACAGAAGGCAAAGCACGTACATGTTGAAAAACATGGTTTTGGTATGAGGTATTTGGTCCAAGGTATCCATGGACTATGATATTGACCCTAGGTATTTAGTCTGAGGTATTCGGTTCATGGTATTTGATCCAAGGTATTGGTCCTAAGTGGATTCGGTCCATGGTATTGAGAAAGGCCAAAAACTATATAAAGAAGAGAGGATCATAAGGCCAGATGTGCAAGTGAATAATATTCTAAGGAATACTTCTATGTGAAGTATATTTTATGTTGCAGGGTTATGTTTGGGACTAGATATGAAATATTTATATGCACCTTGAGTTCAATATTGGATCAGGGTCATGAGACCTGAAATGACTTATTCTTGAATGATGTGATATTGCTTGAGGCTAGATCTGATGTTTTGTATCTGTTTTATTCACTATCTATCCTGATCTGGGTTTGTCTAAAGTATGGAATTGCAGCAAAGTTCTGAGTCAATATTTGTAGATCCGTACGCAGGTTTGTCTCGACAAAAGAGTGTATACACGCAGGTTCTTTTCTTTCAAGAAGCGTATACAAAAGAAAGGATTGATGTTAAGAGATGACTGATCTATCAGATCAGTATTGTTGATTTATTGCTGTTGCTATTTTACTATTGTCTGTCAATGAAGTCTTCTTAGATCTGAATGTAAATCTGAATGCATATGGAGGTTGATATTTGATTGATTTTATAAGTGAGAAGAAGTGTTTTCTGTTGCCTACCTGTGTAAAGTTTTGTAAGTTGATAGTAGATGTTCAGTACATTGCTGGTTAGTACAATTTTTGATTCAGAGATTTTAACATTCAGAATCTTTAGAGGTACACACAGGTTGGGCTAAAGGAAGTAGTGTATACACGCATGTTTCTTCATTGAAGTAGCGTATATAGTCTAACACTTGATTTTTTTGAGGTTTCAGTTGGTTCTAAATGTTGATACAGGTTTTTGGGTTCAACACAGTGTTATGATGACAGTGATTTGATTGTTTCAGATTAACTACATGTTGGTTGATGAAGTTTGAGTTTCTAAATTTCTGATGGGTTATTCATGAGTCAAGGTCTCCATATTTCTTGATATGTTCCAGGAGCATCCAGTCTGAAAATTCATGAAACATGGTCCTTGGTGGAAGAGTGGAGTTTTCTATAGGCTAGCACGTATGTACTAGTAAACATATTGGCTAGTACAAGAGCTAGGGGGTTGTAGCTCCCTTCCAGTAGAAGCTGGAGAACTAGAGAAGGTTGTAACCTTCTGCAGGTAGAAGCCTGTGTACTGGTATGAGTCTGCACCAGTACATGATTGTAAACATATTTTCTTATTATTAAAAGAAGACAGATGACAGCAGTAGGTGGTTTTCACCCACATTGTGTTTCCACCTTAAATCTTGGTGTTCATGTGTGTTGCTTATGTGTAATGGTTTATTATGTTTATACTACACATGGTTACTGTTTAATGATTGATGAAGTACTGATTTACTGATTAAAGATCAACATATAATGAATTAATTGAATCATAATTTTACTGCATAAACGTTGGTTGCCTTAAAGACAGTTGCGTGTACAAGCTAGTTCCCCTCTCTGAAGTAGCATATATAAATATGATTATGAAAAAGAAAAATTCTTGATCTGATAATATTGATTCACCCCCTTCTCAGTATTATTTCCAACAATTGGTATCAGAGCAGGTACTTCAGAAGAATCTTGATCGCCTGAAGGAAGATCCATCAAGATGAATAATCACGAAAGCATGGGATCCATCAGACTGCCAATCTTCGATGGTAGCAACTTTGTTTATTGGAAAATAAGAACCACAACCTATCTACAATCTCTTAGAATAGATGTCTGGGAAATTGTGGAAGGAGGATATAAATTTCCAACAGCAATTCCTACAGAAATGACAGGTAAAAAGCAATATGAAACCAATGCCAAAGTTGTTAATACTTTATTGGGAAGTTTGTCACAATCAGAGTTTTTCAAAATCATTCAGCTCAAATCCACGAAAGAGATATGGGACAAAATCATTCAGAGCTACGAAGGAGACTCTCAGGTAAAACGTGCTAAGCTTCAAACTCTCAAAATTTAGTATGAAACTCTTAAGATGCATAGTGATGAGAGTATAGCTAGTTACTTCTTACATATATATGAGGTTGTTAATTGTATGAAGAATCTAGGTTAAGAAATAAAGGAAGTTACCTTAGTTGAGAAAATTTTGAGATCCTTGTCTGCTAAATTTGAATCAAAAGTGTCTGCCATAGAAGAAAAACAAGATCTGTAGAATATCACTATGACACAACTTCACGGAATCCAAACTACTTTTGAGATGAGAAAAGGAGGTCCATCAGATATGAGAGAAGCTGCATTTAAAGCTTCAGAAAAAGGAAAAGAAAAGGAAGAACACAGTGAATTACGACACATTTCAAAAGAAGAAGATGAGGTAAATTTTGTCAAGAAGCTTCAATGGGGTTCTAGAAGGTTTAGAGGTAAGCTACCTTTCAAATGCTTTGCTTGTGGTAGAGTCCGTCATTATGTTGCTAGATGTCCTCATAAAGATAAATATGAAAAAGGAAAGGAATATGCAAAAGGGAATAGGAAACAAGTTGTGAATAGAATGAGTTACTATACTCATGAAGATAGCGATGGTTTATCTAATAGTGATGAAGATGAAACTGGTCAAGATTAGAGACTTCTCATGGCTTATGATAACGATGATTTTTTGGATAGTTTAGAAGGGGATAGTAATGGTTTATCTAATAGTGATGATTATAGACTTCTCATGGCTTATGACAATGATGATTTTTGGGATGCTTTAGAAGAGGAAAACTTTCATGAAGAAATCTCTAAACTCAAAATCTATTTAGAAGAAAAGAATATGATCATAGATGCCTTGACATACCAACTTGCTGAAAAATAAAAACACAATGAAAAACTAGAATGTGAAATTGTGGGTCTAAGAAAAGATCTTGAGAAAACAAAATCTCTCAATCTTAGATTTGCTAAAGGATCAGAAACTTTAAATGAAATTATCAAAGTTCAGCATTCTCCTCTGATAAAGATAGTTCTTGGATATACTGAAGAAGCATCTCAATCACAGAAGTCGTCAACCTCCACCAAAAGCTATCTTGATGCAATAAAGACCAGTGAACAGTATGACAATCGTTAGCAAAGGCATAAAGCTAATCACTAGGTAAATCATACTCAATTTACTTCAAGGATGAATATCAATATAAGCCACAAACAACCTCAGGCAAATCATACTCAATTTGCTCCAAAGATGAATATCAATAGAAACTACAATCAACAGGTAAATTGTTATGAAACTAACTCACAAAAAGATAGAAAAGAGAGATCCACGCCTTAGAATTCAGCCTCTTCGAGGGGGCAACCTCCTTTACATTACATAAATGAACAATTCTTGGATGATACAAATGAAAATACCTCCTTTCTATATATAGGAGTCTAAGTGGTCCCAATACAATCAAAGCCTACATAACAATAATATTGTAGGGCACAACAATAACAATAGTGGGCTTCTATGTGGCACAATAGTAACAATATGGGCACTACATGGGTACATCAATATAATAAGTGGTTTGTACTAATAATAATAAGGGGTTACACTAGTAGTATAGGGGCCTAACATGCCCCTCTCCTTCAAAAAGCGTTGTCCTCAACGCTTGAGTAGTTCTTGATGCTTCTGTATAAAATTCTTGTCCTCCCATGTGGAATCTTCAGCAGGTAAGTTCTTCCACTTGATGAGATACTCTAAAATTGATCGATTTCGTAGCTGTCGAGTTCTTGTTTCTGTGACTGCTCCAGGTTCCAATATGATTTTTCCTTCCTCTTCAATTTCTGGCAATATTGTTTGAATTAGGAACTTTTGCAACTTTTGAATAAGTGGCCATACTTCTTTGTCCTTGTTCCATTCATCCTTTGCTTCTTTTATCCAATCTGGTTGGATAATAGAAATAACACAAAACAATGCTTCCATATCCTCATCCTTGAAGAGTCTTCCCATTCGGTAAGGTCGCCATTTTAAGTGCATGTAGTATTGCCAACATTTCTTTCTCATAAATAGCTTGCTTGAGATGTAGCAGTAAAAATACCCAATCAAAACATTTTTCACTACAATGTTGATCTACTTGTTGTTTCATTTGATTTTGCACTGAAGTGTCGTTATCCTTTAAAATTTGCAGAACTTGTTGTTGATGCTTGATGTGATCTTTCACTGCTTGAACCTTTTTCTTCCTGATATGTCCTTCTATATCTAGAGTTTGAGGAGTGGTAATTTCTTCCAATCCTTTACAAGATATGGTCGGATTCATTTCTTGATGCTTGATGTGATCTTTCACTTCTTGAACATTTTTCTTTTTGATATGTCCTTCTATCTTGATAGTTTGAGGAGTAGTAATTTCGACCGATGAATTATAAGATATGGTTGGATTCATTTCTTCTTTCTCGGTGTGATATTTCACTTCTTGCACCTTTTTCTTCTTGATATGTCCTTCTATCTTGAGAGTTTGAGGAGTGGTAATTCTTGCCAATGCTTCACAAGATATGGTCTGATTCATTGCTTCTTTCTCTGTGGTGGGGTCCTGGTGTATATCTTCTTCTTTTGATGTTTCTTGATCCTTTTCTTCCTTCTCTTCATATTCTATGTAAAATAATTTCTTCTCAGCACACTTATGACCTTTAGTGCATTGGCTATCACACTTGTAACAAAGCCCTTTTTCTCTTTTTTCTTCCAATTGTTGTGGAGTAACCCTTGTAGGTTGTGGAAGGCTAGGAAAAACAACACTTCCATCTTTATAGTTGTGAGGGGTAGACTTATTTGTTGCCATAATTTTACTTTCCAATATGTCACAAAGCCCTTTTACTCTTTCCAATTGTTGTGGTGTTGCTCTAAAGAAGGTGTTGCTCTTTGTATCCTCATAATGTGCTATCATTTCCTCCGTGAGAATTGACCACGTAACAAATTTTTTACGAGAACAAAGCCCTTTATACCATAAAAATTGATCTGGTTCTAAATATGAAGATGCAATACATACCTTTTGTAATAGTTGTACACCATGTAGATCAAAATATTGCTCCATCTGAAGTATCCAATTTGCCGGATCCTTGCCATCAAACTTCCTCATCTTGCTTTTTCTTGATTTTAGGACCTCAATCTTGAAACAACTGTAACTCTGTAATTGTGGATATTTAAGTTCTGAAATTTCTACCTGTAGTAGCTCTCTGTGTCCTCTTTCCAATGCCACTAGTCTAACCCAAATTGGATTCTCCAAGAAAGAGTTATGGACAATCTCCCACAGTGACTTGATTATAGACTAGTTTAGTAGAGCTAACTTGTACGACGTGCTGCGAGTCACTGTTTTGACCTTTGGATCTAAAAAACACCCACAAGAAACTACAGTTTGTCGTCTTTCTATATCTTTTTACGAAATTTCAATCCGATCCTCAGAGAGAAAGTTATGACGATTTTCCCCAGGTCACCTGTTTTGACTGTAATTCAGGAGTCTGCAAAAAGACCAACTTCCTCAGATCATATCTCCGAAAATATCACGCGAAAAGCTCTGAAATTCGGACCCAAGGTTCAGCGCCAATTCTTCGCAAATGGGTTTTTTTTGCGACTTCTGAAACGTCACAGAAACAAAGTTATAGCGAAAATTCCACGATGACCTGTTTGGAGCAGCGAAACCCTAGAATCCAAAGCTCTGATACCAAATGTTATGAAACCAGCTCACAAAAAGATAGAAAAGAGAGATCCACGCCTTAGAATTCAGCCTCTTCGAGGGGGCAACCTCCTTTACATTACATAAATGAACAATTCTTGGATGATACAAATGAAAATACCTCCTTTCTATATATAGGAGTCTAAGTGGTCCCAATACAATCAAAGCCTACATAACAATAATATTGTAGGGCACAACAATAACAATAGTGGGCTTCTATGTGGCACAATAGTAACAATATGGGCACTACATGGGTACATCAATATAATAAGTGGTTTGTACTAATAATAATAAGGGGTTACACTAGTAGTATAGGGGCCTAACATAAATAGATTCGATAGTCACAGAAACTTCTTTAATGGGCAATGTTTTTCATGTCATAATTTTGGGCACAAAGCTGCTCAATGTGTTTCTTACAAAATCATCATGACTAGAGAAGCACAAAATCAAAGGAATGTAATAGGGATCAAGAGAAGTTCCTATAATAACTTTTCTCCTCTTGAAAATGAAATAGAATGCTCAATTTGTAACAACTTTGGTCATGAAGAATCTGAGTGCAGGAGCAAATTTTGGCAAACACCTCAAAAGGAGAAAACACCATTAAATCCCAAGATATGGAGAAGGAAAGAATCTCAAACAGAAAGATGTGGTATGGCCTTGTATGCAAAAGGACAAGAAAATCAGTGGTACATCGACAATGGATGCTCCAAACATATGACAGGTGACAAAGAGAAACTTCACTGATATAATGCCTTAGAGAGGGAAAAGAATGTCTCATTTGGAAATGACACTCCAGTTGTCATAAAAGGTAAAGGTTCTATTTTCTTTAAAGAAAAGGTTAAAGCTGGAAATGTTATGTATGTAGATGGTTTAAAGCATAACCTGTTGAGTGTCAGTCAAATGTGTGATAAAGGAAATGAAGTGGTGTTTCGATCAAACAGATGTGTCATTCATGAGCTTGATATAGGAGAGACCGTGATCAAAGGTACAAGAACTCAAAACAACTTATACATACTCAAAGGAGGACAACAACAGTGTTATTTAAGCAAAAATGATGAAAACTGGCTGTGGCATAGAATATTGGGACATCTAAGCTTTTCTCAAATAAGAAAAGTATGCAGACTCAAGGTTGTTCATGATCTTCCATATATCAACACCCCAGAAAATACAATATGCAAACCATGTCAAATCGTTAAGCAAACCAGAGTTAACTTCATGGAAAAAGAAGGGTCAGCTAATAAGCCTCTTGAACTTATCCATACTGATTTATGTGGACCAACAAGGAAAAAGTCACCTCGTGGAGAAGAATACTTTATTTTGTTCATTGATGATTTTTACAGAATGTGTTGGATAGGTCTTCTAAAGCATAAAGATGAAGCATTTGAAAAGTTACAAGCCTTCAAAGGTTTGGTTGAAAATGAATCAGATCGAAAAATCAAATGCCTTAGATCTGATCGAGGAGGGGAATTTATATCAGATGGATTCTTTGAATTTTGTGAACAACATGGAATAAAAAGGGAATTCTCCACTGCAAGAACACCTCAGCAAAATGATGTAGTAGAAATGATGAATAGAGCAGTTCAACAAATGGCTCAAGCCATGCTTGATGAACCTAGAACTCCTGCAACCTTCTAGGGAGAAGCTGCATTCGTTGCCATGACTATTCTCAACAAAGCAAATGTTCGGGTAAATAGCATTCAAACTCCACACGAACTTTGGTATAGTAAGACTCCTACTATCAAATACTTTAAGTTTTTTGGAAGCAAATGTTTTATCAAGAGGACTGATGAAAAACTTGGTAAGTTTGAACCCAGAGAAGATGAAGGGATTCTTCTTGGTTATTCTTCCAGAAGTAAAGGATATAAATGTTATAATAAAAGACTTGGGAAAATTGTTGAAAACATTGATGTTGTAGTTGATGAAGCATGCAGAAATCCAAAATAGATAAAATCAACAGAAGATTATGAAAATGAGGAAGATGGGGATTACTTTCCCACATCAAATCAAAATTATATTGAAGAAGAAACCAATGAAGCACCAGAAGAAGATATAATGGTAGAAGAAAAGACTTCGTCCAGGTATGTTCAGAAAAATCATCCAGAAACTCAATTTTTAGGAGAAAGGGAGGCTGGTGTACAGACAAGAAGAAATATTACAGGGACCTCAAGATCTCTAGCATTACTATCCTCCACCGAACCTCAAAATGTAAATGAAACATGCAAAGATGAATGTTGGGTCAAGTCCATGGATGAAGAACTTGAGCAAATTGAAAAGAATGACACTTGGGAACTAGTTCCTAGACCTCATGATAAAAATATTATAGGAACTAAATGGATATTCAAGAACAAGCTGAATGAAAATGGAGAAGTCATTACAAACAAGGCCAGACTTGTTTGTAAAGGGTATGCTCAACAAGAAGGTATAAATTTTGAAGAAACTTTTGCACCTGTTGCTAGACTTGAAGCCATAAGAATGTTTCTTGCTCTTTCTAGTTTTCGAAAATTCAAAGTATACCAAATGGATGTAAAATCAACCTTCCTTAATGGAGATTTAGAAGAAGAAGTTTATGTTGAACAGCCAAAAGGATTCATTCTTGGCAATTATGCCAAACTTGTATGCAAACTCAAAAAGGATCTCTATGGTCTGAAATAGGCTCCAAGGGCTTGGTATTACCACCTTGACAAATACACCAACAAGGTTTTACAAAAGGTTCTGCAGATAGAAATTGAAAATGATAGAATGCTAATTACTATTGTTTATGCTGATGATATCATTTTTGGTAGCAATGAAGAATCCATGAGTCAGAATTTTGCTTCAGTAATGCAGCAAGAATTTGAAATGTCCTTGCTTGGTGAACTTACCTATTTTCTTAGTCTACAAGTTCAGCAAACTAAAGATGGTATTTTTCTTTCACAAACCAAATATCTGAAGCAGATCTTGAAAAAGTACGGAATGGAAGATTCTAAACCTGTATGTACTCCAATGGTAACAGGATGCAGTCTCAGCTCAAATGATGAATCGGCAGCAATACATCAACCAACTTACAGATCCATGATTGGCAATCTGCTTTATCTAACAGGTACCCGACTTGACATCATGCATGTAGTAGGAATAGTTGGAAGATTCCAAGCAAATCCAAAGGAATCAAACCTTCAGGCAGTCAAAAGAATTTTCAAATATCTTCAAGGAACTTAGGAATTTGGACTATGGTATCCTAAAGATGCAGATATTACTCTTCATGCATATACAGATGCAGATTGGGCAGGAAGTGTTGATGATAGGAAAAGCACTAGCGGTGGTGCATTCTACATGGGTTCTAGGTTAGTGTATTGGTTCAACAAGAAACAAAGTTCAATTGCTTTATCTACAGCTGAAGCAGAATATGTGGCTGCTGCATCTTGCTGCACACAACTACTTTGGATGATGCAAACTTTGCAAGACATTCAGATCACATGTCCTCCACCCGTCTCCATTCTATGTGATAATACAAGTGCCATCAGTATTTCAAAGAATCCAGTCATGCACTCCAAGACCAAGCACATACCCATCAAGTACCATTTTATACGAGAACAAGTGCTTGAACAAAAGGTCAAATTGGAGTATGTCCCCTCCAAAGAACATGTTGCTGATATATTCACTAAACCAATTCCCAGAGAAACATTTGAATATCTTAGACAAACGATGGGAGTTGTTGTTGCGTCGTCATGCTGTTAAATCTAGTTTTTAAGAGGAAGTTTACTACACGCTGGTTTCATGAAGTATATGCACGGGTACACGTGGGTTGCCTTGGCTAAAAGCACATATATGTTTTTCTAACAAAAAAAAACAGTGGTAGCACAGGTTCAGGGGGAATGTTCAAATTCCACATTGTTGGCATTATGGTTGCTGAACTCAGTTATTTCTTAGTTGCATCAGTCATTAGTGTGATATAACTTCTTATGTCATGGTCTATATTTCAATGAGTTCTATTGGTCATATGATGTAATTTATTTCCCCAATATCCTTGGGATGGATGATGTAATTATTATTGTATTTCTGTCATGTATAAACTTTGGTGTATCCCCACTTAGTTGGGTGATTAATGTATGTATGAATTCGTGGTCATAGGGAGGTCATACTCACTTTGTTGAGTTATAGTGTCATGTTATTATATTGAATTATCTCTCTGCAAACTCGACATGTACTCAGGGGGAGTATGGATAGCATCATGCAAACGTGGAGAATAGAGTGGTCCGTCCTTTGCCCTTGATGTCAAAGGGGGAGAGTATTTTGGTATTTTGGGGTTGTATGGTATCTCTAACAGTCTTTACAGCTTGCAGTAGTCAACACCATCATGGTTGCCATCAAGTCTAAAGGGGGAGATTGTTTTCATTATGATACAAGTATTGTCCTTGATGGCAACTCTACAGGTCAACTTGTTTTGATAAGAGGCTAATAGGAATATTCAGAGGCAATAGGGCAGTAGTACAGAGGATCAGGAAGATGGAACTAAGGTCTTTTGATCAGAATAAAGAAGTTGATGGAAGAAGATGATGTAAGAGCAATTTAAGAGATACATGTAGGTTCACTTAGTCCAAGCAGCGTATACACGCAGGTACTTAGAACAGAAACAATGTATAATGTACACACGCATTCCCATAGAAGGCAAAGCGCGTACATGTTGAAAACCATGGTTTTGGTCTGATGTATTTGGTCCAAGGTATCTTTGGACCATGATATTGACCCTAGGTATTTAGTTTGAGGTATTTGGTCCATGGTATTTGATCCAAGGTATTGGCCCTAAGTGGATTCAGTCCATGGTATTGAGAAAAGCCAAAAACTATATAAAGAAGAGAGGATCATAAGGCTAGATGTGCAAGTGAATAAGATTCTAAGGAGTACTTATATCTTAAGTATATTTTATGTTGCAGGGTTATGTTTGGGACTAGATTTGAAATATTTATGTGCACCTTGAGTTCAATATTGGATCAGGATCATGAGGCCTGAAATGACTTATTCTTCAATGATCTCATATTGGTTGAGGCTAGATTTGATGTTTTGAGTCTGTTTTATTCATTCTCTATCATGATCTGGGTTTGTCTGAAGTCTAGAATTGCAGCAAAGTTTTCAGTCAATATTTGCAGATCTATACACAGGTTCGTCTCAAAAAAAGAACATATACACGCAGGTTTTGTTCTTTCAAGTAGCGTATACAAAAGAAAGGCTTGATGTTAAGAGATGACTGATCTATCAGATCAGTATTGCTGATTTATTGTTGTTGCTAGTTTACTATTGTCTGTCAATGAAGTCTTCTAAGATATGAATGTAAATCTGAATGCATAAGGAGGTTGATATTTGATTGATTGTATAACTGAGAAGAAGTGTTTTCTATTGCTTGCCTGTGTAAAATTCTGTAAGTTGACAGTAGATGTTCAGTACACTGTTGGTTAGTATAGTTTGTGATTTAGAGATGTTATCATTCAGAATATTTAGAGGTACACACAGGTTGGGCTGAAGGAAGTAGCATATACACGAAGGTTTTCTTCATTGAAGTAGCGTATACAGTCTGACACATGAATTTTTTGAGGCTTCAGTTGGTTCTAAATGTTGATATAGGTTTCTGGGTTCAACACAATGTTCTGATGGCAGTGATCTGATTGTTTCATATTAACTACATGTTGGTTGATGAAGTCTAGTTTCTAAATTTCTGATGGGTTATTGATGAGTCAAGGTCTTCATATGTCTTGATATGTGCTAGGAGCATCCAGTCTAAAAATTCATGAAATGTGGTCCTTGGTGGAAGAGTGGAGTTTTCTGTAGGCTGGAACCTACATACTAGTAAACATATTGGCTAGTACAAGAGCTAGGGGGTTGTAGCTCCCTTCCAGTAGAAGTTGGAGAATGAGAGAAGGTTGTAACCTTCTGCAGGTAGAAACCTACGTACTGGTATGATTCTGCACCAGTACAAGATTGTCAACAGGTTTTCTTATTATTAAAAGAAGACAAAGATGATAGCAACAGATGGTTTTCTCCCACATTAGGTTTCCACCTTAAATCTTGGTGTTCATGTGTGTTTCTTATGTGTAATGGTTTATTATGTTTATACTTCACATGGTTACTGTTTAATGATTGATGAAGTACTGATGCACTGATTAAAGATCAACATATGATGAATTAACTGAATCATAAGTTTACTGCATAAACGCTGGTTGCCTTAAAGACAGTTGCGTGTACACGCTAGTTCCCCTCTCTCAAGTATTAGAATCAGAGTAAAACAAACTAACATGGCCAGTCTAATAGTTTCTAGGGGTTTTCTAAGGGAATTGACTCCTCAAACCAAATATGAATAGTTTTAGGCTAGGTTTGAACCGGTCTATAACCAGTTGGAATCGTTAGAACTAGCCAATTGAAGCCAAAAGCAGTTGGTTTGACCATTTCTATACTGGTGCACTTTATTAAAAAGAAAAAATATATATACGAATATTTAAACAATGCACTCCTATTAAAAAAAATCCATATGATTATTTAATATGATTTTATTTTAGAATATAATATGATGAATTTTTGGAGTTCTTAAATCATTTGGAGCTTCAATGTAATTGAATTTTCTTATAGCAGAAAGAAAGGAAGCGGTTTTTGTTATAGCTACTAGGTTGAAGTTTCTAAAGGGTCTATGAACTTCTAAACTCCATCTATAGGGTATAACGTGTGTGTAATGTGATCAAGAATGATAAACAGGATTTGGGTGCAATTCTAAAGGTGTTCTAGCGCAATCTGTGTACTGCTACAGGATGCCCCTATATTACTCCAAGAAACCGTTGAGAGTAGTTTTATGAATTCTAGATGTGGTATGAAGGGTGAAGAAGGTGAAGGAAGATTGTAGAAGGTTAAATAGATCTTTTCCAATATTAGGTACCTCTAATGGATCATTTCATGTAAGGGATAGGAAAATATGGAGTTTCTTGTAACTTGTCCAGACATAAATAGGCTCACTGCCAATTTGCAGAAATCGGTAATAGTGAGTGAAAAGATGATGTTCTAAGTGATCCAAATGAACCAAAATAAAACTAACTATACCTATGAAGCAATATTATCTAACTAAAGCAAAATGCATGATTCATTGGTAAAAGAAAAAGCATAAATAACTAAAAAACTACTAAATGTTGAAAATAGAATGATAGAAAGGATGAATTAAATTTTAAATGAAGAGTATCATTGCATGAAAGAAATTATTTTTAAGTCCATCAGAGAAATATACATAAACAAATTCAAAGAGAAGCTTATTCATTAACCCTTCAAAGACAATACTTTTTTAGAAATGAGATTTGCAGAAAAGTGTGACTAAACTATATGCACGGAAAGTTAAGATACAAGAAGGGGGCTTGAGCACCTAGGTTTGGCCCTAACCCAAAGAGACTTAGGTCCCTTAGAGGTAAATTAGATTGGAAACCAAAGAGTACTTTCAGTTAATAAAAAAATGTGCTCATACATGGAACATGCAGAAACTGAAATAGTTGGAAAAATCCTTTCTCTATTACTGACTATCTTCTCCAAAGATTTCAAATCCCCAATGGGTTACTAAGGTCCCTTATTAATACAAAAAATGTTGAAGGGGAAACCCCCTTGAAGAGAGGACTGCTTCCCTCCAAAATCTCCAGAAAGTAGGATTTGGGTCCTTGATGACTTTATAACTATAGGGAGGTGATAATTTCCTTGAGCTGGCTGAGTTCTAATTATCCTTCAACAAGGGAAAAGGGCCATATTCTTCTCTTGTTAGACTCTTGTGTGATTTGCAGAAGATATCCTCAATATCCTACACAATAAATGCATTAAGCATACAAGATATGGAAACTGTCTCTTAACCCTCCTAAGAACATACTAAAGTTGGAAAAGATATTATTAAGTGTAGAAGGAAAGGTTAAATATTCCTTTGGATGTTTAGATGGGCCTTAAGTTGTACCTATTTTGGATGCCCATCATACCCCCCTACTAAAATTGTTGCTCATCCTATAAGCAACCTATTCATTTTTCTGCTTTTCATTTATTATCTTGATGGCTTTCCTGACATCCTAGGTTGTTTCAAATGTGTCAACCTCTTCTAAATGGAACCCTACGCAATCCTCAAATTTTGTTCATTCCATGTTTTCCTCTTTCTGATCATGATTCTCATGTAGGCCCAACAATAAATTAGTATTGAACTTGAGTCCAATCCAGTGGACTCCAAGCCTTTGGATGATTATTTTGTACAGAGGGGTTGTGGCCAATGCAACCCTTAATCTTTCAAGTGAATGGTATTCTCTCATCCTTAAGTTGTGTGGTAATGTATACCATCTTCTCTGGCATTCTTGTAGACTTTCCTCACCCAATAACTTGAAAGTATCCTCAATGTGAACGATTTCCTATTCTTTCCTTTTGTTATAAAGTATTTCCATGTTAGGATATTTTGCTATGAGTTTATGATTGGAAATGATGATATATGGGGTTAGGAGCTCTACCCTAAACCATAGTGGTTCTTCTATTTCATTGGCTAGTATTCTCTTGATATCCTCTACCTTGACTTCTTTATGGTTCAACCATGAAGCTATAGCCATTAATTGTACATAACCCAATTGATAATTTAGGTCCCATATATTGATTCCAAGCATGGCTAGATTACGCATGTAGAATTCTACAAGTCTAACTCTACCCTCAATCCTGCATTGGAGACAAAAATCAATGAAATTTCTTATATCTTGTGGGTGGGGTTGGGGGGGGGGAGGGGGGGTGGGCGGGGGGGAGAACCTTTTTGTGCCAATGTCCTGATCTGAAATTTACACCACTGATATTTTAGCAATTGAGAATAAGTTTTTGAAGGGTGTCTACGATGTATAGCCTCAATGGAGAGACTAGCCAGGGTGGCAATTTTGTCTCCTTTCTCCTGCAACAACTTTTTTTTTGTTGCAATTAGGGTTTAAAATTCTTGTTTTCCTTATGTATAAGATCCCTTATGTTTTCTTCATGGAATCTGCGGTTGGCCATTTATTCTCCCATATTCTTCATATTTCCTCCACAATTCCATCATTAGCAATCCCTTTGGATTTTTCAATCTGCATCCATATATAATTTCTACCTCTCTTCCTCTATTTCAAAGAATAGGATTGGTGCAAGGTGGATAGGAAGAAAATTCCCTACATAAACCAAGAATAATAAGATGAGAGGTTTGGCTGAGGATCTAGTTCTTGTAGCTTTGTATTCTACCACTATGGTTCTATGTTTTCTCTTATAGCTTTACATTCTATTCCTATGACATTGTGGTTTGTTCTGAAAGCATTTTACCTTGAGTGCTTATCCGTTTTGGCCAAACATGTGGCTATTTTACCTTGAGTGATGTGGAGGTTATCTCAAATTCTTGTTCTTTTTTCTTTTTAGGTACTTCCTCTTTATGGCTAAGTGACTCCTCAATGGTGATTGGAGTGAGAGATGGTGGTTGAGGTTTTCCAGTGGTCCTTATTCTATTTCTCTTTCTTCTCCTGAAGTAAAGAGGAGTTTCCTTTGGTTTTCTTACTTCGTACTTTATTGGGCTACTCTATGTTGCTAGAGTAACACCAACTTCTTCTTCTAAGTTTTCTTATGAAGTGCTCCCTTTTTCCCCCACTTTCTTATTCTTTGTTTTCTTGGATAATGTCCAATAGCCTCTTTAGGATTTTGAGCCTCTAATTCTATAAAATTTAGCTTAGCCAGCCTTTGTTCGACCTTTTATGTCTTTGCCTCCATTTCAACTTGTGTGTCTGTCTATTTTTCTACATCTTTTCCAGTGTTTTCTTCTGATTCCTCTTTTGATTCCTCCCCTTCTATCTTAGCTTCTTCCTCTACTTCTACTTCATTTTACTCTTCTATTTCTACCCCCTCTAGCTCTAATTAAGGTTCTACTTGGGTCTCCAAAAATTCTTCCTTGCCCATATCAATGAAATCATTTCAAGAGACAAGGTTTTGTAAGATTTCCAAGGCATATAGGACTATAAATCTAATCAAACCATGGTGAATAGATAATGATGCTTTCCCCCTTTCACCCTTATGCTCATTTATTTTATATACTGAAGGACGAAATAAGGAATGTTGAGTCTCTCTTGGGAAGGTAAATCTACTTTAAATATTATCTATTAAAGCAACCTAAATTGATATACATATACAATGCTAAGCCTTCCCTCACATGAAATCTATTTGAGGATATATTAAGCCACCTCATCCCATGGATATGTAAGGCTTTCCCTTCTCACTCCATTTTTATCCTCCATGGGTTGCTCATTCTAAAAGAAGTTTTTTTTTTTGGATGTAGTAACCTCAAGCCTCTCCTCTTTGTTCCATTTGACCCCCCTAGGGAGTGTGGAGACCCTACTAATAAGATATTCATTTAGATATATGATGCGGCCTCTAACCATAGTAATAGCCTCATGCCCTTCAGGTTGTTGGAGATTTGAGGCAAACTCTTAAGAAATTCCATGATCAAATCCTCTCATCTTCTTGGAAAGTCCTAGCCATTGGAAAATTTCAAAAATGTTTCTAACCTTAGCGTTTTGATGGATCTTGGAATGGTCTGTTGTTGGTTCTCTAGTATTAAATACTCCTCCCATGGATAAATAGACTTCTAACAAATGGAGAAATGGATTTGTCTTCTACTACTGTAGGAGCCTAGGTTTTCTTGTACAGTGGATAATGTTGTAGCATAGAAAAGTTGACTATTTTTTCAAGGTTGAGAAAAGGAAAAATTAAAACATGCACCCCTTCCTTGTTAAACACACCATATCCTTAAACAAATGCTTAGTCAATTCAACTGTTGTTTTTACTAAAATTCAAACTATAAAATGTAGAGTTCCATTTTTTCTGACAATGGAGGTGTTTCCTTGAATAATTACGCTAAATGATAGTGAGGAGAATTTTCACTTACATTTCTTCTGATGATTTCCTTTGTTTCTCTGGGCTTAATAGCTATTATAGGAAAAATTGGCCTTCCTTTAGAACTCTTTAAATTTCTTGTAGCTATCGTCTACAAATTCTTGTAACTTCCTGTAGTAACCTATTTTGGAAATATTTCAACTGAGTTTATCTCCTCTAGAAATGGTGGGACCTGTTCGGTGTTTAAAATAGATTTTCATGCAAAATAGGCTCAAAGGGGACTAACTTAGGTGGTCATTTTTTCGGATGATGGGCTCAGTGTGCAATTTGATCTCCCCTCCACCTACCACATCATGCACCACGCTCCATAATGACTAAGCAATGTTGGCCCACCCTATCGAGTCATTTCTTTTTTTGTATCATCATCCTTCCACACATGTGGGTGTCCTTTGGAGAAAAATTGAGTTTACTACTAGATGTAGTTGAGGTTGCTCTAACTAAATATGACTATAAAACCTTTTCCTTCTAACACTTTCAATGTTTCTTTAAGCTAGAATAACTTCAAAGGGGAGGTTCTGAGAGATGCATACATGGGCCTTACCTTTAGTGTTTGTAGGTGGTTGAAGATCCTATAGAAACCTGCAAGAGATCATATAGTTGGTTAGGCCTGATTTTTTTCCTCTGGATATGATGAAATTCATAGCTCTTCCTACCAATACTGCAAACTTGGGCTTGTAGGGCTTTTGAAGATTGCTACAAGATTGTGTGTTTTCTTGTAGAAGCCACAAAATCTCTTAGGAATAGAAATTTCTTCTTGCTAGAGCCTTCACAAAATTCTCATAATTCAGGAGGAAACTAGTTGTGGTGATGAAGAGGTATTTTTCACTTGTGGTTGGTGGGAAAGAGTGGAAATGTTGGATTGTTGTGATAGAACAGTGAGATAGTAAAGGGGAAAGTGGAAATTAGCAAGTGTTGATGGGATGTATGGATGTTAGGGACCCTTAGTTACCTTCTTCTTTGATTGCAAGTGAAAAAGAAACTTTATCCTTGCATATTTTTTATTTTTTTTGTGGTATCTTGTAGTAATACAATATCTTCCTGTAGCAATTTTGGATAGTGAATCAAATGGATGGAAGACCTAGGAATGATGGAGGAATTTATTGAATGATGTGCGAATGAGTGAAAAGGATGTGGAGAAGGTTATTAAATTATCTGAAGGTGAGTGTTGGAAACTATAGGATGGTCTGTTTGTGTCTTTGTTGGGTTTCTCTTGTACCTTCATAGTTGTCAAAATAGATAAATAGAGAAAAAAATTGTTGTCTTCATATTTTTTTAATTTTTTTTCTTCTCATTTTTTTCTATTCTGAAGCCCACTAGATACCTCATGGAAGTTTTTTAGCCTTAGTGGGTCTAACCCATGTGCATTAAGGGAGGTTTTCACCTGGGGATATTTTATTTTTATTTTTTTCTTTCTTTTTTTTCCTCAAGCTCACTGGCTACCTCAGGGAGGTTTTCAACCGATGAGCCTACCTTAGGTGCCTCAAGGGAGGGTTTCACCTAGGGTTTTTTTCTATTTTTTATTTTTTCTATTTTTTTGTTTTTTTCTTGCTTTCCTTTTGATTAGGGGTTGAATGGACTGCGAGCACTAATTCTCTCAATCACATTCAATTATTTGCTTATTGAATTAGAAAAGTCAAACCCTTGAGAGGGGCTTCCTATATAACTTCACTCTATATCGATTCACTAAAAGTGAGATTTTCCCTTCATCATTTGTCCTTATCTAAATTGAGGTCCCAATCATCTGGTCATGAGTTTTCCTTTGAAATATTTGAACCTAGAATCAAACGAGAGGGCCCAATCACCCTCTTGGAAGGTTCTAGCCTTAATGTTCTTATCATGCCAAAATTTCCTTTGCAATTGAACTACTTGTGTGTGCATTAGATCCTACAACCTAAGTTCACCAACTGCATTTAGTTGTTACAATCTCTCTTCTTGAGCTTTTGTGATGTCCATGCCAAGTTTTGTCATCATTCTTAGTGTATTGTACTCAAATTCAATGGATAGTAGGGCCTTCTTTCCCTATACCAACTCAAAAGGGGTGAACCTAGTGTTGGTCTTCCAAGTAGTGGTGTCGGCCCAAGTGGCCTCAATAAGCATGTTTACCCAATATTTCTTGATGATTCTAACCACCTTAGTCAGATTTATTTCAAATTCTCTATTAGTTACCTCCACTTTCCCATTTTCTTGAGGGTGATATGGGGTAGACTTTATATGTCTGATATGATGCTACCTCATGATCCCCTCTATTAGATTGCAAGTGAACTGAGAACCTTGGTTTG
Organism: Pinus tabuliformis; assembly: GCA_031772625.1. Taxonomy (NCBI): domain Eukaryota; kingdom Viridiplantae; phylum Streptophyta; class Pinopsida; order Pinales; family Pinaceae; genus Pinus; species Pinus tabuliformis. The sequence goes on from CM062814.1 coordinate 671,922,801, forward strand.
CCACTAGTTCCCTTGGGAAACCAAATTTGTAAAAGATGTTTTCCATTAATATCTCTCCTACTTTCTTCTTTGTTTCTTCCTTGGCTACCTTCACCTCAGCCCACTTGGTTAAATAATATGTGTTGGACATTGGATAAATCAACGCTCCCCATGTGTTTCGTGACATGGACTAACCGCCTCTCATGGATCCTTATCTCTAGCGATGCAATCATTGACTAACACCTATGGGTTTTGGTCTAGCGAAAATCATGATTTCCAACAAGTGGTATTAGAGCGTAAGTCACAAGTTCGATACACACCTGGCGCTTATTGGGTGGGAGATTTTTGGACATTGGATAAACCAAATCTCCTCATTTGTCATGTGACATGGACTAGCCGCCTCTCGTGGATCCTTATCTTTGGCGATGCGATCATTTACTAACACCTATGGGCTTTGGTCTAACAACAATCATGATCCCCAATAATATGTACACAAAATGATGTACTTCTTCTATCTAGATGGAGGATTAATAGGGCCAATGAATTCCATTCCCCTCTTAAAAATGGCTTGAAAGTCACTTAGGGTGGTATATTCTTCTCATCCTTTTGAGTAGGTTTCCCCATCCTCTGACATTCATCACATTGTGCAGTGTATCACTTAGCATATCGATGAAGAACAAACCAGTAGTATCTTTCCTGAAGAATCTTGTAGGTTGTCCTCTTAACAATAAAATGACCCCCACAAGGTCCATCATGATAGGCTGAGAGGATATCATAGACCACATCTAGGATGTCATAGAATTCATCTTCCATTACACATCTTCTTAATATTTTATCAGGCCTCAACCTAAAGTGGTTTCCCCTAATCCAAGTATAAGGAGCAGTTCTCCTAACAATATTGCTCTTCTCCTTTGAAGACAAGTTAGGGGGAAACTAGATAGCAACCAAATTTTTTTTTATATCATAAAAACATGGAGATAATAATGATATAGCAATTAGGTTCTCATCAAAGAGTTTTCTGCAGACAAGGTTAGCCTAGACAAGAAATCTGCAACAAAATTATATTTCCCTAGTTTCTCAACATGCTTAGGTCAAATTGTTGTAGCAAAAATAACAATCTAATTATTCGAGCATTTACATCAAGTTTATTCATCAAGTACTTATTTGTTGCATGAATAATATGCATAAGAACCTAATATCCAGTAATGTAGTGCCTAAATTTATTCAAATAATGTACAATGGTAAAAATTTCCTTTTTGGTAACTATGTAATTGAGCTTAGCCTTAGACAAGTTTTTGCTAATGAAATAGATGGTGTTTAATGGATAAATTCCTTCTGTAGATAGAAACAATATCCCTATATCTAGTGGCTCGATCTAGAAACAAGCAAGAAAAAATTGTTATGCTTTCCTTAGAGAAGTTCAAAATATGGAGCAAATAGTTACTTGGGAACCAATGCAAGCTCTCTTCTTCTCCCCACTTGCAAACTTCAGCTCCAACTCCAAATGCTAAAATTGGAACTTGCAAGTCATCCAAAATAAGCAAGAGTACCACAACATACAAATAGCATATACAAACAACTCTAAACAAGAAGCCAAGGATTCATTGTCCTACACATCTATAAATGAGACATAATGTATAGGAAAATAAAGCTTTTTTGTATTAATACAAGTAGGAGAATATTACAACCCTTGTAGGCCTTGACCTTGTATATCTCTCCTAGCTATATTGTCCTTCCATTTCCATAATAGCAAGCCTTTAATCATACCTCAAGAATATGGATGGATTACAAACCTATAGACACAAATGAGTAGCATGAGGGCATAACTAAGAGTTTCCAAAATCCAACCTATTCCTAATAGAAACTAATACATTTATAGGGAAATGAGGAGATTGTAGATCCATTAAACTAGGGTAAGATCCACTTTAGAAGGGGATAAGCTCCATGGGATAAGTGATAAGACCTCATTTGTAGGAATGTGAGGACATCTTTAATAGAGAATGGAAACTTCCATGACAGATGCCTATAGAAGCGGAAGATTTGAAATTATAGTTAATTTTTTCCTCATTTCAAGGGTCATCGCACTTGTAATGAAAGAAATCTACACTGACCAACGCTTTTCCCTTTGATATAGCCTACGCCATTGCAATTACTGAACTAGGAAAATGTGATGGGGACCTAAATTAGGGTTTTCACCAGTATAATGAATATTTTTTTGGAACTTCTAGAAAGGGGGTGATTTTGTCTTTGTAGGGTCTGATTGCAAAGTGCGAATGGATGATGATTGATATGGGTTCAAGTTCATTTGGTTGAATGTGACAAAATGGCCTATAACATATGGCATAAGGAAATTTACCTTGAATATTCCCTAGTGTTTCTCCCACTACTTTTTTTTATGCATATGTGTGGATGTGGAAGGGCAAGGCCCAATTCAGTCCCCTAAGGACTAGTGCAGTTGTCAATTTTTCTTTAATTTCTTCAAATTCCTTTTGGCGTAGGTTTGTCCAATAAAAATATAAATATTTTTTTAGTAGACAAAACAAAGGTGAAACAATTATTTGAAATACTTAATAAATATTCTATAGTACCTAACAAGTCCTAAAAATTTCCTAACATCTTTTTGTCTTTGTGGGATGAGAATATTTCTAATGATGTCTATTTTATTGGGATCGAATTGAATTCCTTATTCATAGAGGAAATGACCTAAAACAATTCCCTCATTCATTAAAATTTTGTACTTTTTAGGGCTTAAGGAGAGATTCGTCTCTATGCATCTTTGAAAAACCATGCACAGGTTAGAGAGAGATTCTTGAAACTAATCTCCATAAGGTTTGAAGTCATCGTTGTAAATCTCTACCAAGTCATGTACAAGGTCAGAAAAATACTCAATACCACCCTATGGAAGGTGGTAGGGGCATTGCACAGGCCTAATAGAAGGACCATGTAGGTAAACACACCCTATGGGAAAGTGAAAGTAGTTTCATCCTGGCCTTCAAGACTAATTTGGATCTGATTATACCAGTTGAAACCATCTAGAAATAAAAATAACTTCTTTCTTTCAAGAACATCCAAAAGTTGGTCAATAAAAGGAAAGTGATATTTCTTGGTGGAATTATTAAGTTCTCTGTAATCAATGCAAACTCTCCATTTCCAATTCTTCTTAGGAAAATTTATTAAAAGTGACACCCACTCACCATCTAAAATTGGATAGATAAAAATTACATCTAATAGTTTCGGCAACTCCTGTTTTACAATTTCATTTAGTGCATGGTTCATTATTCTCTGAGGTTATTGAACATGTTTATTGTCTTCCTTAATGTATATATGATGAGTACATAGAGATGGGTGAACTACCTCCATCTCCTTCTAATCTCATGCAAAATAATCAAGATTATATGTCAAAATAGTGAACAATTTTTCTTCTTGATCAACAAAAGAAAATGGTTGATTTTCAAAGTTTAAGAGGGGCTTATTTCTATGATTTTAACATTACATTGGTTAGAACTAGCAATGATTAAATATTCCCATGAGTTTTCCTGAGAGAAAGTTGACTATCTTAAATATATTTCTTGTAGACCATCAATATTCATGGAAGCAAGATACTTATTTTGCAAAAAATTATCAATCACATTATCCTCATCCAATTACTTGCTACGAATAGTGATTTCTGATGTAAATATGGGGTATGGTGATGAATGATAAATTTCTTCTTCTTCTTCCTTTTCTACCCATTCATGAAAATATTGTTCAATGATGGCTTGAGAAGGAGGATATAGTACAAGTTGTTTTCTTAGCTACCTATGTGTGATTGTCATATTTCTAGCCCTACAAATGATGTAGGCATTAGAAGTGGCCAACCAAGGTCTTCTTAGGATAAGAGGATAGCTATTGAACTTGTTTTTGGGCTAAAGAACAAGTAAATCGGAAGGATAATCTCAGGAATCAATGAAAATCATGACATCCTCATTGATGTTCTCTAGTGCTACTATGGATTTATCAGCAAGTTGCAACACCATGGTGGTTTACCTTGGTCATGACATTGATTGTAACCCCCAAGTAAAAGAGGGTGTTGGGGACTATAATATTGGTAATGTGCACATCTACAACTAGGAAATTAAGATCCAAATAATTTTGGATGATGACCTTCCCAAGAATGAGATCAACTAGTTGTTTTATGACATTGATATTAGAGGCATATTTCATTCACCTTTCTAGCCTCTTAAGACACTCTTTGATGAATTTATTGTATATAGGAACATACTTGATGGCTTGTAAGAGGGGAATTTTGACACACAGATTTTTTAGTTCTTCCAAAAGTTCAACTTCTTCTAGAGTGTGTGTTTTATGATGGATCAACCTTTTAGGATTGAGAGGCTTGTTGGATTTAGGAGTGACGTCTTCATTCTATTATTCAATATTTTCTATTGGAGAAGGTGATTAAGCATTAGGAAGTACCTTACCAGACCTAAGGTTTATTTCTTATATTTATATAGCATAGGTAAGATAATATGTCTCTCCACTATAGACTGGTTGGGCTTGCTTATTGTTGGGGTTTAGATTTGGTTGAGCGAGCATTTATGGTTGTTTTAGAGGGTTGTTTTAGGGTAGTTGTGGGTGAGGAGAAGGTATTAGGGTAGGTGGTTTGGATATCTGAGGCCTCCACCCTCATGATGTATTACCACAATGAGGAGGTTTTTGTTGGTATGGATGAAAAGGAGAAATGAGAAGTTGGGGAGGATAGGACCATGGAGTAGGCATAAACAAATGTGAGGTGCTAGGAGGATACCAAGGTTAAAATGGTGCATTATAACTTGTATATAAAGAGGAGGGATAGTTCATACCTTGTTGATATGGTCTAAGACCTTGTGGCCTTTTCTAATTAACAAAGCAGAGCTAATCGATTCCTCCTTCTTCTCCTTGGTACACCTATTTCAAACTTGGTATAGATAAAATATTGTTAGTTGAATGGTTCTCTTCACACATAAAATATATTTCTATAACATTTGATGTGCATTCATTTCTAGGATGCCTCTTAGAGAATCTAGGGAAAAATATGGATAATTCCCTTTTTGATTCATCTTATTTTTTCTTAAAATGTAGTGTGTCCATCTTTATCGAAAAAGTGTGTAAGATATCACTTTTAAAATCTGCCATCATACCTCCTATTTCATTCTTAATGACTGAAGTAGAGGAATAAGGACTTACCAAATCTTGGTTGCATCTACCTCTTTTTATAGTAGCTCTAGAATAGTTTTCGAACATTGTTTTGATGTATTCATAGTTGAGATGATAAATATCTCCATTGGCCAACATACTGAGGGTCTCCACAAATTCTTATTTGACTCCCTAGAGAAAGACTAGTTTCAATGAATTTGGATCAAGAGTGTAGTTATGTGCCCTCTTGTAGCTCAGTTGATATCTTTCCTCATAGTATTCTAGTGATTCATATGGCCATTGGGTCATTCTAAAGATTTCATCTCTTGTATCTCTAGCTCTATAGGGTCATTCTAAAGATTTCATCTCTTGTATCTCTAGCTCTACAATAATCCCTATATTTGGTGTTGAATTCTTGCTACATCTATCCTCATGTATTGATGTTGCCTCCTTTTGAGCTCATGAACTAATGCAAGGTTGCATCCTTGAGGGAAGAAGGAAACAATTTCAGCTTCTACTCATCTGATGTATAATAATATGTCCTAAACAGTACAAAAAATTCAAATGTGAAGGTGTTATGATCCTTAGAAGCCATTCCATGGAAATGTGGAAGAGCAGTGGGGTTGATATCTTTCATTTTAGCTTGCCCATTTTTTTCCCTAATAGGAAAGAGTTCAGGTTGCAGTCGGTGATGGATGTTCTTTTCCTCTTATAAGCTCCTCAAAAATCCTTGTTTTCTCACCTAAAAGGGCCTCTATATCTCCTATGGATAGATCAGGATTCCCATAATCAACAAGTGAAGGTTGGATGCTTCTAGGAGTGATGGTTTTAGGTAGAAATTTTCCTATATTATCCCTAACTCTACAAGGCATGAAATAAATGATTTTACTTTTATTTTTTTAGATAGAAATGTTGATGTAATTTTTTTTTTGTTTTTTCCAGGAAATTAATCAACTTAGAGAATAAAATAGTACCTACTTTGACACTTCATTGGAAATGACACCAAAAAGTGATGGCCCTCAATATTACAACAAGAATGTTAAAAATCCTTAGGGTCTCAACTTTAATTATCAACCCAGGGTTCATAAAAACTTAATAGGTGGCAGAAATATACATGCAACATGTAATGCATTCTCCTTTGGTTGATCATATGTGATTGAGGAGAAGTTAAAATGTATAGAGACTACTTATGTTATCTAGGCTATAGGAAATGCTCAGAAAAACAAGGAATATCAAATATACCTAATCTAGCTTGCAGGAAAGGAAACAATAGAAAGAAACCCTATTCTATCTATAGAATAGTAAATGAAAAAAAGGTAACCCTACTCTATTTTCAGAAATGTAAAAGATAAGAAATAACCCTACTCTATTTTGCAAAAAAGTAAATGACAAGAAATAAACTTATGCTAATTGCAGGAAAGTAAATGATAAGAAATAAACCTATGCTAGATGCAAGAAAGGAAAGAAATTCATTTCAAGAATACTAGAGAAAAATCAATTTTACTCTATGAAGCCTGACAAATCAACTTGCAGTTGAAAGAATACATTCAAACAATAAACCCTAATTATAGAAAGAAAGCATTTTTTTTCTACAACTACCAGGGTAAAGTTTCTAAAGGGTCTCTGAACTTCTAAACTCCATCTGCAAGGTCTAATGTGTGTTTTAATTTGCTAATGAATGATAAACGAGACTTTCGTTCAATTCTAGAGGTGTTCTAGTGCAATCTGCGTACTGCTATAGGATGCCCTTGTTTTGTTATAGGAAACAACAAAGGGAGATAAATTTTATGCATGCTAGATGCAGTCTCAGAGGTGAAGAAGGTGAATGAAGGTTTTATAAGGGTAAATATATCTTTTCCACACTCAGGTACCTCCAATGGATTTGTTCATGTAAGGGATAGGCAAATATGGAGTTTCCTGTAGCTCATCCAGTTAGAAATCAACTTGTTGGAAAATTGCAGAAATAGGTAACAGTGAGTGAGCAGATGATGTCCTAAGTAATCCAAATGCATAGAAATAATATTAATTATAAATGTAAATCAATACTATCTAACTGAAAGAAAAATTCGTGATTTGTTGGTAAAGGAAAAGTGCATAAATAATTGATAAACTATTAAATCCAAAAAAGGGAATAATAGAAAGGATGAGTGAAATTTTAAATGAAGAGTACTAGTACATGAAAGAAATTATTTTTAAATCCATCATAGCAAGATATATAAACAAAATCAGAGAGAATCTTATTCATTAACCTTGCAAAGAAAATACTTGTTTAGAGATGAGATTTGTAGACAAACATGACTAAACTAAATGTTTGGAAAGTAAAGATACAAGAAGGGGGCTTGATCACATGGTTTGGGCCCTGACCCAGGGACACTCAGGTCCCTTAGAGGAAAATCAAACTAGAAACCAAGGAGTACTTTTCATTAATCAACAAATGTGGTTATACATTGAACATGACAAAACTGAAATAGAAGGAAAAACCCGTTCTCTATGACTAATTATCTTCTCCAAAAAAAATTATTCCCCAATGGGCTACTAAGGCGCCTTATTTATACAAACAATACTTGAGGGGTAGCCTCCTTGAATATAGGATTGCTTCCCTTCAAAATCCCTAGAAATTAGTGTTGACTTGTTGGGGCCTGACCTAGGTTCGAAGTTAATTAGCCAAACAAATCCCTGTACTACTGGTCCTTTCGGCAACAGTCCGCGGAGCGCGGACTGAGGTCTCACCCGAAGTAGTATGGGAGGGTGCTAGAATCAGGTTTCCGCACCCTTGAGATATCTAAGAGGTACGATTGGTCCTCAGTTTATTCCTGTGCATAGGTCGCTTCGCGCACTTCCCGTTCCTCGCAACCTGATACACTGCCTTCGCACAACCCTAACTAGGGTTTGTGCCACGCTCTGCGTTATTACCCGAGATATTAATTATCTTCCAGTGTTAATTAATTACTTTCACCTACTTGAATGTCTTAAGTTATAATTAGCAATACAAAACATTCATACACGATCGTGCAGTAAATAAACAGTATACTTGCAAATTATATCCAATCATGCATTAAACCAGGAAAATATACACAAAATTATAGAAAAGCTTCTCTTTATTGATTCTCCCAACGGTTACATACTCGACCTGCCCTTCGCACTCAGCTACAAGGGTCCGCGCACTCAACTGCGGACTACTAGGCCTCTGCGCACTCAACTGCAGAGCCTTCTCTACTCTATGACCCACAAACGCACTTTACACTTTGACTCAATCACTTAGACTTCTCATGCTTTTCCTCTATTCATTCTTTTTTAACACTTAGAGCCTCGCTCTATTTATATAATCCAAGGGTCTGCAGACCATGGATAGGTCTATCAAGCCGAAATTACATTACAAAAACTAGGGTGGACAACCCTATGACTCTATTATACTTTTGCGCCCTGCGCTTGTAATTCGCGGAGCTTTTACAAAAATATTTGGTCAAAACTTGGGTTTTAAGCCCCAAAACATGCCTTTTGGGGATTCCATGCCCAACAGGCCCCCAACACAAACATCATGACTCACCCTTGAGTCACTCTGTCGGCGTGGAGATCTTTGCGTGGAGTCCCTCCAACTTTGCTCAAACTGCTGCCAGGTCGACAACGCACTGAGCTACTGCCTACTGGATTTGCAGCATGCGTTGTTCCGAGACCGTTGTGTCGAAAGTGCTTCTCTACATCTGTGCTTGTATCCCCTACATGTGTTTATAGTCCCACGCCTTCTTCTAGATCCTTGGGCGCGAAGACTATGCTTTTGCGGCTAGTTAGATAGCCGAGCCACCCATGTAGGGCTTTAATCGGTTGCCATTCACTTTTACTGGGAAAGGCTCTCCATTTAGTTTGACTAGCTGTACCGCGCCTCTGTCTGTGACCTCCTTAACAATGTATGGTCCCAGCTAGTGCATTCTGAACTTTCCTGGGAATTTATCAAACTTATTGTCATAAAGCAGCACTAAATCATTTACCTTGAAGGTGTGCAACTTAATATGGCAATTGTGTCAGGCCTTCTCACACTACTTTTGTACCTGCTAATGAAAGCCAGCCAAGAATCGTTCCTCCTCAATTTCTTCCAACTGCACGAGCCTTTCGTCCAGGGCCTCATGGTCTGTCATACCTATAAGCACTGCTATCTGTAGACTAGGAATAATATACTCCATTGGCATGACAACTTCCATGCCATAAACCAACCGGAAAGGTTTCTGTCCCGTCAGTTTCTTGCACATTGTCCTATAAGCCCACAGTACTGTGGGTATGCGCAGGTCCCAATCACTTCACTGCATGTTGCAGACTTTGGTTAGCGCAGTCTCTAGTATTTTGTTGAATGCTTCTACTGTCCCATTGGCTTGTGGGTGATACGGTGTGCTTTTCTGATGATACACCTGAAACTCTTCTGTTAGTGCATTGATGGTTTCATTCAAGAAATGTGTACCGCGATCGCTCATTAAGATTTTTGGGCATCCAAATCGAGTCAACTCGTGTTCAAATAAAAATTTCGCAGCCATGGCGGCCGTGCAGTCTTTGATTAGTTGCGCTTCTACCCAACGAGTTAGGTCCTCTGTCACGGTGATAATGTATCTCGTGCATGTTTTTCCCTGAGGTTTGATAGGTCCTACAAAGTCAATTACCCATTTTTCGAAGGGCTGCAACGTCATTTGTGGATTCAAAGGCATCTCGTCCCTCCGGGTTGGTTTACCTATCCTTTGACATATATCACAGGCCTTACAATGTGCTTTTGAATCCTGGTGAAGGGTTGGCCACCATAACCCTACGTGGAGAATCTTTTGCGCGATTACTCGTCCTGCACAGTGTCCTCCTACAGCGCCCCCATGCGCTTCCACGAGAATCTGACTTCATTCAAATTCAGGTATGTACCTTCATAGTATCTCAACATTTCCCATTTTGTATAGGTGCTCGGTGATGACAGAAAAATCAGCCGCACACACCACCAGTTCCTTCTTTTGCTGGAAAGAGTATTCCTTCGACGTAGTTCCCATTGTCAGAAATTGGATTATATCTTCAAAGCATCCATCCACTACGCGCACAACAAAGAGTTGTGCATCCAGTAATCCTTCCTTTGAGCTAGTAGGTTCCTCTCCCATCTCAATTCGCGACAAGTGATCCAATCCCACATTCAAGCATCCAGGCTTCACCAAGACCTCAAAGTCATATTCTTGGAACAATTGGAGCTAGCTGCATATGTGCCCCCCTAACACAGGCTTGTTGACCAAGTATTTTAGCACGGATTGGGTTGTATACATCTTGAAATGTCCCCCTAGAAAATAGTGTCGGTATTTTTGGAGCACATACACCATAGCCAACCCCTCACATTCGGTTGTGGAATAGTTCTTTTTTGCTTTAGACAATCTGCGACTTGCGAATGCGATATGGTGGTCCAAGCCCTCTCCACCTAATTGAGTTAGCACCACTTCCAGCACTATACATGACGCGTCAACATGGACATGAAACTCCACATCCCATTTTGGAAAGACTAGTATTGGGGCGGAGGCCAATTTCTCTTTTAGTATATCCAAGCTCTTCATGCACTCATCATTCCAGTAGAAAGTGACATCCTTTTTCAACAACTTCTCCATTGGCGTAGTGATCTGGGCATAGTTTTTTACGAACTTCCTGTAGTACCCCATATGTCCCAAGGTAGCGCACAACTGTTTAACACTTTGTGGTCCTTCTAAAGTCAGAATTAATGCAATCTTTGTGGGGTCTACCATTAGTCCCTATTTGTAGACCACATGTCCCAACAGGTTCCCAAAGGGAACGAGGAATGTAAACTTTTTGAGGTTCATCGCGATTTGTTGTTGTCGAAAAGTATCCAACATCAAGCATAAGCTCGCTACATGGTGCTTAACTAATCCAAATACAGTGCAATCATCCAGATAAACCTCCAGGAATTTGTGGATATACTCTTTGAAGGCTACAACAACTATGCACGAAAATATGGCCGGCGCGTTCTTCAACCCAAACAACATAATGGTGTATTGAAAGCAGCCCCACTCAGTTGCAAAGGTGGTCTTTCTCCTGTCTTCTGGTGTGATTTTGATCTAGTGCTATCCTGAGAACCCATCAGTAAAAGAGTATGCTTCTTGCCTGCTGACATTTTCTAATACTTCAACTGTGAACGGAGTCAGGAATGGGTCATACACATAGGCATCATTCAATTTCCTGAGGTCCACACATATTCTTATCTCACCCTTCTGTTTCTTCTCCTGCACTAACATAAGGCTTACCCAATCCAATTCTTCCACGGGCTCAATGATTCTGGCTGTGAGCATTTTGTCTAGTTCTACACAGACCTTTTCCTTGTACTTCGGATTCAAGCGGTAAGGCCTCTATTTAAACGGCTTCACGTTGGGTTTTAGGTGATCTTCATCATCCCTAAATCACCAACGATCCCCCTTAATTCTGTGATCTTGTTTGGGAATAAGTCTTGGTACTCGTGGAGTAACTCAGCAACCTTATCCACCGTGGCATCATCCCAGTAGTCGTCGAGCATTGCATACTTCGGTTCGGCCTCCGTACCAATGTTTACCTACTTTGTCTTTACTGACGCGGTAATGTTAGGGTATTCAATCAATGGCCCTTCTCATAATATCCTTAAGTTTCTAGGATGTTAACTTTTGACAGATCTTCATCATCTTCTTCAATGTTTACATTGTAACACTCCAGCACATAGCTTAGCTGGGTCACCCATTCAGGCTGAAGCACTTCCATTGGCTCCTGGGGTGTTTTAAAGATATTTGCTTTTACTGCTTGTAACGCATCATCAACAATATCCCACCAACAATCCTCAAACGTGAAGATTAACAGGAATCCTTCATGGAAGATATCCCATTCGTTCATGCCATGGCAGAGCTCCGTTTCTATATACCAATTCATGGGTATAATATCCATGGTATGACAGAACAAGTGCACCCACTCAGGTTGTGGTTCTTCACCATAGACCTTTGTCCATTTTTCGAGGTGTGCACATGGATCATCCCGTCCATCATACTTGTCTTTTAACCGCATCTGAGGCTTCCTAAACCACATGCACATCATCCTTCGGTAGTCATGCCAGTCCTCAAAACTTCTTTGGTGCATACCACACCACCTCATGGGCGTAGCGCGTAGTACCCACTTCAGAGCATATAAGCACTAATGTTCTGGCACTTCTCATTCAAATTTGTTTAGGAGGTCATCCACCTTCCTTAACCCGTCATACGTAGGCAGATCCCTTACCTCTATCACTACACAGCGCAACAATCTCGTCATCATGTTACAGTTGAGCGTGGTTACCTCGTGTAATCGGTTCTACCATCGTTCTATCTCCTCATCAGAATCTAATGTGCAGGAGCTTTCGCGCTCCCAAGAGATTCGGCCATCCGCGGTTGGATTTACCCAGTCCTACACTCACGCGGTTATATTGTAGATGCAGTCCAAGTCATCGTCGCTATCATAGTCGCACACCAGCTTTGTGTAGCTCGATCCCTCTGCAGGGTCTAAAGGTACCACTACATGCAGAGACTTTTTATCAAAGATCACCTTGCTCTTCTTTAAATTTATCACTCCATTCATGTCAATGGCCCAAACTATTCCCAGTAGTGCAGGGTAGGGATTGTTGTCATCAACAATCTCTATCACTTCGAAATCTGCTAGCACGCTTTCTCCTTTGATATCTACTGTGATTCCCTGCAATCTCCCCATAGGTAGGATCTTTTGCTGGTTTGCCATTCGTAGTTGGATAGGAGACCATTGCAGTGCCAGCCTGCCCATGCGCTCCCATGTCTTCTTTGGCAGGATGTTCGCGTCCGATCCTAGATCCAGAATCACTTGTTCCATCTCATATTCCCCAATCTATGTGGTCAATCTCATCTCCCTTCATGTTCGCATTGTGTGCTTCCCGAGCTTCTGGACTATGTGTAGTTCCCCTGGAGCAGTCCCAGCGCATCTAGTTATGAGTTCTTGTAGCCCCTTTACAACCTTGTTGTCGTGCAACAGCTTCATGCATGTCTCCAAGAACGTAGTGAGCATCGATGGGTCCATTTCCGGCTCCAATCTGTCTTTGCTTCCTGAAGTGGAGGCATCAGCGAAGCTCCTCTTAGCTTCCATGAAGGTCTCCTTAGTGTGCTCCAAATCAAATTCTAGTTCCTTTGTTGGAGCCTTACGAAACCAAGTGCTTTCTTCAGGTTTCTTGCCTTTGTCATCCCCTGTCGTAATACCACTTTGGAGCATGATAGTTACATTATGGTCTTCCTTGCGCGGCTCAAACCTCATCATTTGCTGGTTCTGAGTCGGGGGAGGTTGGAGTGCTCCTTTATCGTGCAATCTCGTTATCAGTGTGGGACAATCCTCCATCTCATGATCAAACAATGTACAATACAAGCATGATGGTCGTGTTGGATTTGTACAATCGCGGGTATAATTCCTTGACCCTCCAGAATTGTAACATATCAGTTGTCCACAACCTCTTCCTAGCCCCCCTCCACCTCAGCCTCATCCACGTCCATGAAATCTAGTGCGCGCCATTCATGTGTTTTGATCGAAGGCCTGTGTCTCGTTCTGAACTTTCTAGGTAGGAATTTGATCCATCATCAGCTCATAACTTCTACAGGTGTGCTCATCATGTCCTACTGACCTGCAGAAATTACAGAACAACTACTGTGAATTTTGTGTATACTTCTGTAATAGATGGCAGTTATCTGTAGCATGCTTTCCTCCTATCTAACAAATCACACACCATATAGTAGGCGTCACACTTGGTCCTGCTTGTGCCTCTAGTCTTAGTGGCATTAGCCCTCCTCTCGTAAGGTAATTTTCAAACACTGAGTAGTGATCATTATCATGCCCCTAGCCCTTGCATTTTACACACCATACCTCATCGCGCATCTCTGGGCGAGTTGTCCTGTCTTGTTTCAAACTCTGCATCTCCAGGCATAAGTTTTTCAGCTGCGTGTGAATCTGTTAAACTCCCAGGTTAGGATCTTGTATTGGAGTCTCGTGCAATCTCATTGCAACCTCCAAAGCCTCAGCCTGAGTGGTTAGCCTTTGTTGCGACAGCGCATTCCATAGATGCGCATTAACGATGCTACGAACCATTCGCAGTGTTTTCCGATCTGTTAATTTCATGTTCGCTTTGTGAATTGTGCACTTCAGTCATTGATCCAACTCCCATGGGGTCTCACCTAGTACCATTGTGATTTCCTTGAATCCAATGATCGACTATGCTTCTGACTTTGGCCTAATAAATTCTTTGTTTAGTGCAGCTTGGATATCCACAATTCCTGCATTCGGATTGTTAGTGGAATGCTTATTGTACCAAGTCAGTGTGTGATCCTGTAGAGCATTGACCAACATTGCCTTCTTTATATTATCCTCTGTGACACCCTATTCTTCCCATACAGCGTTTATTACAAACCAAAACTGGTCCGGATCTTCGTTCCCTACTCCCTTGAACACTGATAGCTTTATCACACTTGCCATACTACTTTGCGGTGGTGGCGGAGGTGGTATGGGCAAAGATGAGGATGAAGACGGTGAAACTGGTGGTGGTGTGGGTGGAGGTGGTATGCGCGGAATTATCTGTCTTATTATATTGATTGCACTTCTTGGTGAGACCTTCGCAAGATCTTCTTCGCCCCCTGCGGAGGTGAAATCAAGGGGCTAGTTTCTAGTTCTATGCTACCTTCATTTCTGTAGATTCTCCCACTCCACATAGCCCCAAACATCAATTTATTCACATAATCCGCTTTTCACACAGTAGAATTTTAATCCAAGTGTTCAACGATTTAATGTACTTACCTCACGGTCCCTTGAGGAAGCATCGTTCTGCCTTACTATAGTTGATTGAAGTATCTACCATGAATTCGGTGATGAATCCTCCTATGATTCAATCAAGCCAGTGATCGACAGCACACACAATCTTATCTTCCGATGCTTCCAGTCTACGCACCAATTCTGGAGTTCACACAATAGGTTTGTCGAGTTTACACCTTCCTTGGCTATATGCTAGCTTCGTAATCCACTCATACAACTCAGTGGGGAAGGATGCAAATAAAATTTCATGGATATCCATATACAAGTAGCAATCTAACCACTCTTCCTTTGATAGTCGTGGATTCCTGTTTTCCTGCACCGTGAACTTGTGAATCTTTCTGTCCAACCAATCTTCAATTCCTTTCTTTGTCGGATTCCAGTGATACGACATCAGACATCTCTATGCAAATCCTAGTCCCGGCAACGCAACCATTTGTTGGCTTGTTAGGGCCTGACCAAGGTTCAGAGTTAATTAGCCAAACAAATCCCTGTACTACAGGCCCTTTCGGCAACAGTCTGTGGAGCGCGGACTGAGGTCTCACCCGAAGTAGTATGGGAGGGTGCTAGAACTAGGTTTCCAAACCCTTGAGATGTTTGAGAGGTATGATTGGTCCTCGGTTTGTTCCTATGCGCAGGTCGCTTCACACACTTCCCATTCCTCGTGGCCTGATACACTGCCTTCGCATAGCCCTAACCAAGGGTTGTGCCGCGCTCTACGCTATTACCCAAAATCTTACTTATCTTCCTATGTTAATTAATTACCTTCGCCTACTTGAATGTCTTATGTTATAATTAGCAATACAAAACATTCATACACGATTGCTGTCGAAAAGTGTGCAACAAGAAATGCTAAAAATAGCACTACTATAAATAGCCCAACTATAAATAGCAGTTAAGCCATTGGAGATCTTAGCAACAATGGGTGAAAAGTGAAAGTGCTAAAAATAGCATTTCGGGATTCCTTCTTATTTTAGTCAGTCCCTCGACTAAACATAGGAAGTAAAATTTGAATTTGATATCAACAATAGTTTGGAAATTAATTAATTAATTCATCTTGAGTTAATTAGTTAAGGAAAATAAAACTTGAAGTCTATGTGAGGACATGCAATAGTTTCTCCTTTGATTGAGGAATTTAACCTTTAGTTAAATAGATATGGATGAGTTGTAATATTGAGTTGTAATTAGTTGAATTAGTTTAACTTAGTCAAGTCAAATTAGATTAATTTAACAATTTGTTAAATTAATGAGAGTTCAGTTAGGTAATGCTTGCATGCATGTAACTACTGTAATTCAGATAAGTGAAGATTCACTCATAGATAACTCATGCATGTCAGTTTAGTCAGAGACCCAGTTGAGATCAGATGGAGGGATAGTGTCCTATCGGTTGCTAGGATATTCCTTGGTGAATATTCCTTGCATGTAGAAGGAATATTATTCCTTATGGATTGTGTAGTTGGACCTGAGGTTACAGTGAGTGTGATGAGGCCAATTCACACATGTGATATCATTGGACCCCAATCAAAATTGCGCAAGGAAATAGGAGGCTTGGAGGGCTTGAGGAAGATATATTCTATGTCTATTGAGTCTGTGAGCGGTATTGTTTGAGTACAGAGAGAGCAGGATAGCTTGAGAGTTGATTCTTTTTGTAAATTGAACAAGATTTCCACTTGTATGATAATACAGAGTTGGGGTTTTAGGCTGGTGCTTTCCCCAGTGATATATCTTCTACGTTATGGTTGATTACTTCTCATTCTCAGTTATATTTGTTCATGCTTGATGTTGCTCATGTTCGATTAAGCTTCTGCTAAATTGTTTGTAGAAGTAGATCAAGTGTTTTTCTTTAGTACATTGCATTACCAGGTGATCTACAGTGGGAATTTCTACATGGTATCAGAGCAAAGGTGATCAAGGAAGAACAATATACAAGCAGGAGAAGTACAAAGTTTGGTTTCTGAATATTGAATTGAGTTCTTATCACGTCTATTTCACCTATGGCGTTCAGTGGTTTAAGACTCGAATATGCGCTTGATGGCAGTTCAAATTATATAGCCTGGAAGGATCAAATGGAGGTAGTATTGGAAGATAACGGCCTAAAGGAATTAATTGATCAAGAATTCCCCAAGCCGACTGATGCTACCCAACTGGCGGAATGGAAAAAGTGTGTGGCTAGAGCAAGGAGAATCCTCCTAGAGGGAGTTCGAGATCACATTGTCTCAAGCCTCCATGGGAAGGAGAGTCTATTTTCGATGTGGAAAACATTGGAAGATCTTTATCAGAATAGCAATGATTAGAGGAAGTTGGCGCTAAAGGACAAACTTCGAAAGATCAAGTTCGAAAAGGGTGACACAATCTCTACATTCCTGAACAAGCTCAGCACCTGTAGGGATGAGCTTGCAAGTGTAGGGGTTGTGACTGCTGATGATGACATGGTGAGTCTAGCACTCCTTGGTCTTCCTAAGAGCTAACATAGCTACCAGGACTTGGTTAATGGAAGAGAGAAACTACAAGATTGGGAACGAATTTGGTCGGACCTAATGCAGGAGGAGATAAGGCAGAACACCAGGGATGGATCTTCATCAAAACAAGATGATGAAGAAAATCTAGCTTTAGCGAGTAAAGCTAAGAAAGGGAAAGGGAAGGTGTCCCAATCCAAATCTTCTAATGGTGGGAAGAAGGTTGACAAGTCAAAGGTGCGATGCTTTCACTGTCATGAAGTGGGCGATTATGCTATGAATTTTCCACAGAATAAATCCAAGAAGGGTTCCTCAAAGGGATCTGATGGTGATGCACTAGCTTCAAAATTTGAGCTGGATTTCTCGCTTATCGCATGCATGGTTTCATCCATGGTGGGATGTGTTTGGTACCTGGACAGTGGAGCTTCTTTGCACATGTCGGGTGATAAGAATCTTTTTAGTACATTGAAGGAGAAGGATCTCCAAATGCGGATCAAGATGGGCGATGATAGAAAGTATTGTGTCTTTGGTGAAGGTACAGTTGTGTTTCAAAGGGAGCATGGTGCTCCTCTCACCCTATTTGCTGTTAAGTATGTACCAGGTTTGAAAAAGAATCTTGTGTCTGTTGCTATGCTAGAAGATAAAGGCTATGATGTAGTCTTTAGTAAAGGAAAATTTTTCCTGAGGCATATCGGCACCGGATAGACCAAGCGAATTGGGATTCAAGTAAAGAATCTCTACAAGCTGGAGGTAGATGACTGTGTTGCATTGAGTTCCAAAGTAGAGGTGGTGCAAAGCCAATATGTTGGCGAGCTATGGCATAGAAGACTGGACCACTTGCATCACGGGGCCTTGAAGATCATGCAACAAATTTCTACCAGCTTACCCAAGGGAAAACTAGAGCAAACAGATACATGAAAAGGATGCACCCTGGGTAAGTATGTGAAAGCTTCCTTTTAGGATTGGGATAGTAGAGCTGGAGCAATCCTGGAGCGAGTTCACTCAGATGTATGTGGACCATTCTCTACAGCCTCCACTGCTAAGCAAAGGTACTATGTTATTTTTATTTATGATTTTTCTCATAGATGTTGGATCTACTTTATGCAAAAGAAGGATCAGACCTTCTTGAGGTTTTGTGAGTTTAAAGCCTCGACAGAGAAAGAATATGGAAAGAAACTAAAAGCCTTGCGTAGTGAAAATGGTGGAGAGTATGTTTCCCAACAGTTTAAAGACTTCTGTGCTACAAAATGAATTAAACGGGAACTGACGGCACCTCATAACCCACAACAGAATGGGGTGGCTGAAAGGAAGAATAGATCTATTGTAGGAGCAGCTCAAGCGATGTTACATGACCAAGGCCTATCACTTCATCTATGGGTTGAGACATGCAATATAGTAGTGTACCTTCAGGATAGAAGTCCTCATCGTATCTTGGGGATGAAGACACCTATGGAGGCTTTTTCGGGGAAGCGATCAGATGTGAGTCACTTCCACATCTTTGGATCACCAATTTTCTGTCATGTGAACAAATATGATCGGAATAAGCTAGACCCAACAGCTGAGTTGGGGATATTTGTGGGGTACACAGATACACCCCACAACTATTGTGTGTTTTTGCCTACCAGTCAGAGGACCGTAGTGCGTAGGGATCTAAAGTTCGACGAGCAGAGAGCCATGCGAGTGTCACTTGAGAGGGAGCTCAAGTTGCATGGTGATGAGGAATTTTTAGTTCCAAAGGAGGAGGAGCCTCTTGATGATGTGGATTAGCCACATGCAGAGGATCGAGTAGTGGAGACCACCACTTCTGGAGAGTCTTCCAGAGATGGGCAGAAACGCTCATGGGAAGCTGACAGATTGATGCTATATGCGAGAGGGAATGTGGGGTAGCCATCCTCTCAGCGCAAATAGAGGAGATCTCCCAAGAGATACATTGGCTACATGGCCCTAGTTGGGGAGTGTGTAGCGACCGAACCTTCTTCTTTTCAAGAGGCAATGTAGCAACCAGTCTGGGTTGATGCAATGGTAGAAGAGTACGATTCTATCATACCGAACAGTGTGTGGGATGTTGTCCCTAGACCTGGGGACAAGTTAGTGGTTAGTTCTCAATGGCTTTACAAGGTAAAGCAGACAACTAATGGCAATGTTGAGAAACATAAGGCAAGGTTTGTTTCCCAAGGTTTCTCACAAGTTGAGGGGATTGACTATGATGAGACCTTTGCTCCCGTAGCAAGGTACTCCTATATCATATCGATGCTAGCTCTATCAGCTTAGATGGGTTGGAAGATCCATCAGATGGATGTGAAGATGACATTCCTCAATGGGAAGATTGAGGAAGAGGTATACATTGAGCAGTCCGAAGGATTTAATACCTTTGATCGTGAGTCGCATGTCTGTTGGCTCAAGCGAGCACTGTATGGGCTGAAGCAAGCACCCCATGCTTGGTATACGAGGATTGATAGCTATTTCACCGGGTTGGGCTTCACCACGAGTGAAGCAGATGCGAACCTTTACCACATCATGGTAGATTGTAAGCCATTGATTATTGTACTTTATGTCGATGATCTGATTTTGACAGGTGATGACCAGCTGATACAGTCTTGCAAGAGAGTTCGAGATGAAGGACATGGGCCTCATGCACTATTTTCTAGGCATGGAAGTGTGGCAGAAAGATGGGAAGTGTTTGTGTCTCAAGGCAAGTATGCCAATGAGATACTTAGGCGCTTTCACATGGAGAAGTGCAAGCCCATGCAGACTCCTCTAGCTAGGAATTGGAGGAAGGAGGATACTACTTTAGGTGAGGCAGTAGCTGCTACTGTTTATCAGTAGATGGTCGATTCACTCATGTATCTGGTGAACAAATGACACGACTTATGCCTTGCGGTGAACCAGCTGAGTCAAGCTATGGTTCAGCCTACCAAAATGTTTTGGAAGGCAGCGAAGCATGTGCTGAGATATCTTAGAGGAATTACACAGTACGGATTATGGTACAAATAGACAGAGGGAGTGAAGCTGCAAGGCTTCACAGATGCGGATTGGGTAGGTATTCCATTAGACCGGAAGATCACTTCTGGAGGAATCTTCAACCTTGGTTCAACTGCAGTTTCATGGTATAGTAGGAAAGAGATATCAATTGCACTTAGCTCAACAGAGGCTAAATACATGGCTGCCAGTCAGGCAACATGTGAGGCCATTTGGATGTGGAATATTCTAGTGGGATTGTTTGGTCAAATGATGGATCCTACAGTGATATACTGTGATAATCAGAGTTGCATAAAACTCTCTGAGAATCCAATGTTTCATGAAAGGTCCAAGCATATAGATATCCGTTACCATCATCTATGGATTGTGTGGTCAAGAGGATCATGATGTTGCAGTATGTTTTGACCGAGGAGCAGGATGCAAATATTTTGACTAAGGCATTGTCAAAATGCAAGTTCGAGTTCCACAGAGACAGGATCGGGGTTACTGATAATCCCTTTCTTGTTGAGAGGGAGTGTTGAAAACTGTGCAACAAGAAATGCTAAAAATAGCACTGCTATAAATAGCATAGCTATAAATAGTAGTTCAACCATTGGAGATCTTAGCAACAATGGGTGAAAATTGAAAGTGATAAAAATAGATTTTCTAAAAATAGCATTTCGGGATCCCTTCTTATTTTAGTCAGTCCCTCGACTAAACATAGGAAGTAAAATTCGAATTTGATATCAACGGCAGTTACGAAATTAATTAATTAATTCATCTTGAGTTAATTAGTTCAGGAAAATCAAACTTGAATTCTATGTGAGGACATGCAACAGTTTCTCCTTTGATTGAGGAATTTAACCTTCAGTTAAAGAGATAAGGATGAGTTGTAATTAGTTGACTTAGTTTAACTTATTCAAGTCTAGTTAGATCAATTTAACAGCTTATTAAATTAATGAAAGTTCAGTTAGTTAATGCTTGCATGCATGTAACTATTGTAATTCAGATAACTGAAGATTCACTCATGGATAACTCATGCATGACAGTTTAGTCAGAGACCCAATTGAGATCAGATGGAGGGATAGTGTACTATCAGTTGCTAGGATATTCCTTGCATATAGAAGGAATATTATTCCTTATGGATTGCGCAGTTGGACCTGAGGTTACAGTGAGTGTGATGAGGCCAATTCACACATGTGATATCATTGGACCCCTATCAAAATTGCACAAATAAATAGGAGGCTTGGAGGGCTTGAGGAAGATATATTCTATGTCTATTGAGTTTGTGAGCGATATTGTTTGAGTACAGAGAGAGCAGGATAGCTTGAGCGCTGATTCTTTTTGTAACTTGAACAAGATTTCCACTTGTATGATAATACAAAGTTGGGGTTTTAGGTTGGTTCTTTCCCTAGTGATATATCTTCTGTGTTATGGTTGATTACTTCTCATTCTCAGTTATATCTATTCATGCTTGATGTTGCTCATATTCGATTAAGCTTCTGCTAAATTGTTTGTAGAAGTAGATCAAGTGTTTTGCTTTAGTACATTGCATTACCAGGTGATCCATAATGAGAATTTCTACAATTTCACAACAAATAAATAGTATACTTGCAAATTATATCCAATCATGCATTAAACCAGGAAAATATACACAAAATTATAGAAAAGCTTCTCTTTATTGATTCTCCCAATGGTTACATACTCAACCTGCCCTTCACACTTAGCTACAGGGGTTCGTGCACTCAGTTGTGAACTACTAGGCCTCTGCGCACTCAACTGCAGAGCCTTCTCCTACTCTATGACCAACAGACACACTTTACACTTCGACTCAATCACTTAGACTTCTCATGCTTTTCCTCTATTCATTCTTTTTTTACACTTAGAGCCTTACTCTATTTATATAATCCCATGGTCCACGGACCATGGGTAGGTCTATCTAGCCAACATTACATTACAAAAACTAGGGTGGACAACCCTGTGAATCTATTATACTTTTGCGCCCCACGCCTGCAATTCGCAGAGCTTTTACAAAAAGATTTGGTCAAAACTTGGGCTTTAAGCCCCAAAACATGCCTTGGGGGGATTCCATGCCCAACAATTAGGATCTGGTTCCCTAATGAATTCATAGCTACGGGGAGGGGATAATGTCCTTGAGCCAGTTGAGTTCTAATTATCCTTCAGCAGGGGAAAAACCCCATATTCTTATCTTGTTGGACTCCTACGTGATTTGCATAATATATACTCAACATCTTTCATAATAAATGCATTAGGCACACAGGATATGGAAATCATCTCTTATTTCTCCTAAGAACATATTAGAGCTGAAAAAGACATTATTAAGTGCAAAAGGAAAGGTTAAATATTCTTGAGGATGGTTAGATGGGCCTTAAGTTATACCTATTTGAGAGGCCCATACAAAATTTTGAAGCAAGCTTGACATTTTCATCAAATATAATTTTCTTGGGCATGTCATGCAATCTAAAAATCTCCTTCATAAAATTATTTCCAATATCGATTTTTTTATAGGTGGATTTCATAAGGATAAAGGAGTTGCTTTACTCAATTTATCCACCACCACCACGATTGCATCATGTCACTCGGTGGTATTTGGAAAAATAGTAACAAATTCCATAGATATGACTTTCCACTTCTATTGTAACTAAAAATATCCCTCCTAAAAATCTTTGTCCATCTTTTTTATTTTTACCTAATTCTAACTTTCCTCGTTATTATAAGCACCTTTTTATTCTCGAGCCTTATCAATTGTTAAGTTGATTCTCCTCATTACGATGAGTCCTATGATCATATAGCCATTTCAATTAATAAATTTTATATTACTTCTCTTAATAAGCTTACTATTTCTTTACAATTATCCTTTATATAAATTCTTTCAATTTATATCTAAATTGAAAAGATATTACGTACATTAAAAATCTTTTTCCAGAGGAAAAAATCATAATTTTCATTATGGAAAATAAAATTACATTTTTTATATTCATTAACGTGCATTCCAAATTTGGCTCAACAATCGTACAAGGAAAATAAAAAAACCATGCTTGTTGTTAGTGTTTATCAGTCTTGTCAGTCACTAGTGATAAAATATGCTCTTACAAAGTTTTTGATAGGGTCCTACTGCAAATTTTTATGGTTTCAAATAGGTTTTCAATACAAAAATGGTCACTGGTTAGGATAGCTAGGTCATTACTACTCCTTTCACCTTCATGGTCAATGGACATCAACATGGTCAGGTGTTGGGCATGGAATCCCCCCATAGCATGGTTTGGGGCTCAAAACCCAAGTTTTGAGTAATATTGTTGTAAAGACTCTGCGAATTGCAGGCACGGAGCGTGAATTATATGTTAGAGTCATAGGGTTTTCTACCCTAAGTTTTGAATGTAGTGTCGGCCTACCCATGGTCCGCGGACCATGGGATTGTATAAATAGAGCGAGGCTCTAAGTTGTAAAGTAACGAATGAAGGGATGGAATCTGATAGATAGAATAAGATAGAGAGCATAGAGAAAGAGTCTAAGTATCTTGGATCATCGTAGTAGGAAGAGGCTTTGCAGCAGAGAGCATAGAGGCCTAATAGAGTCCGCAGCTAAGTGTGCGGACCCCTGCAGCTGAGTGTGCAGGGCGAAATCGAGTCTATAACTAAGGAAGAAGAATAATAAAGAGAAGTTTTATCTGAATGGTGAATATTGTTAAGTATAACTGAAAGCATACAGATAAGCTAAGTTAATCACTAGTAAGGATTTGGGTAATAACATTGTTCGGCCCCCGAGTACGGTGATGGGAAGGCAACATCCCAAGCTGTGAGGTATGGGTAAGCGCCCATCGCGACGTGCACACAGGATCAAACCGCGGACCACCCGAAACCATCAGAAATCCCTAGGGCATGAAAACCTAGTTCTAGCACCCTCCCATACTTCTTCAGGTGAGACCTCAGCCTATGCTCTGTGGACTGTTTCCGAAAGGGCCAGTAGTACCAGGATTTGTTTGGCTAAATCACCTCCGAACCTGGGTCAGGCCCCAACAAGCCAACATCAGGTCATTCCTTGTTGTAAGGGTGTCATAGTCATCATGGTCATCATTCATCTCATTCATCCATGTAGTGTCATCATTAGGTCATAGGATCAAAAGCATGAAAATAGGTCATTTCACCACCAAAATCATCATTTGAAGGAGTATTAATAGTGAAAAGTCATCACTAAAGGTTTCTAAAGTATGTTTTTATCTTAATCATGATGTAATATTTGTAATCAAGTTCTAAGGCTGCAGTTCTTTAACAAAACAAGTCAGATTATGAAAGTACATGGTGGGTCCACTACACCACATAGGAGAAATCAATTTTTCAAAGCTACCAAAAGACCAAAACACAATTTCATTTGCTCATTCCACATTCAAAAGGTATCTCTCTACCAAGAAGACTCACTCCCACTCTCGAAAGGCCATTTCTTTCCATCTAAAAGCTTGTTTTCTTCTTGCACTACGCTTTTCACTGGCAGCATTGCGCTTTTTCTAGAAAGAGTTGCGCTTTTCCAAGGAAAGACAAATCATCATTACAAAAGGTTGCTTCATCAATTTCAAGTTACAGGCTATCATTTTCAAGTAAGTGGGTCATCTTATACCTTGTTTCACTTCAGTTCATGCTTGGAAGGATCAATTCCCTCTTTTAGGGTTTTGGTTGCATTTGCTTGGTTCATAATATCATTGATAAATTTCTAAGAAAATCCTTAATTTTATAGCTCACTCACCTTCCCCCACCTGTTATACACCTTCCTAAACATTTCCCTTCATTCATATCCCCTCAATTTCATCATTTTCACACAAACCCTAGCCTAGACTACACTTTCATAGGCTAGGCCCATGTTTTTCCCTTTTGGACCCCTTTCCCTCACTCATTCCCTAAAATTCCACCTCCATACACTCCCTAACATTTATCCCTACCCCCATAAATTTTCCCAAGAATTTAGACACCCTCAAAACCCTTCATCTCCCTCCATTCCTAAAACTGCCCCAGAACCCCTGTTTTCCTAAACTAAACCCTAATTTCCCTTCTTAGTGAGCTAGGGTTTAACTATGGATCCAGAGACCACAACCACCGATCAAAGGAAGAATAAATTATTCCAAGGAAAAGAGGTTTGAAGAGGCATAAAGAGAAATAGAGTGATCCATCTCCTCCACTAGGTCAAAGGGACATTAAAAAATCAGTTGCTACACATAGGGGGGTTTTTCTTCAAAGTATGTTTTTGACCAAATGGACTTGAACGTGAAAAAAGTGAAAGATATTTCAGTCAATAATAGACCAAGGAACAAAAAATTCCTTCCTTTTTAACACAGGTATCATAGATTTGGAGATATGCAACTTTCTTGGAGACCTATGTCAGAAAATAAAAAAATTTCAAGTTAATTTCTTGTTTTAGTCATGATTTTGTGGCATGGATTATGAGAAAATGAAAATTAAATTCGAAAAAAGAATATATATTTGTCTTAAAAACATCCTTATAAACAAAATCCTCTCTCCGTTGTCCAAAAATCATTATAGTTAGAGATATATCTCTCCATATTTGAGCCCTTTGTTTGCAGAAAACCCATAAATTTTGACACACTACCAAGGCGCTGCGCTTTTTCATTAGACCTCCATATGAAAATAAGTATACATGGATAGATATATAATCACCTATACATATCATCTATCCACCTGGGGTGCCTTTTTATCAAACTGGTTGAGAGAAAATGCTCAAAATAGGTCACAAAGTCACTTTCTGCCACTATTCTAGACTAGGTGCAGTGCTTTTGGGAGTAGTCTTGGGAGAATGCATTTTTATCTATCATGGAGTGTCCATTTGACTTGCTTGAGAAGTATAATGACAACTATACATCCACATATTTTGAATGAGCCATCAAGAGCTCAATTTGGAGCAGTGGAAGGCCTTCAAAAATGAGCTAGAAGATGGCACTGCTCTTTTGCCTGTTAGCCCATATTTCAAATTTTCTTCAATCAATATTGGATTTTTATGATATAATTCTTATTTTGTGATTTTAAATGATGTAATAGAAGTTTAATTAGTTTGTTATAGTATTTTTTATGTAATTTTAGGCCTCATTTATCAGGAATAGTTCAGTCAAAGCTTAAAAGGGGGATTTGTTTTAACCTCCCTAGACATTAGGGTTTGTTGAGAACTTCATGTAATTAGTTCCTAAACTTAAGGATTCAACCTTGAGAGAGGGGAAACGGTTGTTTGGTTTATTTGTATCTAGTTTTCAGTAATATTCAAGGTTCAACATTAGAGAGTGAAAGGCTTGGAGCTTGTACTTATCATCTTGTACAGGAAATCAAAGGCCAATTGTAGCTATTATGTAGGAATTCTTGTGGTATGAGTTTGTGATAATGTTTTTCTTCTATGAATAGCTTATATGAATGATAATTTCATATCCTTTCCATATCTATGCTCTTCAGTGATTTTCTTAAGAGGTTTTAAACAAAATTCTTAAACTTAAGCTCTGTTTTGTTAGGAATTTCATGCTTATGTTATATATCTTCTGATAAATGAATTCATGCTTGCCATGCTCATTTTGAATCTTTACTTTTCCACCCTACAGTACATCAACAAAGCCTCAAAGTATCACAAATGTATACCTACCCTTCTCCTTTTTATCTCTTGAAACTGAACCCTTGAGACATGACCTAGTTCCTTGATTTTGACTCCTGATCCAGCAAAACCCTAAAATCTTCAAACCCTAGAGCTGAAACAGACCTAGCCTAATATCTTTTCCCACTCCATTAATCACTAGCTGTGAGCTCATAGAGAGAGCACTCTCTGGTTTGGCAGGGCTAGCTGCTAAACCATAAGTGGTATGAGGTTACCTCCTTCAATCTCCTTTCTCAGCCTTGAGATATTGTGGAGGATAAAATTTTGGCACCGTTGTCGGGGACGAAAAATCATATTTTCCCCTAGTTGTGAACGACAAGGTTCAGATCTGATTGCTAATGGTGGATAGTGATCAGATGCAGGAAGGCTGAAATCATTCACCTGGTGACTCCAAATCAATTTCGAAATCAAATCCAAGACTCCACTAGAGGATGAACCTTACCAACAAAAACATGAAAAGACAACATGGGAAGATTAGGTATTCAACTTGGACTTTCATTCAAGACATCATGTTCTTTGTCATGAATTATTTCTTCTCTTTTCCTAAGAATGTCAAGAAGTTTTTCCAATGTATATTATATTTAAGAAAAGATCACAAACCTGCATTTGATTCCTTTCCTTTGAAAATTGCGAATTCAAATTCTCCTTACGCCTTTGATCTTGGTCATCACCCTTCTTCTGAATCTTATGATGCCCATCTTCAACTTGATAAGCCTCAAGTGATCAAGACTAATCTTACAGCTTCTGTATGTACTCCTACACCTTGTAAAATTCCAGATAAGCCACTCATCTTACCTCCTATACTCCATGATTTCCTTGAAAATTATTACAAATATCTTCCCAGGTTTGATGGAGAATATGGTAACATCACTACTGAAAAACACATTCAAAATTTTGAAAATTTTCTCGACCTTTTTGAGGTTGAAGAAGATGATGTCAGTATCAGGATTTTTGCTTTATCTTTGCAAGGTGAAGGCAAGAAATGGTTCAAAAACTTGCCAACTACAAGAATTTTCAATTTCCATCAATTTGTGAAAGTCTTCCTTGATAAATGGGTAATCAAGAAAAATCATTTTATGATTTTAGAAGAATATAATCATTTGAAAAGACAGCCAGGAGAAACAGTGCAACACTTTTTAACGAGGTTCAATCAAGTATATCATTCAATACCTGCTAATATAAAACCACCTCTTGGTTTAGCTCTCTTACACTACCCGGATTCCTTTGATCCAGAAATAGTTTCAATTAAGAGAAAGGAACACTACAACACTAGAAGAAATGCAAGATAATGCAATAGTTGTGGAAGCTAATCTACTGGTCAAAAGGTCAAAATTGAAGGCATAAGAGGGAGGACATAGAAAAGGAACACCTAACATCTTCAGAAGTGAAACTTGATATTTTGGTAAGTACAATGGAAGAAATGATGAAAAGGATCACCATGAGAGATGAATTTGTTGTTTAGAAACACCATGTCCCACTTATTGTAGAAGAAAAAGAGGTTGTTGGCCTTAACAATTTTCCTGCTAATCCCAGTTACCATAGATCAGAAAATGATTGTTTTTTGTATTCATTTATGAAAAGTCATGAAAATGGATTTGCAGAACAACCTGTGGAGAATCAATCCACAGGGGGCGACATAGCGAAGCGACCAACCCTTTGTTGGCTTTGTGGGTCCTGACCCAGGTTCAGCATTAGTTAGCCAAACAAATCCCTAAACTACTAGCCCTTTTGGCATCACCCCGCGGACTATAGATCGATGTCTCACCCGAAGTAGTATGGGGGGATGTTGGAACCAAGTTTTCGTGTCCTGAGATGGTCGTGATGTTGGTTTATAACCTCTAACGCTACTTTCTCGTAGGTCGCTAAGCCTTAGGGATATGTCATTATACCCTTTATTCTGCCCTTCAGTACATCCACGAAGGTGTACAAATGACCTCCACACAGCCCTAACCCATGGTCTAGGTACTTTCACACAACTATGACAATGTATTGTATAGGTTCCCAAGTTATCTCAAGTGTTTTACGTATCTTACTTAATCAATCACAATTAGCACTGTGTAAACTGATATCCTTACTTGTGTTCAATTAACCGATGCAATCACATATATTCGCGCATCAATAAACATTGTAAATTAAACCTAAAACGCAATATAATCAGATGCATTAACATGAACTAAATACAAAGTAATTGCAGAATGCTTCTCTTTATTGATATATTTCAGTTTAATACAGACTCTATCTACCCTTCACACATAGCTACAGGGGTATGCGCACTCAACTATGGACTTCCACCCTAGGCCTTTGTGCACTCATCTGTAAAGCCTCTACCAATGCTAAGATCCAAGAACACTTAGACTTATCCACTCTACTTTGCTACTTTCTTCCTTACTTCACTCAACTCTTCCCTCCCTAGAGATTACGTACTTAGATCCTTTTTACACAATCCCATGGTCTGCAGACCATGGGTAGATATTTATAGCCAACTTGACATGTTACAAAATAAGGGCGGACAACCCTTTATGACACTTGACACCTTCGCGCTCTGCGACCACAAAATGCGAAGACTTTACAACTTTATTACAAAATTATCCCAAAACATGGGATTTTAGCCCCAAAACTACTCTTGGGGGAACCCATTCCCAACACATAGTCATCATGGTCATCATTCAACTCATTCATCCATGTAGTGTCATCATTAGGTCATAGGGTCAAAAGCATGAAAATAGGTCATTTCACCACCAAAATCATCATTTGAAGGAGAGGTAATAGTGAAAAGTCTTCAATAAAGGTTTCTAAAGTATGTTTTTATCTTAATCATGATGTAATATTTGTAATAAAGTTCTAAGGTTGCAATTATTTAACAAAACAAATCAAATTATGAAAGTACATGGTGGGTCCACTACAGTGCCATAGGAGAAATCGATTTTTCAAAGCTACCAAAAGACCAAAACACAAGTTAATTTACTCATTCCACATTCAAAAGGTAACTCTCTACCAAGAAGACTCACTCCCACTCTCAAAAAGCCATTTCTTGCATTCTAAAAGCTTGTTTTCTTCCTGCACTGCGCTTTTCATTGGCAACGCTATGCTTTTGCCAGAAAGAACTGCGCTTTTCCAAGGAAAGCCAAAACATCAGTACAGAAGGTTTCTTCATCAATTTCAGGTTCTAGACTATCATTTTGAAGTAAGTGGGCCATCTTATACCTTGTTTCATTTCATTTCATGCTTGGAAGGATCATTTTCCTCTTCTAGGGTTTAGGTTGCATTTGCTTCGTTTCATAATATCGTTGATAAATTGTTGAGAAAATCCTTAATTTTATAGCTCACTCACCTTTCCCCACCTATTATAAACCTTCCTAAACACTTCCCCTCATTCTTATCCCTTAATTTCATCATTTTCCCACAAACCCTAGCCTAGACTACACTTTCCTAGGCTAGGCCTATGCTTTTCCCTTTTGGACCCCTTCCCCTCACTCATTCCCTAACATTCCACCTCCCTACACTCCTTAACATTTATCCATACCCCCTAAATTTTCCCAATAATTTAGACACCCTAAAAACCCTCCATCTCCCTCCATTAAACTACCCCAAAACCCTTGTTTTCCTAAACTAAACCCTAATTTCCCTTCCTAGTGAGATAGGATTTCACACAGTGGATCCAGAGACCACAACCATTGATTAGAGGAAGCATAAAGGATTCCAAGGACAAGATGTCTCAAGAGGCATAAATAGCAAGAGAGTGAGCCATATCCTCCACTAGCTCAAAGGGAGATTAAAAAATTAGTTGCTACACATAAGGACAAATTTTCTTCGAAGTGTGTTTCTGATCAAATGGAGATGAGCTTGAAAAACATGAAAGCATTTTTTGTCAATAATATACCAAGGAACACAAAACTCCTTAATTTTTTACACAAGTATCATATATTGGGATATATGCAAATTTGTTGGAGGCCTATGTCAGAAAATCAAAATTTTTCCAGTTAATTTCCTATTTTAGTCATGATTTTGTGGCACGTATTCCGAGAAAATGAAAATGCATTGCAAAACAATGAGAGAGGTTTTTCTTCAAAACATCCTTATAGACAAAATCATCTCTAATTTGTACAAAAATACTTATGGTTAGAGAGATATATCTCCATATTTTAGCCATATTTTTGCAAAAAACCGAGAACTTTTGGCGCTACGCTTTTTCCTCAGACCTCCAAATTCCATAATAACTAGTTGAGAGAAAATGCTCAAAAGCAGGTCAAAAAGTAACTTCCTGCCACTATTCAGAACCAGGCACTGCGCTTTTGGGATTAGTCTTGGGAGAATGAATTTTTATTTATGTGGAGTGTACATTTGAATTGTGTGAAGAGTCTAACGACAACTAGACATCCACATATTTCAAATGATCCATCAAGAGATCAATTTGGAGCAGTGGAAGGCATTCAAAAGTGAGCTTGAAGATGGCACTGCGCTTTTGCAGAAGGCACTGTGATTTTGCCTATTAGCCCATATTTCAAGTTTTCTTCAGTCAATATTGGATTTTTATGATGTAATTCTTATTTTGTGAGTTGAGCTGCTGTAATAGAAGTTTAATGAGTTTGTTAGAGTAACTTTTATGTAATTTTAGGCGTCATTTATGAGGAACAATTCAGTCAAAGTTTAAAATGAGGATTTTTTTTAACCTCCCTATACATTAGGGTTTGTTGAGAACTTCATGTAATCAATTCCTAAACTGAAGTATTCGACCCTGAGAGAGGGGAAATGGTTTTTTGGTCTATTTGTATCTAGTTTTCAATCATAGTCAGGGTTGGACATCAGAGAGTGAAAGGATTGGAGCTTGTACTCTTCATCTTTACAGGATATCAAAGGCCAGTTGCAGCTATTATCTAGGAATTCTTGTGGTATGAGTTTGTGATAATGTTTTTCTTCTGTTAATAGCTTATATGAATGATAGTTTCATCTCCTTTCCATATCTATGCTCTTCAGTGATTTTCCTAAGAAGTTTTAAACATAATTCTTAAACTTAAGATCTATTTTGTTAGGAATTTCATGCTTATGTTATCTATCTTCCGATAAATGAATTCATGCTTGCCATGCTCGTTTTGAATCTTTGCTTTTCCACCATACACTACATCAACAAATCCTCAAAGTATCACAAAGGCATACCTACCCTGCTCATTTTTATCTCTTGCAACTAAACCCTTGAGACCTAACCTAGTTCCTCGATTTTGACTCCTGATCTAGCAAAACCCTAAAATCTTCAAACACTAGAGCTGAAATAGACCTAGCCTAATATATTTTCCCACTCCAGTCATCACTGGCTATGAGCTCATAGAGAGAGCCCTCCCTGGTTCGGTAGGGCTAGCTGCTAAACCCTAAGTGGTCTGAGGTTACCTCCTTCAATATTCTTTCTCAGCTTTGGGATATTGTGGAGGATAAAACCTATAAAAATCCCTTATCATGTCCAGAATAATGTCCATCAACAAAAGATCCATGGATAATAAAATCTACATAAATACATATCCTCCTAGTCACTTGGAAATTTTATCAGAGAGATTAAAAAATAGGTAGATTTGTATCTATTCATGTTAAATTTCCATCCGCAAGTTCTCTATGAGAGTCATGTGATAATATTCTGAAACATTATTATCTATCTACTTAAATATTTTCCAAGTGCCCGGAACCTACAAAGCGCCTACTTTAGATAATGAGTTTGCAGTGGAGTTTATTTCCTTGTAAACATGACAACATGAGATCCGATTAAAAGCATGTTTTAATTGTAAAAGATATTCAAGTATTTGATACATTGTGTGCATTGACATCTCAAAATATCATTAAAACAATTTATACCACAAAGTCACCAAAAATATGCAACTGATGACATCCCTTCTCAATAGCAAATAAAAGAAGAAGCTTGAGAAAACTCAAAATTATTATTTGTTCCTCTTCCTAGACTAATATAAATCTTGAAAAAATGATTTTCCTGTAGGTATAAAACAACCCCCACCTCCACATTCACCCCCAACTAGAGAAGCCATGTCAAAGAGTTTCTAGGGGTAATAGTGGTCTACTACTTCAACGATTATAATACAAGGATTATATGTAGTCTCAAAAACATATATGAGAGAGAAAGTGGCAATGAACTATGTTGCAACTCTGTCAAGAGTAGTAGACTTATCTTAGAATATTTCATTGTTCCTAGATATCCAAATTCCCCAAGTAATAAGTAAAGGTAAACTCATGTTCTTTTTTGGATTTTCTTGTTCCCACCACTACATCTAAGAAGCATTGATAGATGCACCCTGATAATTTGAAATGATTCCCAAGTAGTTTCTTACTGAGTTCCATGCTCCCAAGGTCAAAGGGTAGGAAAGAAAAAGGTGATCCACAGTCTCCTCAGCTTTTTTGCATAGACCACGCTAGCTAGGCCTGTTATGAAACCAGCTCACAAAAAGATAGAAAAGATAGTTGAACGCCTTATAATTCAACCTCTTTGAGGGGGAAACCTCCTTTACATTACACAAATGAACAATTCTTGGATGATTCAAATGACAAAACCTCCTTTCTATATATAGGAGTCTAAGGAATCACAATATAACCCAGCCGACCTAACAATAATAATATAAAGCCACAAAATAACAATAGAGGGATTCTATGGGGCACAATAATAACAATATGGGGACAATAGGGGCAAAACAATATTAATAAGGGATACAACTACAATAATAATGGGGTGATCACTAGTATTATAGGGACCTAACATGCCCCTCTCCTTCAAAAAAGTGTTGTCCTCAATGCTTGAGTAGTTCTGGATGCTTCTGTATAAAATTCTCATCCTCCCATGTGGAATCTTTAGCGGATAAGTTCTTCCACGTGATGAGGTACTCTAAAATTGATCGATTTCATAGTTGTCGAGTTCTTATTTCTGTGACTGCTTCCGGTTCCAATATAATTTTTCCTTCCTCATCAAGTTCTGGAAATATTGTTTGAACTGGGAGCTTGTCGCTTATAACCTTCTTTAAACATGAAACATGGAAAACTGGGTGCACTTGAGAAGTTGCAGGAAGCTCCAATTTGTATGCCATAGTACCAATCTTTTGCAACACCTTGTACGGACCATAATACTTTGGTGACAATTTATTATCCTTCTTAGCTTGCTTGAGGGACATTTGTTTATATGGTTGTAGCCGTAGGAATACCCAATCACCTACATCAAAACTTTTTTCGCTACAATGCTGATCTGCCTATTGTTTCATTCTATTCTGTGCCAACACGAGGTTATCCTTTAAGAGTTCGAGGACTTGTTGTTGATGTTTGATGTGATGTTCCATTGCTTGAACCTTAGAATTTTCTCTTAAATATGATGTGATGGATGGTGGCTGATATCCATAAAGTGCCATAAATGGGGTCATTTTTGTTGATGTATGGTAGGAAGTTTTATACCACCATTCAGCCAGAGGCAACCATTTGACCCATTGTGTTTGTTTATTAGATACAAAGCAACGAAGATATCCTTCCAAACATTTGTTTACTATCTCAGTTTTCCCATCAGATTGAGGATGATAAG
The DNA here is from genome assembly GCA_031772625.1 of Pinus tabuliformis. Lineage (NCBI taxonomy): Eukaryota > Viridiplantae > Streptophyta > Pinopsida > Pinales > Pinaceae > Pinus > Pinus tabuliformis. The sequence continues at coordinate 671,957,385 of CM062814.1, forward strand.
ATGAGATATGAGCTAACTGAGTACCAAGACAAGAAAATAATTCTGTCCAAAAATTTCCAGTGAAAATGGGATCTCTGTCACTTACAATAATCTTTGGATTTCCATGTAGCTTTTGAATTGTTTCCATAAATGCAGTAGAAACTGTACTGGCTTTAAATGGATGTGATAATGCACAAAAGTGTGCATACTTGGTAAGTCTGTCAACTACCACCATGATGACACTCTTTCCCTCAGATTTGGGTAAACCTGTGATAAAATCCATTGAAACCTCCTCCCAACGTTGGCTTGGAATGGATAAAAGTTGTAATAAACTTGGGGTCTTAATTGTTTCAACTTTATTTTGTTGGCAAACCAAACATTCCGCCACAAACTTTTGAATATCCAATTTAAGGCCATCCCAAAAAAATTCCTTCTTAACCCTGTGGTAAGTTTTTAAAAATCCTGAGTGCCCTCCTGAGGGAGAAGTGTGCAATTCCATAAGAATCTTTTGTTTGAGTTGGGAATTCTTACAGAGGTATAAGCGATCTTTGTACCATAATGAATCATTTTTCCAGCTAAATGTATCATATGTACTGGAATCTTGTTGTAACTTTCGAATAAGTGCCCACACTTCTTCATCATTCTTCCATTCCTCCCTTGCTTCATTAATCCAATCTGGTTGGATAATAGAAATGGCGCACAACAATGCTTCCACATCCTCATCCTTTCTTGAGAGTGCATCTGCCACCACATTTTGCTTCCCTTTTTTGTAGATGATTTCAAAGTCATAACCCAACATATTTGTGACCCACTTTTGTTGCTCTTCAAAGGATAATCTTTGTTCTAAAAAGTATTTAAGGCTATCATGATCCATTTTTACCTTGAAGTGTCTTCCCATTAGGTAGGGTTGCCATTTCTTAAGTGCATGTAGTATTGTCAACATAAATAGCTTTGTGTAAAAACTTTCCCTTGATTGGACAACTTTCAAAAGCAATGCGTCTTTCATCTTGCATTAAAACAACACCAATTCCATTTCCTGAAGCATCACATTCCACAATAAAGGTTTTTGTGAAGTCTGGTGTAGCTAAGACTGGTGCTTGGCACATTGCCTCTTTAAGATGTTCAAAGGCCTTTGTTGCTTCTGGAGTCCATGAAAATGCATCTTTCTTCAATAATGTTGTTAGAGGTGCTGCTATTCTCCCATAATTCTTAACAAACTTGCGATAATACCCTGTCGACCCGAGAAATCCTCGCAGATGCTTTATGGATGTAGGGATTTTCTATTCCGTAATGGCTTTAATTTTTCTAGGGTCTACCTTAACTCTTTCATGAGATACAATATGACCCAGATATTCCACCTCTTGTACTCCAAAGAAACATTTGGACCTTTTTGCATATAATTGTTTCTCCTCCAATAGTTGTAGCACCCTGTCAACATGTTCAACATGATCCTTCCAAGACTTGCTATAGATTAGTATATCATCAAAAAATACTAACACAAATTTTCTAAGGAAGGGTTTGAAAATGGCATTCATCAAACCTTGAAATGTAGAAGGTGCATTGGTAAGGCCAAAAGGCATGACCAAAAATTCGTAATGACCCTCATTAGTTCTAAATGTTGTTTTCAAAATGTTTTTAGTCTTCATTCTAATTTGATGATATCCTGAACAAAGATCCAACTTGGTGAAGTAAATTGATCCATGCAATTCATCCAGTAATTCATCAATGACAAGAATGGGAAACTTATCTTTAATAGTGAGCTTATTGATCTCCCTGTAATCCAGACACATACACCATGATCCATCCTTCTTGTGCACCAATACTACTGGAGCAGAGAAAGAACTTTGACTAGGTTGAATTATACTAGCCTCTAGCATTTCTACAACCATCCGTTCAATTTCACTCTTTTGGGCATACGGATATCTGTACAGCCTAATGTTTGGAGGAACACTTCCTGGAATCAGATGAATAGCATGATCATGATCACGAATAGGTGGGAGACCTTTGGGAGTCTCAAATAGCTTGGAATGATTGTCCAAGAATTTTTGGAGATCTGGAGAAATAGATGATTCTGATGTGGAAACGTCTAGCGAACATAATTGTGAAATTACACCTCTTTGTTCCTTTTTTAGAAGCTTTGTCATACCATTAGAGCTGATTATATTTACCGGTTTCCCTGCAATACCCCTTAATTCAACTTGCTTTCCTTCCGCAAAAAATTTCATGAAAATTAAAAGCTATTGTACCCAAGGATTGTAGCCATTGGACTCCTAGTACAACATCAGCACCTCCCATTGGAATGGAAAGCATTGGGCTAGTCAATACATATTCTCTCATGGATAGCTTGATATTATGGCACTTTCCACAACAATTTATCATTCCTCCATTTGCAACCATCACTTGACACTCTGGTGCTAGATATAGGAAGCAATTCAATTCTTTTGCTACCTTACAATGAATAAAATTTTGGGTACTTCCTAAATCAATCAACACTATTACCTTTTTCTTCTTTGATTTGTCCTTCTATCTTGATGGTTTGAGGAGTGGTAATTCCAGCCAATGCATTACAAGATATGGTCGGATTCATTTCTTCTTTATCTAGGCTTTGTTCTTGGAGTATATCCTCTTCTTTTGATAATTTTTTCTCAGCACACTTATGACCTTTAGTGTATTTTCTATCACAACTGTAACAAAGCCCTTTTGCTCTTTTTTCTTCCAATTGTTGTGGTGTCAACCTTATAGGTTGTGGAAGACTAGGGGCAAAAACATTTCCATCTTTATAGTTGTGAGTGGTATGCTTCCTGGTTGCCATAATTTTTCTTTCCATTTTTCTTGCTAACCTAAATGCTTTCTCTAATGAATCAGGTTCCCAAAGGCGAACATCATGTTGGATATTATCCTTTAAAGTCCCTATGAACACATCAATCCTATGCTCCGCTGGAATTTTTTTACCCTTATGTTCAATTTTTGGAACTCCTCAATGTGCTCCATTATTCAACCCTTCTGTTTGAGACTTATCATTTGGCTAAAAAAAGTGTTGCTTTTTGTATCCTCATAATGTGTTGTCAATTCTTTCGTAAAAATTTCCCAATTGATAATTTGTTTATGAGAGCAAAGCCATTGATACCATACAAACTAATTTTGTTCCAAATATAAAGTTGCAATACGTACCTTTTGTGTGTTTTGCACATTATTGAGATCGAAAAATTGCTCCATCTGTAATATCCATGTTGTGGGATCCTTGCCATCAAACTTCCTCATATCGATTTTTGTAATATGGTGGGTCTTCGATCCAACATTAGAGTCTATGAAATCATGATTAACATTTCATTTGTTCTCATCATGAGTTTCCTTTACTACCCTTTCACCATTAGTAAGCATTTCTTGTAGAAACTTTGTCAAATCTATCTTCAAATCTTCCATGCCTGTCTTCAAATCTTCCATGCCTGTCTTCACATCATCCATCTTACTTTCCACATCATTCATATTAGCTTCTACGCCTTTCTTGAAACAATCCATCTTAGCTTCTATGCCTTTCTTTAAACCATCCATCTTAGCTTCTACATCTTTCTTTAAACCATCCATCTTAGATTTTGTTACTTTTTGTGCAAGTGACACTTGTTGCACTTGGTCTCGTAATTTTGATATATCATGTTGCATTTCTTCCTCTTCTTCATGAGTCATGCTAGAGCTTTCAGGTTACTTACTAGGTGTTTTCATTTTCTTATCTCGAGGCATCAATTACCGATAATAATGTTTTACTATGCCCTTTGAATTCCTTCAAACTAATTTTTCAAACCATGCTTATGCAAAAATTTAAAAAAACTACACACCTTTTTTCACTTTGTAGGAGCTTGATATTGAATCTGATGTATCTCTGTAATTTCGGATCAACTAGTTCTAAAATTGCGACCTATGGTAGCCCTCTGCATCCTCAATCCAATGCCACCAGTCTGATCCAAGTTGGATTCTCCAGGGAAGAGTTATGCCAAATCTCCCACAGTGACCTGATTACAGACTAGTTCAGTAGAGCGAACTTGTACGATGTGCCACGAGTCACTGTTTCGACCTTTGGCTCTGAAACATATACAAAGAAACTACAATCCATCCTCTTTTTGTACCTTTTCATGAAATTTCAATCCGATGCTCAGAGAGAAAGTTATGATGATTTTCCCCAGGTCACCTATTTGGAATGTAATTCAGGAGTCTACAAAAAGACCAACTTCCTTAGATCATATCTCCGTACATATGGTGTGAAAAGCTCTGAAATTCAGACCCGAGGTTCAGTGCGATTTCGTCTCAAATGGGTTTTTTTTTCACTTTTGAAATGTCACAAAAAAAAAAAGTTCTAGCAAAAATTCCACAATGACCTATTTGGAGCAGCGAAACCCTAGAATCCAAAGCTCTGATACCAAATGTTATGAAACTAGCTCACAAAAAGATAGAAAAGATAGTTGAATGCCTTAGAATTTAGACTCTTCGAGGGAGCAACCTCCTTTACATTACACAAATGAACGATTCTTGGATGATTCAAATGACAAAACCTCCTCTCTATATATAGGAGTCTAAGGAGTCACAATATAACCCAGCCGACCTAACAATAATAATATAAAGCCACAAAAATAACAATAGAGGGATTCTATGAGGCACAGTAATAACAATATGGGGACAATAGGGGCACAACAATATTAATAAGGGATACAACTACAATATTAATGGAGTGATCACTAGTATTATAGGGACCTAACAAGGCCCAACCATGCATCTTTTTCTAAAATTATCCCATGTGGGGAATTTATTTTCTATGATGCACCACTGAAACAAGCACCCTTTAGCTAGGCATCTAAGTTTCCATAATTTCCTCCACCACTAGGCCAACTCCCCTAGTCTCCTATCATCAATAATAAACAAATAATCAAATTTTGGTGAATATTCTCCATAAGGTGAATGCACCTAGCATAAATAATTCCCCCTATCTCTGACACAAATGTGGGAGATGTTGAGAGGAGCAATGTTATTTTTCCATTGTTCAAAGTAGTCAATTGGTAGGTAAATTTGGTGTGTGTCATCCCATCCTTGAGCCCAAATGGATGTGTGAGGATTATCGACCACATAGCTCATAGTAATAATTTCCATTTGTATTTAGAATATTTACCATCTCACAAGATAGGCAGAATTTTTCTCTACATTCTACCAAGGGATCAATACTAATCCTCACCTTTTCACCATTCCCAACTTTTCAAGCTAGACCTTCTTCAACCACTAAGAATGAGGCTAAGATAACTTTATAGTTAACTAAAACCTTTGGCCTCTTTTTTTCTGGGGACTTTATCCCTTCTTCAAGTGTGCATGGGTGGATATACTTCTTAGATACGATGTCTATCCATAGACTATCAATAGATACTAGTCTCCATAGAAATTCTGTAGCCTATGCCTTTGCAAAGAGGTGGATATTTTTTCAACACCACCCACCCCACATCTTTGGAAAAGAAAATTTTCCCATTTAACCCAAGGGAAGACTCGAACATCTTTTGAACCCATTCATAAAATTGGTTGCATGTCTTATGTATGGAATTTAGAAATCCTTTTGGGATCCATGATAAGGTTATCCAAAATATTGGAATAGCTTCCAAGATGGATTTTATGAGGACCAATCTATCAATTCTAAACAACCATCTAAAAATCCATACCTTTATTCTCTTTTCATTCTTTGTAGTTAGCCAATTCCAGTCGACCTTTCTATATTCATTGGGTTTCAAGTGGAACCCAAAATACTTTAAACCTTCATCAAAATTGTTAGAATGAAAAGGAAAAATATTATGAGCGTTGGTAGACTCATCCTAGGGTAGGTCGAGAGGGGAGAGAGTAGATTTATGAAGATTTACCTGCATGCATATGGCCTTCTCAAAAAAGAGACAGTATGGCTACTAGATCATTAGTTAGAACAACACCCCTTAAGTAACCCTTCCTTTTTTCTTCAAATAACAACCTACCAAGGCCCTCATCCACCTGCAAAAATAATAGGGGGGATAGAGCGAAATCCTATTGCAGTCCTCTCTGAGCATGGAAACAATCCAAAGAAAAACCATTTATTGCAAATTATAATGTGGTTATGCAACTCATAACTCAGTCTATAAAAGGCACTTCAAATCCCAAATGGGTCAGTAGAAATCTGAGATATATCCAACTGACTATATCATATGCTTTAGAAATGTCATTTTTTATCACCAAACTTTTGATTTTCTTATATTTTAAACTGTGAAGCCCCTTCCTAAGCAATCCCAACTGCCTCATGTATCTATAGACCTTCCAAAAAGTAAAATTATTCCTTAGATAATTTTTTGGATAGAATTGGCTTTAGCCTATTGGCTATGATTTTTGCTATGAATTTGTATATGAAGTTGCATATTGACATAGGCCTAAAGCCATCAAAGGATTGTGGAATATCGGATTTGGGAATGAAGGAAAATAAGGTAGAGTTAAAAGAATCAAGAATCCTACTAGATTGTTAGGAGTCCTTAACCACCCTTAAGAAATATCCCCCCAAAATATCATAAAGCCCCATAAAAAAATCCACAGACCAACCTCTAGAACCAGGGATTTTATCCTTCTAAAAACTATGAAGGACCTTTTGCAAATTGACCTCAACCACCAAGTTCATTCAATATTGGTTTTCTTTGGCTCCTGAGAACCGAGGGAAATATTGAGCCAATAATATTACCTCAACAATGGTCACCTTAGGAGGGACCTTATATAGGTTGAAGTTGTTTTTTTCCCATCTTTTCAAGATCTTCAAATGATGGACCTCTACCCATATCCAAATTATCTAGAGCTCAAATAGTGTTGTGTGATAGATGTCCCTTAGCAAACCGCTGAAAAAAACTTCGTGTTTTCATCACCGCTCTTCATCCAATGCCTATCCTTTTTTCCCTCCAATTCTTCTCCTTTTCATCCAAAATTCTCGTTTTGGCATCCTCAAATTGAATGATCCTCTATTGAGAGTCCTCATATAAATACCCCCCCCCCCCAATCAAGAGCTTCCAGATGCACCAACTCTTCCTCCACAACTTTAATATCTTCCTCCTCCCTCTATGTTTTGAGGGTAGATCACTCAATGTATCATTTTTCACACTTTTAATATTTTCAGCAAAGTGAACCGCAATAGGAACATCCCCATCAAGGTTGAAATTAATCTAGTTTTCAGCCACCAGATTTTGAAAAGATTCATCTTTTAACCATTACGCATCGAATTTGAAGGGGATTCTTGGTTTGTTAAAACACCCTTTCATTTTCACAAAAAATGGATGATGACCAAATTCACCCTCCACCCAATCCAGTGACAAAACAAATGAATCCTTTCCAATAAATACTTTGTCATAAGAAACCCATCTATCCACTTGGCACCCATCATATCCCCAATTTGTTGGCATTATGATATAAGTGTTGTCCTTGATGGCAACTCATTCACAGGTCAATTCATTTTTGGTAAAAGGAAACTCACATTACAACGGGTATATTCAGAGGTAATAGGTCAGTAGTATAGAAGAAAAGGAAAGATGGAACTAAAGCCTACTGATCAGAATAAAGAAGGTAAAGGAAAAGGTTGACGTAAAGCAATTTAAGAAGTATATGTAGGTCCACTTAGTCAAAACAGCATATACACACTGGTCCACATAACAAAAAGAGAGTATACGTATACACGCACTCCCACAGTAGGAAAAGCACGTACATGTTGGAAAACCAAGGTTTTGGTCTGAGGTATTTGGACCAAGGTATTTGGTCCGAGGTGTTGACCCTAGGTATTTGGCCCAAGGTATTTGTCCTAAGTGGTTTTGGTCTGAGGTATTGATAAAAGATCTAAGTATATAAGGAGGAGAAGATCAAAGGGCTAATGGTATAAGGAATGAATATCTTACGAAGTGTTAAATGTGCAAGTGTATGGGTTTCTAAGGAATACTTCTATCTGAAATATATTTTATGTTGCAGGGGCTATGTTTGTGATTTGATCTGAAATACTTTGTGCACCTTGAATTCAATATTTGATTAGGATCATGAGACCTAAAATGAATTATTATTGAATGATCTGATATTGGTTGGGGCTAGATCTGATTATGTACACTTGTTTTATTATTTAAATATCATGATCTGGGTTTGTCTGAAGTCCGGAAGTGTAGCGAAGTTATGAAGTAAGTATTTGTAGATCTGTAAGCTGGTTTACTTTGGTGAAGGTGTGTATACATGTTGGTTCAGCTCTTCCAAGTAGCGTATGCAAAAGAAAAGCTTGATGGTCAAGGATGACTCATCTATCATATCAGTGTTGTTGTTTTACTATTGTCTGTCAATGAATTATTCTTAGATCTGAATGTAAAACTAAATGAATAAGGTGTTTGATATTTGATTGACTGATTATATAAGTGAGAAAGGTGATCTTTGCTACTGTCTATGTAAATCTTTGTAAATAGACAATAGATGGTCAATATATTGCTGGTTGGTATAAACTTGATTCATAAGTTTAATGTTTCAGTAGTTTTGAAGGTATACGCAAATTTGATTACAGGAAGTAGCGTATACACGCAGGTTGGGTGCAGTAAAGTAGCTTGTACATTATGATGCATTATTTTTGAGGTTGCAACCAATTCTAGGGTTTAGCATAGTGTTCTGCTGATAGTGATCTGATTGTTCTAATTAACTGATTATTGGTTGATGCAGTTTGAGTTTCAATGTTTCTGATGGGTCCAGTATGAAACTTTGATGAAACGAGGCCTTCATGTGCATTGTTGTGTACCAGGAGCATTCAGTCTGAAAATTTATGAAACGTGGTCCCTGGAGGAAGAGAGAAGGTCGTAGCCTTCTATGGGTCGGCGCTTATGTACTAGTAATCTCATTGGCTAGCACAAGAGATAGGGGGTTACAGCTACCTTCCAGTAGAAGCTGGAAAATGAGAGAAGGTTGTAGCCTTCTTCAGGTGGGTGCTTGTGCACTGGTATGAGTCTGCACCAGTACAATATTGTAAACATATTTTCTTATTATTAAAAGAAGACAGAGATGACAACAGCCGGTGGTTTTCACCCACATTAGGTTTCCACCTTAAATCTTGGTGTTCATGTGTGTCGCTTATGCGTGATGCTTTATTCTATTTTAATACATTGTTTAATAAGTTACTAATGCACTGGTTAAAGATCAACACATGATAAATGATCGAAATCACAAGTTCTCTAGGTATACGTTGGTTTCTCTAATCACTGTCGTGTGTAGACGCTAGTTCACTTCACAAAAGTAGCATATATAAATCAGTTTTTGGAAATAAAATAATTGATCTGATAATGCTGATTCACCCCCTTCTCGGTATTATTTCCAACACTTGTTATCAGAGGAGGTCATTCAGAAGAAGCTTGATTGCTTGAAGGTAGATCTATCAAGATGAATAATCACGAAGGCATGGGATCCATCAGACCATCGATCTTCAATGGAAGCAACCTAGTATATTGGAAAATAAGAACCAGAGCCTATATACAATTGCTTGGAGCAGATGTTTGGGAAATTGTGGAAGGAGGATATCAATTCCCAGCAGCAATTCCTACAGACTCTGCAGGTAAGAAGTTATACGAAACCAATGCCAAAGCAATCAACACATTATTGGGAAGTCTGTCAAAATTAGAATTTGTCAAAGTCATGCAGCTCAAGACAGCCAAAGAGATATGGGACAAAATCATTCAGAGCTACGAAGGAGACTCTCAGGTAAAACGTGCTAAGCTTCAAACTCTTAGAATTCAATATGAAACTCTTAAGATGCATAGTGATGAGAGTATTGCTAGTTACTTTTTACGCATAGATGAGATTGTTAATTGTATGAAGAATCTAGGTGAAGAGATAAAGGAAGTTACTTTAGTTGAGAAAATTTTGAGATCCTTGTCTTCTAAATTTGAGTCAAAAGTGTCTTCCATAGAAGAAAAACAGGATCTTCATACTATCACTGTGACTCAACTTCATGGAATCCTAATTGCCTTTGAAATGAGAAATGGAGGTCCATCAGATATGAGAGAAGTCACATTTAAAGCATCAGCAAAGGGAAAAGAAAGGGAAGAGTACCATGAATCAGGGCACATTTCAGAAGAAGAAGATGAGGTAAATTTTTTCAAGAAGCTTCAACGGGGTTCTAGAAGATTCAAAGGTAAGATACCTTTCAAATGCTTTGCTTGTGGTAGAGTTGGTCACTATGCTGCCAAATGTCCTCATAAAGATAAATATGAAAAAGGGAAGGAATATGCAAAAGGCAATAGAAAACATGTTGTGAATAGAAGGAGTTACTATACACATGAAGATAGTGATGGTTTATATAATAGTGATGAAGATGAAACTGAACAAGATTATAGACTTCTCATGGCCTATGACAATGATGACTTTTTGGATGCATTAGGAGAGGAATATTTTCTTAAAGAAATCACTAAACTCAAAATCTGTTTAGAAGAAAAGAATATGATCATAGATACTTTGACACACCAACTTGCTGAAAGGGAAAAACACAATGAAAATCTAGAATGTGAAATTGTGGGTCTAAGAAAAGATATTGAGAAGACAAAATCTCTCAATCTTAGATTTGCTAAAGGATCAGAAAATTTAAATGAAATTATCAAAGTTCAACGTTCTCCTCTGATAAAAACAGTCTTGGATATATTGAAGAATCATCTTAATCACAAAAGCCGTCAACCTCCACCAAAAGCTATCTTGATGCAGCAAAGACGAGTGAACAATATGTCAATTGTCAGCAAAGGCCTAAAACTACTCATCAGGTAAATCATACTCAATTTACTCCAAGGATGAATATTAGTAGAAGCCGCAACCAACAGATAAACAATGTCAAAAGATTCTATGATCGCAAAAACTTCTTTAATGGGCAATGTTTTTCATGTCATAACTTTGGACACAAGGCTGCTCAATGCGTTGCTTACAAAACCATCATGATTAGTGAAGCACGAAATCAAAGAAGTACAACATGAATCAAGAAAATATCTATAATAACTTTTCTCCTCTTGAAAATGCAATAGAATGCCCAATTTGTAACAACTTTGGTTATGAAGAATCTGAATGCAGGAGAAAATTTCAGCCAACATTCAAAAGGAGAAAATGCCATTAAATCCCAAGATATGGAGAAGGAAGGAATCTCAATCAGAAAGATGTGGTATAGCTTTGTATGTAGAAGGACAAGAAAATCAGTGGTACATCAACAACGGATGCTCCAAACACATGATAGGTGATAAAGAGAAACTTCATTCATATAATGCTTTAGAAAAGGAAAAGAATGTCTCATTTGGAAATGAAACTCCAGCTGTCATTAAAGGTAAAGGTTCTGTTTTCTTGAAAGAAAAGGTTAAAGATGGAAATGTCATGTATGTAGATGGTTTAAAGCATAACTTGTTGAGTGTTAATGAAATGTGTGATCAAGGAAATGAAGTGGTGTTTCGATCAAATAGATGTGTCATTCGTGAACTTGATATAGGAAAGACAGTGATCAAAGGTACAAGAACTCCAAACAAATTACACATAGTCAAAGGAGGACACCAACAATGTTATCTACGCAAAACAGATGAAAACTGGCTGTGGCATAGAAGATTGGGACATCTAAGCTTTTCTCAAATAAGAAAAGCATGCAGGCTCAAGGCAGTTCGTGATCTTCCATATATCAGCATCCCAGAAAATACCATATGCAAACCATGTCAAATCGGTAAGAAAACTAGAGTTCACTTCATTGAAAAGGAAGGATTAGCAAGTAAGCCTCTTGAACTCATCCATACTGATTTATGTGGACCAACAAGGAAAAAGTCACCTCGTGGAGAAGAATACTTTATTTTGTTTATTGATGATTTTTCCAGGATGTGTTGGATAGGTCTTCTAAAGCATAAATATGAAGCTTTTGAAAAGTTTAAAGCCTTCAAAGCTTTAGTTGAAAATGAATCAAATCGAAAAATCAAATGTCTCAGATCTGATCGAGGGGGAGAATTCATATTAGATGAATTCTTTGACTTTTGTGAACAACATGGAATAAAAAGGCAATTCTCCACCGCAAGAACTCCTCAGCAAAATGGTGTGGTAGAAAGGATGAATAGAACAGTTCAACAAATGGCTCGAGCTATGCTAGATGAATCTGGAACTCCTACAACCTTCTGGGGTGAAGCTACATTTACTGTTGTGACTATTCTCAACAAAGCAAATGTTCGGGTAAATAGCAATCAAACTCCACATGAACTTTGGTATGGTAAGCCTGCTACTGTAAAATACTTTAGGGTTTTTGGAAGCAAATGCTTTATCAAAAGGACTGATGAAAAACTTGGAAATTTTGAACCTAGAGCAGACGAAGGTATTCTTCTTGGTTATTCTTCCAGAAGTAAAGGATACAAATGTTATAATAAAAGACTTCTGAAAATTGTTGAAAGCATTAATGTTGTAGTTGATGAAGCATGTAGAAATCCGGAACATATGAAATCAACAGAGGAACATGACAATGAGGAAGATGGGTAATGCTTTCCCGCATCAAATCAAAATGAAGAAGAAACCAATGAAGCATCAGAAGAAGATACAATAGACAAGGAAAAGACTCCATCCATGTATGTTCGGAAGGATCATCTAGAATCTCAAATTCTAGGAGAAAAGGGGGCCGATGTACAGACAAGAAGAACTCTTACAGGGACCTCAAGCTATATAGTATTACTATCCTCCACTGAACCTCAAAATGTAAATGAAGCCTACAAAGATGAATGTTGGGTCAAGGCCATGGATGAAGAACTTGATAAAATTGAAAATAATGATACTTGGGAATTAGTTCATAGACCTCATGATAAAAATATTATAGGAACAAAATGGATATTTAAGAACAAGCTTAATGAAAATGGAGAAGTTATTAGAAACAAGGCCAGACTTGTTTGTAAAGGGTATGCTCAACAAGAAGGTATAGATTTTGAAGAAAATTTTGCACCTGTTGCTAGACTTGAAGCCATAAGGATGTTTCTTGCTCTATCTAGTTTTCAGAAATTCAAAGTATATCAAATGGATGTAAAATTAGCCTTCCTTAATGGAGTTTTAGAAGAAGAAGTTTATATTGAACAGCGAGAAGGATTCATTCTTGGAAATGATGCAAAATTCATATGCAAGCTCAAAAAGGCTCTCTACAGTCTAAAACAGGCTCCAAGGGCTTGGTATTACCACCTTGACAAATATCTACAACAACAAGGTTTTACAAAAGGTTCTACAGATAGAAATTTATACACAAAGATTGAGAATGATAAATTGCTAATTATTGTTGTTTATCTTGATGATATCATTTTTTGTAGCAATGAATAATCCATGAGTCAGAATTTTGCTTCAGTAATGCAACAAGAATTTGAAATGTCCTTACTTGGTGAACTTACTTATTTTCTTGGTCTACAATTTAAGCAAACAAAAGATGGTATCTTTCTTTCACAAACAAAATATCTCAAGCAGATTTTGAAGAAGTACAGAATGGAAGATTCTAAACTAGTATGTACTCCAATGGTAATAGGATGTAGTCTCAGCTCTAATGATGAATCACCAGCAGTAAACCAGCCAACTTACAGATCTATGATTGGAAGTGTGCTTTATCTAATAGGTACCAGACCTAACATCATGCATGCAGTAGGAATTGTCGGAAGGTTCCAAGCAAATCCAAAGGAATCACATCTCCAGGTAGTCAAAAGAATTTTCAAATATCTTTAAGGAACTCAAGACTTTGGATTATGGTATCCTAAAGATACAAACCTGTTACACTAAAAAATGTCACCATGACTACTTACAGTTAGTATGGCTCAAATCAACAGTCATACTACCCTTTTTAGGCAAGTCTTATGCCTCTGCTATCCATCTCAAACTCAAAGAAGAGAGAAAGTCTTGTAAAAAATGTGTTTATCTCTGGGGTCGCAGGTTCTCTCGAGCCTAACCTGCGGGGACGCTCACAATGTTCACAAAGTCTGCGTCTTTGGACGCTCTGTATGTCAAAGGACAGGTGCGTCCTTCTGTAAAAGGCAAAATGCGCAAGTTTCATCTTAAAAAAGTTACTTGTGGTTACTTCTAGAACTTTCTAGAGGTCGGTTTGATGAAATGGATACGCCTCCAGTTGGTTCATGTATCTCTATTAAGGGGGAACTTATCCCATCAATAAGGGAGCTATCCCACCCAAAGAGGGGGATTATCCCATTGATGGTGGACCTGAATAACCTCTTTACAGCACTATAAATAAAGGCATTGAGCCAGAAGGAGGAGAGGTTGAAGCTATACATTTTCTTTGGGTAAATGCTGCAGGAATTAGGACTCCCATTTAGAACCTTGTGAGGAGAGATTGTCTTTGCTTGATTCTACTTGGAAGTGGGTGAGCTTTGTCAAAGTAGAGGAAAACCCTTGATGGACCCTGGGAGGAACTTGCACAACACCAAGGCCAGGTTGTAAGAGTTTCTTTGTTTCGTTATTAATACAAACTGGTTTATTTTTCTCAATAGCTTGTGTTAATGAGTTATTTCATGTGTTCCTTGGTCTGCATGTTGAATATATGTTTTATTATATGAAATGCAAGTGCTTGGTAATTGTTTGATTGTTTGTGGTTGCAGGAATTGATGTGAAGGAGGAGCTCATCCGGATCGGCAAGGATGGACTACAACAACAGCGTTTTGGAATAAGGTAAGCCTAAACACTTGTAGTTTTCATGTTTTAAAAGGTATATTTAGAGAAAGATCACTCCATTTTGTCTTGTTTGTCGCTAGAGAGTTTAGACTCCTAGGGAGGTCAGTTGTGCCCGCACAAACGACTTTTTCCGCCACGACAAATTGGCGACTCCGCTGGGGACCCTTGCAGTTGATTATTTTACTAAGTGGGCCGAGGCGATGCCTACATTCGACGCAAGCGGCAAAACAGCTGCAGTTTTCGTATTCAATCATATCATAACTAGGTTTGGTGTCCCACAAGCAATCATCACTGACCATGGGAGCCATTTTCGAAACATCATGATGACTGAGCTTACAAGCCAGCTTGGTTTGCGCCACGATAGCTCTACTCCTTATTATCCGCAAGCCAACGGTTTGGTTGAGTCTATCAACAAAGTTCTGGTTATCATGATCCGACGAACCATTGGTGTTCATAGGTCGAATTGGCACAACATGTTATTTTCAGCGCTATGGGCATACTGGACCTCAGTGAAAAATTCAACAGGGTTCACTCCTTTCCAGCTAGTTTATGGCTTGGAAGCTGTGTTACCCATTGAATGCGAAATCCCATCACTTCAAATGGCTGTCGAATTACTTCCAGCTACTTCCGAAGAGGAGAAACGTTTATTATACTTGGCTAAATTAGATGAGACTCGACGTGACGCTACATTGGCAATCGAGACTCACGCGAAACGAATGAAAGCTCAGTATGATAGAAATGTAACCCCTCGAAGTTTTTCGGAAGGAGACCTAGTGCTATTATATGATCAAGCTAACGATAAGCTAGGTGCTGGAAAATTCGTTCCCATGTGGCATGGACCCTACATTGTAAAGCGAAAACTAGCAAAAGGGGCTTATGAGCTGGTTGATTTTGATGGGGACTCTTTGGGTAAACCCAGAAATGGACTTTACTTAAAAAGGTATTATGCTTAAATGGTGGATGGAGAAATCTTTAGATAGGTTAGATTTTCTTTCTAGCTAGCGTATTTGTTAGTTTAGCCAGTGTGCTTAGCTTAGAGAGTGTGTTTTTCGTCATTATTCTGGCTTATCTTGGTTTTACTCTTGATATTGCAGATGTCGACGCCTCTCCAAACATACATTGGATTTGCTGATGGTGCTTGTCGTAGTACACGGAATATCTCTTCCGCAGCTTGGGTTATCTATTCGCCCTCTGACGAGTTAGTTTCTATGCATGGGGTAAGCCTCGGTCAAACAACGAATAACATTGCAAAATACAGTGCAGTGGTTGAATTATTATCCGAATCTATTTCATTTGGAATTCAACGTTTGATAGTGAGGTTAGATTCTGAACTTGTTGTATTACAGCTTAATAGAGTTTATGCCATTAGAAATCCTGTGTTATTAAGGTTGTTTTTGAGAGTGCGTCTCTTGGAACGTGAATTTGATTACATTGAATATCAGCATATTCCAAGGTCTTTAAATACATTAGCAGATGCAATTGCTTCTCGAATGTTGGACAGACATTTACGATAATCATCCAAGTAAATTTAAAAACATTTCATCACATATGTTAAACAAGATAAGCCGGTAATAGTGATATATATAGATAGAAGTGTGTCAAAAAATATATACATCGTCTTCGATCATAGGTTGAAAAACACCTTATGATCGGCAAAATGATAAGTACAAAAAGTCAAAATGTCACATGTGACTACAAAAGTGACTAGTCAATCACTGGTGGTGCTCTCTGTATGACACCACTGCACGGGCTACCTTACGCAAAAATCTCCTAAACGGTCCAGGGACCGCGACTAAAAAACGCTGAAGTCTGATAGGAATGTCGTCCATAGTAGTCTCAGGTATGTCTGCCGTGAGACGCTCTAGATCATGCTCCAACTCAGCTAGTACGTCTGCAGCCGCGTCCTGTGGGGCCGGTACCGGTGCAGCTGGATGTAGTCTATCAAAAGGCCGGAGGTTGGCTGGACGCTGTGGACCAACATCTGCATTTTGAAAATTTTTACTGTTAGTTTGAGACGATATATATGAAAAATAAAAAAAAATACATAATTAGAAAACTTGTGAAAAATAAAGTACCTCTGTCATCCCATTGTTCTCCCGGTGGAAGAACCATGTCCGGATCACCTCTAAAATCCACTCCGGCATACGGAAAGTCCTGTATCGAAAAAACCTGGTCCTCTAACCAGTGAAAGTAACTATCTGAGAATCGAACCACCGCCACGCCCTCGTCAGGATGTCGGGCCATCACCGCAACCCATCGTATCAGCTTTGGCTCCCGAGGACCCAAGATATCAACAGTGAGTTGCTGAGGGATCAGCATTGGAACTCTCTCCAAGGCAAAGCTCACGACTAGAGGCCCATATCCAAAAGTTTTTAGTCGTCCGTTCTTTGCCTTGGTCAGTTGGCTCTTCATATGAGCCGACACAGCTTCACACCAGTTGAAAATGGTGCCTTGGTAACAGTCAATTGCCATCCGCATTTGGGATCCGGAAGCAATGTGTAAAGCGGCCGCGCCGCAAATTCTGGTAACCGTGAACGCTATGACTTTGAGTTCACGCAGAGTGATGTGTTTTATCTCTATGCCTTTCGAATGGTGAGCCCCAGGTGTGCACCACTCGTCGCGGAGACTATCAAGGGATTGGCCACCCGGCCTAGTCCCCGCAAGACTAAGTTGCTCACCTCTGTTCAGCAAGCCAGTAAGAAAGTATACATCCGAGGGCTCTATCTCGAGCTGGTGCCCTCCTATGTAAAAGCATTGTTCTTGAACGTTCCATCGCTCAACCAGCCATTCCAAGAATCTTACCTGGCCCCTCATGCCCGGTATGGTCCAGTATTTGTATAACCCGCATGCTCTTAGGGCATCCAGGGAAGGTTGATGATTTATTGCAACTTCATCATCCTCTACATGCTCTCGTTCTCTCCAATCTAACATGGTTAATACCCTGCACATCAAAAATAGCAATTAGAAATTGATTTGGGAATTTTTGGTAGTTTTTTGAGAGAGTTGGGGTTTTGAAATGCGCACTTCTCAGAAGACGCACCCCGGCTTTGTAGCACAGGGCGCCCGGACGCGGCTTTCCTGAAGGTGGGCCGCGTCTTCCGACCATTTTCCCGTATGAGAAAAAGTCGGGGGACGCGGGTCATCCGTAGGTCACCCGCGTCCGCCGAGAGGCGCATTCCAAAACCAAAACCCCCCCAAAAAATGAAACTAAGACCTAAAAATTGATTCTAAACGGATAGAAATGCAGAGTAGGATGTGTAAAATACCTGGATAAAACGGCGTTCGATTCCGACGGTCGGATTTTCTGTAGCGACCACGGGAAATTTTCTTGTCAAAAGCTCCTTTTTCAACCTCAACAGTGAAACGGTAAAAATGACATGGTAAAAAGTCTTTTTATAGGTTTTTTGGATGAATTAGTTCATTTTTTACCATGAAAAGGTATTTCTCGATGTATTTTTGCCTATTTTAAACAGGTATGAGTAATGTGTTGCTTTTGTGCAGGACAAAGGGATCTCGAGGGAAATAGTAATTTTTCACAAACAAAAATATCAGAGTCATCTTTTAAGCCCTTTTCTGACTCCTAAAAAATGAAAAGATCGCCGAGCGTTTCTTTTACACTCGTTAAAACGGAATTAAAAGACGGTCCCCTTTTAGCTCTTTTCTGACCGTAAAATCAGGAAAAGATTGCCGGGTTTTTGTCGTTTCAAACTCGATAAGGAAATAAAACGACGTGTCCTTGATCGCTTTTTACTTTTCAGGTCAACGACACTATTATGAAAGTACTCCTTGGTCGCAAGATCAAGCGGTTCCCCCAGGTATTATTTTATACTTTTTCGGGCTTGAGGGACACAAATATACGAAAAAGTTCAACGTGGAGTCTCCTTTAGTTTTTTCAGACTCTCTAAAATTGAAAAACGCCGAGTTTCTCCTATACTGGGCTCGTTAAACTTTTACAGTAAAGGACCTGTTCAATTACAAACAGGAACGAACCACTCCTTCCTAGGGTTCGAATTTAAACTAGGTTGGACTCGTCCGAAGGATGAGCTTATAATCAAGCATATGTTATCCTCCTCAAGCTTGTTAAAAATAAAGAGGTACTTGCCAGAAATGGTGGGGGAAAAGAGAGAAGAATGAACCTGTTTGTTACCTTTTGTCTCGAAAGAAACTTTATCACCGCTCTTGAACACGACACTGTCTCGTTCACCTGGGTTGAGAAATCTTTTACCTCACAAGTTGATCAAACCACTTTGAAAGTCTTTAACTGGGTTTCGGGGATTAACTTTGAGTTATTCATCACCAAGCCATCTGTCGTGTCGTTATGTGTTCAAGAGGTCTGCAAGCAAAAACTTTCATCTGCAAAATACTTGTCATCCATTTGACCATCCCTGAGTCAGTCCTTACAGCAACATTTCTTCAACTTGAACAATGATTTCGTGTTGCGGGCTTGCCTGCAACAGGTCGCTTTCTATCGACATCGACACATTATCTAGAAAGATGACTTAGGAATCGACAGTACCTTGAAGTCTGCATGCATCAATGGTAGGTTTCTCGCCTTTGACGTCAGTTTACATCATTGACTTTCGATCAAAGGATTCCGTGAAGTGTTCGACATCAAAAAATCTATTCACATTTCACGGGTTGTGCTTGGTACTTTGAGAACCATTGACATTACTGGTGGTTTCTCTCACGCTTGTTAACAGTTTACATCATCGACTGGTAATCAAGTGGTTTCTAACATGTTCAACATCGAATCATTTAATCACATGGCTAGAATCGTACCAATTCGGGAAGTAGAAGTGAAGACCCTGGATCTAGTTTCCACCATCCAGGCTGCGAGGAGTTTTGTATTCATTATCTATGTAGACTAATCATAAACAGATGGCTGCGTCCATACTGTGTCTACAAAAGTCTATAAAAATGATGTACTGCAAGATCATTCCTGTATCAGAATAGTTAGTCCATTAGTTAAAGTTTTGAATCTGAGTATGGGAATGCCTACCTCAGTGATGATATAATCTTATACATGTATTTTGTGTTGAAAATTGCAGGTTCCAACCAGGTCATCCGCAAGACAATCCTTGAAATGATAAAGCGCTTCACCCTTCCTAGATATTACAAAACCCTAATCTATTCCAGGCTTCGCACTTTAGGGGGCAATCTGTTACACTAAAAAATGTCACCATGACTACTTACAGTTAGTATGGCTCAAATCAATAGTCATACTACCCTTTTTAGGCAAGTCTTATGCCTCTGCTATCCATCTCAAACTCAAAGAAGAGAGAAAGTCTTGTAAAAAATGTGTTTATCTCTGGGGTCGCAGGTTCTCTCGAGCCTAACCTGCGGGGACGCTCACAATGTTCACAAAGTCTGCGTC
Organism: Pinus tabuliformis; assembly: GCA_031772625.1. NCBI lineage: Eukaryota > Viridiplantae > Streptophyta > Pinopsida > Pinales > Pinaceae > Pinus > Pinus tabuliformis. Next base: position 671,977,423 of record CM062814.1, read on the forward strand.
TTTGGACGCTCTGTATGTCAAAGGACAGGTGCGTCCTTCTGTAAAAGGCAAAATGCGCAAGTTTCATCTTAAAAAAGTTACTTGTGGTTACTTCTAGAACTTTCTAGAGGTCGGTTTGATGAAATGGATACGCCTCCAGTTGGTTCATGTATCTCTATTAAGGGGGAACTTATCCCATCAATAAGGGAGCTATCCCACCCAAAGAGGGGGATTATCCCATTGATGGTGGACCTGAATAACCTCTTTACAGCACTATAAATAAAGGCATTGAGCCAGAAGGAGGAGAGGTTGAAGCTATACATTTTCTTTGGGTAAATGCTGCAGGAATTAGGACTCCCATTTAGAACCTTGTGAGGAGAATTTGTCTTTGCTTGATTCTACTTGGAAGTGGGTGAGCTTTGTCAAAGTAGAGGAAAACCCTTGATGGACCCTGGGAGGAACTTGCACAACACCAAGGCCAGGTTGTAAGAGTTTCTTTGTTTCGTTATTAATACAAACTGATTTATTTTTCTCAATAGCTTGTGTTAATGAGTTATTTCATGTGTTCCTTGGTCTGCATGTTGAATATATGTTTTATTATATGAAATGCAAGTGCTTGGTAATTGTTTGATTGTTTGTGGTTGCAGGAATTGATGTGAAGGAGGAGCTCATCCGGATCGGCAAGGACGGACTACAACAACAGCGTTTTGGAATAAGGTAAGCCTAAACACTTGTAGTTTTCATGTTTTAAAAGGTATATTTAGAGAAAGATCACTCCATTTTGTCTTGTTTGTCGCTAGAGAGTTTAGACTCCTAGGGAGGTCAGTTGTGCCCGCACAAACGACTTTTTCCGCCACGAAAAATTGGCGACTCCGCTGGGGACCCTTGCAGTTGATTATTTTACTAAGTGGGCCGAGGCGATGCCTACATTTGACGCAAGCGGCAAAACAGCTGCAGTTTTCGTATTCAATCATATCATAACTAGGTTTGGTGTCCCACAAGCAATCATCACTGACCATGGGAGCCATTTTCGAAACATCATGATGACTGAGCTTACAAGCCAGCTTGGTTTGCGCCACGATAGCTCTACTCCTTATTATCCACAAGCCAACGGTTTGGTTGAGTCTATCAACAAAGTTCTGGTTATCATGATCCGACGAACCATTGGTGTTCATAGGTCGAATTGGCACAACATGTTATTTTCAGCGCTATGGGCATACCGGACCTCAGTGAAAAATTCAACAGGGTTCACTCCTTTCCAGCTAGTTTATGGCTTGGAAGCTGTGTTACCCATTGAATGCGAAATCCCATCACTTCAAATGGCTGTCGAATTACTTCCAGCTACTTCCGAAGAGGAGAAACGTTTATTATACTTGGCTAAATTAGATGAGACTCGACGTGACGCTACATTGGCAATCGAGACTCACGCGAAACGAATGAAAGCTCAGTATGATAGAAATGTAACCCCTCGAAGTTTTTCGGAAGGAGACCTAGTGCTATTATATGATCAAGCTAACGATAAGCTAGGTGCTGGAAAATTCGTTCCCATGTGGCATGGACCCTACATTGTAAAGCGAAAACTAGCAAAAGGGGCTTATGAGCTGGTTGATTTTGATGGGGACTCTTTGGGTAAACCCAGAAATGGACTTTACTTAAAAAGGTATTATGCTTAAATGGTGGATGGAGAAATCTTTAGATAGGTTAGATTTTCTTTCTAGCTAGCGTATTTGTTAGTTTAGCCAGTGTGCTTAGCTTAGAGAGTGTGTTTTTCGTCATTATTCTGGCTTATCTTGGTTTTACTCTTGATATTGCAGATGTCGACGCCTCTCCAAACATACATTGGATTTGCTGATGGTGCTTGTCGTAGTACACGGAATATCTCTTCCGCAGCTTGGGTTATCTATTCGCCCTCTGACGAGTTAGTTTCTATGCATGGGGTAAGCCTCGGTCAAACAACGAATAACATTGCAGAATACAGTGCAGTGGTTGAATTATTATCCGAATCTATTTCATTTGGAATTCAACGTTTGATAGTGAGGTTAGATTCTGAACTTGTTGTATTACAGCTTAATAGAGTTTATGCCATTAGAAATCCTGTGTTATTAAGGTTGTTTTTGAGAGTGCGTCTCTTGGAACGTGAATTTGATTACATTGAATATCAGCATATTCCAAGGTCTTTAAATACATTAGCAGATGCAATTGCTTCTCGAATGTTGGACAGACATTTACGATAATCATCCAAGTAAATTTAAAAACATTTCATCACATATGTTAAACAAGATAAGCCGGTAATAGTGATATATATAGATAGAAGTGTGTCAAAAAATATATACATCGTCTTCGATCATAGGTTGAAAAACACCTTATGATCGGCAAAATGATAAGTACAAAAAGTCAAAATGTCACATGTGACTACAAAAGTGACTAGTCAATCACTGGTGGTGCTCTCTGTATGACACCACTGCACGGGCTACCTTACGCAAAAATCTCCTAAACGGTCCAGGGACCGCGACTAAAAAACGCTGAAGTCTGATAGGAATGTCGTCCATAGTAGTCTCAGGTATGTCTGCCGTGAGACACTCTAGATCATGCTCCAACTCAGCTAGTACGTCTGCAGCCGCGTCCTGTGGGGCCGGTACCGGTGCAGCTGGATGTAGTCTATCAAAAGGCCGGAGGTTGGCTGGACGCTGTGGACCAACATCTGCATTTTGAAAATTTTTACTGTTAGTTTGAGACGATATATATGAAAAATAAAAAAAAATACATAATTAGAAAACTTGTGAAAAATAAAGTACCTCTGTCATCCCATTGTTCTCCCGGTGGAAGAACCATGTCCGGATCACCTCTAAAATCCACTCCGGCATACGGAAAGTCCTGTATCGAAAAAACCTGGTCCTCTAACCAGTGAAAGTAACTATCTGAGAATCGAACCACCGCCACGCCCTCGTCAGGATGCCGGGCCATCACCGCAACCCATCGTATCAGCTTTGGCTCCCGAGGACCCAAGATATCAACTCTTCCAAGTAGCGTATGCAAAATAAAATCTTGATGTTCAAGGATGAATGTTCTATCAGATCAGTGATGTTGTTTTACTGCTGTCTGTCATTGGAGTCTTCTTAGATCTAAATGTAAAACTAAATGAATAAGGTATTTGATATCTGATTGATTGATTGTATAAGTGAGAAGGGTGATCTTTGTTGCTGCCTGTGTAAATCTCTGTAAATAAATATTAGATGGTCAGTATATTGTTGGTTGGTACAGACTTGATTCAGAAGTTTAATGTTTCAGTAGTTAGGTATACGTAGATTTGATTACAGGAAGTAGCATATACACGTAGGTTGGGTTCAGTAATGTAGCTTGTACATTCTGATGCATGATTTTTGAGGTTGTAGCTGATTCCAGGGTTCAGCACAGTGTTCTGGTGACAGTGATCTGATTGTTCAGATTAACTGATTATTGGTTGATGCAGTTTGAGTTTAAAAGTTTCTAATGGGTCCAATATGAAAATTTGATGAAACGAGGCCTTCATGTGTATTGTTATGTACTAGGAGCATCCAGTCTAAAAATTTATGAAACGTAGTCCCTGAAGGAAGAGAGAAGGTTGTAGCCTTCTATAGTTCGGAATCGACGTACTAGTAATCTCATTGGCTAATACAAGAGCTAGGGGGTTGCAGCTCCCTTCCAGTAGAAGCTAGAAAATGAGAGAAGGTTGTAGCCTTCTTTAGGTGGGTACCTGTGTATTGGTATGAGTCTGCACCAGTACAAGATTGTAAACATATTTTCTTATTATTAAAAGAAGATAGAGACGACAGCAGCAGGTGGTTTTTACCCACATTGGGTTTCCACCTTAAATATTGGTGTTCATGTGTGTTGCTTATGTGTGATCCTTTATTCTATTTTACTGCATTGTTTAATAAGTTACTGATGCACTGGTTAAAGATCAATACATGATGAATTATCTAAATCACAAGTTCTCTGGGTATACGTTGGTTTCTCTAATCACAGTTGTGTGTACATGCTAGTTCACTTCACAGAAGTAGTGTATATAAATCAGTTTTTGGAAATAAAATAATTGATCTGAACATACTAATTCACTAGCCTCTCGGTATTATTTCCAACACAATTCTCCCATTTCTCCAAGTATGCTTGTACTTAATCAGTTCCACATCACACAGTTTGTGTTCCTCCAGAAGGTGATTGAAATAGTTAGATAGGGACTCCGCGTGGGCATGAGGAACCCAAATTTGAAAAGATCCAAGAGAAAATTTCAAATCCCCCCTACCACTAACTTATCAACTTTCATAAAAGATTAAGGAATCAACAAATCCCAGAAAGTAATCCTTTCTTGAAAAGGCCCATAAATATTGACCACCTTTAGCTTCTTCCCCAATTCAAAAGAGAAAATGTCAGCTCCCAAAACCATTTCGGATCCCTAAGTGCCTATAATATTGATAAAGTTTTTGTTAAAACCAACATCCAAACCCCCAGCTCTACCCTTTGCATAAGATGCTACAAAATTCGATCCCAGAAGTAGAGATTCCTAAGTCCTAACTATCTATTCCCCATTCCCTAATGTTTCTTCTAAGAAAACAACATTTATATGTTCAGAATGTACCAACCTCCTCAAAGATAGTTTTTTGGAAGGGTTATCTAGGCCTGATCAGTTGAAGGAGAGAAAAATCATTTGGGAACTAGGCCAGGGGCACATCATACCTGAAGAAGGGAAGAAGAGGTCAAGCCCCCCATACATGAGATGGAATCCCTCTTCTTACAATTGTATTGAAGGTTATATTGTGAGTTATATTTAGAGGAAGTTTCCATAGCCCTAGATGGGAAAGTAATCAAAGACGAGAAACAAGTAGGGGTGATGGGAATAGGACAAGAGATAGGATCCAATTTGAAAAGAGAAAGGGGAAAAAAGTTAAATATGGATATTGAGAGAGATGGCTTGAGCACATATCAAATGAGAAAAAAATCTAATAATATTTGAAATAGGGAGACGAGGAGAGAGATTACTCAAAGAGGAGATTCCTAAGGAGGATGGAAAACCCCCATATGTGTCGATCTACCCATATTTTCCAATGTGTTTCCCATAGTATTTATGCCCCTGTCCATCATCATAAGCTCTGATAATACTGATTCACCCCCTTCTCAGTGTTATTTCCAACAATTGGTATGAGAGGAGGTCATTCAAAAGAAGCTTGATCGCTTGAAGGTAGATCTATCAAGATGAATAATCACGAAGGCATGGGATCCGTCAGACCACCGATCTTCAATGGAAGCAACCTAGTATATTGGAAAATAAGAACCATAGCCTATCTACAATTGCTTGGAGCAGTTGTTTGGGAAATTGTGGAAGGAGGATATCAATTCCCAGCAGAAATTCCTACAGACTCTGCAGGTAAGAAGTTATACGAAACCAATGCCAAAGCAATCAACACATTATTGAGAAGTTTGTCAGAATTAGAATTTGTCAAAGTCATGCAGCTCAAGATAGCCAAAGAGATATGGGACAAAATCATTCAGAGCTATGAAGAAGACTCTCAGGTAAAACGTGCTAAGCTTCAAACTCTTATAATTCAATATGAAACTCTTAAGATGCATAGTGATGAGAGTATTGCTAGTTACTTTTTACGCATAGATGAGATTGTTAATTGTATGAAGAATCTAGGTGAAGAGATAAAGGAAGTTACTTTAGTTGAGAAAATTTTGAGATCCTTGTCTTCTAAATTTGAGTCAAAAGTGTCTTCCATAGAAGAAAAAGAGGATCTTCATACTACCACTGTGACTCAACTTCATGGAATCCTAACTACCTTTGAAATGAGAAACGGAGGTCCATCAGATATGAGAGAAGTGACATTTAAAGCGTCAGCAAAGGGAAAAGAAAAGGAAGAGCACCATGAATTAGGGCACATTTCAGAAGAAGAAGATGAGGTAAATTTTGTCAAGAAGCTTCAACGGGGTTCTAGAAGATTCAAAGGTAAGCTACCTTTCAAATGCTTTGCTTGTGGTAGAGTTGGTCACTATGCTGCCAAATGTCCTCATAAAGATAAATATGAAAAAGGGAAGGAATATGCAAAAGGCAATAGAAAACAGGTTGTGAATAAAAGGAGTTACTATACACATGAAGATAGTGATGGTTTATATAATAGTGATGAAGATGAAACTGAACAAGATTATAGACTTCTCATGGCCTATGACAACATTGACTTTTTGGATGCATTAGGAGAGGAATATTTTCTTAAAGAAATCACTAAACTCAAAATCTGTTTAGAAGAAAAGAATATGATCATAGATACTTTGACACACCAACTTGCTGAAAGGGAAAAACACAATGAAAATCTAGAATGTGAAATTGTGGGTCTACGAAAAGATATTGAGAAGACAAAATCTCTCAATCTTAGATTTGCTAAAGGATCAAAAAATTTAAATGAAATTATCAAAGTTCAACGTTCTCCTCTGATAAAAACAAGTCTTGGATATATTGAAGAATCATCTTAATTACAAAAGTCGTCAACCTCCACCAAAAGCTATCTTGATGCAGCAAAGATGAGTGAACAATATGTCAATTGTCAGCAAATACCTAAAACTACTCATCAGGTAAATCATACTCAACTTACTCCAAGGATGAATATTAGTAGAAGCCGCAACCAACAGGTAAACAATGTCAAAAGATTCTATGATCGCAAAAACTTCTTTAATGGGAAATGTTTTTCATGTCATAACTTTGGACACAAGGCTGCTCAATGTGTTGCTTACAAAACCATCATGATTAGTGAAGCACGAAATCAAAGAAGTACAACATGAATCAAGAAAATATCTATAATAACTTTTCTCCTCTTGAAAATGCAATAGAATGCCCAATTTGTAACAACTTTGGTTATGAAGAATCTGAATGCAGGAGAAAATTTCAGCCAACACTTCAAAAGGAGAAAATGCCATTAAATCCCAAGATATGGAGAAGGAAGGAATCTCAATCAGAAAGATGTGGTATAGCTTTGTATGTAGAAGGACAAGAAAATCAGTGGTACATCAACAGCAAATGCTCCAAACACATGACAGGTGATCAAGAGAAACTTCATTCATATAATGCTTTAGAAAAGGAAAAGAATGTCTCATTTGGAAATGACACTCCAGCTATCATTAAAGGTAAAGGTTTTGTTTTCTTGAAAGAAAATGTTAAAGCTGGAAATGTCATGTATGTAGATGGTTTAAAGCATAACTTGTTGAGTGTTAGTGAAATGTGTGATCAAGGAAATGAAGTGGTGTTTCGATCAAATAGATGTGTCATTTGTGAACTTGATATAGGAAAGACAGTGATCAAAGGTACAGGAACTCCAAACAACTTATACATAGTCAAAGGAGGACACCAACAATGTTATCTAAGAAAAACAGATGAAAACTGGTTGTGGCATAGAAGATTGGGACATCTAAGCTTTTCTCAAATAAGAAAAGCATGTAGGCTCAACGGAGTTCGTGATCTTCCATATATCAGCATCCCAGAAAATACCATATGCAAACCATGTCCAATCTGTAAGAAAACTAGAGTTCACTTCATTGAAAAGGAAGGATTAGCAAGTAAGCCTCTTGAACTCATCCATACTGATTTATGTGGACCAACAAGGAAAAGGTCACCTCGTGGAGAAGAATACTTTATTTTGTTTATTGATGATTTTTCCAGGATGTGTTGGATAGGTCTTCTAAAGCATAAATATGAAGCTTTTGAAAAGTTTAAAGCCTTCAAAGCTTTAGTTGAAAATGAATCAGATCGAAAAATCAAATGTCTCAGATCTGATCGAGGGGGAGAATTCATATCAAATAAATTCTTTGACTTTTGTGAACAACATGGAATAAAATAGCAATTTATTGTTGTTTATGTTGATGATATCATTTTTTGTAGCAATGAAGAATCCATGAGTCAGAATTTTGCTTCAGTAATGCAACAAGAATTTGAAATGTCCTTACTTGGTGAACTTACTTATTTTCTTGGTCTACAATTTAAGAAAAAAAAGATGGTATCTTTCTTTCACAAACCAAATATCTCAAGCAGAGCTTGAAGAAGTACGGAATGGAAGATTCTAAACCAGTAAGTACTCCAATGGTAATAGGATGCAGTCTCAGCTCTAATGATGAATCACCAGCAGTAAACCAATCAGCTTACAGATCTGTGATTGGAAGTTTGCTTTATCTAACAGGTACCAGACCTGACATCATGCATGCAGTAGGAATTGTCGGAAGGTTCCAAGCAAATCCAAAGGAATCACATCTCCAAGTAGTCAAAAGAATTTTCAAATATCTTTAAGGAACTGAGGACTTTGGATTATGGTATCCTAAAGATACAAACCTTCCTCTTCATGCATATACAAATGCAGATTGGATAGGAAGTGTTGAAGATCAAAAGAGCACTAGTGGAGTTGCATTCTATATGGGTTCTTAGTTAGTGTCTTGGTTCAACAAGAAACAAAGTTCGATTGCTTTTTCTACAACTGAAGTAGAATATGTGGTTATTGCATCTTGTTGCACACAACTACTTTGGATGATGCAAAATTTGCAAGACATTGAGATCACATATACTCCACCCATCTCCATTCTATGTGATAATACAAGTGCCATTAGTTTTTCAAAAACTCCAGCCATGCACTCCAAGACCAAGCACATACCCATCAAGTACCATTTTTTACGAGAACAAGTGCTTGAACAAAAGGTCAAATTGGAATATGTTCCCTCCAAAGAATAGGTTGCTGATATATTCACTAAAGCACTGCCCAGAGAAACATTTGAATATCTCAAACAAAATCTGGGAGTAGTTGCTGCATCATCCTGTTGTTAAATCCAATTTTTTAGAGGAAGGTTATTATACGTGGGTTTCATGAAGTATAGTCACGTATACACGCGGGTTTCTGTAGTTGAAGGAGCGTATATGTTTTTATGACAGAAAAACAATGGGACAGACTCTGATATGGGTGCTTTGTCTGATGTTGATGATTACAGTTTGACGATATTCTTTTTCATTGATTTTTATCTGACAGACAAAGAAGCCTTGATGAATGACTTGTTGACAATGCACAGGTTCAAGGGGAGCATTAGCCTTCACATGCATTCTGCATTATTGGCATTATGGTTGCTGAGTCCAACTCTGGCTTCAGATATTTATACCATTTGTTGTTTAAGTATGTAAAGGTCTAGGGTGTGATATGAATTCTCATATATTTGAATGAGTCCTATTAGACAAATGATGTAATTTGTATGCCCACTTTGCATGGGATGGATGATGTAATATTTATTGTATTCCTATCATGTATAAACAATGTGGTGTATCCCCACTTGGCTGGGTGATTGATGTACTTAGGGGGAGCATGGACATCATAAGGTATATCAAAGGAGGAAAGTTGTTTGGTCCACCCTTTGCCCTTGATGTCAAAGGGGGAGAGTATTTTGGTGTTGCGTGTTATCTCTAACAGTTTCTACAGCTTGCAGTAATCAATACCATCATGGTTGCCATCAAGTCCAAAGGGGGAGATTGTTGGCATTATGATACAAGTGTTGTCCTTGATGGAAACTCACTCACAAGTCAATTCAGTTTTGGTAAAAGGAAACTCACATTACAACAGGTATATTCAGAGGTAACAGGGTAGTGGTACAAAAGAACAAGAAAGATGGAACTAAGGCCTATTGAACAGAATAAAGAAGGTAAACAAAAAGGTTGATGTAAAGCAGTTTAAGAAGTATACGCGCGTCCACTTAGTCAAAACAACGTATACACGTTGGTCCACAGAACAAAAAGAGCGTATATGTATACACGCACTCCCACAGCAGGAAAAGCACGTACATGTTGGAAAACCAAGGTTTTGGTCCGAGGTATTTGGACCAAGGTATTTGGTCCAAGGTATTTGGTCCGAGGTATTGACCTTAGGTATTTGGCCCAAGGTATTTGTCTTAAGTGGTTTTGCTCTGAGGTATTGATAAAGGATCTAAGTATATAAGGAGGAGAAGATCAAAGGGCTAAGGGTATAAGGAATGAATATCATATGAAGTGTTAAATGTGCAAGTGTATGGGTTTCTAAGGAATACTTCTATCTGAAGTATATTTTATGTTGCAGGGGCTATGTTTGTGATTTGATCTAAAATACTTTGTGCAACTTGAATTCAATATTGGATCAGGATCATGAGACCTGAAATGACTTATTATTGAATGATCTGATATTGGTTGGGCTAGATCTGATTATGTACACCTGTTTTATTCTTTAAATATCGTGATTTGGGTTTGTTTGAAGTCCATAAGTGCAGCGAAGCTATGAAGTAAGTATTTGTAGATATGTATGTTGATTCACTTTGGTGAAGGTGTGTATACATGCTGGTTCATCTCTTCCAAGTAGTGTATGCAAAATAAAATATTGATGTTCAAGGATGAATGTTCTATCAGATCAGTGATGTTGTTTTATTGTTGTCTGTCATTGGAGTCTTCTTAGATCTAAATGTAAAACTAAATGAATAAGGTGTTTGATATCTAATTGATTGATTGTATAAGTGAGAAGGGAGATCTCTGCTGCTGCCTGTGTAAATATCTGTAAATAAATAGTAGATTGTCAATATATTGTTGGTTGGTAGAGACTTTATTCAGAAGTTTAATGTTTTAGTAGTTAGGTATACGTAGATTTGATTACAGGAAGTAGCATATACATGCAAGTTGGGTTCAGTAAAGTGGCGTGTACATTCTGATGCATGATTTTTGAGGTTGTAGCTGATTCCAGGGTTCAGCATAGTGTTCTGGTGACAGTGATCTGATTGTTCAGATTAACTGATTATTGGTTGATGCAGTTTGAGTTTAAAAGTTTCTGATGGGTCCAATATGAAAATTTGATGAAACGAGGCCTTCATGTGTATTGTTATGTACTAGGAGAATCCAATATAAAAATTTATGAAACGTAGTCCCTGGAGGAAGAGAGAAGGTTGTAGCCTTCTGTAGGCCGGCGCCTACGTACTAGTAATCTCATTGGCTAGTACAAGAGCTAGGGGGTTACAGCTCCCTTCTAGTAGAAGCTAGAAAATGAGAGAAGGTTGTAGCCTTCTTCAAGTGGGTACCTGCGTATTGGTATGTGTCTGCACTAGTGCAAGATTGTAAACAAATTTTCTTATTATTAAAAGAATATAGAGATGACAGCAGCAGGTGGTTTTTACCCACATTCGGTTTCCACCTTAAATATTTGTGTTCATGTGTGTTGCTTATGTGTGATGCTTTATTCTGTTTTACTGCACTGTTTACTAAGTTACTGATGCACTGGTTAAAGATCAACACATGATGAATTGTCGAAATCGCAAGTTCTCTAGGTACACGTTGGTTTCTCTAATCACAATTGTGTGTACATGCTAGTTCACTTCACAGAAGTAGCGTATATAAATCAGTTTTTGGAAATAAAATAATTGATCTGATAATACTAATTCACCTGCCTCTCGGTATTATTTCCAACACAATTCTCCCATTTCTCCAAGTATGCTTGTACTTAATCAGTTCCACATCACACAGTTTGTGTTCCTCCAGAAGGCGATTGAAATAGTTAGATAGGGACTCCACGTGGGCATGAGGACCCCAAATTTGAAAATATCCAAGAGAAAATTTCAAATCCCCCTACCACTAACTTATCAACTTTCATAAAAGATTAAGGAATCAACAAATCCCAGAAAGTAATCCTTTCTTGAAAAGGCCCGTAAATATTGACCACATTTAGCTTCTTCCCCAATTCAGAAGAGAAAATGTTAGCTCCCAAAACCATTTCGGATCCCTAAGTTCCTATAATATTGATAAAGTTTTTGTTAAAACCAACAACCAAACCCCTAGCTCTACCTTTTGCATAAGATGCTACAAAACTCGATCCCAGAAGCAGAGATTCCTAAGTCCTAACTATCTATTCCCCATTCCCTAATGTTTCTTCTAAGAAAATAACATTTATATGTTCAGAATGTACCAACCTCCTCAAAGATAGTTTTTTGGAAGGGTTATCTAGGCCTGATCAGTTGAAGGAGAGAAAAATCATTTGGTAACCAGGCCAGGGGCACATGCTTCTCTAAGTGCCCCAACAATAGACCTTTGTCTACCAACCGCAACCCCCATACCTGAAGAAGGGAAGAAGAGCCCACGCCCCCCATACCTGAAGAAGGGAAGAAGAGCCCACGCCCCCCATACCTGAGATGGAATCCCTCTTCTTACAATTGTATTGAAGGTTATATTGTGAGTTATATTTAGAGGAAGTTTCCATAGCCCTAGATGGGAAAGTAATCAAAGACGAGAAGCAAGTAGGGGCGATGGGAATAGGACAAGAGATAGGATCCAATTTGAAAAGAGAAAGGGGAAAAAAAGTTAAATATGGATATTGAGAGAGATGGCTTGAGCCCATATCAAATGAGAAAAAAATCTAATAGTATTTGAAATAGGGAGACGAGGAGAGCGATTACTCAAAGAGGAGATTCCTGAGGAGGATGGAAAACCCCCATGTGTGTCGATCTACCCATATTTTCCAATGTGTTTCCATAGTATTTATGCCCCTGTCCATCATCATAAGCTCTGGAGTATCCTATTGTTTTACCTAGGGAGTGGTATTCATCAACATACATCCAGAATATTCCCCCTTCCCCCTTTTGTTATCCCCTCATGTGAATCCTTGAGACATTTCTTGCCTGAGAAAGGTAGAGGGAAGTCCTTCAATATGTGACCATGTTTATGACATTTATGAAACTTGAAGGGAATTCCTTTATAGCCCATAACCTATCAATGAGTAAACCCCCAATAGTTTATATTCATTTTTGCATAAATCCCTACATGCAAGTCCAAGTTTATCAGTATCCTTTCCATAACCATCTTCTCACCAGTTTCATAAGACTAATTTTCCTCTAGAAAAGTCCCTAATTTATTCCCGGTAATCCTGAAAACATCCATGGATTTGATTTTTGGCGGTAAGCCAGGGAGTCTTACCCATGCAAGAGCATAGCCCAATTTCTCACAACTGGCATTGAATAATGGATTCCATTGTTTCATCGTCACTAGCAAAGAATCAATGCTCTATGTTTTACCAAGCACTGAGTGGCCACTTCCACCTAATTGAATTTAAACATGAACCAATCCTGAGTAGGGGTGCTTAACTTAGGGGGTTCATTCAAATCTTTCCCCCATTCATTTTATGTCCACCTGCGTAAGATCTCAACTGAGAACAATATTACGTTGGCCTATCCCACCACCACCTTTTCTAATATATCCATAAGTTTGCCTAACTAAACATCTTCCCCAAGCACCAATTTTGGTCATCATGTTTAATTTTAGTCCTGTTTCCCTTTTTCTATTTTTCCTCAGACGATATTGTCCTTTGGGCTTAGTTGACCTTCTAGTGTTTCCACTTGTTCTTCGAACCCATCATCTCTCCTAAAAGGCTTGTTATTATCCCCCACTAGAGAAATCAAGTAATTATTATGTCCCTCAAAAAAATCTCCTTCAAACCCCAAGGGAGAACCTGCAAAAAGAATAAATCCCAGTCATTTTCTCACTGCCATAAAAAAACCCTTCTTTGAAATCCCCTTCAAAAGATCCTCCTACCTGAGAAAACCCTATGCTTTCCATAACCATCCCATTTTATGACTGCTCAAAACTAGGGATTTCCCCATAGAAAATACCAAGCAACTAACCATCCTAAGGAGCATTAATGCATTGTTCACAACATACATTTGGGGCCGAAGCGCTAAACCCCAACAAATTATGGGACCCTAGCACTAATGGTGAACCCTAAACATGTTTAGAAAGGTAAACAAGAGAGGATAAAAAATGGGCATCTGAGATTACTGTCTCCTAAGGCCGAAGTGTTGCATTAACTCCAAAATCCATAGAGCCACTTGTCCCCCAAACCTCTACCTCATGCATCTTAGGTGGCATCTATGTCCAAATAGGGGCATAATCATTGGGCTCGAATGAATATTCCATTGCTTCCTCCATTTTCCAACACCCTCAATCGTGGGTTTATCCATTTAACTGCTAGCATGAAATAATATTAAATAGCCTGTAGGCGTAAACTATCTACTGCCTACAAATTGCTCGTCAACTAAGGGTTACAAAAAATCTTCTATTTGCCCCTGCCTTAGTATAAAAGCCCTGCCATAGAATTGTGACATACCTGAGATCCCACCATGTACATTACAAATATGCCCTTAATTATCTGATTTTGGAATATTATATTTCTATGCTAAGATCCTCATCAGAATATAAAATTGTTCTTGAGGTTTGTACTCCAAAATAGCAAGTAAAAACATGAGGTTTTATGTGTGTTTTCTTAAGCTAGTTTCATGAAAAAATTTAAATATGAAATCAAAACACTTAATGGAAGCATGCATCAATCAGTAATACACTAGCCATTGTTAAAGGATTTCACGCCTCTTGGGCTACATTTCCTTGGATAATCTTCTAGAAGACCCTTGCAAGGACATCTCTATCTTCAAACTCCTCCATAAAATTAATCAACACTTTGGTTTTCCATGGCACCCATAGGCTTCAATTTGCCAAAAATCCTATCTAGAAGTGCTCCTTTGTTCTTGAGACCTACTCCAATGAGTCCAAAATGTCCACAAATGGCTACCTAACCTCTTTTTTCATCCAAATTGATCGAAAACTGTAGAATTTATGACCTCTCCTAGTTAGGCCACTATTTGCTCCACAAATTACTCAAAAACCCACACAGTTCCTACAATTTCTTCCCAAAAAGCGCTAACTGGGCGAAAATTTCACCGCGCAATGGGAAAAATTGTAGGACCATCAAAAAGTCCTATAACTGATCGAGGTGGATATTGGTGGCCACCCGCCTATTCCTCCTAGACCCCCCAGTCAGTTTCATCTATTTCCTTAATTGTAGTACAGTTTACTATTTTTGGCAGTTTTTTCAAGTCCTGAACTTCCGAAGCCATTTGAGGCCCTAAACAACATTTTTTTGGGAAAATTCCTTTGGTGGCTATTATGGCAATCACATCAACAACTGTATTTCTCAAAAATATCTTTCCAACAAGGTATCATACGTGTCAAATGGAGATAATATGACCAAGTTACGACCCCGGGAAGTTGGTTGCCCAACTAACCCCAACGGGGTCCATAAATGCTTGGTGTTACATATCCTCGGGTTAGGGTTTTGGTTGTTTAGGGTTTTCTCTTATTTTTCAATAATAAAAATGCCCTTGAGCCTCATTTCAACTAAGTTCAGAGGCATGTAGCCTCCACATCTCTTCTCAGAGATAAGCTACCATCGCTTGAGTTATCTTATTTCCATTATGTTTTTAAGCATAGTTCAATATTTTTCTTTTAATGAAAGGAAGTGTTTTTCTGCTGCATCTCTGTGTTTATAATTATATCTGTAATTTGTTGCGTTCTTGTTTAAGTTCATATTAGTGGTATCAGAGTGGTCTTCTCTTTCTCTGGTTTTCTTTGCATGTCACCAATGAGGTCAGGGTATAAGGAGTTAGGGCTCGATCTTGTTGAACCATTGCAAGATCGGCCTCGCAAAACCTGACGACCTCCCATGGTGGAAGAAAAGAAATATGAGGGGGCAGGGGATCGTTTCAAAATTTTGCTCAAGGAAGCCCTCGAGCGATAGAGGTACGCGATGATGGATAACTTTTCTCAGATCCTTCGACGACTACCCACAAGTGATGCATCTTCATCCAACAACCACTCTAGAGGCGCCATTCCTTTTAAGGTACAAGTTAAATTCGATATTCCCATATTCAAAAGCTTGATAGATGCAAACACCATAGATAAATGGTTAACTCTATTGGAAGGATATTTTTCAGTTCATGACTTTTCCAATCGGGAAAAGATTACGTTTGCACTTCTCAAAGCCACCCCACACATCAAGGACTGGTGGGAAGCGTACTGTGAACAAAGGACGAGAGTGAACCCTTGTTGTTTTCAGCTACACCTACTTGGAATTATTTCCGAGATGCCATCAAGGAATAGTATTACCCTATCAGGAGCAATGAAAATAAATACATAAAGTGGACCACGCTACAGTAGGGAAGGGACCAAGATGTGCTAGAGTTCACAAATACATTCCATACCCTTCGCACGAAGCTGGGTATCAAGGATACTGAGTGGAATTTGGTGCTCAAGTACCGTGGCTATCTACCCAAATACATCCAGGACAAGATGGAATTCCTGGACATTTCCTTGCTCGGCACGACATATCGATACGCTGTTAAGATTGAGCAGAAGTTTAAACAGAAGAAGAGGGACTTTGGATCTACGAATCCAAAGCAAGGAAAAGGCGCCCCCAAACCACAGAACAAGGGACCAAGCTAAGGCGAGGATACCCAGGATAGCCCGCCAAAGCCGCAAGCAAAGAACAACACCACGAAGATGAAGAAGGACATGGGAAAATGGTGTGAGTTTCATAAGAGCTCCACTCAGAATACAAGTGAGTGTTGGGCCAAGCAGTCACTGGTGGCCAAGCTAAAGGCTTTTGAATCAGACATAGGTTCCAACTCTTAATCAAAACCTGATAAGGGGACTGAAAAAGGGAAGAAGATCATTGTTGCGGAGCCCAATGCCACTGTGGCCACCACAAAGATCCAAAAAATTGAGCCTGAAGATCCAGAGGAGGGGGAATTCCTCTTCCACTCATAGATGTGGGTGAAGGGTTCTCAGCTACAATTCATTGTCGACAGCAGGAGCCAAAAGAACCTCATTTCAGTAGAAGTTGTGAAGTGGTTGGGCCTAAAGACTACAACACATCCACAGTCGTACACCATTAGGTGGCTTCACCAAGAATGAGATCTTCACGTCAACCAACAGTGCCACCTTCCCTACAGCATCAAGCCCTTCATGGATGAGGTATTGTGTGACGTTTCTCTTCTTGAAGTTTTTGATGTATTGTTAGGACAACCATACTTGTGGAAGTGACATGTTGTATATGAGTCGAGACCTCACTCTATGATTATTAATTTGGCTAATAAGTTGTAAAGAATACCGGAGGTAGCCCCGCCTACCGCCATCTCTTTGATCACTGCAAAGCAATGCAGTAAGATCATTTCCCAGACCAGGAAAATCGTTTTCCTTATGATTTTCCCCCAAGGAAATAAGAAGATTGTGGCCACTACTTCCAAGTAGGGCTCCTCTACATAGCAGCAGTAGATGGACAAGGTCGTGGAGGAGTACAGGGATATTTTTGCCTCACCCATAGGGGTATCTCTGCACTGTCAGGTCAAGCACTCCATCGATCTAACCCGGGCATGCCACTACCCAATGGACCAATCTATCGACACTCTGTTCTGGAGAATGATGAGATCAAGAGGCAGATTCAGGAACTACTATAGAAAGGGCACATCAGGCCAAGCTCATCACCCTGTGGGAGCCTGATTGTATTGGTATAGAAGAAGGATGGGACTTGGAGACTATGTATTGACTAGCGGGCATTGAACAAGATCACTGTTAGGATTAGGTACCTAATCCCTTAGATTGATGACCTTCTGGACTAGCTCAAGGGGGCCAAATATTTCATCAAGATTGAGTTGAAGTCAGGTTATCACTAGGTGCCTATTGAACCCTCTAATGTGTGGAAGATTGCCTTCAAATCCAAGGAGGGCCTTTTCGAATGGTTGGTCATGTCGTTCGGATTGACAAACGCCCCTGCAACCCTCATGAGACTAATGGAAGACATCTTGTGGACCTTCACCAATGCATTTGTGGTGGTGTATTTAGATGACATCTTGATCTTTAGCCAGATCTGGGAAGAGCACCTCCACCATATTCAACAGGTCCTTCAAACCCTTCGACAAAACAAGTTGTGTGCTAACTTGGAGAAATGCACCTTTGGCCTAACCCAGGTTCAATATATGGGGTACATCATTGATGAGTAGGGTGTACATGTGGACCCATCCAAGATGCAAGTTATTCGAGATTGGTCAACCCCAACCACTCTAACAGAGCTTCGCATCTTTTTGGGTCTTGCCAATTTCTACCATAGGTTCGTGTTGGGTTTCTCTCATATCACTTGGGCTTTAAGTCAAGTCACCAAGGGTGGAGCGAAAGAAAAGTTCTTTTGGTTGGAAACCTAACAAAAAGTGTTCTTCGAGTTGAATAATTGCCTCTATTCTACACCAGTGCTCACATTACCAGACCTGTAACAACCATTTGAGATCGAGACACATGCCTTTGACTATGCTATTGGTGTGGTTCTTACATAACATGGGCATCCAGTGGCTTACCACAGTGAGACACTTTCAGACATTGTCTGAAATTACCCTACTTACGACAAATAAATGTATTCCATTGTATAGGCTTGCCATCATTGGAAGCATTACATTCTGGGGAAGGAAACGGTCATCCACATAGACCACTAGCCTCTGCAGTTCATACAGACACAAGGGAAGTTGCAGAACAATCGTCGTCAAAAATGGTCCACCAATCTGCAACAATTCCATTTGAACATTAAGTATAAGAAGAGCAGCACCGATAATGTTGTTGATTGCCTCAGCTGACCACCGGTCATGGCGCTAATCACTGTGCTCGACTCCTGTGGGCATGAGACATCGGGGTGGCCGCATCTTTACAAGAGCGATCCAGAATTCGGCAGCATATACCAGACACTCCTGGAAGGGAGCAAGTTCCAAATTTTCACCTTCAGGATGCATTGTTATGCCACTTGGGACACATATGTTTTCCTTCAAGTGAGCGTGCCAGGATGATTTGGAGGTGCACTACAATCGGGTCATTGGACGTTTTGGAGTAGAGAAAATAGTGGCGGTATTGCAAAAATATTTTTATTGGCTGAATCTTTGTCAGGATGTGGGGAAGTACATTAGATCTTGCACCACTTTTGCCATTTCCAAACCAACCATCAAGAAGCAAGGCATATATACTCCTCTACCGACTCCTAGTCGGCCTTGGTAATCTGTCTCCATGGATTATATGTCGGGCTTTCCTTCTACTAAGCACGACAACGATTGCGTTTTTTTCGTCGTCGACAGATTCTCTAAGATGGCCATCATGGTGGCCTACAAGAAGAGTATCACAGTAGAGGCCACTACTAATATCTTCTTTGAGCAAGTGGGTACACTTTGGGATCCCACAGTCCATTATCTCAGATCAAGACAACAGATCCCTAAGTGCATTTTGGTCAAGTCTCTGGTCGATGCTACAAAACTTACTAATTCCACAACTTTCCATCCCCAAACTGATGGCCAAACAGAAGTTGTCAACATGATGATCGTACACATTCTATGCATGTACAACTCGAAGCATCCATGCACATGGGATGAAAGTCTCCCCTATGTCCAACATAGCTACAACAGAGCTCTCAAAAAATCAACAGGCCACAACCCCTTTCAGGTAGGGTTGGGATTTCAGCCATTATGCCCCATTGATGCGGCCATACCATTTGCAGCCACTTAGGTAGATTTGGCTCATGTGCAGTCCAAAGCTAAAAGGACAAACAACTTCATTGAGTGCATTCAACACATCCACCAATAGGTCCACTATATATTGGACAAAGCCAATGCTAAGAACAAGCAGCACCATGATCATGATCGAGTGCCACACAAGTTCCAAGTGGGCGACAAAGTTTGGCTTCATTTTCAGAAGTAGCGCCTTGCTAGACCCCACCACAAGCTTCGCCCACTCCAATATGGTCCATACACCATCACCAAGGTTGTCGGTGACAATGACTTCAAGCTCAACATTCCCTTGTTCCTTGGTATGCACCCAGTATTCAATGTAGATCGCCTTCAGCCCTACTTTCCTCCATTGTTGGACACATCTGACATTACAGAACATCTCACACCAATAGAGCTCAACTTGGACTGCATGGAACATGCCACAACTGATCAGATCATGGACACATAGATCAAGAACACTCAGCAATAGAGGATACAACTATATCAATTTGTCAAAGCATGCCAACTCCTTCACCGAGGCAAGTGGTTCACCACGGACCAAGTTAAACAGAAATTTCCTCACCTCATAGAGACTCTGCACATAATGGGGACCATGGCTTCCTAAGGGGGGAGGAATAATCTAGGTGGATATTGGCCTATTCCACCTAGACCCCCTAGTTAGTTTCATCTATTTCCTTAATTGTAGCACAATTTACTATTTTTGGCAGTTTTTTCGGGTCCTAAACTTCCGAAGCCATTTTGAGGCCCTAAATGATGTTTTTTTGGCCAAATTCCCTTAGTGATTGCTATAGCAATCAAATTAGCAGTTGTAGTCCTTGGAAATATCTTTCCAACAAGGTATCATACACGTCAAAAGGAGATAATATGACCAAGTTACGACCTTGGGAAATTGGCTGCCCAACTAACCCCAACGAGGCCCATAAACTCTTGGTGTTACATCTCCTCGGGTTAGGGTTTTAGTTGTTTAGGGTTTTCTCTTATTTTTCAATAATAAAAAGGCCCTTGAGCCTCATTGTAACTCAGTTCAGAGGCATGTAGTTGTTAGCTCTGCTATGTTCTTTGATACTTGATGGATCAAAATAGGTGTTGAGCAGTGCTGGTTTGGTTGTATAAGGCTGGCAGCGGTTTTTCATGCTTTCTCCTTCATTTTCCCTTTTCTCATTATAACTCCCACACCTTCGTTTCCACCTCCTCTTCCATTCTCCTATTCTCCCCTAACCCATTATTTTCATGTCTCTCTATAGTCTTTTGTAAACCCCGCCTAAACCTTTTTTCGAGCTCCCGAGCTTCTTTTGGTTTAAAAACTATAAACCCCCGAAAACCTTTATAAATCTTGATAACCCTTTAAAACACCACATTAACCTATTTTTATTTTAACCCTAGCTATAAAGTCTTAATAATATAACACGCGCATATAATTAAAAAAACATAACCTATCGACGGACTTGTTATCGGGAAATCTAGTGTCCACTTGGAGCTGCTAGTCCCACTAAAGCTAGTAGCTATCTTAGAAACAAACAAACTAAAACTACTTTTGTTTTCCTTTATGAGAAGTAGATAAGAGTGGAATGAAGGACACCAACCTCAGTCTTGCGCTTGGTTCCTTGCTCGGTTCCTCTCCCTTCTGACAGATCCTTGCCGCTTCTCCTTCATCTACCCGGCTTCAAAGAGCACCTGTGGAATCAAAGCAACATAATACTATCGAAGAACAGAGATCTACAATCATAAAAAATATAGGACCAGATGTATATTGACCACACAAATGCATATATCATCAAACGTACAAGAATGTGGAGGAAAACTTGAATAGCTTTATTAATATCAAGAATAGCAAAGAGGATTACAACCAATTGTTCTGACCCAGCGTCATCCTCCAGCATGAAAGCCCTTCTTTCACCTCATGAAAAACTTAGATCACCCAACACTATGATGTTCCAACAAGAAACCAACAGCACTTCCTTACAAGATACAAAATTCCAACCTCTGGATCTCTAGGATGAGGGATCCATATATAAATGATTGCAGGGGGGTGAGTCAGCTTCTAGGATTTTGATTAGTGTCCTCTCTTTGATAGTTCTTAATTCCACTTGGAGATTGATGATCTCTTACTCATCCCTGGGTGAATTCAGAGAGGTAAGTGTCACAGGAGAAGTTTCTAGAAGATTCCATGATCATCCACCTCGCAAACTGTCTCTACCATTTGTCCACTCTCGCCCATCGCACCCTATAGAAGGGCTTTTCAGTATGCATCGCACCCTTTTCACTGGGTAGGTGGGATGCATCGAACCCTTAGCATTGAGCAACCTGTATGGTCCAGTTTTGACCAGTTCTGAGCAGTTTCCTGTGGAGAACTTCTGGGAGATGATGTAATTAGCTGAACTTGTTCCTTTAGGGTATGAAACAACACTTTTAGGGACTTAGGAGCCCTTGGTTTATGGACATGTTTGATTGGGGTTGCAGTGCCGAAAAATGTCTATAACAGTTGCCCCCTAAAGCATGAGGTCGTTAATCTTTTGATGTCGGGTGAAATGCTTTATCATGAGGATCCGAAGTTTTTTCGAGCTGGAAGGTGACCTGTAATAAGATACAATACAATACATTATCTTCATAATATTTTTCATGATCTAGCTGAGGCGGACATTCCCATGCTCATCTTTATAAATTCATTTTCATGTACATAAAACAGATAACCGTCTGTGCGGGAGACCGATGATTCTGATAGAGTCATCATCCTTTGATTCGAATGATCATCTATGCAGCAACAATGTACATTTGATGTCTTTATTTTCCTGAATATATCACAGCCCGGATGGATGAAACTAGATCTGGGGTCTTCAAACTCGTTCAATCTTCACTCGGAGTATAAGTCGATCCATGTGAAAGATGTTCTGGAGTCGAACATGGAAAGACATCGCCTGATTACCAGCCAATGATGTAAGCTGTTAACAGGCACGAGAGGAATCACCAATAATGATGATGACCCTCAAGGTACTACAGTACAATTCGCGTGGTGTGAATAAGGGACTTGGCGTCGAACACCACGCAAAATCTTTCGGTCAAAGTCCATTAATGTAAACCTGTCGTCGGAAGTGAGAAACTTTCCATTGAGGCATGCAAGCTTCAAAGTACTAAAAGGGTTGTTCCTAAGCCGATTTCTTGGATAATGAGTTGATGTCGACAAGAAGCGACCTGTTATGTACCTAGGGGGGATAATATGGGGTACCAAGGGAGGTACCCAAGGTAATAATGTAATAATGGGATGGGCCATAGTAATAAATAAGGTGGTTAACCCATGTCATGTAAGGGACCACAAGTAGTTAATAATAATGTAAGGGGCCCATGGTATTAGTTGATGGTATAAGGAAACCATGGTAATGGTACATGGTATTGTATGTATGAAGCCTATATAAAGGCTAGAGACTCCACATGGAGGATATGAAGATGAAGAGAAGTATTTTTGTATGAACACGCATATGGCTTGTGGAGTGTTCTCCTTCCTTAAGGAGTGAATATATGGTGTTGCCCTACCTTAAGGGTTTGATCAATAAAGTATCATTTCATATTAATTCTGGGTTTCTTTGCATTATCTTATACTTTTATATCAGATCTCTAATATTCTGGGTTAGATCTACAACAATTGGTATCAGAGCACTTTCTTGGGCAAACTGTGGAGAATTTTTTTTTATTTTTTGCAAGGTTTCGGGGGCGGCGAGTTTGCAGATCAGATCTGTAAGTTTTGGTGCAAGATCTGTAAATTCTAATTGCAGATCTGGATTCTATGTGAAAAAATACCCGATTTCAAAAAAAAAATCGATCGAATCGGAGTCCGGATGAAGGAGATATCACTGATCTAAAAATCAGTGGGGTTGTAGCCAATTTTCAGGACAGCGATTTTGCGGCGCAGATCTAGACGTCCTGGTACAAGATCTTCAAAATCTAATTGCAGATCTGGATTCTTTGGGAAAAAATACCCAACTTCAAAAAAAAAATCAGTCGAATCGGAGTCCGGATGAGGGAGATATCACTGATTTAAAATCAACTCTTTTTTCAGAAATTTTGGGTGACGACGGAAGAATAGCAGCGCAGATCTGAAATTCCAGTGTCTGAATCAGGATTTCTATCACATGGGCAGATGCAGAATGGTTGTTCCATTTCCAAAAACAGGTTATAATAGAGATTCTGAGCAATATTGACGAAACTGTGACATTTTCAAATTTTCGCCAAGTAAGTGAGGAATTTTTCTCAAACCCTCTTCATGGAGATGCTATATTTTACAGGGAAAGATGATCATCCTACTATTGAAGAATTCATACAGACACACAAGTCCATAAAAGGGCAATATTGGAAGGTTTCAATGTCGCTTAATCTGAGAGATGAGGCTATAAATTGGTGGTCATCACTTGACCAAAAGCAGTTGAGCAAACTTTCAGATGCAAAATTTGAAAAAGTCTTTTTGGACAAATGGTCTAGGGCTAGAAAAAAGGAGAATGAGACACATAAGGGGTTAATTGCTACGGGTGTCTCCTTATTGCAGGTTCATGGCTTGATTCAGAAGGAGAAGATCATTGTTTCTATCAATCCTAGTTGTAAACATAATTTTATCAATGTTAGCTTGGCAAAAAAATTGCAAGTACCAGCAAAACAAATTGAACATACACAGGTGGATGGTAAGGATGTTCAAATCTATAAGGATTTGAAGATTTCTATGGATAAATATGTGTTGCATGGTGATTTTTATGCTTCCGAGATGGATAATATGGATGTTGTTTTGGGATATCCTTGGATGGAATCCATGGGTACTATCAATATTAATGTGCAGAAGAAATTCCTGAAGCTATGGTATAAAAAGAAGAAAATTACATTACAGGATATTTCCATCCATAAACAGGTAGAGAACATGGAGGCTGAAGCAGAAGATGTTCCAGGGAATGACACTTATACATCTGATGATGAGCCAGTGATGATCGACAATCAAACACAAACAGAGGCGGAAGCAGAAAAGGTAACAGGTGCTGACACATCTGATGAGGGTTCAGTGGTTGAAGTCATATTGGAAAAGAAGACACCACAACAGGCACCACAGCAGGGTGAATTAAAGAAAAAGACACCATGGGTTAAAACTTCAACATATCATCACCCACATCACCCCGCAAGACAACAACCAACAAGATGGCAACCAATTAGCCACAAGGACAACAACCCCCATATGACGGATAGTGAGGAGCGACGATCCACCTACTACACACAGAAGAGCTACCGCGGTCAACTTCCATCTCAAGCGAGCGAGGCACCAGCGAGATCGAGGGTTCACCTTTCTCTTGGCTGGCTAGATGCACGTGCATGGTACCAGTGGACTACTCTTTTGAGTAGATCTTATTATTTATGTTCTTCCCATGTTTCGGGGACGAAACATGTTTAGGGGGGTGGAATGTTATGTACCTAGGGGGGATAATATGGGGTACCAAGGGAGGTACCCAAGGTAATAATGTAATAATGGGATGGGCCATAGTAATAAATAAGGTGGTTAACCCATGTCATGTAAGGGACCACAAGTAGTTAATAATAATGTAAGGGGCCCATGGTATTAGTTGATGGTATAAGGAAACCATGGTAATGGTACATGGTATTGTATGTATGAAGCCTATATAAAGGCTAGAGACTCCACATGGAGGATATGAAGATGAAGAGAAGTATTCTTGTATGAACAGGCATATGGCTTGTGGAGTGTTCTCCTTCCTTAAGGAGTGAATATATGGCGTTGCCCTACCTTAAGGGTTTGATCAATAAAGTATCATTTCATATTAATTCTGGGTTTCTTTGCATTATCTTATACTTTTATATCAGATCTCTAATATTCTGGGTTAGATCTCTGATACCACTTGTTATAGATCTAACCCAAGAATATTATAGATAATGCAAACAACCCATAAACAATAAGACAGAAATAGATAGAAATGTTTCTTTATTATCAAAACCCTTATGGTAGGGCAACACCATACATTCACTCCTTAAGGAAGGAGAACACTCCACAAGCCATATGCCTGTTCATACAAGAATACTTCTCTTCATCTTCATATCCTCCATGTGGAGTCTCTAGCCTTTATATAGGCTTCATACATACAATACCATGTACCATTACCATGGTTTCCTTATACCATCAACTAATACCATGGGCCCCTTACATTATTATTAACTACTTGTGGTCCCTTACATGACATGGGTTAACCACCTTATTTATTACTATGGCCCATCCCATTATTACATTATTACCTTGGGTACCTCCCTTGGTACCCCATATTATCCCCCCTAGGTACATAACACGACCTGCCGTAGGAGGGCCTTAATGAATCCCACATCTACGACACGGAATAGAGTAAATGATTTTGGAGGTGAAAACGATTTGATGGTACAGGGTTCAGGGTGGCAGTCCTGAAAGAATGGAGCGTGAATGTATTGCAGCGGATGAGACACAGGTGAATTCTCTTAGCGACTTCTCTTGAACATACCGGCGACACTGACATGGATTGGTACCGTTAACACCAAATATGGATGGTGTGATGGACCAATGGTGATATGACCAATGAACGAAACAACCCAACCCAACTCGGATGCAAAGTGAAAGTGTCATGTTCAAGAGCGACTTGCTACCAATAAAGTTTCTTCAAGTTTTCTTCCCAATTTTTCCCCAGTCATTGCTGACCAGTACCTCTTTATTTTTGTCAAGCTCGAGGAGGATAACATATTCTTTTTCTATAATTTGCCCTTCGGGAAAACCCATTGCTATATTTTAATGAGCCTAGCGACAGTGAAACTCGTTCTTGTCTGTATGGACAAGTTTGTCGCTATTCGGTTTTAACGAGTTTAATGACAAAGATAACTCGGTCCTTTTCAATTTTAGAGAGTCTAAAAGGGACGTAAAGGAAACTCCAATAATCCTTTTTCGTCATATAATCCCTTAAGTCTGAAAAAGTATAAAATAATACGAAAGGGATGAATTTTCGGTAATTTTAACGAGCCGAACAAGACAAGCGCTCGATCTTTTTGTGTAATAATCCCTCGGGTCCAAAAAGATTAAAATCTAGAGGAGGGATAGCACTTTTGGTCGCTTTAACGAGCTGGAGAGGCCAATCGCTCGGCAATCTTTTCATATTTTATGAGTCAGGTGAAAAGAGCTTAAAGGAGACTCGTTTTTGAGGAACGAGTGATAATTTCAGGTAGCAGCTGATTCCAGGTAAGGTTTGGAATTTTCCAATCATGGCAGTGTCACAAGGATGGATAACAGGATCACTCTTCGTAGCTGTTCCTCAAAAGGGGTAAACAATCAAATGGAGGTGAATGATTGGCTAAAACAGAGTGGAGGTGATGATGAGAACACGACCAGGGCTCAAAAGCTGATGATAATGCATTCACAATGGTTATTTACCGGAAATTGGTTCATTTTTTAATGAGCTTAAACTCTGGGGGAACATTTTCTCATTGCTAAGGTTTAATTTTTAACGAGATTGAACTTCACATAAAAATTGCTCGTGCCAGTTGTATAATAAGGATATCTCATCTAAGATGCCATTTTTTATGGAGCTTGCACCTTTCAAAGCTTTGCCCCAAATCCTTTCTTTATGCAAGTTAGGAACGACCAATCCTACGAGTTTAAAGGGTTGAGAAACTACAAACTATGAAAATAAATGGTCGCTCTTCGCTTGCATGCAAAAAGGTTTGCATGCCCCCAGGTATAGCGAAAAGTTTCCAGGTTACCATATGAAAGCTCCCCATCCACGTTGCAGACAAAATGCTTCCTTGGCGATGTCTACCGAAATAGAAAAAGGTGAGTGGCGCGGTCGCCTCCACTCACATAACTTTGACGAGGGAATCTTATTCCAGTCTAATCCCATTTTCCTAAATGGACGGGTGTGTCAGACTAGTCATATATCCTCCGCGGAAACCTACCCTATACCCAAGGTTTTCCTGCCGAAACAGACCAGGGTGCATGCCCCTTGGGTTTCAGTCATGTCCTCCCGAATCACTCGCGCTCTTCAGGTGGACAGACTAGAGATTGATGAGACATTCCTTATGTGAAAAGAACATTTAGGGATCGCATTTGACTATTAGCTATGTGTGAACCGGGGAACGAAAGCTGGTCTACGAGCTTGACCACTTGGCCTTCATGCGGAAAACACATTACTCTAAAGAGTGAGGAGAAAATGGCTCCCATGCTATAAATATAGTCACGTCCAAGGAGTAGATTATAATCTAGAGGTCCTTGGACTACCATTACGTTCACGTAAATAGTTTTCCTTCTCAAAATTATCGGCACATTGGGAAGGATCCCTAACGGTCAACTGGTTCCTTTGTTGAAGCCTATTATATTTCTCATCTCAGGCAGAAGCGATGGCGAGCCAAGTGCGTCCTAAGCAGTTGAGGAAAGGATACTCACAGAAGCCCCTTCATCTATGATGGTACCGACCATGATCATTTTGTAAGCTTGTACAATGATTTAAAATGGTACATTGGCCGGTACCCGGGGTCTGCCTAGTAGATTCCAATCGAAAGAAATGACTAGGTTTCTTGGAGGTGGGATCGAATAGATGGCCAGATATGACTCTGATGAACTTCCTTCCTGCGGTAAAGGAATGGGTAGACTGCCGCCATGTTCATCGGAGTCTGTGTTTACAAAAAGAATTTGGACGGTGTCGTTCTCATTCTCTTCGATGATTGTGTCATCTAAAGATAGACCTTCCGAAGACAAGACCGGGTCGACTGCCCCCTCAACCTTTTGACTTTCATCTAGTATGGATTCAGCGGATTTATCTTCAATGACAGATGCTTCGACTGACCACAATGGCGTGTCGGTCAGATTTTCAACTAGCGATGGACTCGGCAAGAGTTTCTTGTATCTAGGAGGAAGCCATAGCAACGAAGCCGGACGGTTATCCAAAACTCTTTTAGCTTCGTCTAGGAAGGGACAATGGTGGACGGCGTGATCGCCTTCACACAATTTACAAGGAAATTTACATTTCCTTTTTCATCCAAATGCTTCATTTTCACTAGTTGATGGTGTACTTTCAACATGGTCTTCAGAGGTTGATGACACCGGGTTGTGCAAACGAGGAGACCAGTCCCTTAAGATCCGATGGATGTAAGGACAATCTCGATGATAGTGGTCTCCTTTGCAAATGACACATGGAGATTTAGGAATGGAAGGTGCAGTGTGTGGATTTTCACTAGATGATGCCCGGTTATCCCTTTTTGCCTTCGGCTCCTTCTTATTCTTCTCTTTCTTCTCCTTCCCCTTCTTCTCCTTCTTGGTTACTTGATTTTTGGCCTTACCAGCTTTATCAAGCGAAGAGGAAGGAGGAGAGGGAGAATTAGAAGTAGAAGGTTGGGGAGTAACTTTAGTATCATCCAGTTGCTGACTTGATTGTTTAGGAATCACGATGTTCTGAACGATGGAGGTCGAGAAGAGCCATATTGGCAAGCCAATAGTCAATCCTGGAAGTGACAATGTGGCCATATGAGGTGCACCAACATCTCCCCAAGAGGAGAAGGGACTAGGATTTCCTCCAAGGGGAACTCCTTGGTTGGTGGACTCCATTTTTCTCAACCTAATACCAACGCGGGAATGGTGATATTATTCCGATTAAAATAAATTTTAGACGCTTTGACACAACTTGTTTTTTCAATTTTTAAGAGTCGAGAAAAAACAAAAGATGACTCTAGTCGCCTTCGATTTTTAATGAGCCTAAAGTGACAAGTGCTCAGATGGACCTTTTCTTTAAGGAGTATGAAAAGGAATGAAAGAGACTAATCTGGAAATCTAGACAGAGGGATTACCAAATCAATCGCAAAACTACAGAATAATTTTTACGGTACGACAGTCAATCTTCCCGAATGCTGTGTTCAGTGCATTGCGATCGACAGGGTGGTAGACACGGCTTCCTATGGATAAAGGATATAGCCTATTGTGGTCTCCCAATATATACTCGATGGTATATGGGAACACAAGTCCGTACTGGCACTTGTCATCTCAAAGAGGAGGAATCACCCAACCAACAGTGAAAGCGACAGTTACTAGGCTTTACGATGTCGGAATACGTCTCTAGCCTAGACTTCTAGATGTTGTGCGTTAGGTTCCAAAGCATTTTTAGGTTCATTAAATTTATTTTACAGTTGATATTTCTTAAGAAATTTTCCTTTCAGGTTCACCACATGATGTAGATGTACAATTCCTAGAATGCAATCTAAGATGATAAACAATCGTTTAATCTTCTTTTTGCAATGAAAATCCTAGCTACTAAAGAAAGAGAGATGATATTCTTTCAACATAGAGCAGAGAGCACACACTAGATGCACTATCCTAAATCAAACCAACAAGCAGTCTAAATGCAAATGCACATGCATGTATTTTTTTCAGCTTTCTTAATGTGTGAATGACAAGAAGAATGCTAAGTACAAATCTGAATTATCTTTTCAAAGCGACAGTACTAACAAATTTCTCTTCAAAAGGAAAGGAAGATAATGACAACACTTTACTATTTTGAATTGAAAACTGCTTTCGACATTTGAAAAACTACTAATTCAAATCAAATACAAGAGTAACTGTATAATCAACCATCAAGAACAATAGAATTCTTTTCTTTGACTGAAAACGACACTTGCGACACTTTCAAATCAAAAGACGGCAGTTTGACTATGCTACTACTTTGTAAAAGAGAACTGAAAATGGCGGAAAATGCATAAAAACATTCACAGTTCTTTGCACAATGGAGGCAGAAAGATGGAAAGGAAGGGGGTTTCAACAGTGGTATATTGATCACAGACAGCAAAGCTCCTGAATAGAGCTGGATAGAGTGAACACAGAAACAAAAATCTGAGAGCAGAAGAGGTCTTGTCTGATCAGCGCACCTGTAACACAGGGAAAGTGCGAGGTAGCACACCTACTGCACACAAGAGGTGCGATGCATCCAGATTCCCAAGAGTAAAAGGTGTGATGGTCCAGGGATGAGAATTCAACTAGGTTTCGGGTCGCAGTTTACAGCTTAGTTCAGGGATTTAGGCCGAGCAAGTGATGTACAGTAAATAGAAATCACAGGGGCTGATCTAATGAGGTTACTAGAGCCACCACTAGGGAAATTATAAGGTTTGCAAATCAATTGTTTAGTTTATAAACAAAACCCGGAGATAGACTGAAGCAACATTGATCTACTTTGCACTTGCATAGAAAATGCAGTTCGAAGGCTAGCTGGCTTGACTTCAGGCTCCGTCTGTAAGTTTATAAAACAAACAAATATAGACAAACAAACAATCTATTCGCTCCCCAGTGGAGTCGCCATTTTGTTATTGGGAAATCTAGTGTCCACTCGGAGCTGCTAGTCCCACTAAGACTGGTAGCTATCTTAGAAACAAACAAACTAAAACTACTTTCATTTTCCTTTATGAGAAGTAGATAAGAGTGGAATGAAGGACACCAACCTCAGTCTTGCACTTGGTTCCTTGCTCGGTTCCTCTCCCTTCTGACAGATCCTTGCTGCTTCTCCTTCGTCTACCCGGCTTCAAAGAGCACCTGTGGAATCAAAGCAACATAATACTATCGAAGAACAGAGATCTACAATCATAAACAATATAGGACCAAATGTATATTTACCACACAAATTCATATATCATCAAACATACAAGAATGTGGAGGAAAACTTGAATAGCTTTATTAATATCAAGAATAGCAAAGAGGATTACAACCAATTGTTCTGACCCAGCGTCATCCTCCAGCATGAAAGCCCTTCTTTCACCTCATGAAAAGCTTAGATCACCCAACACTATGATGTTCCAACAAGAAACCAACAACACTTCCTTACAAGATACAAAATTCCAACCTCTGGATCTCTGGGATGAGGGATCCATATATAGATGATTGCAGGGGGGTGAGTCAGCTTTTGGGATTTTGATTAGTGTCCTCTCTTTGATAGTTCTTGATTCCACTTGGAGATTGATGATCTCTTACTCATCCCTGGGCGAATTCAGAGAGGCAAGTGTCACAGGAGAAGTTTCTGGAAGATTCCATGATCATCCACCTCGCAAACTGCCTCTGCCATTTGTCCACTCTCACCCATCGCACCCTACAGAAGGGATTTTCAGTATGCATTGCACCCTTTTCACTGGGCAGGTGGGATGCATCACACCCTTAGCACTGAGCAACCTGTATGGTCCAGTTTTGACCAGTTCTGAGCAGTTTCCTGTGGAGAACTTCTGGGAGATGATGTGTATATCCTGACCTTGTTCCTTTAGGGTATGAAACAACACTTTTAGGGACTTAGGAGCCCTTGGTTTATGGAAGTGGTTTCCCACCGACCACGTGTCTCACCCTGATTGCATATTACCTCCATGTACCAATACCACCGAGTACCAAGAGCGGTGCGGGGAAACTGCTTACCGCCCTTCCGGTACGGCTCCCCGCTCGTTAACCCGTGCTCAACTTCGCCACCCGTCAGCCGTCGGATCTCCTCGATCATGATCCGACGGTCCACGATCCTCCTTTCCGATTTTCTTCCCGATGGCTTCCATAATCTAATTTGCACCGTTCATTTACGCGATCTGACGGCTGCTATTGATCCCTGCACCTCTGTGTCTTCCATCGCCTCCCGCCATCAGATCTGGGCCATCCATCTTAGCTATCCAACGGTCAGGATTCATGCCCGGTCCAACATCCATTTTCAATGTATTTTTCAGTGTTTTCGGCCTGTTTTGTGCCCGCGAAGAAGGAAGAGATGATCCGGCAATCTGCACATGAATTCCTCAGCTACCACATTTAAAGAATAGCACGGTCAAGGACGAGAAGGATGATTCTCGAGCAGCTCAATGACTGTAGCAGTTATGGAAAATTATTCAGTTAATATTTCACCTGTTCATGAAGGACATCAAAGTACATAAAAAAAGCCATTTTGTTCATTAAAAAAAACAATCAAGCTGTATCAGAGACCCATATCTAATTGTAAATGCGGTTGGTGGTCAGTTATGACCCCTCCACGCATGGGTCTGCAGAGTTTTTTTGTGAAAAAACTCTATATATACCCAAAAGAAAAATGTAATCAGGTTGATGAATGTTATTTTGGTGTAAACTTCAACTTCTGGAGACTGCAACTATTGTGACACCTGCAGCTTCTGGTCTTCATTTCCAGCTAATACAAGCTTCTTTTGTTGTTGATTTCTCACTTTCCACTTCTTCTTCTTGTTCCAAGTTGTGCCTGTCATGTATTTATTCATGTGTTGTTGATATTTAGCATTAAAGGGGCTGTCATCCCACCTCTGTGTTAGAATCTAGCTGTATTATTGAATTTGTATGCAGGTTTCTGTTGTTTTAATGCCAGAGAGCTATCATCATGTCTGTGCATTAAGAAATAGATTGATAGACCTTTTAACTGGTTGCAGCTGGCCATCTCAAGGTCCTGTGCATCTACTGGTGTGATTAGTCTTCTCCATCTTCACATTTTCCCTAAAACTGTGAGTAATTGGTGGTCTAAAGCCTTGTAGCTTGGGTGTGTTCACCCATGTCTGGGTTAAGCATAGTAGAAGTGGTTATCTAGCTTGAATATGCAGCATTTCTTTCATTCATCCACCATTTATCCAACTTTTTTTTGAGTTTGTAATGTTCCCGAGCATCTCTGATATACAACCTAGGAGAGTTTCTTGGGGTGATAACATTAATTGGTGCCGTTGCCGAGGAGAGGAGAATTGAAGCTCAGCTTCCCTGGGAGAATGACACAGCTTCAAGCTTTGATGATAGATAAGGTTTGAACACAATTTCTGGTTGTAATCATCTATCTGGTGACTCCATTGGAGGAAGAACATCATTTGGCAACTCCACGTTGAAGTTCTGGCTCAGTTTGTGAGACACACTCGAAGAAATCCTCAGAAATCAGTAGCTGAACCAGTGCCTGACCCTAAGAGGATTGTCAAATCGAAGAAAGCATCACAAAAAGGGGAATCAGGATCAACTAAGCCTAAGAATCTAATGCATCTCTGAAAGATAAAGTTGTAGCTGAAGATTTACAGTTTGAAGATTTAGAAATCAACATTGTTAATCAGGAAACTTGTTCAGAGATTAATTCAGCCCCTTGTTCAGTTAGGTCCCCTTTGAATCTCAATCCAAAGAAAGGTTCCCATTTAGTCCAAAACATCCCTTTATCTCTGGCATCCATCACTTTACTTCCTACCATTCAATCTGCTAGTGTTCCTCCACATATCCCAATCATGGCAGGACAGCAAGCACCCACGAAGATTGAGAGAATTGTTGCTGCTAGATATGGACCTTTAGTCTTGCATGTTCCTTTAAATCCTATGCTTGTGGGAGAATATAAAAAATATATGCCTAAATTCACTGGCATAGAGGGAGTAACAGTAGAAGAACACCTTGAAGCTTTTTATAGTTATGCTGATAATTTAGATATAAGTGAAAATGATGTGTGGATGAGATTTTTTGTCCAGAGCCTTGATGGAGAGGCTAGGAAGTGGTTTAGAGAATTACCCCAGAGATATATAACTGATATTGAAGCATTAGATGATGCATTTTTGAAGCAATGGGGAGATAAAAAAGACTTGCTGTGTTACCATACAAAGTTTGGTAACCTGAAGAGGGAAAATGGGGAATCATTGCCTGATTTCAATAAAAGATTCAATCGTATGTATAGTAAGATACCAGCTGAGGTAAAGCCTACCCCCACCTCTACCAAACTCACTTATGCCAATGCTTTTGACTCTGATTTTTGCCTGTTATTGAGAGAAAGGAGATGTGCTACGCTGGCAGATATGCAAGACGCAGCATTAGAAGTCGAATCCAATATTATGGTAGTCGAAAAGTTAAAAAATCAAGCTGACAGAAGGAGGCAGAGAGCTCAGGCTTCTACTTCTGCTGCTTCATCTTCAAAGCCTAAATTGGACAAAATGACTAAGATGATAGAGTCATTGGCTGCTGAAATTTCTAAGTTAAAGGTTGAACAGAATTCAGCAAAAACAAGGCAGCATAACACATTTGCTCCAAGAAATCCTATTCCATTTAGAAGAGCAAATGAGTAGTTACATATTATGCAGAGGGGTGAAGAATCAAAAGAAGATCAGAAATTTAAAGCTCCTTTCCAAAATGTAGTCATGGAGGAGGAACAATTTGAAAAAGATGAGGATGAAATTCACTGCATGGAGGATAAAGGTAGCACTGTGTTTTTGACATTGGCTGAGTATGAACAATCATTGATGCAGGAACAAGATAGTCAAGAATGGGATAGACAAGTTGTCCTACAAACTGGTGAACAGTAGAGGTATAACCTGAGATCAATTGCAAAAAATGTCAAAGAGAATCCTGCACAAAGAGCTGCTATCCAAACAGAACCACAGAATATCAAATAAAGAAAACCAGCAGTTGATCCAGTCATCCTCAAAGCTCTAGTTCAAGAGCCAAAAAGTTCTGATAAATCATCTTCTTCTTTCAACTTTGAGTCAGAAGTTCAGAAATTGAAAATATCTGTGCCTCTGGTTGAGTTAGTGAAGAGTGAAGTGTTTAGAAAGCCCATCTTTGAAGCCCTTGAGCTAGAAACCACACAAACCTCCATTGACTCTGTTAATTTGCAAGATGACAAGCCTGCCATTATGCTCAGCTCTATGATTGAACCTGCTGATAATAATTCCCCATCTTTTTATGTCTCCTTGACCATTCATGAAAAAATCCTCCACAATTGCCTGCTAGACACAGGGGCCAGCCACAATTTAATTCCTAAAGCTGTCATGGAAGAGTTAGGCCTTGATATCACTAGACCCTATCATGATTTATTTTCTTTTGATTCAAGGAAGGTGAAATGTCTTGGATTGATTAAAGATCTGGCCATTACCTTAACTCAACTGCCCATGAAGAGTATGATGATGGATATTGTGGTAGCAGATGTCCCTCCTAAGTTTGGTATGCTGTTGTCCAGAGGGTGGATTAAGAGACTAGGTGGAACACTACAAAATGATCTATCTTATGCCATTATCCCAATTTTTGGAGGGGAAAGCAAGAGATTGTACAGAGAATCACAGTTGGCATATATCATTAGTGATGAGAAGAATCCTACTAATCATCCCATTTATGCAATGGACACTGATTTTGGAGCATGTATTCTCCAAATAGAAGAATCTCAAAAGGCCGAAATGCAGCTCAGGAAACCAACAGTTCAGGCCAAGGAAAAGCAAGGAAGTCAGATTTGGGAGGTGTTCTTTGATGGAGCATGTTCTAGGGAGACTGCAGGAGCAGGTGTGGTGCTAGTATCTCCACAACAAGAAAGCATTCAGCTATCTTTTAAGCTAGTTTTTCAAGTCACAAACAATATACCAGAGTATGAGGCTTTGCTATTGGGCCTTAACGTAGCAAAAGACAGAGGAATCAGGAACATAAAGATGTTTGGAGATGCTGATTTAATTATTCAGCAAGTGAATAAAACATTTCAAACAAAGCACCCAAGGCTGAAAGCATACAGAGATGAGGTATGGATAATCAGGGATTCTTTTGATTATTTCTATATTTCATACATTCCTAGAGCACAAAATCAGCGTGCTGATTCCCTTGCTGTGTCTGCCAGTCTATTTATCCCTCCAATGCCTCCCAAACTAGTGTATGAAGTCCAAGTGAAGTATAGACCTTCCTTGCCTGATAATGTCCACCATTGGAAAGTTTTCGATGATGATGATGAGATAAATAGGTTCCTTCAAGTCATTGATGAGTTCTCTAAAATGAAAATTGACCAAGAAAATGATGTCTTGTTAGAAAACCCCCAGTCCCAGCTTAGAAATAAAATTGGTAAAGACAGCATTGTCCAGCTTCCTAGTAATCATATTCCTAAGGGTCTGATTCCTCTTGAAAGACTATTTGATCAAAATGATGTGCCTTACAAGGCTGCCCAAAAAGAAGACCAATCTGCAATCTGTAAGCACGATATAGGAAGTCCAGGTCAGCCTAGATATGTAAATTTGTCCACTCATTTATCAGCTTATCAAAGTGCTGAATATTGCAATTTAATGAGGCAATTTGCTGATGTGTTTACCTAGGAGTATAGTGACCTGAAAACATATGATAAGAATATAATTCAGCATAAAATCCCTCTAGAGAAAGATACAATACCATTCAAACAGAAGCTAAGACCAATAAATCCTATGTTTCTTCCTCTAATTGAAAAAGAAATTAGAAAGTTGCTGGCTGCCAAGATCATTGTCCCTCTCAGGTATTCAAAATGGGTAGCCAATTTGGTGGTGGTGAGGAAGAAGAGTGGAGAAATCAGACTGTGTGTTGATTTCAGAAATTTAAACAAATGCTCCAAGAAAGACAACTATCCTCTGCCCAAGATGGAGCATTTGCTGCAAAAAGTCTGAGGTGCCAAATTAATGTCTTTCTTGGATGGATTTTCAGGCTTTAATCAGATTGTTGTGCACCCAGATGATCAAGAAAAGACCGCATTTACCACTCCGTGGGGCACTTTTATGTATGCCAAAATGCCATTTGGATTGATAAATGCTAGAGCCACCTTTCAGAGAGCTATGGATATAGCATTTGTGGGAGAGAAGGACAAATTTGTGCTTATCTACCTTGATGATATAACAGTTTACTCCAGAAGCCATTAAAATCATTTACAACATTTGGAAAAAGTGTTTCTAAAGTGCAGAAGGTTTGGAATTTCAGTCAATCCCAAAAAATCTCTATTTGTTTTAAATGAAGGCAAGCTGTTAGGACATATTGTTTCTGCTGCAGGTGTTCAGATTGACCTAGACAGAGTCAAAGCAATACAGACTTTTTCTATCCCTAGATCAAAGAAGGATATCCAATCCTTTTTAGGCAAAATAAATTTTGTAAGGAGGTTTATTCCAAATTTTGTTGAACTTGTGAAGCATATTACCTCTATGTTGAGAAAAGGGGCAGAAATAAAATGGACTCATACAGCAAGAAAATCATTTGATTCCATCAAAAAAGCTATTATGGAGGCTCCCACATTAATAAGTCCAGATTATAGCAAGGAGTTTCATATATTTTCATTTGCCTCTGAAGACACCATTGCAGCAGTTTTATTGCAGGCAGATGAAGAAGGTTTAGAGCATCTAGTGGCATTTTTCAGCAAGAATTTGAGGGATGCTGAATTGAGGTATGATATTATTGAGAAACATGCATATGCTCTTATCAAATCCTTAAAAGCTTTCAAAGTTTATATCCTTCATTCCAAGATAATTGCATATGTACTCTCTACTGCAATTAAAGATGTCTTGACACAACCTGATGTTGATGGAAGAAGGGCGGAATGGATTGCAAAAATGATAGAATTTAATATAGAGATAAAGCCCACTAAGCTGGTCAGAGGTCAAGGTCTTGCCAAATTATTAGTTGAAGAAAATTGCAGGTCTTTAGACATTGATTTCCTGTGCGCTATTGCATAAAATGGTCAGGCAGAAGAAGAGGAAACAGCTGAACCACAGAAAAAGAAGTTAGTGGCCGAGAATCTAGTTTCTTGTAATTGGTATACTAAAAATAATTAATTTCTTGCTGAAGCTAGAAATCCCTTCAGGCTTAAGCACAAGTTAAGCCAGAACTTTAAAACTTGGAGCAGCAAAGTATTGCATTATGGAAAATCTGCTCTACTAGAGGGATCCATCTAGAATATTTTTAAGGTGTCTGGAAAAAGAACAATCAAAAGAAGTTATGCAGCAATTTCATAACAACATGTGTGGAGGGCACCCTTATTGGAAAACCACATCACATAAAATTCTCAGAGCTGGGTACTATTGGCCCACTTTATTTTCTGATGTATTTGTTTTTGTTAAATCTTGTGACAAATGCCAAAGATTTGAAGGAAAATAGCAATTGAAATCCCTGCCCCTAAAACTAATAATTGCAAAAGGACCTTTTCAGTAGTGGGGCTTGGATTTTATTGGAGAAATCAATCCACACTCCAGTGGCCAGCATAGGTGGATATTAGTAGCCACTGATTATTTCACTAAGTGGATTGAAGCAGTCCCTACCAGGAAGGCTGATCATAATGTGGTCATGAAGTTTTTAATTGAAAATATCTTCAGCAGATTTGGTTGTCCACATAAACTAATCACAGATAATGTAGCAGCTTTCAGTGCAAAAGAACTGGTAATAATGTGTGATTCAATGGGTATTAAACTTGTTCATTCCACCTCGTATTATCCTCAAGGAAATGATCTCGCAGAATCCTCTAATAAAAGTCTGATCAGGATAATTAAAAAACTGTTAGAGGACAATAAAAAGAATTGGGATTCAAAGCTCAAGTATGCACT
Source organism: Pinus tabuliformis (assembly GCA_031772625.1). Taxonomy (NCBI): domain Eukaryota; kingdom Viridiplantae; phylum Streptophyta; class Pinopsida; order Pinales; family Pinaceae; genus Pinus; species Pinus tabuliformis. The sequence continues at coordinate 672,016,111 of CM062814.1, forward strand.
GTGGGCTGACAGGGTGACCATTAAAAATTCCACAGGAAATTCTCCTTTCAAGCTGGTGTATGGTATTGAGGCTGTATTCCCAATTCAGCTAACTCTCCCTGTGGCAAAATTCCTTCCAGAAGAGCAGAATGAGGAAGAAGAAATGGCAAAGAGAATCACTGATTTGGCAGAGTTACATCAAATTAGAGAACAGCTGGTTGAAAAGGCTGCAGCACATCAGAGAAAGATCAAGGAAGCCTTTGACAAGAAAGAAAAGATAGATGATTTTCAGGTTGGAGACTTGGTTTTGAAATGGGATGCATTGAAGGAGAAGAAAGGAAATCATGGGAAATTTGATGATTTATGGACAGGGCCTTTAATCATTTCACAGGTTCAAGGGAACAACACTTTCATACTGAAAAGTATGGGAGGAGAAGCAGTTTTTGATGGCCCAGTTAATGGGCAGTTTTTGAAAGTTTATGTTGTTTAAGGTCTTTTGGCCTTAAAGGCTGTAGATATTTTGTTTTTATCAGTTTTGTGCAGGCAAAGTAGACTCCATGCCCAATGGAACACTAGGAGTTTTGGCTAATTTGTTTTCAGTTGGAAAGGCATTGATCTGCAGGTTCTTGAGACCTCACAGGGAGGATCTCATCCCCAGAAGGAGCCAGTGTTAGCTCTGCTATGTTCTTTGATACTTGATGGATCAAAATAGGTGTTGAGCAGTGCTGGTTTGGTTGTATAAGGTTGGCAACGGTTTTTCATGCTTTCTCCTTCATTTTCCCTTTTCTCCTTATAACTCCCACACCTCCGTTTCCACCTCCTCTTCCATTCTCCTATTTCTCCCCTAACCCATTATTTTCATGTCTCTCTATAGTCTTTTGTAAACCCCACCTAAACCTTTTTTCAGGGTCCTGGGCTTCTTTTGGTTTAAAAACTATAAACCCCAAAAACCTTTATAAATCCTGATAACCCTTTAAAACCCCACATTAACCTACTTTTATTTTAACCCTGGCTATAAAGTCTTAATCATATAACACGCGCATATAATTAAAAAAAAAGATAATCTATCAGCGGGCCCCTTACCTGTCACATCACCTATCATATCAACCAAAACGCATGTTAATTCTCCATCATCCGATCATCCCGTGGAAATCCAACGATTGACGCTTTCCCCGCTCCGTGAACCTACACAACTGATAACCCGCGGGGAAGTGGTTTCCCACCGACCACGTGTCTCACCCTGATTGCATCGCGCCTCCATGTACCAATACGGTCGAGCGCCAAGAGCAGTGCGGGGTAACCGCTTACCACCCTTCCGGTACGCCTCCCCGCTCGTTAACCCGCGCTCAACTCTGCGCCCATCAGCTGTCGGATCTCCTCGATCATGATCCGACGGTCCATGATCCTCCTTTCCGATTTTCTTCCCGATGGCTTCCGTAATCCAATCTGCACCGTTCGTTTACGTGATCCGACGGTTGCTATTGATCCCTGCGCCTCTGTGTCTTCCATCGCCTCCCGCCATCAGATCTGGGTTGTCCATCTTAGCTATCCAATGGTCAGCATTCATGCCCGGTCCAACATCCATTTTCAATGTATTTTTCATTATTTTTGGCCCGTTTTGTGTGTGCGAAGAAGGAAGAGATGATCCGACAATCTGCACATGAATTCCTCAGCTACCACATTTAAAGAATAGCATGGTCAAGGATGAGAAGGACGATTCTCGAGCAGCTCAATGACTGCAGCAGTTATGGAAATTTATTCAGTTAATATTTCACCTGTTCAGGAAGGACATCAAAGTACATAAAAAAGCCATTTTGTTCATTAAAAAAAACAATCAAGTTGTATCAGAGACCCATATCTAATTGTAAATGTGGTTGGTGGTCAGTTATGACCCCTCTGTGCATGGGTCTGCAGAGTTTTTTTGTGAACAAACTCTATATATACCCAAAAGAAAAATGTAATCAGGTTGATGAATGTTATTTTGGTGTAAACTTCAACTTCTGGAGACTGCAACTATTGTGACACCTACAGCTTCTGGTCTTCATTTCCAGCTAATACAAGCTTCTTTTGCTATTGATTTCTCACTTTCCACTTCTTCTTCTTGTTCCAGGCTGTGCCTGTCATGTATTTATTCATGTGCTGTTGATATTTAGCATTATAGGGGCTATCATCCCACCTCTGTGTTAGAATCTAGCTATATCATTGAATTTGTATGCAATTTTCTGTTGTTTTAATGCCAGAGAGCTATCATCCTATTTGTGCATTAAGAAATAGATTGACAGACCCTTTAACTGGTTGCAGTTGGCCATCTCAGGGTCCTGTGCATCTGCTGGTGTGATCAGTCTTCTCCATCTTCACATTTTCCCTAAAACTGTGAGTAATTGGTGGTCTAAATCCTTGTAGTCTGGCGGTGTTCACCCATGTCTGGGGTTAAGCATAGTAGAAGTGGTTATCTAGCTTGAATATGCAGCATTTCTTTCATTCATCCACCATTTATCCAACTTTTTGTTGAGTTTGTAATGTTCCCGAGCATCTCTGATATACAACCTAGGAGAGTTTCTTGGGGTGATAATAGTAGCCACCACATCTCTTCTCAGAGATAAGTTACCATCGTCCGAGCAATCTTATTTCCATTCTGTTTTTAAGCATAGTTCCATATTTTTCTATTAATGAAAGGAAGTGTTTTTCTGCTGCATCTCTGTGTTTATAATTATATCTGTAAGGTGTTGCGTTCATGTTTAAGTTTAGATCAATAATCCCCGTGCAGTCATAAAAACTGCTAAGTGTACCTAGTCGCATGCAGCGGTTAGGAGGTGGTAGTTAAACTTAATGCTAGGGGTTAAGAGTGTTCACATGTGTCGCTTGTCTAGCAGTTACATTGGCGGTTACAATAACTACTGTGGGTAGTGGTTTGTGTGTTCACATGGGCTGCTTGGGACCGATAGTTAAGCTGGCGGTTGTGGTTACATAAATTGTTGTGGTCGGCAAATAGGTTGTCACATGGGAGGCAATTAAGTCCACCCACCCCCATCCTTGTGGCTAGAACATGTTAATACAAACCCAAAACCTATATAAGTTAAGAACTAACCCGCAGGTGAAGTGGTAAGGCAATGCACTGTGTTAAGGGAGGTCACGGGGTCGAGCCCGACCTCTACTAATAAAATTTTAATTGGCCATCAGGAGGACACATGGCAGCCTTCGGTTGGGCCACGCGTCACCTCCTGATTGGTTGAGCCAATACCCATGCAACCAATCAAAAAATTCCAATTCGACCTGTACAGAGATGACACTTATCATCTTCTCATTCGCCAAAGAAGATTCGTTGACCAGTGAAACTACCATCTCACCTACCCAGTCATTGCCACATCAGTAGTACGGACTGATGACTGGGTTGTCCTTCTTTTTTTTTAAATTTTCATGTTTGGAAAAACGAACAGATCTCGTTTCTGAGAGCATACGATGTCCGTTTTGGTCATTTAGGTTCCACACCATTCTGACAACTTTGATTTTTGGACAAATTTTGAGCTCCTGATCACTCTTCCCCACTAAAAAACTTTTGGTCTCCTAAAGTTTACTTTCAATTGTTCAACATTTTAAGGTACAGTTCCTTCATTTTCCAAACTCGATCGAATCGATGTTTGTAGTGCCCTGACTTGTACTTGTCTTGGCTCTTTCAAGCTGAACTTGAAATATAACTTGACCAAATAATTCAAGTTTGATGTTCTTCTCGGCTTGTCCATGTCACTATGGCCATCCACAACAACATCCTTCCTAAGAATAATTCCAAGGCTCTCATTTGCAAAATCCTTATCAAGGATAAGATCCTAAAATACTTTGACAAATGAACCAAAATAAGCTTCACATAATGAATACTTGTATAACTTGAGTGCTTAACACATTGTAACATACTGAATGTGCTACAACTACTCATACAACAATTTTAAAATGTTTTCTTAAACTACAAATAGAAATGCATTTTACAAAATGGAATAACTTGACTCCCAAATTTTCCATTCAAAATGACTATCAACAAGCCAAACTAGCATAATAATTCCCAAAGAAAACATTGTTGCATATAAGTGATTTATTTATGAAAATCATTTTCACAAGTTACCCAACTATGGGGATATGCAACTAGTGCAAAACAAAGATTTACAAACTTCAGCTAGACAAATAGTCTACCCATTTCTTACCAAACCAGGTAAATGAAACGTCTATTTGGAATTTTTCTTCTTTTTAAGTTGCTTTAGGGATGGTCGCATCTTGCGTCACTTTTTATTTTGTCGCTTCCTCTTCTAGTGCTTGATATTTTGCTTTCCCTTACTAGGAGGAAGTTATGGAAATAATTTCCAACACTTCTCGACCCAATGCCCACTGATATTGTAGTGAGTGCAAAAGCTCTTTTGAGCTTCCCTTGGCTCACATGCCTTTAACCTTGGATGAGACTTTCTCTTTTCGGTTTCAATTCCATTAGACATAAAAATCTTCTTGATGATTGATTTTCTTTTATAGCACTTATCTACACAATGGTTAGATGAAAGGCAAAAGGTGCATGGAAACACATTCCTCAACATGTTATTCAAATTAGCATGTTGTTTTCCATTATGAAAAGAATTTGAATTAACAGGACGATTATACCTCTTTTTGTTGTCCTTTGGCTTACGCTTCTTGCGTGAAGAACTTGCATGGCAAGAAGAACTTAACTTTATTTCTTCTTCAAATTTTGCATCTCTCTTTGGAGATGTTTTGCACTTCAAGTTCTCCTTATTCTTGAGGAACCAAGCAGGTACTAATTCTGGATGCAAATCCCAACATCTTTCCTCCTTGTGTCCTCTCTTATGGAAAAAGGAACATGTTACCCATGAGTTGTCGCTAGAAGACCATTTTCCTTTTGCAACATAGCCCAAGCCTTCATATTTAGGCCTCTCCATTGTTTCAATTGGACTTTTAATGCCTTGATGGTTCACTCCAAGGCCTCCTCCCTTATAACCCATCTTGGTCAAGAGCTTGGATCCAATGCCTTTACTATGTTTTTCAAAGGCTGCAAATGAATTTACATCAACACTTTCATGTAAAGAAGAAGCATGTAAATGCTTACTGTTTGCCTCATCTTTTGCTTGGCACAAAAAGATGTTTTCAAACTCCCTTTTGATTCTGAATGTGTCCTCTTGGAATCTCTGGCTCTCTTCTTTCAGCTCCTTGAATTTTTGTGTTGATAGAATCTCATCCTCCACATCATGTGGAAAAAAGGTACAAACTTGTCTATCTTCCTTCTTTGAGGGACTTTCTACACTAGCATCTTGCATAAGAGTTGTAGAAAAACATGAAGATTGTGGAGAAGATGATGGTTTATCACAATTATTGTTACCTTCTTCCCTTGGAGAATATTCTCCTCTTGGAGGTCTAGAGATTTCACCTTGCAATTTGGTATTCCTCTCTTCATAGAGGATTTTCACCATTTCTGCCAAATCTAAGAAAACCTTTCTAAAATCCTTCACATCCTCTGACATTCTTGTAGGCTCTACTCCTTGGTACATGCTTTGCTTGAAGCTTCTACTACAACTTGAGGTAAAACTGGTGATAGAGATTGTAACAATCTTACTCTCCTTTCCAAAACCATCTCCTCACTTAAGCTTCAAAACACATTCACTTTCAACAACTGTCAATTCCTCCTTACACAAAGAAAACAAGTGCTCTGATACCAACTTGATCTAATTTTGGAATAGTAGATTTCTATGCTAAGATCCTCATCAGAATATTAAAATGTGCTTGAGGTTTGTACTCCAAAATAGCAAGTAAAAACATGATTTTATGTGTGTTTTCTTAAGCTAGTTTCATGAAAAACTTTAAACATGAAATCAAAACATTGAATGGAAGAGCATGCATAAATCAGTAATACACCAGCCATTGTTAAAGGAGTCCACCCATCCTGGGCTACATCTCCTTGGATCAACTCTAAAGGCATGACCCCTTCTCATTATGCTCAATGTCTAGAAAGGAAGAGTACATAAATTGTTGAAATGGAATGGCTAGTTTCTCCTTCAAAGAAATAACTTCTACAAGAGTTCTCACTCCATACATGTGTTAACCTACAGTCAAACATGTAAATCTTTAGTAAACATATGCATCTTACACCAAGACCCCATACTTCAATTTAAAAGAGCATAAACATTACCACAATCCACTTAAAGTACATAAACAAGTCTCTTCTACAAAACACATATAGATAAAAGAGGAAATAGAGCTACAACACTAATGTAATGGTTGTTATAGAAAGTGCATGGAGGCTGGAAGACCCTGGCAAGGTCATTTCATCTTCAAACTCCTCCATAAACTAAATCAACACTTTGGTTGTCCATGGCACCCATAGGATTCAATTTTCCAAAAATCCTATCCAGAAGTGCTCCTTTAATCATGAGCCTTGCTCCAATGAGTCCAAAATGTCAAAAAATGGATACCTAACCTCTTTTTTCATCCAATTTAGTTGAAAACCAGAGAAGTTATGACTTCTCCTAGTTAGGTCACTATTCACTCCACAATTGCTCAAAACCCTGCACCGTTCCTACAATTTCGCCCCAAAAAGTGCTAAATAGGAGAAAATTTTGTCGTGCAGTGGGTGAAATTGTAGGACCGTTAAAAAATCTTATAACCCTCGTGCGGTCATAAAAACTATTAACTGTCCTTGGTCACATGCGACAGTTAGGAGGTGGCAATTAAACTTAATGTTGGCAGTTAAACTTAATGCTGGCGGTTAGGAGTGTTCACATGCGCTGCTTGTCAAGCGATTACGGTGGCCATTACTAGTGGCAGTTACAATAACTACTGCGAGTAGCGGTTTGTGTGTTCACATGAGCCGCTTCGGACTGACGGTTAGTCTAGCGATGGCGATTACATAAACTGCTGCAGGCGGCAAATAGGTGGTCACATGGGGGGCAGTTAAGTTTACTCGCTCCCCAACCTTGCAGTTAGAACATGTTAATACAAGCCCAAAGCCTATATGAGTTAAGAACTAACCCACAAATGAAGTGGTAAGGTGATGCACTGTGTTAAGGGAGGTCGTAGGGTCAAGCCTGGTCTCTGCCCTATCTGCCAACAAAATTTTAATTGGCCATCAGAAGGACACGTGGCAGCCTTCGGCTGGGCCACGTGTCACCTCTTGATTAGTTGATCCAATACCCATGCAACCAATCAAAAACTGCCAATTCGGCCTGTAAGGAGATGACACTAGCCATCTCCTCATTCGCCGAATGTTGAACTTCAGAATTATCCTCTCCTTGACAACTTTTCTCACTTAATTTCCTTGCTTTTCCATAAGATTACAGATCCCCATCAATGGTAAATGATAGATTTTGTCTTAAGGAGAGCATTAAATGATTGACATGTTATATTTTTATGTTTTTTCTATTTGAATAAGTGTTTGCAAATTAGCTACAGAATGCAGCCTATTCTGCAGCTGACTGTGTATTTCGTAGCTATTTCCATGGTATGGCAGGTTCCAAGTGTCAAACGAAGAAACCGGCCACATGGGCATCTCTGGAATCAGCTCCACATGAATCCTATCCTAGTCACTCAGCCCAGATCAATAAGAAAGCCAACTCAAGACCACAGTCAAAGGTGGAGTCAAATGTATGAAACCCCGAAGCAATAGGACTCTTTGTCTACTCTTTCATGGTTAATTAATAAATCCAACAGTTCCGTTGCAGCATTAACTCGGATCAGCCACCTGTGTTAATGGTTTTGTGCAAGCATCTTGCTTGAATTCAAGTCATCTATAGCTGATCAAAAATTTACGCAGTCCTATTGTGATACATGTAGACCAGATGTAGCTAATTTTCCTCAAAGACAGTTATGAATAATTTATTTTAAATACCAGTTGTACAGAACCAAGAGGGGTTCGAAGTTTTTGATGTATTAAGCTCAGACTTGCAGCTCTGTAATTTTGAACTTTTGTTCCTATTTATAATATCAAGCCGTGTGTTGACCAATGATCATTTGAAAGAGTATTTTCAACTAGTTAGCAGCTCAACCTAGTCAGTTGCAGAGGGCCCCTGCACTAAAGGAGGTTTTCTTTTCATCTGTTTTCTGTTCAGTTTTAATTTCATCATTTGCTTATAGTAGTGTTTCTAACTTAGGTTGATTTCTTGTAGTTTGATTTCTTTTAGTCTTGATCAATAGCATAATGTTAGAATTCATTGTGCAGTCTTACTTATCCAATCCATTTCATAAAGGAAACAAATTTGTTTCTAAACAGAGTAAGGTTGAAGGTAATGAGAATGCAATGTTGACTAGTTTACTCACTGTTATTGTTATTTATTTTCTAATTCAGATTGTCAATGCACTGTGTTAACGAATGTTTTTGATCACCATTTCAAGATGATACCCATCCTAAACTAAATGCTTAACACTCGCCTTACACAATGGTTGAAACCAATCAGTTACCTTCTGCATGTTTTTATTTAATTCTCTAGATCATGAAGTACAGAAAGTTGTTTGTATTCCATCTCAAGAAGGTTATTTTTCAAAATTGAAGGTTATAATAACTAGAAGTACTTCAGTTAATTTTATTCTCTGTATTTATTTCAGTGTGCCTCACAACTTCACCTCTTAATTCCAAAAATTAGATTCATGACTTAGGATTAATAACAATATAGGACAAATGCTCTATTTTCCTTCTTTTAACTTAGATTTTGACTAGTTTTAAGCTCTTGGTTCACCTTTAGGAAGTTTAGATCCAGTTTCTCATAATTCAGTTTGTACATCATTAGGAATCAAAGAATAGAAACCCCCAAAACAATATAAAAATACAAAACAATGAAGTAGGAAGGGTTAACTAAGCAAATATAGTGCACTACACTTCATCAGCTTAAAAACCTCGGTTGATAATTCATTCAAGCAATTTAGGACACTAAATTGACTAAACATTTTGGCGCCGTTGCTGGGGAAGTGTAATTAGGTAACCTTATCTCTTACATTCAAAATAAAAATAAAAATGATATGCATAGAGAAAGAGACTCTAGGGGTAGATTTATAGCTAGAGGCAGGAATTCAATTCCTATAACACCACCTACTCCACCAAGAACAAGAAGAGATACACCTCCATCTCAAGCTCATACTCCTAGCCATAGAACCCCTGAAGTTCTAAGGTCAGAAATCCAATCAAAAGGATCTCCTATTTCATTTACTGAGGCAATCCTAGAGGAGAAAAATCTTGTGTTTCCAATAGAAGGAGTAGCCTTTTTCACCTCCACAGGGGAGCACATTTTAGTTGAAGAATTAGAAATACCTAGTGAGAAAGAAGAAGTAGAACCTCTCTCCCATATACCATTAATAGAGGAACCAGAGGAAGAGAAAGTAACCTTGCAAGCTGAACCCTATACTTACTCTGAAGAAACTATAATGGCAAAAGAAGGAGAGGATGGAGAATTCACACTGTTTGGAGGGGGTAGAGGAAGAGGTAGAGGAAATAATGGAGAAGGCAGAGGAAATAGGGAAATACATAATTCTTTTGGATTCCCTATAGTGGATGAAGAAACAAATGCCACAATGAAAAATATCTCACCTTCTGTCCTCCCAAATTTCCATGGGTTAAAAAGTGACGATCCTGAAACACTTTTATTTGAGTTTGAAGTCTTGTGCAGAACTTATGATTACTTAGAAGACTCTCAAAAACTTAAGTTTTTTCCTTCAACATTGAAAGGAGCTACTTTGAAGTGGTTCATGGGGTTAGTCACCCAGTCCATTAGAACATGGAATGACATGAAGAAAGCGTTTTTGGATAGGTATTTGGATTATTGCATGCCTACCAATCACAAGAATGAAGTGTTCAAAATGATACAAAGAGAGGATGAAAATTTGGAGGATTTAATTGAAAGATTCAACTATAACTTGAAAAAAGCAAAGATGGACAATTTGGATGAAGATACCTTAAAATCTCTTTTATTAAAATCCATTAGAGATGAGTGGATAGATATCCTTAACATGATGGGGAAGGGAGATATCCCTTAACTCCCATTAAGTGACATAGGAGAATTATGTGTTCATCTCTCAAGAGGGAAATCCAAAACTGGGAAAGGTCCAAGAGATCCTTCTCTTGTTAGAGTGAATAAGTCTACAATTAGATCAGTGAGTAGGGCAGAAATTGGGAATATGCTTGATGAATTCAAAACAGATATTCTAGGGAGCCTTAGTGAGCAAATAGACACCCTTAAGTTGCAAAACAAGCAGAAAACTGAGGCTGATGCTTTAGTTATTTTCTATCCCAAATGCAAAAAAAACACGCTTTAAGAGAATGTCCTTTGGATGCAAAAATTATAGAGACTTGTATGATTTGTTCAGAAAACTATGAGACCAAGGGTTGTCCTTCAATTCTAAGTCTTAAGGCTATTTTTCAAGAAGAAACAGTTCGAAGTTCAGCAGAATCTCTTTTCTTTGTCTGTAGAAGACCTTGGCAGGGGCCACAAAATCAGGGATTTAACATCAAATGTATCTTTATCCCCCAGCAAAATTCTTGGTAGAAACCTTGGCCTCAACCTCAATCTCAATCTCAACCTTGGGCTCAAGGAGTACAAAATCCTTATGGGAGATTTTCTCAATATTATCAATATCCTCCATCATATCAGAATTATTCTTCCCCACACATTCACCAACAAAATCAGCAGCCACAACCTCAAAATCAGAACCCTCAACTTTCACTTCCATTTCCACAACAAAACCAAAATCTTCAACTCTTACTACCATTCCAGTAGAGACCAAATCAACTACCTGCCCAACCATTACCAAACCCCAACAATAAAAATCCTCAAAATACTTACATGGTGTAAGGACAACAATTTCCAACTTATATGATCACTCCTCTAGATCTCAATGATGTTCAACTAAGATCTGGTAGGATATTAGAAAATGAAAGGCCTTATGTAGTTATTCAACAACAAGACAATTCTGAGGAAGATTCTCTATAACCCAATAAAAGCTTTGAAATAACATCTCTCCAAAACCAAAATACCAAAAATGAAAAACAGAAAGAACCAATGAACTCAACTCCTATCATTGAGCAACCAGTATTTACTTCTGCACCTCCTTTTCCTGAAAGGTTACAAGTTGATAGAGGAGTAGAAAAGCAGATTATGTTGCCTAATTATGATTTTCTAGATGAATTGAAAAATATTTGTATCAAAATCCCTTTGTTACAAGCCATTAAGGAGATTCCAATCCTAGCTAAAACAATAAAGGATTTGAGCATAAAGAAACTAGGAAGAAAAGCAAAAGAAACAAAAATAATTCACCTGGTAGGAAAAATAGCAAATATAATGATGAGAAAAATTGTCATACAAAAATATGTAGATCCAGGAAGTCCAATTGTAAAAACACATATCAATGGAGTTGAAATTCCAAATACATTGATTGATTTAGGAGCAGCAATAAACATCATGAGCAAACAAACCATGGAACAACTCAAGCTTCCTAATATTTTTTACACACCTACATTACTGCAATTAGCAGATAGATCTGTAATCAAACGAGATGGTATGTTAGAATATATTTTAGTGTCCTTAGATTCTTGGGAATATCTTGTTGATTTTATGATCTTAACCCCAAAGAACAATCTAGGAGGACATCCACTCATATTAGGAAGACCTTGGCTGGCCACAACTGATGCTTTCATTAGTTGTAGATCTGGTGACATGTATATTTCTGATGGGAATTCAACAAAGAAATTCACTCTATATCCTCCATCTAGAATAATCACAAAAATAGATGACGAAGAATGGATTGATGATGAAAATGACATTCAGCCTCTCTTTACTATTTCATACATTAGTGAAGATAGTCAAATCTTGAATACAATGGAAAATTTTGAATAATCTTCAGAATATGAACATGATCAATTCCAAGAAAAATCCAATATTGAATGTTTGTCATCTAGGAAGATGTCTCTTTATTCTATGGAAGAATTTGGTAGCTCTCCAATTGAAATCTTTCCAGGGAGAACATTGAACATAAACAATAACTTGGAGAAATTACAATAGGATAAGCTAATCAAGACATTACAACAACATTCTGCTGCATATGCATGGGAATATACTGACATGAAAGGAATTAGTCCTAAGACTTGTATACATCACATATACATTGAGGAAAATTGTAGATCTATTAGATAACCTCAAAGAAGGATGAATCCAAATCTTAGGGAAATTGTGAAAGAAGAGCTTCAAAAACTGTTGAATGTAAACTTCATTTACCCAATTTCAGACAGCCAATGGGTTACCCCTTTAGTGATTGTGCCTAAAAAGAATGGTAAATGGAGGGTGTGCATTGATTATCGAGAATTGAATAAAGCTACCATTGAAGATCATTTTCTTTTACCCTTTATAGATCAAGTGTTAGATACATTAGCAGGTAAGAAATATTTCTCGTTTTTAGATGGTTTTAGTGGTTATAATCAGATTTAGGTGGCACCTAAAGATCAAGATAAAGCCACATTTACTTGTCCATGGGGAACCTATGCCTACTGAGTACTTCCTTTTGGATTATGTAATGCACTAGCAATATTCCAAAGAGCAGTACTAGGAATTTTTTTTGATCTAATACATGATTGTGTAGAGGTATATATGGATGACTTTACAATCAATGGGAATGCATTTGAAGAAGCTTTGGAAAATTTGGAGAAAGTTCTTAAAAGATGTAAGGAAGCAAACTTTTCACTAAGCCATGAAAAATGTTTTATGATGTTTACATAAGGGATTTTTTTAGGACATCACATTTCAGGAGATGGAATTAAAGTTGATAAATCTAAAGTTGAAGCCATCTCTAAATTATCAATTCCAAATTGCCAAAAAGATGTTAGAAGTTTTCTAGGATTTATAGGATACTATAGACGATTTATAGAAAATTTCACTAAAATAACATCCCCACTCTTCAAATTACTCACCAAGGATTGTGAATTCAATTGGAATCCTGATTGCCAGTTAGAATTTGAGACATTAAAAACAAAAATTTCTGAAGCACCCATCTTGAGAGGCCCAAATTGGAAACTACCTTTTCACATTTCAACAGATGCTTCAGATACAGCTCTGGGAGCTGTATTAGGACAAAAATATTTGATTCCCTATGCCATCTACTATACAAGTAAGAATCTGACTCCCACTGAGTTAAATTATACTGTAACTGAAAAGGAACTTTTAGTTGTTTTTCATGCAATCAACAAGTTCAGACATTATATAACAGGCTATGAAACCTTTGTTCATACAGATTACTCTGCAATTAGATACTTTATGAATAAACCTATTACTAATGATAGAGTTATAAGATGGCTATTACTCTTGTAAGAATTCAATATTATTGTGCTAGATAGGCCTAGTAAACAAAACACAGTTGTTGATTTCTTGTCCATAATTCAAAATATCAAATATGAAACTTCGGTTGAAGATAAGTTTCTTGATGAATATCTTTTTGCAGTGACTACTCAGACCCCTTGGTTTGCAGATATTGCCAATTACTTAGTCACAGGGAAATTTCCTTCACATTTGTTTCCTAGAGAGAAAAGAAAAATCATTCAAATAAGTGAAAGATACTCATGGATCACTAATGAATTGTATAAAACAGGTCCAGATCTCATGATCAAAATATGTGTGAGGGAAGATAAAATGCCTGAGATTCTTAAGGCATGTCACGATGAACCGTGTGGTGGACACTTTGCTGACAAGAGGACAGTCTGTAAATTCCTTTCTTTAGGATATTATTGGCCATCCATCTTCAAAGATGCCAAAGAATATGTCAGGAGGTGTGACAACTGCCAAAGGGTAAGAAAACCTGCTCCTTCAAATGAAATGCCACTACAAATTCAGGTACTCATTGAACCTTTTGAAAAATGGGCCTTGGGTTTTGTTGGACCAATTAATCCACCATCTAAGAAAAAGAAGTCTATATTGGGATGCATTGATTATGTAACTAAATGGGTAGAAGCTAAAGCATTACCTTTTTCTAATGAAAAATCTGTAGTTAATTTTCTTTTTTAGGACATCTTCACTTGTTTTGGTGTTCCAAGAGAAATTGTGACAGATCAAGGATCTCAATTTACATCTAAAATGGTGAAGGGTCTTGTGGAAGATTACAAGATCAAACATAGGAAATATACTCCCTATCATCCACAAGCAAATGGTCAAGTTGAATCTACAAATAAGGTGATTGAAGGAATTCCTACTAAAACTGTGCATCTACATAGAAGAGAATGGGTAGAAAGGCTTCCTGAAGCCTTATGGGCTTATAGAACTACATGGAGGAACACAACGGGACATACACCCTATGAACTTGTTTATGGGAAAAAAGTCTTGTTCCCTATAGAATTTCAAATCAAAACCTTCAAGATGGCAGTCCAATTGGGACTGGATTTATCAGAGGCATAGAAACATAGATTGGAGCAACTCAATGAGCTTGATGAAATCAGGCAAGATGCAGTTCAAAGAACCAGTATAGTGCAACAACAGAGGGCTAAATGGCATGATAAATATATCAAGGAGAAGAAGCTTCAAGTAGGAGATTGGACACTGTTGTTCGATTCAAAGTTCAAAGATTTTCAAGGGAAGTTTCAAACTCATTGGCTTGGGCCATATGAGATTGAAGAAATCTTTAATAACGGAGCAGTAAGGATAAGGACAATAGATGGAAGCAAAATACCTCTTCTTGTGAATGGTCATAGATTGAAGATATATCAAAAACCAATTTCAAGAGAGGGTTTCATTAAGATTTTCCAGAATAACTATGAAATGAAGTTAGTGAAGAAGAATTCTTCTTCTCCACTAACTTAGTCTTTATTTTTCCTAAAAAAAATGATAATATATATATATATATATTGTATGAGTTTGAAAACCAATCATTGATTGGCATACCTATACAAAAATACAGGGTAAAAATCAGAGATTTCTGACATCCTATATTTTCCATTTCCTTTCTGTAATAAGTAGCGACAAAAAGCTACATTTATTTGCGGTTCAGAGTCTGCAAATTCATGGTCTCATTCCATCTCATTCTGTTTTCATTTTATTTTATAGCTCCATTTCATCTCATTGTCATAACCCCTTTCCATTTCATTTTCACACATATTCCATAGCCATACTTCACTTTTCCTCCTTTTCACATTCTGCAGCTGATTCCATTCTACAGCTAATCTGAATCTATAGCTACAACATACTTATCAGCTCTGGCACAATTGTACAGCTCACAAATAAATCATGAATGCAGGAAATTGAAGAATCAAGTTTTGGAGACCAACCATGCTAAAAGTACCTGCAGATCAACACCAAATGAGTTATTAAGCAAAAGGTTAAGTTCTAAAGGTAAAAAGCAAAATTTATTTCAAATAGCAAGTTAAAAACATAAGTCATATATAATATGAATAATCGTATGTCTCCTTAACAAGTCATCATTTGATTTGACTGCCACTTCATGATACCACATCTCTGCCACATATTTTATACTCGGTACCAAACGGCCCATAATAATTTCATCATACCACATATCCACTAGACTCTCCATACTCTATACCCAAACGGTCCCTAATAACTTGTTGTGGTCACCAACAACCCCCCTCTTTATTTGGTATTAGTAGTAACACCAAGCAAAGGGGGACCCTTAACAAAAAATCCAAAAAATATTTTTATCAAAATTTTTGTATTTTTACTCCCTAAAGCTATATCGCATCGCGAAGAGAGAGTGAATCATTTCCTATGCGCGTAAATAAGCTGCGAAGAAGCGACGCGAAATTCATCGCATTGCATATATTGAAAGCGCCCTTAAATAAGAAACTTAAGGAATCGCCGACGGCCGATATGCGACGTCACATATCGCAACATCGCATAAGCAGCACACAGTGATTGAATGATAAAACACGATCTTGCGATCTGCGATCTTGCGATCTGCGATCCTGCGATTTGTGATCTGCGATGAATGAGACTATCAATTCCTGCGATGACACTTCTTGACATCGCAATCCTCGATACTGCGATGCGAATCGCAGAAACCACTCATCGCAAAATTTCCTCGACATAGTCTGTAAACCCAAAATTGAGCGCGCACCTTAAGGGAAATTAATGATTGTACGCCAAAGTATCCAAGAATGATTGTGTTGCGTTTTTCGAAGAGTCGAGTCATTATGAGTGTCATGACTATGCATTCATTAGAACTTAAAGCTTTCATGTCAATCTTTTCGTCGTTTCTCTTTTCCTTTGTGTAAACTGTAAGGCAGCAACTAATATAAATCAATATGCAGGAAACATCTAAGGAAAAGGGGAAAGCGCCAATACTCGGAGAACAGAGAGGAGATGCCTTTGCAAATGGATGCCGCATGCAGTAGGACCGCGGATTCCAGAGTATCACTCAACAGACACTGATGAAAATAGACTATCCAAGACTCAGAGTCAAAGGCGCACAAAAGCGGCATGTTTACAAAAGATCCTGAAGCTCAGACTGGGTAAAGCAAAAAGAAAGACGCTAAGGAAGGAAGACGCTTCAGAAAAGCCTGGAACAAAGAACGGAAGCAATCTGCAATACAGAAAATTGTTCAGGCAACGAAATCCCTAACTCATTGAGTCATTCGCACGGCCGGAGACCGAAATAGCAACAACACAATCAGTTTGAAAGAAATCTGGGTTATACCAAGTATACACACAGCGAATACACCAAGCCAGAGGAAGATTTTCGAAAATATCTTCTAGTTTGTCAGAAAGCGGTGCCAGCTCTTGTTATTTCTACTTTTATCGCTCGAACAAAAGGAGAAGACAACTAGCCGACTCTTCTGAGGCAAACATTGCATTGCTTACAGCACTAAGGAGCAGATACAGAAACGGTTAGAAATTAGATTCAATTTTTAGAAATAAATCTGTTTTAGTAGAAGGGCGGTCATTTGAAGCCGTTTCCTAAATTTGTGTAATTAAGATTAATTATTTAGTAGTATTTAACCCTTCTCATGGCATTTGGAGAAGGGTCCGGAAATCTGTCAAAAAACTTGTCCTCAAAACATGCACTTTTGCACCCTCAGAGGGGGTTTTTGATGAATGGATGGATCAAGATTTATCAACGTTTGCATTTAATGTCTGCTACTGATGTTGCACTTCTGTACTCTTAGTAGATATTAGAACAAGTAGAGATAAATCGTTATTGCTTGAAGTTTATGAGTGAAATCAATGATAAATGGTACTTTTATCTCTTGACCAATTTCTGCTTATATTCTTAGAGTGATATGCAGTTTTAGTTGTTTATATGTTAATGTATGAATGTGTGGGTTACCATTTGGCACTTCTGTATGGTGGAGTCATTTATTTGTGCTTGACATATGAATAACTTATTATGCGATATGCTGTTCACAACTGTTTTGCCTAAATTTTTATGCAGAATGGTTTATCTTAATTGATTTCTATTCTTATGATAGCTGAATGATCTTTATTACCAGTTATTGTTCGAAATCTCTTTAGATCGCATAATAGAAGAAATACACCCCGGGTTAGCGTAGATTAGATGTGTTGTTTTTATTAGATTACAATAGCATAGAGTCAGTTTAGAAGTTCGAATTAAATTAGCTTAAAATACTTCTAGATCAGCATCATCCAACTCTACACACACACACACCCCCTAGATTGGGAAACTGGTCCCATTATCCCCAGTCGGACCCGCTATACCAAACGGACAAGGAGTTGCCAACCAAGTTCCGGACCGGGTGGGTATCCCCCTTGTTGTCGACCCGATTTTCGGGGCTTCAACATATTTGGCGCTAGAAGGGGGCCACGAACTATGAATGGCACCTAAATCAAAATCTAAATACCATTCTGAGAGTAAATCACCCTCATCAACTCCCCCGACTTCTCCAGTACGATTAAACTCGGAGTTCGAAGTCGCTCGAGTATCCACCGCTGCTACATACCCTAATATTTCAGACCAACTTATCATTGAACCCCCTGAAATTCAAACTCTGATTCGTAAACTCCAGGGATTCTCTATTTTTAATCAGAGGTCTGATAAATCTCAAAGCAGCATGACTTCGCAGTACAATCCTGCTCATCCCCTAACCAGATTGAAAAGTGAAAAGTTTGGCATCTAGCCAACTGAACTTCCTCTCCCCACCAGGAAAAGAGCAAGGAAAACACCACCAGAGTCTGATAGTGAGACTCTTTCATCTACTTCGTCCATTTCAACTCCCTCACCGCGAAGTCAGCCACCCACATCTTGATTCCAAATCACTCATCCATCTTCCACAGTCCCTCCTCTTCAATCATCAAACATCATAATATCTTCATCTTCTCAGCATCAGGGATCATCCTCTGCACTTTCATTCACTAGCAACTCAACGATGGCCTAGTCTCCATGGAACAATCCTGGGGCGGTTTTAATGCCTCCACCCCTGAGTCCAATACCAGCCCATCCTGAGAAATGGCTACCCAAATTCAATCCAGAAACAGGCATGCTAGCTGAAGAGCATATTAATAATTTCATGCTTTCTGTTAATCTCAACGGAGTTACCAACGAGGATGCTGTCGTTCGGCTTTTTCCCTATACAATGCAAGGAATAGCCGGGTCATGGTACTTTTCGTTACCTTCCGGGTCTATCACAAGTTGGGACATTTTTCAAAGTCAATTCCTTACCAAGTTCGGTGATGACAGATCAATGGCGACATTGATCAATGACCTATCCAATCTCAAAGCTGAGGCCAGAGAACCCATTAAAGATTTCAATTTACAGTTCAATAAGATCCTCAACAAAATTCCCGCTGCTTCCCAACCCAGCGAGGAAGTAAGATGTGAATGGTATATCACGGCCTTACCATCAAACTTGGCTATCTTCATAGATAGGGCAAACAAGACGACCTTAGTTGAAAACTTGACAGAGGCGATAGCAGTAGAAAAACGCGTAGTAGCCCTAGAAAAGAAATCTACGATAGAAGAATGCAAATCTAAGAAAATCTCTTTCAAAGAAGACACCAAGAAGAAACAAACGAAAGATCCTTTTGATTTGGAAGGATTACAAAAAGTATTAAAGGCTATGTCCAATGAGATGATTGACATAAAAAAACAAGTAGCAGAAACTTCTTCAAAAAAGCCCTACAGAGCTTTTAAAAGAAATCCTCCCATGGATGTGAAACCACCCAATGTTGTCTCGAACGTTGAATCCGAAGAACAAGAAGAAGCAGAGAACATCACTGAAGGGCAGACTGATGATGAAGAAGTTGTGGAACTACAAGGAATGTGGGATTTCATCCTCCCACAAGAAGAAGATCAAGAAGCATTTCTGGTTAGCACACGAAGCAAAAATCAACTTGATCCTCCCCAAACTACCCCTAAACAGAAGGGCGCAAGCCCTACAACAAAAGATAAGGTCGCAACAAAGAAAACAACCGCTAGAGCGACCCAATCTAGCCCAGTCCAATCAGATTAGCACCTCCATCAAGAACACTGATAGTGTCGGATGAAATGGAGTATAACATTATCGATGACATGAAAAAGACTAGGGCTAATATCACTCTTTACGAGTTGAGCAAATTGAAACATCAACAGAAAATAATGATGAAAGAATTACATGTCGTGCCTACTACATCTTTACCTACAGCTGTAGCTTCCCACAACATGGGAAGACCTCCAACCAACACGATCAATCAGATTGACCCAAATGACATCGCCTTGATTGGAGGAAGATCGAGATCTCATACTCCCCCTTTTCTTCTCACTTATGAAATTTTCAATAAAAACGTGCACAATTGCTTGGTTGATTCTGGTGCTTCAACGAATATTTTACCCAGATCAATATGTGCCAAATTGAATGTTCAACCACAAAAATCCGCAGTGCGCATAGTTCAGCTTGATCGATCTCAAGTCGAAGTGATTGGTGAACTTAATCAAGTGACCATAAGATTGTCGTCTAACCCGAAGGTATGTCAAGTTATCGACATTCTAGTAGCTGATATCCCTGAATTCTATGGTTTAATTCTTAGCAGGGATTGGTCCGAAAAACTCCACGGATACTTCTCAACCGACTGGTCGCACATGTGGTTACCCTACAATGGTAAACCGAATCAAATAAAGGTTGAACGAGAGTTACACCAAAAGTACATAGTGACGGAATTGGAGGGAAGAAATGAAGCAATAGCATACAACAGTAGTATCATAGGCAATTACTCGGTAGATTCTTTCCTCAGCAATTTCAATGCTCATATTTCACCTTACTTAGAAAATTCAGTTTTGTCCCAAGTTGAAAATTTTTCCCAAACTGATAATTCAAAATGTGTTAATTTTTTAGATAACCCTGTAAATACATCTTTGTTTTGGAAATTATATTTTGATGGCTCCAAATCTAACGAGGGAGCAGGAGCAGGATGCGTTCTGATTAGCCCAGACGGAAATAAGACCATGCTTACGTGCAGACTTGAATTCAATTGCACAAACAATACAGCGGAATACGAGGCCTTAGTACAAGGCCTATACAAAGCAATCGGGTTGAACGTTAAGTACCTTCAAGTCTTTGGAGACTCTGAGATCGTCATCAAACAGGTACGTAACACCATACATTGCTTATCAGGTCATTTGAAGCACTATCAATCTTTAGTACAAGATCTGACTGCACATTTCATAGCATTCAATATTTCGTCAATCCCAAGACTCCAAAATGCGAGCGCAGACCTGTTAGCTAATGTAGCCTCTAGACTTATTCCCTCTGAAGATTTTAGTCTAGATAGATTCTCAATAGAATTAATCTTTAGACCATCCATCCCTGACAACATCACCAACTGGAGAGTATTCAACGACGATCCTGACATTGTAAATTTCCTCACTTCTGAAGGATCCTACTCAAACCAAATAATTGACAAAGACCATCATGATCACCAAATACAACAAAATAGCACTGATAATGCTATACCTAAATCGGTGGTTAAGTTAGAAGACTTATACGATTTGAAAAGTCGGTTTAAAAAGTCTACCAATTTTAAACTTTATAGTTCGACTCTGAACTATGAATTAGTGAACCTAGGAACCGATGAGAAGCCACAAAACGTTAATCTAGGCCACGGCCTAGCTCCTGAAGAAAAATTAGCATATATCCGTCTTCTGAGAC
Source organism: Pinus tabuliformis (assembly GCA_031772625.1). NCBI lineage: Eukaryota > Viridiplantae > Streptophyta > Pinopsida > Pinales > Pinaceae > Pinus > Pinus tabuliformis. The sequence goes on from CM062814.1 coordinate 672,037,181, forward strand.
AATACAAAAACGTTTTTGCCTGGAATTACGATGAGCTGAAGACATACGACACCTCTATCATTCAACACACTATCCCTATGATTGACAACGAAAAACCTGTCCAGCAGAAACTCAGAAAAATCCACCCCAATTTAGAAAATCAGATAAAAACTGAGCTAAATAAGTTGTTGAGAGCCAGAATAATTTTCCCCGTCAGACATTCCAAATGGGTATCCAATATGGTGCCCATTAGAAAGAAAAACGGAGATATTAGAATCTGTATCGATTTCCGGAATCTCAACAAAGCCTGTCAAAAAGACAATTTTCCCCTCCCACCTATGGAGCAAATATTACAGGCAGTAGCAGGCTCAGAATTAATGTCTTTTTTGGATGGATTTTCAGGATACAATCAAGTGTTGGTACACCCCGATGATCAGTTAAAAACCACATTCCGAACTAAGTGGGGCACATACGCATATCGGAAGATGCCATTTGGTCTGATCAATGTCGGCGCTACCTTTCAGAGAGCCATGGACATCGCATTTAAAGGTTTAGTCAATAAATCTGTAGTGATTTACCTGGATGATATAACAGTGTACTCCAAGAAGCGAAGCGACCATCTCAAAGACTTGAAACAAATCTTTCAACGATGTTTAAGGTATGGGATTTCACTTAACCCAAAGAAATCTTTTTTCGCATTAAGTGAAGGGAAATTGCTAGGATTCATAGTGTCAAAATCTGGTATTCACATTGAACCTGATAGAATCAAAGAAATTTCCGAAATATCCATGCCTCATAACAAAAAAGCCATGCAATCTTTCCTTGGTCAAATCAATTTTGTAAAGAGATTTGTCCCAGATTTTTCACGTATTGTTTCTCCTTTGCAAAATATGATAAAAAAGAATTCAAATTTTAAATGGGGTCAAGACGAGCATAAAGCATTCAACTTGATCAAACAAGCCATCATTAACGCTCCATCTTTAGCGACTCCAAATTTTTCAGAATCTTTTATCTTGTACACATTTGCCTCAGAGAAATCTTATGCCGCGATTCTAACTCAAGCAAATCAAGAGAAGGCGAAAGCTCCAATCGCATTTTTTAGCTCGAACTTACAAGGTGCTGAACTCAATTATTCAGACGTGGAGAAACAGGCATATGCTGTTTTCAAAGCGATCAAGTATTTCAGACCTTTCTTACTTAAAGCCCATACCAAAGTCGTAGTACCGTTTCCGGCGGTAAGAAACCTTCTGATACAGAAGGATGTGGGCAAAAAGAGAGCAAATTGGATTACCGCTTTACAAGAATACGATCTTGAGATCAAGCCAGCAAACATCGTAAGAGGTCAAGGCTTCTGCAAGATGTTAGCTGGAGCATCGCAAATTCCTGAGAACTCATCTGAAGAGGTACATACATATGAGGTAAGCCTAAACGACGCAGAATCATTATATGCTGACACCATTTATTATCTTAAGAACGGGTATGCTCCATCACACCTGTATCACACCAAGAAAAGAGCTCTGAGATTGAAAGCTAAACAATACCAGCTCATAAATGATGTTCTGTTTAAAAGGAATTACGATTCCGTGCTTCTTAGGTGTCTTGAGAAAACTGAAGCCGAAAAGGTTTTGCAGGAACTCCACGATGGACCAGCAGGCGGACACTATGTTGGAGACGCTACTGCACATAAACTATTATGTGCAGGATATTATTGGCCCACGCTGTTCAAAGACTCATACAATTACGTAAAGAAATGCCAAGTCTGCCAGACTGCTGCAGGGAAACAAAAGAAATCGTCCATGCCACTACAGCCGGTTAACATCGAGCAACCATTCAGTCAATGGGGCTTTGTTGTAGGGAAAAGTATCCGACTCGGATGACCCTATCCCACTCTAAGGGTGATAGTTCCTTAGCAACAACTGTAAAACAAACTACTTAAGGTTTACTTCTTTATGAAAGCAAAAGAGAATGGAGAAATGCACTAACCGTTGCCTTACGCTTAATGTCGAATCCAAACTCTTCTCTTTGGCCGCTTGCTCCTAGCTCCCTATTCTTTTGCTTGCCCAGCTACAATGAGATCCTGCAAAATAACAAAGAAGGAAACTACAAGAGGCATGCAATCATAACTGGTTCATGGATTAGTGTAAACCAAACATGCAATCATCACAATATATTATTGAAACAAGAGCACATAGAAGAACCTCAATAGCTTTTATTAATGAAGAAGTAAAGGTTCTGAGAGTATTACAACCATTGAAGGCTCCAACCCAGCAACACCTCCCAGCAGAAAGAATTTCTCCTCTTCACCTCTCTCAAACAATCACCCAATAGTTCTATAGTGAAACCAATAGCATATCATTACTTTGCACAAAATTCCAGCCCCCTGAGCTCATAGAAGAGAGCTCAATATATAGATGAATTGAGAAAGGATGAGTCAGCTTGCAACTGATGTGTAGCTGCCTTGTGTCCTCTCTCTCTTCAGTTAATCTTTAGTTGATCTTCAGTTCTTGAGTCCACTTGGAGAACCTTGCTTCCACTTAGAGAAACAGAGCCTCTGACTCATCACAAGGCAAAATACCTGATCCAAGTGTCATTTTTGGAAGATTCCAGAGCAATGACTCAGTGTGCCACTTGTCCCATCTCGCTCAGCGCAGGTGGCCTTTGTTCCACTTGCTTTGCAACGCAGGTACACCATGGAGCAACTGAGTTTCAGCGCAGAAACCTAGTGGAGCACCTGCTTTGATTTCAGGATTGCTTGTTTTTGAGTGTTTTCAGGTGGAGAACTGATCTGAGAGCTGTTGGTTTGCTGACCTTGTTCCTCTAGGGGTAGGAACATCATGTTTAGGGAACTTTGGATCCCTTGGATTATTGACAATTCATGCTTGTTGCTGTAAGGCACAAATTTGTCTATAACAGATGCCCCCTAAAGTATGAGGTCGTTTATCGGGTGAAATGCTTTATTGAGAGGATCTGAAGTTCATTCAATCTGCTGAGAAGTGTCCTGTAATAAGATACAATACGATACATTATTTTTCATACATTTTCATGATCTAGCTGAGGCGGGCATTCCCATGCTTAACTTTATAAATACATTTTGGTACATAGAACAGACGATCGTCTGATTGTAGACTGATAATTCTCTGCTGAAATTATCATCCTTTGAGAAGGATGATCATCTGCTGCAATGACGTACATATCAAATGTCTTTATATCCTGAATATATATCGCAGCCCGGATGGATGAAACTAGATCCGGGGTCTTCAATCTCTTCCGATCTTCACTCGATGTACAAGTCGATCCATGTGAGAATTTCTTGAAGTCGAACATGGAAAGACATCGCTTGATTACCGGCCAATGATGTAAACCGTTAACAAGCGCGAGAGGAATCACCGATAAGGATGATGACCCTCAAGGTACAGCAGTACAATTCACATGGTGGGAATAAAGGACTTGGCGTCGACCACCATGCAAAATCCTCTGGTCGAAGGTCATTGATGTATACCTGTTGCCGGAAGTGAGAAACTTGCCATTGAGGCATGCAAGCTTCAAAGTACTGAAGGGGTTGTTCCTAGATCAACTCCTTGGATAATGAGCTGATGTCGACAAGGAGCGATCCGTCAAAGGAGGGCCTTAAAGAATCCCACATCAGTGACACGGAACGGAGCTAGTGATTGTGATGAGGTGAAAACAAACTGTGATGTATGATTCAGGGTGGCGGTCATGAAGTGGATGAAGGATAATGTATGGCAGTGGATGGGACACGGTTGACTCTTTGCAGAACCACATCTCTTGAACATATAACGACACTGATGTGATGGATCGGTAGCATTACCCCAATTGTGGATGGTGTGGCGAGGACCATGGTTATGAGACCGGTGAATGAAACAACCCAACCCGATGTGATACGGAGGACAAAGTGTCATGTTCAAGAGTGACTTGCTACCATTAATGCTGTGAGGTTCTCCCAATTTTTCCCCAGTCATCGCTGACCAGTACCTCTTTATTTTTGTCAAGCTTGAGGAGGATAACATATGCTTGTTCTATAACCTGCCCTTCGGGCAAGCCCATCGCTATGTTTTAACGAGCCTAGCGATAGGGAAACTCGTTCTCGTCTAAAGACAAGTTTGTCGCTATTTAATCATTTTAACGAGTCTAACGACAAGGAAAACTCGGTCCTTTTCATTTTTAGAGAGTCTGAAAAGGTACGAAAAGTTAACTCCAAAATTCCTTTTCCGTCTTCTAATCCCTTAAGTCCAAAAAAGTATAAAACAATACAGAAGGGATAAATTTTCGATTGCTTTAACGAGCCGAACAAAACAAGCACTCGATCTTTTTGTGCAATAATCCCTCAGGTCCAAAAAGATTAAAATCTAGAGGAGGGATAGCTTTCCGGTCACTTTAACGAGCTGGAAGGCCAAAACTCGGCAATCTTTTCATATTTTACGAGTCAGTGAAAAGAGCTTAAAGACGACTCGTCTTTCGAGGAACGAGTGATTAACAGGGCAGCAGCAGATTCCAGGTACAGGTTGGAATATTCCAATCACGGCAGTGTCACAAGGATGGCTTAGTGAAATCACTCTTCGCAGCTGTTCCTCAAAACGGGTAAACAAACACATGGAGATGAACGATTGGCCAAATGAACGGATGGAGGTGAGACTGCAAGAACACGACCAAGGGCTTTAATATGGCTGTCAAAGGTTACATTTACCAAGGTTATTTACCGGTTCATTTTTTCTGGGTGAGCTTGAACTCTAGGGGAAGATTGCTCACAACTTATGTTTATTTTTTAACGAGCATGAACTATGTGCTAAAACTGCTCGGATCTTGCGTTTATTTTTTAACGAGCATGAACTGTGTGCTAAAACTGCTCGAATATACCAGTCATAATACAAGAAACGCCTCAGGTGAGATAGCTATTTTTTAAGGAGCTTTATCTCACGAAGCTATGCTCCTATTTGGCAAGTTTTGACTTTTGCCCCACATCCTTTTTTCATGCTAGTTCGGAAACGACTAATCCAAAAAACAGATAAATAACCGCTCTTTGCTTGCACTCCAAAAGGTTTGCATGCCCCTAGGTATAAAATATAATTTCAAGGCTACCCCTCCTCTATCCCACCTCCGTTTTTCTACTTGTCGTCTTGCTATATTTTTAACGATACTTGTCTTCTCGTTATTTTTCGGTGCCGACGGTACTTGTCTTCCCATCAGTTCACTTTTAGGTTTTTGCAAGATCGCAACAGATAAAACATTGGTGTTACGGAGGGAGGTTTGCCTCTTACTTATTATCCGAAAAATGGTTTTGTTTGCTGCCGCAAACTAAACTCTTTTTCCCGGCGATGTCTACCATTAGGTTACTAAAGATGGTAACCACTTGTTGCAGCAATAGAATCTCTTTCTTTGGAGGCTGCCCCTACTTATCCTTCAAAACATATGTTTTAATGGGTGAGGCTTGTCTTCAAAGATGGTTACTACTTGCTACCGCAAATGGTCCCCTTCCTCGGTATCCTTATTATCTAGACAAGGGGAGCGAGAAGCAGATTATCTCACTCACATAACTTTGACAAAAGAATCTTATTCTAGAACAACCCTCTCTTCCTTCTTTCGGACGGGGTACGGACTAGTCATATTCTTCTGTGGAAATCAACTTTATACCCAAGGTTTCCTCCGCCCAAGGCAGGCCAGGGTGCATGCCCCCTGGGTCCCAGTCATATCTTTCTGAATCACTCGCATTCATCGGGAAGTAGAACCGGGGGTGGAGGCATTTCTTGAGTGAATAAGCCGTTTAGGGTTGGTATTTGACTATTTGCGATGCGAGATCCCGGAAATGAAAGTTGGTCTACGAGCTTGACCATCTTTCCTTCGTGTGGAAAACACATTACTCTAAAGAGTGAGGAGACTATAGCTCCCATGCAATATATATAGTCCCGTCCAAGGAGTAGGTTATAATCCAAGGGTCCTTGGACGACCATGACATTCATATGAACTGTCTTCTTCCTCAATGTAATGGGAACATTGGGGAGAATCCCTAATGGGCGACTGGTTCCTTTATCAAAACCCGATAGATTTCTCATCTCAGGTAAAAGCGCCGGGGAACCCAGTGCTTTCCAAGCAATAGAGGAAAGGATACTCACAGATGCCCTTTCATCAATGATGGTTCCAGCCATTACCATTCTATAGATTTGGACAATGATTCTGAATGGTACACTGGCTGGTAACCGGGGTCTGCCTAGTTGGTTCCAATCAAAGGATACAACCAGGTTACTTGGTGGTGGGACCGAATACACGGCTAGATACGACCCTGACGATGTTCCTTCCTGCGATAAAGGAATGGGCGCATTGCCCTGATGCTCATCAGAGTCTGTGTTGATGAAAAGAATCTAGACGGTGTCATCCTTATTCTCTTCAGTGAGGGTGTCATTTGAAGATGAATCTTCAACGACGGTGTCATTTGAGGATGAAACCTCTGAAGGAAGAACCAGGTCAACTGTCATTTCGACCTTTAGACTTTCGTCTGGTCTGGATTCAGTTGGTTCATTCTCAATGACCGACACTTCAACTGACCACTTGAGCGGGCCAGCTGGATTTTCAACTATCGAGGGATTATGCACGAGTTTTTGGTATCCAGGAGGAAGTCGTAACGGTGATACCGGACGATCTTCCAAAACTCTCTTCGCCTCATCTAAGAATGGACATCGGTGGATGGCGTGATCGCCTTCACACAACATACAGGGTGATCTTGGTCTCCCTTTTCGTCCTTCACTCTCGCTAGTTGACGGATTGCAATCAACATGACTACCAGAGGTTGATGCTACCGGATTGTGCAACCTGGGGGACCAGTCCCTTAGTATCCGGGGAATACAAGGACAATCACGATGGAAGTGGGTCCCTTTGCAAATGACACATGGCGATTTAGGCCCGGTCGGTGCAGTGTGTGGATTTTTGTCAGATGTCTTTTGCTTGCCCCCAGTCGCCTTCGCCATAGGCCCCTTCTACTTCTTTTCTTTCTTCTTCTTTTCCTTCTTCTCCATGGGAGGCTGACTTTTGCCGGCTCTACCTTGTGAAGATGAAGGATCAGAGGAAGAAATGTAAGAAGTGGAAGGCTGGTGGGCAGCTTTAGACTGGTCTGACTGTTGATTCGACTGCTCAGGATTTGTGGCGATTTGAACTACATTAGTTGAAAAGAGCCATACAGGTAGGCCAATTGTCAATCCTGGAAGTGACAATGTGGCCATATGAGGCGCACCAACATCTCCCCAAGAGGAGAAGGGATTTGGACTTCCACCAAGGTTACTTCCTTGGTTGGTGGGCTCCATACTTTTCAACTGAAAGATCAACGTGGGAATAAGAGGTGATTATGTTCCGTTTAAAATAAATTTTATTAACGACGCTTTAGACACAACTTTGCTTTTTCATGTTTTAAGAGTCGAGAAAAAGCTAAAGATGACTCTAGTCCCCTTCGATGTTTTAACGAGCCCGAAGTGACAAATGCTCGGATGGACTTTTTCAGTTATAGAGTTTGAAAAAGGCCAAAAGAAACTGCTCTGGAGTTCTAGGCAGAGGGTGTGCCAAACTTTTCGCGAAACCACAGAATACGTTTTACGGTACGGGTGGTCGATCTTCGTGAATGCTGTGTTCACTGCATCGCGATCAGTAGGGCGACCGACACGGCTTCCTATGGATAAAGGCTTTGTTCCTATAGGGGTCTCCCAATATATACGCGACGGTACGTGGGAGCACAAGTCCGTATTAGTGCCACCGACTCTCAGGAGGAATCACCCACCTTCGTAGAGATCGACAGTCACTATGTTTAACGACGCCAGAACACGTCTCTACCTAGACCTCTATGTGTTTGCGTTATGTTACAAAGCGTTGTTATGTAAATTGAATTTATTTTAATGTTGATCTTGCTTAGCAGTTTGCCTTTAAGGATTACCACGAGATGTATGTAACAAATTCCTGAATGCAGTCTAAGATGAGAAGCAAACTTTTCAATCTTTCAACTTTGAAAATCTTAACTACTGAGGGAAAAGAAAGGCAAAATCTTTTCACACAGATCATAGAGCACACACTAAATGCAAATTTTTCCTAAATCGTCAAGCAAACAGTCAAATGCAAAATGCACAATGCATGTATTTTCTTTTCCCTTTCTTAATGTGGATGGGTTACAAAAAGAAAGTTGTTATATAACTTTGATTTCGATTTAAAGCGAAAGTAAACAAGCTTGTCCAAAATCAAAAGACACCTTAAGATTTACTTGTTTAATCACTGGAAATACATGAAATCAAACCATAATGACGAAAGTAAATGACTAATCAGCTATGGACAGCAAACAAGCTAACTCTTTAGACCAGCAAAATGCCTAACACAGGTTCAGATCTAAGAGGCCAAAAGCAAGACTAGTTTACTCTTCGTTATGGGAAATTGTAAATGAGTAAGAAATACAAAAGAACAAGTACAATTTCGTTATATAACAGAGGCAGAATGATGGCAAGTAATATTGGTTTCAGAACAGGTGCAAGACTGGTAACTGGCAGCCAAATCAATAGTGAAAACAGGCAAGAGAAAAGGAGGAAACCCCAACAGTACTAGGCAAAATTGGGCCAACGCAGGTGCTGCACAGCTAGTCTGGCTCTCAGCGCAGGTAGCCCCTTCGGGACCTGCGTTGCAAAGCAGGTAGCCTGTGTACTACCTGCTTTGGAAAATGAAAGTTGCGTTTTCACAGTTTCCGGGTCACAATTTTCTCAAAAATACACAGTTTTTGCTCAAATCAGAAGCAATCAGTCAAGCACACTCAAAGGGATGATTAGGAAGGTGAAAAGCTATCACTAAGAGCTTACAAGGATCCTTGTAGATCAGCTCTTCAAATCATGAACTTGCTCAGAAATGAGCTAGAGTAGCTGCCCTCTACTTCGCTTTTGATATAGTCAAAAGCTTTTCGATTTGGTACTCTTTTGTTCAGGAAATGAATAGCAAAATACTACAAACACAATCAAACGGATACGATCCCCAGCGGAGTCGCCAGTTTGTTGTAGGGAAAAGTATCCGACTCGGATGACCCTATCCCACTCTAAGGGTGATAGTTCCTTAACAACAACTGTAAAACAAACTACTTAAGGTTTACTTCTTTATGAAAGCAAAACAGAATGGAGAAATGCACTAACCGTTGCCTTACGCTTAATGTCGAATCCAAACTCTTCTCTTTGGCCGCTTGCTCCTAGCTCCCTGTTCTTTTGCTTGCCCAGCGACAATGAGATCCTACAAAATAACAAAGAAGGAAACTACAAGAGGCATGCAATCATAACTGGTTCATGGATTAGTGTAAACCAAACATGCAATCATCACAATATATTATTGAAACAAGAGCACATAGAAGAACCTCAATAGCTTTTATTAATGAAGAAGTAAAGGTTCTGAGAGTATTACAACCATTGAAGGCTCCAACCCAGCAACACCTCCCAGCAGAAAGAATTTCTCCTCTTCACCTCTCTCAAACAATCACCTAATAGTTCTATAGTGAAACCAACAGCATATCATTACTTTGCACAAAATTCCAGCCCCCTGAGCTCATAGGAGAGAGCTCAATATATAGATGAATTGAGAAAGGATGAGTCAGCTTGCAACTGATGTGTAGCTTCCTTGTGTCCTCTCTCTCTTCAGTTAATCTTTAGTTGATCTTCAGTTCTTGAGTCCACTTGGAGAACCTTGCTTCCACTTGGAGAAACAGAGCCTCTAACTCATCACAAGGCGAAATACCTGATCCAAGTGTCATTTTTGGAAGATTCCAGAGCAATGACTCAGTGTGCCACTTGTCCCATCTCGCTCAGCGCAGGTGGCCTTTGTTCCACTTGCTTTGCAACGCAGGTACACCATGGAGCAACTGAGTTTCAGCACAGAAACCTAGTGGAGCACCTGCTTTGATTTCAGGATTGCTTGTTTTTGAGTGTTTTCAGGTGGAGAACTGATCTGAGAGCTGTTGGTTTGCTGACCTTGTTCCTCTAGGGGTAGGAACATCATGTTTAGGGAACTTTGGATCCCTTGGATTATTGACAATTCATGCTTGTTGCTGTAAGGCACAAATTTGTCTATAACAGGCTTGGACATAATAGGTGAGATCATTCCTCACTCTTCTAAGCAGCATAGGTATATCCTCACGGCAACTGATTATTTTACTAATTGGGTAGAAGCAGTTCCTCTCAAGACAGCTAATTCTGAAAACATTATTGAATTCATAGATCAATTTATAATCACTAGGTTTGGATTGCCAACGGCCTTAATGTTTGATAATGCCTCATACTTTTCTGGAAATACAATGACTGAGTTTGCACTTAAAAGAGGGTTCAAACTGAAATATTCTGCCAACTACTATCCACAAGGTAATGGATTGGCTGAATCAACAAACAAGAACATAATCAGGATTATTAAAAGAATAGTCGACCAAAACCAAAAGAATTGGCACAAAGCACTGGTAAATGCTTTATTAGCAGATAGAATTACGAAGAAAGCTTCAATCGGCACTTCTCCCTTTAATTTAGTTTATGGGAAAGAAGTGGTTCTTCCAACTCACTTAGTCATTCCCTCTTTGTCTTTAGTACAATACATCGACGAAGTATCTACTTCCTCCTTACAACTGAGACAAATGGAAATAATCAAATTAGAAGAACAACGAGAACAAGCTAAGAAAACCCATGCTCATCACCAGGCGCTAATAAAATCCTCTTTTGACTCAAGCATAATGACCAGAAAAAACTTTCAGATGGGAGATTTAGTTTTGAAATGGGATAAGGCTCATGAAGAAAAGGGCAAACATACGAAATTTCAGACGCTGTGGCTTGGTCCTTTTCAGATTGTAGAAGTCATAGGCCCATCGATGTTTGTGTTGCAGGATTTGGCAGGTAGAAGAGATTCTTTGCCTGTTAATGGACAGATTCTTAAAATATATTTTCCATAGAAGATCATTCTTCTATTTTTGTAAGATAGTTTTAGTTTTTATTTGTTTTTCTCTTTCTTATAAATAAAACCAGTTGTAGATGGTCACTAAAAGGATTCATGAAAGAGCACACCAATCCTCTATCAGATTTTGATTTCGCTTGTACAAGTAGCAAAACTTTTCGAAAAATCTGATTTTTATTATTGACAAATAGAGTTAACTTTAGCCTAAATATGATGTTAGTTTCAACCTCAAAAAACTTTGATGAAAGCAACCTTTGGTAAAAAATTGTTTTATATCAGCACAATGAAAGGTATCAATAATAAAATAAATATTCTCTGTAAAGCTGCTGTTTTCAAACTCTATTATTGTCGTCTAGATCTTTCTTAAGGAAAAACAATGACTTCCTCCCTGCTAAAGGAAATCGCAGCATTCAGAGGAACAATCCGAGAAAACACTATATCTCAAAGAATAAGAGGTCTCATCACGAGCCGGCTTATCATGATCACAGATATTATAACTTGCTGACTTTGCCAAATACTGTCTACCAAAACAAGGCAACGACTCAAGATTATTGTAATCAAAAGACAAGGGGTCTCATCACGAGCCAGCTTGTTCAGCAAAAGTGTAAATCAAGTGAATGACTGTGTCATAATTTGGCCACCAAACCAAGACATTGTTCTTTAGAGAATAAAAAAGGAAAAAGTGTCAAAAAGGTTTTTCTCTGAAATGTTGTAAATAACCTCAAGCAGGATAAAGGATCATTGTTGGATAACAGGTAACCCTGTCGAGGCTATGGACGCTTGCGGGCAGCAGAGGCTCTACCTACGACAAATGAGCATATTTTAAAAGCCAGTACGCAGAGAAGACCTTATTTTATCTTTAAAAGACCAAGTAATGTCTGGTGCGAATACAGGAACTAAGCCCGAGGAAGCAAACAATTGGAATATGAAAAGGTTGAGACAAAGTATCATTGACAGGATAAAGGGTAATGTACTCTATCTGTCCATAACAAAATTTAGACATACGAAAATTTTTCTGTTTCAGAAGTGGAAATTCAATAGAAAAGCAGAGATAATTGGTTCTTCACAGTGAATCGCCATTGTTGTGGTCACCAACAACCCCCCTCTTTATTTGGTATTAGCAATAACACCAAGCAAAGGGGGACCCTTAACAAAAAATCCAAAAAATATTTTTATCAAAATTTTTGTATTTTTACTCCCTAAAGCTATATCGCATCGCGAAGAGAGAGTGAAGCATTTCCTATGCGCGTAAATAAGCTGCGAAGAAGCGACGCGAAATTCATCGCATCGCATATATTGAAAGCGCCCTTAAATAAGAAACTTAAGGAATCGCCGACGGGCATAAGCAGCACACAGTGATTGAATGATAAAACGCGATCTTGCGATCTGCGATCCTGCGATTTGCGATCTGCGATGAATGAGACTATCAATTCCTGCGATGACACTTCTTGACATCGCAATCCTCGATACTGCGATGCGAATCACAGAAACCACTCATCGCAAAATTTCCTCGACATAGTCTGTAAACCCAAAATTGAGCGCGCACCTTAAGGGAAATTAATGATTGTACGCCAAAGTATCCAAGAATGATTGTGTTGCGTTTTTCGAAGAGTCAAGTCATTATGAGTGTCATGACTATGCATTCATTAGAACTTAAAGCTTTCATGTCAATCTTTTCGTCGTTTCTCTTTTCCTTTGCGTAAACTGTAAGGCAGCAACTAATATAAATCAATATGCAGGAAACATCTAAGGAAAAGGGGAAAGCGCCAATACTCGGAGAACAGAGAGGAGATGCCTTTGCAAATGGATGTCACATGCAGCAGGATCGCGGATTCCAGAGTATCACTCAACAAACACTGATGAAAATAGACTATCCAAGACTCAGAGTCAAAGGCGCACAAAAGCAGCATGTTTACAAAAGATCCTGAAGCTCAGACTGGGTAAAGCAAAAATAAAGACGCTAAGGAAGGAAGACGCTTCAGAAAAGCCTGGAACAAAGAACGGAAGCAATCTGCAATACAGAAAATTGTTCAGGCAACGAAATCCCTAACTCATTGAGTCATTCGCACGGCCGGAGACCGAAATAGCAACAGCACAATCAGTTTGAAAGAAATCTGGGTTATACCAAGTATACACACAGCGAATACACCAAGCCAGAGGAAGATTTTCGAAAATATCTTCTAGTTTGTCAGAAAGCGGTGCCAGCTCTTGTTATTTCTACTTTTATCGCTCGAACGAAAGGAGAAGACAACCAGCCGACTCTTCTCAGGCGAACATTGCATTGCTTACAGCACTAAGGAGCAGATACAGAAACGGTTAGAAATTAGATTCAATTTTTAGAAATAAATCTGTTTTAGTAGAAGGGCGGTCATTTGAAGCCATTTCCTAAATTTGTGTAATTAAGATTAATTAGTTAGTAGTATTTAACCCTTCTCATGGCATTTGGAGAAGGGTCCGGAAATCTGTCAAAAAACTTGTCCTCAGAACATGCACTTTTGCACCCTCGGAGGGGGTTTTTGATGAATGGATGGATCAAGATTTATCAACGTTTGCATTTAATGTCTGCTACTGATGTTGCACTTCTGTACTCTTAGTAGATATTAGAACAAGTAGAGATAAATCGTTATTGCTTGAAGTTTATGAGTGAAATCAGTCATAAATGGTACTTTTATCTCTTGACCAATTTCTGCTTATATTCTTAGAGTGATATGCAGTTTTAGTTGTTTATATGTTAATGTATGAATGTGTGGGTTACCATTTGGCACTTCTGTACGGTGGAGTCATTTATTTGTGCTTGACATATGAATAACTTATTATGCGATATGCTGTTCACAACTGTTTTGCCTAACTTTTTATGCAGAATGGTTTATCTTAATTGATTTATATTCTTATGATAGTTGAATGATCTTTATTACCGGTTATTGTTCGAAATCTCTTTAGATCGCATAATAGAAGAAATACACCCCGGGTTAGCGTAGATTAGATGTGTTGTTTTTATTAGATTACAATAGCATAGAGTCAGTTTAGAAGTTCGAATTAAATTAGCTTAAAATACTTCTACATCAGCATCATCCAACTCTACACACACACACACCCCCTAGATTGGGAAACTGGTCCCATTATCCCCAGGCGGACCCGCTATACCAAACGGACAAGGAGCTGCCAACCAAGTTCCGGACCGGGTGGGTATCCCCCTTGTTGTCGACCCGATTTTCGGGGCTTCAACATAACTCCATCTATTAACAGTCAAGACTACAATGTGACCAACATATACACGCCTCTCCAAACCCTCACTGTCTACTTATTCCACACAAACCCATAGTTCTTTTTCACCATACCCACAGTCAGTCCATTTCATAAACCAGGAGAGTAATTCTGAAAGTTAAAAAAAAATTCTGCAAAATAGAAGCCATGGGACTCATTGTCAGGACAGAGCCAGTAGGAGAAAAATATATGGAGGGATTCCCACAAAATCTTTTACTAGATCATTCGATGGTACATAAGTGGAAATTAGAGACATTAAGTTTGCAGTAATAGAATCCTACATAGCAGAGGCTATAGAACTGTCAAGACATGGTGAGAGATGGTTAAAAAACAAGGAATTCCACGGTGAATCAGGGAAAGTGATCCTCAGGAATCTAGGTATGGATGTCTCTGTGTTTAGAAAAGGAATTCCTATTTCAGCACTTAAAAATAAATGGAAAAGCATGCTTTTGTTATTACAAAAATTCATTACCTGTGAGGGGAGATTTGGGTGCATGTATGTCTATCATATACGTTTATTGATGAACTTTCTAGAAAATGGAGACATCAACCTCCCTTTCTTCCTACTAAACAGTTTAAGAAGAATGGCTTCAAATTTACAGAAGAAAATAGAATCCCTAGACACAACCATGTACCATCATGGGTTGGTAAAAATACTAGTTGAGTTTCATTTGAAAAGAATAGGAGATACTTGGGAAAATTTCTTGATAATAAACTATTTCCAAGAGGAACCAGAATCACCTGAAGAGGGTAATGTCAGAAGGAGTAGGAGGAAGAAGACCGGTATAACCATTCAAAGCAAACCTGAGTCCTCCACACAGAAAAATGATGAAGAGCTAGTCTCTGAAAAATTGATAGAGATCAGGGAGCAGATCAAGCAAAAAGGGAAGATGAAAAAGAACGCTGGTGGAATTACTGGAAAAAAACCTGAATCTTCATTACAACAAGATGATGAACAATTAATCTCTGAAAAATTGACAGAGATTAGGAAACAAATCAAGAGAAAGGAAAAGATAGGAAAGGAGAAAAAGGTTACAAAAGAGGAGAACATAAGCCCTCTACAACTTAGAAGGAGCTCTAGACTCCGAGGTATGGTAAAGAATGTATCATCAAAGGAAACAAAGTTCATAAATCTAAAAGAAGAAACCCCAGTACCATCTCCTGATAATGTTCCATTTACACACAGTCCTAAAAAATCTCCTGAATAGTATTTCGAAGGCATCCCCAACAGAGGATCTCCAAACATAGACCCAGTGGAGCAACAAATTTATGATTATATAGAATCATTGTAGAAGAAAAGTGCTTCAATGGATCCATAATCCTCAGCTAATCCAGAACCCTCTGTTAATCCACAAGAACCTCTAACTAACTCTCTCAAACAAGAAATCTATGAGTTAGAGATATTGAACAGACACATCAAGAAAGAAAATGAAACCCTGAGGGAACAAAGTAAATTGGATAAAGCTATTCATGATAATACAATACTGCACCTAAGGCTATGGAACAAGAAGAATAGGAAGTTGAAGAGGAAGAATAGAAGCTTAAACAGAATAGTCATCAACCTTAAATACAGGCTTCTTATGAAAAAACCTAGGATGACAATCACTTCAAAGAGGAGCAAAAGAAGAAAACTAAATGTATTAGCAGAAGTGTCTGAACAAATGCAATAGGAAAAAAGAATTCACATTTTTGGCAAATTGCATGGGGACATGCAATGATTTCGTAGTGGGGGTATGTTGAACCTCATAATTATCCTCTCCTTGACAACTTTTCTCACTTCTTTTCCTTGATTTTCCATAAGATCACAGATCCCCATCAATGGTAAATGATAGATTTTGTCCTAAGGAGAGCATTAAATGATTGACATGTTATATTTTTATGTTTTTGCTATTTTAATAAGTTTTTGCAAATTAGCTACAGAACACAGCCTATTCTGTAGCTAACTATGTATTCCATGGCTATTTCCATGGTCTGGCAGGTTCAAGGTGTCAAATGAAGAAACTGGCCACATGGTCATCTCTGGAATTAGCTCCACATGAATCTTATCCTAGTCACTCAGCCAAGATCGATAAGAAAGCCAGCTCAAGACCACAGTCAAAGGTGGAGTCAAACATATGAAACCCGGAAGCAATAGGACTCTTTGTCTACTTTTTTGTGGTTAATTAATAAATCCAATAGTTTTGTTGCAACATTAACTTGGATTAGCCACCTGTGTTAACGGTTCTGTGCAACCATCTTGCTCGAATTCAAGTCCCCTGTAGCTGATCAAACATTTACGCAGTCCTATTGTGATACATGTAGACCACCTGTAGCTAATTTTCCTCAAAGACAGTTATGAATATTTTCTTTTAAATACCAGTTGTACAAAACTGAGAGGGGTTCGAAGTTTTTGATGTATTAAGCTCAGACTTGTAGCTCTGTAATTTTGAACTTCTGTTCTTGTTTATAATATAAAGCCGTGTGTTGAACAATGATAATTTGAAAGAGTATTTTCAACTAGTTAGCAACTCAATCTAGTGAGTTGCAGAGGGCCCCTGCACTGAAGGAGGTTTTCTTTTCATTTGTTTTCTGTTCAGTTTTAATTTCATCATTTTCTTATAGCAGTGTTTCTAACTTAGGTTGATTTCTTGTAGTTTGATTTCTTTTAGTCTTGATCAATAGCATAATGTTAGAATTCAATTGTGCAGCCTTGTTTCTCCAATCCATTTCATAAAAGAAACAACTTTGTTTCTAAATAGAGTAAGGTTGAAGGTAATGACAATGCATTGTTGACTAGTTTACTCACTGTTTTTGTTATTTATTTTCTAGTTCAGAATTTGTCAATGCACTGTGTTAACGAATGTTTTTTAACACCATTTCAAGATGATACCCATCTTAAACTAAATGATTAACACTCACTTTACACAATGGTTGAAACCAATTAGTTACCTTCTGCATGTTTTTATTTAATTCTCTAGATCATGAAGTACATAAAGTTGTTTGTATTCCATCTCAAGAAGGTTATCTTTCAAAATTGAAGGTTAGAATAACTAGAAGTACTTCAGTTAATTTCATTCTCTGTATATATTTCAGCATGCCTCACAACTTCACTTCTTAATTCTAAAATTTAGATTCATGACTTAGGATTAATAACAAGATAGGACAGATGCTCTGTTTTCCTTCTTTTAACTTAGATTTTGACTAGTTTTAAGCTCTTGGTTCACCTTTAGGAAGTTTACATCCAGTTTCTCATAATTCAGTTTGTACATCATTAGGAATCAAAGAACAGAAACCACCAAAACAATATAAAAAATACAAAACAAAGAAGTAGGAAGGGTTAACTAAGCACATATAATGCACTACACTTCATCAGCTTACAAACCTCGGTTGATAATTCATGCAAGCAATTTAGGACACTAAATTGACTAAACACCGAAGAAGATTTGTTGACTAGTCAAACTGCCATCTCACCTGCCTAGTCAGCGCCACGTCAGCAATACAGACTGCTGACTGAGTTGCTTTTTATTTTACTTTTAAATTCGCATGTTTGTCAAAACAAACAGATCGTGTTTTTGGGAGCATACGGTGTTTGTTTTACGTGAAACAAGTTGCGTTGGATTTAGAACGATGAACACTACATGGTCTTTCAAGTTCCACACCATTTTGACAACTTTTATTTTTAGGCAAATTTTGAGTTCCTAATCACTTGAACACTTTAATTATACAAATTACTATAATATTAAATTAAATAATATTAAACCCCTTCTTTAACTTTATACAATTTTTTAGATTTTATTTTTTGAAACTTATAACTTTATTATAATAATCCTTTTCACATGATACCTAAATTATTATACAACTTCATATTATCATTATAATATGTATCCATGTTATATTTTGAAATCTAACATTATTCATTTTATTTTGTTCAACATTATTATAATAAACTACCTTTTCCATTCACTTATATTAATAATAGGGAGAATGTGTTTACCTATGTTAAAGTATAAGAAATTTTAATATAATTTTATAGTTCTATTGGAGTTATTTTTAGTACGATTTTTTGGACTTTCTAGTGCCGGAATCCTGTTGAAGAATTTGAGGTAAAATCTTGATTTGTGTTATTTAAACTGGTTTTTTGACTGTATATATGGATTCAACACCCCAAAAAATCTTAGTGTATTTCAATTATGCAAAAGTTACCTATCAAGCTTGTGATTTCAATAAATTCCTGCGGGATTTTAGAGAAACTAGACCAAAAAAACTTCCAAAAAACCACACTAAAACCAACTCAATTCACAACGTCCAAAATTTAACTACATTAATGTTTCCCCTCATATTATTATAAAACTTTATTTTAATTATCTATCTCTAATTCATGACAAAATAATGGAAGCGGACAAAATAAAAAATAACATTTAAATAAGGATTGACAAAGGCTTTGATCTATCTCACTTGTATTTTAACGGTGACTTTGTGAAAGCTGAACACTGCCACGCTAGATTGTTTGGCATCTGAATTAAAGCACAAAATTTTATTTTAAGAGTGTTTGGCATTGATCCAGAGAGATTCGGGCCCTTCAATACATCGAGTATACCTTTTAAAATTAAAAAGATTGGAGCTTTAATTCCGATATGACTACTATATTTGTGGCCCTAGATTTATGTCAGAAAATCGCTGCTATGATTTTGTCTCAAACGATTTCAAATGAGTAAATAAGAATTATTTCATAGTTTTCTAACAATCTTGGGATGATTTACAAAAAAAATTCAAGCAAGATGGAGATCTATACAAATAATCAAAAGTTTTTGAATTTAAAAAAAATCTCGAAAAGTATAAGCCATGTGAGGTCCGGCCAGAAGAAGCTTTTACTTGCATTATAATAAGTGAATACTCATAAATGCTAGCCATGTGGCCGTTCAACTATCAAATTGGAAATTTGGCCATTAAATTTAGGATATAATAGGAAACTTTCCCATTCTTTCTTACAAGTATTTTTAGGATGATTAAAGTTGGTCAAGATGTTCATGGTGGACATTTTCAACATTATAAGTTAAAATTATGGTTACAAAATTTGGAGTTTAAAAGTTGGTGTTATAATCCCATTCCCCTTAAAAGAGCACCATCATCAAGCACCATCATCAATGTTATATTATCTATAATAGAAGTTGTATACAACAAATAAAAAAGGGTATGCATTTTAATGGCATCTTCCAATTCCCATGTTGTTTCATCTGCTCCAAAGTGTTTCCACTGCACCTTAACATGCACCGTGGCTCTATTTTAGAACAACATCTCCCTCTTATTGAGTATGCACTGAGGCTCTAGCTAAAACTCTCTTTCAAGCTCCACATGGATCGTAGCCCAATATATAATATGATTAACATCATATACATAATTCTTAATGAAAGATACATGGAATACATTATGTATTTTCATGGTAGGGGGTAAGGAAATCACGTATGAAACTAGCCCCACTCTTGAAAATCTCAAAGGGTCCACAATAACATGGTGCCAACTTGGCACATGATCCCATTTTCAAAGAATATTTATCGAGTTTGATCCTAATATATACATGCTCCCCTACTTGGAATTTCTTACGAATTCAATTATGATCTACATGGAGTTTTTGTTTATATTGTGCCACCTTCAGGTTGATCCGTAAACTGCCATGGATATTCCACTAGATAGTTCATCGCAACATATCTGGTAAAATTATACTTAAAAGTCTAAAATCTACACGATTACAATTTTATATCTCTTTATATTTATAGATATTTATATTATTTAAATAGTGTATGCATGGGAATTAAAATCATGCGATGAATAGATACTGGTGAAATAAAAGCTCATAAATACATTTGACACACAATATGACCTCGGAAATGCTTTCGGCAGAAAATCCCAACTGGAAGGTGAGGTCACTGCGATGTCTTTCTCTGAATGGAAATATGGTTGGGAATACAAAGAAGTATGGCTTGTGGCCCCTGAGCTACTACAATGCATAATCCTCTTTGTGTGCTCTATTTCCTAACTCTCTTGGCTATTTTTGCTTAGTTATGGAATAAATACATTCAAAAGAACGTAACCCCTTTTCCTCCTGGTGGCCCAATTATAACACAACCCGATAGCCTACTATTGGTTAGGTTTGATTACCTCAGCTCTTAACCAAAGTTACAATATATACTCTTCTAGAGTCTTCTTCATCACAATCACTTGCTGGCCCCTTTTCCATTAATTATGGGGGTTTATGTGGCATCCTCCCCAATTATGGTGGTGAAAATAGGAAGGTCAACTTTTTAGTGACATAACTTTCACATACGAACTTCGATTGATGCGATTCATGCGTTGTTGGAAAGGTCTTTGTGTGTAGAATAGGGAAAAAGTGTGGCGCTAAAGAAGTAAAATTTTACCCCAAAAAAATATTGTTTGGTCCCTCAAAATGCTCCTAGAAGTTTTCAGATCTCATTTTGCCAAACTAAGTCTTGCTGGTAAAATTGATCATGTGAGATAATTCCTCCAGTTTTTCTATTCTGAAAGCACCAAGATGGATGAAAAACAATATAATGATCAAATATGGATCACATATTCTTATTTATTTTTGTTATTTCTTATTCCATTTCCTTCCACATATCTTTTCCAAGTGTAATCCTATCCACCAAATTATCTCATTTGATTGGAATATTACATTTTTCCCCATCTATTTTCTAAAACAAACTCATTTTTAGTGATTCTCGATAACTATTATTATAGGAAAATTCTAGAAGAGGTAAATAGTCTTCCCACTTCTTGGGCTAATGCATAACATACATCTCTACCATATTTTCCAACACTATATTCACTCTTTTTGTTTGTCTATTTGTTTGAGGATGATATGCTATAGTAAATGCCAACTATGTTCTAAAACCTACAAACAAAGATTTCCAAAATTTTGAAATAAGCTTGACATTTTGATCATATATGATTTTCTTACGCATGTCATGCAATTTGAAAATCTCCTCCATAAAAACTTTGGCAATATCAATTTTTGAATTTAAGCTTCTGTGATCCATATTATGAAGAGTCAGAAAACTTTCGGTAAAAATCACATTATGAGAGTTTTGTCAACGGGTTTCGAACCATCCAGTGTGGTTCATCGTCAGGTAAAGATGAAGAACAAGATCTTGGCATCAAGTTAAATAGATTAAGAGAAACAAATTTAGTCGGTATAATATAACAATTAGATTTGACTAAATAAATAATATTTTAATATAAAGAAATATTTGTTAGAATATAATTGTCAATAATGGATTAAGGAAATTAATTAATCAAAAGGAAAATTTTATTGAAATGAATATCTAAAAATAAAAATAAAAATAATATTTAGGTCAACTCTAAAGAATCAAAACAATAAAACAATTAATAAAATCAATATAATAAAATAAAAATAATATTTGGGTCAATTTTAAATAATAATAAAATATTAATTCTAAAAACTTAAAAATAAATAAAAATAATAAATTGTCAAACTTTATATATATATATATATATATATATATATATATATATATATAATAAAATTAATTATTAATTAATTAATTAACTAAATAATTAATTCAATAATGAAAAAAATAATGAATCATTTATTAGTAGTAGTCAAGATAAAAATACAAATAAATAATAAAAATTAAGAAAATAGAATATATATAATAAATAAAAACTTAAGAAGAAATCATAAAGATCCAATAACTACTAATTTTCTAGCCATTGTCTCAATTCAGGTTGGTTGGCTTCCTTTCAGTCTCTATTCAAATTGTTTGGGCTTCTTTCAATCTTTATAGCTTCTCTAAACTTACGATGATGGAAATGATCAATCTTAGCAATGACTTAGGCGTCTTCAATGCAAATGCGGTGTTTAATCTTTTCTGCATGTTCTGCTAATGCTGAGGAGTGGGTCCTCCCATGTTTGATGTTTGCCACATGTTCTTGAATCCTCTGATTTATTGAGTGACCAGTTTCACCAACATAGGGTGTTCCACATGAACAAGGGATTACATAAACACCTTTCATATTTTTAGGGTCCACCGGGTCTTTTACAGATCTTATGGAACTTTGAATAGTGTTAAGGGGCCTAAAGGTTGAGGAAACCTTGTGCTTTCTTAGGATCCTTGCAATCTTGTCAGTGGTCCCTTGTATAAAAGGATATGCATATGAAATGTGTTTATGTAATCCCTTGTTCATGTGGAACACCATATGTTGGTGAAACTAGTCGCTCAATAAATCAAAGGATTCAGGAACATGGGACAGACATCAAACATGGGAGGACCCGCTCATCAACATTAGCAGAACATGTGGAAAAGACAAAACACCACATTTGCATTGAAGACGGTCAAGCCATTGCTAAGATTGATCATTTCCATCATCGTAAGTTTAGGGAAGCTATAGAGATTGAAAGAAGACCAAACAATCTAAATAAAAACGATGACTGGAAAATTAACAGTTGTTGGATCCCTACCATTTCTTTTTAAGTTTTTGTTTATATATATAATTTCTTAATTTTTATTATTTATTTGTATTTTTATCTTGATTACTAATAAATAATTATTTAGTTAGTTAGTTAATTAATTAATTATAATTAATATTAATATTAATATTAATATTATTTTATTTTATTTATATATGTTTTAATTTTATTATTTTATTTTATTTTATTTATATATATTTTAAGTTTGATCATTTATTGTTTTTATTTATTTATAAGTTTTTAGAAATAATTGTTTTGATTATTTAAGTTTGACCATTTGTTATTTTTATTTATTTTTAAGTTTTTAGAATTATTGTTTTGATTATTTAAGCTTGACCCCAATATTATTTTTATTTTATTATATTATTATATTGATTTTATTAATTGTTTTGAATTTTTAAGTTTGACTTAAATATTATTTTTACTTTTATTTTTAGATATTCATTTTAATAAAAAATTCCTTTTGATTAAGTATTTTCCTTTATTCATTATTAACAATTATATTTAACAATTATTTATTTATATTAAAATATTATTTATTTAGTCAAATTTAATTTCTTTATAAGAAAATATTATTTATTTAGTCAAATCTCGCTAATTGTTTTTCTCTTCATCTATTTAACTTGATGCCAAGATCTTGTTCTTCATCTTGCTCTAACGATGAAAAACACTGGATGGTTCGAAACACGTCAACAAAACTCTCGATGATGAACAACACTAGATGGTTCGAAACATGTCAACAAAACTCTGATGATGTGATTTTTACCGAAAATTTTCTTACCTTTCATAATATCATTTTTTTATAGGTAGGTTTCATAATGATAACGTGAGTTGCATTACTTAATCCTCCACCACCATGATTGTATCATGTTGCTTGACAGTCTTTGGAAAATCAGTAATGAAGTCCATAAATATGACTTCCCATTTGTATTGTAACTGAAAATATCCCTCCAAAAAATATTTGTTCATCTTTCACATTTTCACCTAATCCTAACTTTCCCCACTATCATAAGTATATCATTAGCTAATTTAATCCTCCTCATTGTGACGAGTCCTATCATCATTTAGCTACTTCAATTATTAATATACATACTATTACTTTACAATTACACTTTATATAAAATTTTTAAATTTATATCTAAACATAAAAACCATAATGTACATTACAAATATGCCCTTAAACACTTTGATTAACACATTATTATAATCCTAGATCAAATAGTATTAAACTTCTCCTTTGACTTTATACATCTTTTATTTTTAAAAGCTTATACCTTTATTATAATAATCCCTTTCTTATAATACCTAAACTATTATACTGAACCTTAATATTTCATTGATTTTATATTATCATTCCACGTCTACCATTATTCATTTTATTTTCTTCAAAATTATTATATTTCTTTTTTTAAGCTTGGCAAGACTACATTTTCATCATGTCCAATATATCACCCCGGAGCGGGAAATTGAACCAATGACTTTATATCAAAAAATGCCTCCCAATCACCATCAATCCAAAATCTTATAGACTATTCAAAATTATTATATTAAATTTTCTTTTTCATTTTTATTTTTAAAAACTTATTATTTATTACAATAATCCCTTATTATATATATTATTACAATAATCCCTTATCCATAATACCTAAATTATTATTCCATAAACTTTATTTAATAATTATATATATCTATATTATATTTTCAAACCTCCCATTATTTTATTTTATTATTTTCAAAATTATTATATTAAACCTTCCTTTTCATTCTTTAATATTTATATCACATATATAACTATGTTAACCCATCTTAAAGCATTTAGAAGCCTTAATATATTTCTATAATCTCATGACTGACAATGTCATTGATTTGACCTTTTACATCAAAGTTCGCCCAATATTTGTTATAAAACTTTATTTTAATTATTTATTTATAATTGAGGACAAAATAAAGAAAGTTTACATTATAAAAAAATTACATTCAGATATACTTGACAAAGGCCTATGTTTTTAATGTTGACTTTGTGAATGCTAATACATGCCACGTGGATGGTCCAGGATTGCATCGGGATAGAACAAAAAGATATTTTACTAGTTGTTTCCATGCCACGTGGATGGTCTAGGATTGCGCCGGGATAGAACAAAAAGATATTTTACTAGTTGTTTTAAACCCAGAGATTTGGGCCCTCAAGTACGTCAGGCCTACGTCTTAAAATTAAAAAGATTGTAGCTTTAATGCTGATATGACTACTACTTAATTTACAAACAACGTCCAATGCAGGGAACTTGACCATGGTGCTAGATCGAACAATATGGTGAGCCATGGCTTTTTACAAGACCAGTGACATGTTTATGAACGGTGTCATTGGCTGTATGTTCAAGATTTGGCTCTACGTTCAAGATTATGCCCAATATCTATTCTGAAACACCTCCCTCTGGTTGAGAATGCATTGAGGCTTTGGCTAAAAGTTTCATTGAAATTCCACTTGGATCACAACCTAATCGATAATATGAAAATATGATTAGTGTCATGTATATATTTTTCAAGTAAAGATATGGTAAGAAAAATAAAAACTCTAAATGTTATTATTTTCACTTTTTTTAAGATTTCAAAGGGTTCTCAATAACGTGGTATTAACTTAGCACATGATCTTATTTTCAAAAAAAATCTCTTGGGTTTAATCCTAATATACACATGTTCCGCTACTTAAAATTTCTTGTGAATTCAATTATGATTTACATATCTTTTCTATCTATCTTGTGCCATCTTCATATTCTGCTTGATGTTTGTTACTTATTTTTCCATTTCCTTCAACATATATGACACAATTGTAATCATATCTACTAAATTATCCCAACTAATTAGAATGTTACATTTTTTGGCATATAACACCTCAAAGGGACTCACTTTTAGTGATTCACGGTAACCATTGTAATAGGCAAATTCTATATGTGGTGAGTAGCCTTCCCACTTTTTGGGCTAATGCATAACATATATCCCTAACATATCCTCCAACACTCTATTCACTCTTTCTGTTTGTTCATGTGTTTGAGGATGACAGACTATAGTAAATGCCAACTATGTGCCAAAACCTATAAACAAAGATTTCCAAAATTTTGAAGTAAGCTTGACATTCTAATCAGATATGATTCTTGGGCATACCATGCAATTTTAAAATCTCCGTCATAAAAACATTGACAATAAGAATAAAGTGAGTTGCTTTATTAGATTTATCCACCACCACCGTGATTGCATCATATTGCTTTGTGATCTTTCGAAAATCAATAATGAAATTTAAAGACGTGACTTTTCATTTCTATTGTAAATGAAAATATCCATCCAAAAAATATTTACTCAACTTTTACATTTTTACTTAATCCTAACATAATCATAAACATCTTTTTATTTTCCAACCTTATCATTTGGTAATTTAATTCTTCTCATTATAATAAGTCCTGAGTGTTTCACTACTTCAATTATTAATATACTTATTAATACTTTACACTTACCCTTCCATTTGTATTTAAACTTAAAAGTCATTATGTAAATTACAAATATGCCCTTAAATATTTTGATTAGGCATTATTTTTAATGCTAAATCAAATAATATTAACTCCTACTTTGACATTATACAATTATTATTATTATTTTTTTAAATATATATGTTTATTATAATAATCTCTAAACAGTTAAACCCAACTTTAAAATTCCATTGATTCTATATTGACTTTATTATTATTATTATTTTCTAAGGGCTTCAATTTTGTTATTATTCATACTCCTTCACATTATTTGTAAAATGTACCCAGGTTAAATGGATATATGTCTCCAAGGGAGATATGTCTCCATAAGAAGATAGGGTATACCTTCTCTGTCTCATGGGGTTGTTTTTGGTGATTTATAAAATCTCTTGTGATCGATGTAATTTTTTTTACTAATATAAATCTTTTCATTAAGTTTAGAAAAACATTATGTTTCCAATTCTATCATTATTCATTATATTTTCTTTAAAATATTTTCTACAAGTGGGAAAATCTTTCATAACTCGGTTGTCAAACTAATACTAAGGACAACTATCTCTAGTGGATAACTGCGAATGTAGGCTGACTCATCATTGTTATTCAAGGAAAACCACGCCACCTTGAATAACCCGCTGGTGGTCCATAAGAGAACAGGGTTCCACTCCTGCCAGATGCCTCTGGGTCTTGGGTCATTAACCTTTTCCCTTACGTCCGAGGAAAACAAACTCTTAACTAAATAAAAACAATTTTAAAGCATACTCCAAAACCGCTCTTTAAAATATTATATTAAACTTCCCTTCCACTTTTATTTTTTAAAACTTATATTTTTATTTATAATTCATGACAAAATAAGAAAAGTTTACATCATAAAAAATAACATTGAGATATAACTTGACAAAGTTTTTGATCTATGTCTTTCATATTTTTAAGGTTGACTTTGTTAACACGGATCAATGCCACGTGCATGGTCCATGATTGCATTAGGTTAGCACCAAAAAAATATTTTAAAATTGATTTGACCCCAGAGGTTTGGGCCCTTCAATACATCGGCCCTGCATCTTAAAATTAAGAAGATTGCAGAATTAATTCAAGACCGATTGAGCCCAGAAAATCAAGATTAAATGCCAACTCACTTTAAATTATGAAATTCTCAAAAACAACGTCTAATAAAGGGAATTTGATTATGATGCCATCAATTATATCCATGATAATATAATTAATTAATATAATTATAATGATAATGGTAATACAATTATACTATATCCATGATAAAGATAATAATAATTAATACAATTATAATGATAATTATATCCACGATAATGATAATAATAATTACTTAATACAATTATAATAATAATGATAATAATAATTACTTAATACAATTATAATGATAATGATAATATAATTAATTAATACAATTATAATGATAACGATAATTATATCCATGATAATGATAATACAATTATAGTCATGATAATATAATTAATTAAGAAAAAGTGTAAGAAAGTATTTCACAAAATGAACAAATAAAGATGAACAAGGGTTTGCAAACTAATAAGCTCTTTATTATTGGATGGCACCAATCTCATATATCAACAACAAATATTACAAGAAGGGAGGCTAGCCCTTTATAAAACATTTTTAACAGCTAGATAATGACTACCTAATGGCTAATTGGACTCTTCTCATAATTTTTTTTGCTACTCATTTACAAGTTGGAGACTTGGTAAAATTTTCATAAAATATTACGTTACAATTCTGTATTTGCCCACCAAGGGGTTGACTTGGCTTCAATTTCCCAATTTGGTCCATAAATCCCTTTACTAATGGCTCGGTATGGTAATTAATGAAGAATAGTAAATAATAGTAGCTCAACATTCCACTTAGTTTCCTTTGAGGAAATTCAACTTAGTCCATTGAGAGGTTTGATTTGACTTGGAGTCTTTACTTGGTCATTTGGAGGAATAATTCATCTTCTAATGGCGATTTTCTTGGTCCATGAAGTCTTCAATGGCCAGTTAGACCACCCAACATTTAGTTGGCTTCATCAACAACTAGTTTGAATTGACTTTTTCCCTTTACTAACTTGACTTGGCCACTTGCCAATTGGATCTCCAATGCCCTTAACTCTATAACAATTATGGAACCTAGGTTTGGCTAAAATAGCCATGATCTAAACTAGGTCTCTCTCAGAATCTTCAATTCATGCATAGCGTTGCCATATCATTACCTATTTTGTTGTGTCATTTGCCACCTGAACTAGTCCCATAATTCCTTGAGGAATCTTGGAACTTCGACAAATGAGTTTTTTTCCTCTCTTATATTGATCATTTTTTATGTAATGCATTCATCATTCTTTCCAACACTACTGCTACTCTACCTCCTAGAAAATTATTTGACCTATTGAACAAGTTTGACCAAGTTGTAACTAGACACTCCCACCTCTAATTAGAAAAATTCAATGTGGCATGCACTCCACTCATCAAATTAAACAATCTAAAAGCAAGTTTAATTTTTTACAATTAGGACCACTCACTTTGCAAATTATGCACTAACTTAGGAAATGTGAAAGTTATAATGGGACTGCCATGCATGAGAGTTGTCTGAGAGATACTGCACAAAATCTAAGGCCACCTACATGTCTACATGCCTCAATAGAATCTAACCATGTAGAAGAGGCATAGATGCACCTTGATGTAGGCTAGACTAGCCCATACACCAATGATCACCCCTACAAAAGTTGGCTCCCATAAAACCATAAGTCCTCAAGTAGGCTCATGTAAGGCACTCCAATCCTATACAAGTCAAGAGGAGCCCTAAGTGAACTGCAAAGGAGCAACCATGGTTGGACCAAGACAACAAGAAACAAAGACACAAGCCTGCGATACCTAATACAAAACCTCACATGGGCTTATGATGGTAGTGATAAATGTTGTAAAAAAATTTGTATGTACCATTGTTGACATGTAGTTTAATAGTGCCAAAGTTAGGCCTTGCATATATTAATTATAAAAGGAAAATTTCATAATTTCATGCAATTTTAGCCATATTTTTAGGGTTGACATCTAGGATTTTATAGCTATTTGTGTATTTTCAACCATTAGAAACTGTGTTAACCTTTCCCTTGTTTTCTCTTTTATAACCTTTGGACTTTTTGTTGATAACACCCTTAGCATGTTATTTTCAATTGTTGTTGTAAGTTTTGCATGTTATAAAAAGTGTTTATAAATTTATGGTGGCTAGTGGGAAAACTAACCCGAAAATATATAGGACTTATCTCGACCTCTTAGGCTTAGTCAGTGGTTTCCTTCAACCCATGATCTCCCTCTTACCCCAAACCTTTCTTTATTTAAAACCTTTCTTGGGTGTATAACTTAACAAGCTCCTTAGAAACAATTTGACTTAGAATCTCATAGTCACTAACCTCTAAGTTATACTAGGGAAGCCTCACTTATAAGGATAACATCTGACCGCAAAATAGCAAGGGTTGAAGGGAGAAGCCATTAAGGTGACAATGGTGGATGATCTCTTTGTTTACCTAGACTTGGATTGTCTAGTGAGGCTTTGCACTAGGCTACTAGAGTTTGCGGTAGCATTTTTTGCACCATTGTCGGGGAGGAGTTGCATCCTTCTCCTTGGAATACAAAGCCTATGCTTCAATCACTTTTGATGAGAACATCCCAAAGCCAAGCTTAAAATTTCTCGTATGGAAAATACTAGATCTTATTTTAGCTCAAGATCTTATGGTCAAAGGCCCACTAAAATAGTTTTCCTCCCCATAAAATATTGTTTTGAAGACTGATATAGATAGAACCCTCTTCAATAATGCTTATAACTCATCCACAATGGAAAATCCATGGATTGCTAGTGCTTACAAACTCCTATATGCGAGTTCCATTTAGGGATATCCCAATAAGATGCCTAAAGAATTTCAAGAATGGTTGCCTAAGTTTTCATGGAACAATGTGGTCACAGCTAAGTAACACATCAATCTATTTTACTAGCATGTGGATGGAAGAGACATCGAGGATGACATGTAATCATAAGACTTCTTTCCCTCTCCTTGAAGGAAATGCTAGATCATGGTAACTAGATTGCGCTGTTGGAGGAATCAAGATCTGTTACCAATTGTATGATACTTTCAACAAGAGATGGAAGACAATTGATGGCCTAGTTTCAATATTCTAAGAAGAAAGAAGATGAAAGTGTCAAGGATTTCAATCAAAGGTTAGATTTGATAGTTAAAAAAATACCAACCAACTTCAAACCTGTTGCAGACACAATCTTCATACAATACATCACTGAACTTTATGGATAATTTTAGTATGACTTAAAGGACAAGGAACCTACAAATATCGAGCAAGCCAAGTACTATGTTGTGATTATTGAACATAAAATTTCCATATCTAAAGCTGACTTGTTATCATATCCTATAGTCAAAGTGGAAACCAAACCTAATCCTTCAACTCATGTTGATCCAACTTAACAAAATTTTGTTTAGAAATTTGAAAAACTAATGAGTTTATGCAAGAACAACTCCCAATGATGAATAAGTTTACCTTCTTGGATAAGGAGAGAGGTTCCCATCAAAATTATCCTCCTAAACCTCATTTTAGTAATGACAAGGCCCCAAGAAGTAATCTAGGTTTGAATGGTGGCAAGAATTATCCTCAACAAATTGTGCCTAACATAATTTACCCTATTAACATGATAATTAGGAAGGAATCATGTGGTGTCCCTATAGCAATGATTTCCACAGTAAATAGGAGTATCCTGATAATCGGGTTGGTGAGGAAGAAAGCTCAAGGCATTTAGACTGGATAAATGACTTCTATCCTCTTAAGTATTTTTCCAAATAAAAGTTTCCCTATTGCTCAACAACAACATGATGAAATGATTACATGATGCGTAATGAATCAAAATGAATATGTTAATTCCATTGAGAAAGTTTTATTTGAAGGTGTTGGGAACGGGTCCCCTAGAGTCAATTTTGGGGTTAAAAGCCCAAGTTTTGGGGCAGAAAGCCTAAGTTTTTGTATAAGAAGTGTAACGTCTCCACATTTTGTGGTCGTAGAGCACGAATATGTAAAGTGTCATAAAGGGATTCTGCCCTTCTTTTATGTAAGTCATGTCGGCCTTAGGATTTCTACCCAGGGTCCTCGGACCATGGGATTGTATAAAAAGGGAAGTCTTAGAAGAGTCTAAGGTAGTTCTTGGTATGTTTTGAGTCATTGACGAATGTAATGGGTTTGTGAGAGGTAAGAGCGAAGAGTCTTAGCATAGGCAAGAGGCTATGTAGCTATGTGCACAAAGGCCTAGGTTAGAAGTCCGCAGCTGAGTGTGCGGACCCCTACAGCTGTGTGTGGAAGACAGTTAGAGTCTGTAAATAATATCTAAAGCATCAATAAAGAGAATTATTCTGGAATTATCTATGTATGATATATTTTACTTCTGTTACAAATGCATGTGATTATGTTATGATGAATACTGGGCTTATGTTTTAATGCTGTATTGATGCGCGAATCCATATGTTTTACTTTGTTATATGGACACAAGTAAGAATATCTATTTATGCGAAGATCATCTTAATGCATGTTGAAGTTATCAGATACTTAAGCTAATCTGGGTAAATACAGAAGTAAGAGTAATTACATAGGTGTTTAAGTGTCTGATTCACCTATTTAGGGTATGCGAAGGATAGTCATAGACCTTCACAAAGATCTAGAGGATGGCTAAGGGAAGTATATCAATAAGCCCTAAAAGGATTATCGATCTGCACGAAGGAAGTTTTAGGGTATAAAATGACATCACTACCATCTTTGGGTGTGGAAACTTGGTTCCTGCATCCCCTCATACTGCTTCGGGTGAGACTTCAGTCCGCGCTCCGCGGATTGATGCCGAAAGGGCCAATAGTGTAGGGATTTGCTTGGCTAATTAACGTTGAACCTAGGTCAGGGCCCATCAAGCCAAGAAATGGTTCTGTTGCCAGGACCGGGATATGCATAAGGAGATGTGTGATGTCGCATCATTGGAATCCAACCAAGAAGGAAATCGAAGACTGGTTGGATAGAAAGATCCATGAATTCGCGGCGCAAGAGAACAGTCGCGATTGACGAAAGAATAGTGGTTGGATAGATATTTGTTCACAGAGATACACATAATCTTCTTC
Organism: Pinus tabuliformis; assembly: GCA_031772625.1. Taxonomy (NCBI): domain Eukaryota; kingdom Viridiplantae; phylum Streptophyta; class Pinopsida; order Pinales; family Pinaceae; genus Pinus; species Pinus tabuliformis. Next base: position 672,069,540 of record CM062814.1, read on the forward strand.
TGTTCCTTCCTTGTCGAATTATACGAGTGGATGGTGAAATTGGCAGACAGCCAAGGAAGGTGGAGGCTCGATGATCCAATAGTCTGGACCCCGTAGTTAGTGCGGATATTAGAAGCCTCTGAAGATAAGATCACACGTGTTGTTGATCATTGGCTCGATTGTATCATAGGATGGTTTGTGACAGAGTTCACAGTTGATACTTCGGTTAGTTACAGTGAAGCGGAGTGATGCTTCTTCAAGGGACCGCGAGCTAAGTATTTAAGGTCTTTAAATACTTGGATTAAGATGCTCTTGTGTGAAAAGCAGGTTATGTATTTACCTTAATGTTTGGAGCTACGCGAAGTGGAAAGATCTTCAGGGACAGAGGGAAAACATGACATGAATATAGCCCGCTGATTGGACCTCCTTTGAGTGACGACGAAGAAGTATAATAGACTTCTTCGTAGAGCATCGTTCAACTGATAGGACAGGGGTTCCCACGAATACTCCATCCACCCACACCACCTCCATCTTCACCTACGCCGCATATGCCTTCGCCCACACCACCACCACCTCCGCCATCATTCAATATGGCAAATTTCGTAAAATTTCCAGTGTTCAAGGGATGGGGAACTGAGGACCCAACCTAATTTTGGTTCGTCGCGAAGGCTATATAGGAAGCTCAGGGTATTACAGATGATTAGATGAAGAAAGCAATGTGTGTTACCACTTTGCAGGAATGTGTGCTAACATGGTACATTAAGTACTGCACTGATAACCCGATGGCTTTATTAGCAGATATTCAGACCGCGCTGAATAAGGAATTCAGTAGGCCCAAGTTTGAAGCGCAATAAATTGTGGCATTCAAGGAGATCATGATGAAGCCTGGTGAGACACCCTACGAACTAGATCAGAGATTGAAATGCATGATCTACGAAGCCAACATGAATCTTACGGATGGGCAGCACTGTGAATGGTTCGTGGCTTCGCTCTTGCCTCATTTAAGGGTTGCTTTGTCACAATGTCAAAAGATTGGGACCCAAGCAGAAACCCTAGAGATTGCAATGAGATTACACGAGACACTGATGAAAGATGCTAATTTAGGGGTTCAACAGATTCACGCGCAGTTGCAGAACCTATGCCTAGAATTTCAGAGTCTGAAGAAAGATAGAGCAGTTCGGCCAGAGGTGCACGAAGAAGTTTGGTGCCTAAAATGAAAAAGTCAATGGCATGACAAAGATCACTATCCAGTCTTCGCGACTTATGTTGCAGTAGGGGGACCAATGCCTCTTAGGCCGGAAGCTAAATTAGGGCCAAGTACAGGGCTCGTGCTATGGTGTGCTATCTATCAGGTAGTTGGAAAACATGTGATAGACAATTGCCATTTGCTGCAGAAATGTGTATAGACACCACAAAAACTCTTCTGCAACTTCTATCAATCGGTGGGTCATGATGAGCATAACTACCGTAGTTATGAGCTAATGATGGATAAAATGCCTGCATATAGGGTGCAGGCATAAAATCTGCCTCCAGACCAAGGTGCAGGGGGAGCACGAGGAAAATATCAGGGGCGCGGATGAGGTCGAGGTGGAGGAGGACCTGGTAGAGGTGGGGGATAGGTTATTTGTTACAATTGTGGGTGACCGGGACACTACGCATGAGAATGAAAAAACCCGACAAGTCTTTCATGCCAATATTGTACTCAGTTTGACCATGCGATAGAGGATTGCCCTGTATTATTAGCTAAGATACGCGAAAAGGGGGTGCAACCTCAGCAGTCGACTCGGAACCTACAGATGATGAGGGATGAGCCTCGCGAAGAGGACCCTGATGTAAATATTATGCTGTGGAGTGGAGTGACGACTGCGAATATAAGGGGAAGAAGCCTAAAGAGAGTGAATGGGTTGGCAAAGATTCGGAGAAGGAGGTTGGATTTGATCTAGAGTGTGCAAGGGAAATGCTTATGGAAGCAAAGAAAAGCTTCGTTGAGGCCTCTACTTCAGGAAGTCAGGATAAGCCAACTGAAGAGATGGACCCCTCTATGCTTACTACCTTCTTGGAGACTTGTATGAAGCTGGTGTGTGATAGCAAGGCTGTGAAACGATTGCAGGAGTTGATAAATAAGTGTGCTGGAAAAGAAAATGCTCTTGACAAACCGCGCGTATTTAGGAAGATTGGTAAGCATAAGGCAAGAACGGGGCATGAAATGAGGCTCACTGCATAGATAGGAGAATATGATATGGATCAAGTCATTTTGGATCTGGGGTCGGACGCAAATGTTTTGCCTAAACAGACAGGGGAGTGGATGGGGATACTTGCGCTGTAGTAGTCTTTGATTCAGTTAAGAATGGAAAATCAATAGAAAATCATCCCCATGGGAATATTGCAAGGAGTGATAGTTGATATTGAGGGCACGAGCGAATTGGATGATTTTGAAGTAATAGAGATTGTGGATGACAACAATCCCTACCCTACGCTCCTTGGGATCAATTGGGCCATTGACATGAATGGAGTAATCAATTTGAAGAAGCGGAAGATGATATTTGAGAAGAAAGCTCTCTGCGTAGTAGTTCCCCTGGACCCTGCAGAAGGACCACGCTATACTGGACTAGTCCGTGATTATGAGAGCGACGATGATTTGGACCAGATTTATAAGATAACAATGTGAGATTAGGATTGGCTGAATCTGACAGTAGATGGACACATTTCCTGGGACCTCGAAAGTTCCTGCACATCATATTTAGATGAGGAGTTGGAGCATTGGCAAAATCAGCTGCATGAAGTATCTACGGTGCGTTGTAATACGATGACCAAGTCGTTGTGCTCTGTATCATCAGAGGTAAGAAGTATGCCTTATTATGATGGTTTAACTGACGCCGATAAATTTTTGGATGCATTTGAAAGGGAAGTGCCAGAGAATCATCGCTTCCAGGCCTTGAATTGGGCACTGCGTGGTACACGTACGAGATGGTGGGGTACGCACAAAGACAATTTTGATGATTGGCGTGTGTACAGAAAGATGATGAGATTGTAGTTTGGTCACCCAAAAGTTTGGCTAACAGAGATATATGATGGAAGGGATGATCCACATGATCACCTAGCCAAATGGAATAAGGTTTATGGAATGGAGCCTCAGCCTGAATGGGTGCATCTATTTTGTCATACTTTGGATATAATATTGATGAACTGGTACTTGGAAACAAATCTCCGCCATGGAACTGAAGAATGGAACATTTTGCAACAGGGATTCTTGATGACGTGTAGCTTTGGGGATGGGTTTGAATGTATTGATGAGGAATTGCAGGAGAACAAGGCAACAATCTTGAGAATACCACAGGATCCCTTGGACTTAATTCAACTAGATTGGACCACCCAGCTGTGCCACGCGATGGAGTGCTACAATGTGACTGTTGAAGAAGAGGACGAGGATCCGAGGAATATTAATATCCTAGAGACTAAAGGTCACCGCGAAGTTGAGGGATCGCCAATTGAAAATCCAGATATCATTGCACCACTGAAAAAAAGACAAGTGAACATTGGAACAGAGGTGGAGCCAAAATTTGCAAAGATTGGTGACTACTGGGATGACGCAACAGTAGATAAGGTTGCTAAATTTCTCTGCGAATATCAAGGCTTGTTCCCTACGAAGTTTTCAGATTTGAAAGTGATAATAGGGGACTTGGAATTTATGAAAATTACACTGAAATCGGATGCGAAGCTGATCAAGCAAAGGCCTTACCGCCTCAACCCCAAGTATAAAGAAAAGGTCTACTTAGAGTTGGATAAATGCTGGCCATAGGTATTATCAAACCGGTGGAAGAATCTAATTGGGTGAGCCCAATAGTAGTTCAAGAAATGAAGTAAAAGGATGAAATAATGATATGCGTAGATATCAGGAAGTTGAATGACGCCTATGTAGATGATCCCTTTCCAACTCCGTTCACCGACAAAGTGCTAGATAATGTATGAGGATAGGAAGCATATTCGTTCATTGATGGGTTCTCGAGGTGCCATCAGATCAAGATCGCACCTAAAGATAGAAGTAAAACGACCTTCGCGATTGAATGGGGATGCTTTCAATATATTGTAATGCCTTTTGGAATGAAGAATGTGCTGATGATATTTTTGCGCGTAGTCACCGCGGCATTCAAGTACTTCATTCACAAGTTTCTGGAGGTATACTTTGATAATTGGATGGTGTTTGGTCTGGTAAAGCACAACATGGCTAGTATACACTTGATGCTGGATACATGCTGAAGGTATTAGATCATGCTCAATTTGAAGAAATTTCTGTTCTGTGTCCCTTTTGGAATCTTGTTGGGTCATGTACTGTGCAGACAAGGCTTAATGGTAGACCTTGTTAAGATCATAGTTATAATTAATTTCGAAGCACCAAGAAGTGTGAAAAAACTACGCGCAATGTTGGGGCATACGGGGTACTATCGAAAGTTCATCAGGAGTTATGCCCAGATTACCACGCTAATGGAAAAGATGCTCAAGAAAGATGCTACATTCGATTGGAGTGAAGAATGTTAGCAAATCCTGGTTGTGTTAAAGGAGAAAATGGTCACCACGCCGATCCTAGTCTTCCTAGATTGGAAGAAGGAATTTCACGTGCATGTGGATGCATCATGTATTGTGCTCGGGGTAGTACTGACATAGGCTGGTGACAGAGATTTTTATCACCCTATAGAATTTGTGTTATACAACAAAATGACCCCCTCATCAACTCAGAGGGGAAAGAAATGATATCTGAAGCAAAGACCAAGATCACATGCCTTGTTTCCACACTAACGTTGGCTATACACTGATAACCTACTTTATAAAGCATCTCTGTAAGCCTAAGGGTGTGTTAGTGACCCTACTAACTCTAGTTGTTAGTTCGGGAACAACGTTAGTGGATCCTAATGAAGTTCTAAAGGTCAAAGGAGCGAATTGACTCATAAATATATAGATATTTGCTCTTAAATCTACTCAAGAAAAAAAAGGAAACATCTCAAGTTCGACCTATTTGGGGGATTTCTAATCCTAATGAAGGAGGCAAATGGGAAAGAGCTGAAAAGCATGGAAAATTCATTGATTTTACCTTAAGGAACTCATGGAGGAACTTGGAAACCCTAAATCGATTGCTACATAAGCAAAGCTAGGGCTATGGTGATAGAGGTCAGATCATTTGAAAGGATAGCTTACTTGATTGTTGAGCATAGTCTCAAATCTAAGCATAAGAAGTTGGTAAGAAGGGGGAGAGAGAGAGAAGTTGGAGGGGTAAGGGAAGGTTGATGCAATAGATGGTTGTAATCACTCTTTTGACATTAATATAGAACTGCAGTTGTACTGTCTACTCCATGGTGTTGGTACTATCATTCATTTACTTGTTTATCCAATACCTTTTAGAATGAGTAGCTTAGTTATGTGTAACTAGATGTCTTTTATGTATTCATGTATTAGTTATCAAGGTTGTATGTTGTGATTATGCTTGTCTCTTGTATGTGCAGGACTTGATCTGGAGCCAGCTCAGGGGACTTCCACCTAGTTGCATTGTGCTCTCCAACAAATCTACACGGAGGCTTGAGGTAATCCACCTGTCTTGCTTTGATAGTTAGTTAATGTTTATGGACATGCATGTAACTTTGTGACGGTTGCAGATAATCGTACAGTCTGCTAAAGGTCTCGAGAAGACCTTTGAGGGTATCTCCATTCTCGATACACCATGTATTTTATCCTATAGCAGAATTGGCGACTCCACTGGGGACTATACATCTAGTTCCCAGTTTACCTGGACAGTTCTCAATTTCCTCCTCCTTCTAAGACCTCCCTATACTTCTGCATTCCCTTTCTGACCCACCAAAACCTTGCTGCATTCTGCCTTCATATATTCATCCTTGAATCTGATCCTAAAAGCCTTGTTTTGAGCTATTTTCCCACACTAACGTAGGTTAGCAGACTACACAATGCTTTATAAAGCTCTGTGTCTGCACACACAGAGCGTTAGTGGACCTAGTAACTCTCTATGGCCACTGCTACAGAGCGTTAGTCCCCCAAATCTTGACATACAATTGTGTCTATAAACTCAAAGGGACGGGAATCCTGCTCGTGGACTGAAAAAGGATCTGCAGCTGCATTTTGTTAGCAAGATCAGTGTCCTAAAAGAATTTTTTTTTTTTTTTGGAAATAAGTTTTTTTTTTTCTTTCTTAAAATGTTTTTTATGAAAGAAAGATCCACATTTTTTATTCATTATTTTGCTTAGCTAGTTAAAATCTGCTTTACTTTGGTTTCAGATAGTTGTTAGGAAAGCATTGGAAAGATTTCTGCTGGTTATGCATGTGTTATAATGACTAGGATGCATGGAACAAATATGAATATGTGAAAGACTCTCACCTGTAGAATACAACTTGTTTTCATCGAACTGAATATCTTTTAAGCATTGTCTTGTGCATGATTTTTGAGTCAGAGTCCCATCGCATTTCATACATCAACTCCCCTACCGAAGACACTAAAAAAGTACACATACAATTTACCTAAAATCAATCAGTAACTCTTTATTGAGCAAAATAACACTAGTTCAGGCTAGGATCTTGGGATAGGCAGTGTGAGTAAACTCCCCAAGATCAGAAACCAAAACTAGTGTCATTAAAAGAGAGAAAATTCCTTTTGCACTCATACTACCGAGACCACTCCGGTCAAAACGAAGCTAAATACGAGACAACATAGGACTGTAAGTGAAGGTAGCCTGCCTTTGCTTGCAACTCCTTTGGGTATTCTATGTATTGGGGATCCATTCGGGGATTTCGGAGCTGAGTCAGGTACTCAGGTATCCTGCCCACATAGCGTACTGTCTATGACTATGTCCCCCCTCGGTAGTGTCTGTGATCTGAGGTATCCTTAGTGGCCAAGCTTTTAGGGACTTACACAAGGTGACTGGGGCAGGCTGCCTTGGTACCTAACACAGACGGACCTACTCTGTCTTCATTTTTTGGGAGGGTGCTCGTCTTCATGAGAGTACTTGGCCCCTCAATCTGAGGTTCGGTCGAAGCTCTAGAGTAACCATAACTGTACATTTGGCCAGCCCTCTCTATTATTCATTGTGATACTGGGTTTCATCTCCAGTGATCGGTGCTTATCAGACAGGGTCATTTCCCTCTATTTGTTGATTGATCAACTTAGTGTATTTTTTATATTTTTTAGGTACCCATGTGCTATCATTGAGACTTTAACAAATATCACGATAAAATTTATTGATAAAAATTAATGGTCACTGTGGCTACATCTGGCCCTCGTCATCAATCTAGATGATTGTTAGGACTTCCTCCACTCATTGTGGAAGATCCGCCGAGCTCCAGTGAATCGGATTCCCCATCTTCGGGGAATTAGTCTCCTAGATCTCACACGGAATCTGTTTGGACAACCGACGATTCAAGTTTTCTGGAGGATTTCTTTATCGAAGGATTTATTCCTCCCTTTAACCCTCCGCTCACGAATCCGTTGGACCCACTCTTAGTTCCCATGGCACCTATGCTCCCTGTCTCTTTAGTAGGAACATTTCCATCCATCCCGTCGATGACTAACAGGTCGTGGAACTTTGTGGACACTTTTGGTCCTCCACCACTTCCCCAGTCGACAGTCACCACCACACCGTTGATGGCGAACCCCGCTATCCCATTTGTCCCAGGTACAAACACTCACATGACACCCTCCATGAGTGGAACCCAGCCAATGCCAGGTTCCACCCCTTTAGTGTCAAACTGTATACCTTCGACAAGTGCTACATACAGTGCTCCTTATAACGCTCAATATAGCACTATTAGCGTGGTTCCCGTCCACCAACAATATGGTCAGCAGCCATTGTACAGTTCAAACCCCTAGATTCAAGTATCTAGGGGCATTCCCAATATGCACATACTGATCGGGAATGTAACAGTTCCCCCTCCATTCTCAGGCATGCATGGTTAGTCATTGATTGACATGAGCATTCCTTATGTCAATCAAGGACATACGGTTAGTTCTGTGGCGGGCGAGAATCCTCAAGGAGTTCCCAACCAGTCCATGGGGGAACCCTACTCACAAATTCAAATGAGTCAAGGGGGCATTGCTTATCTTGGGGGTGATTCTATACCCTAACATCACATTCCCCATGGAAATACACACTACAACGCCATACCCAAAGGCAACTACTATACCACGCAACCTATGGATAATATTGGGACTCAAATGATGGAAGGATCGCAAGGATCCTCAAGTCATATGTCATCGCCTTAGTTTGAATTGGGGGCACCACACACTCTGACTTTCTTGGTAACGTTGGATATCCTCGACTTGTACAAACTTACAAATGACCCCATCTATCATAACTTACTTTGGCTGCCAATCCCGCATAAAATACCGATAGACATCCCCAAGTTCAAAGGGAAACAAGGGGAGGATTTGGGCACCCATATCACCACCTATCATCTTTGGTGTGTTTCTAACTCCATGGTGGATGATAGTGTTCAGTTACATATTTTTCCCTGCACCCTCACTGGCAACGCAACTAAGTGGTACATTGAGTTACCATGCATGTCAATAAATACCTTCGACTCTCTAACAATGGAATTCTTAAAGGACTTCCAGCTACCCATCCGTTATGAGACTGGGACAGAGCTCCTCACTTCATTACATCAAGATACCGCCACCCACATCTCTGATCATATACATGAATGGAGACGTAGGTGGAGGTTAGTCAAAGCTCCCCTCCCAGATTATCTCTTAGCAGACTGGTTTCGCAAGTCCCTACTCCCGCAAATCACTAAAGATGTCGCTTTAGGTGGTGCGGTCATAGAAGACCAATCTATACATCGTGCCCAACACTTAGATCTGATATATTCACAGTCTGGCACTCTTTACAACGTAATCCCCAATGCCCCTCGTAACTCCAATGTTTCCGCTACTCAGCACCCCGGAGCACACACCGATGGGATTATCGGCGCAACCTCTGGGGCTACTGTAAAAAAACTAAATGGTCACATTGCCCAGATGTCAATGGACCCCTCTACCAAATCGAATGCTCTTCCTACAACCCCAATAAACTCTATGTAGTCTACGCAAAAACCCAGTGGTAAGAACAAGAAGAATAAGAAAAAGACCGCTCCTTCTGAGGAGCAGTCAAAAAAGCAGCAAAACCCAAAACAGAAGGCTGTTGCACCTCCTGATGATGGAAAGGATAAACCCACCAGATTCCCTTGCAAAATCTGTGCTGAAGACCACATGACCTATCGTTGTCCATGTCTTCAGGAATGCACATAATACATTGCTAAAAAGGATACTAGTAGGACCCTCGCTATCCTTAATAATCCTTTCCCCGCTTAGCAGTAGTAAAACCTTATTGCAAACCAACCCCAACCCCCACAAGGGGGCAATGGTGGTTCACAACATCCTTCAGCTGGTGAAGGATCTTCTACTGTTTACACCTTTGAAACGGTAGATCTACAAACAAGAGCCAAATCCTATGGAGCTCCTGTCGCTCATGCAGAGGAACCTTCCTCAAGTCAAAACCCACCGCCGCCCAACGATTTGCATATTGAACGACCAGTTGCTACCTTGTAATTCACCCCCCTAAAGGGGCACTTCGATGCACAATGCACAATACATCTGCACATGCTGCCCAAAACTACAGAATTGTATAAGACTTGGCACAAGTGCCGCTGGCTATGTCAGCGCTCAAAGTATTACAAACATGCCCAGTACAAAGGAAAGCTTTTCTTTCAGCTATTGGTGGTATCGACCCACAGGATTCCATGCTTGCAATTTTTGAAATGGAAAAGTGTAAACCTCCCATTTCCCACCAGCTTGCATTTTAAGTGCAAATTTTTTCGAAAGGTAAAGGTATACACAGAATTGTCATCGACGAAGGTGCTTCTACCTGCATCATGTCAGCTTCATGTTGGCTCGCTCTGGGTTCTCCAACCCTATCCCCACCGTCGAATTCCCTTAAAGATTTCAATCACCACACTTTCATCCCAATTGGTTACCTAGCTAGCTACCCCATCACTTTGTATGCGAAAACGGTAATGGTGGACATAGAAGTCATAGATAGAAAACTTGACTATAATCTCTTGCTAGGTCGCAGTTGGACATATGCCATGATGGCCATCGCATCTATTGTCTTTCACATCATCCTATTTCCATTAGATGGAAAGGTAGTTACAATGGACTAGCTATCTTTCTGCACCCCTGATTATTCCCCGTTTCCAAGCGGATCTATACCCCTAGTAGGTGGTGTACCTGACTCTTACGTCAGTATCGGTACCGGTCTACTAAAGGCTTCTTCCCTCATGGGTTGTTCCCCTCTTCAGCCACCCAAGGTTTCACAGACAATCAATATTCTTTCATCTATTCCTCATGAACAGACCAATCCATGGATCCTATCGGCTCGTTCAGACATTGACACATACGGAGAACAAATGCTGCTATCACCAGTTGAATTGGTATACCAAGCCATTCAATCTGCATCTACATCTCCGATCACTTTGGTTACGGCCAACGGTATCACTGCCTCTCCCATAAATTATCCTTCTTTCGATCCACTCAATCAAGTCTTACCTACGGACGAAGCTATTTGAGAAATCACGAGTTTAGAAGAGCGACCTTGGGAGGATTCGCACCATAGTGTTTCGATATTTGATTCAAACATGATGCCTCTTCAAATCCTGTCCCCTAGCATACCAGAAATCGTTTCCTCACCCTATACGACCATCCATACTTTGGAGGCGGAAGGAAACATGGGAAACATTTCAAATACATTGCTCATCGACATTTCTGTCAAGACAGGAATTGTGGAAAACATCTAGATTGGAGGAGATTGCAATCTTGAGGAAATTGCAAGCTTCACCTGCCTTTTTAAGGAATTCCACGATGTATTCCCCTGGTCTTATGAAGAAATGCTCGGCATAGATCCATTTATTGTCGAGCATGAGATCAAGCTTTACGAAAATGCTAAACCTATCCGTCAAAGGCTTCAACCAGTCCATCCCCGCAAAACTGCAGCCATAAAAAACGAAGTAGAAAAATTGTTACATGTTGGTTTCATCTATCCTGTTCCTTTAACGGAATGGGTTTCCAATTTGGTTCCTGTCGATAAGAAAAAGGGAACCATCTACGTATGTGTTGCCTATCAAGATTCAAGACTTGAATGCCGCGTGTCCCAAGGATATTATCCGATGCCGTTCATCGATCAAATCATCGATAACTGTGCAGGGTGTGAATCATTTTCATTCATGGATGGATTCTTAGGTTACAACCAGATTTCTATAAAACCCAAAGAACAACACAAAACCACCTTCATCTGCCCGTGGAGCATCTTTGCCTATCGCAAACTCCCATTCAGTTTAAAGAATGCTGGAGAAACTTTTCAAAGAGCCATGGACTACACATTTCACGATATCAAGAATATCATTCAAGCTTACTTAGATGACCTTCCAACCCATTCCAAGCAATGAACGCAACACCTAAACCATTTAAGAGCCATCTTTCTTAGGTGCCAGTTTTACAACATCTACCTCAATCCGCATAAATGCGTTTTCTTTGTCGAGTTTGGACACTTACTTGGATTCATTGTCTCCAAGTACGGGATTAGGGTTGATCCCAATAAGGTAAAGGCAATTACTTAATTGCCTGAACCACAATCCATCCTACAGCTCCAATGTTTGCAAGGGAAAGAAAACTTTTTACGATGGTTCATCATAAATTATGCTGAGTTGACGAAAGGCTTTATGCGCCTACTTAAGAAGGGAGTGTCGTATCTGTGGGATGATCAATCTCAATGATCATTTGATGCCTTGAAAAAGGCACTTATATTAGCCCCACTCCTTAGCACTCCCGACTATGATCGTGACTTTCTTCTATACTTGGTAGCCTCACCATCCTCTCGTAGAATGGTCTTGGTTCAGACTCATGATGACTGGAGTGAACATGTGATCTATTATCTGTCAAAAGGCCTGGCTGGTCCCGAACTCAGATATTCACATGTGGAAAAACTGTCATTGGCAGTTGTCTTTGCTGTCAGCCGATTCCGACACTACATCCTGCTGTGATAGACTACTGTCATCGCCTTGGAGAATCCCATGAGACATATTTTGTCTCGTCAAGTAATTGGAGGAAAATATTCAAAATGGATCGTGATCCTCCAACAATTTGATCTAGTTTTCACAGCTGCCAAGGCGAAGAACTCCTTAGTCTTCACCGAACTTTTGTCGGACCTTCCCATCATCGATCCTAATGAGATAGCCCACGATCCTCTTCTGGATGAGGCTTTCTATCTTATCGACACCACTGACCCTTGGTACGGTGAATTTCTTGTCTACCTTCAAGCACAATGGTTCTGCCTCACACTATTAACAGGCGATCGTAGTCGCATCTTCCACCAAGTACCACATTATCTAGTGATTAATGATACGTTATATCGTCAAAGTGCGGATACAGTTCTTTGACGTTGCCTCATTCATGAAGAGGCGGAACATGTTTTAAATGACTGCCATGCTGGGGCATGTGGCGATCATCTTTCTGGCATATCTACTGCACAGAAAATCTTGCACGCAGGCTATTACTGGCCAACCTTGTTCAAAGATTATGTCAAGGCCATCCGGTAATTCCATCCTTGTTAAGTGTTCACTAATAAAATGTGTGCTCCTCTAGCCCTACTGCACCTGGTGATCTCCGTTGGCCCCTTTTCCAAATGGGGTATAGACTCCATAACTTGCAATCCTGTTTCCTCTGCCAGACACAACTATATCATAGTAGTTGTGGACTATTTCACGAAATGGGCTGAAGCCCTTCCCACCTATAGAGCCGATGGAGAAACCACGACACTATTCTTGTTCAATCAGGTTATCTATAATTTTGGTGTACCCCACACGATCGTTACAGACCATGGATCTCATTTCTAGAACCATATGATGTCTGATTTAACATCGCTGCTTGGTTTTCGTTAGGATCAATCATCCTCCTACTACCCCCAAGCTAATGGTCAAGTAGAGGCTGTCAATGGCGTCTTAAAAACCATGATCCGTAGGTTGGTAGGAAATCATAAAACTAATTAGCACCGAATGTTATATTCGGCACTATGGGCATACCGAACTTCAGTAAAAACTGCCACGGGCTTTAAACCTTTCCAACTTGCTTACGACCTAGAAGCAGTTTTACCCATTGGGTGTCAGATCCCTTCCCTGCAAATATCCGTTGAACTCCTGCCTCACACTACTGTCGAAGAAGAATGCTTACTATACCTCAATCAACTGGACGAAACCCGTCGAGATGCCGAATTGGCACTCGAGGCTCACAAGCACTGGGTAAAAACCTAATATGACAAAAAGGTCAAGCCTCGTTCTTACCAAGAGGGAGATCTTGTTTTGCTCTATGATAAAAAACATGACCTCTTGGGGGCAGGAACACTTCAACCCCTGTGGCTGGGTCCCTATATCATTAAGAAAGCCCTCACAAAAGGGGCATATGAAGTTCAAAACTAGGAAGGAGTCTCACTCACCAAGCCTAGAAATGGGCTCTATTTGAAAAAGTATTATGCCTAGTATTGTACTAGGCATGTGCTTTGTAATTTTATGTATTTATAAGTTTTGCTTCCCTTTTTGGTGTGATTGGATTGTTTTGATATTTATTGGAGTATTTGTCTCATACATCCTTCTCGCAATGCAGATGTCTTCGTTACCCTTAGCATACGTAGGATACGTGGATGGTGCCAGTCGTCACACATGGCACATTGCATCAGTTGCTTGGGTCATCTACATGCATGAGTCAGAACTATTTTGTTCCGGAGGAGTCTTTCTCGGTACTGCCACCAACAATATTGTCGATTACATGTTCGTAATTTCACTTCTCACAGAAGCTTCATCAAGGGACATCTCCAATCTGATGGTCAGGTTAGACTCCTAGCTAGTTGTTATGCAATTGACAAATCATTATCACATTCCTAATCCAACCTTGTTACATCATTATTTAAGGGTATGACTCCTGGAACATCGATTTGAAATAATGACATATGAACACATTCCTAGAGAATTTAATGCGGTTGTTGATTCATTAGCTAACTTGTATTAGATTGGCATCCATATCATTCACTATAGAAGCATGCATGAAAAGTGAAAATTTAGTGAGTTAAAATTTTTACAAAAAACATTTAAAAAACATTTATGCCATCAAAATACCAAAATATCCATAATATGTATGTATATATATATATATATATATATATAATATAGATCAAAATCTAGTCTTTTCCATCGAAATATTCCAAAACTTGGATGTTTTAAGTACAAAATGGCTACTAAGCCTAGCTACAAACACCCATTGGCTATGCCAAAACACCTGCTAAAAAAGAGCTTACTACTCTTGAAATGTTAAAACCGCTCTAGCTATCCTCCGAAGAGGAACCAGAAACCGCTCAGGTATAGCGACTGTGTGCCGCTTCATATGAGCAGCAATCTCCCTCATAGGAAGGGGGGGACACCCATGCTCAATCCGGCTAGGTTCCTCAGAACCTCGCGAAGACTATCAGCATCACGCCCCCAATAGGTTGTTGGCCTCCTCGTCGCATATGGCGGGCTTTGCCTGCAGGTCGTAATGGCGCCACATCTGTGTTAAGCATAAAGCTTCATGTTAGTACTTATTTTGTCTATAAAAACATTACATAAACATTCAAAAGCTAAAAAATACTTGAGGTACTTTCAAAAATCATTCTCACCTTGAGGACCCCAGTTGGTCTTGGGTGGCAGCATCAAGTCAGGTTCGTCGATGAATTCCATGCCCTCATAAGCATAGTCATCAATCATCACAATTTAGCCACGAAGCCACTGGAAGAAATATTCCTCGAAGAAATGCTGGATTGGTCCTCCTCTTGTGCGAGGATCGAGTGATGACCATCGCCCCTGCCTCGGCTCCCTCGGATCAAAGGGACCTAAGCTCATCCTTGGGCGCATAATAGGTACCCTCTCAAGAATGAATGAAACTATGAGAGTACCATACCCAAAACTGTGTTGGGTATGAGTCTTACATGTTGTTAACTTTGCCTTCAACTAGTGAAGCACCGCTTCACACTGGTTGAAGATTGTGGCTGGACACAATCAACTGCAAGCAATAGTTGGGCCTTTGTTGCAACATGGGGACTCTTTGACCCCACCAACCACATAATCAACCATAAAATTGCCCTCATAGGCCTGGACCTTATCCTCTCTATGGGGACTATGTTGTTGACTAGTCTGCTCTCAGGGATGTAGTAGGATTGCACCAGCTCTAGGGTAGATCGTGGGTCTGGCCTACCCTCAGTGAGATTTTCCTGTGCCCCACGACATGAAAGACTAGTTAAAAAGTATATGTCATCATAGTCAATAGCCAGCTCCTGATCTGCAATCCTGAACACTTGCTCGTGTTCATCCCAGCGCTGGATAATCCATCTCAATAAATCCTCCTACCCTTTCATCAGCTCCAACTTTGCATACTTCAGTAAACCGCAGCGGCGCAATGCAAGTAGGCATGGTGGATCATTTTGCATCAACAATTCTTGGCTATCATGGGCCTATTCTCTCCATGGACTAGTCATTATGGCCTGAAACCTACACAAAATAACCCTAAAAACAGTCAAAATGGGGAAAAATAGCTTCAGGAATCCTTGCATGAGGTTTTAAACTGCACCCTTAAGCTCTAACACTCCCCCCAGTAGTACACAGGGAGGATTAATGCCCTCCAATAGGTCATACAGGGTGTTTAACACTACCTACAGGCCATTTGGAAGGCGTTAGTGCGCAAACACTACTTTAGGGCATCTCAGATTTGCAAAAATCCACCCCTAAAACTGTCAAGAAAGATTAAGAAATGCATAGAGCAAGGTTTTAGCCTCTACCTGGGACTGATGGCACGTCGAATGGTTGCCCGGATCTCCTGCAATGGTCCATGGAAAATATTCTCCTCTTTAGCTCCAAAATGCTCTCACAATTCTCAAATAGTGAAAATGGTGAATGTGAAAGCTCAAAATACTTCCTTATATTTATTTTTGGAGACATGATTTTTTCAAATCATTAAAGAGACAGTAGTCCATTCCCCATGATTTTTTATCATGCATGAACCCATATGGATAGGAATTGCTGCTTTTTATACTTTTTCCGCTTTTGATGAAAGTACCTTTAGGAATGAAAAGCAGTAAAAGCTACATGCAATTCTCAAGGAGCTCTTTTATTTTATGGGATGTTTTCTCGCTTGTTAAAACTAAAAATTCCTCGAGTTTTTCATTTTTGGGCTCATTAAACACATACGACGATGGTCTGAGCAACTCTTTTCCGCTCTTTTTCTAGCTCATTAAACTGAAAATACCATTAGAGCATTCTTTTTAGGCACTTTTTTCTCACTCTTAAAACTGAAAAAATCTCGAGTTTTTTCTTTAGGCTCATTAAAAATTTATAAATATGACCTGAGCATTCTTTTAGGTACTTTTCTTGCTCATTAAACGGAAAAATCTCGAGTTTTTATCACCGGGCTCGTTAAAAATCTATGGCAGCAACAAGAGCACTTGCTTTTTTGGGACCATTTCTCACTCTTAAAATCGAAAAATCCCTGAGTTTTTCCCCTTCTTTAGGCTCGTTAAATCTACGAAGAAGGAATGAGCAGTTCTTTTACCTCTTTTTCCTTGCTTAATAAACTGAAAAAGATACCTTGAGTTTTCTTCATTTGACTCGTTAAAATTTGATGAAGGTATTGAGTTTGTCGTCGCGTGACTCATTAAAAATTCACGACGAAAAATGAGTTTAGTCCATCTCCTCGTACTCATAACAAAATGAGGTCAACATCTATTGAACATAGGTTTCTCTTTATCCAGATTCAATATATTAACTCACGGAAAAGTAACTGATCTGGGTATACTATTAACCTTTTGTCACACCCGATTAACAACTATGACAAAGGTACCACCATCGAGTCGTTCTTTACAATCTTTTCAGACTCTCTAAATATGAAAAGAGCACAGAGTTGTCTAGTTTGAACTCATTAAATTATACAGACAAGATATAGAGTCACTCTTTTTATGATCCTTTTCAGACTCTCAAAACATGAAAAGATCGACGAGTTTGCCTGTCTGGACTCATTAAACTAATCAGATAAGGCACATAGTCGCTCTTTTCGCGGTCCTTTTCAAACTCTTAAAAAATGAAAAGATCGACGAGTTTACCCGTCTTGACTCACTAAACTAATCAGACGGGGAAAGTAGACAATACAACTACATTCAGTATTAGAAAGAGTGATTTGTTAGCGGTCATTCTCTTGAACATGGCACTCCCTCAGATAAACCTTCCTTGTGATGGCCTCTCAATATGAATCCTACCATCTTATGAGTTTAGCCTAAATACCTTGATGTTCTTGCATCTTTGTATCCTAACACTCTTTAGTGTTCATGAGTCTAGTGATGCATGGTTAAAACCATTGTCGTACCTTCTATTGTTCAAGGGTTAACCTTTTGTTTCCTCCATCAACCCATCAAGCATATCCTTTCATCATTCTCTCTGTTGTTTAGACCCAATGCTCAAAGATTCATCAAAATACAAAACATTTTTGTCCCGTTTCGTGTTGACTGATGTAGGACAAATTATTGCCTACCTTTTGACAGGTATCTTCCTATCTACTTCAACACTCTATCTAGGAAGACAACCCAGAAACACATTCAGTGCCTTGGTAATTGTAGACATTAGTGGCAGGTCGCCTTGTTTTTTATAAGGGGTTCTCATTATTGGCTCCTGGTTAAGCGATTCTATGGGTGTTCGTCGACAAAAAAATATTTCACACTCATTAGATTGTACTGTGCATCTTGGATACCATCACCATTATTGGTGGCCTTCCTCATGTCTATTAAGAGCCTCCATTATTGACTGGTAATCAGATGATTTCGTGCATGTTCGACATCAACGCATATATTCACATTTATTGATCTATGTTGTTCGGTGAAGCAGAAATCAAGACCTTAGGTAGAGGCTTGCATCAATCAACCTTGCTTCCCCTCCCAAGTTGCGTATATTTTTTTCGGAGATAGCTCATTAGAATGATCCTATTATGACACTGGATCGGCATTGTGCTTATCGGCGACCAACATCTTCATATCTCTTTTATGAGAAAATCACTCTGACATAGCTACTGAGCATGGGAATTCCCGACTCAGGACATGATTTTAGTAGTTATATATGTGTGTGTGTGTGTGTGTTGTATTAGGTTTTCTGTACCACCCGAAGCTCCGATCCTCTCTCTCTTTTTGTCGAAGAAGGAAAATTACAGTTAAGTAAAGTATTTCGGCCATCGTCACAACATCTCTTCTCACACTTTAGGGGGCATCTGTTATACAATAAAATGACCCCCTCATCAACTCAAAGGGAAAGACATGATAGCTGAAGCAAAGACCAAGATCACATGCCTTGTTTCCACACTAATGCTGGCTATACACTGACAACTTTCTTTATAAAGCATCTCTTGAAGCCTAAGGGTGCGTTAGTGACCCTACTAACTCTAGTTGTTAGTTCGGGAACAACGTTAGTGGATCCTAATGAAGTTCTAAAGGTCAAAGGAGTGAATTGACTCATAAATATCTAGATATTTGCTCCTAAATCTACTTAAGAAAAGCAAGGAAACATCTTAAGTTAGATCTATTTGGGGGATTTCTAATCCTAATGAAGGAGGCAAATGGGAAAGAGCTAAAAAGCATGGCAACTTCATTGCTTTTACCTTAAGGAACTCATGGAGGAACTTGGAAACCCTAACTCAATTGCTACATAAGCAAAGCTAGGGCTATGGTTATAGAGGTCAGATCATTTGAAAGGGTGGCTTACTTGATTGTTGAGCATAGTCTCAAATCTAAGCATAAGAAGTTGGTAAGAAAGGAGAGAGAGAGAGAGAGAGAGAGAGAGAAGCTGGAGCAGTAAGGGAAGGCTGATGCAACAGATGGTTGTAATCACTCTTCCAACATTAATATAGAACTGCAGTTGTACTGTCTACTCCATGGTGTTGGTACTATCATTCATTTATTTGTTTGTCCAATACCTTTTAGCATGAGTAGCTTAGTTATGTCTAACTAGATGTATTTTATGTATTCATGTATTAGTTATCAAGGTTGTATGCTATGATTATGCTTGTCTCTTCTATGTGCAAGACTTGATCTGGAGTCGGCTCAGGGGATTCCCACCTAGCTGCATTGTGCTCTCCAGCAAATCTACATGGAGGCTTGAGGTAATCCACCTGTCTTGCTTTGATAGTTAGTTAATTTTTATGGAAATGCATGTAACTTTGTGACGACTTTAGATAATCTTACAGTCTTCCAAAGGTCCTAGGAAGACCTTTAAGGGTGTCACCATTCTCCATACACTGTGAATTTTATCTTATAGTAGTTTGCAAGTAGAAAGTTGTCTAAAGTTGAGAAGAACTATTCAACGATAGAGAGCGAAGGATTGGCTATGGTGTGCGTGCTCCAAAATTTCAGACATTACTTGTTAGGCGGAAACTTCAAGATGTATACAGACCATTTTACATTGAAGTACTTGGTTAACAAGCCTGTGTTGGGGGGGAAGATATGTAGATGGCTGCTTGGTGAGCACCAGTATTGCAGCAATAATGCTGCAACTCATGGGGCTTCCTACTTTACTTTTATCAACCCAATAGTTTGTAACAAACTTGGAAGCGACGGTGCTGTATGCAAAAGTACTAGCTCTTACTGCAGGCTGTCACTTGGTCAGATGGCGCAAGATCACTAGGAGCTCAAGCCAACTTCTATGAGTTTCCAGAAGAAGCTTTTAACTATGATGAAAGAAAGCTAACTCTACAGAGTCTATTCTACTTGCAAGAAAAGAAAGAAGACTAAAGTATAATGTAAACCCTAGCAAGTCCTAATTTTTCCAACTAATCCTACTTTTGCAGGAAAAGAGATGAAAAATGATGAGATGAGTGCCATTGACTACTGAAAAGGTAAATTGCATCTATTCAAGCTACTTCTGAAAGGAAATGAGAAGAAAACATTTTGTGTTTTTGAGTGTTTTTATATGAAATTATTATGCTTGTAATTTATATGTTTGTGATTGTGGCAGAGGTTTGGTGGCGATGGAGGGTGGATCTAGTTTTTGTAGGGGTGTAGGAAGGTGTGGAGGAGTCCTAAGAAGCCTCTAGCACCTTTCTGAAGACTTCCCTTGCAATCGGATTTCGAAAAATCACTTACAGGAAATTCTATAGGAGGCTGCAGGGGATCTACAGGAGGATCTACAGGAGGATGCCGAGAGTTATTTTTGGAGGTTTTGAAGGTGGAGAAACGATGGAAAAGGGTAGATGAAGACCAGAGGGGTGTGTTAAGGTGTCTGGAGCTTGTCAAGGAAGATCAAGAAAGAAGGGTATGGTTGGATTTGTTCAAATGGCAAGAGGGAAGCTTAAGGAAAAAAATGCAAAAAGTAGGGCAAATTGGTGAAATGTTGCAAGTGACTTGGGAAATCTGTGAGAAGTGAGTTGATGCTTGCTACTTCATGGATTTATGGTGAGTGGAAATGTCCTACAAGAGATTTTCACATCTACTTACAAAAACTGATTAAAGAAAGGACTAGCTATACCATGAAAACACAAATATCTCTAAGTGACCTGATTTCTGACCTAGAAACATGAAATGTTGAATAGTACCCTATGAATAGAAAAGCTTGCAAAGAGATTTATTATAGAAACAGGAAATAATCTTGGCAAAATGAATCTGAAGCAACCCTTTAACTTATCAAATCAAATCATCACACTAGAAATTGCATGGAAGAAGCAAAACTGTGTTTTTGGTGGCAACAATGGTGCCTCGACCTCAAATCATGGTCCCAGGAAGGGGGAAAGGTGATCAGGGCATGTTGTTGGCCTTTTTGAATCTTATACTATCACTGTATTAACCTACTTCAGCAACTAAAACAAAATTAGCTATGTAAACCATCAAAAGAAATCTATTCTAAACAAGGTAAAATGAATCTATGTAACAGAAATTAACTCATGAACTGAAGCAAAAACATATAAGTACAAAGCTTCAGCCCTCTGAAAGAAATCAGTGCTGGCTCAGAAAATATGTCATCTCCATTATCAAAATAAAAGTCACATTACATAAATTGTTCACAGAGATAAGCTTGAAAATGAGATGAACAAGCGCTGCACAAAAGTGCTAAAATTCTACTAATAACTGGCTAACCTACTGAGGCTCTAAGCCCCCTTATTTATACAAATGGAATCCTTTAACAACCCTCCTAAAATCAAGGAGCTCAGCTTCCCAAAACTGCAGATAAAAAATAGTCCTTCTTTACTTGCTCAATTGCCCCTTGGATGCACTAATGTGGCTACTTGTGCTCCGAGTTTCTGATGTAGAATTCAAGGTAAAGGTTCATAAATGAAGGGGACACCCCCCTACAAATCCTCTTCCCTGTTTTCCTCGAATATTGGCTGCCAAATTCTCATAAATCCTTTGACTTTGTCTAAAATTTACCAAAAAATTTGCATAGAGCACACATTAGACTTCATGGCATAATGACTAACCCAATTCACTCTATTAGCATAAATATAATAAAAAACATGCAATAAAATAATGAGAATGGTGGATTATGTTGAGTTAGGAGGCCAAATGAGCCCATATAATTACCCATTTCTGGGGCTAATCATCACCCCCCTACTGAATGGGTTGCTCATCCTCTGAGCAACTAGTCTATCTCTTCATCCTTGATGGCTCTGATGGATTCCCTGACATTCCATGCTTCTGGTTTGATATCCTCCTCTTTATCATGGAATCCTTCCTTTCTATCCACCTCTTCCCACTGTTTTTGTTCTTTTTCCTCTTTTACACCTTTTAGTAGTCCTGGCAGCAGTGGAGGACTGAATTTGAGGCCAATCCAATTGGCCTTTAAACTTTGTATAGAGTGCTTATACAGTGTCACTCTCCTCAAGGCTTCTCTCATGCTGTTTGGGGAGTGATACTCCTTGATCTGTAGGTTGTGTGGCAATGTGTTGCACCTTCTCATGCAGGCATGAATGCAGTCATCTCCAAGCAATCTATCCATGTCTTCAAAATGTGCAATAGTTTGGGCTTGCTCATTGATATACTTGGGGGCACTTTGAGGATTATCTGCAAGGTGTTGGTGGGCACTGATGAGAGCCATGGGATCTCCTAGCTCTGCTCTAATCATCAGAGGTTCATTCTGCTCTTTTGCCATCATTTTCTAGATTTCTGCTTCCCTTTTCTCTTCATGGCTCATCCAAGATGCCATGGCCATCAGCTGCAACTCTCCTAACACAGCATTGGGGTCCCATAGGTTCATATTAGTAAGGGCCATGTTGTGTAAATAAACCTCTGCCAGCTTCGCTCTATCCTCAGTTGAAATGTGGTCACATGGAACCATGAATTGGCCAGAATCCTGAAAAGGTATGGTGCCTCTCTTGGCCTAAAGTCTTGATTTGGAACTTGAGACACTGATCCTTGAGGTATACTGCATATGATTTGGCTGGCTGCCTGCACTGAGTGCCTCCATAGCCCAGCTGACCATGCAGGCTAATTGGGCTTCCCTTTCCTGTAGCTGCCTTCTTAAGATCAATACCTCATTTTTTGCTTGGGGTTCCCTTTCCTGTTGTTGTCTTATTAATATCTCACTTTTTGCCTGGGGTTCCTTTTCCTGCTGCTATCTTCTTAAGATTAACAGCTCATTTTCTGCCTAGGGTTCCCTCTCTTGCAGCTATTTCTTTAACCTTTCTTTTTCTTCCTCCAATTGTGATCTCCTAATGCCTTATATATGCCTTACAGTGGTTAATTATTTGCCCATCTCTCTCAACTTGTTTTCCATGTGCCCAATGTATTCCACCCCTTTTGATTTTGCGATCTGCATCCACCTATGGCTTCTGACCCTTTCTTTTTCTAGCTCAAAGAAGAGTGGGATTGCAAATTTCTGAGGGATAATTTTTCCTTCTTCAAGAAGGTTGAAATAAGAGCCCAAATTAGGCTGTGGATCAGGTTCTGGTATCTCTTTTGCCTTATCTTTCTCCTTGGTCTACTCTTCTGCCTCTTTCTCAAGTTTCTCAATTTCCTATAGCTTTGTCCAGGTCTCCTGTAGGGCGGTCTGTGCCTACTGTAGGATAGTTTTGGAGTCTTGTAGTTTTATCCTTTCTTTCCAAGTTGAGGTCTTAGGACTTCCTCTTTCATAGGTGATGGGGGTTTTGAATTGAGATTCCTCCTTTTTGGCAGTAGGGGAATATTCAATGATGATGGGCTCCTTTGAAGATGGTTGAGGCTTCCCCATCTTTATTCTAGTGCTTTTTCAAGACTTGAAATACATGGATGGTTGTATTTTTCTCTTTGGTTTGGGCTTGGCTGGAGTACTAAGTGCAGCAAGAACAGTTGCTGCCTCCATTGCTAGTGTCTCAGGAGACACTTCCTGTTGTGCTTCTTTTCCTTCATCTGCTATCTTTTCTGTTCCTGCTGGTTTTGCTTCCTTTGTCTTTGATTTGGTTTGCTTCTCTTCTTTCTTAGCTTCTGCTTTTTCTGTGCTAACCTTTTTCTGAACTATCCTAGGCTTCTTCTTTTTCTCTGTTGTGGTTTTACCCTTTCCTGCTTTTGATTCTTTCCTCTTTTCTACTTTAGGCTCATCTCTGCTGGTGTCATGTTTCTCCTTTTCTGTCTGGTTTTCTTCTTTCTATGGTTGGGTTTCCTCTTCTTCCATTTGAGTGTTCTTCTCTTCTTCATGGATTTTCTTCCCAGTTTTTCCTCTTTGTTCTTCTTCGTCACTTTTAGGTGGACTGAGGTCATAGGTGAGAGCTTTTATATCATCCTCTTTAGTCATGTTTTTGAAAATCTCCCAAGCTATGGGAATTGTGAAAGTGTGGAGGGCATCTTACACCAGCAATTTAATTAGCCCATGGTGAGCCAATTGGTCTGGAACTCCTGCCTTCAATTTGATGCTAGATTACATTAAGGATTGGAGGAGGAAGTAAGGAATACTAAGTTTTTGAGGTGCAGGGAGATCCATGCCATACCTCAATTCATGCAAAAGTCTGAAATGATACCCATAAACTATGTTGTATCTTCCTTCACAAGAGATGTATTTGATAATCTGATAGCTGATCTCATCCCAGGGGTAAGGTATGCTGGTTCTCTTGATGCCATTCTTGTCTTCCACAGGGTGCTCATTAGGTTGGAAAAAGGTTTTCTTGGCAACCTCTTCCTTGCTCCAAGGTAGTCCAAGTGGGAGACTGGTGACCCTATTGATGAATTCCGGTGTGAAGTTTATGGTTAGACCCCTAAAACTAACAGTGGCATGGGTTTTTGAGTGAGGTTTTAAAGACAATGCAAATTCCTCTATGACTTCATCGTCATACCCATGAAACTTTTCAAAGAAAGGCATCCAATTTTCTCTAGTAAAGAGGGCTACCACTTATGGATGTTCATGCAACTTAGTTGAATTCAGGGGCTCCTTCCTCATAAAACCCCTTGTCATGATGTTTCAGATTCTGCTAGAATATTTTAGTTGAAGAGGGAGGCAGCAAGTTTCAATCCCGAAAACAGAGGAACAACTGAGGTTTTCTTTCAGGAAACAGAGAGAGAGTTTTCGTGTTCTTTCTTTTAAACAAAAACAAATTGCAACTTTCCTTCCTTCCAAACTTGGTTCTCTAGACTTACATTACTTCTCTGTTTGTTTGAGGGAAACAATACCTTAAAAAACAGAGAACATATAGGACTGTGTCTTTCTTCTTACAAAATGTGCAGACTACCCAACGCAAATTCACTCTTTTCAGGCTTACTTTTCTAAAGTTGCATCATCTTTTTTCATTGGAGAATACCACGGAGGAGAAAGAGACAGTATTTCGGGCAAAGAGAAAATGGAGAAACTGTATATATAATTTCTTAAAAACACAGGCAGACTCTGTTCTCACTTTCCTTCCTTTTTCAACTCAATACCTCACTTGGAATCACACCACCCTTTGTAGAGACAAAAATGTAGAGAGGGTCTACACAAAGCCTACCTCTTCGAGCTCGAATTTGCCATAAAATCCTGAACTTTCCGCTATGATGCTACTCACTGGCCCTCCTGTAGAAAGGCTCTTGTAGGACTGTGTTTGTGCTCCTATAGAGTCTGATAATGCTCCTGTAGAGCCTGATAATGCTCCTGTAGAGCCCAATAAGCGGGCCGGTCTTGAAAATGACAGAATTCAACTGTTTCGAGGCTTTGGAGGTGGTAGGTAGGTTGCTACAGTCGAAAGCACGTCAACACAAATGAGAACAAAGGTGGTGAAGGCGGTCAACTGCAACGTACTTAAGCTTATGGGAGAGTTCTGTGGTGATGAGGTGAGGTGGCAGGAAGGGTACGTTACCCTCATTCGGGCCGTTGGTCCCCACTGCAGTGTCATCATGGAACTTTTATGTCGCCTGTTGTAATCATTTCCATCATTCTCGTTGGATTCCGCCACTACCTGTTCTGAGATATTTTCGAGTTGACTAAACACACGTGCTGAGTGCACCTGCAGAGCGCTGTTTGATCTGGACGAGGGTGGCCAGTTAGCTGGCCACCGATCTAGTTCAATCTCGACCATCTCATTTATTCATGCAGTTTTTAAAATATACCCATGCAACAGAGGAACGGGTTTAGTCACTTACCTGTTAGTCGAGAATTGCGTGCTACCGTGTTTTTTCATGCTTAGACTTTGGTGTTCTATGCATGGATTTCTACTGTTGGTGCCTGTGGCTTTTGGATTGGTGGCTCAGCTACCTTGTATAGGTGATCTTCAATTAGGATCCTGCTCCTTGAGCATTCTACACATCTGTGGCTGCATTGACCCTACCTCTGGAGCTCAATTTTTAGGGGGATTAGCTACTATAGGAATCCTACAGGAATTCCTGTAGCTGCTTCTCCCTCTAAACATTTTGGCTGAGGCTTGAGCAGGGACTTGAGAGGAATCTGAGGAAGATTCTGATAGTCTTGGGAAAGCAGTTGGTATGCAATAGGTAAGAGTTAAGGATGCTGCTTGTTTATTTTTTTATTTTTCTAAAAAAACAAAAGAAACAAGATTTCTGTGTTTTATGTGCAGGGAAGAAAAAAGCGAGTGTAAATGTAGTGGTGTAGGTATGAAATGGAGGGTTATGAGGATGAATGGCGGTAAGGGGGTCCACAGGTCTTCTGGACAAGTTTATAGCCCTTTGATCCTTTTCTTGACTTGATTTCGAGCTCTCTGTGATTTCTATAGGAGCTTCCTGTAGAGAACACAGTGCCTCCTGTAGGATGCACAGATTTTAGAAAAATCAATACGAGGGGATGGAAGAAGACATAAATGATGGAAGAGGGTCTAGAAGAGATGTAATTGGCTTGTGTGATGTCCCCTTTTCCTTCTTTGGTCCTCCTGCAACATGCATTGCACTCAAGAAGAAGTTAATTTTTTTTTTTTGTTTTTTGTTTTTTTTTTTTAAAGAGACAGTTGGGGCGCCTCCAGGAGGTTTTCACCCTACCTGCCTACCCTGGGCGCCTCCAAGGAGAGATTTTTACCCAGGGATCTTTATTCTCCTCATTTTTTTTTTTTTAGTGAGTGGGTGGAGTGGAGGCAGAGACTTGCTCCACTACCAACACCATTTTACGCAGATTTTCAATGAATTCTTGCTTGGAGAGGGGCTTCTTGTAGATTTTCAACCTATGCCCATTGACAGGCATGGGGATGGCTTCTTCATTGATTGTCCTAATCAGAACTAAACCATTGTCATTGCACTTTTCTACTGTGTACGGTCCCAGCCATCTTGTCCTCAGTTTGCCCTTGAAATCTTTATACCTTGAGTCATACAATAGTGCCCAATCTCCTTCTTTGAATTGCTTCTCTTTGAGGTGTTTATCATCCCATATTTTCCTTTGAAGCTGGACTACCTCTGTGTGGAGAAGGACCTGCAATCTTTGTTCATCCAATCCATTTAGTTGGAGTAACCTTTCCTTTTGTGCATGGATGAGATCTAGGTCCGGCTGAGCTGCCATCCTTAATGTATTGTATTCAAATTCTATTGACAGCAAAGCCTTCTTTCCATAGACCAGCTCATAGGGTGTGAACCCTATGGTGGTCTTCCATGTGGTGTTATAGGCCCAGGTGGCCTCAACCAGTCGATCTGCCTAATCTTTTCTGCTGCTTCTCACTACTTAGGTCAAAATTCCTTCTAGGGCTCTGTTGGTGACTTCCACCTATCCATTGGCTTTTGGATAGTAGGGGCTGGAAGTCCTGTGCTTGATTCTGTGATGTGTGAGCAGGTCTTCAATCAGATTGGAGGTGAACTGACTTCCTTGATCTGTGACTAATTCTCTTTGATATCCGAACTTATAGAAGATGTTCTCCCTCAAAAACTCAGCTACTTTCTCTTCGGTTGCTGCCTTAATTGCCCTTGTCTTTGCCCATTTTGTCAGATAATCGGTGCACACAATGATGTATTGTTTCTGGTTTGAAGGAGGGTTGATAGGACCCACAAAGTCCATGCCCCACTTCTCAAATGGCTCAAGAGTCACTTGAGGCTGCAAGGGCATCTCATCCTTTGGAGTAGGTTTCCCCATCCATTGACACTGATCACATTGGTTGATATACCTCCTCACATCTTGATGAAGAGTGGGCAAATAGTAACCTGCTTGCAAAATTTTGAAGGCAGTCCTCTTTGCTACAAATGTCCTCCACAAGGCCCATCATGACAGGTCAGGAGGATGTCAAAGACTTCCTCCTCCCCGACACATCTCCTCAGAATCTGATCTGGGCCAAGTTTGAAGAGATTGCCCCTAATCCAAGTGAAAGGGGCACTTTTCCTCACGATCTTGCTCTTCTCTTTGGAGGACAGGTGTGGTGGGAACTGTGCTAAAACCAAGTAATTCACTATATCAGAAAACCATGGGGAGAGTACTGAGATAGCGAACAGGTGTTCATCCAACATCTGATCATCCACCGTTCCTTCTTCACCTGCAGGCAGATTTAGTCTAGACAAAAAGTCAGCAACAACATTTTCCTTACCAGGTTTATCAATAATGGTTAAATCAAACTGCTGTAATAAGAGCAACCATTTAATGATACGAGCATTCACATCTAGTTTATTCATCAAATACCTAATTGTAGCATGGTCAATGTGTAGAAAGACCTGATAGCCTGTAATGTAATGTTTGAATTTATTTAAGGAATGGACAACAGCTAGGAGTTCTTTCTCGGTCACCGTGTAGTTTAATTCTGCCTTTGACAAATTCTTACTTATAAAGTATATGGCATAAGGTAACTTTTCATCAATTTTCCCTAAGGCTGCTCCTATCGCTTTGTTCAAGGCATCTGTATGAATGTGGAAAGGTAGGGCTCAGTTTGGACCTCTCAATATTGGGGCAGTCACAAGTTTACTTTTCAAGGTATCTAGGGCTTCTTGACAGTTGTCAGTCCATATGAACTCGACATCTTTCCCCAAAAGACCAAACAATGGAGAGGCTAGCTTATTGAAATCTTTAATGAATCTTCTATAATATCCTGCTAAGCCTAGGAAGCTTCGGACATCTCTCACCTTTTGAGGAGGTGGGACCCTTTGGATGATGGAAATTTTGTTGGGGTCCACCTATAATCCTTGCTGAGAGATTGCATGACCTAGTACGGTCCCTTTAGTCATCAAGAATTCACACTTTTCAAGACTGAGGGACAGGTTCATGTCAATACACTTGTCCAAAGCTTTTCCCAGGTTAGAAAAAGCTTCCTGGAAGTTAGAACCATAGGGATTAAAATCATCCACATAGATTTCCACTGCATCATGAACCAGTTCAGGGAATATACTCAATACTGCTCTCTGGAAAGTGGCGGGAGCATTGCACAATCCAAAAGGAAGGACCCGATATGGAAAGTATCCCAAGGACAAGTGAAAGTGGTCTTATATTTGTCTTCAGGGCTAATTTGGATCTGATTGTACCCACTAAACCCATCTAGGAAGGAGATTTTTTTTTTCCCCGCTAGGTCATCTAACACTTGATCTGTGAAAGGCAAAGGAAAATGGTCTTTTTTGGTGGCCTTGTTTAGTTCTCGATAATCGACACAGATTCTCCACTTACCATTTTTCTTTGGCACCAACACCAAAGGAGAGACCCATTCACTATCAGAGATGGGGTAGATGAATCCTGCATCCAATAGCTTTTGAAATTCTTCCTTGACAATGTCTTTAAGGGTTGGATTCATCCTCCTTTGGGGTTGTCCGACTGGTTTGTAATTTTCCTTAATGTAAATGTGATGAGTACAAACTAAAGGGTGCACTCCCTTCATATCCTTATAGCTCCAAGCGAAAGCATCCAAGTGGTTTCTCAATAAGCTACACAGTTCCTTCTCCTGAGAGGTGGATAGGGATGAGTTGATTTTCAAGGTTCTTTCTGGGCCGAACTCCATATTCTTAACTTGGAGAGAGGTCAGGTAGGCCACACAAAAATCAACTAAAGGACTGTCTTGGGTTCCTTTCACTAGCTCTTCTAATGGCAACATACCAGAGGGTAGATTCTGAATCAAGTTTTCAATGATATCATCCTCAGTTTGTGGTCCCCCCCCCCCATGGCAGCTTCTACTACACACAGTGGTGTAGAATGGATTTCATCCTCATCTTCCTCCTCCAACCAGAGAGGTAGATCATTTTTTAATGAAGGTTGGGTAGGAGGATATAGAACTAGCTGCTTGGACATATGCCCATTCTTGATTGTCATGTTCCCAGCTCGACAACTAATGTAGGCATCTGCAGTAGCCAACCAGGGTCTTCCCAGCATGAGATGATACCGAGTGAGCTTTGCCTTTGGTTGGAGAACCAAGAAATCAGCAAGGTACTCCCAAGAATCGATGGTGACCATTACATCTTCCAAAATCCCTTCAGGGGTCATAGTGGAGCGGTCTGCTAACTACAGTATTGTTGTGGTCTTTCTCAGGGAGCCTTGAAGGTTGAGCTTGAGCATGGTGTCCTTTGTCATCACATTAATAACAGCCCCCAGATCAATTAGGGTATGGGGAATCATGGTGCCATAGATGTGAACATCAACTACTGGGCTTCCAGGGTCTAGATACTTCGGAAAAATTACCTGCCCCAGCATTAGGTTGGACAGTTGTCCTATGACATTGATGGTTGGGGAATCTCTCCTGCACCTGCCTGGATGCCTGAAACACTTCTCTTTGATCATTTTGTTGTATATAGGCACATCATTTATGGCTTGGATAAGTGGTATCTTAACACATAGCTATTTCAATTCTCCTAGAAGTTCAGTTTCTTTTGGGGTAGGTTGTGTTGTCCCGGATAATCTCTTAGGGAAAGGTGGAATTTCTTTTGGTTCACTTTCCTCTTTATCTTCCTCATCCTCCTTAGGGGGAGGCTGGTTATCTGGGAGAACCTTCCCAGATCATAGGTTAATCTCCTGAATCTCCACAGCATAAGTTGGGCATGCTGGTTCCCCACTATATACATGTTGAGCCTGTCTGTTATTTGGGTTCGGGTTCGGTTGAGTAGGCATTTGGGGTTGCCTTGGTGGAGCAGGAGGCGATGGTTGCGGTTGAGCAGGTGGTGGAGGCAAAAGAGCGAGAGGAGTGTTGTACTGGGGCCTCCACCCCTGATGAGGTGTATTCCACTGAGGCTGTGGCTGAGCATAGGAGTGGAATGAATGAGTAGCTGGTTGAGCATGATATTGAGGTGGATATGACCAAGGAGGGGGTGTGGACTAGGAAGGATGAGCAGGGGGACCCCAAGAAGGCATGGAAGTGGCTTGATTGGGGTTGTAATATGCTTGGGATGTCCCTTGCATTCCCTGTTGGTAAGTTCTAGGTCCATGTGGCCTCCTTTGGTTCACGAATTAGAGTGGTTTAGTGGCTCCTTCGGCCCCCTAGTATACATATTTAAGTTGAGAAAGGAAGGGCACTTATTTGTAGGATGATCTTCTTCACAGACTGAACACACTTCTATAGAGTTCAATGGACACTCGTTCCCAGGATGCCTTCTGGTGCACCTAGGGCAAAAAATGGCCAAAGCACTTTCTGCTTCCTCTTGTTTCCTTTTGATATGCATGGTATCCATTTGCATGGCAAGAGTCTACATCATCTCGCTCTTGAAATCTTCCAACAGATTTCCAAATTCTCCTTTAAGGGATGAACTGGATGAGGAGGTACTGGCTATGGGTTGACTCCCCCTACCTCTCTTTATAGCTGCCTTAGAATGGTTTCTAAATATAGTCTTTATGTCTTCATAAGGTAGTTGGTAGATGTCCCCCCCCAGCCAGCAAATAGAGGGTGTCTAGAAGGTCTTTCGGGACTCCTATGAGAAGGACCAACTTCAGAGATTCAGGGTCAAGTGTGCACCTGGCCCTTTTATAACCGAGCTAAAACCTCTCTTCATAATCTTCCAAGGATTCATCGCTTCCCATGGTCATTCAGAAGATTTCTTCCTTGGTATGTTTTGACCTACAGTAGTCCCGGTATTTGTTATTAAAGGCTTGCTGCATCTGAGCCCAAGTTGTGATGTTGTTGCTAGGTAACCCCATGAACCAGCACAATGCTGCATCCTTGAGGGTAGAAGGAAAGAGTTTCAACTTTTGCTCATCTTCTGCATAGTCATAGGTTCGACAGATAACAGAAAATTCAAACAAAAAGGTATCAGGATCTTTGGTAGTCAACCCATGGAAGTGAGGTACGACTGAAGGGCTTATGTTCTTCATTTTAGTGTCCCCATTAGTCTCTCAGATGGGAAATGTACCCTCTACTCTTTCTCCATTCCCCCTAATGTTTCTGTTTTTAGTCATTGTTTCTAGAGGGATGGTTTCTTCCTCTTCTTCCACTATAGGATCTTCATATATCTCTAGTTTTTCACCTATAGGTTCTTCCAGATCACTACCATCGAAGAAGAGAGAAGGGTGGCTTTGTGATGTGGTGGGGGTGTTGGGTAGGAATTTCTCTGAATTATCTCTGTTCCTACAAGGCATGAAAGGGAATCTCTTTTTGGGTGGTTTTTTCCTTTTTTCTGCTTGTACCTGCAAAACTGAAATTGATTGAACAAACAAATTGCAACTACTGAAATGAGCTTGCTGAAATGAAATGGCAGAATTGAAATGAAAGAAAGGAAATGTAGAAATGAAATGACCAATCTACTTTTGCAGAATTGAAAGGAAAGTAGGGAAATGACTAATCTACTTTTGCTGGAATGGAAATTGCCGAATTGAAATGAAAGCAGGGAAATGACTAATCTACTTTTGCTGAAATGGAAATTGCAGAAATTGAAAAGGAAATGCAGAAACTGAAAGGAACAACTACTCTACTTTTGCTGAAATAAACTACTTAGAAGAATGTTGCAGTAGAAAGTAGAAGAAGAAAAGCAATAATCACAAAATACTCTGATGCTTCCCCAGCAACGGCGCCAAAAAGTGGTGAGCACCAGTATTGCAGCAATAATGCTGCAACTCTTGGGGCTTCCTACTTTACTTTTATCAACCCAGTAGTTCATAAAAAACTTGGAAGTGACGGTGTTGTATGCACAAGTACTAGCTCTTACTGCAGACTATCACTTGGTCAGCTGACACAAGATCACTAGGAGATCAAGCCAACTTCTATGAGTTTCCAGAAGAAGCTTTTAACTGTGATGAAAGAAAGCTAACTCTAGAGAGACTATTCTACTTGTAGAAATTAAGAAAGAAGACTGAAGTGTAACGCAAACCCTAACAAGTCCTGATTTTTCCAACTAACCTTACTTTTGCAGGAAAAGAGATGAAAACTAATGAGATGAGTGCCATTGACTACTGAAAAGGTAAATTGCATCCATTCAAGCTACTTCTGAAAGGAAATGAGAAGAAAGCATCTTTTTTGTGTTTTTGAGAGTTTTTATATGAAATTATTATGCTTGTAATTTATTTGTTTGTGATTGTGGTAGAGGTTTGATGGCGATGGAGGGTGGATCTGGTTTTTGCAGGGGTGTAGGAAGGTGTGGAGGAGTCCTAAGAAGCCTCTGGCACCCTTCTGAAGACTTCCCTTGCAATCGGATTTTGAAAAATCACTTACAGGAAATTCTAAAGGAGGCTACAGAGGATCTACAGGAGGATCTATAGGAGGATGCCGAGAGTTACTTTTGGAGGTTTTGAAGGTGGGGAAACGATGGGAAAGGGTAGCTGAAGACTAGAGGG
Organism: Pinus tabuliformis; assembly: GCA_031772625.1. Lineage (NCBI taxonomy): Eukaryota > Viridiplantae > Streptophyta > Pinopsida > Pinales > Pinaceae > Pinus > Pinus tabuliformis. Next base: position 672,102,669 of record CM062814.1, read on the forward strand.
GTGTGTTAAGGTGTCTGGAGCTTGTCAAGGAAGATCAATAAAGAAGGGGATGGTTGGATTTGTTCAAATGGCAAGAGGGAAGGAAAAAATGTAGAAATTAGGGCACATTTGTGAAATGTTGCAAATGACTTGGGAAATCTATGAGAAGTGAGCTGATGTTGCCTACTTCATGGATGTATGGTGAGCGAAGATGTCCTGCAAGCGATCTGCACATCTACTTACAAAAACTGATCAAAGAAAGGACTAGCTATACCATGAAAATAGAAATATCTCTAAGTGAACTGATTTTTGACCTAGAAACAAGAAGTGCTGAACAATACCCTATGAATAGAAAATATTGCAAAGAGATTTATTATAGAAACAGAAAATAATCTTGGCAAAATGAATCTGAAGCAACCCTTTAACTTGTCAAATCAAATCATCACACTAGAAATTGCATGGAAGAAGCAAAACTGTGTTTTTGGTGGTAGCAATGGTGCCTTGACCTCAAATCATGGTCCCAGGAAGGGAGAAAGGAGATCAGGGCTTATTGTTGGCCTTTTTTAATCTTAGAATATCACTGTATTAACCTACTTCAGCAACTGAAACAAAATCAGCTATGTAAACCATCAAAAGTAATCTATTCTAAACAAGGTAAAATGAATCTATGTAACAGAAATTAACTCATGAACTGAAGCAAAAAAATATAAGTACAAAGAAAGAGGTGTTGGGCAGCTTGGGTTAGGCCCTAACCCAAGAGCTTCATCCCTATGAAATAAATCAGTGCTGGCTCACAAAATATGTCATCTCCATTATCAAAATGAAAGTCACATTACATAAACTATTCACAAAGATAAGCTCGAAAATGAGCTGAACAAGAGTTGCACAAAAGTGCGAAAATTATACAATTAATTGGCTAACCTACTGAGGCTCTAAGCCACCTTATTTATACAAATTGAATCTTTTAACAACCCTCCTAAAATCAAGGAGCTCAGCTTCCCAAAACTGCAGATAAACAACAGTCCTTCTTTACTTGCTCGGCTACCCCTTGGATGCACTAATGTGGCTACTTGTGCTCTGAGTTTCTGATGGAGAATTTGAGGTAAGGGTTCATAAATGAAGGGGACACCCCCCCTACAAATCCTCTTCCCCATTTCCCTCAAATATTGGCTACCAAATGCTCATAAATCCTTTGACTTTGTCCAAAATTGACCAAAAAATCTGCATAAAGCACACATTAGACTTCATGGCATAATTACTTAACACAATTCACTCTATTAGCATACATATAATAAAAAACATGCAATAAACTAATGAGAATGGTGTATTAAGCTAGGTTAGGAGGCCAAATGAACCCATATAATTACCCATTTCTGGGGCTCATCAATGCTGCTGTTTCAGGAATGTGATTTTGAAGTCATTGTGAAGCCAGGATGATTGAATGCAGGGCCAAATCATCTGTTGCGCATTGAAACATGAGAGGAGCCTACTAATTTGGAGGAAGGACTGCCTAACGTACAAATATTTGTAGTACATGCCACGAACAATCACTTTGCAAATACCATACACTTCCTGACAACGGGAATGACTCCAGAGGGATATACTAGTCAACAAAAGAAGGATTTGGTGGTGCACGCGACAGCCTTTTCTTTCATTGTAGGAAATTTATATAAAATGGGCTTGGATGAAATACTGTGATGTTATGTGCCTGAGTTTGAATGAAACATCATCCTTGTTGAAGCTCATGGAGGAGTTGTGGGAGGACATTATGCAGGAAAAGCAACAACGTAGAAGATTTTACGCATTAGGTTGTGGTGGCCGACGCTTCATAACGATTCCAGGGCTTATTTTAAGGCATGTGATGCATGTCAGAGAATGGGCAGGCCATCATGGAGGGATGAGCTGCCTCTGAATTTGCAGCTGTCATTACAACCATTTTTGAAATGGGCGATTGATTTTGTAGGACCAATTCAGCCTCCAAGAAAGAAGACAGGTGTGTGGTACATCATCACCGTAGACCAGATGGGCGGAGGCGCAACCTATGAAGCACTGTATAGGGGAAACAACAAAAAAATTCCTCTTTGAGTATGTGCTGACAAGGTTCGAGTGCCCGAAGATTTTGATGAGTTATCGTGGTACACATTTCCTTAATGAAACGATTAATGCGTTGACAGAGGAATTCCAGGTTTATCATCAGAAGAGTATGCCATACCACCCGCAGGCTAATGGGACGGTGGAAGCATTTAATAAGATATTGGAAAATGCGCTGACAAAGGTTTGCAATACATAAAGGAATGATTGGGATGTGCGCGTACCTACAGTGTTATGGGCTTACAGAAGGACTTGCAAAAAGCTGACTGGACAAGCGCCTTTTAGGCTAGTTTATGGCATAGAAGCTGTGATGCCGATGGAGTACATTGTACCTAGTCTTCGCATAACAGAATTCACATGAATGGCAGATTACGGAGCACTGGAAGAGAGGCTCGTGCAGCTGACAGAGCTGGAAGAGGATAGACTTTTGGCTGGAATCCATCAGCAAGTTCAAAAGGAGCGCAAAAAGGCATGGCACGATCAGCACATCAAACTGCTCACCTTCAAGGTAAACGATTTAGTGTTATTATATGAAAGCAAGTTTGATAAATTTCCAGGAAAATTTCGGATGCATTGGCTGGGGCCCTATTTCATCAAGTAGATTACTGATGGTGGATCAATTCAGTTGGTGAAATTGAATGGAGATCCATTTCCAGGGAAGGTAAATGGCAGCTGATTGAAGCCATACACTGGGGATCCATCCAAATGACTATATGGTGGAAGCACAGTCTTAGCACTCTAGGCAACTGAAAGGAGGCGCGAGACTATAAACTACATTACCTGGATTGTAGAGCTGTGTGACTGGGGGATTGTGTGGAAAGGAGGAACGTCACAGCATCAGCAGAAGCACGACGGGAGCTGCGCTATAGGAGGAGCAACCGTGCAAGGCAGCCAGAAAGTGACCGTTACGGTCACTGTCCATGATTCGATAGTGAAAAAATGGCTAAAAGGAGCAGGGGGGTGGCATTTAAGGCAGAATTTAAATCCAAGATATTTGGAAATATGCCACTAATCTAAAATTTATGAATGGATTTTGAGGGGAACGGTCGGATTTGAATTCGAATTTGCCTATAAATTACAGATGACCGCCCAACGAAAAACACTTTTCATTTTGAGAATTGAGGTGTCGAGCTATTAGTTTCACATGAACCTTGAGAGTTTTGAGGCTTTGGTGGCTGATCCAATGTTTGATAGGTTGCCTAAGGAAACCCAAGAGCTCCTTACTAGCCTCATGTCGGCACTCATGGAAACCACAAGTGCTGGAGGATCGAAGGCCCCTGAGGGAGTTGCCCCTGAGGTCGTAAGTGTGGAGGTTCCCGCAGACGTGCCAAAGTCACCAAGGTCTCCCACGTTGAGGCCTACATCAACAAAAGAGGGGCCTAAGACAAAGAAAGACAAGAAGAAAGTGACAAAACTAGTGCGCAAGTCGCCAAGGAAGCACCAGAAGAAAGAGAAGCCCACTGCGCATGAGAAGGGCAAGGTGGTAGACCTAGAATTCGATGAGGGTGTAGAAGAAACTGGTATAGGCACAAAGGATATCGATATTGAGGGGGTAGACCTTATTTTCAAGTTACCAGAATACATCCCTCTATGTTAAGGCAAGGTGAAGCTCCCGAAGGACCCAGATGAGGGAATTTTTTACTTCACACACCATTGCTGCCATAACAGATCACATTCGAAGGTTCGCACTTGGTGCGCGTCCCACATTTGAAGTTAGAGGATCAGGACATGGAAGATACTGAGCGGTTTCCCCATTGGCGGCTGATACATTTATGACCCGCATCTTTTATAAATATTCTGGTGTCACCACACTGGAGTCGAGGAGGTGGATTAGAGGGTTTGAAAAGGCAGGACTGTTGAACCTGCTATGGGTGTTGCATTACAACTGCGCACCCATAACTTTGATAGTGATTAAACAATTGTTATGCTTGGTGCACAATGGGTGCTTGTGGTTAGGAGAATCGATAACAATCACCGATATGTTGATCCATAGGATCACATTTCTACTGCACTCAGGGTTGAATCTAGCCAAGGAATTTGGCGAAAAGGTGGGCGAATGCGACCTCGCCGAGAGAATGAAGGACAAGTTTAAGCTTGTCAAGAAACCATGCAACTACTCAATTTCTAGCATAACTGAGCCTGAGTTATGGTAGCCACCCAGATCTTGACTGGGAAAATAATGAGGAAGTGTTGCGCAGATGAAGTGTCGGCACTAGTTGTGTCACTAGCGGCCTAGTGCATGGAGGGTGTACAATTCAATTGGGAACGCTACCTCTACAGCGAGCTCCTCGCGAACTGCAGAGAAGCACAAGACCAAAGTAAGACCTTCCATTAATCATGGCCTTTATTATCAATTATACTAGTCACGTGGGAATTACCGGAGGACATTCAGTTTCCTCCGATCGCATCATATCTGCCAAAAGTAGTGAAGTTCGCTTCACTCTGGGCCACAAAGGATGTCGAGAAGGTCAAGGACAATAAGACCTTTTGGGTGCTGATGGAGGCAAGTATCTGTGCCGTGATAAACCACAATTCATGGCTATCACCAACTGTCTTCAAGCAGTTGTCAAGATATTTGGAGGTCAAAGCGGACTTCCACTGTATCTCCATCTGGGCGCGAAAGGACCCTGAGCAGAAGTGGTATGATCTCCCATACCTTGTGACAGATGATGTAATCGCAGTGGTCCTTGAGTTTTGGCCAGAAAAGTGGTGTACAACCTCTGATTTGTCAGCCGGGTCCAGTAAGTCTGAAGGAAAGAAGAAGAAGGAAGCGGCCTAGTTGAAGATGCAACAATTGGCTAAAAAGAGGAAAAAGGAGACTGAGGAAAAAGCTAGAGTAGAGCTTGACCTGATCACAATGATAGAAGGTGACTTGGACAACATCAGAGAGAAAGTAAGGGATACGACCACGGAACTGCTGTAGAAGTTTGAGCAGCAACATAAGCAAGCCTTGGTTGCCATTCAAACGGGTTGTGCGAGCTACAAATCCAAACTACTCAATAGAAGACCAGTATAGGGTGGGGTGACGCGGTGTCGATTAGTTTGGCGCCAGGAATATCTGAAGCAAAAGAGATGGTTTGCTCCATGGATCCCCAGGTTGTCACGCTGCCGGATGGAGATTTGACTGTAGAAGCGGAAGTTGACAACGCTACTGTCAACACTCTCAAGAAGTTTGGGTTGAACTTGGCCACACTCCCAAGTGAAGCCCTTCACACCTTGCAAGCAGGTGTGATCGCAAAACTTCAGGCTCGAGAGCAGCGCGCGCTAAGTGTGATCAATGAGAAAAAGGTAAACAATGTGCAGATGTTCGTTGAAAATACTTTGACAATTGACACATGGAAGAGGGTGCAGCAGAAGAATGAGCACCCTGTGGCAGTAGTCGCTGAAGCATGTAGAACTGTTCCAGAGCTGCATATCCCAGAAGAAGTGTCGGTGGAGGCCAAAATTTGGAAGCTCGCTGTAGGTGTGCACGATGCGAAGACAGAGTTGGCCAAGGTTCAGTTTAATTTGAACCTTAAGATCACAGAGCTTGAGTTGAAGGCCCAGCCTTCAACTCCACCAAAGGTCAAAGAGAAGCACTATGCAACTGTCAAGGATGTAGTTGCTACAGTAGATGTCGTGGTAACAGATTGCACCGCACTCTTTGAGCAGTTGCTGGAGGTACTCACTAGTCTGCAGGAAGATCCCAACCTACATAGGTTAGAGACCGAGGTGAGGGAATTACAGTAAAGGTACGACGAGGTCAGAGCGACAACGTGAACCACCACCATCACACAGAGGTTGGCCAAGCTGTGGGACGCAAAGGGACTGAAGGAATAGGTGGACGGAGCACAACGAAGAGAGGTGGTACTAAAGGCCAAATTGGGACCTTGGATGGATGAAGCCTATGTGCTCACTACCACCATTGAGTGAAATTTGGCTAGCCTGCAGGCAACACAATAGAAAATCAAGGCAAATAGCGCATGACCAACAATGGAGCAGCTGGTGGAGCAGGTTAAGCAGGCAGCAACGTAGTGTACTGCTGAAGTTGTAGTGGTGCAAGTGGAGTTGGTAGGTCTTCGCGACAAGATCCCCATGCTAGCAGAGTGACTCGAGGGTGAGTCACCCTATTTGTGTTGGGGGCCTGTTGGGAATAGGTAACCTAGACTCAATTTTGGGGTTAAAAGCCCAAGTTTTGGGGCAGAAAGCCCAAGTTTTTGTATAAGAAGTGTAAAGTCTCCGCATTTTATGGTCATTGAGCATGAAGATGTAAAGTGTAATAAAGCAATTCCTCCTTTATTTTATGTAAGACATGTCAACTTTAAGAGATCTACCCATGGTCCTTGTACCATGGGATTTTATAAAAAGGGAAGTCTTAGAAGAGTCTAAGGTAGTTCTTGGTATGTTTTGAGTCATTGACAAATGTAATGGGTCCGTGAGAGCTAAGAGCGAAGAGTCTTAGCATAGGAAAGAGGCTCTGTAACTATGTGCTCAAGGAGCAGGTGGATGCTGCTCGACACAAGGAAACAATTTTGAATGCGCACTTAAAACCATGGATTGATGAGGTGTATATAACTATAGCCTCTATTGAAGCAAAGCTCACACAGATGCAAGGAACACAGGAACAGGTTTAGTGAGGCAGTTCAACTACAATGGTCTCTGAACAACATGTCCAAGAAGTTCAGCAGGCAGCCACTCAGTGCACTACCAATCTTGCAGTGATCCAGGCAGAGTTGGGAGGTCTTCACGCAAAGATCTTCGCACCGACAAAGTGACTCGAGGGCGAGTCATGATGTTTGTGTTGGGGGCCTGTTGGGCGTAGGATCCCCCAAGGGAAGTTTTAGGGCTTAGAGCCCAGATTTTGGTCAAAAGTTGTAACCCTGATGTAAAGACTCTGCATTTTGTGGGCGCGAAGTGCGTAGTTTGTAAAAAAGTCATACGGTTGTCCGCCCTCAATTTTGTAATGTAATGTCAGCGTTAGAGATCTACCCATGGTTCATGGACAATGGGATTGTATAAATAGAGCAAGACTCTAAGTAGTTAAAAAATCAAAAGATCATAGAATAATAATGATAAGGATGAAGAGTTGAGTCATATCTGAAGTGTAAAGTCTAGTTTTGGGTCGTAGAGTAGGAGAAGGCTCTGCAGCTGAGTGCGTAGAGGCCTAGTAGTCTACAGCTGAGTGCGCGGACCCTTGCAGGTGAGTGCGTAGGGTGGGTCGAGTCTGTAATAGTTGGAAGTATTAATAAAGAGAAGTTTCATATCTATTATGTGTATTTATTTATTGTTTATGCATTGAATATATTGGGTATAAATTGCACTTCTATTGTTTATATGGTGCGCAAATATATATGATTGTATTGATTAAGTGAATACAAGATATAATATCTATTTACATGAAGTTGACATACATCTGTAAGAAGATAAGTAAGATACGCAATGTAATTTGGGGAATCGGTGCAAAAGCATCTCAGTCCCTGGTTAGGGTTGCGCAAAAGGCAATTATAACAGACCGCGAAGGTATTGAAGGTCAAGACAGTGGGCGAAGTGACCTACGCAAAGATAGGCATAGTTGGACTAAATCGACACCCTAGACATCTCAAGGGTGCGAAAACTTGGTTCTAACATCCCCCCATACTGCTTCGGGTGAGACTTCAGTCTGCGCTCCTTTGGATGATGCCGAAAGGGCCAGTAGTGTAGGGATTTGTTTGGCTAATTAACTCCAAACCCGGGTCAGGCCCCCATCAAGCCAACGGTATCATTGGAGCTATTTCACATCCTTCACCATACCCTCAGCAGAGTTATGGCTATCCGCAGGGGGCACCAGTTCCTCCAACACTTATGCCCCTCCTACCATCAATGTGTATTCAGGACAAAGCACCTTTTATGCATTTACCCAACCCCATAAGCAGATGTCAGGGCCAGCTAGTGCTCAACATGTTTACCAGACCGTTGCCCCTTCACCATCTTATACTATGCATTGTCGAGCACTCCATCCCCTTAGGAATTAGCGTTGCAGCCTCCAGTGCATCCTCAGCCCCAGCAGCTGATGAGCCTCAATATTGCAACAAGAATGCTGCAACTCCCAAGGCGACCAACTTTAATTATCAAATCGGGGTTCGTACAAACTTAAGAGGTATTGACACTATATGTGCAGCATACAATGTTTCCTTCATTTTCTATCACGAGAGAAAATAAATGCTACCTATTTGCAAGAATGAAAGACTAAATTTAAAAATGCTTGTAAAGTAACATGAAATCCTCTATCTACTTATTAACACACTTTGCTTGCAAAAGAACCCTATTTTAACCCTATTTGTCACATGTGAAGCTTTAACTAATCTAAGCATAATATGATCTAGAGAGTACTAACGACTATGTGCATGTGTAAATATAAAAAAACTCATTTTTTAAATATTTTTGCTTTATAAATGCAAATGCTAATCTTTCCTTGATCTTTGGCAGGGGAGACAGGTGTGGAGGAACAGGGTTAAAATGGTCTTGATGGCATGGAGGTCAAGTATAAGCCTAATCTCAGCTTAAAGGATGATTTTTCTCAATTCAGGATCAAAACAAGCCGCTATAGGATTTCCTACAGGATGTACTAGTTCTCCTACAGGATCCCCTATTTTACTACAAGATGTTACCGATTTACTATACGAAATTATAATTCATCGAATGACCAATAAAATCAAATCCTAATTGGATGGGACAAATTTTTTTATTGACTAGGATTTATTAGGTTCCCATTCCAAGTGGAATCACTCAAAAATACCTTTGTTAGCACATGCTAAAAAATAGCAGAAAATTACTAGTCAAAAATCTAGAAATTCGAGAACTAGTGAGCTAGTAAATCTATAAAATTCCTAACCTAATCAAGTGCAAATGAAATGAGGTAATTTTTGTTATGAACCAAAATTTATTTTATCTAATTCAAGTGGAACCAACTCGATTGAATCTCGTTATCATGCTCTAAAAAATAACAGACATTTACTGTTCTTTGCCACAAAGGAGTTCCATAAATTTAGATTTGGGAATAAGAAAGCTAATCCAAGTAGCTCAATGATTACTATGACCTTCCAAAGATTTTCCAAGGATGAAATGATGCATTTGATCCTACGAAAGAACTTACATCAACCATTTAAACCAATCCTACAACAAGAAATCATTAATACTAAATGCAGAAATGGAAAGAAATAAGAACAAGAGATGCATGTGAATAAGAAGTGAAAAGAAGAAAAGAAAATGATACAAAAGGGCTTTGAGGCTCCTGGGATGGCTAAGCCCAAGGAAACTAAGATACCTATGGAGGATAACAAGATTTAGAAGCTAAACATGACACCAATCTTCATTATTTTCATCAATACAATTACATCCTTGCAAGAAAATACAATGGAGCTGCAGAAATATGAGTTCTCTCCATAAGAACACTAATGAAAATCTCTCTCTAGAGGAAAATTCGACTTGGTACTTATAAAAAATGATTAGGAATCATTCCCCATGAATGGAGGAAGCTTTCCCCACCAAAATGCCTTGATTAGTGGATCTGGTTCCCAATACTAGGAATCTGCATTAAATGACAGGGAACACATTCCTAGATTTTCTCAATCATTGGAGTTCCACAATCTGTTTCATAATTCCATAATACCTTGTTGATTTATTATTTAATATTGATCCTCCTATAGTAGGGAGAAATTCCCTAAATTATCCCCTCCTCCAAATCTTTAGAATCTACCCAATATTCTCATAATATTCCACAAAATATTAGGCACAAATATGAAATTATTCATAAACCTTCTAATGAATATATTAAAGTTAAAAATACATTATCTAATGCAAAAAGAGAGGTTCAATGTGCTGAAGGATAGTTAGATGGGCCTTAATTTATGTTTAATTCAAATTCATGAGCCTTAATTTATGTTTAATTCAAAGGCATGAGCCTTAATTTATGTCTAATTTAGAGGCCCATCATACTCCCCTGCTGAAAGTGTTGCTCATCTTCTAACCAACTTAGTGACCTCATTGTGCCTCATTCATGGCCCTAGTGGCCTCTCCCTTGTGCATTAAGAATCTTGGCTGTAATTTCTGCAAGGACAAGCCCAAAAACATATTTGTGCAAAGAAAAATCATTGTTTCTTGAGACCATTAGCTTGCCTTCTTCTTTTCTTTTGTGGCCTAGATGATTGCCTAATGGCCTTGGAGTTTTTTGTTTTGATTAGGTCTCTCTTAGGCACTGCCTTTTTTTGGTTTTTAGCACAATTTGTTCCTTTCTTCCTTCTTGTAGCAGCTTTCTTCCTTCTTGTAGCAGTAATTCTTTCTTCCTTCAGAGTCTTCTAACTGTATGGGAGTGATGAGAAATGATGTAGGTTTGTGAAAATGGAGATGATGCTCTGTTTGTTTTTTTCAAGAAATTTTCAGGGTGAGACAAAGATGTTCTTGAAAATATGAAATGGGATGGATGAATGATGGATATATAATGAATATGAAGTGGATGGAGGGCTTGGAGTGTTGTGGTGACTTGGCCTTTGCAAAAATTTCTTCTTTTAACTGCTGACCTCATTCCTTGAAATCATCACCCTTCATAATTTTACTTTTCAACATTGTATGAGTGAAGGAGTGAGCTGCAATTCACTAGTTGAAGGTGGCTGAGACTACTGCCCCATATTTAGCTTATAAAACCTCATCTCTCATGCATTGACAACAAACTTCTAACTATAATATGCTCAAGAGAAGAGGTCAAGAATATTGCATACCTGTACCTACCTGATGGTTGTTGGAGAGACATGCATGCTGCTGTTGAGTTGATGTTGTTGTTCTTCTCATGACTCGGGCACATCTTCTTCATTGCCTTTTTCTTTTTTGTTGATCTTATTTTGCTGATGGGTTGTCTTCTTGTTGATGTGCAGGTGATGGCTTCCTCTATTGTTGCTGAGCTCTGGAGGAGTTTCATTTTTCTTGTAGTTATGCTTCTCCTCTTTCAATCATGGTGCTGAGGGTTAGGCCTGTAGCCTATTGTTACTTCCAAATAGGCTATTGTAGCTTCCCTTTTTTTTGAATGTTTGTGTCCTTATTCTATTGGAGGGTAAATAGGTATTAGAATGAGTGGAAGGTGTGGCCATAGAGTGACATGGCCATGATGGGTGTTGACTGAGATGTGGTGAAGTCAATGTCCTTTTTCCCTATCCCAAAATAGGCTCGCATCATAATTTTTCCATTAGACTGCCTTTCCTGTAGATTTTTAAAACTTCCTGTAGTACTACAGGAAACTCTTGTAGTAATTTAGGACAACCTTTTGTAGCATACTTGTTTTGTACATATCTCCCAAACGGTAGAATGGATTGACCTGAAACTTTCTGAGCATGTTTCCATCATCATTATTCACTTCCCCATAAAACAAAATTGGCCAATGGATGCACGGATCTTGAGAAAAACTAAAAATGGCTAAAGCTGATGGAGACCAATTTCTTGTAAACTGTGCACTGAAATTTTCTGAAATTGCTTGGACATGTTACCATCATCCATATGAATCTCCCCATGAAACAACTTTTTAAATGGATGCCTGGTTTTCAAGACATGGAAAAAACAAATTTATGCTCTATTTATTTTTGTTTCCTGTAGTAAAACAGAGCCTTCCTGTAGTATTTTGGGACAGCAAGGAAAATGAGTCGTAGAAGCTTGGGAATGATGAGTGGATGGTGGAAATAGATGACGGTGATAGATTGGCATGGCCTTGGTCCTATTGGAGCATTTGAGCAAAGGAGGAGAAAGTCAAAATTTGATTTCTTTTGACTACATTTGACCTATTTTTTATTTTCTTTGGTGCGAACTTGTTTTTTTTCCTTGTAGATGTTGGAGAGCACCTACATTCATTAATGAGATACATGGAGAAAGGAAGTTTTTTATTTTTTATTTTTTTTCTCTTCTAGGCCTACTAGCTGCCTCAACGAGGTTTTCAACTAGTGGGTCTACTTACGTGCCTCAAATGAGGTTTTCACCTAGGATCTTTTATTTTTTCTCTTTTTTTATTTTTTCCCAACCCATTGACCCCCTTCTGGAGGTTTTCAATAAATGAACCAATTTGAGGTGCCTCAAAGGACGTTTTCACCTGAGATTTTTATTTTTTCTCTTATTTTTCATTTTTTTTCTACACTACCCTACATGAAAAACAAAATCAATTTCAAGTATAATAATACTTCCAATGGAGCCATGTGCACATCAAGATGACAGACAAAAAGATGTGTAGGCTTGAAATGTGTGCTTTGACATGTACCTGGATTTCAGAGACCAAATGACTTGACTTTGAAAGGATCAAGCATAGTTGAAGAAGAGAGTGATGCTCCATCTTGTTGATTTTCTGGAACCAAACCTCAATATAAATTTTATGTCTTTGGTTTTCTTGATTATCTTGATCATTCTTCATGTCTTCTTCTACCATGACCTTCAAATCTTCCTCTTTTTGCTGATTTTTCTCTTGAATAAATGGAGGATTTAATGGTAACCATGAGGGAGCTCTCTCGATCTCTGATTTTGATGTATGCTCTTCATCAAATGTAGCCCATGATTCTATGGTCTTCTCATTTGAATCTTCTTCTTCTGGATGTGGTCCTTCAATGATATCAAGATAATATCTTTTTTGCAATACTCTTCCTAAGCTATGGTGAATACCATTGATATCAAGAGGAGATGTTTGGAAGTGTTGTACCTCAACATTGTAAGTGGGCTAAGCTACTTCAATGTGTGGGTTTGGAAATGGTGGTACAGGTAGCTGTGGGAGTGGATATTTGAGATGGATGTGGTTGGGGTTGTGGTTGTGGTGGAGATGAAGGGTAGGGATAACATGGAGTTGGGCATGGAGGATATTGAGGATATTGTGGATGGCTCCCATAAGTTCCTTACCGACCTTGTTTCCAAGATTGGTTTTGGGGTTGAGATGGAAAATGTTTCCAAGGAAAGAGTGTGTTCCAATTACTTTGAGGTGGATGTGCATAACCTTGAAATTGTGAATTAGGCTCTTGCATCATACTAGGTTGACTAGGCTGCCATGGTCCTCTTGGAGCTACATAAAATATCTGCATTGGTAATTGACTTGCTCCATTGTCCTCTTGGTGAACTTCCTTCAACCTTGGTAATGAGGAGAAACATTTAACATGATGTGATTTTGCATGGACAACACAAATATCAACATCTTCTTTTTGCTCATTTTGTATTCTTAGCATTTCTATTTGTTCACTTCGATTGCTAAGAATTTCTGTTTTAAAGTTATCAAGCAAATTTCCAAGTTTAGCCTGAATTACTGATCTTGATGCTGTTTTACCTACTCTTTCCCTTCCTCTTGATATGTGTTTGCATGTTTCACAAATTTCTTCAAATGATAACTGGTATACATCAGCTCTACTCATGGGATCAAGGAGACTAATCCATTCATCCCTAATTGTTCTAAGTAAGAGAGTTTTTAGTGTGTCAGATCCTAAATGATGTAGTTTTTCCCTCTTAACATTATACATGAACCTTTATATTAGATCCTATAGACTCTCATCTTCTTTTTGATTCATTCTAAAGATTTCTTATTTAAGATCATGTTCTTTATATTTTTCTAGAAATATATTTTGCATATCATTCCATGGTCTTGTTGAATTAGTCCCTAAACTCATGAACCATTTAAGAGCTCTATCCTTGAATGTGGTAGAAAACAATCTCAATTTTTGAGTTTTTAATAAGTAACCATAATATCTACAAACAATTTCAAATTCAAAGAGAAAGGTTTCCAGATCCTCTGACCTTAGACCATGAAATTTTGGAAGAAAAGATGGAGGGATGTTCTTCATGTGCACACTACCATCAGTATCTTGAATGGGAAATCTGAGAGGATCTTCCTCATTGTCATCATCTCCATCAATTTCTTCTACATTCTTTGCCATATTCTTCTTCTACCTGCAAAAGTGAATGGTGATGTGGCTCTCATTGCACCACGTGATCAAATGGGGGGGTGGGTTGCTGTTGGAAATTTTTTGTTTTTATGATTGAATGAAAACACTAATGCAATGCACTTTTCTATTTTTGAAATGAAATATTCCTAATGCAATTATTTTTTTGTTTTTTTTTGCACAAGTAAAAGGAAATGAATCAACTAGGGAAGAAAACAATGCATACTTTGACACCTCCCTGGAAATGGTGCCAAAAAGTGATGAGCCTTGGTATTGCAACAAGAATGTTGCAACTCATAAGGTTACCGAATTTAATTATCAACCCGGGGTTCATACAAACTTAAGAAGTATCGACACTATATGTGCAACACACAATGTGTCCTTCCTTTGCTATCACGAGAGAAAAGAAACGTTTCCTTTTTACAGGAATGAAAGACTGAATTTTAAATTTCTTGTAAAGTAACATGAAATCCTCTATCTATTTATTAACACACATTTCTTACAAAAGAACCCTATTTTAACCCTATTTGTCACATGTGACGTTTTAAATAATCTAAGCATGAAACCTGATCTAGAGAGTACTAACTATTGTGTGCATGTGTAAATATAAAAGAACTCATTTTTTTAATCTTTTTGCTTTATAAATGCAAATGCTAATCTTTCCGTGATCTTTGGCAAGGGATACAGGTATGGAGGAAGAGGGTTAAAATGGTAAAATGGTCTTGATGGAATGGAGGTCAATTAGAGGCCTAATCCAAACTTCAAGGATGATTTTTCTCAATTCAGGCTCAAAACGGACTATTACAGGATTTCCTACAAGATGTACTAGTTCTCCTACATGATCCCCTATTTTACTACAGGATGTTACAGATTTACTATACGAAATTATAATTCATTGAATGACCAAGCAAATCAAATCCAAATTGGATGGGACAAATTTTTTTATTGACTGGGATGTCTTAGGTCCCCATTCCAAGTGGAATCACTCAAAAAGACCTCTGTTAACCCATGCTAAAAAATAGCAGAAAATTACTAGTCGAAAATATAGAAATTCGAGAACTAGTGAGCTAGGAAATCTATAAAATGTCTAACCTAATAAAGTGAAAATGAAATGGAGTAATTTTTGTTATGAAATATAATTTTGTTTTGATATAATTCAAGTGGAATCAACTCGATTGAAGCTCATCAGCGTGCTCTAAAAAATATTCGAAATTTAATGTTATTTGCTACAAAGGAGTTTTAGAAATCTAGATTTGCGAATAAGAAAGCTAATCCAAGTAGCTCAATGATTACTATGACATTCCAAAGATTTTCCAAGGATGAAATGATGGTTTTTATCCTGCAAAAGAACTTACATCAACCATTTAACCCAATCGTACAACAAGAAATCATTAATAGTAAATGCAGAAATGGAAAGAAATAAGAACAAGAGATGCATGTGAATAAGAAGTGAAAAGAAGAAAAGACAATGATACAAAAGGGATCTGAGGCTTTTGGGATGGTCAAGCCCAAGGAAAATAAAATACCTATGGAGGAGAACAATATTTAGAAGTTGAACATGCCACCAATCTTCATTATTTTCATTAATATAATGACATCCTTGCAAGAAAATACAATGGAGTTGCAAAAATACGAGTTCTCTCCACAAGAACACTAATGAAAATATCTCTCTAGAGGAAATTTGACTTGTTACTTATACAAAATTATTAGGAATCATTCCCCACCAAAATACCTTGATTAGTGGATTTGGTTCCCAATACTAGGAATCTGCATTAAATGACAGGGAACACATTCCTAGATTTTCTCAATCGTTGGAGTTCCAAAATATGTGCCATAATTCCATAATATCTTCTTGATTTATTATTTAATACTGATCCTCTTGTAGTAGGGAGAAAGTCCCTAAATTATATCCTCCTTCAAATCTTCATAATCTGTCCAATATTCTCATAACATTCCACAAAAATAAATAATATTAGGCACAAATATGCAATTATTCATAAACCTTACTAATGAATATATTGAAGTTAAAAATACATTATCTAATGCAAAAAAAGAGGTTTAATGTGATGAAGGATAGTCAGATGGGCCTTAGTTTATGTTTAATTCAGAGGCATGGGCCTTAATTTATGTCTAAGTTAGAGGCCCATCAGCAGCCACCACCCCCTCAGAGTCAATTGTTTTCACAAAAGAGTGCGACAAATCCCCCAAATTTGAAGAAAAATAATAAGGGAAAAGGTAACAAGAGTAAATAGGGTAACCAAGGTAATCAACCTAATGAACCCTAGGGGAACCGGCCTAACACTAACAACCAACAACAGGGCGACCATCCCAAGCAGAACAAGGTTATTCATACGAACAAGTCTTGTGCATGTTGTGGTGTACATGGACATTATACTCATGAGTGTCCTCTCTTACCCCAGATGCACTAAATTTGGGAAGCCCAAGCAGCTTATACAAGTCAAATTCCCATGCAGCAATTGCCTCAGAATCCTGCGCCATCTCAACTGATCGTGCTCACAAATCCTTTCCCTTAGTAAGGATTTGTTGTTGCTCAACCTCAGCAAGGTCAAGAAACCCACCTTCCCCAACTTTTTGGTCCCAGTCACTACCAGATCCTTGTGATGAATTCTGACAAGGTCAATCCCTCTAATATCAACCTGCAAACTCAGTCGTGTCAATATGACAAGACATCAACTTCATCCGCCATTAAGTCCAAAACAAAATCATCTACTGAGCCTCCTACGACACCAAATGGTCTGATATAGATCCCTCAACCTAAATTTGAGTCAATTCCTAATATCCCCAAGAGAACATTATGTCGTAATGCGACTTCTAAGCTAGTTTCCCATACATATAGTATAGTAGATGACTTAGTGCAATCCCCTGCTTCCATGTCGATGCTAGAAGTGCTGAAGTGATGCCCATCTTAAAGGAAAGATATACTAACTTCTTTGGGCACAGTAGATCCTTCATAGGATCATTTGATTATATTTCCTGTTGATACGTCAAAACATCCTCCATTACCTCCATCCATTGCTTTTCAGATATGAGTCAAAGTCCGTAATGCCATCATCTCCTGATGCATTATTGACGAAGGCGCATCCACCTGCGTGATGTCCGATGTTGTTTGGAAGCAAATAAAGTCACTTGAGATGTCCCCATACACCATCACTTTGCGTGCTTAGGACGATCACTCCTCCCAGCCTCTCAACATGTATCGTAATTATCTAGTGACTCTTGCAGGCAAGACTGTTCATGTAGACATCGAGGTTATTGAAGCCCCTTTAGATTACAACATTCTCTTGGGTCGTAGTTACACTTATGCAATGTTAGCTGGATGGAAAATTTTATGGGCTAATGTTCACCTAGTGGGCTAATTTTCCATGACTTTTCCACAAAAAAAGATTCGCCAATTTCCAATTTTGATAAAAGACGGTTCGCCCAAATTTTAGAATATAAAATTATTTTACCTTAAAATTGCCAACATTATATAGAGACTATATATAAAATAATTATAAATTTGAATAATTTTACAAATATATCAATAAACATTTTATAGTTTGCATATTAGGGATTAGTGAGATTCGCTAATGTTTTTAAACTTCAAGAAAAAAATTCCATCCTTAAAATTTTCCTTGGGACTCAGCTGTTGCATCTACAGTTTTCCACAAGATGTGCTTCCCCCATGAAGGGAAGATCGTCACCATCGATCAGTTCACATACTACGAGCTAGCAGCCTTGAACTCCCTCGAGTCCATTATCTCATCGATGTCTGACAAGCAGTCTTCTACCCCTCTCACACGTGTTTCACTTGGAGTCTACAAAGAATCCTCATTATTAGGTGTTTTCTTTGATCCTCCCCCTCCTATCTCTGAGCCTAGCTCCTTGAGTGTTTGCATGTTACAAGCATCACGGGCTACTCAAAAGTAGTTTGGTACATCTGATCCACAACCAGCTCTTTAGCACCTTGCAATTACCATCTCAGCCGAGCCATCTGGATCCACCCCCCCAGGACCTCATCCTTTTATGGGTGCCTCCCCTTTGTTCCCACCAGGAACTATTCCTTTGGGTCTCAACCATCTAGGAGTTCTTCCATCGCGATATTACCCTACAGGATACATACCTTTCTTGTTTCCTCCTCCGTGAATATTTTTTGTCCCTGTCATTGCTTCGTTGGTCCTTCCTAATATGACTTTAGGGGTCCCATTGTGGTACATTGATCCCCCTATGAACACTTTGCGTTGTCAACTAAGGCCATATCATGCTTTGACCCTAGTTCAACTAGTCCCTATGACCCCTGTCAATGTTCTAGTTCCACCACCACCTCAATAGGAACCCACTCCTATTGTGAAAGCATCTGGACAAGGAGTAAAAGCCAAGAAGAAAGAACCTAAGGACAAGGCTCCCCAAGCACCTCCAGCTCCCAAAGCTCCAAAGCTGACACCTCCATGCACTTTGTGTGAGGTTGTTGGGCATGCCACCAATAACTATCCTGAACTTCCTCATCTCAAACCTTTGGTTCATGAAATGTTCCCTGAGTCAAATATCCCTGAGGTCCAAGTTACCTTACTAGGACCAGCCAAGAAACTCAAAACGTTGCATACAAATCACCCTTGTGCCTTGTGCAATCATTATGGTCACTATTCCCATTGTTTCCCTCATCTTGACGAATTTTGTGATTGCCTTCAAGTGCTTTGTGAGTACGAGGCCACTCGTAGTGGATCACCTACTCCTCTACCTGTGGATTCTAGTACCACTAGTATACCAGAACAGGGGGACTCTAGCCCCACCATCATGATCCCTCCCCCTGATGTTGAGATGAAGGACTCCATAGTCCATATCCTTTACCCGTCGTCATCCTTGAGATCCTCATAGGAAAACCTCTCTGAGGTTCCCACGCACGCTTCTGTCGAACCTCCCTCGTTGGAAACTCGGGTCTCAACATCGATAGATCTTTCATCCTCTATGAGGATATCATGGAAGCTATGTCTATCCCTTGTGAAGCAAGTAAGTTCCCTTTGCGGACAAAGGCAACCCCTCTAGCGCTAGAGTGGGTCTAGTCATAGCAAGCACAATAACAAAGAAAATTCCCTTAGATAGTTAATGTCATGAAGGCCTACCTTCAAGTCCTCATTTGATGAAGTTCTTGTTGTGTTGCTCCAACTCTCATTCTAATCACTTTTGTACCTGAAACAACATATAGAAAACAACAACAAACATAATAGAATACAACAAAAATGATCTACTTAAAGGGTCAAGGAACTTCAAGCTATCAATATGCAATTTGACATAACATATAGGAAATAAATTGTTGATTTGTATTAATATGAACTGAAGTAAAACTTACAACCATGCCTTGACGTTGTAGGTATCCTTGAAGGGTCTTGTCAGCATGTCTCCGCAAGCATTCACTCATGAATTATCTCCGAAGAGGATGAATAACTCTCTCTCCTACCCAAAAGGCAAAATTATGATGCTAGAACACTCATACAATCAATCCAAATCCACACAAAACTATCCCAGGCTAAGTTACATTAGAAGCTACTTCCAAACTCTACTCAAACTCTCTCACTCTAGCAGATCTCAACTATGAAGGAGGTATTTATAGGAGGAGGAGCCTCCATAAAAGATGGGAGAAAGAGCTTATCCCTTTGGGAGGTTGCATAAAGGGTGGAACAACCATCCCAAAAGAGAGAGCCAAGCTCATCTGATCCAAAAACAAACCCTAGGACCGCCACTCAGAAGCTTCGACAATTTGTTAAAAACAAACTCACCAAAAGTGACTCATTGCGAGTGAAACACAGGGACAGTGTGACGAGGTCGCTAGGCTTAGTTCAATCTTGGCCATCTTCGCGAGTGGAATAACAGATGACCCACGATGACCCAAAACAGAGGTTAAAAATGGTCTGCTCTAGGAATAATGAACTGAGGTATTCTTCCTGATATGACAAGGAAGACACTGACACATATTTTGGAACATCACACAAAGCAGATGTCAATAACACGGACCGGCAGTGTCCGGGATTAGGGAATGCAGATTCGGTGACAAAATACTATGTAACAGATGCCCCCTAAAGCATGAAGGCTGAGAGAGTGGGAGGGGTGAAATTCTTTACGAATCCATAACTGAAACAAAAAACCATCGCGGAGAACCTGCAAATGCAAGTACAACTGATATCTCTGATACATAAGTACATAGTGAAAGGAAATATGTGTGCATAAGGCATGGGTGAAACCATCCAGAAGATAAAAGTAAATGATTTGTGGTATGGACGTAGCCATCCAATCAAAAGGACCATATAAAATACTCAGGTATGGTCGTAGCCATCCAATCAAAAGAGTCATGTATACAATCATGAACCAATCCACACAACCTGGACTTGTGTAATCTGAGCCCAAGGTCTTGAATCCCAACCCGATCAAGGTACAAATTCTAATATGTGAATAGATGTGCTAAAGTCGAGCATACTAGAAAATTGCTTGATTACCAGTCAATGATGTAAACCGTTAACAAGCGCGAGAGAGACCACCAGTAATGTCAATGGTTCTCAAGGTATCGCTAGTACAATCCACGAAGTGTGAAGAATGATCTGAAGTTGAATGCCCGTGAAATCACCTGATCGAAGGCCAATAATGAAAGCCTGTCGTTGAATGCGAATAACTTGACATTAAGGCATGCAAGCTCCAAGGTACCAGAAAGGAGTCTCTAGATCAACTTCTTAGATAATGGGCTGAAGTCAACAGGAAGTGATTGGTCAAAGGAGGGCCATAATGTTTCCCACATCATCGACACGAGACAAAGGAACAAGATGAATGTGGATGAGACAGAGAATCTGAGGAAGGTGTGTAAGGATACAAACTGCAGAAGGATTAAGCTCTTGAACATATCGGTGACATGACTCGGAGTTTGGTATCATTTTGGTACCAAGGGATCAAAGGTCATGATGATGCAACAAGGATCAGATGGAATGAGGCAAAATGGATAACCCAAAACCCGAAAGGCCAATGATAAAGTGAGGATATCCCGATGTTCAAGAGTGACAAGCTGCTGTAATAATTAATACAACTGATAGAATACTTCCAAATTTTCCCGCACCATTTCTGGTGAGTACCCCAATTATTTTTGAAACACAAGCTTGAAGAGGATAGCATATTCTTGTAATATAAGTTTGTCCTTTGGAAAAATCGACCTAGTAAATTTTAGCAAGCCCTAGTGTCACACGGAATAAGTCGATCTTGCGGACAAGATAGACCTTCCTAGAATCTAAAGAAGACCTAATGACAAGCAAACCAACCAGACACTATCTTTCTCTAAATATGCTTTTATAAACAATGGAAAACAAGTGTTTTTAGGGCCTACCTTAGGTCCAACGCAAGTTTGTGGATGCCCTCGCTCCTTCGATCCAAATGAGCTCCTTTGTCGCGAATCTGCAAACACAAACAAGGCAAACATATTAAATAGCACCTGAAAAGCCAATATCATAAAACATATTCAACATGAAAGTCAAGGAGTCCATGAAACAAATAACATGAGATACTTGTTGAGAAAAATGAGTTTGATTGTATTAATTCAAAAGAAGAAGAACTTTACAACCTGTGCCTTGATGCTGTACAAGCTCCTCCCAGGGTTCAGCAAGAAGTCTCCTCTACTTTGACAAGTTTCACTCACTCCCCAATGAAGCCAAAAAGGTATGTGATCTCTCCTCTTAAGCTCAACTAGGAAGTCTTGATTTCACCAGCATTTACCCTCACTAATGTTCAGCTTCTAACCTCTCCAGCAACCAGCCCAATGCCTAAATTTATAGTGCAATGGAGGGAGGTTACTAGGTCCTCCTTCAAAGGGATAAAGCCCTCCTTCAAAGGGATAGCTCCTCTCATCAAGGGATTAGTTCCTTCTCTTTTGGGATGCATGAACCACCTCAGAGCGAACAATCCACGTCAAAATTCCTTCTAGAATCCTCTAGAATTAACCCAAAGTGAGTTTTTTAAGATAAAACTTGCGCCTTTTGACTTTCACAGGGGTCTACACCCACACCTTTAGGGTAGAGCGGGCAGGTCCGCAGTTTTTGTAAACAGAAGGTGCGGGACCGCAGGTGATAGTGAGAGAAAGTGCGGAACCAGAGTTTCATTGATTTTTAATGTCTTTCTCCCATTTTCAAAGCTTGACTTGAAGAGCTGAGGTCTGAGACTTGCTTAGGAGGACAGTACAAGTGATGATAGACCCATACTGACTGCAAATAATCATGGTGACGATATTTTTGTGTAACACCTAGGAAAGAGAAGCTCGGTGTCATCATGATGACAAGTCCGATGTCGTTTAAAAGTTTAACGAGTCCGACAAAGGTGTAACTCGGTATCTTTTTCATGTTTAGAGAATATGAAAAAGACATGTAAAAGAAACTCCACATGGTTCCTTTTCGTATGTTTGTGTCTCTCGAGCCTAAAAAGGTAGAAAACAATACTTGAGAGAACCGCTTGACCATTTCAGATAAGGAGTACGTTTTTCGTAAATAGTGCCTCCCAGCTCGAAAAATGGGTAAACTTATACTGGGCACATGATGTTTCACATCCATTAAGGAGTTCGAAACGACAAGGGCTTGGTCATATTTTCACTTTTAAAGGGTTGGAAAAGAGCTAAAAGCGGACCCCCCATTTTTATTCTCTTTAACGAGTCAAGAATGGAAAAAAATACTCGGCAATCTTTTCATATTTTATGAGTCAGAAAAGAGCTTAAAGGTGACTTGTCCTGGAGGAAAAAGTGGTGTAAAGGGTAGCAATTGGTTCCCGTAATGGTAGAACTGTTCAAAACATGTAATGGTCAATAGGCTGGATAATAAAACCACTCATCACTGCGGTCCCTCGGGAAAGGAAAAACAACCAAGTGAAAGCATATGATCTGCCAAAGATATGGTGGCGATGGAATGAAACAACCAAGGCTCATCTAGCAGAAATTAGCTGATAAAAATGGTGATCACGAGGGTTAAAATTGGGTATGGGTTCATTTTTACACAAGCTTGAACCACGGAGAACTCTTCTTGGATTCAGTTTCATGTTTACAAAAGCTTGAAACGAAAAAATATGCTTGGATTCCGTTTCATTTTTACACAAGCTTGAAATGAAGAACTATGCTTGAGATTGGTTTACATGCCCCCAACATGATGAAAGGGAGAGTCTCCTGTAACTAGATGGAAGTCATTGTGGTGAAGTAGGATGGTTATCCAACACCTTTTTGGCTTCATCCAGATAGGGACAAAGGTGAATGGGGTGATTCCATTCACATAACCTACAAGGAAACTTAACTTTATCACTAGGTGCATGCCACCCAAGCTTCATTACATTCACCTAAGTAGATGACTCGTGGCTATCAGGTGGATGGAATGAAGGTTCATTGATGAGATCAAGTGAAAGACTCGACTAGGATTTTATGAGAGCTAATCAAAGACTCAAATTGGAACTTTTCTCTAGGGGACCTTGTTTCATTTTTTAATGAGCTTGACACAAGACAAGGAACTCTACTTAGATTCCTTGTTTCATTTTTTAACGAGCTTGACACAAGACAAGGAACTATGCTCATAGCCTTGGTTTTATTTTTTAATGAGGTTGACACAAGAAAATAACTGTACTCATCTCCCCTTGTTTCATTTTTCAATGAGGGTGACACAAGACAAGGAACTCTCCTCATGACTCCTTGTTTCATTTTTTAACGAGCTTGACACAGGACCAGGAACTCTCCTCATCTCTTGTTTCATATTTTAATGAGGTTGACACAAGACCAATAACTATCCTCATAACATCTATTCATGGACCATACGAGAACATGGCTCCTAAGAGATTCTCACTAGATGGAAGAACCACGCTCTGGGAGGAATACATGTCATTTCGTACCATAGATAGATCAGGTTCCAATTCTCCCAGTACATAATGTACAATCCCATCTGTGTAATCATTAGCAGATGTGGAGACATAATGGGTAGCCACATAATTGACCTATGGCGGGGAAGGTACTACTTGGAAACAAGAGCCAATAGGGGCAATGGTTGCAAAAGAGACGCTTGGTGACCAATGAATGATAGTTGATCAATAGTCACAATTCTTCCTTCGTGCAGAAAACAAACCACATGGAAAAGTGAAGAAACAAGAGCTCCCATGACATACACATAGTCGCGTCCAAGGAGAAGATTGAAATCTAATGGACCTTGGACTACCATCACATCTATATAGACGATCTTTCCTCCCAAAGTAATAGGGAACTTCGGAAGGATCCCTAAGGGTTGACTGGTTCCTCTATTGAAAGTCAACAGTTTCTGAGTGACAAGCACAAGCTGTGGGGAGACCAAAGATTGCCAAGTAGTAGAAGACATGATGCTAACAGATGCACCTTCATCTAAGATAGTGTCAGGTACTACCATATTATAGGCTTGTACTGTGATATGGAAAGACACATAAGATGGGAGGTGGAAAGCAGTTAATGGACCCCAATCGAAAGAGACGACATAACTACTTGGTGGGGGTATCATATGATTTCCCCCATGTTCTACAGGAATAGAAGAAGGACTCTCCTGAACAACTGGGATGGGAGGGTCACTCTTCGATTCATGAGAATCTGAGGAGACAAGAAGAACATGAGCAGTAAGATCACTACGCTCTTCCGGAATAGAGTGAGAAACTGGTGGCAGAGCCAAGTCGACACTCTTTTCGACCAATGGTTTGTCAGGGACAAACATAAAACAGTCTCGCTCAAGAAGAGCAGGATGAACAAGAGATGAACCCAAGTCAACCTCTTTACCAACTAGGAGAGGGTTAGAAGAAAGCCTTTGATAACCAACAGGGAGTTGGGGTTGAGGAGCTGTAAGGTTTTCCAAAACTTTGGAAGCTTTATCCATAAGAGGAAAAAGGTGAAGAAGATGCTCTCCTTCACATAGCCTACAGGGGAATCTAATATTCCATTTCTTCTTACCATCGCTAGCCAAGAGTGTAGCATCGACATGATCTCTAGAGGTCGATGGGGATGGTCGATCCAGATTTTGAGACCATACCTCCAAGACTCTGGGAATGCCAAGACAGTCTCTGAGGAGATGGTCACACTTACACAGCTTGCAAGGGAATTTTACCTTCTGCGAAGGATCAAAAGGTTTGTCGATGGGGGGGGGGGGGGGGGGGAATTTGGAGTAATAGCTACACAATTGGCCTCTAGCTTATTTTACTTCTTCTTCTTCGTAGCCTCCTGATTACTAGATTTGAAACTTTCACCAGGAGAAGTAAAAGAGGAAGGTGAATAAATAGGGGAAGAAGGTGAGGGGTCAACCTTAGAATCATCATGACGTGATTCGAATGAAGGAAACAGTGGGGCAGGAGTTGGGACATTCGGGATCACTGAGGTTGAAAATAACCAGACAGGTAAACCAATGGTTAACCTAGGGAGGGACAACATTTCCATATAAGGAGCACCAGCGTTTCCAAAATAAGGAAAAGGACCAGGATTCCCTTCTGAGGGGAACCCTTGATGGGTGGACTCCGAAAATGTTTCCATTGGAATCAACCCTAAAGAATTACTAAGGAAGATAACTTTTACCAGGAATATTTCATGGGAAGTTAATTTTAGAACACTGAAACAAAACTTTGCCTTTTCATGTTTTAAGAGTTGAGAAAAGGACGAAAGGTGACTCTATCACTTCCGATTGGAAACAAGCTCGAAAGGACAAGTGCTCGAATGATATTTTAAGTTTAATGAGTCAAAAAGATCAAATGATTGCTCTGGAACTCTAGGCAAAAGGTTTACCAGACAAATCGTAAAACTACATATACACCTTGGTATTAAAATGAAAGAGAAATGACCAAGGACTTCTCGTACGACAGCTAATCTTCCCAAATGTTGTTTTCGATGTGTTACGATTCGTAAGGCGACAGACTCGACTTCCTATGGATAACAGGATTGCAACCTAGTGGGGTCTCCCATCATATACACGATGGTACAGGGAGCACAAGTTCGTACTAGCACTTATCAAATCACAAAAGGAGGAATCACCCAACCTTCATGAAAACAACAGCCACTAGGTTTAAATATGCCAGAACACGTCTCTAGCCTAGACCTCTAGATATATGAGCGTTAAGTTCCAATGCATTTTTAGCTTAATTCGATAAATTTTAGCAATTTATCTTCAATTAGATCTCAATTTCAAGGCCCTACTGAATGTATCTTCAAAAAATCCTAGAATGCAACTAAATGAGTAAAGAAACCATTTCTTTTCCATGAACAACTAACTAAAGAAAAGTGAGAGGTTCATTTCAAAGCAATCAAAGCAACAAGAAAGCAAATGAAAGAATGGTACTTTTCATTATTTTGCAAGCAAACCAATCAAGAGGAAAGATAAATGCTTCTATCTTTCACTAACTTGCAAGCAATCTAATTAAGAAAATGAAAAATACATCCTTTGATTTTCAACTTCTAAATGTCAAGAATTTACTAATGCAAAAGATTTTTCTCATTTCCTAATGCAAAATGAATGCGATATTTTGTTTTTTTGAATAGATGACAAGCAACTAAATGCAAAACTCAAAACAATGCTAGTTTTAAGTCCTTTTCAAATTAAATCATTCAATAAGTAAAGAGAAACATTCCACTCAGAAACTAATCAAAGACTTAAAACAAAGAATATGTTTCTTTTTGAAAAAACTTGAAAGCTTTCTAACTGACCAAGAAGCAATGTGATCTATGCCAAAGTGATGGAAGGAAACCAAACAAGCAAGACTTGAAAGTTTTGATAACCAAATGTCACATACCTATCAGGAAGATGAAAGAACATTCAATAAGGAAAAGCTCACTTCAAACACAGCTCAAAGGTCCAAATGAACAAGCAACCCAAGAAAGAGCTAATGCTTTAAGAAACCCTAAGGTGAACAGGTCACACAGTTCAAAAGGATAAATATCAAGGGAATGAAACCAAGATTCAAATATTCCAGCAAACAAAAATTTGACACACAATAAATAGGCAAAAGACAAGCTCAGAAGGACAGGACACACTGGCCAATCAACAAATAGAACTTCAAAATAAAAACCTACAGGAATATTCGCGAGCATCAAACTGACAACCCGCGCTGACAATGAACAGTCACACCCCCTTAACTAGGAACTTGAGACATCGTCGCAAAAGTACACTAGGAAACAGTGTTGAGCGTAACTCAAAGCCCGTCATGACAGTGAGGTGATTCAATCGCGCCAAATAGTAGAAAGCACAAATAATTAAATAGAGCAGACACGACTATTGTCACGACTGTCATAAAATAAAAGGAAAAGACCCCAAATCAAAGGAAAAATTTAAAAATTCAGCTGAGGAATGGCCAGACCTATCACTTATGATAGAGGGAAGACTACTAGGAGTAGTCAAACAACCCAAAATATGGAGAATTCTACCTAGAAAGTAAAGGAGACAATAAACAAGCAAAGAAAAATCAAATCAAGAGACAAAAGACACAGATCCCCAGTATGGTCACCAACTTGTGAAGCAGGTAAGTTCCCTCTGTAGACAGAGGCAACCCCTCTAGCCCTAGAGTGGGTCTAGTCACAACAAGAACAATATCAAAGCAAATTCCCTTAGATAGTTAATGTCATGAAGGCCTACCTTCAAATCCTCGTTTGATGAAGTTCTCATTGTGTTGCTCTAGCTCTCGTTCTAATCACTTTTGTACCTGAAACAACATATAGAGAACAACAACAAACATAATAGAATACAACAAAAGCGATCTACATAAAGGGTCAAGGAACTTCAAGCTATCAATATGTAATTTGACATAAGATATAGGAAATAAACCGTTGATTTGTATTAATATGAACTGAAGTAAAACTTACAACCATGCCTTGATGTTGTAGGTCTCCTTAAAGGGTCCTGTCAGCATGTGTCCACAAGCATTCACTCATGAATTGTCTCCCAAGAGGATGGATAACTCTCTTTCCTACCCAAAAGGAAAAATTATGATGTTAGAACACTCATACAATCAATCCAAATCCACAGAAAACTATCCCAGGCTAAGTTACATTAGAAGCTACTTCCAAAATCTACTCAAACTCTATCACTCTAGCAAATCTCAACTATGAAGGAGGTATTTATAGGAGGAGGAGCCTCCATAAAAGATGGGAGAAAGAGCTTATCCCTTTTGGAGATTGCACAAAGGATGGAACAACCATACCAAAAGAGAGAGCTGAGCTCATATGATCCAACAACCAACCCAAGGACCGCCACTCAGAAGCTTCAACAATTTGTTAAAAACAAACTCGCCAAAAATAGCTCGTCGTGAGTGAAACACAGGGACAGGGTGATGACGTCGCTAGGCTTAGTTCAATCTTGGCCATCTTCACAAGTGGAATAACTGATGACCCACGATGACCCAAAACAGAGGTTAAAAAGGGTCTGCTCTAGGAGTAATGAACTGAGGTATTCTTCCTGATATGACAAGGAAGACACTGACACATATTTTGCAACATGACATAAAAAAGATGTCAATAACACAAACCAGCAATGTCCGGGATCAGGGAATGCGGAGTCGGTGACAAAATACTGTGTAACACCCTTGATTACCCTTGGGATGATATGCACCAACATGCGTACTTCCTTTGGAGGATATCATGCCAAGCTGGGCCGAGATGCTTGAATCCATTTTTTGAGCACTCAGAACACAATAGCGCTCCACAAACTCCTCCTGCTAGGGGGTATCATTCCCACCTTTGCATACCAGATCAATCCCCTCCATCACATATTCTTGTGGGTAGTATCCCATTCTTGGGGGCATGATGGTTTTCCCCTTGCCATCTTTTCAATTGATTAACATATGTCTCGGCCTAGATCCCACCGATATCTAAGTATGGTCGATTATCCTCCCATTCCTTGGATAGTTTGTCCTAATAGCCCCTCCAGTGAGCCATATTCACATCACATATCATATAAGTTTGACACCATATCTTCAAATATTCTACTATATCTCATACCCATTTACCACATAGTCCCCGTGTTTGACTTAGTGAGTGAGGATGAATCTGGACCTCCTCTAGCAGTTCATTCTTGTTTTCCTCTTCCCTTAATTCTTCACCAAGAATCATCGTTCCAAGAAGCATTAAGGTCGTCTTAAGACAAGTAAGGCCACTTTCCTAAAAGTTGCAGATCCCAATTCTGATGGTCGGGTTGTCCACTATGATCTCCACAAGATTTAGGGTGTTCTCCTCCTCTCAAATTGGAGGGAAAACACCCTTTTATAGGAAAACCCCCAATTTTTCTATTTCACATTGCAACCAAACCATAGCTCAGTTTGACAAACCATTAGCACCATTGGAAATCTCTTGTTGAGTACTATAATGGGTCTTTCTTAGTTTTTGATGATTTGGCACTTCACCGAGAAACCATTTTTCCATGAAGGGTCACTTCGTCACCTCTCAAAATCGAATTTCTTCATAAGGGACACTTGTACTTTGGAGTCCACCTTCCCTTGGCACTCATCGTCTAACATGGCAATTTTTTCATGAGAAACCATCATTTTCTCATGTTTTCATGGTACCCATTGGGCCTATTTTGTGTGGTAGCGTCATCGAGTCACCCTTGTTCAGAACATCTGTGATGAGTAACCTTTGCATCCATGGAGTCTGTTTCACGTCCCATTGTATCATGTCACATTATTCCATCCATCTTTTCATATTGTTCATCCCATGTTTCTCATTTTTCCCTTCAGTCATACTGCCCCCCATACCCTTAGGAGTCGATTCAATCGTTTCCAAGTCAACTATGCACTTTATGCTCTTACAAGGGAAGTCATGTATTTGTCCCTTAATGCCATTTTCTCCATGTCCCTGGTGTCAGTCCATCAGCCACATTACTATTTTCCCTCGTGCCTTAGTTGAGGATCCTCATTGCCTCACCTATGGCGGGCCCTATTCTATCGACATCAACATGTCTATTCCAAAAGAATGGCCTTGAGGGCATTGTATCTTGGTTCCATCTTCCACTCTTGTTCGGTGCCTCAGATCAAGAAAAGGGAATCATTATTTCCCTTTGATTTGACTATTTAATGATCGTGATTCATACACTTGATGATCTAGTGATGCAGCAGGTTGTACCAGTGATTCCTGGGTGTGTGTGAGATGTTTCAGACCTCATGAGGGGGTGGCCCTTCAGGTATCCCCCCACATGCCCAGAGGACTTCATATTATACTACAGCCTCAGATGTAGTTCACAGATTTGATGGGTTCGGTTCCTGTCACTTGCAACATTCATCGCATGCATATCTCCTTCAAATGATCAATTCAGTTTTGTAGAGCCCTTCCCTATTCATTAGGGCTTCTTCGGTTGTTCTACCCTCCCTCACACCCATTTTTTGAGGGAAGGGCCATTATATCTCATGTACTCAAATGTTATTGTATTCAATCCTGGCTCATGTTTTTTCCATGTGCATTATATGTGACACATTATATTTTTTTTTGGATCAGTTATGCCAGCATGTCATGTACCATTTAGCATATATTTTATTGCTTAGTTTCATGTTTCTGGGTGCATCATTATTTTTGTACTAAGTTGTCTCGGTTGGTATAGGTATGCCTCCCCCGCCTCACTGAGATCTAATACCACGACATAAAAGGAGACTTGAATTGGTATTGCCCCCTCTGTCACTATCTTCTTTCGCTTTAGCTCCATTGGTCTCTCTCTCTCTCTCTCTCTAAGTCCACTTCGTTGTCTAGTGATTATGTCCTTACAACGTACTTCGGTCATAAGTTTTTCTCCTAACACTTGTATTTTGGGGGGCAATCTATTATCAAAAAGAAATGATCATCTAGCCATAATTTACTAGATGGATCGAAGTATACCATGTTGGGCCAATGTTACCATAGTAAAATTGCTTTCACTATAAGAAATTACTTAATAAACCATATTTGTTAAGTCATTTATAATTAAACCCATGAAGAATAATTAAATAAATCACTATTTGTTTAATTATCTTCTAGGAATAATTAATTAAACCATTGTTTAATTAATATTCCTTGTCACATTTGACCCAATTATGATAAATAAATAGATAAATCATTAATTATCTTATTTTTCTCTAGGAATAATTAATTAATCACTAATTAGTTATTATTCCTTGTCAAGTTTGACCAAATACCTTAGGAATAATTAAATAAATCATTATTTGTTTATTATTCCTTAACCATATTTCTTGAGATGATAAATAAATCATTTATTTATTTATTATTTCTAAATAAAAGTTTAAATAATTTTTCCCTCTAACCAAATATAATAAAATATTCCAAATGGTTATTTCTAGAATGGGGTTAATAATATTTTATTATTGCTCATTATTCAAGGATAACCTAATATTTTGTTATAAATAGAAGGGTTTTCCATTCATTATTCACTTTCGATTATTTTCATTGTTGCACTCACTGTTGTAGCTCTGATTATTATCACTGTCGCTCACCATTTTCTTTTCCATTTGAGTTCTCATTGAGCTCAAACATTTTATTTGTTGGGTTTACACATTATAGAGGAGAGAGACTCTATAAAAGCTGAAGACATTTGAGGATAGCCAAGAACCCATCCCATAGAGGGGGACTGGTAACATTATTATTCGCTTCGTAGGTGTTGTTTAATAAAATATATTCTTTATATATCTGGTTTCCATTGGATTATTGGAGTTACTTGTGCTTATTTTACTATTCCATTTTGCTATTTAACTATGATTGTGGCATCGATTAGGGCTTTGGTAAGTCTTGTTTATATCATTTGCTGCAGATCTACAATGTTTAGCAACCATTTTCATTGTTAGGGCTATTTGTCATTCACAACCTAAAGTGGTTTCTTTTCATACACATTCCAAAAGAAAACACAATAATGATTTAGTGACTCCACTGCATTTTTTAATCTGATCCAAAAACTTGGGTGACCCTCAGTTTTCAGCTTAGGGTTTTTCTTTTTCAGTCTCTTAATGTCATTTACTAGCTTTCTAACCCTATATCAGTCAAATTTATAACTTTCGTAAGCTTTCTGGTCTTTTCTATAGGTCACAGAAACCAACCACGACATAGACGAAATTTTTTTCCAAGACTTGCTGACCGAGAATCAAGGAGCAGAAATCACACTTTTCTACCCCAAAAGTGCAATCTGGAGGTCCAGAGCGCACTTTTTGGCCCAAAAAGTGTGATATCCCAGGAATCAGGGTAGTACCTGCAATTTTTAGGGTTTCTGGGATTTGCTGAGAGCTGTTTGCTAGGTTGGTTGACCACTGTCTTACCCCGCTTAGGCCTTGATCTACTCTGATTTTCTCGTCGAAGTGAAATTTATCTCCTTAGGGCTTCTAGTATGCTTCCACCTTTATATCAGGATTTTAGCTGAGGAAGAAGTCTATGTTCTTGTAGAGCTTTCAACCATATTTTCCATATATGTACCTTCCTGTTTTAGATCTTCAAAGATATGTTGTTTCTATCCAAAGTTTCATATCAAGCCTTGTTTGGTCATTTGCCTTAGGGTCCCGTTCGTTTCCCTAGGTTTCACACCCATCTCCCTATCTTTTTGCAGCGCTTTTCCCCCCTCTTTTGTTGTTGTTGCTGCACCACTTTCCAGCATCATAATGTCACTTGATTCCAGTGAAACCAATGCTTAGATATCTTGTCCTTTTTTGTGTGTTTTTAGTTGATTTCGCCACCAACCAGCACAGTGTTTGCAAACCTAGTTTGGGTGTGGTTTAGAAAGTTGATTTGCTGTACATTTTATGTTTTCAATTTTAGTTTATTTCAGTAATCATTATCTTTTTTCAAAACGGATCTAGGCTTAATTAATAAACACACTTACACACACAAGCACACCTTAAGCGAAGGGCGCTTGGTTTACACTGCCAAGCCAAGACTTAATTAATTTATCTCCCCACACAGAGACAAAAACATCTTGTTGATTTCCGTGTCACTTGTGTCTTACAACCATTGCACCATCAAGGAATTTGTCATGGAGAGCCTTAGGCCTTCATCCCTAGTTTCCGTTTGGGCATACTACTCCTCCCCGTAGGGTTCGATTTCATAGTCTCTCAAGTCCCCATACTAACTCCTCTTCTAGTTCATCAGATTCCGAGCATCCTTCACCGCATACCGTCACCGTGTCAGGACCCACTACAAGTGCAGGAAACCAACCTAATATTGGCTCAGTTCTACCCCGGTGGTCACATCTAGCGGAACCGTCCGAGGAATCATTCCGGTAGCTCCCATGCTACCTTTCATGGCTGGGTTAAGCCTCCCGTATTTTAGCCAGTTGATCAATGACCCTATACACCACGATGCTAGTTGGCCAGCTATGCCAACTAAGATTCCCTCTGACATTCCCAAGTTTGAGGGTGACTCTGGAGAGGACCCTACCAATCACGTTTGCTCCTTCCATATGTGGTGTTCATCCAATTACATCATCGATAATTCCATTCGTCTTCGGTTGTTCCAATGCATGCTCACTGGAGATGCTGTGAAGTGGTATATTGACCAGCCCGCTGCCTCTCATTCCATTTTTGCAACTCTTGCTAAAGAGTTCCTCTCATATTGTCAGTTACCTCTCTGACACGACACTGGTACAGAGCTCTTAACCACATTCTATCAATCCTCTGCCACCCGCCTTTCTATTCCTGTCTAGGAATGGCGTAGAAGGAGGAGCATGTGTCGTGCTCTGCCCTTCGAAGACTATGTCTACCTCAATTGGTTCCTTAGAACTCTTTTAGCGCCTATTTCCAAAGATGTCGCATCTCATTTTCCTCAGATAGGGGAAGAGGCTCTCTAGATTTCTCTCAGATATGACTTGATTTATGCTCAATCTAGTTATGTCTATATTATTATACCAGATCTCCCCTGTCCTAATGGTGCACCAGTTCCTCAAACACTTATGCCCCTCCTCCCAGCAACGTGTATTCAGGACAAAGCACCTCTTATGCATTTACCCAACCACATCAACATATGTTAGGGCCAGCTAGTGCTCAACCTATTTACCAGACCGTTTCCCATTCACCATCTTATACCTATGCACCGCCGAGCGCTCCAGCCCCTTAGGCATTAGCACCGCAGCCTCTAGAGCATCCTCAGCCCTAGTAGCCACCACCCCCTCAGGGTCAAATGTTTGCACAGAAGAGTGTGACCAATCCCCCAAATTTGAATAAAAATAATAAGGGAAAAGGTAACAAGGGTAACCAGGGTAACCAAGGAAATCAACCTAATGAACCCCAGGGGAACCAACCTAACACTAACAACCAACAACAGGGCGACCAAACCAAGTAGAATAAGGCTATTCCTATGAACAATTGTTGTGCATGTTGTGGTGTACATGGAAATTATATTGATAAGTGTCCTCTCTTACCCCAGATGCACCAAATGTGGGAAGCCCAAGCAGCGTCTAGAGGTCAACCGCCCATCCAACAATCACCTCAAAATCTTGTGCCATCTCAACCGGCCGTTCTCACAAATCCTTTCCCTCAGTAAGGATTTGATGTTGCTTAACCTCAGAAAGGTCAAGCAGTCCACCTTCCCCAACCTTCTGGTCCTAGTCACTACTAGATCCTTATGATGAATTCTAACGAGGTCAATCCCTCTGATATCAACCTGCAAACTTGGTTGATTCAATATGACAAGCCATCGACTTCGTCTGCTAATGAGTCCAAAACAAAAGCATCTACTGAGCCTCTTACAACACCAAATGGTCCGCTATAGATCCCTCAACCTAAAGTTGAGTCAATTCTTAAGATCCCCAAGGGACCATTACATCATAACGCGACTTCTAACTGAGCTTCCCATACATACAGTATAGTACACAACTTGGCACGAGTCAATATGACAAGCCATCGACTTTGTCTGCTAATGAGTCCAAAACAAAAGCATCTAATGAGCCTCTTACAACACCAAATGGTCCACTATAGATCCCTCAACCTAAAGTTGATTCAGTTCTTAAGATCCCCAAGAGACCATTACATCATAACGCGACTTCTAACTGAGCTTCCCATACATACAGTATAGTACACAACTTGGCACAATCCCTTGTTGCAATGTCAACGCTGGAAGTGCTCCAGTCATGCCCATCTCAAAGGAAATCTCTACTTATTTCTTTGGGCACAATAGATCCTTCAGACGGTCATTTCATTTTCTTTCTTGTTGATACGTCAGAACATCCTCCATTACCTCCATCTGTTGCTTTTCAGATGCCAATCAAAGTCCATAATGTGATAATCTCCCGATGCATTATCGACGAAGGAGCATCCACCTACATGATGTCCATTGTTGTTTGGAAGCAACTAAAGTCACCTAATTTGTCCACATCCACCATCACTTTGCGTGCTTGGGACGGTCACTCCTCCCAACCTCTCGTCATGTATCACAATTTTCCAGTGACTCTTGCAGGAAATATTGTTCATGTAGACATCAAGTTTATTGATGCCCCTCTAGATGAAAACATTCTCTTGGGTCATAGTTACACTTATGCAATGTCAATTGTCATACCTGCGGTTTTCTGCAAGACGTGCTTCCCCCAGGAAGGGAATATCGCCACCATCGATCAGTTGACATACTACAAGCCAACATCCTTGACCTCCCCTGAGTCCCTTATCTCATCGATGTTTGACAGGCAGTCTTCTACCCCTCTCACCAGTGTTTCACCCAGAATCTACAAATAATCCTCATTATTAGGTGCTTTCCCTTGTCCTCCCCTTCCTATCTCTGAGCTTGGATCTTTGAGTGTTTTCATGTTACAAGGGTCATGGGCTACTTAAAACTAGTCTGGTACATCTGATCCACAACTAGCTCCTTAGCACCCCACGGTTACCGTCTCGGTTGAGCCATCTGAATCCATCGCCCAAGACCTCCTCCTTTTACGGTGTCTCCCTTTTGTTCCCACCAGGAACTATTCCTGCAGGTCTCAACCATCCAGGAGTTGTTCCGCCTGGACATTACCATCTAGGACAATTACATTTCTTGTTTCCTCCTCCAAGAATCTTTTCTATCCCTATCCCTGTCATGGCTTCGTTGGTCCTCCCTAATATGAATTTGGGTATCCTAGTGTGGTACATTGATCCCCATGTGAACACTCTGCCTGGTCAAACTAATACCATATCATGCTTTGAACCCAGTTCAACTGGTCCTTATGACCCCTGTCAATGCTCTAGTTCCACCACCACCACAACAGGAACCCACTCCTATTGCGAAAGCATCTGGATATGGTGGAAAAGAAAATAAGAAGGAACCTAAGGACAAGGCTCCCCAAGCACCTCCAGCTCCCAAAGATCCAAAGTCGGCACCTCCGTGCGCTTTGTGTGAGGTTGTTGGGCGTGCCACCAATAATTGTCTTGAACTTTCTCATCTCAAACCTTTGGTTCATGAAACGTTCCTTGAGTCAAATATCCCTACGGTCCAAGTTACCTTACCAGTACTAGCGTCACTTGTAATGGATCACCTACTCCTCTACCTATGGATTCTGGTACCACTAATATACCATAATAGGGGGACTCTAGCCCCACCATCGTGATCCCTCCCCCCGATGTCGAGATGATGAACTCCACAGTCCATATCCTTTACCTGTCATCATCCTTGAGATCCTCGCAAGAAAACCTCTCTGAGGTTCCCAGGTGCGCTTCTGTCGAACCTACCTCATCGGAAACCCAAGTCTCATCATTGGTAGATCTTTCATCTACTAGCTCCCCGTCTACCATTTTATATGATGCATATGTGAACTTTCTTTCTCAGGATTATGCACCAAGTATTTCCGCCGCATCATGTAATCTCTCTTCCTTCCATTCGCCCATCTTCCATTCTGATGAGGATATCATGGAAGCTATGTCTACCCCTGATTACCCTTGGGATGATATGCACCATCATGCGTACTTCCTTCAGAGTATCTCGTGCCAAGTTGGGCTGAGATGGTTGAATCCATTTTTTGAGCACTCGAAACACAATGGTGCTCCACAAACTCCTCCTGCTAGGGGGCATAATTCCCACCTTTGCATACTGTATCAGTCCCCTCCATCACATATTCTTGCGGGCAATATCCCATGCTTGGGGGCATGATGGTTTTCTGTTATCAAGAAATCTAGTGTCTATGTAGAGCTGCTAGTCCCACTAAGGCTGGTAGCTACCTTAGAAATAAACAAACTAAAACTACTTTTGTTGTCCTTTATGAGAAATAGATAAGAGGGGAATAAAGGAGACCAACCTCTGTCTTGCGCTTGGTTCCTTGCTTGATTCCTCTCCCTTCTGATAGATCTTTGCCACTCGCTTCCTCATCTACCCAGCTTCAAAGAGCACTTGTAGAATCAAAGCAGCATAACACTATCCAAGAACATAGATCTATTATCATAAACAATATAGGACCAGATATATATTGACCACACAAATGCATATATCATCAATCATATAGGAATGTGGAGGAAAACTTGAATAGTTTTATTAATAATCAAGAATAGCAAAGAGGACTACAACCAACTGTTCTGACCCAGCATCATCCTCTCAGCAAGAAATCCCTTCTTCACCTCATGAAAAGCTTAGATCACCCAACACTATGATGTTACACCAAGAAACCAGCAGCACTTCCTTACAAGATACAAAATTCCAGCCTCTGGATCTCTGGGATGAGGGATCCATATATAGATGTTTACAAGGGGGGTGAGTCAGCTTTTGAGATTTGATTAGTGTCCTCTCTCTGATAGTTCTTGATTCCACTTGGATATTGATGATCTCTTACTCATCCCTGGGCGAATGCAATGAGGCAAGTGTCACAGGAGAAGTTTCTGGAAGATTCCATGATCCTCCACCTTGCAGATTGACCCTGCCATTTGTCCACTCTCACCCATTGCACCCCATAGAAGGGCTTTTCAAGATGCATTGCACCTCCTGTGTGTATTTAGGTGGGATGCAGCGCACTTTGACCATGGAGCAGGTGAGATGGTCCAATTTTGACCAGTTTTGAGTAGTTTTTCATGGAGAACTTCTGGGAGAAGATGTAATCATTTGACCTTGTTCTTTTAGAGGTTGGAACAACACTTTTAGGGACTTAATAGCCCTTGGTTTATGGACATTTATGATCAGGGTTGAAGTGCCCAAAAAATTTTATAACAGTTGCCCCCTAAAGCATGAGGTCGTTAATCTGTTGATGTCGGGTGAAATGCTTTATCATGAGGATCTGAAGTTTTTTCAAGCTGGAAGGCGACCTGTAATAAGATACAATACAATACATTATCTTCATAATATTTTCATGATCTAGCTGAGGCAGGCATTCCCATGCTCAGCTTTATAAATTCATTTTCATGTACATAAGATAGACAATCGTCTGAGTGTAGACTAATGATTTTGGTAGAGCCATCATCCCTTAGGTTGGATGATTATCTGTGCAGTAATGATGTACATTTGATGTCTTTATTTTCCTGAATATATATCGCAGCCCGGATGGATGAAACTAGATCCGGGGTCTTCAGTCTCGTTCAATCTTCACTCAAAGTACAATTCGATCCATGTGAGAGATGTTCTGGAGTCGAACATGGAAAGATATCGCCTGATTACTAGCCAATGATGTAAGTTGTTAACAGGCACGAGAGGAATCACCGATAAGGATGATGACCCTCAAGGTACTACAGTGTGAATAAGGGACTTGGTGTCAAACACCACACAAAATCTTTCGGTCGAAGGCCATTGATGTAAACCTGTCACCGGAAGTGAGAAACTTGCCATTGAGGCATGCAAGCTTCAAAGTACTGAAAGGGTTGTTCCTAGATTGACTTCTTGGATAATGAGCTAATGTCGACAAGAAGCGATCCGTCATAGGAGGGCCTTAGTGAATCCCACATCAATGACACAAAATGGAGCAAATGATTTTAATGGAGGTGAAAAAGATCTGGTGATATAAGGTTCAGGGTGGCGGTCATGAAAGAATGGAGCGTAAATGTATTGCAGTGGGTGAGACACAGGTGAATTCTCTGAGCGACTTCTCTTGGACATATCGGCGACACTGACATGATGGATTGGTAGTGTTAACCCCAAATATGGATGGTGTGATGGACCCATGGTGATATGACCAGTGAACGGAACAACCCAACCCGACTCGAATGCGGAGTGAAAGTGTCATGTTCAAGAGCGACTTGCTACCAATAAATTTTTTCAAGTTTTCTTCCCAATTTTTCCCCAGTCATTGCTGACCAGTACCTCTTTATTTTTGTCAAGCTTGAGGAGGATAACATATGCTTATTCTATAATTTTCCTTTCGGGCAAACCCATCGCTATGTTTTAACGAGCCTAGCGATAGTGAAACTCATTCTTGTCTGTATGGACAAGTTTGTCGCTATTCGGTTTTAACGAGTTTAACGACAAGGATAACTCGGTCCTTTTCAATTTTAGAGAGTCTGAAAAAGGGACATAAAGAAAACTACAATAATCCTGTTTCATCATATAATCCCTTGAGTCCGAAAAAGTATAAAATAATACAAAAGGGATGAATTTTCAGTACTTTTAACAAGCCGAACAAAAGCAAGCACTCGATATTTTTGTGTAATGATCCCTCAAGTCCAAAAAGATTAAAATCTAAAGGAGGGATAGCACTTCCGGTCCCTTTAACGAGCTGGAGAGGCTAATGGCTCAGCAATCTTTTCATATTTTATGAGTCAGTTGAAAAGAGCTTAAAGGAGACTCTTTTTTTGAGGAACGAGTGATAAATTCGGGTAGCAGCTGATTCTAGGTAAGGTTTGGAATTTTCCAATCACGACAGTGTCACAAGGATGGCTAACAGGATCACTCTTCGCAGCTGTTCCTCAAAAAGGGTAAACAATCAAATGGAGGTGAATGATCGGCCAAAACAAAGTGGAGGTGATGATGAGAACACGACCAAGGCTTCAAAGGCTGATGATAATACATTCACGATGGTTATTTACTGGAAAATGGTTCATTTTTTAATGAGCTTAAACTCTGGGGGAACATTTGCTCATTGCTTATGTTTATTTTTTAACGAGCTTGAATTCCGCGTTAAAACTGCTCATTGCTTATGTTTATTTTTTAACAAGCTTGAATTCCGCGTTAAAACTGCTCGATCCAGTCGTATAATAAGGATGCATCATATAAAAACGACATTTTTTCAAAGCTTTGCCCCGCATCCTTTCTTTATGCAAGTTAGGAAACGACCAATCCTATGAGTTTAAAGGGTTAGAGGACCTATAAATTTAAAAAAATTAATGGTCGTTCTTCGCTTGCATGCCCCCAGGTATAGTGAAGCAGAGTTTCCAGGTTACCCCTCAATTTGCAGACAAAACATTTGTTTTATCGGGAAAGGCCTACCTTTTCCAGGTTACCCCTCAATTTGTAGACAAAACATTTGTTCTATCGAGAAAGGCCTACCTTAACAGAGGTATCTTATTCTGGTCTAACCCCATTTTCCTAAATGGACGGGTGTGTCAACCAGTCATATATCCTTTGCGGAAACCTAGCTTATACCCAAGGTTTTCCTGTCGAAACAGGCCAGGGTGCATGCCTCCTGGGTTTCAGTCATATCCCCCGAATCACTCGTGCTCATCAGGAGGACGGACTGGGGATTGATGAGACATTCCTTGCATGAAAAGACCATTCAGGGATGGTATATGACTATTTGCTATGTGTGAACTGGGGAATGAAAGCTGGTCTACGAGCTTGACCACTCTTCCTTCATGCGGAAAACACATTACTCTAAAGAGTGAGGAGACAATGGCTCCCATGCAATAAATATAGTCACGTCCAAGGAGTAGATTATAATCCAGGGGTCCTTGGACTACCATTACGTTCATGTGAACGGTTTTCCTTCTCAATGTTATCGGCACATTGGGATGGATCCCTAACAGTCGACTGGTTCCTTTTTCAAAGCCTGTTAGATTTCTCATTTCAGGTAAAAGCGGTGGCGAACCAAGCGCTTTCCAAGCAGTTGAGGAAAGATATTCACAGAAGCCCCTTCATCTATGATGGTACCGGCCATGACCATTCTGTATATTTGAGCAATGATTCAGAATGGTACACTAGCCAGTAAGCGGGGTCTATCTAGTAGATTCCAATCGAAGGAAACAACCAGGTTGCTTGGAGGTGGGACCGAATAGATGGCCGGATATGACTCTGACGAAATTCCTTCCTGCGGTAAAGGAACAGGTAGACTGCCCCCATGTTCATCGGAGTCTGTGCTTACGAAGAGAATTTGAATGGTGTCGTTCTTGTTCTCTTCGGTGACTGTATCATCTGAAGATGGATCCTCTGAAGGCAAGACCGGGTCAACTGCCACCTCAACCTTTTGACTTTCGTCTGGTGTGGATTCAGATGGTTTATCTTCAATGATAGACGCTTCGGCTGACCACAAGGGCGTGTCAGCCGGATTTTCAACTAGTGACGGACTCAGCAAGAGCTTCTTATATCCAGGAGGAAGCCATAACGGTGAAACCGGACGGTCGTCCAAAACTCTTTTAGCCTCGTCTAAGAAGGGACAACGGTGGACGGCGTGATCGCCTTCACACAGTTTACAAGGAAATTTACATTTTCCTTTTTTTCCAGGGGCTTCACTTTCACTAGTTGACGGTGTGCTTTCAACATGACCATCAGAGGTTGATGACACCGGATTGTGCAAACGAGGAGACCAGTCCCTTAAGATCCGAGGGATGCAAGGACAATCTCAATGATAGTGGTCTCCTTTGCAAATGACACATGGCGATTTAGGCCTGGATGGTGCAATGTGTGGATTTTCGCTAGACGATGCCTGGTCGCCCCTTTTCACCTTTGGATCCTTCTTCTTCTTCTCTTTCTTCTTCTCCTTATTCTTCTCAATTACTTGATTTTTGGCTTTACCAGCTTCATCAAGCGAAGAGGAAGGAGGAGAGGAAGAATTGGACGAAGTAGAGGGTTGGGGGGTAACTCTGGTATCGTTTAGTTGCTGACTTGATTGTTCAGGAATCACGGTGTTCTGAACGACAGAAGTTGAGAAGAGCCATACGGGCAAGCTGATTGTCAATCCTGGAAGCGACAATGTGGCCATATGGGGTGCGCTAACATCTCCCCAAGAGGAGAAAGGACTAGGATTTCCCCCAAGGGGAACTCCTTGGTTGGTGGACTCCATTTTTCTCAACCTAATACCATCGTAGGAAAGGTGATATTTATTTTGATTAAAAATAAATTTTAGACGCTTTGACACAACTTGCTTTTTCAATTTTTAAGAGTCAAGAAAAAACAAAAGATGACTCTAGTCGCCTTCGATTTTTAATGAGCCTGAAGTGACAAGTGCTCAGATGGACCTTTTCCTTTAAGGAGTCTGAAAAGGAACGAAAGAGACTACTCTGGAAATCTAGACAGAGGGATTACCAAACCAATCACAAAACTGCAGAATACTTTTTACGGTACGGCAGTCAATATTCCCGAATGCTGTGTTTAGTGCATTGCGATCGATAGGGCGGCAGACATGGCTTCCTGTGGATAAAGGATAAAGCCTATTGTGGTCTCCCAATATATACTTGACGGTACGTGGGAGCACAAGTCTGTACTGGCACTTATCGTCTCAAAGTGGAGGAATCACCCAACCAACAATGAAAACAACAGTTACCAGGCTTTACGACGTCGGAATACGTCTCTAGCCTAGACTTCTAAATGTTGTGCGTTAGGTTCCAAAGCGTTTTTAGATTCATTAAATTTTATTTTACAGTTGATCTTGCTTAAGAAATTTTCCTTTCAGGTTCACGGCGTGATGTAGATGTACAATTCCTAAAATGCAATCTAAGATGATAAACAATCGTTTAATCTTCTTTTTGCAATGAAAATCCTAGCTACTAAGGAAAGAGAGATGATATTCTTTCAACATAGAGCAAAGAGAACACACTATATGCATTGTCCTAAATCAAACCAAAAAACAGTCTAAATGCAAATGCACATGCATGTATTTGTTTTCAGCCTTCTTAATGTGTGAATGATAAAAAGAAAGCTAAGCGCAAATCTGAATTATTTTTCAAAGCGACATTACTAGCAAGTTTCTTTTCAAGACAAAATGAGGACAATGACAACACTTTGCGATTTGGAATTGAAAACTTGCTTTCGACACTTGAAAAACTACTAATTCAAATCAAATACAAGAGTAACAGTGTAATCGACTATCAAGAACAATCGGATTCTCTTCTATGACTGAAAACGACACTTGCGACACTTTCAAATCAAGAAACGACAGTTCAATTACGCTACTTGTTTGTACAAGAGAACTGAAAATGGCTCAA
Source organism: Pinus tabuliformis (assembly GCA_031772625.1). Lineage (NCBI taxonomy): Eukaryota > Viridiplantae > Streptophyta > Pinopsida > Pinales > Pinaceae > Pinus > Pinus tabuliformis. The sequence continues at coordinate 672,145,871 of CM062814.1, forward strand.
AATACATAAAAAAAATTACAGTTCTTTGCACAATGGAGGCAGAATAATGGCAAGGAAGGGGGTTTCAACAGAGGTATACTGACTACAGGCAGCAAAACTCCTGAATAGAGCTGAAAATATTGAACAGAGAAACCAAAATCTAAGAGCAGAAGAGGCCTTGTCTAATCAGCACACCTGTAACATAGGGAAAAAGAGATGTAGCGCACCTACTACACTCGGGAAGTGCGATGCATCCAGAATCCAAAGAAGAGACAGTGCGATGGTCCAGGGATGAGACTTCAATTGGGTTCCGGGTCACAGTTTGCAGCTCAGTTCAGGGATTTAGGCCGAGCAAGTGGTAATCAGTAAATCAATCACAGGGGTAGATCTAAGGAGGTTACTAGAGCCACCACAAGGGCAATTAGAGAGCTTGTAAATCGATTGTTTAGTTCATAAACAAAACCCGTAGATAGACTGAAGCAGCATTGATCTACTTTGCACTTGCATAGCAAATGCAGTTCGAAGGCTAGCTGGCTTGACTTCAGGCTCCGTCTGTAAGTTTATAAAGTAAACGAATATAGACAAACAAACAATCTATTCGCTCCCCAGCGGAGTCGCCATTTTGTTATCGGGAAATCTAGTGTCTATGCAGAGCTGCTAGTCCCACTAAGGCTGGTAGCTACCTTAGAAACAAACAAACTAAAACTACTTTCGTTTTCCTTTATGAGAAATAGATAAGAGGGGAATAAAGGAGACCAACCTCTGTCTTGCACTTGGTTCCTTGCTTGATTCCTCTCCCTTCTGATAGATCTTTACCACTCGCTTCCTTGTCTACCTAGCTTCAAAGAGCACCTGTAGAATCAAAGCAGCATAACACTATCCAAGAACATAGATCTATTATCATAAACAATATAGGACCAAATATATATTGACCACACAAATGCATATATCATCAATCATATAGGAATGTGGAGGAAAACTTGAATAGTTTTATTAATAATCAAGAATAGCAAAGAGGATTACAACCAATTGTTCTGACCCAGCATCATCCTCTCAGCAAGAAAGCCCTTCTTCACCTCATGAAAAGCTTAGATCACCCAACACTATGATGTTACACCAAGAAACCAGTAGCACTTCCTTACAAGATACAAAATTCCAGCCTCTGGATCTCTGGGATGAGGGATCCATATATAGATGTTTGCAAGGGGGGTGAGTCAGCTTTTGAGATTTGATTAGTGTCCTCTCTCTGATAGTTCTTGATTCCACTTGGAGATTGATGATCTCTTACTCATCCCTGGGCGAATGCAGAGAGGCAAGTGTCACAAGAGAAGTTTCTGGAAGATTCCATGATCCTCCACCTTGCAGATTGACCCTGCCATTTGTCCACTCTCGCCCATCGCACCCCATAGAAGGGATTTTCAAGATGCATCGCACCTCCTGTGTGTATTTAGGTGGGATGCAGTGCACTTTGACCATGGAGCAGGTGAGATGGTCCAGTTTTCCCAGTTCTGAGTAGTTTTTCATGGAGAACTTCTGGGAGAAGATGTAATCAGTTGACCTTGTTCTTTTAGAGTTTGGAATAACACTTTTAGGGACTTAAGAGCCCTTGGTTTATGGACATTTATGATCGGGTTTCAGTGCCCAAAAATTTCTATAAAATTTTCCCCTAGCCATCTTTTCAATTGATTAACATAAGTCTCGGCCTAGATCCCACCAAATCTAGGTATGGTCGATTAACCTCCCATTCCTTGGATAGTTTGTCCTACCAGCCTCTCCAATAAGCCATATTCACATCGCATATCGTAGACGTTTGATACAATATCTTCAAATATTATATTCTACGTCAAACCAAATTTACCACATAGTCCCCATGTTTGACTTAGTGGGTGACGATGATTCTAGACTTCCTCTAGTAGTTCATTTTCATTTTCCTCTTCCCTTAATTCTTCACCAAGAACCATTTTTCCAAGAAGCATTAAGGACATCATTAGACAAGTAAGGCCACTTACCTGAAAATCACAGATCTTGATTCTGGTGGTCGATTTGTCCGCTACGAAATGCACAAGATTTAGGGCATTATCCTTCTCTCAAATTGGAGGGAAAGCGCCCTTTTATAGGAAAACCCCCAATTTTCTATCGCACATTGCAACCAAACCGTAGCTCAATTTGATGAACCATTAAGACCATTGGAAAGCTCTCATCAAGTATTATAATGTGTCTTTCTTAGTTTTTTTATGATTTGACATTTCACCAGGAAACCATTTTCCCATGAAGGGTCACTTCGGTGCCTCTCAAAATCGAATTTCTTCATAAGTGACACTTGTACTTTGGAGTCCACCTTCCCTTGGCACTCGTTGTCTCACATGTTGATTTTCATCATGAGAAACTATCATTTTCTCATGTTTTCATGGTCCCCACCGGGCCTATTTTGTGTGGAAGTGTCATCGAGTCACCCTTGTTCAGAGCATCTGTGATGAGTCACCTTTGCATCCATGGAGTCTGTTTCGCATCCCATTGTATCATGTCACAATATTCCATCCATATTTGCATAATGTTCATCCTATATTTTTCATTTTTTCATTTAGTCATACTACCCCCCATCCCCTCCGGAGTCAATTCAGTTGCTGTCAGGTCAACTATGCACTTTATGCTATGACAAGGGAAGTCGTTTGATTGTCCCTCAGACCCATTTTCTCCATTGTCCCTCGTGTCATTCCATCAGTCACATTACTATTTTCCCTCGTGCCTTAGTTGAGGATCCTCATTTCCTCACCTATGGTAGGCCCTATTTTGTCGACATCAACACGTCTATTCCAAAAGAACGACCTAAAGGGCAGTGTATCTTGGTTCCAGCTTCCACTCTTGTTCGATGTCTCAAATCAAGAAAAGGGAATCGTTATTTCCCTTTGACTTGACTATTGCATGATCGTGTTTCATACACTTGATGGTCCAGTGATGCAACATGTTGTACTAGTGATTTCCGGGTGTGTGTGAGATGTTTTAGACCTCATGAGGGGGTGGCCATTCAGGTAGCCCCCCACATGCCTGAATGAATTCATATTATACAACAGCCTCAGATGCAGTTCCTCACATTTGATGGGTTTGATTCCTGTCGCTTGCAACATTCATAGCATGCATATCTCCTTCAGATGATCCATTTAGTTTTGCAGAGCCCTTCCCTATTTAGAAGGGCTTCTTCGATTGTTCTACCCTCCCTCACACCCATTTTTTGAGGGAAGGTCCATTATATCTCATGTACTCAGATGTTATTGTATTCAATCCTGGCTCATGTTTTTTCCAGGCACATTTTATGGGACACATTATGTTATTTTCTAGCTCAGTTATTCTAGCATGTCATGTACCATTTAGCATGTATTTTATTGCTCAGTTTCATGTTTCTGGGCACATCATCATTTTTGTACTAAGTTTTCTCGGCGGGTATAGGTATGCCTCCTCCGCCTCACTAAGATACGGTACCATAACATAAAACGATACTTGAATTGGTCTCACCCCCTCTGTGACTATCCTCTTTCACTTCAGCTCCATTGGTCTCTCTCTCTCTCTCTCTCTCTCTCTTTGACTCCACTTTGTTGTCTAGTGATTGTGTCCTTACAACGTACTTCGGTCATACGTTTGCTCCTAACACTCGTATGTTGGGGGTCAATCTGTTATCACAAAAATTGATCATCTAGCCATAATTTACTAAATGGATCGAAGTACACCATGCAGGGCCAATTTTACCATAGTAAAATTGCTTTCACTATAATAAATTAGTCAATAAACCACATTTGTTAAGTCATTTATAATTAAACCCATGAAGAATAATTAAATAAATCACTATTTATTTAATTATCTTCTAGGAATAATTAATTAATCACTAATTAGTTATTATTCCTTATCAAGTTTGACCAATTCCTTAGGAATAATTAAATAAATCATTATTTATTTACTATTCCTTAACTATATTTCTTGACATGATAAATAAATCATTTATTTATTTATTATTTCTAAATAAAAGTTTAAATACTTTTTCCCTCTAACCAAATATAATAAAATATTCCAAATGGTTATTTCTAGAATGGGGTTAATAATATTTTATTATTGCTCATTATTCGAGGATAACCTAATATTTTGTTATAAATAGAATGGTTTTCCATTCATTATTCACTCTCAATTATTTTCATTGTTTCACTCATTGTTGCAGCGCTAATTATTATCATTGTCATTCACCATTTTCTTTTTCATTGTTAGGGTGTTTGAGTTCTTTTCGTACACATTCGAGAAGAAAACACAATAACACAATGAAAATGGTGAAGAATCAAAAGAATATGGAAAATGAGTTTTTAGAAAACATAACAATTTATTTGGATCTCAAACCGTTTCCAAAAATTCAATATGGTTTAAAAGTTACAGCAAGTTCTTCAAAGCAGTTTTGTATAAAATTTCTGCAAAACCCAGATTGGAAAAAAAATTCAAACAGTCAACTTCATGCATGATTTCTGAGGCCATGGAATTGAATAAGGAAATTACAAGAGAGCTTTTTGTTGAAAGTATGACAAATTAGAATCCATATAAATATATTTCCAAAATAAATCATGGTCGAGAAGATACGGTTAGTTCTTTAACACCAATTTGTATAAAATTGCAAAAAACCTAGAATTATGAGATTTTCCTCTAAAATTGTAAATTTGTTTTTTGAGTTAAAGGGATTGGATCTTATCTTTCCAAAATAAATTTTATCTGTAAATAAGGTCTCAAATGACATATATCAAAGGATGAAGGAGGGGAGAACAGTGATTATGGCACACACTTTTCGATTTTGTACTCTTGAACTGATGTTTTATTGACATTTAATATAATTACAGTCTCAACCTTTATGCTCGTTTGATAGTTTATGTTCTCTTGACTTGAAAAGTATTGAATTAGCTTAGGATTGCTCTAGTTTGTGGAAAGGGCCCACCATGATCCTGGAATCGAGTCATGTAACATTTGTAATGTAGGCAATGTATTTTGATTTAGTCAATATAATTTTATTTCATTTCAAAATCGTTTCTACTTTCTAGAATTTTAGTACTTTATTTCGTAGTTAAGGTTTCTTCCTGTTTTTCATAGATATGGGTAATAAGTGAATTCTTATTGAATTCTTGCAAGCTATGGAATATTTTTACAAATATATCTTATACATGATCAATCATGTGTTGGCACTTTTCAGTCCATGGATGGTTGAAAAAAGGAGAAGTTTGATTTAAAATGAATTTCTGAAGAGAATAATTGTTTGTGTTTTGAATTAAGTTTCGTGTTTTGAACTGAAATTTTCTTGTTTAGGAGTACCCATAATTAATTAGGAACATCATATTATTTGTTAGTATATTTGTGTGTATTTCAAAGAATTATGTGATAGTTTTCCTGCATAGTTGATTCTGGTTTCCTATATGAGATTTATTTGGATCATAGATAACCAGTGTTTGAATAGATAGTTAGTTGTTTGTTCGATTTCATAAGATGTTTTTTTCCTTAGGATTATTTTTTTCATTGCAATTGTGCGTGTATCAGTTAAAAATGGTTTTAGATTAGGAAATCATAGGTCTTGTCTTTCGAATGATTGCATTGTTTTAAATTGAGTAGTACATAGGGATTGGTTTGAGTTATCAATGCACTTTATTTGATGCATAGTACCCCAGGGATTAGATCATGAAGTGATTTGGAATAGGATTAATGTTAAATTGATTTGGAAACATAGTGAGTGAAATTTGTTTGCTTTACTTTCGAAAGATTTCTTAGTCAAATAAATCATAGTTAAAAATAGAATAGTGATTTGAGTCTCTTTAGAAAATATATCTCATTAATAATAATTTAGATTATAGTTGAATAGGTTTCTTCATTTCAGATTTTTTTTGGTGTGATTGTTAGGAACAAATTTGAGCATTTTGTACTTAATTTCATATTAAGACAACATAGAGTAAGTTTGAATTTGAACTAGAATGCATTGCAACTTGAAGTTTACGAACTTTGGTTAACAATTTAATTTAGGGAATCTAACGACATATAAAATCCCTAACACATTCCAAGGTATTTGAGACTCCCAAAGGCCTCCCACCTATTCATGATCATGATCATGCTATTCATTTGATTTCAGGAATGTTCCTCCAAACATCAAGGCTTATAGATATCCCTATGCCCAAAGAGTGAAATTGAATGTATGGTTGCAGAAATGCTAGATGTTGGTATAATTCAACCTAGTTAAAGTTCTTTCTCTGCTCCAGTAGTATTGGTGCATAAGAAGAATGGATCAAGGCACATGTATCCACATTATTGGGAGCTCAACAAGCTCACTATTAAAGATAAATTTCACATTCCTATCATTGATGAATTGTTGGATGAATTACATGGATAAATTCACTTGACCAAGTTGGATCTTTGTTCAGATATTATAAAATTAGAATGAAGACTAAAGACATTCTGAAAACAACATTTAGAACTCATGAGGGTCATTATGAATGTTTGGTCATGCCTTTTGTCCTTACCAATTCACCTTCTACATTTCAAGGTTTGATGAATTCTATTTTCAAACCATTCCTTAGAAAATTTGTGTTAGTATTTTTTGATGATAGACTAATCTACAACAAGTCTTGGAAGGATCATGTTCAACATGTTGATAGGGTGCTCAAACTATTGGAGGAGAAACAATTATATGAAAAAACCTACAAATGTTTCTTTGGAGTACATGAAGTGGAATATTTGGGCCATATTATATCTCAGAGGGTGTTAAGGTAGACCCTAAAAAAATTAAAGCCATTAAGGAATGGAAAATCCCCACAACCATAAATCATCTTCGAGGATTTATCGGGTTGACAAGTATTATCGCAAGTTTGTTAAGAATCATGGGAGAATAGCAACACCTCTAACAACGTTACTCAAGAAAGATGCATTTTCTTGGACGCCATAAGAAACTAAGGCCTTTGAACATCTTAAAGAGGCAATGTGCCAAGCACTAGTCTTAGTTATTCCAAACTTTACAAACACCTTTATTATGGAATGTGATGCCTTAGGAAATGGAATCGGTGTTATTTTAATGCAAGAAGGAAGACCCATTTTGTTTGAAAGTCGTCAAATCAAAGGAAAGTATTTACACAAACCTATTTATGAGAAGGAGATGTTGGCAATACTATATGCACTAAAGCAATGGCGACCTTACCTAATGGGAAGACATTTCAAGGTAAAAACAGATCATGATAGTCTTAAATACTTTTTGGAACAAATATTATCTTTAGAAGAGAAACAAAAATGGGTCACAAGGATGTTGGGTTATGACTTTGAAATCATCTACAAAAAAAAGGAAGAAAAATGTTGTTGCAAATGCACTCTCAAGAAAGGATGAGGATGTGGAAGAATTTATTTGTGTCATTTATATTATCCAACCAGATTGGATAACCAAAGCAAGGGATGAATGGAAGAATGATGAAGAAGTGTGGACACTCATTCAAAGTTGCAGCAAGATCCCAGTGCATTGGATACGTTTGGCTGGAAAAATGATTCATTATGGTACAAAGATCGCTTATATATTTGTAAAAATTCCCAACTCAAACAAACTATTCTTTTTGAATTGCACACCTCTCCCTTAGGAGGGCACTTAAGATTTTTAAAAACTTACCACAGGGTCAAGAATGAATTTTTTTGGGAGGGCCTTCAATATGATATTCAAAAGTTTGTGGTGGAATGTTTGGTTTGCCAACAAAATAAAGTTGAGACAATTAAGACCTTGAGTCTGTTTCAACCTTTACACATTCCAAGTCAGCGTTGGGAGGAGGTTTCAATGGATTTTATTACAGGTTTACCCAAGTCTAAAGGAAAAAGTGTCATCATGGTGGTAGTTGATAGACTTACCAAGTATGAACATTTTTGTGCATTATCTCATCCATTTAAAGCTAGTACAATTGCTACTTCATTTATGTAAACAATTCAAAAGCTACATGGAAACCTAAAGATTATTGTAAGCGACAGAGATCCCATTTTCACTGGAATTTTTTGGATGGAATTATTTTCTTGTCTCGGTACTCAATTAGCTCATAGATCATCTTATCATCCTCAATCTAATGGGAAAATTGAGATAGTGAACAAATGTTTGAAAGGATATCTTCGTTTCTTTGTATCTGATAAACAAACACAATGGGTCAAGTGGCTACCTCTAGATGAATGGTGGTATAACACTTCCTTCCATACTGCAACAAAAATGACCCCATTTATGGCACTTTATGGATATCTTCCACCGTCCATCACATCATATTTAAGAGAAAATTCTAAGGTTCAAGCAGTGGAAGATCACATCGAGCATCAACAACAAGTTCTCCAACTCTTAAAGGATAACCTCACTTTGGCGCAGAATCAAATGAAACAACAGGAAGATCAACATCACAATGAAAGAAGTTTTGATGTAGGTGAATGGGTATTTTTACGGCTACAACCATACAAACAAATGTCCCTTGAACAAGCTAAGAAGGATAATAAATTATCACCAAAGTACTATGGTCCTTACAAGGTGTTGCAAAAGATTGGTACTATGACATACAAATTGGAGCTTCTTGCATCTTCCCAAGTGCACCGAATTTTCCATGTTTCATGCTTAAAGAAGGTTATAGGTGACAAGCTCCTAATTCAAACAATATTGATAGAACTTAACGAGGAAGGAAAAATCATATTGGAACCTAAAGCAGTCACATAAACAAAAACCCGATAGATATGAAATCGATCAATTTCAAAGTATCTCATCAAGTGGAAGAACTTAACTGCTGAAGATTCCACATGGGAGGGTGAGAATTTTATGCAAAAGCATCCAAAACTACTCAAGCATTGAGGACAACACTTTTTTAAAGGAGAGGGGCACGTTAGGTCCCTATACTACTAGTGTAGCCCCTTATTGTTATTGTTAGTGTATCCCTCTTATTATTATTATTGTGCCCATGTAGTCCCCATATTATTATTATTGTGTCCCATAGAAGCCAACTATTGTTATTTTTTTTTCCCTTACATTATTATTGTTATGTAGGCTTTGATTATATTGTGACCCCTGTGACTCCTATGTATAGAAAGGAGGTCTTTTCATTTGTATAATCCAATAATTGTTAATTTTATGTAATGTAAAGGAGGTTTCCCCCTCGAAGAGGATATTTTCTAAGTCGTTGATCTCTATTTTTGTGAGCTGGTTGCATAATAGATAGGCTACTATTCCAAAACTTTCAAGAGTATTGAAAGGTCCACAAATTTGAGGTGTCATCTTGCCACATGATCCAATCGACAAGGAACTCTTCTTGGGCTTGATTTGCATGTACACCTATTCCCCAACCTGATATTCCTTAAACAATCTATTCTGATATGCATAAATATTCTATATATCTGGTGTTTCCTTTAGATTCTTCTTGATTACCTTCATTTCCTATTCCATTTATTCCAACATATCCGGTCTAATCAACACCTTATTCACTGTATCACTCCAACTGATGGGAGTATTACAACTTCGCCCATACAATGCCTCAAAAAGCTCATCCCCAAAGACTCCCGATACCCATTGTTGTAAGCAAAATCTACCAGTGGAAGATACTCTTCCCACTTTCATTGTTGATGCATCACATACATCCTCAACATATCCTCCAATATCTTGTTGACCCTCTCTATCTGTCCATATGTCTATGGATAATAAGTTGTGCTAAAGGAAAACTATGTACCCAAACCTGCAAATAACTCTTTCTAAAACCTAGAAGTGCACTACCTTAGTCAACTTGTCCAGAATAATCATAATCAAGTCATGTTGTCTAGATGTCCTCAGAAACTTGTGATGAATTCCATGGAAATGACCTCCCATTTCCACTCTAGAATTGAGATTAGTTGTAGTAACCCACCTAGATGCTTCCACTCTATCTTTACCTGTTGACAATCCAAGCATATAGCCACAAAATTTGTCACTTCTTTCTTCAAGTTTGACTAATAGTAGAAATTCTTCACTGTTGTCAATGTCTTTTGATATCCTGGGTGACCTGAATATGGTTTCACATGAAACTCTCTCAAGATAAGCTTCTTGAGCTTGTTGTCATCTAGCACATATATCATGTCCCTAAATATGACTACAACATATGTTGTGAGACAATAGTCCACATCCTGTGCACCTATATCTGCACTTGTACCTCTACCTATACCTATGCGTGTACCTGTACTCTGTTGTAAGCTATGCCTGAGATCCATGTACATGTTATCTTGCTGACCTGCCTGTAAATCAAAGCCTGTAAATAGGTCCCATAAGAACTCATAGCTACCTTGTGGTTCACCTATATCTGCCTGCTAAGAGAATTTGTAACCCTATTCTCTTTACCTTTAATGTACTTGATCTCAAAGTTGAACTCGCTGATCGTGGCCAACCATCTAGCTTGCCTTGAATTAAAATTTGGTTGATCAAATAGATACCTCAATCCACTGTGACCGCTCATCAATATAGATCTCCTGCCAAGAAGATAGTTCCTCCACATCATCAATGCATGGATGATCATTGCCAACTCAAGATCATGTGTTGGATAATTCTGCTCGTGCTCATTCATTTTTGGTGATTCATAGCATACTACTTATCCTTCCTGCATAAGAAATCCACCAAGTCCTCTCTTGCAAACATCTGTGCATACCACAAACTCTTTGTTTGTATCTTCAATATTTAGCAATGGAGAATTTGTCAACAACTATTTCAACTTCTCAAAACTTGTTGCACATTCTTCTATCCATTTAAAATTCTTACCTTTTTGTTGCAATGACATGATAGGATATGCAATGCAAGAGAATTTCCTGATGAACCTCTTGTAGTAACTTGCTAACCCCATAAATGATCTTATCTCATCCACATTCCAAGGAGCTTCCCATTCCATGATAGCCCTTATCTTTCCTATATCTAATATTATGCCTTCCTTGGAAACAACATGTCCCAAGTAATGTACTTCTGTCTAAAAGAAATTGCATTTGCTAAGCTTAGCATACAGATGATTCTATCTTAGAAATCTCAACCTTGTTTCTAAATGTTTGACATGTTCTTCTTCATTTTTAGAATATATCAAGATGTCATCAATGAACACAATAACAAACTTGTCCAGATAAGGACGCACCACACTATTCATCAAGCACATAAAGGTAACTGGAGCATTAGTCAAACCAAATGGAACTACAACAAACTCATAATGTTTGTACCTGATCTGGAAAGTTGTATTGTGAATTCCTTCTTCTTTAATGTGTACCTGATGATATCCAGATCTCAGATCAATATTCGAGAACATTTCTACTCCCTTCAACTGATCAAACAAATCATGAATCCTCGGCAATGGATACCTATTCTTGATGGTCACTTTGTTTAACTGCCTATAATCAATGCACAGCTTAAGAGTACCATCTCTCTTCTTCACAAACAATACTAGTGTGCCCCATGGTGATACACTTGGCCTAATGTATCCCTTTTCAAGCATTTCCTTCAACTGCAACTTTAGCTCTACCAACTCTAGAGTGCTCATCTTGTATGGTGCTTTTGATGCTGGTGTTACCCCTAGTACCAACTCAATAGGAAAATCCACTTCCCTATGAGGTGGAAACTCTGAAATCTTTGCAGAAAATACATCCTAAAATTGTTGTAAAACTGGGTACCTACAGAAAACATCCACATTCTCAACTTCCTTACCTTTGTCACTAGAAATGTGCAATGCAAATAACACATCCTTTTCTATGATTTCACTTCACCTACATAGCTGTCACCATTCTAACTAATGTTGCTTTCTTCTTACCCTACAAGATTCTTTGTTCTCCATTGTTATCCAAGTACTCAATAGATTTGTCACAATAGTCCACCTTGGTTCTATGGAGATGCAACCAATCCATACCCAAAAGCATACTATATGAACCCAATGGTAATACATTCAAATGTGCTAATGTAGACATACTATTCAACTCAAATGCACAACCTCTTACTGAATGATGAACTAGCTTCTTAATACCTATATCCAACTGTACTAACCAAGATTTTGCATGCACTTATTTATTAAAACCACACTTATCCATCAGGTTAGGATTAACATAACTATAATTAGATCCAAGGTCAATCAAAATAGAAACAACTTGATCACAATGCTTACCATCCATCTCGATAATATATGCCTAGTGATCTTCCTGCATGTTATCTAATGTTGCATAGATCTGAGAAACACTTTGTCTAAAAGCCCCCACTGTTTGCGCTTCCTGGGCACTGTAGATCTACAGTCTACCACCCTGATGTTGTGGAAAATCTCTCCTGCAATGATCTTTGCCACAAGTCCATCACTGTATAGGCTTCTAACATACATCCTTATTCTACTCCTCAAACTGGAATCCCTTCCCTTTGTCAAATGAATTGACCTTCTTTTGCGATGTTGCATTCTCTTTGTTACCTATGTCTTGAGGTGTTTCTCGCTTATTATTCCATTTCCCTTTATTCCTTGCATTACCTTTCCAGTTCGGTTTAGTCTCAAATTTTCTCTTTGATTTCTCATAAAAATGATTTAGCTTCTGGATGGCCTCCTCCAATGATTTAGGCTCATCAAACTCAATCATGTCTTTGAATGCTATCAGCAACACACTGATGAATCTCTGAATCTTGGCCTTCTCCTCCTTGAGGTAAGGCACATACCTCAACAACTCCAAAAATCTTCTAGTGTACTCCTCATCGGTCATAGAGCCCATCTTTAGCTCATAAAACTCTTTTTCCCTATCATCATAGTACCTCTCTAATAGATAGTTCTTCCTGAATAGTCTCTCAAATTCACTCCAAGTCAACTCCGCCTCATAAATATATATAGCTTTCTTTACATTTTTCCCACTAGATATCTACTTTACCTTTAAGACTGAATGTAGTTATTCTAGCCTTCATGTTCTCTAAGTAATCGTGCAATCTGAAGAACTTATTCATTCCAAGCAAACATGCTTTTGTATCCTCTGTTTTCTTCACTTCCCCATCGAATGTAGGTGGCTTTGCTTTCTTGAACTCATCCGACAAATATCCCCTATCACTCCTCCTATAAGGATGATAACGATGATGACCATGATACTTGTTAGGACCGGAACTAGAATAGTACTTGTTTCAATCACCTCTCTTATCCGGAGTATCCAAGAACCTACCATCTCTGATCGTGTCATCTCTATCTGACCCGTACCCACCAGGAGACCTACTACCATATTCCCCATTAGTTATGTCCTCCTATCCATGGTTGATCTGAAGTGGCCGATGTTTCTGTAGTTCTAGAAAAATCTAAAGGATTACTACATTAAAATATGCTTGGTTCTCTTGTGCTTGCACGATTCCATCATTATCTACTTTACAACTTCTTATATTTGCATTCAAACTTCTCAATGTGTATGCTAAGTCAAAATAATTCCCAACACCATGATGCTCATCTAATCCATAGGGAGAGTCTCAAGAACTATAGTCTACCATTTTGTTAGTGATATATTTTGTTTCTCTTCCTGAAAGGTATATCATGTCAGTTAAACCAAAATACAAATAGACCAATGTACCTCAGTGTAGTTCAAGGAAGGATGTCTCATCTGCAAGCCAACTAGATTAGTGCAACATATATATATATATATATATATATATATATATATATATATATATATATATATATAAACATAATCATATCAACATTTATTCATCATTTCAATCATTATCCAGTCATCAATGCATGACCATACCAACCACATGCTATGACCTCATGCATGAAAACTACAACCACATCAATGTATGCATAACAATATATAAGCACTGACATGCATAACTAATTCATAACCGACATACACACATGACGACTGCATACAACAACAATACCATCAACTTCCACATGGAAACATCACTACAACCATGACCTACACCATGCATATGCAATAGGCACATAGACCATAAGCATAAGGAACACATATCTGCAACCGACATGAATGAATGACCAACACACTGCCCATCTAGTCCAAGGGGTGAGCTTGGCTCTAATACCACTCTATAACACCCTCCTCCCACATCTACCCAAGTAACCGACCAACTAAGGTAAGCATGTGACAAAGAGTAACTATGATAGGATCCAACTCCCTATGTAGCAGTTAAGGAAGTGGAACTAGTGAAACACAGACAACCTGACCTTCTACACTTGCAATAGAACCCCCAGGAGCTATCCAACCCATCCATGTGACCATCCCCTGAGACAAGTTGACTTTGCTACATTAAAGCCTCAGTATCTCCCTCAACATGGGCATGCATGCAACTGGGAGCCTCCAATCGTTCCCATAACAAGGCATGTGTGCGACTGGGGACTTTTCCATGTAGTTCTGTGCCAGTGACTCTGGATTCTGTGCCTCTTTTTCAGGGCCAGGACTCAGGCCACTTCCCACAACTCCATGAAACTTCCAAAAATGAAAAATATTATTGAAACAATGATACAGATGCAAATATTTGAACAAGGACTTGACTGGACCCCTACTAGCCATAATAGACATTTCGTCAAACATGTCACAAATATGCATCCTATAGGTTTAAACAACATATTTGAGCATAGCAATCTCAAGATTATTTGAGAATCACTAAGAATCATTGTTTCCTCATCATAATAACTGCATTACCATCTATTAAGTCACATATTCATTGTACATTCAGTGATTAACCAAAACATGATGAGAGCCATACATTTTCATTGTCATAAAACTCATTCATAATGTTATGGAACCAACTCTAGAAAATATAGATCAACGCCTTAGAAATAAGTCTCTTTGAAGGGGCAACCTCATTTACATTACACAAATGAACAATTCTTTGATGATACAAATGAAAAAACCTCCTTTCTATATATAGGAGTCTAAGGGGTCACAATATAACCAAAGCCGACCTAACAATAATAATATAAGGGCACAAAAATAACAATAGTGGGCTTCCATGGGGTACAATAATAACAATATGGGGACAATAGGGGCACAATAATAACAATAAGGGATACAATGACAATATTAATGGGTGAATCACTAGTATTATAGGGACCTAACATGCCCCTCTCCTTCAAAAAAGTGTTTTCCTCAATGCTTGAGTAGTTCTGGATGCTTTTGTATAAAATTCTCATCCTCCCATGTGGAATCTTCAATGGGTAAGTTCTTCCACTTGATGAGATACTCTGAAATTGATCGATTTTGTAGCTATCGAGTTCTTGTTTCTTTGACTTCTTCAGGTTCTAATGTGATTTTTCCTTACTCATCAAGTTCTGGCAATATTGTTTGAACTGGGATCTTGTCACCTATAACCTTCTTTAAGCATGAAATATGGAAAACTGGGTGCACTCGGGAAGCTGTAGGAAGCTCCAATTTGTATGCCATAGTACCTATCTTTTGCAACACCTTGTATGAACCATAATACTTTGGTGATAATTTATTATCCTTCTTAGCTTGCTTGAGGGACATTTGTTTATATGGTTGTAGCCGTAGGAATACCCAATCACCTACATCAAAACTTCTTTCGCTGCAATGTTGATATGCCTGTTGTTTTAGTCTATTCTGTGCCAAGGTGAGGTTATCCTTTAAGAGTTCGAGAACTTGTTGTTGATGCTCGATGTGATCTTCCACTGCTTGAACCTTAGAATTTTCTCTTAAATATGATGTGATGGATGGTAGATGATATCCATAAAGTGCCATAAATGGGGTCATTTTTGTTGCAGTATGGAAGGAAGTGTTATACCACCATTCAGCCAGAGGCAACCGTTTGACCCATTGTGTCTGTTTATCAGATACAAAGCGACGAAGATATCCTTCCAAACATTTGTTTACTATCTCAGTTTTCCCATCAGATTGAGGATGATAAGATGAGCTATGAGCTAACTGAGTACCAAGACAAGAAAATAACTCTATCCAAAAATTTCCCATGAAAATGGGATCTTTGTTGCTTACAATAATATTTGGGTTTCCATGTATCTTTTGAATTGTTTCCATAAATGCAGTAGAAACTGTACTCGCTTTAAATGGATGAGATAATGCACAAAACTGTGCATACTTGGTAAGTCTATCAACTACCACCATGATAACACTCTTTCCTTTGGACTTGGGTAAACCTGTGATAAAATCCATTGAAGCCTCCTCCCAATGTTGGCTTAGAATGGATAAAGGTTGTAATAGACCCCGGGTCCTAATTGTTTCAACTTTATTTTGTTGGCAAACCAAACATTCCGCCACAAACTTTTGAATATCTGATTTAAGGCCATCCCAAAAAAATTCCTTCTTAACCCTATGGTAAGTTTTTAGAAATCCTGAGTTTCCTCCTAAGGGAGAGGTGTCAATTCCCTAAGAATATTTTGTTTGAGTTGGGAATTCTTACATAGGTATAACCGATCTTTGTACCATAATGAATCATTTTTCGAGCTAAATGTATCAGATGCACTGGGATCTTGTCGTTACTTTTGAATGAGTGACCACAGTTCTTCGTCATTCTTCCATTCATCCCTTGCTTTGTTTATCCAATCTGGTTGGATAATAGAAATGGCACAAAGAAATGCTTCCACATCCTCATCCTTTCTTAAGAGTGCATATGCCACAAAATTTTGCTTCCCTTTTTTGTAGATGATTTCAAAGTCATAACCCAACATCTTTGTGACCCATTTTTGATGCTCTTCTGAAGATAATCTTTGTTCTAAAAAGTGTTTAAGACTATCATGATCTATTTTTACGTTGAAGTGTCTTCCCATTAGGTAGGGTCACCATTTCTTAAGTGCATGTAGTATTGCCAACATTTCCTTCTCATAAATAGCTTTGTGTAAATAGTTTCCTTTGATTGGACGACTTTCAAAAGCAATGGGTCTTTCTTCTTGCATTAGAAAAACACCAATTCCATTTCCCGAGGCATCACATTTCACAATAAAGGTTTTTGTGAAGTCCAGTGTAGCTAAGACCAGTGCTTCGCACATTGCCTCTTTAAGATGTTCAAAGGCCTTCGTTGCTTCCGGAGTCCATGAAAATGCATCTTTCTTCAATAATGTTGTTAGAGGTGTTGCTATTCTCCCATAATTCTTAACAAACTTGCGATAATACCCTGTCAACCTGAGAAATCCTCGTAGATGCTTTATGGATGTGGGGATTTTCCATCCTTAATGGTTTTAATTTTGCTAGGGTCTACCTTAACACCTTCACGAGATACAATATGACCCATATATTCCACCTCTTGTACTCCAAAGAAACATTTGGAGCTTTTTGCATATAATTGTTTCTCCTCCAATAGTTTGAGCACCCTGTCAACATGTTGAACATGATCCTTCCAAGGCTTGCTGTAGATTAGTATATCATCAAAAAATACTAACACAAATTTTGTAAGGGTTTGAAAATGGAATTCATCAAATCTTGAAATGTAGAAGGTGCATTGGTAAGGACAAAAGGCATGACCAAAAATTCATAATGACCCTCATGAGTTCTAAATGTTGTTTTTGGAATGTCTTTAGTCTTCATTCTAATTTGATGATATCTTAAACGAAGATACAACTTGGTGAAATAAATTGATCCATGAAATTCATCCAATAATTCATCAATGATAGGAATGGGAAATTTATCTTTAATAGTGAGCTTGTTGAGCTCCCTATAATTTGGACACATGCACCATTATCCATCCTTCTTGTGAACCAATACTATTGGAGCAAAGAAATAACTTTGACTAGGTTGAATTATACCAACCTCTAACATTTCTACAACCATACGTTCAATTTCACTCTTTTGGTCGTAGGGATATCTGTAAGGCCTGATGTTTGGAGGAACACTTCCTGGAATCAAATGAATAACATGATCATGATCATGAATAGGTGGGAGGCCTTTTGGAGTCTCATATACCTTGGAATGATTATCAAAGACTTTTTGGAGATCTAGAGAAATAGATGATTTCGATATGGGGACCTCTAGTGAACATAATTGTTCAATTATGCCTCGTTGTTCTTTATTTAGAAGCTTTGTTATTCTGTTAGAGTTGATTATCTTTCCTGGTTTCCTTGCGATACCCCTTAATTCAACTTCCTTTCCTTTTGAAGAAAATTTCATGAAAAGTTCTTGAAAATTAAAAGTTATTGTACCCAAGGATTATAGCCATTGGACTCCTAATACAACATCAACACCACCCATTGGAATGGAAAGCATTGGGCTATTCAATACATATTCTCCCATAGATAGCTTGATATTATGACACTTTCCTAAGCAATTTATGGTTCCTCCACTTGCAATCATCACTTGATACTCTGGTGCTGGATATAGGAAGCAATTCAATTCCTTGGCTATCTTACAATGAATAAAATTATGGGTACTGCCCGAATCAATCAAAATTATTACCTTTTTCTTCTTGATATGCCCTTCTATCTTGATAGTTTGAGGAGTGGTAATTCCAGCCAATGCATTACAAGATATGGTCGAATTCATTTCTTCTTTCTCTAGGG
Organism: Pinus tabuliformis; assembly: GCA_031772625.1. Classification (NCBI taxonomy): domain Eukaryota; kingdom Viridiplantae; phylum Streptophyta; class Pinopsida; order Pinales; family Pinaceae; genus Pinus; species Pinus tabuliformis. Next base: position 672,164,326 of record CM062814.1, read on the forward strand.
CTTGTTCCTGGTGTATATCCTCTTCTTTTGATGTTTCTTGTTCCTTTTCTTCCTCCTCTTCACAATCTATGTAAAATAATCTCTTCTCAGCACACTTATGACCTTTAGTGTATTTGCTATCACAACTGTAACAAAGCCCTTTTTCTCTTTTTTCTTCCAATTGTTGTGGTGTCAACCTTGTAGGTTTTGGATGGCTAGGGGCAACAAAACTTCCATCTTTATGATTATGAGTGGCAGGCTACCTTGTTGCCATAATTTTTCTTTCCATTTTTCTTGCCAACTTGAATGCCTTCTCTAATGAATTGGGTTCCCAAAGGCGAAACTCATGTTGGATGTTATCCTTTCAATTCCCTATGAACACATCAATCCTATGATCCTCTAGAATATCTTTTACCCTTATATTCCATTTTTGGAAGTCCTCGATGTGCTCCATCATTGAACCCTTTTGTTTGAGATTTATCAATTGGCTAAAAAAAGTGTTACTTTTTGTATCCTCATAATGTGTTATCATTTCATCCGTAAAAATAGCCCAAGTGACAATTTGTTTATGAGAGAAAATCCATCAATACCATACAAACTAATTTGGTTCCAAATATAAAGTTGCAATGCGTACCTTTTGTGTGTTTTGCACATTATGGAGATAAAAAAATTGCTCCATCTGTAGTATCCATGATACGGGATCCTTGCCATCAAACTTCCTCATATCGATATTTGGAACATGGTGGTTCTTTGATCCAACATTAGAGTCTATGAAATAATGATTAACATCTATTTTATTCTCATCATGAGTTTCCTTTACTACCCTTTCGCTATTAGTAAGCATTTCTTGTAGAAACTTTGTCAAATCTATCTTCAAATATTCCATCTTGGCTTCCATGCCATCCATCTTAGCTTCCATGTCATTCATCTTAGTTTCTATGCCTTTCTTTAAACCATCTATCTTAGCTTCCATGCCATACATCTTAGCTTCTACGCCTTTCTTTAAACCATCCATCTTAGCTTCCACGCCATACATCGTAGCTTCTACGTATTTCTTTAAACCATTCATTTTAGTTTCTGTTACTTTTTGTGCGAGTGAAATTTGTTGCACTTGGTCTCATAATTTTGATATATCATGTTGCATTTCTTCCTCTTCTTCATGAGTCATGCTAGAGATTTCAGGTTGCTTACTAGGTGTTTCCATTTTCTTTCTTCGTTCTTGTTGGTATTATGATACAAGTATTGTCCTTGATGACAACTCTACAGGTCAACTCAATTTTGATAAGAGGCTAACAGGAATATTCAGAGGTGTTAGAGTCAGCCTTTACATCCCTTTGTCAGAGATCATTTCTCTTTTTGCATCTCATTTTAGGTGTCTCACTCGATTCACTCAGTTGCATTCCATTAGGAGCATGCCATAAATCTGACAAAAGGTCTTGTCATTCATTACCCCTCATGCCTAATCCATGCTGGCTCAGGTCTGTTCATCAAAATCAAGTTTTAAAGTAACTTACAGTCTTGTTTCAGTTTCTAGATCACAAGGAGTCATGTCAATCATAGGTTTAGGGTTTCACAAATTGAGTCGTTAAAGTGTCCAAATGCCAGCAGGCCAGAGGGAGGTTCTACACATGTTTTCTATTTCGCGAATTTCATTGTCATATTGATGGATTATGACTGTTCTTCAAAACTCTGTTTTGAAGAAAAGTCAACATTTTGTCTTTTGTAACATTTTCAAAAGCTTTTCAGTTGATTTCTTCAGGCGCAGCCCTAGTCTCCTTTGCCAAATTCCATGTCAGCTATCCCTGCAAAAAACTTGCCAAAAATTTCATCATTTTAGTCAAAAAATCAAAAAGGAAATTTAAAAACAGAGTTGTATTAAAATGGAAAAAGTGCCAATGCCAAAACATTACAAAGATGGGTTTTGGAGAGTCAAAAATAAAATCCATGTCTTTATAAACATATTTTCATGAAGATCTATGTCATTTGTATGCCAAGACCAAGGAGAAAGCCACTCAAAGCAAATTGGTTGAGTTTGTGTTCGATTTGGGTGAAGTTGGATGAAATTTGGGCGGCGCTGTGCATTGGGCAGAAGGCGCGGCGCACTGGGAGAAGTTGTCCAATGTAATTCTGAACGGGCGTGGTGCACTAGGACGACGCGGCGCATTGGGTGAGCTGCGCAGCGTATACACCTGAAAGCCTGAAAACATTTGAAATTTCTCCAAATTACCATTTATTTGCATGGATTCGCCAGGTAGGGTCGACATCTCAATGTTTCATCCATTTTTGTGCTGAGTGATGGTGGTTTATGGATGCTAATGATTGAAACAAAAATTCAAACCCTATCATTTTGAATTCCTCACATGTAAACTGCTGCCTAGGGTTTCAAAACTTGTTTGCCATCAAGGTTACTCTTTTCCATTATTTCTTTTGTCCTTAATTCCCTTTGTTCCTTGACTCGATTATTTCCCATCCCCTAAAGTTACTAAACCCCTATCCTAAATTACCTTTCCCAAAACTTTCAAATGTGAAAAACCCTAAACCCTATTCCCACACCTAAATCCTAAACCCCCTCCCATATTTCCCAAAAAAATATCTCCCAATAATTCCTAATCCCTTGATATTATTTCCCCTTCCTAACAGTCCCTGTTTCATTGGTTTTCCCCTTTGGTGCCAGAGTTTGCACACATCACTAAAAGAGCAGTCTAAACAGTTTTTATACACCAGCATCTTCATCTCCAAGGTAGTTTGAAAAACAGTAGTCATGGCATCTGAGCATTCATCGGATTATGAAATGGAAACCCAAAGTGACTCCCCCATGGAGGAACATGCACCCCGGAGGCCTCATAGAGGAGGTAGGCATATTAGAGAAGAACTAGTCACCCTCACTGAAATGCAGGCCTGTCCTCTTGCCATGTTTTGTTTTCAGCATCAGTCATGTTATGAGTTTTGTGAAAAGGTGGCTAATGTTCAATTTCATCATGAGTTGGCTCATCTATTTGTGCTGCATTTACATGGAGATCAGGCTACCTTGGCTGGTGTCACCTTTACACTTACACCAGAATCTGTCTCACTCGCAACCGGCATACCAAACATTGGGGAACCATGGGCCAAGAGGAAGAAGATTAACTGATAGCATTATGATCCATACATTAAAACCAGTTTCTTAAGGCAGCTCAAGAAAGTGTTCCCATTCCGATATCTGAAAGATGAATATGCTCCACTAATGAAGTTGATCATGAAATATTTCAGCTATGAGGGACGGTTCTCTCATCTATATGCTTATCACATCAGGTTGCTCATGCATTTCACCAGGGTACGGATGATGAACATTCCATATTTCATTTGCCAGAATATAGAGAGGATGACCACACTTGTGCAGCACAGAACACCTCAGCAGCAACTTAACAGTGTTTATCATTTTGCTCTTATTAAGATTTTGGTGGTTCATCAGCTTGGATTACAGGGCATCACTTGGGATGATTTCATCTCTCGTGACTTATTCAGAGCTTCACAGGGATTATCAGAGGTCAATCATGAGACAGGTGGGCCTTCTCATCTGTATGAGTGCCATGAGACCGCCAGGGTGCCAGTATTCATCACATATCAGAGGGGCACTAGACATTTGTTTGCAGCAACGAAGCGAGTGTTATCTCCACCCAGGGTGGAAGGGGCCTCGCTTCCTCCATCAACATCACAAGTACAGGACAAAGGCAAGGGGCCAATGTAGGATGAGGGGCCTTCAGGTGAACAAGACACTGACCTCATTCTCATTCATGATGATGACACAGATACGGGCCCACAAAGTGCCAAACTTAGGGAAATCATCCAGGAGCAGCAAACAGAGATCCAAGCCTTATCCCTTGACTTGGAGAGAGCTAATTGGACTATGAAATACTTGGAGCAGAGGAACAAATAGCTTGATGATCAGCAAGTAATCATTGAGTTACAAAACATCCGCGAGAATCGCCAAGCTGCACAAAGGAGAAGAATTGAGCTCACGTCATTGGAGCGAGAGATTAATGAGGATCGGGAGTCTAATCTCGAGAGAATCAACATCCACTTGGAGAGATTGCTAGACAAGGATGATAAGGACCATGCATTGCTGAGACACATGGCTTTCCACTACATGGCACGGAACAAGGTCTGCAAGGTATGAATCAGGAATTTAAAGCCAAAACTAAAGAAGGCAATAAGGAAGCAAAAGAGGCAAAGGGAGCTTGATCGTCTTTAGATATTGGCCGAAGAATCTTTAGCCCAACATGACACTTAATGAAGAAGCTCCAGCCCAAATTTCAAGAAATTTTGGCCATTTTTGGCATTTTGACAAATTTTGGCACAAAAAATAGGGTTTTTCTCCGTATGCGCCGCGCCACGTGGCACGCGCTTTTTCTAGGGAGCTCCAAATTGCAAAAAGTTTACATCATTGGATTTGGCATAAAAATCATGACTACTGGTGCATTTCCAAGAAGTTTGGGCAAGTTTTGAGTCCTCAAGAGGTCAAAAACACTCAAAAAACGACCTCTCTGCCCCTATTTTGACACACAGGAAGCAGTCCTAGGAGATTGCAGTTTTGGAGGGGCAAATGACATCCAAATTGAAAAATTCCACTTGGGTTGGAAAGTAGACAGGTAGGGATTTCCAATGAGCTATCTTGGGATCAATTTGGACTTTAGGACGTGCCTCAGACTCAGCCTCAAAGTGGCACGACACATAGAGGATTTGGTGCGGCGCATAGAGGATTTTTGCTCAATTTTTCACCTCCCGCTCAGAAATTCGGCCAGTTTGATTAGTTTTACTTTTTGATGTAATTTTTTATCTATCTTGATGTAATTGGATAAACATGATGTAATTTTGGCACTTATCTACTTGTTCTAGAGGATTCATTCACTAAAAAGTGAAAATTTAATGAATGAATTAGTTTCCTACCTTATAGAGGCAAGTTGTTTGATTGCCTAGATTTTAGTGCTTTGTTTAGAATTGGTTGAAATAGCTCCTAGAATGATGAGCTCGACCCCTAGAGGCAAGGGAATGGGTTGCGCTAGTCTATATCATGTAATTCCTAAGTCATTTTCAGGGTTGGACACTAGAGATTGCTTTGGCATATCATTGTACATTCTATCTCTGTATTTTTGGCTAAGGAAAGAACAGGGTTTTGCAGCACTGCTTGGGATCCATGTGGCTTTATGTTTTGATGGTGTTCTTCTCTAAGTAATTGTAAGTTCATTAGTGTTATGTGTATCATTTTCCTATCTCTTCTTCTGAATTTGAACAAATGAGTGATTAAGGTAGAATCCATTAACTGCTATGCTCTGCCTTTGAATTTGTTTAAATTTCCATGTTTTCATCTGTTTAAGGAGAATTCTTGAGACTCTCTTGCTCTCCTTAGCTCCTCATCAGTCTGATCTATCCATTCACTCAATTTAAAGCATCAAAATGATTGCCTTCCTTGCCCCAATCAGAACTCTGCAGAAACTGTGCCTCATCCTCGAGCCCAATTTGCCTTTCCCTGTTTCCATCACAAAACCCATAAAAACTTAAAATCAAATCCTTTACACTTCATACCTAGCCTAAAATTAGTTTGTTTTTCAGTCATCTCCAACCCCATTGACTATCTTTCACTGATATTGACCCAGAGAGAGCCCTCTCCTGTCCTCGTAGGGCTAGCTATGAGGCTGAGTGTGGTTTGATGTGGACCTAGAACCTTGCCTTTTCACCCTGAGGCAAATCTAGGCTCTAACAAGAGGCAATAGGGAAGTGGTATAGAGGATCAGGAAGATGGAACTAAGGTCTTTTGATCAGAATAAAGAAGTTGAAGGAAGAAGATGATGTAAGAGCAATTTAAGTGATACACGCAGGTTCACTTAGTCAAAGAAGCGTATACATGCAGGTACTCAGAAAAGAAATAGGTATAACGTACACACACACTCCCACAGAAGGCAAAGCACGTACATGTTGAAAACCATGGTTTTGGTCTGAGGTATTTGGTCCAAGGTATCCATGGACCATGATATTTACCCTAGGTATTTAGTCCAAGGTATTCGGTCCGTGGTATTTGATCCAAGGTATTGAGAAAGGCCAAAAACTATATAAAGAAGAGAGGATCATAAGGCCAGATGTGCAAGTGAATAAGATTCTAAGTAATACTTCTATGTGAAGTATATTTTATGTTGTAGGGTTATGTTTGGGACTAGATATGAAATATTTATATGCACCTTGAGTTCAATATTGGATCAGGATCATGAGACCTGAAATGACTTATTCTTGAATGATGTGATATTGGTTGAGGCTAGATCTGATGTTTTGTACCTGTTTTATTCATTATCTATCCTGATCTGGGTTTGCTTAAAGTCTGGAATTGCAGCAAAGTTCTGAGTCAATATTTGTAGATCCATATGTAGGTTCGTCTCGACAAAAGAGCGTATGCACGTAGGTTCTATTCTTTCAAGAAGCGTATACAAAAGAAAGGATTGATGTTAAGAGATGACTTATCTATCAGATCAGTATTGTTGATTTATTGCTGCTGCTATTTTACTGTTGTCTGTCAATGAAGTCTTCTTAGATCTGAATGTAAATCTGAATGCATAAGGAGGTTGATATTTGATTGATTTTATAAGTGAGAAGAAGTGTTTTCTGTTGCCTGCCTGTGTAAAGTTATGTAAGTTGATAGTAGATGTTCAGTACATTGTTGGTTAGTACAATTTGTGATTCAGAGATTTTATCATTCAGAATCTTTAGAGGTACACACAGGTTGGGCTGAAGGAAGTAGCGTATACACGCATGTTTCTTCATTGAAGTAGCATATACAGTCTGACATGTGATTTTTTTGAGGTTTCAGTTGGTTCTGAATGTTGATACAGGTTTTTGGGTTCAGCACAGTGTTCTGATGACAGTGATTTGATTGTTTTAGATTAACTGCATGTTGGTTGATGAAGTTTGAGTTTCTAAATTTCTGATGGGTTATTGATGATTCAAGGTCTCCATATGTCTTGATATGTTCCAGGAGAATCCAGTCTGAAAATTCATGAAACATGGTCCTTGGTGGAAGAGTGGAGTTTTTTGTAGGCTGGCACCTATGTACCAGTAAACATATTGGCTAGTACAAGAGCTAGGGGGTTGTATCTCCCTTCCAGTAGAAGCTGGAGAACGAGAGAAGGTTGTAACCTTTTGCAGGTAGAAGCCTGCGTACTGGTATGAGTCTGCACTAGTACAAGATTGTAAACATATTTTCTTATTATTAAAAGAAGACAGAGACGACAACAGTAGGTGGTTTTCACCCACATTGGGTTTCCACCTTAAATCTTGGTGTTCATGTTTGTTGCTTATGTGTAATGGTTTATTATGTTTATACTGCACATGGTTACTGTTTAATGATTGATGAAGTACTGATGCACTGATTAAAGATCAGCATATGATGAATTAACTGAATCATAAGTTTACTGCATAAACGTTGGTTGCATTAAAGACATTTGTGTGTACAAGCTAGTTCCCCTCTCTGAAGTAGCGTATATAAATCTAATTATGAAAAAGGAAAATTCTTGATCTGATAATACTGATTCACCCCCCTCTCAGTATTATTTCCAATAATTGGTATCAGAGCAGGTCCTTCAGAAGAAGCTTGATCGCCTGAAGGAAGATCCATCAAGATGAATAATCACGAAAGCATGGGATCCATTAGACTGCCAATCTTCGATGGTAGCAACTTTGTTTATTGGAAAATAAGAACCACAACCTATCTACAATCTCTTCGAACAGATGTCTGGGAAATTGTGGAAGGAGGATATAAATTTCCAATAGCAATTCCTATAGAAATGATAGTTAAAAAGCAATATGAACCAATGCCAAAGTTGTCAATACTTTATTGGGAAGTTTGTCACAATCAGAGTTTGTCAAAGTCATTCAGCTCAAATCTGCGAAAGAGATATGGGACAAAATCGTTCAGAGCTATGAAGGAGACTCTCAGGTAAAACGTGCTAAGCTTCAAACTCTTAGAATTTAGTATGAAACTCTTAAGATGCATAGTGATGAGAGTATAGCTAGTTACTTCTTACGTATATATGAGGTTGTTAATTGTATGAAGAATCTAGGTGAAGAAATAAAGGAAGTTACCTTAGTTGAGAAAATTTTGAGATCCTTGTCTGCTAAATTTGAATCAAAAGTGTCTGCCATAGAAGAAAAACAGGATCTGCAGAATATCACTATGACACAGCTTCACGGAATCCAAACTGCTTTTGAGATGAGAAAAAGAGGTCCATCAGATATGAGAGAAGCTGCATTTAAAGATTTAGCAAAAGGAAAAGAAAAGGAAGAACACAGTGAATTAGGACACATTTTAGAAGAAGAAGATGAGGTAAATTTTTTCAAGAAGCTTCAATGGGGTTCTAGAAGGTTCAGAGGTAAGCTACCTTTCAAATGCTTTGCTTGTGGTAGAGTCCGTCATTATGCTGCCAGATGTCCTCATAAAGATAAATATGAAAAATGAAAGGAATATGCAAAAGGGAATAGGAAACAAGTTGTGAATAGGAGTTACTATACTCATGAAGATAGTGATGGTTTATATAATAGTGATGAAGATGAAACTGGTCAAGATTAGAGACTTCTCATGGCTTATGATAGCGATGATTTTTTGGATAGTTTAGAAGGGGATAGTAATGGTTTATCTAATAGTGATGATTATAGACTTCTCATGGCTTATGATAATGATGATTTTTGGGATGCTTTAGAAGAGGAAAACTTTCATGAAGAAATCTCTAAACTCAAAATCTGTTTAGAAGAAAAGAATATGATCATAGATACCTTGACATACCAACTTGATGAAAAAGAAAAACACAATGAAAAACTAGAATGTGAAATTGTGGGTCTAAGAAAAGATCTTGAGAAAACAAAATCTCTCAATCTTAGATTTGCTAAAGGATCAGAAACTTTAAATGAAATTATCAAAGTTCAGCATTCTCCTCTGATAAAGATAGGTCTTGGATATACTGAAGAAGCATCTCAATCACAGAAGCCGTCAACCTCCACCAAAAGCTATCTTGATGCAACAAAGACCAATGAATAGTATGACAATCGTTAGCAAAGGCATAAAGCTAATCACTAGGTAAATCATACTCAGTTTACTTCAAGGATGAATATCAATATAAGCCACAACCAACCTCAGGAAAATCATACTCAATTTGCTCCAAATATGAATATCAATAGAAACTACAATCAACAGGTAAATAGATTCGATAGTCACAGAAACTTCTTTAATGGGAAATGTTTTTCATGTCATAATTTTTGGCACAAAGCTACTCAATGTGTTTCTTACAAAATTATCATGACTAGAGAAGCACGAAATAAAAGGAATGTAATAGGGATCAAGAGAAGTTCCTATAATAACTTTTCTCCTCTTGAAAATGAAATAGAATGCTCAATTTGTAACAACTTTGGTCATGAAGAATCTGAGTACAGGAGCAAATTTTGGCAAACACCTCAAAAGGAGAAAACACCATTAAATCCCAAGATATGGAGAAGGAAAGAATATCAAACAGAAAGATGTGGTATAGCCTTGTATGCAAAAGGACAAGAAAATTAGTGGTACATCGACAATGGATGCTCCAAACATATGACAGGTGACAAAGAGAAACTTCACTCATATAATGCCTTAGAGAGGGAAAAGAATGTTTCATTTGGAAATGACACTCCAATTGTCATAAAAGGTAAAGGTTCTATTTTATTTAAAGAAAAGGTTAAAGCTGGAAATGTTATGTATGTAGATGGTTTAAAGCATAACCTGTTGAGTGTCGAAAAATATAGTTTAGGTTATGCCGGTTGGGGGAAGAGAAAGAAGAAGGATGGCCATCGCAGCGAGCTTTGCCTGCACTGAAAATGGAATCATCGACAGTGCGATCGTTGGAGGCGGTGTGGCAGGGACGGCCATAGCCTCTGGACTCTACAGGTTCGGCCTTAAGCATGTGATGCTGGAGCACACGGAACCCCCTCGATCAATCGGTAAGGCCTTGTTTATGTGGCTCAACGCCAGGGAAGCACCTGACGCTCTTGGCATAGCAGACATGCTTGAAGGGCAAAACATATCAAAGGCAGAACGGAAGGAGAAGCCCGAAAAGCTGAACGAGGTCAGAGATCGGCAGACAATATTTGTTTTTGGGCTCAGAACTCAATTCGGGGGCGGAAAATGGTCAGGGTTTGGCTCGATTTATGCAGGCTCTGCCAGCCTGATGTTCATCAGGCTTATCTCTCTATTGCCGTCTTTTGCATGCAAAGATGGGGGATTGCATGTAGCAGATCTAATCCATCACACAACTGCATGGCCCAAACTCTACAGATCCAGGCCGGATCTAACCGATCTGAGCAAGCTTCAAGATTACCCAGAACCTAGGCAGCAGATCGGTGGAAATATGCATCGATTGAGTAGAGGGCACGCAGATCCCGTCATACAAAAGGAAGATCGACCCAATAGGAGGCCAGATCTGGAAGATTGCATACAGCCAGACCATATGGCAACTAGCAACGACACCGGTTCAGGCAGAGCAGGAACTCAGCCAAAACGCAGACAACAGGTAACCAAAAATCGATTTCAGATCTTTATTAAAACCCCTGAGAAGAAATCTTTTTTAGTATGGGTACATGCAGATAGCTCTATTTCGCAGCTAAAGCAGCAAATTTGGGCATTGACTGGCTATCCTGGCCAGATCCAACATTTAGTCAGCGGCAGGTGGTCTCTCCAGGACAACAGAACCCTGGCAAGATACGAGATTAGTCCAGTAGAAACCATTGTTTTGAACCTCAGGCTGAGAGGAGGGGCCCCATCTCAGGGACAGCCAAGCAGTTCAGGAGGGGATAAGGGGAAAAAGACAGCACCCCAACAACAACCTAAGGGAGGTTCCTCCTATAAAAACATTCTCCAAGGAAACAGAGAATCAGGATCCTCCCCAGATCAAGGTGGATATACACCTCGGCCATACATAGTAGACCAGCTAGGACAAACTCCAGCCCTTAATTTTGATTCCACAGGGCTTGATGATTATGTTAAGTCCTATGAAACGCAGGCTCTAATATGTCGCTTCAACAGCTTCTGGCCAAAACCAACGGACCTATTTCATTGGATTTTTACCACTTGGACCATGGAATGTGACATACATCTATGTTCCAAAGGGTTTTTCATAGTTAGATTCGCATCCAAGGAGGTCAGAGATACTATCATCAGAGCCAGGCCTTGGTTCTGGGGAACGGCGGGGCTGTTCATAACCCCATGGTTTACAGATTTTGATCCAAACAAAATGACTGTATCCAAAGTGTCGGTTTGGGTTCGTCTATATAACCTTCCCCTTCACTTTTGGAGTGAACGAGTCTTGGAAGGAATCAGGAACAACATAGGGAAATACATCAAAACAGATCTGGAAAGGATTGATGAAAGGATCTTCACTTTTGCACGCATTTGTGTGGAAGTAGATCTAAGTAATTGGCTGCCAGACAACATAAGGCTGATCTACAAACAACAAAATTGGCTGCAAGCAATAGACTATGAAAATACAGCTTTCAGATGCAGGCTCTGCAGACAAACAGGACACTTGCAAAGCACATGTCCAGAAGCCAAGAAAGTAAACAGTAAAAGAAAGCAGAAAGGGAAGCAGAGGAAAGGATGGCAATTCTCCCCTCCTAACTCAGAGGATGAAGAATCAGAAGCAGAAGAGGACGATACCCCCACAGAGAATGCTGAGGTACCCCAAGAAATGGGGACCCAGAAGGAAAATACATCAGAAAACAAGACTCCACAGTTCTACCCAAATCAGGCAGAGAAGACAAACGAGGATCAGAGCATGGGAGGGATTAAACGACTTCATCAATCAGATACTTCAGATTCAGACAAGGAATTAGGCCCGCAGAGAGCAGAAACACAGTTAGTCATAGCTTCGATTGAGCCTACTCAAGGGGAGTGGCGCAAGGTCGAAATGAAAAAGGGAAGGAAAACTTGAAGACCGAAATTCAGTTTTCCTTGCCTACTCCCTTCTTCCCTCTATCTTTCTTTTCTTCTTCTTTTTTTCATTTTTGCACGTTAGCTGTGTAACGTTGCGAAGGGTGCGAAAGCACTCGAGCCCAATGGGCAGCTTACGGAAATGCTCAATGCATCTGCAATTGTAACTTTTCATTTTTTAAATAAAAGGTTACAGATTTTTCCACTGGAAAAAAAAAAATAACCTGTTGAGTGTCAGTAAAATGTGTGATAAAGGAAATGAAGTGGTGTTTCGATCAAATGGATGTGTTGTTCGTGAGCTTGATACAGGAGAGACCGTGATCAAAGGTACAAGAACTCAAAACAACTTATACATACTCAAAGGAGGACAACAACAATGCTATTTAAGCAAAAATGGTGAAAACTGGCTGTGGCATAGAATATTGGGACATCTAAGCTTTTCTCAAATAAGAAAAGCATGCAGACTCAAGGTTGTTCATGATCTTCCATATATCAACACCCAGAAAATACAATATGCAAACCATGTCAATTCGTTAAGCAAACCAGAGTTAACTTCATGGAAAAAGAAGGGTCAGCTAATAAGCCTCTTGAACTTATCCATATTGATTTATGTGGACCAACAAGGAAAAAGTCACCTCGTGGAGAAGAATACTTTATTTTGTTCATTGATGATTTTTCCAGAATGTGTTGGATAGGTCTTCTAAAGCATAAAGATGAAGCATTTGAAAAGTTACAAGCCTTCAAAGCTTTGGTTGAAAATGAATCAGATCGAAAAATCAAATGCCTTAGATTTGATCGAGGAGGGGAATTTATATCAGATGAATTCTTTGAATCTTGTGAACAACATGGAATAAAAAGGGAATTCTCCACTGCAAGAACACCTTAGCAAAATGGTGTAGTAGAAAGGATGAATAGAATAGTTCAACAAATGGCTCAAGCCATGCTTGATGAATCTGGAACTCCTGCAACCTTCTAGGGAGAAGTTGCATCCGCTGCCATGACTATTCTCAACAAAGCAAATGTTCGGGTAAATAGCATTCAAACTCCACATGAAATTTGGTATAGTAAGACTCCTACTGTAAAATACTTTAAATTTTTTGGAAGCAAATGTTTTATCAAGAGGACTGATGAAAAACTTGGTAAGTTTGAACCCAGATTAGATGAAGGGATTCTTCTTGGTTATTCTTCCAGAAGTAAAGGATATAAATGTTATAATAAAAGACTTGGGAAAATTATTGAAAACATTGATATTGTAGTTGATGAAGCATGCAAAAATCCAAAATAGATAAAATCAACAGAAGAATATGACAATGACGAAGATGGGGATTACTTTCCCACATCAAATCAAAATTATATTGAAGAAGAAACCAATGAAGCACCAGAAGAAGATATAATGGTAGAAGAAAAGACTCAGTCCAGGTATGTTCAGAAAAATCATCCAGAAACTCAATTTTTAGGAGAAAGGGAGGGTGGTGCACAGACAAGAAGAACTATTATAGGGACCTCAAGCTCTCTAGCATTACTATCCTCCACCGAACCTCAAAATGTAAATGTAGCATGCAAAGATGAATGTTGGGTCAAGTCCATGGATGAAGAACTTCAGCAAATTGAAAAGAATGACACTTGGGAACTAGTTCCTAGACCTCATGATAAAAATATTATAGGAACTAAATAGATATTCAAGAACAAGATGAATGAAAATGGAGAAGTCATTACAAACAAGACCAGACTTGTTTGTAAAGGGTATGCTCAATAAGAAGGTATAGATTTTGGAGAAAGTTTTGCACCTGTTGCGAGACTTGAAGCCATAAGAATGTTTCTTGCTCTTTCCAGTTTTCAAAAATTCAAAGTATACCAAATGGATGTAAAATCAACCTTCCTTAATGGAGATTTAGAAGAAGAAGTTTATGTTGAACAGCCAGAAGGATTCATTCTTGGAAATTATGCCAAACTTGTATGCAGACTCAAAAAGGCTCTCTATGGTCTGAAACAGGCTCCAAGGGCTTGGTATTACCACCTTGACAAATATCTACACCAACAAGGTTTTACAAAAGGTTCTACAGATAGAAATTGAAAATGATAAAATGCTAATTACTATTGTTTATGTTGATGATATCATTTTTGGTAGCAATGAAGAATCCACGAGTCAGAATTTTTCTTCAGTAATGCAGCAAGAATTTGAAATGTCCTTGCTTGGTGAACTTACCTATTTTCTTAGTCTACAAGTTAGCAAACTAAAGATGGTATTTTTCTTTCACAAACCAAATATCTCAAGCAGATCTTGAAAAAGTATGGAATGGAAGATTCTAAGCCTGTATGTACTCCAATGGTAACAGGATGTAGTCTCAGCTCAAATGATGAATCAGCAGCAATACATTAACCAACTTACAGATCCATGATTGGCAGTCTACTTTATCTAACAGGTACCCAACTTGACATCATGCATGCAGTAAGAATAGTTGGAAGATTCCAAGCAAATCCAAAGGAATCACACCTTCAGGCAGTCAAAATAATTTTCAAATATCTTCAAGGAACTCAGGACTTTGGACTATGGTATCCTAAAGATGCAAATCTTACTCTTCATGCATATACAGATGCAGATTTGGCAGGAAGTGTTGATGATAGAAAAATCACTAGTGGTGGTGCATTCTACATGGGTTCCAGGTTAGTGTATTGGTTCAACAAGAAACAAAGTTCAATTTCTTTATCTACAGCTGAAGCAGAATATGTGGCTGCTGCATCTTGCTGCACACAACTACTTTGGATGATGAAAACTTTGCAAGAGATTCAGATCACATGTCCTCCACCCATCTCCATTCTATGTGATAATACAAGTGCCATCAATATTTCAAAGAATCTAGTCATGCACTCCAAGACCAAGCACATACCCATCACGTACCATTTTCTACGAGAACAAGTGCTTGAACAAAAGGTCAAATTGGAGTATGTCCCCTCCAAAGAACAGGTTGCTGATATATTCACTAAACCAATTCCCAGAGAAACATTTGAATATCTTAGACAAAAGCTGGGAGTTGTTGTTGCATCGTCATGCTGTTAAATCCAACTTTTCAGAGGAATTTACTACACGCTGGTTTCATGAAGTATATGCGCGGGTACATATGGGTTGCCTTGGTTGAAAGCATGTATATGTTTTTCTAACAAAAAAAAACAGTGGTAGCACAGGTTCATGGGGAACATTCACATTCCACATTGTTGGCATTATGGTTGCTGAACTCAGTTATTTCTTAGTTGCATCAGTCATTAGTGTGATATAACTTCTTATGTCATGGTCTATATTTCAATGAGTTCTATTGGTCATATGATGTAATTTATTTCCCCAATATCCTTGGGATGGATGATGTAATTATTATTGTATTTCTGTCATGTATAAACTTTGGTGTATCCCCACTTAGTTGGGTGATTGATGTATGTATGAATTCGTGGTCATAGGGAGGTCATACTCACTTTGTTGAGTTATAGTGTCATGTTATTATATTGAATTATCTCTCTACAGACTCAGCATGTACTCAGGGGGAGTATGGATAGCATCATGTAAACGTGGAGAATAGAGTGGTCCACCCTTTGCCCTTGATGTCAAAGGGGGAGAGTATTTTGGTATTTTGGGTTGTATGGTATCTCTAACAGTCTTTATAGCTTGCAGTAGTCAACATCATCATGGTTTCCATCAAGTCTAAAGGGGGAGATTGTTGTCATTATGATACAAGTATTGTCCTTGGTGGCAACTCTACAGGTCAACTTAGTTTTGATAAGAGGCTAATAGGAATATTCAGAGGCAATAGAGCAGTAGTACAGAGGATCAGGAAGATGGAACTAAGGTCTTTTGATCAGAATAAAGAAGTTGAAGGAAGCAGATGATGTAAGAGCAATTTAAGAGATACATGTAGGTTCACTTAGTCCAAGCAGCATATACACGCAGGTAATTAGAACAGAAATAGTGTATAACGTACACACGCATTCCCATAGAAGGCAAAGCACGTACATGTTGAAAACCATGGTTTTGGTCTGATGTATTTGGTCCAAGGTATCTTTGGACCATGATATTGACCCTAGGTATTTAATTTGAGGTATTCGGTCTGTGGTATTTGATCCAAGGTATTGGCCCTAAGTGGATTCGGTCCATGGTATTTAGAAAAGCCAAAAAATATATAAAGAAGAGAGGATCATAAGGCCAGATGTGCAAGTGAATAAGATTCTGAGTACTTCTGTCTGAAGTATATTTTATGTTCCAGGGTTATGTTTGGGACTAGATCTGAAATATTTATGTGCACCTTGAGTTCAATATTGGATCAGGATCATGAGACCTAAAATGACTTATTCTTCAATGATCTGATATTGGTTGAGGCTAGATTTGATGTTTTGCGTCTGTTTTATTCGTTATCTATCATGATCTAGGTTTGTCTGAATTCTGGAATTGCAGCAAAGTTTTCAGTCAATATTTGCAGATCTATACATAGGTTTGTCTCAGAAAAAGAGCATATACATGCAGGTTCTGTTCTTTCAAGTAGCGTATACAAAAGAAAGGCTTGATGTTAAGAGATGACTGATCTATTAGATCAATATTGCTGATTTATTGCTATTGCTAGTTTACTGTTGTCTGTCAATGAAGTCTTCTTAGATCTGAATGTAAATCTGAATGCATAAGGAGGTTGATATTTGATTGATTGTATAAGTGAGAAGAAGTGTTTTCTATTGCTTACCTATGTAAAGTTCTGTAAGTTGACAGTAGATGTTTAGTACACTGTTGGTTAGTACAGCTTGTGATTTAGAGATGTTATCATTTAGAATCTTTAGAGGTACACACAGGTTGGGCTGAAGGAAGTAGCATATACACGAAGGTTTTCTTCATTGAAGTAGCATATACAGTCTGACACATGAATTTTTTGAGGCTTCAGTTGGTTCTAAATGTTGATATAGGTTTCTAGGTTCAGCACAATGTTCTAATGGCATTGATCTGATTGTTTCAGATTAATTGCATGTTGGTTGATGAAGTCTAGTTTCTAAATTTCTGATGGGTTATTGATGAGTCAAGGTCTTCATATGTCTTGATATGTGCTAGGAGCATCCAGTCTGAAAATTCATGAAACGTGGTCCTTGGTGGAAGAGTGGAGTTTTCTGTAGGCTGGAACCTACATACTAGTAAACATATTGGCTAGTACAAGAGCTAGGGGGTTGTAGCTCCTGTTGAAAATGCAAAAAGATGATGGAGCTTAGTGAAAAGAAGCCACCTTCACTAAGTGGGCCTGCAGGCTATTTTTGGCGCAAAGTCTATTTTTAGACATATGGATCATGGCCTATGAGTTGCAGGATGCTATTTGTGGATGATTGGTCATGTTGGTAAAAATAGATGGACTTCTATTTTTAGACATATGGGTGGTTTCTATTTTTAGACTACCAGGCTAAAAATAGAACAGTCAAATATTATTAGCTCTTAATAATATTTGGACTATAAACATTATCGTATCCTCTTGGAGCACTTCAGTTTGAGCTACAGATGTGGCACATGCAGCTGTCAGAAGGAAATACGCTTTTCTTGTGGGTCAGTTGAGCTATTGCATGCATGACTTTAGTTAGAACTCATGTGGTTGAGTTTGGTGGAGTTGATTTTGGAGTTGATGGAGTTGTGTTTAGTTTGACTTGGTTAAACTAGTTGTATTTAGTCTAACTGCAGAATACACTAGTGATGAGTGATGTGAATTAATTGTTAATTAATTCACTAATTATTAACTCATAAAGCAACTAAAGAATACATCAGTTAACTCAGTGCATGGACAGTTCAGTGGAGACAGGTGTTAGAGGTTGAGATTGCTATCAGTTGTGACTATAGTTGTGCATGGGATTGAGTAATGCCAATGAGGATTGCATGGTTCAGCCAAGGAAATACAAGTTTGCTTCAGCCATTCATCATCCATTCTCATGCAGGATTGCGCAGTGGAGGCAAGCAAGCAGCGGAGGAGATTTGAACCTGTGATTGATTCAGATCTGAGCTAGTTTTGTGTGTAACAGGTGGAGATAGTACTGAGTACTTGTGAGGAGTATTGTACTATGTATTGTTACATGTTCTCAATCATTATAATATACGGATAGTTGGGGGTTTTAAGTTGTATGCTTTCCGCGAGTTACATATTGTGTTAATGTGCGCATGCAATTAATGTTTCATTGTTTTTAATTCCGCAAAATTGATGATCAACGTAGAGGAGGTTATGTATTATGCATGCATTCCGCATTAGTGTATAATCAGGATAATCTCTGTGAATAAGTGTCATATTATTCAAAATTTCTACATGGTATCAGAGCAGAGTTGATCATCAGATCTATTATTCAGAAAGTGTTTACATTTTATTTCTTCAGGCAGAGTCTATAATCGGGCCAGGTAGCCTCTGGATTCATCCTTCTTTTGGAAGGTGAGATATCTGGTAAAAGACCATATAGTCAATCTCTGTACGAGAAATACTTTGTTCTCACGAATTTTATATCAGAAGCGGTTGAGTTTCGAGCTGGTGGAATTCGAATTTGCAACAGTGTTTTCTTGGTGTCAAAGTTGAAATGTCTTTCAACGGATTGTGATTGGAGTATTCTCTTGAAGGCAGCTCAAATGATATTGCATGGAAAGACAGGATGGAGGCATGTTAGATGATAATGGGTTGAAGGAGTTCATAGAGGCTGAGGTCCCAAAGCCTACTGATGTTGCTCACATTGAGGCTTGGAAAAAGAAGACAGCAAAGTGTCGAAGGATTCTGTTGGAGGGTGTGAGGGATCACATTATGTCCAGCATGCATGGAAAGGCTTCTCCATACTTGATGTGGAAAGCATTGACAGATCTATTCCAAAGCAAGAGCGACCAGAGGAAGTTGGCACTCAAGGATAAACTCAGAAACATTAACTGTGATAATGGAGATAGTATGCTCAAGTATCTCACGAAGTTCACCCAATGTCGGGATGACCTGGGAAGTGTGGGGGTGACTGTCAATGATGAGGACTTGGTGAGCTTGGCTCTCCTTGGTCTTCCGAAGAGTTGGCATTCCTATCAGGACTCTGTCAATGGTCGGGAAAAATTGCCAGGATGGGAGAGACTTTGGTTAGATCTTGTGCAAGAGGAGATTAGACAGAGCACCAGAGATAGTTCTTCATCCATGCATGATGAGGAGAAATGTGCCTTAGCGAGTAAGGTGAAGAAGGGGAAGGAGAAGGGTTCTCTTTCCGAATCCAGTTCTTCCAATGATGGGAAGAAGGTTGAAAAATCGAAAGTGAGATTCTTTCGTTGTCATGAGGTGGGCCATTATGATGCAAATTGTCCACGGAGGAATTCCAAGAAGGGATCTGGGGAAGGATCTGAAGGTGAGGCACTTGCTTCACAGTTTGAGTTGGATTTCACACTCTTCGCATGTGTGGTTTCATCCATGGTGGGAAGTGGTTGGTTTCTTGACAGTGGAGCTTCTTTCCACATGACCGATGACAAAAGTTTGTTCAGTACTTTGGAGGAGAAAGATCTCCATATACTCATAGTGATGGGTAATGATGAGAAGTATAGTGTCACAGGTGTAGGCACAGTTACTTTTCAGAGGGAGCATGGAGCTCACCTTACCTTGATCGATGTCAAGTATGTACCAGGACTTAAGAGAAACTTGGTGTCGATCACGATGCTAGAAGACAAAGGCTATGATGTAGTCTTCAGTAAGGGAAAGGTTTTCCTTAGACACATCATCACTAGACAGGTGAAGCAGATTGGTTCACGGCTCAAGAACCTGTATGCTCTTGAGGTTCAAGATGCATGCAAAGCCTTGAGCAGCGAGGCAACTGATGGAGACATAGTGGTTGAGAGGGAGCGTATATTACCTCTCAACATGCAGAGCCAAAAGAAGTCTTAGACGATTGTGGAGGAGCCACGATTGGTGCAGCAATTTCAGGAGGTTGTGGAGCAGCCAAAACAAGGGAAGATGAGAGGAGATTGAGTAGAGACATCTACTCATGCAGAGACCTCCAGTAGGGGGAAATTGCAAGCCAGGTGGGCAGAGGGATTGCATGCAGCCATACCTCCAGGTAGGAGGTGGGGTGATGTGGATTGATCGTCCCAAGGAGGAGGGGTAGGATCCTTGAGGTACCCAACCTCTTGGATGAGACCTTGCTATGGGAGCCCCGATGTGGAGTAGCAGGAACTGACTAATTTGGTAGAGACAGATGCGGATGGAGCGGTAGAGAGAGTGACAGTGTAGGGAATCCTAGGATAGTGCATAGCTAGCAGGCTGCAACAATGCGAGAGGCACAAGTGTTTTGCACAGTGCTAGGTGGCACAGAGAAGTGTGCAATGGTGCGACATGCATGGAGATGTTGCAGTAGCACAGATGTCAGAGAGGGAGCACTTGTCAGCAGCAGGTAGAGCTTCAGCATCAGAGTATGTTCCTAGCCCAACAGAGTGGTCAATTGGGAGTGTTTTTGTTCCAAGTGTTGTTGGAGCAAGTGGACCAGGCAAATGTGTTGCATGCAGAACATTCCAGAGTTGCAGGATAGGGGTTACAGATAATCGATATCTTGTTGAGAGGGAGTGTTGAAAATGCAACAAGATGATGGAGCTTAGTGAAAAGAAGCCGCCTTCACTAAGTGGGCCCGCGGGCTATTTTTGGCGCAAAGTCTATTTTTAGACTATGTCTATTTTTAGACATATGGATCATGGTCTATGAGTTGTAGGATGCTATTTGTGGATGATTGGTCATGTTGGTAAAAATAGATGGACTTCTATTTTTAGACATATGGGCAGTTTCTATTTTTAGACTGCCAGGCTAAAAATAGAACAGTCAAATATTATTAGCTCTTAATATTATTTGGACTATAAACATTATCTTATCCTCTTGGAGCACTTCAGTTTGAGCTACAGATGTGGCACATGCAGCTTTCAGAAGGAAATACGCTTTTCTTTTGGGTCATTTGAGCTGTTGCATGCATGACTTTAGTTAGAACTCATGTGGTTGAGTTTGGTGGAGTTGATTGTGGAGTTGATGGAGTTGTGTTCAGTTTGACTTGGTTAAACTAGTTGTATTTAGTCTAACTGCATAATACACTAGTGATTAGTGATGTGAATTAATTGTTAATTAATTCACTAATTATTAACTCATAAAGCAACTAAATAATACATCAATTAACTCAGTGCATGGACAGTTCAGTGGAGACAGGTGTTAGAGGTTGAGATTGCTATCAGTTGTGACTATAGTTGTGCATGAGATCTTGCACAATCAATGGGATTGAGTAATGCCAATGAGGATTGTGTGGTTCAGCCAAGGAAATACGAGTTTTCTTCAGCCATTCATCATCCATTCTCATGCAGGATTGCGCAGTGGAGGTAGGCAAGCAGCGGAGGAGATTTGAACCTGTGATTGATTCAGATCTGAGCTAGTTTTGTGTGTAACAGGTGGAGATAGTACTGAGTACTTGTGAGGAGTATTGTACTATGTATTGTTACATGTTCTCAATCATTATAATATACAGATAGTTGGGGGTTTTCAGCTGTATGCTTTCCCTAGGTTACATATTGTGTTAATGTGCGCATGCGATTGATGTTTCATTGTTTTTAATTCCGCAAAATTGATGATCAACATAGAGGAGGTTATGTATTATGCATGCATTCCGCAATAATGTATAATCGGGATAATCTCTGTGAATAAGTGTCATATTATTCAAAATTTCTACAGCTCCCTTCCAGTAGAAGTTGGAGAACGAGAGAAGGTTGTAACCTTCTGCAGGTAGAAACCTGCGTACTGGTATGATTCTGCACCAGTACAAGATTGTAAACATATTTTCTTATTATTAAAAGAAGACAAAGATGACAGCAACAGATGGTTTTCTCCCACATTGGGTTTCCACCTTAAATCTTGGTGTTCATGTGTGTTTCTTATGTGTAATGTTTTATTACGTTTATACTTCACATGGTTACTGTTTAATGATTGATGAAGTACTGATGCACTGATTAAAGATCAACATATGATGAATTAACTAAATCATAAGTTTACTGCATAAACGCTGGTTGCCTTAAAGATAGTTGCGTGTACACGCTAGTTCCCCTCTCTGAAGTAGCATATATAAATCTGATTATGAAAAAGAAAAATTCTTGATCCAATAATACTGATTCACCCCCCTCTCAGTATTATTTCCAACAATTCCATCAATTACTAATAATAATGCTTCACTATGCCTTTTGAAATCCTTCAAACTAATTTTTCAAACCAAACTTATGCAAAAATTAAAAAAAAGAAAACTACACACATTTTTTTCACTTTGTAGGAGCTTGATATTGAGTTTGTTGTCTCTCTGTATTTTTGGATGTCCAAGGTCTAAAATTGCTTCCTGTGGTAACCCTTTGAGTACTCTTTCTAACCCCGCAAGTCTGATCAAGATTGGATTCTCCAAATGAAGCGTTATGCCAAATCTCCCATGATGAGCTGATTATAGACTGGTTCAGTAGAGCGAGCTTGTATGAAGTGCCACGTGTCACTGTTTTTACCTTAGGATCTAAACCTGATATACAGAAAACTAAAGTTTGTCCTCTTTCTGTAACTTCTTACGAAATTTCAATTTGATGCTCAGAAAAAAGGTTATAACGATTTTACCCAAGTCACCTGTTTGAGATATAATTCGGGATCTTGTAAAAACCCTAACTTTCATGGATCATATCTCTAAAAATATAGTGGTACAAGATCTAAAATTCGGACCCGAGGTTTAGAAATATTTCATCTCAAATGGATTTTTTTTCGCTTCTGAAATGTCACAGAAAAAAAGTTACAGTGGAAATTCCACGATGACCTGTTTGGAGCAGCGAAACCCTAGAATCCAAGCTCTAATACCAAATGTTATGGAACCAGCTCACAAAAAGCTGGAAAATATAGATCAATGCCTTAGAAATAATCCTCTTTGAGGGGGAAACCTCCTTTACATTACACAAATGAACAATTCTTTGATGATACAAATGACAAAACCTCCTTTCTATATATAGGAATCTAAGGGGTCACAATATAACCAAAGCCAACCTAACAATAATAATATAAGGGCAGAAAAATAACAATATTGGGCATGGGGCACAATAATAACAATATGGGGACAATAGGGGCACAACAATAACAATAAGGGATATAATGACAATAGTAATGGGGGAATCACTAGTATTATAGGGACCTAACACATAACTAGCATATAACCAAAAGAAATATTAAGGATATAACAACCATATAAGACACATATAAACAAGTATATTTACTCATAAAATACCACGAAGAAAGAAAACTCTTATTGATGATTGCATAATCTAACCAGGTATGGGAATTCCATGAACCACTTGACCATGGACTAGGCTGAACCAAATATCTCTTTTATCCAGTCACCCTTGTGCCATATTCCAAGCATAAATGTGGGATATCATAAAACAAATCAATCAAAACCATCCAAGGCCAAACCACCTCAAACCTCAACCAATAATTCCACCTCACAGTCGGACATCACTAATGTTAGGCATCTCTAATTCTTTATTTGATTTTGATCCTCTCTCACCAACAATTTCTTTTATGTCTTCATTTAATCCATTTTTGGAAACAAAGACTTTCTTTCTGGTCTCAATCTTGCAATGGCATAACTTCTCATATTGCCTCAACCTTTTCTAGCTTGCAATTTCTATCTCCATTGCATTGTCATTTCAAAACATATGCAGTCATTCTATTGGAAAAAAATAATATCCTTTATTGAATGAGGTTATTTTCCCTTATTAATTTAGCGTTAAATTCTAGTATCATTAATGAAGAAAATGTTTGAAATCTCATTTCTCTTTGAATCTACAATATAACTCTTTAGAAATTGTTTTTCAATATACCTAATATTCTTCTTGCAAATATTTTTCATTCTACATTTATTTTTCCTATTTATTTTTGATTTGACTAAAGTATTTTCAAACCTACCTTATATATCAATATACCTAATATTCTCATTACAAATATTCCTCATTCTTGTGTGTGTGTATGTGTGTGTGTGTGTGTGTATAATTTGACTAAGGTAATCAATCTTAGTTAAAATATCTTATTTTTCTTTCTAATATAATATGTTGACAAATTGATTATTTAATAATTATCAATTAATCATTGAATAATCACCACTTTAATAGAAGGCATATGATTTTATTCACCCAAACACACAAACCAATCCTACATTGCAACTTTCTCACAAGCTCACAATAGGTTGGCTCAGGATGTTGGATTGCAAAGGTAACATTTCATCGAATCAGTTAGCAAATTGATTATGCGGAAAAATAGAAGAATATGGTGCAAGATTTACAAAGTTACAAGGTTGATGAGGCAGGGTATGATGTCCATGATTTTAGCCCCAGATTTAAGTTATGGTATAATTAAGGAATAGAGATTAGGAGCATGTATTAAGAAATT
Source organism: Pinus tabuliformis (assembly GCA_031772625.1). Taxonomy (NCBI): domain Eukaryota; kingdom Viridiplantae; phylum Streptophyta; class Pinopsida; order Pinales; family Pinaceae; genus Pinus; species Pinus tabuliformis. Next base: position 672,188,707 of record CM062814.1, read on the forward strand.
TAGGGTGCTATTACGGGACATTAAAAATCTTTTTTCTTACGTATAGAATGAAGTAGGGGCATGTCAAGTAAAGGGAACTCGCCACATACCAAAACATAGAAGTTTGAGAGCGAAGGGGTATTGTTTACAGGTTGTGGGTTATGGGACTATTGTAAACAAAATTACTTGAAGCAATTTTCAACTTCAACTCTTGCAACAAATGTTTGAAGAAATGTTTAAACTGTTCCTTGGAAACCCCAAATTTAGGAAAAATTCAAGATTGAAAATTTTCAATTCCATCCACAATAACCCTTTTCCATGGGTGAACAAATTCTAGTCCCAACCCAAATTTCAAGATCAAACAAATGTGTTTTTCACTAATTTTTTTTTAACTTTTCAATAACACTTGTTATAACAAAACCATACTCAATAATATAACTATTAGGATATAAGAAACAACCCCTTGGAATTTCTATTAGAATCAGAGTAAAACAAACTAACATGGCCAGTCTAATAGTTTCTAGGGGTTTTCTAGGGGAATTGACTCCTCAAACCAAATATGAATAGTTTTAGGCTAGGTTTGAACCAGTCTCTAACCTGTTGGAATCGTTAGAACTAGCCAATTGAAGCCAAAACCAGTTGGTTTGACCATTTCTGTACCGGTGCACTTTATTAAAAGGAAAAAATATATATACGATTATTTAAACAATGCACTCCTATTAAAAAAAATCCATATGATTATTTAATATGATTTTATTTTAGAATATAATATGATGAATTTTTGGAGTTCTTAAATCATTTGGAGCTTCAATGTAATTGAATTTTCTTATAGCAGAAAGAAAGGAAGCGGTTTTTGTTATAGCTACTAGGTTAAAGTTTCTAAAGGGTCTATGAACTTCTAAACTCCATCTATAGAGTATAATGTGTGTGTAATGTGATCAAGAATGATAAACAGTATTTGGGTGCAATTCTAAAGGTGTTCTAGCGCAATCTGTGTATTGCTACAGGATGCCCCTATATTACTCCAAGAAACAGTTGAGAGTAGTTTTATGAATTCTAGATGTGGTATGAGGGGTGAAGAAGGTGAAGGAAGATTGTAGAAGGTTAAATAGATCTTTTCCAATATTAGGTACCTCTAATGGTTCATTTCCTGTAAGGGATAGGAAAATATGGAGTTTCTTGTAACTTGTCCAAACATAAATAGGCTTACTGCCAATTTGCAGAAATAGGTAATAGTGAGTGAAAAGATGATGTTATAAGTGATCCAAATGAACCAAAATAAAACTAACTATACCTATGAAGAAATATTATCTAACTAAAGAAAAATGCATGATTCACTAGTAAAAGAAAAAGCATAAATAACTAAAAAACTACTAAATGTTGAAAATAGAATGATAGAAAGGATGAATTAAATTTTAAATGAAGAGTATCGTTGCATGAAAGAAATTATTTTTAAGTCCATCAAAGAAATATACATAAACAAATTCAAAGAGAAGCTTATTCATTAACCCTTCAAAGACAATAATTTTTTAGAAATGAGATTTGCAGAAAAGTGTGACTAAACTATAGGCACGGAAAGTAAAGATACAAGAAGGAGGCTTGAGCACCTAGGTTTGGCCCTAACCCAAAGAGACTTAGGTCCCTTAGAGGTAAATTAGATTGGAAACCAAAGAGTACTTTCAGTTAATAAAAAAATGTTCTCATACATGGAACATGCAGAAACAGAAATAGTTGGAAAAGTCCTTTCTCTATTACTGACTATCTTCTCCAAAGATTTCAAATCCCCAATAGGTTACAAAGGTCCCTTATTAATACAAAAAATGTTTAAGGGGAAACCCCCTTGAAGAGAGGATTGCTTCCCTCTAAAATCTCTAGAAAGTAGGATTTGGGTCCTTGATGACTTTATAGCTATAGGGAGGTGATAATTTCCTTGAGCTAGCTGAGTTCTAAATATCCTTCAGCAAGGGAAAAGGGCCATATTCTTCTCTTGTGATCTGCAGCAGATATCCTCAATATCCTGCACAATAAATGCATTAAGCATACAAGATATGGAAACTGTCTCTTAACCCTCCTAAGAACATACTAAAGTTGGAAAAGATATTATTAAGTGTAGAAGGAAAGGTTAAATATGCCTTTGGATGTTTAGATGGGCCTTAAGTTGTACCTATTTTGGACGCCCATCATACCCCCCTACTAAAATTATTGCTCATCCTATAAGCAACCTATTCATCTTTCTACTTTTCATTTATTATCTTGATGGCTTTCCTGACATCCTAGGTTGTTTCAAATGTGTCAACCTCTTCTAAATGGAACCCTACATAATCCTCAAATTTTGTTCATTCCATGTTTTCCTCTTTCTGATCATGATTCTCATGTAGGCCCAACAATAAATTAGTATTGAACTTGAGTCCAATCCAGTGGACTCCAAGCCTTTGGATGATTATTTTGTACAGAGGGGTTGTGGCCAATGAAACCCTTAATCTTTCAAGTGAATGGTATTCTCTCATCCTTAAGTTGTGTGGTAATGTATACCATCTTCTCTGGCATTCTTGTAGACTTTCCTCACCCAATAACTTGAAAGTATCCTCAATGTGAAGGATTTCCTATTCTTTCCTTTTGTTATAAAGTATTTCCATGTTAGGATATTTTGCTATGAGTTTATGATTGGAAATGATGATATATGGGGTTAGTAGCTCTACCCTGAACCATAGTGGTTCTTCTATTTCATTGGCTAGTATTCTCTTGATATCCTCTACCTTGACTTCTTTATGGTTCAACCATGAAGCTATAGCCATTAATTGCACATGACCCAATTGATAATTTAGTTCCCATATATTGATGCCAAGCATGGCTAGATTACGCATGTAGAATTCTACAAGTCTAACTCTACCCTCAATCCTGCATTGGAGACAAAAATCAATGAAATTTCTTATATCTTGTGGGTGGGGTGTGGGGGCAGGGGGGACCTTTTTGTGCCAATGTCCTGATCTAAAATTTACACCACTGATATTTTAGCAATTGAGAATAAGTTTTTGAAGGGTGTCTACGATGTATAGCCTCAATGGAGAGACTAGCCATGGTGGAAATTTTGTCTTCTTTCTCCTGCAACAAAATTTCTTTTGTTGCAATTATGATCCAGGTGGATGTTGGTGGCCACCCACCTATCCCATTTGGACACCCACAACTGTCTCTTTCAGTCTTTTCAGTTTCCTAAATTGCAGCACAGTTTACTATTTTTAGCAGTTTTTCGGGTCCTGAACTTCCAAGCCGTTTTGAGGCCCTAAACGACGTTTTTTTGGGAATCTGGGGCAACATGGGTCCATGGACCCATGTTGCCTCCCAAAGTGGTAGTACTCAGATAGATCTTTCTAACGAGCTATCGTACGCGTCAAACGGAGATCGTATGCCAAAGTCACGACCCCGAGAAATTGATGTACCAATTTACCCAAACGGGGCCCACAATTTGGCGTTTCATCTTCTAGGATTAGATTTCGGAATGTTAAGGGTTTTACGTTGTTTCTCAATAATAAATAGGCCTTCGAGCCTCATTGTAACACAGTTCAAAACAGTTCAGAGGCATGTAGCCGCACATCTCTTCTCAGAGATAAGCTACCATCGCCCTAGCTGGTTTATTTCCATTTCTGTTTGTAAGCATATTTCAGTATTTTACAGTAATGAAATGAAGAATTATTTCTACTGCATATCTGTCTTTATGGTTATCTCTGTAATTTGTTGCGTTCCCATTTAAATCCGGATCAGTGGTATCAGAGCGGTCTGCTTTTTCTCTATTTTTCTTTGCATGTCCCCAACGAGGTCGGGATATAAGGAGTTAGGGCTTGAACTGGTCGAACCTTTGCAAGACCAGCCTCGCAAATCCCGACGGCCTCCCATGGCGGATGAGAAGAAAGATGAGGGGGCAGGAGATTCTATCAAAATCTTGCTCGAAGAAGCCCTCAAGCGGCAAAGGAACGCGATGATGGATAGCTTTGCGCAGATCCTTCAGCGGCTACCCAGAGGCGACACATCGGCTTCCAACAGCGACTCTGGAAACGCCACACCGTTTAAGGTACAAGTTAATTTTGAAATCCCCATCTTCGAGGGTCAAATAGACGCAAATGTCGTAGATAAATGGTTAAATCTGCTAGATGGGTATTTTTTTGTGCATGAATTTTCAAATCGGGAAAAGATTGTTTTCGCTCTTCTTAAAGCAGCCCCCCACGTCAAGGACTGGTGGGAAACCTACTGCGAGCAGAAGGATGAAAGTACAGGCTCACTATTTTCAGCCGCACCCACTTGGAATGACTTCCGGGAGCCATCAAGGAGCAGTACTACCCTGTCGGAAGCTATGAGGACAAATACATCAAATGGACCACACTGCGGCAGGGACGAGACCAAGATGTGCCGTAGTTCACAAACATTTTTCACACCCTTCGCACACAGTTGGGTATCAAAGATTCTGAGCTGCATCTGGTACTCAAATACTGTGGCTACCTACACAAATACATCCAGGAAGAGATGGTGTTCTTGAACATCTCCTCACTCGGCACAGCATACCGATACGCTGTCAAAATCGAGCAAAAGTTCAAACAGAAGAAGCGAGACTTTGGATCTGCAAATCTGAAGCCCAAAGGACAAAGCCAAGGTGGGGTGACCCAAGACAACCCATCGAAGCCGCAAGAAAAGAACAACACCATGAAGCCGAAGAAGGACACAGGGAAGTGGTGTGAGTTCCACAAGAGTCCCACTCATAACACAAGTGAGTGTCGGACCAAGCAGTCGCTGGTGGCCGAGTTGAAGGCTTCCGAATCAGATGCATGTTCCGACCCTGAGCCAGAACCCGACAAGGGGAATGGCAAAGGGAAGCATATCATTGATGCGGATCCCAGCGCCACTGTTGCCACTGCCAAGATCCAGAAAGATGAGCCCGAAATCCCAGAGGAAGGGGAGCGTCTTTTCCACTCACAGATGTGGGTGAAGGGTTCGCCGCTACAATTCATTGTCGACAGTGGCAGCCAAAAGAACCTTATTTCAGCAGAGGTCGTGAAGCGGTTGGGCCTACCGACTACACCACACCCACAGCCGTACAGTATCGGGTGGCTTCATGAAGGACGAGATCTCAAAGTTCGCCAGCAGTGCCGCCTTCCCTACAGCATCAAGCCCTTCACAGATGAGGTATTGTGTGATGTTACACCTCTGGATGTTTGTGATGTACTATTAGGCCAGCCATACTTGTGGAGGCGACATGCTGTGTATGAGTCAAGGCCTCGCGCTGTCATTATTTCTTTGGGTGATTCATTATACAGGATACCGGAGATAGCCCCACCTACCGCCACCTCTTTGATCACTACTAAGAAAGGCAGCAAGCTCATCTCACAGACCAGGAAATTCATCTGTCTGGCTCACTCCCAAAGTAAGGGGAAGATTGTTGCTACATCCATGACCCCTGCAAAGGGTTCCTCTACGCAGCAGCAGCAGCAAAGGAATACGGTCATGACAGAACACAACTTCTCACGCACAGGGGTACCACACAAGCTTCAAGTGGGCGACAAAGTCTGGTTGCATATGCAGAGAGAACGCCTTACCAGAACCCATCAGAAACTCAGACCACTCCGACATGGTCCTTACACCGGTACCAAGGCTACGGGAAACAATGCTTTCAAGCACAGCATTCCTCCATTCCTTCACTTGCACCGAGTGTTCAATGTGGACCATCGTCGACCATGCTTCCCACCATTTCTGGACACATCAGAGATTGCAGAACAGCTCACCAGAGACCCAGCTCAGCAGAAGCTTCCTCATCTCAGAGAGGAACTCAACGCAATGGGGACCATTGCTTCCTAAGGGGGGAGGAATGATCCAGGTGGATGTTGGTGGCCACCCACCTATCCCATTTGGACACCCACAACTGTCTCTTTCAGTCTTTTCAGTTTCCTAAATTGCAGCATAGTTTACTATTTTTAGCAGTTTTTCGGGTCCTGAACTTCCGGAGCCGTTTTGAGGCCCTAAACGACGTTTTTTTGGGAATCTGGGGCAACATGGGTCCATGGACCCATGTTGCCTCCTAAAGTGGTAGTACTCGGATAGATCTTTCTAACGAGCTATCGTACGCGTCAAACGGAGATCGTATGCCAAAGTTACGACCCCGGGAAATTGATGTACCAATTTACCCAAACGGGGCCCACAATTTGGCGTTTCATCTTCTAGGGTTAGATTTCGGAATGTTAAGGGTTTTACGTTGTTTCTCAATAATAAATAGGCCTTCGAGCCTCATTGTAACACAGTTCAGAACAGTTCAGAGGCATGTAGCCGCACATCTCTTCTCAGAGATAAGCTACCATCGCCCTAGCTGGTTTATTTCCATTTCTGTTTGTAAGCATATTTCAGTATTTTACAGTAATGAAATGAAGAATTATTTCTGCTGCATATCTGTCTTTATGGTTATATCTGTAATTTGTTGCGTTCCCATTTAAATCCGGATCAAATTAGGGTTTCAAATTCTTGTTTTCCTTATGTATAAGATCCCTTACGTTTTCTTCATGGAATCTGTGGTTGGCCATTTATTCTCCCATATTCTTCATATTTCCTCCATAATTCCATTATTAGCAATCCCTTTGGATTTTTCAATCTGCATCCATCTATAATTTCTACCTCTCTTCCTCTATTTCGAAGAATAGGATTAGTGCAAGGTGGATAGGAAGAAAATTCCCTACATAAAACCAAGAATAATAAGATGAGAGGTTTGGCTGAGGATCTAGTTCCTGTAGCTTTGTGTTCTACCACTATGGTTCTATGTTTTCTCTTATACCTTTACATTCTATTCCTATGACATTGTGGTTTGTTCTGAAAGAATTTTACCTTGAGTGCTTAGCCGTTTTGGCCAAACATGTGGCTATTTTACCTTGAGTGATGTGGAGGTTATCCCAAATTCTTGTTCTTTTTTCTTTTTAGGTACTTCCTCCTTATGGCTAAGTGACTCCTCAATGGTGATTGGAGTGGGAGATGGTGGTTGAGGTTTTCTAGTATTCCTTATTCTATTTCTCTTTCTTCTCCTGAAGTAAAGAGGAGTTTCCTTTGGTTTCCTTACTTCGTACTTTATTGGGCTACTCTATGTTGCTAGAGTAACAACAACTTCTTCTTCTAAGTTTTCTTATGAAGTGCTCCCTTTTTCCCCCACTTTCTTATTCTTTGTTTTCTTGGATGATGTCCAATAGCCTCTTTAGGCTTTTGAGCCTCTAATTCTATAAAATTTAGCTTAGCCAGCCTTTGTTCGACCTTTTATGTCTTTGCCTCCATTTCAACTTGTGTGTTCGTCTATTTTTCTACATCTTTTCTAGTGTTTTCTTCTGATTCCTCTTTTGATTCCTCCCCTTTTATCTTAGCTTCTTCCTCTACTTCTAATTCATTTTACTCTTCTATTTGTACCCCCTCTAGCTCTAATTAAGGTTCTACTTGGGTCTCCAAAAATTCTTCCTTGCCCATATCAATGAAATCATTTCAAGAGACAAGGTTTTGTAGGCTTTCCAAGGCATATAGGACTATAAATCTAATCAAACCATGGTGAATAGATAATGATGCTTTCCCCCTTTCACCCTTATGCTCATTTATTTTATAGACTGAAGGACGAAATAAGGAATGTTGAGTCTCTCTTGGGAAGGTAAATCTACTTTAAATATTATATATTAAAGCAACCTAAATTGATATACATATACAATGCTAAGCCTTCCCTCACATGAAATCTATTTGAGGATATAGTAAGCCACTTCATCCCATGGATATGTAAGGCTTTCCCTTCTCACTCCATTTTTATCCTCCGTGGGTTGCTCATTCTAAAATAATTTTTTTTTTTGGATGTAGTAACCTCAAGCCTCTCCTTTTTGTTCCATTTGACCCCCCTAGCGAGTGTGGAGACCCTACTAATAAGATCTTCATTTAGATATATGATGAGGCCTCTAACCATAGTAATAGCCTCATGCCCTTCAGGTTGTTGGAGATTTGAGGCAAACTCTTAAGAAATTCCATCGTCAAATCCTCTCATCTTCTTGAAAAATCCTAGCCATTGGAAAATTTCAAAAATGTTTCTAACCTTAGTGTTTTGATGGATCTTGGAATGGTCTGTTGTTGGTTCTCTAGTATTAAATCCTCCTCCCATGGATAAATAGACTTCTAAAAAATGGAGAAATGGATTTGTCTTCTGCTGCTGTAGGAGCCTAGGTTTTCTTGTACAGTGGATAATGTTGTAGCATAGAAAAGTTGACTATTTTTTTAAGGTTGAGAAAAGGAAAAATTAAAACATGCACCCCTTCCTTGTTAAACACACCATATCCTTAAAAAAGTGCTTAGTCAATTCAACTGTTGTTTTTACTAAAATTCAAACTATAAAATGTAGAGTTCCCTTTTTTCTGACAATGGAGGTGTTTCCTTGAATAATTATGCTAAATGATAGTGAGGAGAATTTTCACTTACATTTCTTCTGATGATTTCGTTTGTTTCTCTGGGCTTAATAGCTATTATAGGCAAAATTGGCCTTCCTTTAGAACTCTTTAAATTTCTTGTAGCTATCGTCTACAAATTCTTGTAACTTCCTGTAGTAACCTATTTTGCAAATATTTCAACTGAGTTGATCTCCTCTAGAAATGGTGGGACCTATTTGGTGTTTAAAATAGATTTTCATGCAAAATAGGCTCAGAGGGGACTAACTTAGGTGGTCATTTTTTCGGATGATGGGCTCAGTGTGCAATTTGATCTCCCCTCCACCTACCACATTATGCACCACGCTCCATAATGACTAAGCAATGTTGGCCCACCCTCTCGAGTCATTCTTTTTTTGTATCATCGTCCTTCCACACATGTGGGTGTCCTTTGGAGAAAAATTGAGTTTACTACTAGATGTAGTTGAGGTTGCTCTAACTAAATATGACTATAAAACCTTTTCCTTCTAACACTTTCAATGTTTCTTTAAGCTAGAATAACTTCAAAGGGGAGGTTCTGAGAGATGCATACACGGGCCTTACCTTTAGTGTTTCTTGCAAATTTTATGAATGTTTCTACTGTAATTGTTTTGAGTTTGAATTTGATGATCCTAAATACTTGAATTTTGTTGCTTTCTTTGAAGATGTACTGGAGGTTCTAATGTTGCTACTACTACTTTTGTGGACCTTATGGAATCTTTTCATAGTTGTTGTTGCTGCTACAAATAACTTTGGTTCAAGTGGCCAGGAGATTGTTGTTGTAGGTGGTTGAAGATCCTATAGAAACCTACAAGAGATCCTATAGTTGGTTAGGCCTGATTTTTTTCCTCTGGATATGACGAAATTCATAGCTCTTCCTACCCATACTGCAAACTTGGGCTTGTGGGGCTTTTGAAGATTGCTACAAGATTGTGTGTTTTCTTGTAGAAGCCACAAAATCTCTTAGGAATAGAAATTTCTTCTTGCTAGAGCCTTCACAAAATTCTCATAATTCAGGAGGAAACTAGTTGTGGTGATGGAGAGGTATTTTTCACTTGTGGTTGGTGGGAAAGAGTGGAAATGTTGGATTGTTGTGATAGAACAGTGAGATAGTAAAGGGGAAAATGGAAATTAGCAAGTGTTGATGGGATGTATGGATGTTAGGGACTCTTATTTACCTTCTTCTTTGATTGCAAGTGAAAAAGAAAAAATTATCCTTGCATATTTTTTATTTTTTTGTGGTATCTTGTAGTAATACAATATCTTCCTGTAGCAATTTTGGATAGTGAATCAAATGGATGGAAGACCTAGGAATGATGGAGGAATTTACTGAATGATGTGGGAATGAGTGAAAAGGATGTGGAGAAGGTTCTTAAATTATCTGAAGGTGAGTGTTGGCAACTATAGGATGGTCTGTTTGTGTCTTTGTTGGGTTTCTCTTGTACCTTCATAGTTGTCAGAATAGATAAATAGAGAAAAAAATTGTTGTCTTCATATTTTTTTTAATTTTTTTTCTTCTCATTTTTTTCTATTCTGAAGCCCACTAGATACCTCATGGAGGTTTTTTAGCCTTAGTGGGTCTAACCCATGTGCATTAAGGGAGGTTTTCACCTGGGGATATTTTATTTTTATTTTTTTCTTTCTTTTTTTTCCTCAAGCTCACTAGCTACCTCAGGGAGGTTTTCAACCAATGAGCCTACCTTAGGTGCCTCAAGGGAGGGTTTCACCTAGGGCTTTTTTCTATTTTTTTTTCTTGCTTTCCTTTTGATTAGGGGTTGAATGGACTGGGAGCTCTAATTCTCTCAATCACATTCAATTATTTGCTTATTGAATTAGAAAAGTCAAACCCTTGAGAGGGGCTTCCTGTAGAACTTCACTCTGTATCCATTCACTAAAAGTGATATTTTCCCTTCATCATTTGTCCTTATCTAAATTGAGGTCCCAATCATCTGGTCATGAGTTTTCCTTTGAAATATTTGAACCTAGAATCAAACAAGAGGGCCCAGTGACCCTCTTGGAAGGTTCTAGCCTTAATGTTCTTATCATGCCAAAATTTCCTTTGCAATTGAACTATTTGAGTGTGCATTAGATCCTACACCCTAAGCTCATCAACTGCATTTAGTTGTTACAATCTCTCTTCTTGAGCTTTGTGATGTCCATGCCAAGTTTTGTCGTCATTCTTAGTGTATTGTACTCAAATTCAATGGATAGTAGGGCCTTCTTTCCTTATACCAACTCACAAGGGGTGAACCTAGTGTTGGTCTTCCAAGTAGTGGTGTCAGCCCAAGTGGCCTCAACAAGCATGTTTACCCAATATTTCTTGATGTTGCTAAACACCTTAGTCAGATTTATTTCCAATTCTCTATTAGTTACCTCCACTTTCCCATTTTCTTGAGGGTGATATGGGGTAGACTTTATATGTCTGATATGATGCTACCTCATGATCCCCTCTATTAGATTGCAAGTGAACTGAGAACCTTGGTTTGCCACTAGTTCCCTTGGGAAACCAAATTTGTAAAATATGTTTTCCATTAATATCTCTCCTACTTTATTCTTTGTTTCTTCCTTGGCTACCTTCACCTCAGCCCACTTGGTTAAATAATATGTGTTGGACATTGGATAAATCAACGCTCCCCATGTGTTTCGTGACATGGACTAACCGCCTCTCATGGATCCTTATCTCTGGTGATGCAATCATTGACTAACACCTGTGGGTTTTGGTCTAACGAAAATCATGATTCCCAACAAGTGGTATTAGAGCGTAAGTCACAAGTTCGATACACACCTGGCTTGCATTGGGTGGGATATTTTTGGACATTGGATAAACTAACGCTCCCCATTTGTCATGTGACATGGACTAACCACATCTCATGGATCCTTATCTTTGGCGATGCGATCATTTACTAACACCTATGGGCTTTGGTCTAACAATAATCATGATTCCCAATAATATGTATACAAAATGATGTACTTCTTCTATCTAGATGGAGGATTAATAGGGCCAATGAATTCCATTCCCCTCTCACAAATGGCTTGAAAGTCACTTAGGGTGGTATATTCTTCTCATCCTTTTGAGTAGGTTTCCCCATCCTCTGACATTCATCACACTATGCAGTGTATCGCTTAGCATCTCGATGAAGAACAAACCAGTAGTATCTTTCCTGAAGAATCTTGTAGGTTGTCCTCTTAACAATAAGATGACCCCCACAAGGTCCATCATGATAGGCTGAGAGCATATCATAGACCACATCTAGGATGTCATAGAATTCATCTTCCCTTACACATCTTCTTAATATTTTATCAGGCCTCAACCTAAAGTGGTTTCCCCCAATCCAAGTATAAGGAGCACTTCTCCTAACAATATTGTTCTTCTCCTTTGAAGACAAGTTAGGGGGAAACTAGATAGCAACCAAAAAATTTTGTTATATCATCAAAACATGGTGATAATAATGATATGGAAATGAGGTTCTCATCAAAGAGTTTTCTGTAGACAAGGTTAGCCTAGACAAGAAATCTGAAACAAAATTATATTTCCCTAGTTTCTCAACATGCTTAGGTCAAATTGTTGTAGCAAAAATAACAATCTAGTTATTCGAGCATTTACGTCAAGTTTATTCATCAAGTACTTATTTTTTGCATGAATAATATGCATAAAAACCTAATATCCAGTAATGTATCGCCTAAATTTATTCAAATAATGTACAATGGTAAAAATTTCCTTTTTGGTAATTATGTAATTGAGCTTAGCCTTAGACAAGTTTTTGCTAATGAAATAGATGGTATTTAATGGATAAATTCCTTCTGCAGATAGAAGCAATATCCCTATACCTAGTGGCTCGATCTAAAAACAAGCAAGAAAAAATTGTTATGCTTTCCTTAGAGAAGTTCAAAATATGGAGCAAATAGTTACTTGGGAACCAATGCAAGCTCTATTCTTCTCCCCACTTGCAAACTTTAGCTCCAACTTCAAATGCTAAAATTGGAACCTGCAAGTCATCCAAAATAAGCAAGAGTACCACAACATACAAATAGCATATAGAAACAACTCTAAACAAGAAGCCAAGGATTCATTGTCCTACACATGTATAAATGAGAAAAAATGTATAGGAAAATAAAGCATTTTTGTATTAATACAAGTAGGAGAATATTACAACCCTTGTAGGCCTTGACCTTGTATATCTCTCCTAGCTATCTTGTCCTTCCATTTCCATAATAGCAAGCCTTCAATCATACCTCAAGAATATGGATGGATTACAAACCTATAGACACAAATGAGTAGCATGAGGGCATAACTAAGAGTTTCCAAAATCCAACCTATTCCTAATAGAAACTAATAAATTTATAGGGAAATGAGGAGATTGTAGATCCATTAAACTAGGGTAAGATCCACTTTAGAAGGGGATAAGCTCCATGGGATAAGTGATAAGACCTCATTTGTAGGAATGTGAGGACATCTTTAATAGAGAATGGAAACTTCCATGACAGATGCCTATAGAAGCAGAAGATTTGAAATTATAGTTAATTTTTTCCTCATTTCAATGGTCATCGCACTTGTAATGAAAGAAGTCTGCACTGACCAATGCTTTTCCCTTTGATACAGCCTAGGCCATTGCAATTACTAAACTAGGAAAATGTGATGGGGACCTAAATTAGGGTTTTCCCCAGTATAATGCATATTTTTTTGGAACTTCTAGAAAGGGGGTGATTTTGTCTTTGTAGGGTCTGATTGCAAAGTCTGAATGGATGATGATTGATATGGGTTCAAGTTCATTTGGTTGAATGTGACAAAATGGCCTATAACATATGGCATAAGGAAATTTACCTTGAATATTCCCTAGTGTTTCTCCCACTACTTTTTTTGATGCATATGTGTGGATGTGGAAGGGCAAGGCCCAATTCAGTCCCCTAAGGACTAGTGCAGTTGTCAATTTTTCTTTAATTTCTTCAAATTCCTTTTCGCGTAGGTTTGTCCAATAAAAATATAAATATTTTTTTAGTAGACAAAACAAAGGTGAAACAATTATTTGAAATCCTTAATAAATATTCTATAGTACCTAACAAGTCCTAAAAATTTCCTAACATCTTTTTGTCTTTGTGGGATGAGAATATTTGTAATGATGTCTATTTTATTGGGATCAACTTGAATTCCTTATTTATAGAGGAAATGACCTAAAACAATTCCCTCATTCATTAAAATTTTGCACTTTTTAGGGCTTAAGGAAAGATTCGTCTCTATGCATCTTTGAAAAGCCATGCATAGGTTAGAGAGAGATTCTTGAAACTAATCTCCATAAGGTATGAAGTCATCGTTGTAAATCTCTACCAAGTCATGTACAAGGTCAGAAAAATACTCAATACCACCCTTTGGAAGGTGGTAGGGGCATTGCACAGGCCGAATAGAAGGACCATGTAGGAAAACACACCCTATGGGAAAGTGAAAGTAGTTTCATCCTAGCCTTCAAGACTAATTTGGATCCGATTATACCAGTTGAAACCGTCTAGAAATAAAAATAACTTCTTTCTTTCAAGAACATCCAAAACTTGGTCAATAAAAGGAAAGTGATCTTTCTTGGTGGAATTATTAAGTTCTCTGTAATCAATGCAAACTCTCCATTTCCAATTCTTCTTAGGAAAAATTATTAGAAGTGACACCCACTCACCATCTGAAATTGGATAGATAAAATTACATCTAATAGTTTCGGCAACTCTTGTTTTACAATTTCCTTTAGTGCATGGTTCATTATTCTCTGAGGTTATTGTCTTCCTTAATGTATATATGATGAGTACATAGAGAGGGGTGAACTACCTCCATCTCCTTCTAATCCCATGCAAAATAATCAAGATTATATGTCAAAATAGTGAACAATTTTTCTTCTTGATCAACAAAAGAAAATGGTTGATTTTCAAAGTTTAAGAGGGGCTTATTTCTATGATTTTTACATTACTTTGGTTAGAACTAGCAATGATTAAATATTCCCATGAGTTTTCCTGAGAGAAAGTTGACTATCTTAAATATATTTCTTTTAGACCATCAATATTCATGGAAGCAAGATACTTATTTTGCAAAAAATTATCAATCACATTATCCTCATCCAATTACTTGCTACCAATAGTGATTTCTGATCTAAATATGCGGTAGGATGATGAATGATAAATTTCTTCTTCTTCTTCCTTTTCTACCCATTCATGAAAATATTGTTCAATTATGGCTTGAGAATGAGGATATACTACAAGTTGTTTTCTTAGCTACCTATGTGTGATTGTCATATTTCTAGCCCTACAAATGATGTAGGCATCATAAGTGGCCAACCAAGGTCTTCCTAGGATAATAGGATAGCTATTGAACTTGTTTTTGGGCTAAAGAACAAGTAAATCGGTAGGATAATCTCAGGAATCAATGAAAATCATGACATCCTCATTGATGTTCTCTAGTGCTACTATGGATTTATCAACAAGTTGCAACACCATGGTAGTTTACCTTGGTCATGACATTGATTGTAACCCCCAAGTAAAAGAGGGTATTGGGAACTCTAATATTGTTAATGTGCACATCTACAACTAGGACATTAAGATCCAAATAATTTTGGATGATGACCTTCCCAAGAATGAGATCAACTAGTTGTTTTATGACATTGATATTAGAGGCATATTTCATTCACCTTCCTAGCCTCTTAAGACACTCCTCTTTGATGAATTTATTGTATATAGGAACATACTTGATGGCTTGTAAGAGGGGAATTTTGACACAGATTTTTTAGTTCTTCCAAAAGTTCAACTTCTTCTAGAGTGTGTGTTTTAGGATGGGTCAACCTTTTAGGATTGAGAGGCTTGTTGGATTTAGGAGTGACGTATTCATTCTATTATTCAATATTTTCTATTGGATAAGGTGATTAAGCATTAGGAAGTACCTTACTAGACCTAAGGTTTATTTCTTATATTTATATAGCATAGGTAAGATAATATATCTCTCCACTATAGACTGGTTGGGCTTGCTTATTGTTGGGGTTCAAATTTGGTTGAGCGAGCATTTATGGTTGTTTTAGAGGGTTGTTTTAGGGTAGTTGTGGGTGAGGAGAAGGTATTAGGGTAGGTGGTTTGGATATCTGAGGCCTCCACCCTCATGATGTATTACCACAATGAGGAGGTTTTTGTTGGTATGGATGAAAAGGAGAAATGAGAAGTTGGGGAGGATAGGACCATGGAGTAGGCATAAATAAATGTGAGGTGATAGGAGGATACGAAGGTTAAAATGGTGCATTATAACTTGCATATAAAGAGGAGGGATAGTTCATACCTTGTTGATATGGTCTAAGACCTTGTGGCCTTTTCTAATTAACAAAGCAGAGCTACTCCATTCCTCCTTCTTCTCCTAGGTACACCTATTTCAAACTTGGTAGAGATAAAATATTGTTAGTTGAATGGTTCTCTTCACACATAAAATATATTTCTATAACATTTGATGTGCATTCATTTCTAGGATGCCTCTTAGAGAATCTAGGGAAAAATATTGATAATTCCCTTTTTGATTCATCTTATTTTTTCTTAAAATGTAGTGTGTCCATCTTTATCGAAAAAGTGTGTAAGATATCACTTTTAAAATTTGCCATCATACCTCCTATTTCATTCTTAATGACTGATGTAGAGGAATAAGGACTTACCAAATCTTGGTTGCATCTACCTCTTTTTCTAGTAGCTCTAGAATAGTTTTCGAACATTTTTTTGATGTATTCGTAGTTGAGATGATAAATATCTCCATTGGCCAACATACTGAGGGTCTCCACAAATTCTTATTTGACTCCCTAGAGAAAGACTAGTTTCAATGAATTTGGATCAAGAGTGTAGTTATGTGCCCTCTTGTAGCTCAGTTGATATCTTTCCTCATAGTATTCTAGTGATTCATATGGCCCTTGGGTCATTCTAAAGATTTCATCTCTTGTATCTCTAGCTCTATAGGGTCATTCTAAAGATTTCATCCCTTGTATCTCTAGCTCTACAATAATCCCTATATTTGGTGTTTAATTCTTGCTACATCTATCCTCATGTATTGATGTTGCCTCCTTTTGAGCTCATGAACTAATGCAAGGTTGCATCCTTGAGGGAAGAAGGAAATAATTTCAGCTTCTACTCATCTGATGTATAATAATATGTCCTAAAGAGTACAAAAAATTCAAATTTGAAGGTGTTATGATCCTCAGAAGCCATTCCATGGAAATGTGGAAGAGCAGTGGAGTTGATATCTTTCATTTTAACTTGCCCATTTTTTTCCCTAATAGGAAAGAGTTCAGGTTGCAATGGGTGATGGATGTTCTTTTCCTCTTATAAGCTCCTCAAAAATCCTTGTTTTCTCACCTAAAAGGGCCTCTATATCTCCTATGGATAGATCATGATTCCCATAATCAACAAGTGAAGGTTGGATGCTTGTAGGAGTGAGGGTTTTAGGTATAAATTTTCCTAAATTATCCCTAACTCTGAAAGGCATGAAATAAATGGTTTTACTTTTATTTTTTTAGATAGAAATGTTGATGTATTTTTTTTTGTTTTTTCCAGGAAATTAATCAACTTAGAGAATAAAATAGTACCTACTTTGACACTTCATTGGAAATGACGCCAAAAAGTGATGGCCCTCAATATTACAACAAGAATGTTAAAACTCCTTAGGGTCTCAACTTTAATTATCAACCCAGGGTTCATAAAAACTTAATAGGTGGCAGAAATATACATGCAACATGTAATGCATTCTCCTTTGGTTGATCATATGTGATTGAGGAGAAGTTAAAATGTATAGAGACCACTTATGTTATCTAGGCTATAGGAAATGCTCAGAAAAACAAGGAATATCAAATATACCTAATCTAGCTTGCAGGAAAGGAAACAATAGAAAGAAACCCTATTCTATCTATAGAATAGTAAATGAAAAAAAGGTAACCCTACTCTATTTTCAGAAAGGTAAAAGATAAGAAATAACCCTACTCTATTTTGTAAAAAAGTAAATGACAAGAAATAAACCTATGCTAACTGCAGGAAAGTAAATGATAAGAAATAAACCTATGCTAGATGCAAGAAAGGAAAGCAATTCATTTCAAGAATTCTAGAGAAAAATCAATTTTACTCTATGAAGCCTGACAAATCAACTTGCAGTTGAAATAATACATTCAAACAATAAACCCTAATTATAGAAAGAAAGCATTTTTTTTTCTACAACTACCAGGGTAAAGTTTCTAAAGGGTCTCTGAACTTCTAAACTCCATTTGCAAGGTCTAATGTGTGTTTTAATGTGCTAACAAATGATAAACAAGACTTTCGTTCAATTCTAGAGGTGTTCTAGTGCAATCTGCGTACTGCTACAGGATGACCTTGTTTTGCTATAGGAAACAACAAAGGGAGATAAATTTTATGCATGCTAGATGCAGTCTCAGAGGTGAAGAAGGTGAATGAAGGTTTTATAAGGGTAAATATATCTTTTCCACACTCAGGTACCTCTAATGGATTTGTTCATGCAAGGGATAGGCAAATATGGAGTTTCCTGTAGCTCATCCAGGTAGAAATCAGCTTATTGGAAAATTGCGGAAATAGGTAACAGTGAGTGAACAGATGATGTCCTAAGTGATCCAAATGCATAGAAATAATCTTAATTATAAATGTGAATCAATACTATCTAACTGAAAGAAAAATTCATGATTTGCTGGTAAAATAAAAGTGCATAAATAATTGATAAACTAATAAATGCAAAAAAGGGAATAATAGAAAGGATGAGTGAAATTTTAAATGAAGAGTACCAGTACATGAAAGAAATTATTTTTAAATCCATCATAGCAAGATATATAAACAAAATCAGAGAGAATCTTATTCATTAACCCTGCAAAGAAAACACTTGTTTAGAGATGAGATTTGTAGACAAACATGACTAAACTAAATGTTTGGAAAGTAAAGAGACAAGAAGGGGGCTTGATCACCTGGTTTGGGCCCTGACCCAAGGACACTCAGGTCCCTTAGAGGAAAATCAAACTAGAAACCAAAGAGTACTTTTCATTAATCAACAAATGTGCTTATACATGGAACATGACAAAAATGAAATAGAAGGAAAAACCCTTTCTCTACGACTAATTATCTTCTCCAAAAAAAATTATTCCCCAATGGGCTACTAAGGTGCCTTATTTATACAAACAATACTTGATGGGTAGCCTCCTTGAATATAGGATTGCTTCCCTCCAAAATCCATAGAAATTAGTGTTGGCTTGTTGGGGCCTGACCTAGGTTCGAAGTTAATTAGCCAAACAAATCCCTGTACTACTGGCCCTTTCAGCAACAGTCCACGGAGCGCGGACTGAGGTCTCACCCGAAGTAGTATGGGAGGGTGCTAGAACCAGGTTTCCGCACCCTTGAGATGTCTAAGAGGTACGACTAGTCCTTGGTTTATTCCTGTGCATAGGCCACTTCCGACTTCCCGTTCCTCGCGCCTGATACACTGCCTTTGCACAACCCTAACCAGGGTTTGTGCCGCACTCTACGTTATTACCCGAGATATTAATTATCTTCCAGTGTTAATTAATTACTTTCACCTACTTGAATGTCTTAAGTTATAATTAGCAATAAAAAACATTCATACACGATCGTGCAGTAAATAAACAGTATACTTGCAAATTATATCCAATCATGCATTAAACCAGGAAAATATACACAAAATGATAGCAAAACTTCTCTTTATTGATTCTCCCAATGGTTATAGACTTGACCTGCCCTGCACACTCAGCTGCAGGGGTCCACGCACTCAGCTACAGACTACTAGGCCTCTACGCACTCAACTGCAGAGCCTTCTCCTACTCTACGACCCACAAACACACTTTACACTTCGACTTAATCACTTAGACTTCTCATGCTTTTCCGCTATTCATTCTTTTTTTACACTTAGAGCCTCGCTCTATTTATATAATCCTGTGGTCCACTGACCATGGGTAGGACTATCCAGCAGAAATTACATTGCAAAAACTAGGGTGGACAACCCTGTGACTCTATTATACTGTTGCGCCCTGCGCTCGCAATTCGCGGAGCTTTTACAAAAATATTTGGTCAAAACTTGGGCTTTAAGCCCCAAAACATGCCTTGGGGGGATTCCATGCCCAACAGGCCCCCAACACAAACATCATGACTCACCCTTGAGTCACTCTGTCAGCATGGAGATCTTTGCGTGGAGTCCCTCCAACTTTGCTCAAACTGCTGCGAGGTCAGCAGCGCACTGAGCTACTGCCTACTGGATCTAAAGCATGCATTGTTCCAAGACGGCTGTGTCGGAAGTGCTTCTCTACATCCGTGCTTGTATCCCTTGCATGTGTTTATAGTCCCACGCCTGTTATAGACATTTTTGTGCCTTATAGCTATAAGCATGAAATGTCCATAAACCAAGGGATCCTAAGTCCCTAAAGATGTTGTTCCAGCTCCTAAAGAAACAAGGCCAACAAATTACAGCTTCTCCCAGAAGTTCTCCACTAGAAACTGCTCAAAACTAGTCAAATCAGGATCAATTCAGATGCTCCACTAGCTGGCTGCGTTGCAAAGCACCCAAATACACTGGCTAGGTGCATTGCAACGCACTTGAATGCACTACCAGGGTGAGTTGAGCGGGAAATGACAAGTGGCAGAGTCATTCAACGAGGTGGAGAGACAATGGAAGCTTCCAGAATCTTCTCCAATGACACTTGCCTCACTGAATTCGACCAGTGATTAGTAAGAGGCTCTCAGTCTCCAAGTGGAAGCAAGAACTGACAGAGAGAAGCCACTAATCAACTCATGGGATGACTCATCCTCTTTGCATACATCTATATATGGATCCCTCACCAAGAGATCCAGAGGCTAGAATTTTGTACATTGCAGAGAATTGTTGTTGGTTTTGTGATTGACATCAGAGTATTGGGTGATTTATGCTTTGTTGGAGGTGAAGAAGGGATTCTATGCTGGGAGGCTGATGCTAATCAGGACTCATCGGTTGTAACTCCTCCTGGATCTTCTTGTTTTATCAATAAAACTACTTGAGTTTCTCCTACATGCTTGCATATCTGATGTGTGTTATATTTGTATGTTTAGCTTAAATCTGATCCTAAGCTTTTTATGAACATAAATCTATGTCTTTGTGTAGTTTCTCTCTTCTGTGAATTTGCAGGAACTTGGTGACGCTGGGCAAGTGAGGGAGCAGATCGGTGGAAGCTGGCAAAGAGAGGATAGATTGGATCGAACAACTAGCGCAAGACATAGGTCGGTTCATCTTAATCATCTTCGTTTATAGTTCATAAAGAAGAATACAAGAGTAGTTTTCCTTGTTTGTTTCTGAGGTCACTGTAACAACCCTGTGGGATAGGGTCGTTCTGAATAGACACTTTTCCCGAAAACAACGCCTTCTTCCAGATCCTTGGAGCACGAAGACTATGATTTTGTGGCTAGTCAGATAGCCGAGCCACCCATGTAGGGCTTTAATCAGTTGCCATTCACTTTTCCTGGGAAAGGCTCTCCATTTAGTTTGACTAGCTGTACCGTGCCTCTGTCTATGACCTCCTTAATAATGTATGGTCCCAGCTAGTGCATTTTGAACTTTCCTGGGAATTTATCAAACTTATTGTCATAAAGCAGCACTAAATCATTTACCTTGAAGGTGCGCAACTTAATATGGCAATTGTTTCGGGCCTTCTCACACTACTTTTGTACCTGCTAATGAAATCCAACCAGGAATCGTTCCTCCTCAAGTTCTTCCAACTGCACGAGCCTTTCGTCCAAGGCTTCACGGTCCGTCATACCTGTAAGCGCTGCTATCTGTAGACTAGGAATAATATACTCCATTGGCATGACAACTTCCACGCCATAAACCAACCGGAAAGGTTTCTATCTCGCCAGTTTCTTGCACGTTGTCCTATAAGCCCACAGTACTGTGGGTATGCACAGGTCCCAATCACTTCACTGCATGTTGCAGACTTTGGTTAGTGCAGTCTCCAGTATTTTGTTGAATTCTTCTACTGTCCCATTGGCTTGTGGGTGATACGGTGTGCTTTTCCAATGATACACCTGAAACTCTTCTATTAGCGCGCTGATGGTTTCATTTAGGAAATGTGTACCACAATCTCTCATTAAGATTTTTGGGCATCCAAATCGAGTCAACTCGTGTTCAAATAAAAATTTCGCAGCCATGGCGGCCTTGCAGTCTTTGATTAGCTGCGCTTCTACCCAACGAGTTGGGTCCTCTATCACGGTGATAATGTATCGTGTGCATGTTTTTCCCTGTGGTTTGATAGGTCCTACAAAGTCTATTACCCATTTTTGGAAGGGTTGCAGCGTCATTTGTGGATTCAAAGGCATCTCGTCCCTCCACGATGGTTTACCTGTCCTTTGACATATATCACAGGCTTGCTTTTGAATCTTGGTGAAGGGTTGGCCACCATAACCCTACATGGAGAATCTTTTCTACAGTTACTCATCCTACACAGTGTCCTCCTGCAGTGCCCCCATGCACTTCCACGAGGATCTGAGTTCATTCAAATTCAGGTACGTACCTTCATAGTATATCATCATTTCCCATTTTGTATAGGTGCCCAGTGATGACAGAAAAATCAGCCACACACACCACCAGTTCCTTCTTCTGCTAGATAGAGTATTCCTTTAGCGCAGTCCCTGTTGTCAAAAAGTGGATTATATCTTCAAAGCATCCATCCACTACGCGCACAGCAAAGAGTTGTGCATCTGGTAATCCTTCCTCTGAGCTAGTAGGTTCCTCTCCCATCTCAATTCGCGACAAGTGATCCGGTCCCACATTCAAGCATCCAGGCTTCACCAAGACCTCAAATTCATATTCTTGGAATAATTGGAGCTAGATGCATATGCGCCCCCCTAACACAGGCTTGTTGACCAAGTATTTTAGCACGGATTGGTTTGTATACATCTTGAAATGTCCCCCTAGAAAATAGTGTCGGTATTTTTGGAGCGCATACACCATCGCCAACCCCATTCATGAAAATATTGTTCAATTATGGCTTGAGAATGAGGATATACTACAAGTTGTTTTCTTAGCTACCTATGTGTGATTGTCATATTTCTAGCCCTACAAATGATGTAGGCATCATAAGTGGCCAACCAAGGTCTTCCTAGGATAATAGGATAGCTATTGAACTTGTTTTTGGGCTAAAGAACAAGTAAATCGGTAGGATAATCTCAGGAATCAATGAAAATCATGACATCCTCATTGATGTTCTCTAGTGCTACTATGGATTTATCAGCAAGTTGCAACACCATGGTAGTTTACCTGGGTCATGACATTGATTGTAACCCCCAAGTAAAAGAGGGTATTGGGAACTCTAATATTGTTAATGTGCACATCTACAACTAGGACATTAAGATCCAAATAATTTTGGATGATGACCTTCCCAAGAATGAGATCAACTAGTTGTTTTATGACATTGATATTAGAGGCATATTTCATTCACCTTCCTAGCCTCTTAAGACACTCCTCTTTGATGAATTTATTGTATATAGGAACATACTTTATGGCTTGTAAGAGGGGAATTTTGACACACAAATTTTTTAGTTCTTCCAAAAGTTCAACTTCTTCTAGAATGTGTGTTTTAGGATGGGTCAACCTTTTAGGATTGAGAGGCTTGTTGGATTTAGGAGTGACGTATTCATTCTATTATTCAATATTTTCTATTGGATAAGGTGATTAAGCATTAGGAACTACCTTACTAGACCTAAGGTTTATTTCTTATATTTATATAGCATAGGTAAGATAATATATCTCTCCACTATAGACTGGTTGGGCTTGCTTATTGTTGGGGTTCAGATTTGGTTGAGCGAACATTTATGGTTGTTTTAGAGGGTTGTTTTAGGGTAGTTGTGGGTGAGGAGAAGGTATTAGGGTAGGTGGTTTGGATATCTGAGGCCTCCACCCTCATGATGTATTACCACAATGAGGAGGTTTTTGTTGGTATGGATGAAAAGGAGAAATGAGAAGTTGGGGAGGATAGGACCATGGAGTAGGCATAAATAAATGTGAGGTGCTAGGAGGATACGAAGGTTAAAATGGTGCATTATAACTTGCATATAAAGAGGAGGGATAGTTCATACCTTGTTGATATGGTCTAAGACCTTGTGGCCTTTTCTAATTAACAAAGCAGAGCTACTCCATTCCTCCTTCTTTTCCTCGGTACACCTATTTCAAACTTGGTAGAGATAAAATATTGTTAGTTGAATGGTTCTCTTCACACATAAAATATATTTCTATAACATTTGATGTGCATTCATTTCTAGGATGCCTCTTAGAGAATCTAGGGAAAAATATTGATAATTCCCTTTTTGATTCATCTTATTTTTTCTTAAAATGGAGTGTGTCCATCTTTATCGAAAAAGTGTGTAAGATATCACTTTTAAAATTTGCCATCATACCTCCTATTTCATTCTTAATGACTGATGTAGAGGAATAAGGACTTACCAAATCTTGGTTGCATCTACCTCTTTTTCTAGTAGCTCTAGAATAGTTTTCGAACATTTTTTTGATGTATTCGTAGTTGAGATGATAAATATCTCCATTGGCCAACATACTGAGGGTCTCCACAAATTCTTATTTGACTCCCTAGAGAAAGACTAGTTTCAATGAATTTGGATCAAGAGTGTAGTTATGTGCCCTCTTGTAGCTCAGTTGATATCTTTCCTCATAGTATTCTAGTGATTCATATGGCCCTTGGGTCATTCTAAAGATTTCATCTCTTGTATCTCTAGCTCTATAGGGTCATTCTAAAGATTTCATCCCTCGTATCTCTAGCTCTACAATAATCCCTATATTTGGTGTTGAATTCTTGCTACATCTATCCTCATGTATTGATGTTGCCTCCTTTTGAGCTCATGAACTAATGCAAGGTTGCATCCTTGAGGGAAGAAGGAAATAATTTCAGCTTCTACTCATCTGATGTATAATAATATGTCCTAAAGAGTACAAAAAATTCAAATTTGAAGGTGTTATGATCCTTAGAAGCCATTCCATGGAAATGTGGAAGAGCAGTGGAGTTGATATCTTTCATTTTAGCTTGCCCATTTTTTGCCCTAATAGGAAAGAGTTCAGGTTGCAATGGGTGATGGATGTTCTTTTCCTCTTATAAGCTCCTCAAAAATCCTTGTTTTCTCACCTAAAAGGGCCTCTATATCTCCTATGGATAGATCATGATTCCCAAAATCAACAAGTGAAGGTTGGATGCTTGTAGGAGTGAGGGTTTTAGGTATAAATTTTCCTAAATTATCCCTAACTCTAAAAGGCATGAAATAAATGGTTTTACTTTTATTTTTTTAGATAGAAATGTTGATGTATTTTTTTTTGTTTTTTCCAGGAAATTAATCAACTTAGAGAATAAAATAGTACCTACTTTGACACTTCATTGGAAATGACGCCAAAAAGTGATGGCCCTCAATATTACAACAAGAATGTTAAAACTCCTTAGGGTCTCAACTTTAATTATCAACCCAGGGTTCATAAAAACTTAATAGGTGGCAGAAATATACATGCAACATGTAATGCATTCTCCTTTGGTTGATCATATGTGATTGAGGAGAAGTTAAAATGTATAGAGACCACTTATGTTATCTAGGCTATAGGAAATGCTCAGAAAAACAAGGAATATCAAATATACCTAATCTAGCTTGCAGGAAAGGAAACAATAGAAAGAAACCCTATTCTATCTATAGAATAGTAAATGAAAAAAAGGTAACCCTACTCTATTTTCAGAAAGGTAAAAGATAAGAAATAACCCTACTCTATTTTGTAAAAAAGTAAATGACAAGAAATAAACCTATGCTAACTGCAGGAAAGTAAATGATAAGAAATAAACCTATGCTAGATGCAAGAAAGGAAAGCAATTCATTTCAAGAATACTAGAGAAAAATCAATTTTACTCTATGAAGCCTGACAAATCAACTTGCAGTTGAAAGAATACATTCAAACAATAAACCCTAATTATAGAAAGAAAGCATTTTGTTTTCTACAACTACCAGGGTAAAGTTTGTAAAGGGTCTCTGAACTTCTAAACTCCATTTGCAAGGTCTAATGTGTGTTTTAATGTGCTAACAAATTATAAACAAGACTTTCGTTCAATTCTAGAGGTGTTCTAGTGCAATCTGCGTACTGCTACAAGATGACCTTGTTTTGCTATAAGAAACAACAAAGGGAGATAAATTTTATGCATGCTAGATGCAGTCTCAGAGGTGAAGAAGGTGAATGAATGTTTTATAAGGGTAAATATATCTTCTCCACACTCAGGTACCTCTAATGGATTTGTTCATGCAAGGGATAGGCAAATATGGAGTTTCCTGTAGCTCATCCAGGTAGAAATCATCTTGTTGGAAAATTGCGGAAATAGGTAACAGTGAGTGAACAGATGATGTCCTAAGTGATCCAAATGCATAGAAATAATCTTAATTATAAATTTGAATCAATACTATCTAACTGAAAGAAAAATTCATGATTTGCTGGTAAAATAAAAGTGCATAAATAATTGATAAGCTAATAAATGCAAAAAAGGGAATAATAGAAAGGATGAGTGAAATTTTAAATGAAGAGTACCAGTACATGAAAGAAATTATTTTTAAATCCATCATAGCAAGATATATAAACAAAATCAGAGAGAAACTTATTCATTAACCCTGCAAAGAAAATACTTGTTTAGAGATGAGATTTGTAGACAAACATGACTAAACTAAATGTTTGGAAAGTAAAGATACAAGAAGGGGGCTTGATCACCTAGTTTGGGCCCTGACCCAAGGACACTCAGGTCCCTTAGAGGAAAATCAAACTAGAAACCAAAGAGTACTTTTCATTAATCAACAAATGTGCTTATACATGGAACATGACAAAAATGAAATAGAAGGAAAAACCCTTTCTCTACGACTAATTATCTTCTCCAAAAAAAATTATTCCCCAATGGGCTACTAAGGTGCCTTATTTATACAAACAATACTTGATGGGTAGCCTCCTTGAATATAGGATTGCTTCCCTCCAAAATCCATAGAAATTAGTGTTGGCTTGTTGGGGCCTGACCTAGGTTCGAAGTTAATTAGCCAAACAAATCCCTGTACTACTGGCCCTTTCAGCAACAGTCCGTGGAGCACGGGCTGAGGTCTCACCCGAAGTAGTATGGGAGGGTGCTAGAACCAGGTTTCCGCACCCTTGAGATGTCTAAGAGGTACGACTAGTCCTTGGTTTATTCCTGTGCATAGGCCACTTCCGACTTCCCGTTCCTCGCGACCTGATACACTGCCTTTGCACAACCCTAACCAGGGTTTGTGCCGCACTCTACGTTATTACCCGAGATATTAATTATCTTCCAGTGTTAATTAATTACTTTCACCTACTTGAATGTCTTAAGTTATAATTAGCAATAAAAAACATTCATACACGATCGTGCAGTAAATAAACAGTATACATGCAAATTTTATCCAATCATGCATTAAACCAAGAAAATATACACAAAATGATAGCAAAACTTCTCTTTATTGATTCTCCCAATGGTTATAGACTTGACCTGCCCTGCACACTCAGCTGCAGGGGTCCACGCACTCAGCTACATACTACTAGGCCTCTATGCACTCAACTGCAGAGCCTTCTCCTACTCTACGACCCACAAACACACTTTACACTTCGACTTAATCACTTAGACTTCTCATGCTTTTCCGCTATTCATTCTTTTTTTACACTTAGAGCCTTGCTCTATTTATATAATCCTGTGGTCCACTGACCATGGGTAGGTCTATCCAGCAGAAATTACATTACAAAAACTAGGGTGGACACCCCTGTGACTCTATCATACTTTTGTGCCCTGCGCTCGCAATTCGCGGAGCTTTTACAAAAATATTTGGTCAAAACTTGGGCTTTAAGCCCCAAAACATGCCTTGGGGGGATTCCATGCCCAACAGGCCCCCAACACAAACATCATGACTCACCCTTGAGTCACTCTGTCGGCATGGAGATCTTTGCGTGGAGTCCCTCCAACTTTGCTCAAACTGCTGCCAGGTCAGCAGCGCACTGAGCTACTGCCTACTGGATCTAAAGCATGCATTGTTCCAAGACCGCTGTGTCGGAAGTGCTTCTCTACATCTGTGCTTGTATCCCTTGCATGTGTTTATAGTCCCACGCCTTCTTCCAGATCCTTGGAGCACGAAGACTATGATTTTGTGGCTAATCAGATAGCCGAGCCACCCATGTAGGGCTTTAATCAGTTGCCATTCACTTTTCCTGGGAAAGGCTCTCCATTTAGTTTGACTAGCTGTACCGTGCCTCTGTCTATGACCTCCTTAATAATGTATGGTCCCAGCTAGTGCATTCTGAACTTTCCTGGGAATTTATCAAACTTATTGTCATAAAGCAGCACTAAATCATTTACCTTGAAGGTGCGCAACTTAATATGGCAATTGTTTCGGGCCTTCTCACACTACTTTTGTACCTGCTAATGAAATCCAGCCAGGAATCGTTCCTCCTCAAGTTCTTCCAACTGCACGAGCCTTTCGTCCAGGGCTTCACGGTCCGTCATACCTGTAAGCGCTGCTATCTGTAGACTAGGAATAATATACTCCATTGGCATGACAACTTCCAAGCCATAAACCAACCGGAAAGGTTTATGTCCCGCCAGTTTCTTGCACGTTGTCCTATAAGCCCACAGTACTGTGGGTATGCACAGGTCCCAATCACTTCACTGCATGTTGCAGACTTTGGTTAGTGCAGTCTCCAGTATTTTGTTGAATGCTTCTACTGTCCCATTGGCTTGTGGGTGATACGGTGTGCTTTTCTGATGATACACTTGAAACTCTTCTATTAGCGCGCTGATGGTTTCATTTAGGAAATGTGTACCACAATCTCTCATTAAGATTTTTGGGCATCCAAATCGAGTCAACTCGTGTTCAAATAAAAATTTCGTAGCCATGGCGGCCTTGCAGTCTTTGATTAGCTGCGCTTCTTCCCAACGAGTTAGGTCCTCTATCACGGTGATAATGTATCGCATGCATGTTTTTCCCTGAGGTTTGATAGGTCCTACAAATTCTATTACCCATTTTTGGAAGGGTTGCAGCGTCATTTGTGGATTCAAAGGCATCTCGTCCCTCCGCGATGATTTACCTGTCCTTTGACATATATCACAGGCTTGCTTTTGAATCTTGGTGAAGGGTTGGCCACCATAACCCTACATGGAGAATCTTTTCTACAGTTACTCGTCCTGCACAGTGTCCTCCTGCAGTGCCCCCATGCGCTTCCACGAGGATCTGAGTTCATTCAAATTCAGGTACGTACCTTCATAGTATCTCATCATTTCCCATTTTGTATAGGTGCCCGGTGATGACAGAAAAATCAGCCACACACACCACCAGTTCCTTCTTCTGCTAGATAGTGTATTCCTTCAGCGCAATTCCTGTTGTCAAAAAGTGGATTATATCTTCAAAGCATCCATCCACTACGCGCACAACAAATAGTTGTGCATCTAGTAATCCTTCCTTCGAGCTAGTAGGTTCCTCTCCCATCTCAATTCGCGACAAGTGGTACGGTCCCACATTCAAGCATCCAAGCTTCACCAAGACCTCAAATTCATATTCTTGGGACAATTGGAGCTAGCTGCATATGCGCCCCCCTAACACAGGCTTGTTGACCAAGTATTTTAGCACGGATTGGTTTGTATACATCTTGAAATGTCCCCCTAGAAAATAGTGTCGGTATTTTTGGAGCGCATACACCATAGCCAACCCCTCACATTCGATTGTGGAATAGTTCTTTTCTGCTTTAGACAATCTGTGACTTGTGAATGCGATATGGTGGTCCAAACCCTCTCCACCTAATTGAGTTAGCACCACTCCCAGCACTATACATGACGCGTCAACATGGACATGAAACTCCACATCCCATTTTGGGAAGACCAGTATTGGGGCGGAGGCCAATTTCTCTTTTAGTATATCCAAGCTCTTCATGCACTCATCATTCCAGTAGAACGTGACATCCTTGTTCAACAACTTCTCCATTGGCGTAGTGATCTGGGCATAGTTTTTTACGAACTTCCTATAGTACCCCGTATGTCCCAAGGTAGCACGCAACTGTTTAACACTTTGTGGTGCTTCTAAATTCAGAATTACTGCAATCTTCATGGGGTCTACCATTAGTCCCTGTTTGTAGACCACATGTCCCAATAGGTTCCCTAAGGGAAGGAGGAATGTACACTTTTTGAGGTTCAGCGCGATTTTATGTTGTCGAAAAGTATCCAACATCAAGCATAAGCTCGCTACATGGTGCTTAACTAATCCAAATACAATCCAATCATCCAGATAAACCTCCAGGAATTTGTGGATATACTCTTTGAAGGCTACAACAACTATGCACGAAAAGATGGCCGGCGTATTCTTCAACCCAAACAGCATAATGGTGTATTGAAAGAAGCCCCACTCAGTTGCAAAGGTGGTCTTGCTCCTCTCTTCTGGTTTGATTTTGATCTGGTGGTATCCTGAGAACCCATCAGTAAAAGAATATGCTTCTTGCCCGCCAACATTTTCTAATACTTCATCTGTGAACGAAGTCGAGAATGGGTCATACACATAGGCATCATTCAATTTCCTGAGATCCACACATATTCTTATCTCACCCTTCTGCTTCTTCTCCTGCACTACCATAGGGCTTACCCAATCCGATTCTTTCACGGGCTCAATGATTCTGGCTGCGAGCATTTTGTCTAGTTCTACGCGAACCTTTTCCTTGTACTTCGGATTCAAGTGGTAAGGCCTCTGTTTGAATAGCTTCACGTCAGGTTTTAGGGTGATCTTCATCATCCCTAAATCACCAACGATCCCCCTTAAGTCCATGATCTTGTTTGGGAATAAGTCTTGGTACTCGCGGAGTAACTCAGCGACCTTATCCACCGTGGCATCATCCCAGTAGTCGTCGAGCATTGCATACTTCGGTTCGGCCTCCGTACCAATGTTTACCTACTTTGTCTTTACCAACGTGGTAATTTTAGGGTCTTCAATCAATGGCCTTTGAACCTCACAATATCCTTAAGTTTCTAGGATGTTAACTTTTCGCGGATCTTCATCATCTTCTTCAATGTTTACATTGTAACACTCCAGCACGTAGCTCAGCTGGGTCACCCATTCAGGCTAAAGCACTTCCATTGGCTCCTGGGGTATTTTAAAGATAGTTGCTTTTACTGCTTGTAACGCATCATCAACAGTATCCCACCAACAATCCTCAAACGTGAAGGTTAACAGGAATCCTTCACGCAAGATATCCCATTCGTTCATGCCATGGCAGAGCTCCATTTCTATATACCAATTCATGGGTATAATATCCAGGGTATGACAGAACAAGTGCACCCACTCAGGTTGTGGCTCTTCCCCATAGACCTTTGTCCATTTTGTGAGGTGTGCACGTGGATCATCCTGTCCATCATACTTGTCTTTTAACCGCATCTGAGGCTTCCTAAACCACATGCACATCATCCTTCGGTAGTCACGCCAGTCCTCAAAAATTCTTTGGTGCATACTCCACAACCTCGTGGGCGTAGCGTGCAGTACCCACTTCAGAGCATCTAAGCACTAATGTTCCGGCACTTCTCATTCAAATTTGTTTAGGAAGTCATCCACCTTCCTTAACCCGTCAGACGTAGGCAAATCTCTTACCTCTGTCGCTACACAGCGCAATGATCTCGTCATCATGTTATATTTGAGCGTGGTTACCTCGTGTAATCGGTTCTACCATCGTTCTATCTCCTCATCAGAATCTAATGTGCAGGAGCTTTCACGGTCCCAAGAGATTCGGCCATCTGTGGTTGGATTTACCCAGTCCTACTCTCGCGTGGTTATATTGTAGATGTAGTCCAAGTCATCGTCGCCATAGTAGTCGTACACTGGCTCTGTGTAGCGCGATCCCTATGTAGGGTCTAAAGGTGCCACTACGCGCAGAGACTTTTTCTCAAAGATCACCTTGCACTTCTTTAGATTTATCACTCCATTCATGTCAATGGCCCAAACTATTCCCAATAGTGTGGGGTAGGGATTGTTGTCATCGACAATCTCTATCACTTCGAAATCTGCTAGCGCGCTTGCTCCTTCGATATCTACTGCGATTCCCTACAATCTCCCCATAGGTAGGATGTTTTGCTGGTTTGCCATTCGCAGTTGGATAGGAGACCATTACAGCGCCAGCCTGCCCATGTGCTCCCATGTCTCCTTTGGCAGGATTTTCGCGTCTGATCCTAGATCCAAAATCACTTGGTCCATCTCATATTCCCCAATCTACGTGGTCAATCTCATCTCCCTTCCTGTTCGCATTGTATGCTTCCCGAGCTTCTGGACTATGCACGGTTCTCCTGGGGTGGTCCCAGCGCATCTAGTTATGAGTTCTTGTAGCCCCTTTACAACCTTGTTGTTGTGCAGCAGCTTCATGCATATCTCCAAGAATGTAGTGATCATCGATGGGTTCATTTCCGGCTCCAATCTATCTTTGCTTCCTGAAGTGGAGGCATCAGCGAAGCTCCTCTTAGCTTCCATGAATGTCTCCTTAGTGTGCTCCAAATCAAATTCTAGTTCCTTTGTTGGAGCCTTGTGAACCCAAGTTCTTTCTTCAGGTTTCTTGCCTTTGTCATCCCCTGTTGTAATACCACTCTGGAGCATGATATTTACATTAGGGTCTTCCTTGCATGGCTCAGACCTCATCATTTGTTGGTTCTGAGTCGGGGGAGGTTGGACTGCTCCTTTATTGCGCAACCTTGTTATCAGTGTGGGACAATCCTCTGTCTCATGATCAAACAACATACAATACAAGCATGATGGTCGCGTTGGATTCATACAATCACGGGCATAATTCCCTGGCCCTCCGCAATTGTAACTTATCAGTTTTCCACAACCTCTTCCTAGCCCCCCTCCACCTCAGCCTCATCCACGTCCATGAAATCTTGTGTGCGCCATTCCTGTCTTTTGATTGAAGACTTGTGTCTCATTTTGAACTTTGTAGATAGGAGTTCGATCCATCATCAACTCATAGCTTCTACAAGTGCGCTCATCATGTCCTACTGACCTGCAGAAATTACAGAACAACTACTGTGAATTCTGCGTATAGTTCTGTAATAGATGGCAGTTATCTGTAGCATGCTTTCCTCCTATCTGACAAATCACGCACCATATAGTAGGTGTCACGCTTGGTCCTACTTATGCCTCTGGTCTTAGTGGCATTGGCCCTCCTCCCATAAGGAAATTTGCAAACACCGAGTAGTGATCCTTGTCGTGCCCCTAGCCCTTGCATTTTACACACCATACCTCATCACGCATCTCTGGGCGGGTTGTCCTATCTTGTTTCAAACTCTGCATCTCCAGGCATAAGTTTTTTAGCTGCGCGTGAATCTGCTAAACTCCCAGGTTAGGATCTTATATTAGAGTCTCGTGCAATCTCATCGTGACCTCCAAATCCTCAGCCTGAGTGGTTAGCCTTTGTTGCGACAGTGCATTCCATAGATGCGGCGTTAACGATGCTACGAACCATTCGCAGTGTTTCCCATCTGTTAATTTCATGTTCGCTTCGCGAATTGTGCACTTCATTCCTTGATCCAACTCCCACGGGGTCTCGCCTGGTAGCATTGTAATTTCCTTGAATCCAATGATCGACTATGCTTCTGACTTTGGCCTACTAAATTCTTTGTTTAGTGCAACTTGGATATCCACGATTCTCGCATTCGGATTGTCAGTGGAATGCTTAATGTACCAAGTTAGCGCGTGATCCTGCAGAGCACTGACCAACATTGCCTTCTTTATATTATCCTCTGTGACACCCTATTCTTCCCATACAGTGTTTATTACAAACCAAAACTGGTCCGGATCTTCGTTCCCTACTCCCTTGAACATTGATAGCTTTATCGCGCTTGCCATACTACTTCACGGTGGTGGCGGAGGTGGTATGGGCAAAGACGGGGATGAAGACGGTGAAACTGGTGGTGGTGTGGGTGGGGGTTGTATGCGCGGAATTCTTTGTCTTATTAGATTGATCGCACTTCTTGGCGAGACCTTCGCAAGCTCTTCTTCACCCCCTACGGAGGTGAAATCAAGGGGCTAGTTTCTAGTTCTATGCTACCTTCATTTCTATAGATTCTCCCACTCCGCATAGCCCCAGACATCAATATATTCACATAACCATCTTTTCACATTGTAGCATTTTAATCCAAGTGTTCAACGATTTAACGTACTTACCTCATGGTCCCTAGAGGAAGCATCATTCTGCCTTACTATAGCTGACTGAAATATCTACTGTGAATTCGGTGATGAATCCTCCTATGATTCGATCGAGCCAGTGATCGACAGCACACGCGATCTTATCTTCTGATGCTTCCAGTCTACGCACCAATTCTGGAGTTCACAGAATAGGTTTGTCGAGTTTACACCTTCCTTGGCTATCTGCTAGCTTTGCAATCCACTCATACAACTCAGTGGGGAAGGATGCAAAGAAAATTTCATGGATATCCATATAAAAGTAGCAATCTAACCACTCTTCCTTTGATAGTTGTGGATTCCTGTTTTCCTACACCGTGAACTCGTGAATATTTCTGTCCAACCAATCTTCAATTCCTTTCTTTGTCGGATTCAGTGATATGACATCAAACATCTCTATGCAGATCCCGGTCCTAGCAACGCAACCATTTGTTGGCTTGTTAGGGCCTGACCCAGGTTCAGAGTTAATTAGCCAAACAAATCCCTGTACTACATGCCCTTTTGGCAATAGTCCGCGGAGCGCGGACTGAGGTCTCACTCGAAGTAGTATGGGAGGGTGTTAGAACTAGGATTCCACACCCTTGAGATGTTTGAGAGGTATGATTGGTCCTCGGTTTGTTCCTATGCACAGGTTGCTTCGTGCACTTCCCATTCCTCACGGCCTGATACACTGCCTTTGCACAGCCCTAACCAAGGGTTGTGCCGTGCTCTATGTTATTACCCAAGATCTTACTTATCTTCCAGTGTTAATTAATTACCTTCGCCTACTTGAATGTCTTATGTTATAACTAGCAATACAAAACATTCATACACGATTGCTGTTGAAAATTGTGCAACAAGAAATGCTAAAAATAGAAATTGCTAAAAATAGCATTGCTATAAATAGCCCAACTATAAATAGCAGTTAAGCCGTTGGAGATCTTAGCAACAATGGGTGTAAAGTGAAAGTGCTAAAAATAGCATTTTTGGATCCCTACTTATTTTAGACAGTCCCTCGACTAAACATAGGAAGTAAAATTCGAATTTGATATCAACAACAGTTTGGAGATTAATTAATTAATTCATCTTGCATTAATTAGTTAAGGAAAATAAAACTTGAAGTCTATGTGAGGACATGCAACAGTTTCTCCTTTGATTGAGGAATTTAACCTTCAGTTAAAGAGATATGGATGAGTTGTAATATTGAGTTGTAATTAGTTGACTTAGTTTAACTTAGTCAAGTCCAGTTAGATTAATTTAACAATTTGTTAAATTAATGAGAGTTCAGTTAGGAAATGTTTGCATGCATGTAACTACTGTAATTCAGATAACTGAAGATTCACTCATGGATATCTCATGCATGTCAGTTCATTCAGAGACCCAGTTGAGATTATATGGAGGGACAGTGTACTATTAGTTGCTAGGATATTCCTTGGTGAATATTCCTTGCATGCAGAAGGAATATTATTCCTTATGGATTGCGTAGTTGGACCTGAGGTTATAGTGAGTGCGATGAGGCCAAGTCACACATGTGTTATCATTGGACGCCAATCAAAACTGAGCAAGGAAATAGGAGGCTTGGAGGGCTTGAGGAAGATCTATTCTATGTCTATTGAGTCAGTGAGCGGTATTGTTTGAGTACAGAGAGAGCAGGATAGCTTGAGAGTTGATTCTTTTTGTAAAATGAACAAGATTTCCATTTGTATGATAATACAGAGTTGGGGTTTTAGGCTGGTGCTCTCCCCGGTGATATATCTTCTATGTTATGGTTGATTACTTCTCATTCTCAATTATATGTGTTCATGCTTGATGTTGCTCATGTTCGATTAAGCTTCCGCTAAATTGTTTGTAGAAGTAGATCAAGTGTTTTGCTTTAGTACATTGCATTACCAAGTGATCTACAGTGGGAATTTCTACATGGTATCAGAGCAAAGGTGATCAAGGAAGAACAATATACAAGTAGGAGAAGTACGAAGTTTGGTTTCTAAATATTGAATTGAGTTATTATCACATCTATTTCACCTATGGCGTTCATTGGTTTAAGACTCGAATATGCCCTTGATGGCAGTTCGAATTATATAGCCTGGAAGGATCACATGGAGGTAGTATTGGAAGATAACGGCCTAAAGGACTTCATTGATCAAGAAGTCCCCAAGTCGACTGATGCTACTCAACTGGCAGAATGGAAAAAGTGTGTGGCTAGAGCAAGGAGAATCCTCCTAGAGGGAGTTCGAGATCACATTGTCTCGAGCCTCCATGGGAAGGAGACTCTATTTTCGATGTGGAAAACATTGGAAGATCTTTATCAGAATAGCAGCGATTAGAGGAAGCTGGCGCTAAAGGACAAACTTCGAAATATAAAGTTTGAAAAGGGCGACACAATCTCTACATTCCTGAACAAGCTCAGCACCTGCAGGGATGAGCTTGCAAGTGTAGGGGTCATGACTACTGATGATGACATGGTGAGTCTAGCACTCCTTGGTCTTCCTAAGAGCTAACAGAGCTACCAAGACTCAGTTAATGGAAGAGAGAAACTACCATGTTGGGAACGACTTTGGTTGAACCTAATGCAGGAGGAGATAAGGTGGAACACCAGGGATGGATCTTCATCAAAACAAGATGATGAACAAAATCTAGCTTTAGCGAGTAAAGCTAAGAAAGGGAAAGGGAAGGTGTCCCAATCCAAATCTTCCCATGGTGGGAAGAAGGTTGACAAGTCAAAGGTGTGATGCTTTCACTGTCATGAAGTGGGCCATTATGTTATGAATTGTCCATAGAAGAAATCCAAGAAGGGTTCCTCAAAGGGATCTAATGGTGATGCACTAGCTTCACAATTTGAGCTGGATTTCTCGCTTATCGCATGCATGGTTTCATCCATGGTGGGATGTGTTTGGTACCTGGACAGTGGAGCTTCTTTCCACATGTCGGGTGATAAGAATCTTTTAAGTACATTGAAGGAGAAGGATCTCCAGATGCAGATCAAGATGGGCGATGATGGAAAGTATTGTGTCTCCGGTGAAGGTACAGTTGTGTTTCAGAGGGAGCATGGTTCTCCTCTCACCCTATCTGTTGTTAAGTATGTACCAGGTTTGAAAAATAATCTTGTGTCTGTTGCTATGCTAGAAGATAAAGGCTATGATGTAGTCTTTAGTAAAGGAAAAGTTTTCCTGAGGCATATCAGCACCGGACAGACCAAGCGAATTGGGATTCGAGTAAAGAATCTCTACAAGCTGGAGGTAGATGACTGTGTTGCACTAAGTTCCAAAGTAGAGGTGGTGAAAAGACAATATGTTGGCAAGCTATGGCATAGAAGACTGGACCACTTGTATCACGGGGCCTTGAAGATCATGCAACAAATTTCTACCAGCTTATCCAAGGGAAAACTAGAGCAAACAGATACATGCAAAGGATGCACCCTGGGTAAGTATGCGAAAGCTTCCTTTTAGGATCAGGATAGTAGAGCTGGAGCAATCCTGGAGCGAGTTCACTCAGATGTATGTGGACCATTCTCTACAGCCTCCACTGCTAAGCAAAGGTACTATGTTATTTTTATTGATGATTTTTCTCATAGATGTTGGATCTACTTTATGCAAAAGAGGGATCATACCTTCTTGAGGTTTTGTGAGTTTAAAGCCTCGGCAGAGAAAGAATATGGAAAGAAAGTAAAATCCTTGTGTAGTGACAATGGTGGAGAGTATGTTTCCCAACAGTTTAAAGACTTCTGTGCTACAAAAGGAATTAAACGGGAACTGACGGCACCTCATAACCCACAACAAAATGGGGTGGCTGAAAGGAAGAATAGATCTATTGTAGGAGCAGCTCGAGCGATGTTGCATGACCAAGGCCTACCACTTCATCTGTGGGCTGAGGCATGCAATACAATAGTGTACCTTTAGGACAGAAGTCCTCATCGTATCTTGGGGATGAAGACACCTATGGAGGATTTTTCGGGGAAGCGATGAGATGTGAGTCACTTCCACATCTTTGGATTACCAATTTTCTGTCATGTGAACAAATATTATCAGAAGAAGCTAGACCCAACAGCTGAGTTGGGGATATTTGTGGGGTACACAGATACACCACACAACTATTGTGTGTTTCTACCTACCAGTCAGAGGACCGTAGTGTGCAGGGATCTAAAGTTCGACGAGCAGAGAGCCATGCGAGTGTCACTTGAGAGGGAGCTCAAGTTGCATGGTGATGAGGAATTTTTAGTTGGAGCCTCCTGATGATGTGGATTAGCCACATGCAGAGGATCCAGTAGTGGAGACCACCACTTCTGGAGAGTCTTCCAGAGATGGGCGGAAACGCTCACGGGAAGCTGACAGATTGATGCTATATGCGAGAGAGAATGTGGGGTAGCCATCCTCTCAGCACAGATAGAGGAGATCTCCCAAGAGATACACTAGCTACATGGCCCTGGTTGGGGAGTGTGTAGCGACTGAACCTTCTTCTTTTCAGGAGGCAGTGCAGCAACCAGTCTGGGTTGATGCAATGGTAGAAGAGTACAATTCTATCATACGGAACAATGTGTGGGATGTTGTCCCTAGACCTGGGGACAAGTCAGTGGTTAGTTCTCAATGGCTTTACAAGGTAAAGCAAACAACTGATGGTAATGTTGAGAAACACAAGGCAAGGTTTGTTGCCCAAGGTTTCTCACAAGTTGAGGGGATCGACTATGATGAGACCTTTTCTCCCATAGCAAGGTACTCATATATTAGATCGATGCTAGCTCTATCAGCTTAGATGGGTTGGAAGATCCATCAGATGGATGTGAAGATGACATTCCTCAATGGGAAGATTGAGGAAGAGGTATACATTGAGCATTCCAAAGGATTTGAGACCTTTGATCGCGAGTCACATGTCTGTTGACTCAAGCGAGCACTGTATGGGCTGAAGCAAGCACCCCATGCTTGGTATACCAGCATTGATAGTTATTTCACCAGGTTGGGCTTCACCAAGAGTGAAGTAGATGCGAACCTTTACCACATCATGGTAGATGGTAAGCCATTGATTATTGTACTTTATGTCGATGATCTGATTTTGACAGGTGATGACCAGCTGATACAGTCTTGCAAGGAGGACCTTGCAAGAGAGTTCGAGATGAAGGACATGGGCCTCATGCACTACTTTCTAGGCATGGAAGTGTGGCAGAAAGATGGGAAGTGTTTGTGTCTCAAGGCAAGTATGCCAATGAGATACTCAGGTGCTTTCACATGGAGAAGTGCAAGCCCATGTAGACTCCTCTAACTGGGAATTGGAGGAAGGAGGATGCTACTTTAGGTGAGGCAGTAGCTACTACTGTTTATCGGTAGATGGTTAATTCACTCATGTATCTGGTGAACACATGACACGACTTATGCCTTGCAGTGAACCAGCTGAGTCAAGCTATGGTTCAGCCTACCAAGCTATTTTGGAAGGTATCGAAGCATGTGCTGAGATATCTTAGAGGCACTACACAGTACGGATTATGGTACAAACAGACAGAGGGAGTGAAGCTACAAGGCTTCACGGATGCGGATTGGGTAGGTTGTCCATTAGACCGAAAGATCACTTCTAGAGGAATCTTCAACCTTGGTTCGACTGCAGTTTCTTGGTATAGTAGGAAAGAGAGATCAATTGCACTTAGCTCAGTAGAGGCTAAATACATGGCTGCCAGTAAGGCAGCATGTAAGGCCATTTGGATGCGGAAGATTCTAGTGGGATTGTTTGGTCAAATGATGGATCCTACAGTGATATACTGTGATAATCATAGTTTCATAAAACTCTCTAAGAATCCAATGTTTCTTGAAAGGTCCAAGCATATAGATATCCATTACCATCATCTACGGGACTTTATGGTCAAGAGGATCATGATGTTGCAGTATGTTTCGACCGAGGAGCAGGATGCAAATATTTTGACTAAGGCATTATCAAAATGCAAGTTTGAGTTCCACAGAGACAGGATCGAGGTTACTGATAATCCCTTTCTTGTTGAGAGGGAGTGTTGAAAACTCTGCAACAAGAAATGCTAAAAATAGCACTGCTATAAATAGCCTAGCTATAAATAGTAGTTCAGTCATTGGAGATCTTAGCAACAATGGGTGAAAAGTGAAAGTGCTAAAAATAGATTTTCTAAAAATAGCATTTTGGGATCCCTTCTTATTTTAGTCACTCCCTGGACTAAACATAGGAAGTAAAATTTGAATTTGATATCAACGGCAGTTAGGAAATTAATTAATTGATTCATCTTGAGTTAATTAGTTAAGGAAAATCAAACTTGAAGTCTATGTGAGGACATGCAACAGTTTCTCCTTTGATTGAGGAATTTAACCTTCAGTTAAAGAGATAAGGATGACTTGTAATTAGTTGACTTAGTTTAACTTAGTCAAGTCCAGTTAGATCAATTTAACAGCTTATTAAATTAATGAAAGTTCAGTTAGTTAATGCTTGCATGCATGTAACTACTGTAATTCAGATAACTGAAGATTCACTCATGGATAACTCATGCATGACAGTTTATTCAAAGACCCAGTTGAGATCAAATGGAGGGATAGTGTACTATCAATTGCTAGGATATTCCTTGGTGAATATTCCTTGCATATAGAAGGAATATTATTCCTTATGGATTGTGCAATTGGACCTGAGGTTATAGTGAGTGTGATGAGGCCAATTCACACATGTGATATCATTGGACCCCAATCAAAATTGCACAAATAAATAGGAGGCTTAGAGGGCTTGAGGAAGATATATTCTATGTCTATTGAGTCTGTGAGCGATATTGTTTGAGTACACAGAGAGCAGGATAGCTTGAGAGCTGATTCTTTTTGTAACTTAAACAAGATTTCCACTTGTATGATAATACAAAGTTGGGGTTTTAGGTTGGTTCTTTCCCTAGTGATATATCTTCTGGGTTATGGTTGATTACTTCTCATTCTCAGTTATATCTGTTCATGCTTGATGTTGCTCATGTTTGATTAAGCTTCTGCTAAATTGTTTGTAGAAGTAGATCTAGTGTTTTGCTTTAGTACATTGCACTACCAGGTGATCTACAGTGGGAATTTCTACAATTTCACAACAAATAAATAGTATACTTGCAAATTATATCCAATCATGCATTAAACCAGGAAAATATACACAAAATTATAGAAAAGCTTCTCTTTATTAATTCTCCCAACGGTTACATACTCGACCTGCCCTTCGCACTCAGCTACAGGGGTCCGCGCACTCAGCTGCGGACTATTAGGTCTCTGCACACTCAGCTACAGGGGTCCACGCACTCAGCTGTGGACTACTAGGCCTCTACGCACTCAACTGCAGAGCCTTCTCCTACTCTATGACCCACAGACACACTTTACACTTCGACTCAATCACTTAGACTTCTCATGCTTTTCCTCTATTCATTCTTTTTTTACACTTAGAGCCTCACTCTATTTATACAATCCCATGGTCCGCGGACCATGGGTAGGTCTACCCAGCCAATATTACATTACAAAAACTAGGGTGGACAACCTTGTGAATCTATTATACTTTCGCGCCCCACGCCTGCAATTCGCGGAGCTTTTACAAAAATATTTGGTCAAAACTTGGGCTTTAAGCCCCAAAACATGCCTTGGGGGGATTCCATGCCCAACAATTAGGATCTGGTTCCCTAATGAATTCATAGCTATGGGGAGGGGATAATGTCCTTGAGCTAGTTGAGTTCTAATTATCCTTCAGCAAGGGAAAAACCCCATATTCTTATCTTGTTGGACTCCTACGTGATCTTCATAATATATACTCAACATCTTTCACAATAAATGCATTAGGCACACAGGATATGGAAATCATCTCTTAATCCTCCTAAGAACATATTAGAGTTGAAAAAGACATTATTAAGTGCAAAAGGAAAGGTTAAATATTCCTGAGGATGGTTAGATGGGCCTTAAGTTATACCTATTTGAGAGGCCCATACAAAATTTTGAATTAAGCTTGACATTTTCATCAAATATAATTTTCTTGGGCATGTCATGCAATCTAAAAATCTCCTTCATAAAAATATTTCCAATATCGATTATTTTATAGGTGGATTTCACAAGGATAAAGGAGTTTCTTTACTCAATTTATCCACCACCACCACGATTGCATCATGTCACTCGGTGGTATTTGGAAAAATAGTAACAAATTCCATAGATATGACTTTCGACTTCTATTGTAACTAAAAATATCCCTCCTAAAAATCTTTGTCCATCTTTTTTATTTTTACCTAATTCTAACTTTCCTCGTTATTATAAGCACCTTTTTATTCTCAAGCCTTATCAATTGTTAAGTTGATTCTCCTCATACAATGAGTCCTATGATCATATAGCCATTTCAATTAATAAATTTTCTATTACTTCTCTTAATAAGCTTACTATTTCTTTACAATTATCCTTTATATAAATTCTTTCAATTTATATCTAAATTGAAAAGATATTATGTACATTACAAATCTTTTTCCAGAGGAAAAAATCATAATTTCATTATGGAAAATAAAAGTACATTTTTTATATTCATTGACGTGCATTCCAAATTTGGCTCAACAATCGTCCAAGGAAAATAAAAAAACCATGCTTGTTGTTAGTGTCTATCAGTCTTGTCAGTCACTAGTGATAAAATATGCTCTTACAAAGTTTTTGCTAGGGTCCTACTGCAAATTTTTATGGTTTCAAATAGGTTTTCAATACAAAATTGGTCATTGGTTAGGATAGCTAGGTCATTACTACTCCTTTCACCTTCATGGTCAATGGACATCAACATGGTCAGGTGTTGGGCATGGAATCCCCCCACAGCATGGTTTGGGGCTCAAAACCCAAGTTTTGAGTAATATTGTTGTAAAGAATCTGCGAATTGCAGGCGCGGAGCGCGAATTATATGTTAGAGTCATAGGGTTGTCTACCCTAAGTTTTGAATGTAGTGTCAGCCTACCCATGGTCCGCGGACCATGGGATTGTATAAATAGAGCGAGGCTCTAAGTTGTAAAGTAACGAATGAAGGGATGGAATCTGATAGATAGAATAAGATAGCGAGCATAAAGCAAGAGTCTAAGTATCTTGGGTCATAGTAGTAGGAAGAGGCTCTGTAGCTGAGTGCACAGAGGCCTAGTAGAGTCCGCAGCTGAGTGTGCGGACCCCTGCAGCTGAGTGTGCAGGGCGGAGTCGAGTCTATAACTAAGGAAGAAGAATAATAAAGAGAAGTTTTATCTAAATTTCGTGTATCTATTCTTGTGTTATTACCTGTTTGATATCATTTGCAATTATACTATTTATTTACTGTGCACATGTGTATGAATGGTGAATATTGTTAAGTATAACTGAAAGCAT
The DNA here is from genome assembly GCA_031772625.1 of Pinus tabuliformis. Lineage (NCBI taxonomy): Eukaryota > Viridiplantae > Streptophyta > Pinopsida > Pinales > Pinaceae > Pinus > Pinus tabuliformis. Next base: position 672,231,668 of record CM062814.1, read on the forward strand.
ACAGATTAGCTAAGTTAATAACTAGTAAGGATTTGGGTAATAAAATTGTTCGGCCCCCGAGTAGGGCGATGGGAAGGCAACATCCCAGGCTGCAAGGTATGGGTAAGCGCCCATCACGACGTGCACACAGGATCAAACCGCGGACCACCCGAAACCATCAAAAATCCCTAGGGCGTAGAAACCTAGTTCTAGCACCCTCCCATACTTCTTCAGGTGAGACCTCAGCCTGTGCTCTGTGGACAGTTTCCGAAAGGGCCAATAGTACCAGGATTTGTTTGGCTAAATCACCTCCGAACCTAGGTCAGGCCCCAACAAGCCAACATCAGGTCATTCCTTGTTGTAAGGGTGTCACAGTCATCATGGTCATCATTCATCTCATTCATCCATGTAGTGTCATCATTAGGTCATAGGATCAAAAGCATGAAAATAGGTCATTTCACCACCAAAATAATCATTTGAAGGAGTAGTAATAGTGAAAAGTCATCAATAAAGGTTTCTAAAGTATGTTTTTATCTTAATCATGATGTAATATTTGTAATCAAGTTCTAAGGCTGCAATTCTTTAACAAAACAAATCAGATTATGAAAGTACATGGTGGGTCCACTACACCATATAGGAGAAATCGATTTTTCAAAGCTACCAAAAGACCAAAACACAATTTCATTTGCTCATTCCACATTCAAAAGGTATCTCTCTACCAATAAGACTCACTCCCACTCTCGAAAGGCCATTTCTTTCCATCTATAAACATGTTTTCTTCCTGCACTATGCTTTTCACTGGCAGCGTTGCGCTTTTTCTAGAAAGAGTTGTGCTTTTCCAAGGAAAGAAAAATCATCATTACAGAAGGTTGCTTCATCAATTTCGAGTTCCAGGCTATCATTTTCAAGTAAGTGGGTCATCTTATACCTTGTTTCACTTCAGTTCATGCTTGGAAGGATCAATTCCCTCTTTTGTGGTTTTGGTTGAATTTGCTTGGTTCATAATATCATTGATAAATTTATGAGAAAATCCTTAATTTTATAGCTCACTCACCTTCCCCCACCTGTGATACACCTTCCTAAACATTTCCCTTCATTCATATCCCCTCAATTTCATCATTTTCCCACAAACCCTAGCCTAGACTACACTTTCCTAGGCTAGGCCCATGTTTTTCCCTTTTGGACCCCTTTCCCTCACTCATTCCCTAAAATCCAACCTCCATACACTCCCTAACATTTATCCCTACCCCCCTAAATTTTCCCAAGAATTTAGACACCCTCAAAACACTTCATCTCCCTCCATTCCTAAAACTGACCCAAAACCCCTGTTTTCCTAAACTAAACCCTAATTTCCCTTCCTAGTGAGCTAGGGTTTCACTATGGATCCAGAGACCACAACCATCGATCAAAGGAAGAAAAAATTAGTCCAAGGAAAAGAGGTTTGAAGAGGCATAAAGAGAAATAGAGTGATCCATCTCCTCCACTAGGTCAAAGGGACATCAAAAAATCAGTAGCTACACATAGGGGAGTTTTTCTTCAAAGTATGTTTTTGACCAAATGGACTTGAACGTGAAAAGTGAAAGATTTTTCAGTCAATAATAGACCAAGGAATAAAAACCTCCTTCCTTTTTAACACAGGTATCATAGATTGGGAGATATGCAACTTTCTTGGAGGCCTATGTCAGAAAATAAAAAAATTTCAAGTTAATTTCTTGTTTTAGTCATGATTTTGTGGCATGGATTCTAAGAAAATGAAAATTAAATTCGAAAAAAGAAGATATATTTGTCTTAAAAACATCCTTATAAACAAAAATCTCTCTCCGTTGTCCAAAAATCCTTATAGTTAGAGATATATCTCTCCATATTTGAGCCCTTTGTTTGTAGAAAACCCAGAAATTTTGACACACTACCAAGGCGCTACGCTTTTTTATTAGACCTCCATATGAAAAGAAATATACATGGATGGATATATAATCACCTATACATATCATCTATCCACCTGGGGTGCCTTGTTAGCAAACTGGTTGAGATAAAATGCTCAAAATAGGTCACAAAGTCACTTTCTGCCACTATTCTAGACTAGGTGCAGTGCCTTTGGGAGTAGTCTTGGGAGAATGCATTTTTCTCTATCATGGAGTGTCCATTTGACTTGCTTGAGAAGTATAATGACAACTATACATACACATATTTTGAATGAGCCATCAAGAGCTCAATTGGGAGCAGTGGAAGGCCTTCAAAAGTGAGCTAGAAGATGGCACTGCTCTTTTGCCTGTTAGCCCATATTTCGAATTTTCTTCAGTCAATATTGGATTTTTATGATGTAATTCTTCTTTTGTGATTTTAAATGATGTAATAGAAGTTTAATGAGTTTTTTAGATTAATTTTTATGTAATTTTAGGCCTCATTTATCAGGAATAGTTCAGTCAAAGTTTAAAAGGGGGATTTGTTTTAACCTCCCTAGACATTAGGGTTTGTTGAGAACTTCATGTAATTAGTTCCTAAATTCAAGGATTCAACCCTGAGAGATGGGAAATGGTTGTTTGCTTTATTTGTATCTAGTTTTCAGTAATATTCAGGGTTCGACATTAGAGAGTGAAAGGCTTGGAGCTTGTACTTATCATCTTGTACAAGAAATCAAAGGCCAATTGTAGCTATTATGTAGGAATTCTTGTGGTATGAGTTTGTGATAATGTTTTTCTTCTGTTAATAGCTTATATGAATGATAATTTCATATCCTTTCCATATCTATGCTCTTCAGTGATTTTCTTAAGAGGTTTTAAACAAAATTCTTAAACTTAAGCTCTGTTTTGTTAGGAATTTCATGCTTATGTTATATATCTTCTGATAAATGAATTCATGCTTGCCATGCTCATTTTGAATCTTTAGTTTTCCACCCTACAGTACATCAACAAAGCCTCAATGTATCACAAATGCATACCTACCCTTCTCCTTTTTATCTTTTGCAACTAAACCCTTGAGACATGACCTAGTTCCTTGATTTTGACTCCTGATCCAGCAAAACCCTAAAATCTTCAAACCCTAGAGCTGAAACAGACCTAGCCTAATATATTTTCCCACTCCATTCATCACTAGCTATGAGCTCATAGAGAGAGCACTCTCTGGTTTGGCAAGTCTAGCTACTAAACCATAAGTGGTATGAGGTTACCTCCTTCAATCTCCTTTCTCAGCCTTGAGATATTGTGGAGGATAAAATTTTGGCACCGTTGTCGGGGTTCGAAAGATCATATTTTCCCCTAGGCGTGAACGACAAAGTTCAGATTTGATTGCTAATGGTGGATAGTGATCAGATGCAAGAAGGCTGAAATCATTCACCTGGTGACTCCAAATCAATTTCGAAATCAAATCCAAGACTCCACTAGAGGATGAACCTTACCAACAAAAACATGAAAAGACAACATGGGAAGATTAGGTATTCAACTTGGACTTTCATTCAAGACATCATGTTCTTTGTCATGAATTATTTCTTCTCTTTTCCTAAGAATGTCAAGAAGGTTTTCCAATGTATACTGTATTTGAGAAAAGATCACAAACCTGCATTTGATTCCTTTCCTTTGAAAATTGTGAATTCAAATTCTCCTTACGCCTTTGATCTTGGTCATGACCCTTCTTCTGAATCTTATGATGACCATATTCAACTTGATGAGCCTCAAGTGATCAAGACTAATCTTACAGCTTCTGTACATACTCCTACACCTTGTAAAATTCCAGATAGATACAAGCCACTCATCTTACCTCCTATACTCCATGATTTCCTTGAAAATTATTACAAATATCTTCCTAGGTTTGATGGAGAATATGGTAACATCACTACTGAAAAACACATTCAAAATTTTGAAAATTTTCTTGACCTTTTTGAGGTTGAAGAAGATGATGTCAGTATCAGGATTTTTTCTTTATCTTTGCAAGGCGAAGCCAAGAAATGGTTCAAAAACTTGCCAACTGCAAGAATTTTCGATTTCCATCAGTTTGTGAAAGTCTTCCTTGATAAATGGGTAATCAAGAAAAATCATTTTATGATTTTAGAAGAATATAATCATTTGAAAAGATAGCCAGGAGAAACAGTGCAACACTTTTTAATGAGGTTCAATCAAGTATACCATTCAATACCTGCTAATATAAAACCACCTCTTGGTTTAGCTCTCTTACACTACCCGGATGCCTTTGATCCAGAAATAGTTTCAATTGAGAGAAAGGAACACTACAACACTAGAAGAAATGCAAGACAGTGCAATAGCTATGGAAGCTAATCTACTCGTCAAAAGGTCAAAATTGAAGGCATAAGAGGGAGGACATAGAGAAGGAACACCTAACATCTTCAGAAGTGAAACTTGATATTTTGGTAAGTACAATGGAAGAAATGATAAAAAATATCACCATGAGAGATGAATTTGTTGTTTAGAAACACCATGTCCCACTTATTGTAGAAGAAAAGAGGTTGTTGGCCTTAACAATTTTCCTGCTAATCCTGGTTACCATAGATTAGAAAATGATTGTTTTTTGTATTCATTTATGGAAAGCCATGAAAATGGATTTGCAGAACAACCCGTGGAGAATCAATCCACGGGGGGCGACAAAGTGAAGCGACCAACACTTTGTTGGCTTTGTGGGCCCTGACCTAGGTTCAGCATTAGTTAGACAAACAAATCCCTACACTACTAGCCCTTTCAGCATCACCCCGCGAACCGTGGACCGAAGTCTCACACGAAGTAGTATGGGGGGATGTTGGAACCAAGTTTTCACACCCTGAGATGGTCGTGATGTCGGTTTATAACCTCTACCGCTACTTTCTCGCAGGTCGCCAAGCCTTAGGGCTATGTCATTATACCCTTTATTCCACCCTTTAGTACATCCACAAAGGTGTACGAATGACCTCCACGCAGCCCTAACCCGTGGTCCAGGTACTTTCACGCAACTATGACAATGTATTGTATAGGTTCCCAAGTTATCTCAAGTGTTTTACGTATCTTACTTAATCAATCACAATTAGCACTGTGTAAACTAATATCCTTACTTGTGTTCAATTAACCGATGCAATCACATATATTCATGCATCAATAAACATTGTAAATTAAACCTAAAATGCAATATAATTAGATGCATTAACATGAACTAAATACAAATTAATTGCAGAATACTTCTCTTTATTGATATCTTTCAGTTTAATACAGACTCTATCTGCCCTGTGCACACAGCTACAGGGGTCTGCACACTCAACTGTGGACTTCCACCCTAGGCCTCTATGCACTCATCTGTAGAGCCTCTACCAACACTAAGACCCAAGAACACTTAGACTTATCCACTCTACTTTTCTACTTTCTTCCTTACTTCACTCAACTCTTCCCTCCCTAGAGATTACTTACTTAGCTCCTTTTTATACAATCCCATGGTCTGCAGACCATGGGTAGATATTTACAGCCAACTTGACATTTTACAAAATAAGGGCGGACAACCCTTTATGACTCCTGACACCTTCGCGCTCCGTGACCACAAAATGCGGACACTTTACAACTTTATTACAAAATTATCCCAAAACATGGGCTTTTATCCCCAAAACTACTCTTGGGGGAACCCATTCCCAACACATAGTCATCATGGTCATCATTCAGCTCATTCATCCATGTAGTGTTATCATTAGGTCATAGGGTCAAAAACATGAAAATAGGTCATTTCACCACCAAAATCATCATTTGAAGGAGAGGTAATAGTGAAAAGTCTTCAATAAAGGTTTCTAAAGTATGTTTTTATCTTAATCATGATGCAATATTTGTAATAAATTTCTAAGGATGTAATTCTTTAACAAAACAAATCAAATTATGAAAGTACATGGCGGGTCCACTATAGTGCCATAGGAGAAATCGATTTTTCAAAGCTACCAAAAGACCAAAACACAAGTTAATTTACTCATTCCACATTCAAAAGGTAACTCTCTACCAAGAAGACTCACTCCCACTCTCAAAAAGCCATTTCTTGCATTCTAAAAGCTTGTTTTCTTCCTGCGTTGCGCTTTTCATTGGCAATGCTACGCTTTTGCCAGAAAGAACTGTGCTTTTCCAAGGAAAGCCAAAACATCATTACAGAAGGTTTCTTCATCAATTTCAGGTTCCCGACTATCATTTTGAAGTAAGTGGGCCATCTTATACCTTGTTTCACTTCATTTCATGCTTGGAAGGATCATTTCCCTCTTCCAGGGTTTTGGTTGCATTTGCTTTGTTTCATAATATTGTTGATAAATTGTTGAGAAAATCCTTAATTTTATAGCTCACTCACCTTCCCCCACCTGTTATGCACCTTCCTAAACACTTCCCCTCATTCTTATCCCTCAATTTCATCATTTTCCCACAAACCCTAGCCTAGACTACACTTTCCTAGGCTAGGCCTATGCTTTTCCCTTTTGGACCCCTTCCCCTCACTCATTCCCTAACATTACACCTCCCTACACTCCTTAACATTTATCCATACCCCCTAAATTTTCCCAATAATTTAGACACGCTAAAAACCCTCCATCTCACTCCATTCCTAAACTGCCCCAAAACCCTTGTTTTCCTAAACTAAACCCTAATTTCCCTTCCTAGTGAGATAGGATTTCACACAGTGGATCCAAAGACCACAACCATTGATCAGAGGAAGCATAAAGGATTCCAAGGACAAGATGTCTCAAGAGGCATAAATAGCAAGAGAGTGAGCCATCTCCTCCACTAGCTCAAATGGAGATTAAAAAATTAGTTGCTACACATAAGGACAATTTTTCTTCAAAGTGTGTTTCTGATCAAATGGAGATGAACTTGAAAAACGTGAAAGTGTTTTTTGTCAATAATATACAAAGGAACACAAAAATCCTTAATTTTTTACACAAGTATCATATATTGGGATATATGCAAATTTCTTGGAGGCCTATGTCAGAAAATCAAAAATTTTCCAGTTAATTTCCTGTTTTAGTCATGATTTTGTGGCATGTATTCCGAGAAAATGAAAATGCATTGCAAAACAATGAGAGAGGTTTTTCTTCAAAACATCCTTATAGACAAAATAATCTCTAAGTTGTACAAAAATACTTATGGTTAGAGAGATATATCTCCATATTTTAGCCATATTTTTGCAGAAAACCCAGAAATTTTGGCGCTGCACTTTTTGCTCAGACCTCAAAATTCCATAATAATTGGTTAAGAGAAAATGCTCAAAATCAGGTCAAAAAGTCACTTGCACTACGCTTTTGGGATTAGTCTTGGGTGTTAAAGGGAAAAATGTCTATGCAGAACTCCTAATCCCACTAAGGCTGGTGGCTACCTTAGAAACAAACAAAGTAAAACTACTTTCGTTTTTCCTTTATGAGAGATAGATGAGAGAAGAATAAAGGAGACCAACCTCTGTCTTGCACTTGGTTCCTTGCTCGATTCCTCTCTCTTCTGATAGTCCTTTGCTACTTGCTTTCTTGTATACCCAGCTTCACAGAGTACCTGTAGAATCAAAGCAGCATAACACTATACGAGAACATAGATCTATTATCATAAACAATTTAGGATCAGATGTAAATTGACCATAAAAATGCATAAAACATAAATCACACAAGAGTATGGAGGAAAACTTGAATAGCTTTATTGATAATCAAGAAAGGGCCAAGAGAGTTACAACCAATTTTTCTAACCCAGCATCATCCTCTCAGCAAGAAGCCCTTCTTCACGTCATGAAAAGCTTAGATCACCCAACACTATGATGTTGCCTCAAGAAACCAACAACAATTCCTTACAAGATGAAAAATTCCAGCCTCTGGATATCTGGGATGAGGGATCCATATATAGATGTCTGCAAGGGAGATGAGTCAGCTTTTGAGATTTGATTAGTGTCTCCCCTCTGATAGTTCTTGATTCCACTTGGAGATTGATGATCTCTTACTCATCCCTGGTCGAATTCAGAGAGGCAAGTGTCACAGGAGAAGTTTCTGGAAGATTCCATGCTTCTCCACCTCACGGATTGACCCTGCCATTTGTCCCTTCTCACCCATCGCACCCCATAGAATGGATTTTTGAAATGCAACGCACCTACTGTGTGTATTTAGGTGGGATGCAATGCACTTTGCCTATGGAGCAGGTGAAATGGTCCAGTTTTGACCAGTTCTGAGTGGTTTTTCATGGAGAACTTCTGGGAGAAGCTGTAATCAGTTGACCTTGTTCTTTTAGGGGTTGGAACAACACCTTTAGGGACTTAGGAGCCCTTAGTTTATGGACATTTTTTCTTGGGGTTGTAGTGCCCAAAAATGTCTATAACAGTTGCCCCCTAAAGCATGAGGTCGTTAATCTTTTTGATGTCGGTGAAATGCTTTATCATGAGGATCCGAAGTTCTTTCAAGCTAGAAGGAGACCTGTAATAAGATACAATACAATACATTATCTTCATAACATTTTCATGATCTAGCTGAGGCAAGCATTCCCATGCTCAGCTTTATAAATTCATTTCCATGTACATAGGACAGACAATCGTCTGAGTGTATACTGATGATTCTGGTAGAGCCATCATCCCTTAGATTGGATGATTATCTGTGCAGCAATGATGTACATTAGATTTATTTATTTTCCTGAATATATATCGCAGCCCAGATGGATGAAACTAGACCCTGGGTCTTCAATCTCATTCAATCTTCACTCAAAGTACAAGTCAATCCATGTGAGAGATGTTCTGGAGTCGAACATGGAAAGACATCGCCTGATTACCAGCCAATGATGTAAGCCGTTAACAGGCGCGAGAGGAATCACCGATAATGATGATGACCCTCAAGGTACTACAGTACAATTCACGTGGTGTGAATAAAGGACGCAAAATCTTTTGGTCAAAGGCCATTGATGTAAACCTGTCGCCGGAAGTGAGAAACTTGCCATTGAGGCATGCAAGCTTCAAAGTACTGAAAGGGTTGTTCCTAGATCGACTTCTTGGATAATGAGCTGATGTCGACAAGAAGTGATCCGTCATAGGAGGGCCTTAATGAATCCCACATCAATGACATGGAATGGAGCAAATGATTTTAATGGAGGTGAAAACGATCTGGTGATATAAGGTTCAGGGTGGTGGTCATGAAAGAATGGAGCGTAAATGTATTGCAGTGGGTGAGACACAGGTGAATTCTCTGAGCGACATCTCTTGAACATATCGGCGACACTGACATGATGGATCGGTAGCATTAACCCCAAATGTGGATGGTGTGATGGAACCATGGTGATGTGACCGGTGAATGGAACAACCCAACCCGACTTGGATGCGGAGGGAAAGTGTCATGTTCAAGAGCGACTTGCTACCAACAAAGTTTCTTCAAGTTTTCTTCCCAATTTTTCCCCAGTCATTGCTGACTAGTACCTCTTTATTTTTGTCAAGCTTGAGGAGGATAACATATGCTTGTTCTATAATTTGCCCTTCGGGCAAACCCATCGCTATGTTTTAACGAGCCTAGCGATAGTGAAACTCGTTCTTGTCTGTTGTGGACAAGTTTGTCGCTATTAGGTTTTAACGAGTTTAATGACAAAGATAACTCGGTCCTTTTCAATTTTAGAGAGTCTGAAAAGGGACGTAAAGGAAACTCCAAAAATCCTTTTTCGTCATCTAATCCCTTAAGTTCGAAAAAGTATAAAACAATACAGAAGGGATGAATTTTCGGTACTTTTAACGAGCCGAACAAAACAAGCGCTCGATCTTTTTGTGTAATAATCCCTCAGGTCCAAAAAGATTAAAATCTAAAGGAGGGATAACACTTCCGGTCACTTTAACGAGCTGGAGAGGCCAATGGCTTGGCAATCTTTTCATATTTTACGAGTCAGTTGAAAAGAGCTTAAAGGAGACTCATTTTTTAGGAACGAGTGATAAATTCGGGTAGCAGCTGATTCCAGGTAAGGTTTGGAATTTCCCAATCATGGCAGTGTGACAAGGATGGCTAATAGGATCACTCTTCGCAGTTGTTCCTCAAAAAGGGGTAAAAAATCAAGTGGAGGTGAATGATCGGCCAATACAGAGTGGAGGTGATGATGAGAACACGACCAAGGCTTCAAAGGCTGAAGTACTACATTCATGATGGTTATTTACCGGAAATTGGTTCATTTTTTAATGAGCTTAAACGCTGGGGGAAACATTTGCTCATTGCTTATGTTTATTTTTTAACGAGCAAGAAGTCCGCGTTAAAACTGTTCGATTAATCCAGTCGTATAATAAGAATGTCTCATATATAAAAGCGGAATTATTTCAAAGCTTTGCCCCACATCCTTTCTTTATGAAAGTTAGGAAATGACCAATCCTACGAGTTTAAAGGGTTAGAGGACCTACAAATTTAAAAAATAAATGGTCGCTCTTCGCTTGCATGCCAAAAGGTTTGCATGCCCCCAAGTATAGAGACATAGAGTTTCAAGGTTACCTCGCAATTTCGCAGACAAAACATTTGTTTTGCCAAAAAAGGCCTACCTCTTTCAGGTTTCCAAATATTGTTCTATTTGTACCACAAACAAAACACTTCTTTGGCGATGTCTACCGTAATAGACAAAGGCGAGTGGCGCAGACGCCTCCACCCACATAACTTTGACAAGGGAATCTTATTCCAGTCTAACCCCCTTTTCCAATTACGGACGGGAGTGTTAGACTAGTCATATATCTCTCGCGGAAACCTACCCTATACCTGAAGTTTTCCTGCCGAAGCAGACCAGGGTGCATGCTCCCTGGGTTTCAATCATGTCCCCCGAATCACTCGCGCTCATCAGGTGGACGGAATGGGGATTGATGAGACATTCCTTGCGTGAAAAGACCATTCAGGGATGGTATATGACTATTTTCTATACGTGAACCGGGGAATGAAAGCTGGTCTACGAGCTTGACCACTCTTCCTTCGTGCGGAAAACACATTACTCTAAAGAGTGAGGAGACAATGGCTCCCATGCAATAAATATAGTCTCGTCCAAGGAGTAGATTATAATCCAAGGGTCCTTGGACTACCATTACGTTCATGTGAACGGTTTTCCCTCTCAATGTTATGGGCACATTGAGAAGGATCCCTAACGGTCGACTAGTTCCTTTGTCAAAGCCTCTTAGATATCTCATCTCAGTCAAAAGCGATGGCGAACCAAGCATTTCCAAGCAGTCGAGGAAAGGATACTCACAGAAGCCCCTTCATCTATGATCGTACCGGCCATAACCATTCTATATATTTGAGCAATGATTTGGAATGGTACACTAGCCGGTAAACGGGGTCTGCCTAGTAGATTCCAGTCAAAGGAAACAACTAGGTTGCTTGGAGGTGGGACCGAATAGACAGCCAGGTACGACTCTGAAGAACTTCCTTCCTGCGGTAAAGGAATGGGTAAATTGCCCCCATGTTCATCGGAGTCTGTGCTTACGAAAAGAATTTGGACGGTGTCGCCTTTGTTCTCTTCGGTGACTGTATCATCTGAAGATGGAACCTCTGAAGGCAAGACCGGGTCAACTGCTGCCTCGACCTTTTGACTTTCGTCTGGTATGGATTCAGATGGTTTTTCTTCAGTGATAGATGCTTCGGCCGACCATAAGGGCGTTTCAGCCGGATTTTCAACCAGTGACGGACTTGGCAAGAGTTTCTTATATCCAGGAGGGAGCCGTAACGGTGAAACCGAACGGTCGTCCAAAACTCTTTTATCCTCGTCTAAGAAGGGACAACAGTGGACGGTGTGATCGCCTTCACACAGTTTACAAGGAAATTTGCACTTTCCTTTTTTTCCAAGGGCTTCACTTTCACTAGTTGACGGTGCGTTTTCAACATGATCATTAGAGGTTGACGACACCGGGTTGTGCAAATGAGGAGACCAGTCCCTTAAGATCCGAGGGATGCAAGGACAATCTCTATGATAGTGGTCTCCTTTGCAAATGACACATGGTGATTTAGGCCTAGTCAGTGCAGTGTGTGGATTTTCGCTAGACGATGCTTGGTTACCCCTTTTCGCCTTTGGCTCCTTCTTCTTCTTCTCTTTCTTCTTCTTTTCCTTCTTCTTCTGAGGTACTTGATTTTTGGCTTTACCAGCCCCATCAAGCGAAGAGGAAGGAGGAGAGGAAGAATTGGGCGAAGTAGAGGGTTGGTGGGTAACTCTAGAATTGTCTAGTTGCTGACTCGATTGTTCAGAAATCGCGGTGTTCTGAACGACGGAAGTTGAGAAAGCCATACGGGCGAGCCAATTGTCAATCCTGGAAGTGACAATGTGGCCATATGGGGCGCACCAACATCTCCCCAAGAGGAGAAGGGACTAGGATTTCCTCCAAGGGGAACTTCTTGGTCGGTGGGCTCCATTTTCCTCAACCTAAGACCAACGTAGGAAAGGTGATAATTATTCCGTTTAAAATAAATTTTAGACGCTTTGACACAACTTTTTTTTTCAATTTTAAAGATTCGAGAAAAAACAAAAGATGACTCTAGTCGCCTTCGATTTTTAATGAGCCTGAAGTGACAAGTGCTTAGATGGACCTTTTCCGTTAAGGAGTCTGAAAAGGAACGAAAGGGACTGCTCTGGAAATCTAGACAGAGGGATTACCAAACCAATCGCAAAACTGCAGAATACTTTTTACGGTATGGCAGTCAATCTTCCCGAATGTTGTGTTTAGTGCATTGCGATCGATAGGGCGGTAGACATGGCTTCCTATGGATAAAGGATTAAGCCTATTGTGGTCTCCCAAAATATACTCGACGGTACGTGGGAGCACAAGTCCGTACTGGCACTTATCATCTCAAAGTGGAGGAATCACCCAACCAACAGTGAAAACAACAGTTACCAGGCTTTATGACGCCGGAATACGTCTCTAGCCTAGACTTCTAGATGTTGTGTGTTAGGTTCCAAAGCGTTGTTAGATTCATTAAATTTATTTTATAGTTGATCTTGCTTAAGAAATTTGCCTTTCAGGTTCACCGCGTGAAGTAGATGTACAATTCCTAAAATGTAATCTAAGATGATAAATAGTCGTTTTATCTTCTTTGTGCAATGAAAATCCTAGATACTAAGGAAAGAGAGACAGTATTCTTTCAATAAAGAGCAAAGAGCACACACTATATGCATTGTCCTAAATCAAACCAATCAAACAGTCTAAATGCAAATGCACATGCATGTATTTGTTTTCAGCCTTCTTAATATGTGAATGATAAAAAGAAAGCTAATGCGCAAATCTGAATTATTTTTCAAAGCAACAATTACTAACAAGTTTCTTTTCAAAATCAAAATGAAGACAATGACAACACTTTGCGATTTGGAATTGAAAACTTGCTTTCGACACTTAGAAAAACTACTAATTCAGATCAAATACAAGAGTAACAGGGTAATCGACTATCAAGAACAATCAGATTCTCTTCTATGCTGAAAACGACACTTGCGACACTTTCAAATCAAGAAACGACAGTACAATTACGCTACTTCTTTGTAAAGGAGAACTAAAAATGACTCAAAAAATACATAAAAACATTTACAGTTCTTTGCACAATGGAGGCGGAATATCAGCAAGGAAAGGGGTTTAAAATAGAGGTGTACTGACTACAGGCAGCAAAACTCCTGAATAGATCTGAAAAGAGTGAACACAAAAACCAAAATTTAGGAACAAGGCCTTGTCTGATCAGCGCACTTGTAACACAGTGAAACTGAGATGCAACACACCTACTACACTCGGGAAGTGCACTGAATTTGAGATTCACAGAACAGACAGTGCGCTAGACCAGGGATGAGACTTTGATTGGGTTCTGGGTCACAGTTTGCAGTTCAGTTCAGGGATTTTGGCCGAGCAAGTGGTAATCAGTAAATCAATCACAGGGGTAGATCTAAGGAGGTTACTAGAGCCACCACAAGGGCAATTAGAGAGCTTTTAAATCAATTGTTTAATTCATAAACAAAACCCGGAGATTGACTGAAGCAGCGTTGATCTACTTTGCACTTGCATAGCAAATGCAGTTCGAAGGCTAGCTGGCTTGACTTCAGGCTCCGTCTGTAAGTTTATAAAGTAAAAAATGTAGATGAACAAACAATCTACTCGTTCCCCAGCGGAGTCGCCATTTTGTTACAGGGAAAAGTGTCTATGCAGAACCTCTAATCCCACTAAGGCTGGTGGCTACCTTAGAAACAAACAAAGTAAAACTACTTTCGTTTTTCCTTTATGAGAGATAGATGAGAGAAGAATAAAGGAGACCAACCTTTGTCTTGCGCTTGGTTCCTTGCTCGATTCCTCTCTCTTCTGATAGTCCTTTGCTACTTTCTTTCTTGTATACCCAGCTTCACAGAGTACCTGTAGAATCAAAGCAGCATAACACTATATGAGAACATAGATCTATTATCATAAACAATTTAGGATCAGATGTAAATTGACCATACAAATGCATAAAACATAAATCACACAAGAGTATGGAGGAAAACTTGAATAGCTTTATTGATAATCAAGAAAGAGCCAAGAGAGTTACAACCAATTGTTCTAACCCAGCATCATCCTCTCAGCAAGAAGCCCTTCTTCACCTCATGAAAAGCTTAGATCACCCAACACTATGATGTTGCCTCAAGAAACCAACAACAATTCCTTACAAGATGAAAAATTCTAGCCTCTGGATCTCTGGGATGAGGGATCCATATATAGATGTCTGCAAGGGAGATGAGTTAGCTTTTGAGATTTGATTAGTGTCTCCCCTCTGATAGTTCTTGATTCCACTTGGAGATTGATGATCTCTTACTCATCCCTGGTCGAATTCAGAGAGGCAAGTGTCACAGGAGAAGTTTCTGGAAGATTCCATGCTTCTCCACCTCACGGATTGACCCTGCCATTTGTCCCTTCTCACCCATCGCACCCCATAGAAGGGCTTTTTGAAATGCAACGCACCTACTGTGTGTATTTAGGTGGGATGCAGCGCACTTTGCCTATGGAGTAGGTGAAATGGTCCAGTTTTGACAAGTTCTGAGTGGTTTTTCATGGAGAACTTCTGGGAGAAGCTGTAATCAGTTGACCTTGTTCTTTTAGGGGTTGGAACAACACCTTTAGGGACTTAGGAGCCCTTAGTTTATGGACATTTATGCTTGGGGTTGCAGTGCCCAAAAATGTCTATAACATTGGGAGAATGCATTTTTATTTATATGGAGTGTACATTTGAATTGTGTGAGGAGTCTAACAACAACTAGACATCCACATATTTCAAAAGATCCATCAAGAGATAAATTTGGAGCAGTGGAAGGCATTCAAAAGTGAGCTCGAAAATGGCACTGCGCTTTTGTAGAAGGCACTGTGATTTTGCCTATTAGCCCATATTTCTAGTTTTCTTTAGTCAATCTTGAATTTTTATGATGTAATTCTTATTTTGTGAGTTGAAATGTTGTAATAGAAGTTTAATGAGTTTGTTAGAGTAACTTTTATGCGATTTTAGGCATCATTTATGAGGAAGAATTCAGTCAAAGTTTAAAATGAGGATTTGTTTTAACCTCCCTAGACATTAGGGTTTGTTGAGAACTTCATGTAATCAGTTCCTAAACTGAAGTATTCGACCCTAAGAGAGGGGAAATGGTTTTTTGGTCTATTTGTATCTAGTTTTCAATCATAGTCAGGGTTGGACATCAAAGAGTGAAAGGATTAGAGCTTGTACTCTTCATCTTTTACAGGATATCAAAGGCCAGTTGTAGCTATTATCTAGGAATTCTTGTGGTATGAGTTTGTGATAATGTTTTTCTTCTGTTAATAGCTTATATGAATGATAATTTCATCTCCTTTCCATATCTATGCTCTTCAGTGATTTTCCTAAGAGGTTTTAAACATAATTCTTAAACTTAAGATCTGTTTTGTTAGGAATTTCATGCTTATGTTATCTATCTTCTGATAAATAAATTCATGCTTGCCATGCTCATTTTGAATCTTTGCTTTTCCACCCTACACTACATCGACAAAGCCTCAAAGTATCACAAAGTCATACCTACCCTGCTCCTTTTTATCTCTTGCAACTAAACCCTTGAGACCTAACCTAGTTCCTCGATTTTGACTCTTGATCTAGAAAAACCCTAAAATCTTCAAACACTAGAGCTGAAATAGACCTAGCCTAATATATTTTCCCACTCCAGTCATCACTGGCTATGAGCTCATAGAGAGAGCCCTCTTTGGTTCGGTAGGGCTAGCTACTAAACCCTAAGTGGTCTGAGGTTACCTCCTTCAATCTCCTTTCTCAGCTTTGGGATACTGTGGAGGATAAAACTTGTAAAAATCCCTTATCATGTCCAAAATAATGTCAATCAACAAAAGATCCATGGATAATAAAATCTACATAAATACATATCCTCCCAGTCACCTGGGAATTTTATCAGAGAGATTAAAAAATAAGTAGATTTGTATCTAGTCATGTTAAATTTCCATCTGCAAGCTCTCTATGAGAGTCATGTGATAATATTCTGAAACATTATTATCTATCTACTTAAATATTTTCCAAGTGCCTGGAACCTACAAAGCGCCTGCTTTAGATAATGAGTTTGCAGTGGAGTTTATTTCCTTGTAAACATGACAACATGAGATTCGATTAAAAGCATGTTTTAATTGTAAAAGATCTTCAAGTATTTGATACATTGTGTGCATGTGACATCTCAAAATATCATTAAAACAATTTATGCCACAAAGTCACCAAAAATATGCAACTGATGACATCCCTTCTCAATAGCAAATAAAAGAAGAAGCTTGAGAAAACTCAAAATTATTATTTGTTCCTCTTCCTAGACTAATATAAATCTTGAAAAAATGATTTTCCTGTAACCCCCACCTCCACATTCACCCCCAACTAGAGAAGCCATGTCAAAGAGTTTCTAGGGGTAATAGTGGTCTACTACTTCAGCGATTATAATACAAGGATTATATGTAGTCTCAACAACATATAGGAGAGATAAAGTGGCAATGAACTATGTTGCAACTCTGTCAAGAGTAGTAGACTTATCTTAGAATATTTCATTGTTCCTAGAGATCCAAATTCCCCAAGTAATAAGTAAAGTAAACTCGTGTTCTTTTTTGGATTTTCTTGTTCCCACCACTACTTCTAAGAAGCATTGATAGATGCACCCTGATAATTTGAAATGATTCCCAAGTAGTTTCTTACTGAGTTCCATGCTCCCAAGGTGAAAGGGTAGGAAAGAAAAAGGTGATCCACAATCTCCTCAGCTTTTTTGCATAGACCATGCTAACTAGGCCTGTTATGAAACCAGCTCACAAAAAGATAGAAAAGATGGTTGAACGCCTTAGAATTCAACCTTTTTGAGGGGGAAACCTCCTTTACATTACACAAATGAACAATTCTTGGATGATTCAAATAAAAAAACCTCCTTTCTATATATAGGAGACTAAGGAGTCACAGTATAACCCAGCCGACCTAACAATAATAATATAAAGCCACAAAAATAACAATAGAGGGATTATATGGGGCACAATAATAAAAATATGGGGAAAATAGGGGCACAACAATATTAATAAGGGATACAACTACAATAATAATGGGGTGATCACTAGTATTATAGGGACCTAACATGCCCCTCTCCTTCAAAAAAGTTTTTTCCTCAATGCTTGAGTAGTTCTGGATGCTTCTGTATAAAATTCTCATCCTCCCATGTGGAATCTTCAGCGGATAAGTTCTTCCACTTGATGAGGTACTCTGAAATTGATCGATTTCGTAGTTGTTGAGTTCTTATTTCTGTGACTACTTCCAGTTCCAATATAATTTTTCCTTCCTCGTCAAGTTCTGGCAATATTGTTTGACCTGGGAGCTTGTCGCCTATAACCTTCTTTAAACATGAAACATGGAAAACTGGGTGCACTTGAGAAGCTGTAGGAAGCTCCAATTTGTATGCCATAGTACCAATCTTTTGCAACACCTTGTATGGACCATAATACTTTGGTGACAATTTATTATCCTTCTTAGCTTGCTTGAGGGACATTTTTTTATATGGTTGTAGCCGTAGGAATACCCAATCACCTACATCAAAACTTTTTTCGCAGCAATGCTGATCTGCCTATTGTTTCATTCTATTCTGTGCCAACACGAGGTTATCCTTTAAGAGTTCGAGGACTTGTTGTTGATGTTCGATGTGATGTTCCATTGCTTCAACCTTAGAATTTTCTCTTAAATATGATGTGATGGATGGTGGCTGATATCCATAAAGTGCCATAAATGGGGTCATTTTTGTTGATGTATGGTAGGAAGTTTTATACCACCATTCAGCCAAAGGCAACCATTTGACCCATTGTGTTTGTTTATCAGATACAAAGCAACGAAGATATCCTTCCAAAAATTTGTTTACTATCTCAGTTTGCCCATCAGATTGAGGATGATAAGATGAGCTATGAGCTAACTGAGTACCAAGACAAGAAAATAATTCTGTCCAAAAATTTCCAGTGAAAATTGGATCTCTGTCACTTACAATAATCTTTGGATTTCCATGTAGCTTTTGAATTGTTTCCATAAATGTAGTAGAAACTGTATTGGCTTTAAATGGATGTGATAATGCACAAAAGTGTGCATACTTGGTAAGTCTGTCAACTACCACCATGATGACACTCTTTCCCTCAAACTTGGGTAAACCTGTGATAAAATCCATTGAAACCTCCTCCCAACGGCTTGGAATGGATAAAGGTTGTAATAGACTCGGGGTCTTAATTGTTTCAACTTTATTTTGTTGGCAAACCAAACATTCCGCCACAAACTTTTGAATATCCGATTTAAGGCCATCCCAAAAAAATTCCTTCTTAACCCTGTGGTAAGTTTTTAAAAATCCTAAGTGCCTTCCTGAGGGAGAAGTGTGCAATTCCATAAGAATCTTTTGTTTGAGTTGGGAATTCTTACAGAGGTATAAGCAATCTTTGTACCATAACGAATCATTTTTCCAGCTAAATGTATCATATGTACTGGAATCTTGTTGTAACTTTCGAATAAGTGCCCACACTTCTTCATCATTCTTCCATTCCTCCCTTGCTTCATTAATCCAATCTGGTTGGATAATAGAAATGGTGCACAACAATGATTCCACATCCTCATCCTTTCTTGAGAGTGCATCTGCCACCACATTTTGCTTCCCTTTTTTGTAGATGATTTCAAAGTCATAACCCAACATCTTTGTGACCCACTTTTGTTTCTCTTCAAAGGATAATCTTTTTTCTAAAAAGTATTTAAGGCTATCATGATCCGTTTTTACCTTGAAGTGTCTTCCCATTAGGTAGGGTCGCCATTTCTTAAGTGCATGTAGTATTGCCAACATTTCCTTCTCATAAATAGCTTTTTGTAAAAACTTTCCCTTGATTGGACGACCTTCAAAAGCAATGGGTCTTTCATCCTGCATTAAAACAACACCAATTCCATTTCCCGAAGCATCACATTCCACAATAAAGGTTTTTGTGAAGTCCGGTGTAGCTAAGACTGGTGCTTGGCACATTGCCTCTTTAAGATGTTCAAAGGCCTTTGTTGCTTCTGCCGTCCATGAAAATGCATCTTTCTTCAATAATGTTGTTAGAGGTGCTGTTATTCTCCCATAATTCTTAACAAATTTTCGATAATACCCTGTCGACCCGAGAAATCCTTGCAGATTCTTTATGGATGTAGGGATTTTCCATTCTGTAATGGCTTTAATTTTTCTAGGGTCTACCTTAACTCCTTCATGAGATACAATATGACCCAAATATTCCACCTCTTGTACTCTAAAGAAACATTTGGACCTTTTTGCATATAATTGTTTCTCCTCCAATAGTTGTAGCACCCTGTCAACATGTTCAACATGATCCTTCCAAGACTTGCTATAGATTAGTATATCATCAAAAAATACTAACACAAATTTTCTAAGGGTGGGTTTGAAAATGGCATTCATCAAACCTTGAAATGTAGAAGGTGCAATGGTAAGGCCAAAAGGCATGACCAAAAATTTGTAATGACCCTCATGAGTTCTAAATGTTGTTTTCAGAATGTCTTCAGTCTTCATTCTAATTTGATGATATCCTGAACAAATATCCAACTTGGTGAAGTAAATTGATCCATGCAATTCATCCAGTAATTCATCAATGATAGGAATGGGAAACTTATCTTTAATAGTGAGCTTGTTGATCTCCCTATAATCCAGACACATACGCCATGATCCATCCTTCTTGTGCACCAATACTACTGGAGCAGAGAAAGAACTTTGACTAGGTTGAATTATACTAGCCTCTAGCATTTCTACAACCATACGTTCAATTCACTCTTTTGGGCATAGGGATATTTGTACGGCCTAATATTTGGAGGAACACTTCCTGGAATCAGATGAATAGCATGATCATGATCACGAATAGGTGGGAGACCTTTGGGATTCTCAAATACCTTGGAATGATTGTCCAAGACTTTTTGGAGATCTGGAGAAATAGATGATTCCGATGTGGAAACTTCTAGCGAACATAATTGTGCAATTACACCTCTTTGTTCCTTTTTTAGAAGCTTTGTCATAATGTTAGAGCTGATTATATTTCCTGGTTTCCCTGCAATACCCCTTAATTCAACTTCCTTTCCTTCCGTAGAAAATTTCATAAAAAGTTCTTGAAAATTAAAATCTATTGTACCCAAGGATTGTAGCCATTGGACTCCTAGTACAACATCAGCACCTCCCATTGGAATGGAAAGCATTGGGCTAGTCAATAAATATTCTCCCATGGATAGCTTGATATTATGGCACTTTCCACAGCAATTTATCATTCCTCCATTTGCAACCATCACTTGACATTCTGGTGCTGGATATAGGAAGCAATTCAATTCTTTTGCTACCTTACAATGAATAAAATTGTGGGTACTTCCTAAATCAATCAACACTATTACCTTTTTCTTCTTGATTTGTCCTTCTATCTTGATGGTTTGAGGAGTGGTAATTCCAGCCAATGCATTACAAGATATGGTCGGATTCATTTCTTCTTTATCTAGGCTTTGTTCTTGGAGTATATCCTCTTCTTTTGATAATTTCTTCTCAGCACACTTAAGACCTTTAGTGTACTTGCTATCACAACTGTAAAAAAGCCCTTTTTCTCTTTTTTCTTCCAGTTGTTGTGGTGTCAACCTTATAGGTTGTGGAAGACTAGGGGAAAAAACATTTCCATCATTATAGTTGTGAGTGGTATGCTTCCTGGTTGCCATAATGTTGCTTTCCATTTTTCTTGCTAACCTGAATGCTTTCTCTAATGAATCAGATTCCCAAAGGCGAACATCATGTTGGATATTATCCTTTAAAGTCCCTATGAACACATCAATCCTATGCTCCACTGGAATATTTTTTACCCTTATGTTCAATTTTTGGAACTCCTCAATGTGCTCCATTATTGAACCCTTCTGTTTGAGACTTATCATTTGGCTAAAAAAAAGTGTTGCTTTTTGTATCCTCATAATGTGCTGTCAATTCTTCCATAAAAATTGCCCAATTGATAGTTTGTTTACGAGAGCAAAGCCATTGATACCATACAAACTAATTTTGTTCCAAATATAAAGTTGCAATACGTACCTTTTGTGTGTTTTGCACATTATTGAGATCGAAAAATTGCTCCATCTGTAATATCCATGTTGCGGGATCCTTGCCATCAAACTTCCTCATATCGATTTTTGCAATATGGTGGATCTTCGATCCAACATTAGAGTCTATGAAATCATGATTGACATTTCTTTTGTTCTCATCATGAGTTTCCTTTACTACTCTTTCACCATTAGTAAGCATTTATTGTAGAAACTTTGTCAAATCTATCTTCAAATCTTCCATGCCTGTCTTCACATCATCCATCTTAGTTTCCACGTCATTCATCTTAGCTTCTATGCCTTTCTTTAAACAATCCATCTTGGCTTTTACGTATTTCTTTAAACCTTCCATCTTAGCTTCTACATCTTTCTTTAAACCATCCATCTTAGATTCTGTTACTGTTTGTGCAAGTAACACTTGTTGCACTTGGTCTCATAATTTTCATATATCATGTTGCATCTCTTCCTCTTCTTCATGAGTCATGCTAGAGCTTTCAGGTTGCTTACTAGGTGTTTGCATTTTCTTACCTCGAGGCATCAATTACCGATAATAATGTTTTACTATTCCCTTTGAATTCCTTCAAAATAATTTTTCAAACCAAGCTTATGCAAAAATTTAAAAAAACTACACACCTTTTTTCACTTTGTAGGAGCTCGATATTGAATCTAATGGATCTCTGTAATTTCAGATCAACTAGTTCTGAAATTGTGATATGTGGTAGCCCTCTGCGTCCTCTTTCCAATGCCACCAGTCTGATCCAAATTGGATTCTCCAGGGAAGAGTTATGCCAAATCTCCCACAGTGACCTGATTACAGACTAGTTCAATAGAGCGAACTTGTACGACGTGCCATGAGTCACTGTTTCGACCTTTGGCTCTGAAAAATATATACAAGAAACTAGAATCCATCCTCTTTCTATGTTTTCTCATGAAATTTCAATCCGATGCTCAGAGAGAAAGTTATGATGATTTTCCCCAGGTCACCTGTTCGGAATGTAATTCAGGAGTCTGCAAAAAGACCAACTTCCTTAGATCATATCTTCGTACATATAGTGTGAAAAGCTCTGAAATTCAGACCCGAGGTTCAGTGCAATTTTGTCTCAAATGGGTTTTGTTTTTCACTTTTGAAACGTTGCAGAAAATTTTTATAGCAAAAATGTCACGATGACCTATTTGGAGCAGCAAAACCCTAGAATCCAAAGATCTGATACCAAATGTTATGAAACTAGCTCACAAAAAGATAGAAAAGATAGTTGAACGCCTTAGAATTCAGACTCTTCGAGGGGGAAACCTCCTTTACATTACACAAATGAACAATTATTGGATGATTCAAATGACAAAACCTCCTTTCTATATATAGGAGTCTAAGGAGTTACAATATAACCCAGCCGACCTAACAATAATAATATAAAGCCACAAAAATAACAATAGAGGGATTCTATGGGGCACAATAATAACAATATGGGGACAATAGGGGCACAACAATATTAATAAGGAATACAACTACAATATTAATGGGGTGATCACTAGTATTATAGGGACCTAACAAGGCCCAACCATTCATCTTTTTCTAAAATTATCCCATGTGGGGAATTTATTTTCTAGGATGCACCACTGAAACAAGCACCCTTTAGCTAGGCATCTAAGTTTCCATAATTTCCTCCACCACTAGGCCAACTCCCCTAGTCTCCTATCATCAATAATAAACAAATAATCAAATTTTGGTGAATATTCTCCATAAGGTGAATGCACCTAGCATAAATAATTCCCCCTATCTCTGAGACAAACGTGGGAGATGTTGAGAGGAGCAATGTTATTTTTCCATTGTTCAAAGTAGTCAATTGGTAGGTAAAGTTGGTGTGCATCATCCCATCCTTGAGCCCAAATGGATGTGTGAGGATTATCGACCACATAGCTCATAGTACTAATTTCCATTTGTATTTAGAATATTTACCATCTCACAAGATAGGCAGAATTTTTCTCTACATTCTACCAAGGGATCAATACTAATCCTCACCTTTTCGCCATTCCCAGCTTTTCAAGCTAGACCTTCTTCAACCATTAAGAATGAGGCTAAGATAACTTTATAGTTAACTAAAACCTTTGGCCTCTTTTTTTCTGTGGACTGTATCCCTTCTTCAAGTGTGCATGGGTGGATATACTTCCTAGATACGATGTCTATCCATAGACTATCAATAGATACTAGTCTCCATAGAAATTCTGTAGCCTATGCCTTTGCAAAGAGGTGGATATTTTTTCATCGCCACCCACCCCACATCTTTGGAAAAGAAAATTTGTCCCATTTAACCCAAGGGAAGACTCGAACATATTTTGAACCCATTCACAAAATTGGTTGCATGTCTTATGTATGGAATTTAGAAATCCTTTTGGGATCCATGATAAGGATATCCAAAATATTGGAATAGCTTCCAAGATGGATTTTATGAGGACCAATCTGTCAATTCTAAACAACCATCTAAAATTCCATACCTGTATTCTCTTTTCATTCTTTGTAGTTAGCCAATTCCAGTCGACCTTTATATATTCATTGGGTTTCAAGTGGAACCCAAAATACTTTAATCCTTCAACAAAATTGTTAGAATGAAAAGGAAAAATATTATGAGCATTGGTAGACTCATCCTAGGGTAGGCCGAGAGGGGAGTAGATTTATGAATATTTACCTGCATGCCTATGGCCTTCTCAAAAAAGAGATAGTATGGCTACTAGATCACACTTGGATCCATCACAAAATAATAAAATATCATCCATGAATAATAGACAAGTGATGGTTAGATCATTAGTTAGAAAAACACCCCTTAAGTAACCCCTCCTTTTTTCTTCAAATAACAACCTACCAAGGCCCTCATCCACCTGCAAAAATAATAGGGGGGATAGAGCGAAATCCTATTGCAGTCCTCTCTGAGCATGGAAAAAATACAAAGCAAACCCATTTATTGCAAATGATAATGTGGTTATGCAACTCATAGCTCAGTCTATAAAAGGCACTTCAAATCCCAAATGGGTTAGTAGAAATCTGAGATATATCCAACTGACTATATCATATGCTTTAGAAATGTCATTTTTTATCACCAAACTTTTGATTTTCTTATATTTTAAACTGTGAAGCCCTTCCTGAGCAATCCTAACTGCCTCATGTATCTATAGACCTTCCAAAAAGGAAAATTATTCCTTGGATACTTTTTTGGATAGAATTGGCTTTAGCCTATTGGCTATGATTTTTGCTATGAATTTGTATATGAAGTTGCATAGTGATATAGGCCTAAAGCCATCAAAGGATTGTGGAATATCGGATTTGGGAATGAAGGAAAAGAAGGTAGAGTTAAAAGAATCAAGAATCCTACTAGATTGTTAGGAGTCCTTAACCACCCTTAAGAAATATCCCCCCAAAATATCATAAAGCCCCATAAAAAAATCCACAGACCAACCTCTAGGACCAGGGATTTTATCCTTTTGAAAACTATGAAGGACCTTTTGCAACCTGACCTCAACCACTAAGTTCATTAAATATTGGTTTTCTTTGGCTCCTGAGAACCGAGGGAAAGATTGAGCCAATAAGATTACCTCAACAATGGTCACCTTAGGAGGGACCTTATATAGGTTGAAGTGGTTTTTTTCCCATCTTTTCAAGATCTTCAAATGATGGACCTCTACCCATATCCAGATCATCTAGAGCTCAAATAGTGTTGTGTGATAGATGTCCCTTAGCAAACTGCTGAAAAAACTTCGTGTTTTCATCACCACTCTTCATCCAATGCCTCTCCTTTTTTCCCTCCAATTCTTCTCCTTTTCATCCAAAATTCTCGTTTTGGCATCCTCAAATTGAATGATCCTCTATTGAGAGTCCTCATATAAATACCCCCCCCCCCCATCAAGAGCTTCCAGATGCACCAACTCTTCCTCCACAACTTTAAGATCTTCCTCCTCCCTCTATGTTTTGAGGGTATATCACTCAATGTATCATTTTTCACACTTTTAATATTTTCAACAAAGTGAACCGCAATAGGAACATCCCCATCAAGGTTGAAGTAATCTAGTTTTCATCCACCAGATTTTGAAAAGATTCATCTTTTAACCATTATGCATTGAATTCGAAGGGGATTCTTGGTTTGTTAAAACAGCCTTTCATTTTCACAAAAAATGGATGATGACCAAATTCACCCTCCACCCCAATCCATTGACAAAACAGATGAATCCTTTCCAATAAATACTTCGTCATAAGAAACCCATCTATCCACTCGGCACCCATCACATCCCCAATTTGTTGGAATTATGATACAACTTGATGGCAACTCATTCACAGGTCAATTCAGTTTTGGTAAAAGGCAACTCACATTACAACGGGTATATTCAGAGGTAACAGGTCAATAGTATAGAAGAACAGGAAAGATGGAACTAAGGCCTACTGATCAGAATAAAGAAGGTAAAGGAAAAGGTTGACATAAAGCAGTTTAAGAAGTATATGTAGGTCCACTTAGTCAAAACAGCATATACACACTGGTCCATAGAACAAAAATAGAGTATATGTATACACGCACTCCCACAGTAGGAAAGGCGCATACATGTTGGCAAACCAAGGTTTTGGTCCGAGGTATTTGGACCAAGGTATTTGGTCCGAGGTATTGACCCTAGGTATTTGGCCCAAGGTATTGGTCCTAAGTGGTTTTGGTCTGAGGTATTGATAAAGGATCTATGTATATAAGGAGGAGAAGATCAAAGGGCTAATGGTATAAGGAATGAATATCTTATGAAGTGTTAAATGTGCAAGTGTATGGGTTTCTAAGGAATACGTCTATCTTAAATATATTTTATGTTGCAGGGGCTATGTTTGTGATTTAATCTGAAATACTTTGTGCACCTTGAATTCGATATTGGATTAGGATCATGAGACCTGAAATGACTTATTATTGAATGATCTGATATTGGTTGGGGCTAGATCTGATTATGTACACTTGTTTTATTATTTAAATATCATGATCTGGGTTTTTCTGAAGTCCAGAAGTGTATCAAAGTTATGAAGTAAGTATTTGTAGATCTGTAAGTTGGTTTGCTTTGGTGAAGGTGTGTATACACGTTGGTTCAGCTCTTCCAAGTAGCGTATGCAAAAGAAAAGCTTTATTGTCAAGGATGACTCATCTATTAGATCAGTGTTGTTGTTTTACTATTGTCTATCAATGAATTCTTCTTAGATCTGAATGTAAAATTGAATGAATAAGGTGTTCGATATCTGATTGACTGATTATATAAGTGAGAAGGGTGATCTCTGCTGCTGCCTGTGTAAATATTTGTAAATAGACAATAGACGGTCAATATATTGCTAGTTGGTATAAACTTGATTCATAAGTTTAATGTTTCAGTAGTTTTGAAGGTATACGCATATTTTATTACAGGAAGTAGCGTATACACGCAGGTTCGGTCCAGTAAAGTAGCGTGTACATTATGATGCATTATTTTTGAGGTTGCAACTAATTCCAGGGTTTAGCACAGTGTTCTGCTGACAGTGATTTGATTGTTCTAATTAACTAATTATTGGTTGATGCAGTTTGAGTTTCAAAATTTCTGATGGGTCTAGTATGAAAATTTGATGAAACGAGGCCTTCATGTGCATTTTTGTGTACCAAGAGCATTCAGTCTAAAAATTTATGAAACGTGGTCCCTAGAGAAAGAGAGAAGGTCGTAGCCTTCTGTAGGTCGGTGCCTATGTACTAGTAATCTCATTGGCTAGTACAAGAGATAGGGGGTTACAGCTCCCTTCCAGTAGAAGTTGGAAAATGAGAGAAGGTTGTAGCCTTCTTCAGGTGGGTGCCTGTGTACTGGTATGAGTCTGCACCAATACAAGATTGTAAACAAATTTTCTTATTATTAAAAGAAGACAGAGATGACAACAGCTGGTGGTTTTCACCCACATTAGGTTTCCACCTTAAATCTTGGTGTTCATGTGTGTTGCTTATGTGTGATGCTTTATTCAGTTTTACTACATTGTTTAATAAGTTACTAATGCACTGGTTAAAGATCAACACATGATAAATTATCGAAATCACAAGTTCTCTAGGTATATGTTGGTTTCTCTAATCACAGTCGTGTGTAGACGCTAGTTCACTTCACAGAAGTAGCGTATATAAATCGGTTTTTGGAAATAAAATAATTGATCTGATAATATTGATTCACCCCATTCTCGATATTATTTCCAACAATTGGTATCAGAGGAGGTCATTCAGAAGAAGCTTGATCACTTGAAGGTAGATCTATCAAGATGAATAATCACGAAGGCATGGGATCCATTAGACCACCGATCTTCAATGGAAGAAACTTAGTATATTGGAAAATAAGAACCAGAGCCTATCTACAATTGCTTGGAGCAGTTGTTTTGGAAATTGTGGAAGGAGGATATCAATTCCTAGCAGCAATTCCTACAGACTCTGCAGGTAAGAAGTTATACGAAACCAATGCCAAAGCAATCAACACATTATTGGGAAGTCTGTCATAATTAGAATTTTTCAAAGTCATGCAGCTCAAGACAGCCAAAGAGATATGGGACAAAATCATTCAGAGCTACGAAGAAGAATCTCAGGTAAAACATGCTAAGCTTCAAACTCTTAGAATTCAATATGAAACTCTTAAGATGCATAGTGATGAGAGTATTGCTAGTTACTTTTTACGCATAGATGAGATTGTTAATTGTATGAAGAATCTAGGTGAAGAGATAAAGGAAGTTACTTTAGTTGAGAAAATTTTGAAATCCTTGTCTTCTAAATTTAAGTCAAAAGTGTCTTCCATAGAAGAAAAACAGGATCTTCATACTGTCACTGTGACTCAACTTCATGGAATCCTAACTGCGTTTGAATGAGAAATGGAGGTCCATCAAATATGAGAGAAGTCACATTTAAAGCATCAGCAAAGGGAAAAGAAAAGGAAGAGCACCATGAATCAGGGCACATTTCAGAAGAAGAAGATGAGGTAAATTTTGTCAAGAAGCTTCAACGGGGTTCTAGAAGATTCAAAGGTAAGCTGCCTTTCAAATGCTTTGCTTGTGGTAGAGTTGGTCACTATGCTGCCAAATGTCCTCATAAAGATAAATATGAAAAAGGGAAGGAATATGCAAAAGGCAATAGAAAACAGGTTGTGAATAGAAGGAGTTACTATACACATGAAGATAGTGATGGTTTATATAATAGTGATGAAGATGAAACTAAACAAGATTATAGACTTCTCATGGCCTATGACAATGATGACTTTTTGGATGCATTAGGAGAGGAATATTTTCTTAAAGAAATCACTAAACTCAAAATATGTTTAGAAGAAAAGAATATGATCATAAGATACTTTGACACACCAACTTGCTGAAAGGGGAAAACACAATGAAAATTTAGAATGTGAAATTGTGGGTCTAAGAAAAGATATTGAGAAGACAAAATCTCTCAATCTTAGATTTGCTAAAGAATCAGGAAATTTAAATGAAATTATCAAATTTCAACGTTCTCCTCTGATAAAAACAGGTCTTGGATATATTGAAGAATCATCTTAATCACAAAAGCCGTCAACCTCCACCAAAAGCTATCTTGATGCAGCAAAGACGAGTGAACAATATGTCAATTGTCAGCAAATACCTAAAACTACTCATCAGGTAAATCATACTCAATTTACTCCAAGGATGATTATTAGTAGAAGCCACAACCAACAGGTAAACAATGTCAAAAGATTCTATGATCGCGGAAACTTATTTAATGGGCAATGTTTTTCATGCCATAACTTTGGACACAAGGCTGCTCAATGTGTTGCTTACAAAACCATCATGATTAGTGAAGCATGAAATCAAAGAAGTACAACATGAATCAAGAAAATTTCCTATAATAACTTTTCTCCTCTTGAAAATGCAATAGAATGCCCAATTTGTAACAACTTTGATTATGAAGAATCTGAATGCAGGAGAAAATTTCAGCCAACACTTCAAAAGGAGAAAATGCCATTAAATCCCAAGATATGGAGAAGGAAGGAATCTCAATCAGAAAGATGTGGTATAGCTTTGTATGTAGAAGGACAAGAAAATCAGTGGTACATCAACAGTGGATGCTCCAAACACATGACAGGTGATAAAGAGAAACTTCATTCATATAATGCTTTAGAAAAGGAAAAGAATGTCTCATTTGGAAATGACACTCCAGCTATCATTAAAGGTAAAGGTTCTGTTTTCTTGAAAGAAAAGGTTAAAGTTGGAAATGTCATGTATGTAGATGGTTTAAAGCATAACTTGTTGAGTGTCAGTCAAATGTGTGATCAAGGAAATGAAGTGGTGTTTCGATCAAATAGATGTGTCATTCATGAACTTAATATAGGAAAGACAGTGATCAAAGGTACAAGAACTTCAAACAACTTATACATAGCCAAAGGAGGACACCAACAATGTTATCTAAGCAAAACAGATGAAAACTGGTTATGGCATAGAATATTGGGACATCTAAGATTTTCTCAAATAAGAAAAGCATGCAGGCTCAACGCAGTTCATGATCTTCCAGATATCAGTATCCCAGAAAATACCATATGCAAACCATGTCCAATCGGTAAGAAAACTAGAGTTCACTTCATTGAAAAGGAAGGATTAGCAAGTAAGCCTATTGAACTCATCCATACTGATTTATGTGGACCAACAAGGAAAAGGTCACCTCATGGAGAAGAATACTTTATTTTGTTTATTGACGATTTTTCCTAGATGTGTTGGATAGGTCTTCTAAAGCATAAATATGAAGCTTTTGAAAAGTTTAAAGCCTTCAAATCTTTAGTTGAAAATGAGTTAGATCGAAAAATGAAATGTCTCAGATCTGATCGAGGGGGAGAATTCATATCAGATAAATTCTTTGACTTTTGTGAACAACATGGAATAAAAAGGCAATTCTCCACCACAAGAACTCCTCGGCAAAATGGTGTGGTAGAAAAGATGAATAGAACAGTTCAACAAATGGCTCGAGCTATGCTAGATGAATCTGGAACTCCTACAACCTTCTGGGGTGAAGCTGCATTTGTTGTTGTGACTATTCTCAACAAAGCAAATGTTCGGGTAAATAGCAATCAAACTCCACATGAACTTTGGTATGGTAAGCCTGCTACTGTAAAATACTTTAGGGTTTTTGGAAGCAAATGCTTTATCAAAAGGACTGATGAAAAACTTGGAAATTTTGAACCTAGAGCAGACGAAGGTATTCTTCTTGGTTATTCTTCCAGAAGTAAAGGATAGAAATGTTATAATAAAAGACTTCAAAAAATTGTTGAAATCATTGATGTTGTAGTTGATGAAGCATGCAGAAATCCAGAACAGATGAAATCAACAGAGGAACATGACAATGAGGAAGATGGGGAATGCTTTCCCACATCAAATCAAAATGATATTGAAGAAGAAACCAATGAAGCATCAGAAGAAGATACAATAGACAAGGAAAAGACTCCATCTAGGTATGTTCAGAAGAATCATCCAAAATCTCAAATTCTAGGAGAAAAGGGGGCCGGTGTACAAACAAGAAGAACTCTTACAGGTACCTCAAGCTATCTAGCACTATTATCCTCCACCGAACCTCAAAATGTAGATGAAGCCTACAAAGATGAATGTTGGGTCAAGGCCATGGATGAAGAACTTGATAAAATTGAAAAGAATGATACTTGGGAATTAGTTCATAGACCTCATGATAAAAATATTATAGGAACAAAATGGATATTTAAGAACAAGCTTAATGAAAATGGAGAAGTTATTAGAAACAAGGCCAGACTTGTTTGTAAAGGGTATGCTCAACAAGAAGGTATAGATTTTGAAGAAAATTTTGCACCTGTTGCTAGACTTGAAGCCATAAGGATGTTTCTTGCTCTATCTAGTTTTCAGAAATTCAAAGTATATCAAATGGATGTAAAATCAGCCTTCCTTAATGGAGTTTTAGAAGAAGAAGTTTATATTGAACAGTGAGAAGGATTCATTCTTGGAAATGATGCAAACTTCATATGCAAGCTCAAAAAGGCTCTCTACGGTCTGAAACAGGCTCCAGGGCTTGGTATTACCACCTTGACAAATATCTACAACAACAAGGCTTTGCAAAAGGTTCTGCAGATAGAAATTTATGCACAAAGATTGAGAATGATAAATTGCTAATTATTGTTGTTTATGTTGATGGTATCATTTTTTGTGGCAATGAAGAATCCATAAGTCAGAATTTTGCTTCAGTAATGCAACAAGAATTTGAAATGTCCTTACTTGGTGAACTTACTTATTTTCTTGGTCTACAGTTTAAGCAAACAAAAGATGGTATCTTTCTTTCACAACCCAAATATCTCAAGCAGATCTTGAAGAAGTGTTACACAGTAATTTCTCACTGTCTCCCTGTCAGTCACCCTACTGTGTCAGGAGTTCACAATAATCAAGTTCATGCCCTCTGAACTGGCCAAAAAACCCACTTTTCCAAAGTTTTCATCATCAGCGCGACTGTTATTAAAATAACCGCGCTGACTGGCGCTTCATAACAGACCGCATGCGCTGCCAGCGCGGAAGCACACGACTTTCCCGCGCTGGTCGAATTTCATGACCATCGCAGCCTCTGTTTGTATTAAGTCACGCTGACATGGCCCTGCCTATTATTACCTTGCGATGTCAGTGCGCCAGACCAGTTTTGCACCCGCGCTGATCCAGTTTGGGCGAATTTGTTCCAACAGCCAGCCTTCCAGATAACTACAGGCTTGGTTGTTGGCCTTGTGAGTGTCGCCTCCCTTCTATGGCATGTCTGTTCGTCATTTGAAGCCACCTCCCTTGAAGATAAGCTCATCCTTCCACCATTCAAGGAGACTCCTTCTCCTATTTAAGCCTCTACCATTGCCATGAGTAGCTAGTTTTTAGTTTTTGATAGTTTGGATTGTGTGGAGTTTATAGTGCTCAGATTGCTGCTGCTATAGGTAGTTGGTGTGATAAGTGTGGAAGTGCTAGATAGCTTAGGGAAGGTTGTGGAGTGTTGCTTGTGTGAAAGAGAGAGTTTTCTTGTCTTGGAAGATCCATTTCTAGAGGTGAATGCTTGAGAGACTTGCTGGCTGGACCCCCTGAGAAGGATATCGACGTCAGAACATTTGGTTGTACTCTTCTCTATTATTGATTAATAATAGATGACTACTATTATGGTTCCATTCTCATTTGTCTTTGTAATGGTTAATGTGAATTACATCCTTTCTGACTGATGTATAATTGCTTTTATTAGATTTCACGCTTGTGTTTGTCTTTCTCTTCGTGTGTGCAGGTATCTATTCGCGGAGATCGCGAAGGATTGTGACCGGCCAGAGCGAAGGAGCGAGAGCGGCATCTCTTCATCAAACTATAGCGTTGGAATCCAAGTAGGTGTCCATTGCCTATCTTTTAATTGCAATTAGGAACTTGCATAGTAGCATTGATTGATTGTTGCTAGACCCATTCTGGG
This sequence comes from Pinus tabuliformis, assembly GCA_031772625.1. Classification (NCBI taxonomy): domain Eukaryota; kingdom Viridiplantae; phylum Streptophyta; class Pinopsida; order Pinales; family Pinaceae; genus Pinus; species Pinus tabuliformis. Next base: position 672,264,599 of record CM062814.1, read on the forward strand.
CTAGTAGGGATCGCCTCTACCCGTAGAGGGGATTTACCTCTCCAACAATTTGGCGACTCCGCTGGGGAGCTGGCCTTTGTCCTTGTTTGTTCATTCTTGCCTTGAGTTTTGTTTTGGTCTCTTTTGAAGTTTTGGGGATTCATTAACAGTCTTTTGCATTTCCTGGGTTGATCTGGGAAATGCCCCTGTTTGATTGAAAGATTGGTTGTTTTGATTTGGGAGTTTTGATTTGCCTGTCACTATTTTTGAGCTCCATCACGGATTTAATTTTAACAGTCGCGCTGTCATCGCGCTCACCCTTTTGCAGCATCCTGTTCATCACGTAATTACGCCTAACAGTCGCGACGATCCCGGATCAGCGCGGAAAAGACGTGTACAGTCGCGACGTCAGCGCCACTAGCTTTTTACCCGCGCTAACCTTGGGTTGCTAGCTTAATTCCCGCGACGACTGTGTTTTTCTGGGATCAGGGCGGGTGGTCTGTGTAAAATTTGCACTGACATCTCGGGTGGTCTGTGTAAAAATTGCGCTGACATTGTGATCACATTGTGATCATCTCGGGTGGTCTGTGTAAAAATTGCGCTGATTCCTGAAAAGTTGTTTTTATAACTTTATCTCCTGAATTCATCAATCTTTCTTATCCCCTGTTGTTTCTTGCCCCTCATTAGCTTGTTTTGATTGCTTTTGGTTAAGGGACGCTCTCTCTTTGATTTCATTCGAGTGAGTCTTGTGTTTTTTAGACCATGTGACCTAGCCCTTTAGAAGTTTCATCGAGAAACCGTTTGCTCAGGTTACTTGTCTATTCAAGGTTCATCCACAACCCTCTTATTGATTTGCTTGAGGCTTTTTCACTGCTTATTGCTGGTTGATTTTTAGTGTCGATTATTGAACCACTTTTTATGTTGATTCGATTTCTTCACTACCAAGCATAGATCACAATTGTTTGGATCGATCAATTCACACTTGCTTGTTTGTCTTCTTGAATTCACAAAAAAAAATTTGCATTCATTTAGCATACGAAAGTGAAAGTGCATTTGCATTACGAATTTTCATGTTTGAGAAATTGAAAAGCAAAATTTAAATCTTTCATTAGTAGTATCGATGCATCGTGAGATTAGTGTATTGGTGCATTGTGCCATTTGAAAAGAAATCAAACTAATATCTTTTGCATTCAATAGTTAATGGGAAAAAGAGCATTTCGTTGATTTGTGTTCTCAAAAGAAAAAGTTTCATTTCTTTGCCATTAGCTGCATTAGATTGTTTGATTGATTGAGTTCATTTTGTTTGGTCAAAAACTCTTAACCCTCTCATAGTTAGAATTCATCGAACGAAATGATATTCTTTGGCATGTAGTTTGCATCTAGGTAATTGTGAGAGATCACACGGTAAGGCCTGAAACCGAAACTTAATTCAAGATCAACCATAAAATAAACTGAATAAACCTAAAAACGCATTGGAACTTAACGCAAACATCTAGAGGTCTAGGCTAGAGATGTGTTCCGGCGTCTTTAAACATAGTCACTATTGTTTCACATTACGGTTGGGTGATTCCTCCTTCTGTGACTCGATAGTGGTCTAGCACGGATTTGAGCTCCCACGTACCATCGCGTATATAGGGGAGACCCCACTAGGCTTTTATCCTTGATCCATAGGAAGCCGAGTCTGCCGCCCTGCGAGCCGTAACGCACCGAACACAGCATTCGGGAAGATTGACTGCAGTACGGAAAGTCCTTGGTTCTCATACGATTGCCAAGGTGTATAAGCAGTTTTACGGATTGCTTGGTAAACCCTTTGCCTAGAATCTCCAAAGCAGTCACTTTTGATCCTTTTCGGACTCCCTAAATGAAAAGGTGCCAGTGAGCTTCTTGTCACTTCGTGCTCATTAAACATTCGAAGGAGACTAGAGTCATCTTTTCATCCTTTTCTCGACTCTTGAAATATGAAAAGGTCAAGTTTAGTTCCTGTGTCTTAAAAATTTATTCGGCCACGTTAACATCACCTGGTTAGATCTTGTGTGCGTTAGCTCGAGTAGGTTTCTTTTTGTTTGCCATGGCAACTTTTCCGGGGTTCACCAACCCAAGTTCCCCTCCTGACGGGAATCCTGGTCATTTCCTTCCTCTCGGGAATGTTGGTGCTCCTTATATGGCAACGTTATCCCTTCCGGGGTTAACTGTCGGGTTGCCTGTTTGGTTGTTTTCAACCTCTTTGGTCCCTGCCGTGTCGGCTGCTAGTCCATCAGTCCCTCCACCTGAACAACATCATGTTGATCCTAAGGTGGATCTCTCCCCTTCGACGCCTACTTCTACGTCTTCCTCTTGTACTTCGCCTGGTGAAAGTCTCGATTCGAGTAACCTGGTGGCTAAGAAGAAGAAGAAGAAGACGAAGAAGAAGAGGGCTCCCAAGGGAGAGGCTACAAGTATAATTGTTACTCCTTCGAGTCCCCCTGAAGTCGGGCCACCTTCCGCTCCTCCGCGGAAGGTTAAGTTTCCTTGTCGATTATGCAAGGAGGACCATCTTCTTCGCAATTGTCCTGGCATTCCCAGGGTACTAGAAGTATGGTCTCGCGATCCGGCCCACCCCTCATCGTCCTCTAAAGCTCACGGCGATTCTACCTTATCAGTTGGGAATGGTAAGGGAAAAGGGAAGATTCGACTCCCCTGTAGACTTTGTGAAGGCAATCATCCCCTTCACCTTTGTCCACTCATGGATAAAGCCTCCAGTGTCTTGGAAAGTCTCCCAGCTCCCTCACCCCAACTCCCCGTTGGATATCAACGTCTTTCTGCAGCTGCAGATCATCTGCCTCCCGACAATGAGATTGGTTCACATTCTTCTCTTGTCCAGGCCCCTCTTCCCGAACCCGGCTGTGCCCAGCCTGTTCCAGACCAACCATTGGTCGGAAAGAGTGTCGACTCGAGTCTGCTGCTCGCTCACTCTGTTTCGGAAGAGAATCACGCCCATGTTCTTCTCGTCTCTTCAGATTCTCCTAAGTCCCGAAATGACTCTCCTAACCCAGCTGCTCCCGAAGGTTCTCCTTCGGTTCCTTTAGCACATGGGGGCAATCATACGATTCCCCCACCAAGTAGTCTGGTCGCTTCCTTTGATTGGAATCGCCTGATCGCCGGTCGCCTTCCATCCCATATGCCTTTCCAAATCACAGTACATGCCTGTGCTAAGGCAGTACCTGGCACTGTTTTGGATGAAGGGGCGTCTGTCAGTCTTATGCCGTACACTACTTGGCAAGCTTTAGGTTCCCCACAGCTTGGGCCAGTCACTCAGAATCTGTTGGCTTTCGACGGAGGAGCCTGTCCATCTCTAGGAGTTCTCCCGAGGTTCCCTATTACTTTGGGAGGCAAAACCGTCTATATAGACGTCTTGGTTACCCAAGGTGTTTTAGACTTTAGTCTTCTCCTTGGTCGCGACTATGTTTATGCCATGGGGGCACTTGTTTCTTCGCTTTTCCGTGTGGTTTGCTTTCCACACGATGGAAGAATTGTGATTATCGATCAATTGTCGTTCATTAGTCCCCCAATGCCTCCTGCGCAGTTGTCGTCCCCTCCTAGTTTTTATCCACCAGTTGTATCTGCCCCACCGCAGATCAACTACGTGGCCACCTACCCTGTGCCTGTATCCAGTGATGACACCATCGTGCATAGTGTCCTGGAGGCATTAGGTCCTGACTTCCAAGATGTGGTCCTTCCACCAGGAATAACACTCTTGGAAGCACCGACTTCCTATTCATTATGAGGCAGTCTGGTTGGAGCATAGTTCCTTTCCGGTGTCAAGCTCCTTAAAAAATGAAACAAGGGTTACGAAGCATAGTTCACTTTCCTATGTCAAGCTCCCTAAAAAATGAAATTGGGTCTAGTTGGAGCATAGTTCCTAATCTTGTGTCAAGCTCGTTAAAAAATGAAACAAGGGTTACGAGGATAGTTCTTTTCCTGTGTCAACCTCATTAAAAAATGAAACAACTCCCTTTCCAAATCGAGTCTTTTGATTAAGATCTCGTAAAATACAAGTCGAGTCTTTCATAGATCTCGAGAGTGAACCTTCATTCCATCCACTTTGTTGAATGCAATGAAGCTTGGGGGGCATGTACCTCGATTTGCGTTATTATGCTGGGGGCATGCGAACTTATAACAAGCATAGTTTTTCATTTCAAGCTTGTGTAAACATGAAACCGAATCCAAGCAGAGTTCTCCATGGTTCAAGCTTGTGTAAAAATGAACCCATACCCGATTTACATCTCGTGATTGCCATTTTTATCCGCTGAATTCTGCTAGATAAGCCTTGGTTGTTTCATTCCATTGCTACCATCTCTTTGGCCGATCATATGCTCTCACTTGGTTGTTTATCCTTTCCTGAGGAACCGCAGCGATGAGTGGTTTTATTAGCCAGCCTCTTGCCCATTACATGTTTTGAGCAGTTCCACCATTTCCGGAACCAGTTGCTACCTTTTATACCACTAGTTCCTCTAGGACAAGTCACCTTTAAGCTCTTTTCTGACTCGTAAAATGTGAAAAGATTGCCGAGTATTTTTCCCTTTTTGACTCGTTAAAGAGAATAAAAATGGAGGTCTGCTTTCAGCTCTTTTCTGACCGTTTAAAGACGAAAAGATTGCCGGGTTCCCTCTCGACTCGATAAAAGGAACGAGAGGCGGTCGCTTTAAAGCTTTTTTTTCGACCGTTTAACTTAAAAAGATCGCCGGGTGTTTGTCGTTTCGTACTCGTTATTGGCCCCAAAACAATGTGCTTCCGACTTCTTTTTTACTTTTTCGGGTCGAAGCCACTATCCACGAAAAGTACTCCTCGATCATACTGGTCGGGCGGTTCTTTCGAGCATTGTTTTATACTTTTTCGGGCTCGAGAGACACAACTTTACGAAAAAGGCCCCCCCTGGAGTTTCCTTTTCTGCTGTCTTTTCAGACTCTCTAAACAAGAAAAGACGTCGAGTTCTTCCTTTGTCAGGCTCGTTAAAACTTAATGACATCGGACATCGTCGAAATGACGCCTTCCCAAGCATATGCTATCCCCGTCAAGCTTGTCCTCCAAAAATAATCGGGGTACCTGCCAGAAATGGTGGGGAAAATGAAACTGTAATAATGGTCGTGTCGGCAGTATGTCGCTCTTGAACATGGCACTCGTCTGCATTCGTGTCTGGGTGGGGATTTCTCATCTTGTTTTACACTAGCCTCCGTGGGTTTGGGTTATCCTATTTGACCTCTCATCTGCTCATTGCCATTGTCACCATGACCTCTGCTCCTTTGATGTCAGATACTGCCAAATCCGTTGTTGTGCCGCCGATATGTTCAAGAGAAGTTGGCCTCTGCAAGATTACCACCTCCCTCTGATGTCTCGCACAAAATCTTTTATCCTTCTCTGTCTCGCGTCGATGATGTGGGAAACATTATGGCCCACCTTCGATCAAGGCTACTTCCTGTCGACTTCAGCTCATTATCCAGGAAAGTGACCTAGAGACTCCCTTCAAGTGCCTTAGAGCCTGCATGCCTCAATAGCAGGTTCTTCGTGTTCGACGTGAGGTTTTCATCATTGGCCTCCGATCGGATGATTCTGCGGGTGTTCGACACCAGCTCATTGATTCACACGCCGCGGATTGTACCTATAGTACCTTGAGGACCATTGTCATTATTGGTGGTACCTCTCGCGTCTGTTAACAGTTTTCATCATTGACTGGTAATCAGACGATGTTCACGCATGTTCGACTTCAACTCATGTATTCACATGCTTGGACTTGTACTTTGTTCGGGTTGGGATGGAGCGCAAGACCTTGGATCTCTATCTGTTATGATCCAGGTTGCGATTTTGTGGATGATCATTACATGACTCATTGATGGATGGCTGCGCCCATACCTGAGTCTTCATGGATGGCTGCGACCATACCTTATCACTACTATGGTCTCTTTAGCTGGATGGCTGCGTCCATTCCACAGACCTTCTTTATGTCTTTTGGATGGCTGCGTCCATGCCTAGACTACATGTACTTAATTATCAGAGATATTCGGTCCTTCCTGGTGGTGTTCCAGTTCGGCGAGTTTTGTAAAGCATTTCACCCCTCCCACTCTCTCGGTCTTCATGCTTTAGGGGGCATCTGTTACACAGTAATTTCTCACTGTCTCCCTGTCAGTCACCCTACTGTGTCAGGAGTTCACAATAATCAAGTTCATGCCCTCTGAACTGGCCAAAAAACCCACTTTTCCAAAGTTTTCATCATCAGCGCGATTGTTATTAAAATAACCGCGCTGACTGGCGCTTCATAACAGACCGCATGCGCTGCCAGCGCGGAAGCACACGACTTTCCTGCGCTGGTCGAATTTCATGACCATCGCAGCCTCTGTTTGTATTAAGTCGCGCTGACATGGCCCTGCCTATTATTACCTTGCGATGTCAGCGTGCCAGACCAGTTTTGCACCCGTGGCGAATTTGTTCCAACAGCCAGCCTTCCAGATAACTACAGGCTTGGTTGTTGGCCTTGTGAGTGTCGCCTCCCTTCTATGGCATGTCTGTTCGTCATTTGAAGCCACCTCCCTTGAAGATAAGCTCATCCTTCCACCATTCAAGGAGACTCCTTCTCCTATTTAAGCCTCTACCATTGCCATGAGTAGCTAGTTTTTAGTTTTTGATAGTTTGGATTGTGTGGAGTTTATAGTGCTCAGATTGCTGCTGCTATAGGTAGTTGGTGTGATAAGTGTGGAAGTGCTAGATAGCTTAGGGAAGGTTGTGGAGTGTTGCTTGTGTGAAAGAGAGAGTTTTCTTGTCTTGGGAGATCCATTTCTAGAGGTGAATGCTTGAGAGACTTGCTGGCTGGACCCCCTGAGAAGGATATCGACGTCAGAACATTTGGTTGTACTCTTCTCTGTTATTGATTAATAATAGATGACTACTATTATGGTTCCATTCTCATTTGTCTTTGTAATGGTTAATGTGAATTACATCCTTTCTGACTGATGTATAATTGCTTTTATTAGATTTCACGCTTGTGTTTGTCTTTCTCTTCGTGTGTGCAGGTATCTATTCGCGGAGATCGCGAAGGATTGTGACCGGCCAGAGCGAAGGAGCGAGAGCGGCATCTCTTCATCAAACTATAGCGTTGGAATCCAAGTAGGTGTCCATTGCCTATCTTTTAATTGCAATTAGGAACTTTCATAGTAGCATTGACTGATTGTTGCTAGACCCATTCTGGGCTAGTAGGGATCGCCTCTACCCGTAGAGGGGATTTACCTCTCCAACAAGAAGTACGGAATGGAAGATTCTAAACCAGTATGTACTCCAATGGTAATAGGATGCAGTCTCAGCTCTAATGATGAAACCAACCAACTTACAGGTCTATGATTGGAAGTCTGCTTTATCTAATAGGTACCAAACCTGACATCATGCATGCAGTAGGAATTGTCGGAAGGTTCCAAGCAAATCCAAAGGAATCACATCTCCAAGTAGTCAAAAGAATTTTCAAATATCTTTAAGGAACTCAGGACTTTGGATTATGGTATCCTAAAGATACAAAGCTTACTCTTCATGCATATACAAATGCAGATTGGATAGGAAGTGTTGAAGATCAAAAGAGCACTAGTGGAGGTGCATTCTATATGGGTTCTTGCTTAGTGTCTTGGTTCAACAAGAAACAAAGTTCAATTGCTTTATCTACAGCTGAAGCAGAATATGTGGCTGTTGCATCTTGTTGCACACAACTACTTTGGATGATGCAAACTTTGCAAGAAATTCAGATCACATGTACTCCACCCATCTCCATTCTATGTGATAATACAAGTGCCATTAGTATTTCAAAAAATCCAGTCATGCACTCCAAGACCAAGCACATACCCATCAAGTACCATTTTTTACGAGAACAAGTGCTTGAACAAAAGGTCAAATTGGAATATGTTCCCTCCAAAGAATAGGTTGCTGATATATTCACTAAACCACTGCCCAGAGAAACATTTGAATATCTCAAACAAAATATGGGAGTAGTTGTTGCATCATCCTGCTGTTAAATCCAGTTTTTTAGAGGAAGGTTATTATACGCGGGTTTCATGAAGTATAGTCATGTATACACGCGGGTTTCTATAGTTGAAGGAGCGTATATGTTTTTATGACAGAAAAACAATGGGACAGACTCTGATATGGGTGCTTTGTCTGATGTTGATGATTACAGTTTGACGATATTCTTTTTCATTGATTTTTATCTGACAGACAAAGAAGCCTTGATGAATGACTTGTTGACAATGCACAGATAGCACAGGTTCAAGGGGAGCATTATCCTTCACACGCATTCTACATTATTGGCATTATGGTTGCTGAGTCCAGCTATGGCTTCAGATATTTATACCATTTGTTGTTTAAGTATGTAAAGGTCTAGGGTGTGATATGAATTCTCATATATTTGAATTAGTCCTATTAGACAAATGATGTAATTTGTATCCCCACTTTGCATGGGATGGATGATGTAATATTTATTGTATTCCTATCATGTATAAACAATGTGGTGTAGCCCCACTTGTCTGGGTGATTGATGTACTTAGGGGGAGCATGGACATCATAATGTATATCAAAGGAGGAAAGTTGTTTGGTCCACCCTTTTCCCTTGATGTCAAAGGGGGAGAGTATTTTGGTGTTGCATGTTATCTCTAATAGTTTCTACAGCTTGCAGTAATCAATACCATCATGGTTGCCATCAAGTCCAAAGGGGGAGGTTGTTGGCATTATGATACAAGTGTTGTCCTTGATGGAAACTCACTCACAGGTCAATTTAGTTTTGGTAAAAGGAAACTCACATTACAACAGGTATATTCAGAGGTAACAGGGTAGTGGTACAAAAGAACACGAAAGATGGAACTAAGGCCTATTGAACAGAATAAAGAAGTTAAACAGAAAAGGTTGATGTAAAGCAGTTTAAGAAGTATACACGCGCCCACTTATTCAAAACAACGTATACATGTTGGTCCATAGAACAAAAAGAGCGTATATGTATACACCCACTCCCACAGCAGGAAAAGCACGTACAAGTTGGAAAACCAAGGTTTTGGTATGAGGTATTTGGACCAAGGTATTTGGTCCAAGGTATTTGGTCTAAGGTATTGACCCTAGGTATTTGGCCCAAGGTATTTGTCCTAAGTGGTTTTGGTCTGAGGTATTGATAAAGGATCTAAGTATATAAGGAGGAGAAGATCAAAGGGCTAAGGGTATAAGGAATGAATATCATATGAAGTGTTAAATGTGCAAGTGTGTGGGTTTCTAAGGAATACTTCTATCTGAAGTATATTTTATGTTGCAGGGGCTATGTTTGTGATTTGATCTAAAATACTTTGTGCAACTTGAATTCAATATTGGATCAGGATCATGAGACCTGAAATGACTTATTATTGAATGATCTGATATTGGTTGGGGCTAGATCTGATTATGTACACCTGTTTTATTCTTTAAATATCGTGATTTGGGTTTGTTTGAAGTCCATAAGTCCAGCGAAGTTATGAAGTAAGTATTATGTATGTTGATTCGCTTTGCTGAGGGTGTGTATACACACTGGTTCAGCTCTTCCAAGTAGCGTATGCAAAATAAAATCTTGATGTTCAAGGATGAATGTTCTATCAGATCAATGATGTTGTTTTACTAATGTCTGTCATTGGAGTCTTCTTAGATCTAAATGTAAAACTAAATGAATAAGGTGTTTGATATCTGATTGATTGATTGTATAAGTGAGAAGGGTGATCTCTACTGCTGCTTGTGTAAATCTCTGTAAATAAATAGTAGATGGTCAGTATATTGTTGGTTGGTACAAACTTGATTCAGAAGTTTAATGTTTCAGTAGTTAGGTATACGTAGATTTGATTACAGGAAGTAGCATATACACACAAGTTGGGTTCAGTAAAGTAGCCTATACATTCTGATGCATGATTTTTGAGGTTGTAGCTGATTCCAGGGTTCAGCACAGTGTTCTGGTGACAGTGATCTGATTGTTCAGATTAACTGATTATTGGTTGATGCGGTTTGAGTTTAAAAGTTTCTGATGGGTCCAATATGAAAATTTGATGAAACGAGGCCTTCATGTGTATTGTTATGTACTAGGAGCATCCAGTCTGAAAATTTATGAAACGTAGTCCCTGGAGGAAGAGAGAAGGTTGTAGCCTTCTGTAGGTCGGTGCCTACATACTAGTAATCTCATTGGCTAGTGCAAGAGCTAGGGGGTTGCAGATCCCTTCCAGTAGAAGCTAGAAAATGAGAGAAGGTTGTAGACTTCTTCAGGTGGGTACCTGCATATTGGTATGAGTCTGCACCAGTAAAAGATTGTAAACAGATTTTATTATTATTAAAAGAAGATAGAGACGACAACACCAGGTGGTTTTTACCCACATTGGGTTTCCACCTTAAATATTGGTGTTCATGTGTGTTGCTTATGTGTGATGCTTTATTCTATTTTACTGCACTGTTTAATAAGTTACTAATGCACTGGTTCAAGCTCAACACATGATGAATTGTCTAAATCATAAGTTCTCTGGGTATAAGTTGGTTTCTCTAATCACAGTTGTGTGTACATGCTAGTTCACTTCACAGAAGTAGCATATATAAATCAGTTTTTGGAAATAAAATAATTGATCTGATAATACTAATTCACCTGCCTCTCGGTATTATTTCCAACACAATTCTCCCATTTCTCCAAGCATGCTTGTACTTAATCAATTCCACATCACACAGTTTGTGTTCCTATAGAAGGTGATTGAAATAGTTAGATAGGGACTCCACGTGGGCATGAGGACCCCAAATTTGAAAAGATCCAAGAGAAAATTTCAAATCCCCCCTACCACTAACTTATCAACTTTCATAAAAGATTAAGGAATCAACAAATCCCAGAAAGTAATATTTTCTTGAAAGGGCCCATAAATATTGACCACCTTTAACTTCTTCCCCAATTCAGAAGAGAAAATGTCAGCTCCCAAAACCATTTCAGATCCCTAAGTGCCTATAATATTGATAAATTTTTTGTTAAAACCAACAACCAAACCCCTAGCTCTACCTTTTGCATAAGATGCTACAAAACTCGATCCCAGAAGCAGAGATTCCTAAGTCCTAACTCTCTATTCCCCATTCCCTAATGTTTCTTCTAAGAAAATAACGTTTATATGTTCAGAATGTACCAACCTCCTCAAATATAGTTTTTTGGAAGGGCTATCTAGGCCTGATCAGTTGAAGGAGAGAAAAATCATTTGGGAACTAGGCCAGGGGCACATGCTTCTGTAGGTGCCCCAACAATAGACCTTTGTCTACCAACCACAACCCCCATACCTGAAGAAGGGAAGAAGAGCCCAGGCCCCCCATACCTGAGATGGAATCCCTCTTCTTACAATTGTATTGAATGTTATATTGTGAGTTATATTTAGAGGAAGTTTCCATAGCCCTAGATGGGAAAGTAATCAAAGACGAGAAACAAGTAGGGGCGATGGGAATAGGACAAGAGATAGGATCCAATTTGAAAAGAGAAAGGGGAAAAAAAGTTAAATATGGATATTGAGAGAGATGACTTGAGCCCATATCAAATGAGAAAAAAATCTAATAATAATTGAAATAGGGAGATGAGGAGAGCGATTACTCAAAGAGGAGATTCCTGAGGAGGATGGACAACCCCCATGTGTGTCAATCTACCCATATTTTCCAATGTGTTTCCCATAGTATTTATGCCCATGTCCATCATCATAAGCACTGGAGTATCCTATTGTTTTACCTAGGGAGTGGTATTCATCAACATACATCCAGAATATTCCCCCCTCCCCCTTTTTTTATCCCCTCATGTGAATCCTTCAGACATTTCTTGACTGAGAAAGGTAGAGGGAAGTCCTTCAATATGTGACCATGTTTATGACATTTATGAAACTTGAAGAGAATTCCTTTATAGCCCATAACCTATCAATGAGTAAACCCCCAATAGTTTATATTCATTTTTTCATAAATCCCTACATGCAAGTCCAAGTTTATCAGTATCCTTTCCATAACCATCTTCTCACGAGTTTCATAAGACTGATTTGCCTCTAGAAAAGTCCCTAATTTATTCCCAGTAATCCTGAAAACATCCATGGATTAGATTTTTGGCGATAAGCCAGGGAGTCTTACCCATGCAAGAGAATAGCCCAATTTCTCACAACTGGCATCGAATAATGGATTCCGTTGTTTCATCATCACTGGCAAAGAATCAATGCTTTATGTTTTACCAAGCACTGAGTGGCCACTTCCACCTAATTGAATTTAAACATGAACCAACCCTGAGTAAGGGTGCTTACCTTAGGGGGTTCATTCAAATCTTTCCCCCATTCATTTTATGTCCACCCGCATAAGATCTCAACTAAGAACAATATTACTTTGGCCTATCGCACCACCACCTTTTCTGATATATCCATAAGTTTGCCTAACTAAACATCTACCCCAAGCACCAATTTTGGTCATCATGTTTAATTTTAGTCCTGTTTCCCTTTTTCTATTTTTCCTCAGATGATATTGGCCTTCGGGCTTAGTTGAGCTTCTAGGGTTTCCACTTGTTCTTCGAACCCATCATCTCTCCCAAAAGGCTTGTTATTATCCCCCACCAGAGAAATCAAGTAATTATTATGTCCCTCAAAAAAATCCCCTTCAAACCCCAAGGGAGAACCTACAAAAAGAATAAATCCCAGTCCTTTTCTCACTGCCATAATCAAATCCTTCTTTGAAATCCCCTTCAAAATATCCTCCTACCTGAGAAAACCCTATGCCTTCCATAACCATCCCATTTTATGATTGCTCAAAACTAGGGATTTCCCCATAGAAAATACCAAGCAACTAACCATCCTAAGGAGCATCAATGCATTGTTCACCACATACATTTTGGGCCGAAGTGCTAAACCACAACAAATTATGGGACCCTAACACTAATGGTGAACCCTAACCATGTTTAGAAAGGTAAACAAGAGAGGATAAAAAATGGGCATCTGAGATTACTGTCTCCTAAGGCCGAAGTGTTGCATTAACTCCAAAATCCATAGAGCCAGTTGTCCCCCAAACCTCCACCTCATGCATCTTAGGTGGCATCTATGTCCAAATAGGGGCATAATCATTGGGCTCGAACGAATAGTCCATTGCTTCCTCCATTTTCCAACACCCTCAATCGTGGGTTTATCCATTTAACCGCTAGCATGAAATAATATTAAACAGCCTGCAGGCGTAAACTATCTACTGCCTGCAAATTACTCGTCAACTAAGGGTTACAAAAAATCTTCTATTTGCCCCTGCCTTAGTATAAAAGCCCTGCCATAGAATTGTGACATACCTGAGATCCCACCATGTACATTACAAATATGCCCTTAATTATCTGATTTTGGAATATTATATTTCTATGCTAAGATCCTCATTAGAATATAAAATTGTTCTTAAGTTTGTACTCCAAAATAGCAAGTAAAAACATGAGGTTTTATGTGTGTTTTCTTAAGCTAGTTTCATGAAAAAATTTAAATATGAAATCAAAACACTTAATGGAAGCATGCATCAATCAGTAATACACTAGCCATTGTTAAAGGATTTCACGCCTCTTGGGCTACATTTCCTTGGATCATCTTTTAGAAGACCCTTGCAATGACATCTCTATCTTCAAACTCCTCCATAAAATTAATCAACACTTTGGTTTTCCATGGCACCCATAGGCTTCAATTTGCCAAAAATCCTATCTAGAAGTGCTCCTTTGTTCTTGAGACCTACTCCAATGAGTCCAAAATGTCCAAAAATGGCTACCTAACCTCTTTTTTCATCCAATTTGGTCGAAAACTGTAGAATTTATGACCTCTCCTAGTTAGGCCACTATTCGCTCCACAAATTACTCAAAAACCCACACTGTTCCTACAATTTCGCCCCAAAAAGTGCTAACTGGGCAAAAATTTCACCGCGCAGTGGGCAAAATTGTAGGACTATCAAACAGTCCTATAACTGATCCAGGTGGATATTGGTTGCCACCTGCCTATTCCTCCTAGACCCCCCAGTCAGTTTCATCTATTTCCTTAATTGTAGCACAGTTTACTATTTTTGGCAGTTTTTTCGGGTCCTGAACTTCCGAAGCCATTTTGAGGCCCTAAACAACGTTTTTTTGGGAAAATTCCTTTGGTGGCTATTATGGCAATCACATCAACAACTATATTTCTTGAAAATATCTTTCCAACGAGGTATCATATGTGTCAAATGGAGATAATATGACCAAGTTACGACCCCGAAAAGTTGGTTGCCCAACTAACCCCAACGGGGCCCATAAATGCTTGGTGTTACATATCCTCGGGTTAGGGTTTTGGTTGTTTAGGGTTTTCTCTTATTTTTCAATAATAAAAAGGCCCTTGAGCCTCATTTCAACTGAAGTTCAAAGGCATGTAGCCTCCACATCTCTTCTCATAGACAAGATACCATTGCCCGAGTTATCTTATTTCCATTCTGTTTTTAAGCATAGTTCAACATTTTTCTATTAATGAAACGAAGTGTTTTTCTGCTGCATCTCTGTGTTTATAATTATATCTGTAGTTTGTTGCGTTCTTGTTTAAGTTCATATTAGTGGTATCAGAGTGGTCTTCTCTTTCTCTAGTTTTCTTTACATGTCACCAACGAGGTCAGGGTATAAGGAGTTAGGGCTCGATCTTGTTGAACCATTGCAGGATTTGCCTTGCAAAACCCGACGACCTCCCATGGCGGAAGAAAAGAAATATGAGGGGGCAGGAGATCGTTTCAAAATGTTGCTCGAGGAAGCCCTCGAGCGATAGAGGGACGCGATGATGGATAAATTTTCCCAGATCCTTCGACGGCTACCCACAAGTGATGCATCTTCATCCAACAGCCACTCTAGAGGTGCCATTCCTTTTAAGGTACAAGTTAACTTCGATATTCCCATATTTGAAAGCTTGATAGATGCAAACGCCATAGATAAATGGTTAAATCTATTGGAAGGATATTTTTCAGTTCATGACTTTTCCAATTGGGAAAAGATTACGTTTGCACTTCTCAAAGCCACCCCACACATCTAGGACTGGTGGGAAGCCTACTGTGAACAAAAGGACGAGAGTGAACCCTTGTTGTTTTCAGCTGCACCTACTTGGAATTCTTTCCGAGATGCCATCAAGGAATAGTATTACCCTATCAGGAGCAATGAAGATAAATACATAAAGTGGACTACGCTACAGCAGGGAAGGGACCAAGATGTGCTAGAGTTCACAAATACCTTCCATACCCTTCGCACGAAGCTGGGTATCAAGGATACTGAGTGGAATTTGGTGCTCAAGTACCACGGCTATCTACCCAAATACATCCGGGACAAGATGGAGTTCCTGGACATTTCCTCGCTCGGCACGACATATCGATACACTGTTAAGATTGAGCAGAAGTTTAAACAGAAGAAGAGGGACTTTGGATCTACGAATCCAAAGCAAGGAAAAGGTGCCCCCAAACAACAGAACAAGGGACCAAGCTAAGGCGAGGATACCCAGGATAGCCCGCTAAAGCCGCAAGCAAAGAACAACACCACGAAGATGAAGAAGGACATGGGAAAATGGTGTGAGTTCCATAAGAGCTCCACTCACAATACAAGTGAGTGTTGGGCCAAGTAGTCACTAGTCACCAAGCTAAAGGCTTTCGAATCAGACGCAGATTCCAACTCTTAATCAAAACTTGATAAGGGGACTAAAAAAGGGAAGAATATCATTGTTGCGGAGCCCAGTGCCACCGTGGCCACCGCAAAGATCCAGAAAATTGAGCTTGAAGATCCAGAGTAGGGGGAATTCCTCTTCCACTCACAGATGTGGGTGAAGGGTTCTCCGCTACAGTTCATTGTCGACAGCAGGAGCCAAAAGAACCTCATTTCAGCAGAAGTTTTGAAGTGGCTGGGCCTAAAGACTACAACACATCCACAGTGGTACACCATCAGGTGGCTTCACCAAGAATGAGATCTTCGCGTCAACCAACAGTGCCACCTTCCCTACAGCATCAAGCCCTTCATGGATGAGGTATTGTGTGATGTTTCTCTTCTTGAAGTTTTTGATGTATTGTTAGGACAATCATACTTGTGGAAGTGACATGTTGTATATGAGTCTAGACCTCGTTCTATGATTATTAATTTGGCTAATAAGTTGTATAGAATACCAGAGGTAGCCCCGCCTACCGCCATCTCTTTGATCACTGCAAAGCAATGCAGTAAGATCATTTCCCAAACCAGAAAAATCGTTTTCCTTATGATTCTCCCCCAAGGAAATAAGAAGATTGTGGCCACTAATTCCAAGCAGGGCTCCTCTACATAGTAGCAATAGATGGACAAGGTCGTGGAGGAGTACAGGGATATTTTTGCCTCACCCACAGGGGTACCTCTGCACTGTTAGGTCAAGCACTCCATCGATCTAACCTGGGTGCGCCACTACCCAATGGACCTATCTATCGACACTCTATTCTGGAGAATGATGAGAGCAAGAGGCAGATTCAGTAACTACTATAGAAAGGGCACATCAGGCCAAGCTCATCATCCTGTGGGAGCCTGATTGTATTGGTACAGAAGAAGGATGGGAGCTGGAGGCTCTGTATTGACTATCGGGCGCTGAACAAGATCACTGTCAGGATTAGGTACCTAATCCCTCAGATTGATGACCTTCTGGACTAGCTTAAGGAGGCCAAATATTTCATCAAGATTGAGTTGAAGTCAGGTTATCACTAGGTGCCTATTGAACCCTCTGATGTGTGGAAGATTGCCTTCAAATCTAAGGAGGGCCTTTTCGAATGGTTGGTTATGTCGTTCGGATTGACAAACGCCCTTGCAACCTTCATGAGACTAATGGAAGACATCTTTTGGCCCTTCACCAATGCATTTGTGGTGGTGTATTTAAATGACATCTTAATCTTCAGCTAGATTTGGGAAGAGCACCTCCACCATATTCAACAGGTCCTTCAAACCCTTCGATAAAACAAGTTGTGTGCTAACTTGGAGAAATGCACCTTTGGCCTAACCTAGGTTCAATATATGGGGTACATCATTGATGAGCAGGGTGTACATGTGGACCCATCCAAGATACAAGTTATTCGAGATTGATCAGTCCCAACCACTCTAATAGAGCTTCACATCTTTTTGGGTCTTTCCAATTTCTACCATAGGTTCGTGTTGGGTTTCTCTCATATCACTTGGGCTTTAAGTCAAGTCACCAAGGGCGGAGCGAAAGAAAAGTTCTTTTGGTTGGAAACCCAACAAAAAGCATTCTTTGAGTTGAAGAATTGCCTCTGTTCTACACCAGTGCTCACATTACCAGACCTGTAACAACCATTTGAGATTGAGACACATGCCTTTGACTATGCTATTAGTGTGGTTCTTACTCAACATGGGCATCCAGTGGCTTACCACAGTGAGACACTTTCAGACATTGTCTGAAATTACCCGACTTATGACAAAGAAATGTATTCCATTGTATAGACTTTCCATCATTGGAAGCATTACATTCTAGGGAAGGAAACGGTCATCCACATAGACCACTGGCCTCTGCAGTTCATACAGACACAAGGGAAGTTGCAGAACAATCATCGTCAGAAATGGTCCACCTATCTGCAACAATTCCATTTGAACATTAAGTATAATAAGAGTAGCACCAATAATGTCGTTGATTGCCTCAACCGACCACTGGTCATGGCGCTAATCACTGTGCTCGACTCCAGTGGGCATGAGACATCGGGGTGGCCGCATCTTTACAAGAGCAATCTAGAATTCGGCAGCATATACCAAACACTCCTAGAAGGGAGCAAGTTCTAAATTTTCACCTTCAGGATGCACTGTTATGCCACTTGGGACACATATGTGTTCCTTCAAGTGAGCGTGCCAGGATGATTTGGAGGTGCAATACAGTTGGGTCATTGGACATTTTGGAGCAGAGAAAATAGTGGCGGTATTGCAAAAGTATTTTTATTGGCCGAATCTTTGTCAAGATGTGGGGAAGTACATTAGATCTTGCACCACTTTTGCCATTTCCAAACCAACCATCAAGAAGCAAGGCATATATACTCCTCTACCAACTCCTAGTCGACCTTGGGAATCTGTCTCCATGGATTATATGTTGGGCTTTCCTTCTACTAAGCACAACAATGATTGTGTTTTTGTGGTCGTCGATAGATTCTCTAAGATGGCCATCATGGTGGCCTGCAAGAAGAGTATCACAGTAGAGGCCACTACTAAGATCTTCTTTGAGCGAGTGGGTACACTTTGGGATCCCACAATCCATTATCTCAGATCAGGACAACAGATCCCTAAGTGCATTTTGGTCAAGTCTCTGGTCGATGCTAGATACAAAACTTACTAATTCCATGGCTTTCCATCCCCAAACTGATGGCCAAATAGAAGTTGTCAACATGATGATCGTACACATTCTATGCATGTACAACTCGAAGCATCCACGCACATGGGATGAAAGTCTCCCCTATGTCCAACATAGCTACAACAGAGCTCTTAACAAATCAACAGGCCACAACCCCTTTTAGGTAGGGTTGGGATTTCAGCCATTATGCCCCATTGATGCAGCCATACCATTTGCAGCCACTTAGGTAGATTTGGCTCATGTGCAGTCCAAAGCTGAAAGGACAAACAACTTCATTGAGTGCATTCAACACATCCACCAATAGGTCCACTATATATTGGACAAAGCCAATGCTAAGAACAAGCAATGCCATGATCATCATTGAGTGCCACACAAGTTCCAGGTGGGTGACAAAGTTTGGCTTCATTTGCAGAAGTAGCGCCTTGCTAGACCCCACCACAAGCTTCGCCCACTCCAATATGGTCCATACACCATCACCAAGGTTGTCGGTGACAATGACTTCAAGCTCAACATTCCATTGTTCCTTGGTATGCACCCAGTATTCAATGTAGATCGCCTTCGACCCTACTTTCCTGCATTGTTGGACACATCTGACATTACAGAACATCTCACACCAATAGAGCTCAACTTGGACTGCATGGAACATGCCACAACTGATCAGATCATGGACACATAGATCAAGAACACTCAGCAATAGAGGATACAACTATATTAATTTGTCAAAGCATGCCAACTCCTTCACCGAGGCAAGTGGTTCACCATGGACCAGGTTCAACAGAAATTTCCTCACCTCATGGAGACTTTGCACATAATGGGGACCATGGCTTCCTAAGGGGGGAGGAATAATCTAGGTGGATATGGGCCTATTCCACCTAGACCCGCTAGTTAGTTTCATCTATTTCCTTAATTGTAGCACAATTTACTATTTTTGGCAGTTTTTTCGGGTCCTGAACTTCTGAAGCCATTTTAAGGCCCTAAACGACGTTTTTTTGGCGAAATTCCCTTAGTGATTGCTGTAGCAATCAAATTAGCGGTTGTAGTCCTTGGAAATATCTTTCCAACAAGGTATCATACACGTCAAAAAGAGATAATATGACCAAGTTACGACCTTGGGAAATTGGCTGCCCAACTAACCCCAACGAGGCCCATAAACTCTTGGTGTTACATCTCCTTGGGTTAGGGTTTTGGTTGTTTATGGTTTTCTCTTATTGTTCAATAATAAAAAGGCCCTTGAGCCTCATTTTAACTCAATTCAGAGGCATGTAGCTGTTAGCTATGCTATGTTCTTTGATACTTGATGGATCAAAATAGGTGTTGAGCAGTGCTGGTTTGGTTGTATAAGGCTGGCAGTGGTTTTTCATGCTTTCTCCTTCATTTTCCATTTTCTCCTTATAACTCCCACACCTCCGTTTCCACCTCCTTTTCCATTCTCCTATTTCTCCCCTAACCCATTATTTTCATGTCTCTCTATAGTCTTTTGTAAACCCCGCCTAAACCTTTTTTCGAGCTCTCGGGCTTCTTTTGGTTTAAAAACTATAAACCCCCGAAAACCTTTATAAATCCCGATAACCCTTTAAAACCCCACATTAACCTATTTTTATTTTAACCCTGGCTATAAAGTCTTAATCATATAACGCGCGCATATAATTAAAAAAAAACATAACCTATCGGCGGGCCCCTTACCTGTCACATCACCTGTCACATCACCTGTCATATCAACCAAAACGCATGTTAATTCTCCGTCGTCCGATCATCCCACGGAAATCCAACAATTGATGCTTTCCCCGCTCCGCGAACCTGCACGACTGATAACCCGCAGGGAAGTGGTTTCTTGCCGACCACGTGTCTCACCCTGATTGCATCGCGCCTCCATGTACCAATACCACTGAGCGCCAAGAGCGATGCGGGGAAACCGCTTACCGCCCTTCCAGTACGGCTCCCTACTCATTAACCCGCACTCAACTCCACCGCCTGTCAACCGTCAGATCTCCTCGATCATGATTCGACGGTCCACGATCCTCCTTTCCGATTTTCTTCCTGATGGCTTCCATAATCCAATCTGCACTATTTGTTTACGCGATCCGACGAATGCTATTGATCCCTGCGCCTCTATGTCTTCCATCGCCTCCTGCCATCAGATCTAGGCCATCCATCTTAGCTATCCAACAGTTAGCATTCATGCCCGGTCCAACGTCCATTTTCAATGTATTTTTCAGTGTTTTCGGCCTATTTTGTATGCACGAAGAAGGAAGAGATGATCCAGCAATCTGCACATGAATTCCTCAGCTACCACATTTAAAGAACAGCACGGTCAAGGATGAGAAGGACGATTCTCGAGCAGCTCAATGACTGCAGTAGTTATGGAAAATTATTCAATTAATATTTCACCTATTCAGGAAGGACATCAAAGTATAGAAAAAAAAGCCATTTTGTTCATTAAAAAAACAATCAAGTTGTATTAGAGACCCATATCTAATTGTAAATGTGGTTGGTGGTTAGTTATGACCCCTTCGCGCATGGGTCTGCAGAGTTTTTTTGTGAACAAACTCTATATATATCCAAAAGAAAAATGTAATTAGGTTGATGAATGTTATTTTGGTGTAAACTTCAACTTCTGGAGACTGCAACTATTGTGACACCTACAGCTTCTGGTCTTCATTTCCAGCTAATACAAGCTTCTTTTGTTGTTGATTTCTCACTTTCCACTTCTTCTTCTTGTTCCAGGTTGTGCCTGTCATGTATTTATTCATGTGCTATTGATATTTAGCATTAGAGGGGATATCATCCCACCTCTGTGTTAGAATCTAGCTGTATCATTGAATTTGTATGCAGGTTTCTATTGTTTTAATGCCAAAGAGCTGTCATCCTGTCTGTGCATTAAGAAATAGATTGACAGACCTTTTAACTGGTTGCAGCTGGCCATCTTAGGGTCCTGTGCATCTGCTGGTGTGATCAATCTTATCCATCTTCACATTTTCCATAAACTGTGAGTAATTGGTGGTCTAAAGCCTTGTAGTTTGGGGGTGTTCACCCATGTCTGGGGTTAAGCATAGTAGAAGTGGTTATCTGGCTTGAATATGCAGCATTTCTTTCATTCATCCACCATTTATCCAACTTTTTGTTGAGTTTGTAATGTTCCCGAGCATCTCTGATATACAACCTAGGAGATTTTCTTGGGGTGATAACATTAATTGGCGCTGTTGCCGGGGAGAGGAGAATTGAAGCTCAGCTTCCCTGGGAGAACGACACAGCTTCAAGCTTTGATGATAGACAAGGTTTGAACACAGTTTCTGGTTGTAATCATCTATCTGGCGACTCCATTGGAGGAATACCATCATTTGGCAACTCCACGTTGAAGTTCTGGCTCAGTTTGTGAGACACACTCGAAGAAATCCTCAGAAATCAGCAGTTGAACCAGTGCCTGACCCTAAGAGGACTGTAAAATCGAATAAAGCATCACAGAAAGGGGCATTAGGATCAGGTAAGCCTAATAAATCTAATGCATCTCTGAAATATAAATTTGTAGCTGAAGATTTATAGTTTGAAGATTTAGAAATCAGCATTGTTAATCAGGAAACTCGTTCAGAGATTAATTCAGCCCCTTGTTCAGTTAGTTCCCCTTTGAATCTCAATCCAAATAAAGGTTCCCATTTAGTCCAAAACATCCATTTATCTCTGCCATCCATCACTTTACTTCCTACCATTCAATCTGCTAGTGTTCCTCCACATATCCCAATCATGGCAGGACAGCAAGCACCCACGAAGATTGAGAGAATTGTTGCTGCTAGATATGGACCTTTAGTCTTGCCTATTCCTTTAAATCCTATGCCTGTGGGAGAATATCAAAAATATATGCCTAAATTCACTGGTACAGAGGGAGTAACAGCAGAAGAACACCTTGAAGCTTTTTATAGTTATGCTGATAATTTAGATATAAGTGAAAATGATGTGTGGATGAGAGTTTTTGTCCAGAGCCTTGATGGAGAGGCTAGGAAGTGGTTTAGAGAATTACCCCATAGATCTATAACTGATATTGAAGCATTAGATGATGCATTTTTGAAGCAATGGGGAGATAAAAAAGACTTGTTGTATTACCATACAAAGTTTGGTAACCTGAAGAGGGAAAATGGGGAATCATTTCCTGATTTCAATAAAAGATTCAATCGTATGTATAGTAAGATACCAGCTGAGGTAAGGCCTACCCCCACCTCTTCCAATCTCACTTATGCCAATGCTCTTGACTCTAATTTTTGCCTGTTATTGAGAGAAAGGAGATGTGCTACGCTGGCAGATATGCAGGACGCAGCATTAGAAGTCGAATCCAATATTATGGCAGCTGAAAAGTTAAAAAATCAAGCTGACAGAAGGAGGCAGAGAGCTTAGGATTCTACTTCTTCTGCTTCATCTTCAGAGCCTAAATTGGACAAAATTACTAAGATGATAGATTCATTGGCTGCTGAAATTTCTAAGTTAAAGGTTGAACAGAATTCAACAAAAATAAGGCAGCATAACACATTTGCTCCAAGAAATCCTATTCCATTTAGAAGAGCAAATGAGCAGTTACAGATTATGCAGAGGGGTGAAGAATCAAAAGAAGATCAGAAAGTTAAAGCTTCTTTCCAAAATGTAGTCATGGAGGAGGAACAATTTGAAGAAGATGAGGATGAAATTCACTGCATGGAGGATAAAGGTAGCACTGCATTTTTGACATTGGCTGAGTATGAACAATCATTGCTGTAGGAACAAGACAGTCAAGAATCGGATAGACAAGCTGTCCTACAAACTGGTGAACAGTAGAGGCAAACCTAAGATAAAATGCAAAAAATGTCAAAGAGAATGTTGCACAAAGAGCTGCTGTCCAAACAGAACCATAGAATATCAAACAAAGAAAACCAACAGCTGATCTAGTCATCCTCAAAGCTCTAGTTCAAGAGCTAAAAAGTTCTGATAAATCATCTTCTTCTTTCAGCTTTGAGTCAGAAGTTCAGAAATTGAAAATATTTGTGCCTCTGGTTGAGTTGGTGAAGAGTGAAGTGTTTAGAAAGCCCATCTTTGAAGCCCTTGAGCTAGAAACCACACAAACCTCCACTGACTCTGTTAATTTGCAAGATGACAAGCCTGCCATTATGCTCAGCCCTATGATTGAACCTGCGGATAATAATTCCCCATTTTTTTATGTCTCCTTGACCATTCATGATAAAATCCTCCACAATTTCTTGCTAGACACAGGGGCCAGCCACAATTTAATGTTTAAAGCTGGCATGGAAGAGTTAGGCCTTGATATCACTAGACCCTATCATGATTTATTTTCTTTTGATTCAAGGAAGGTGAAATGTCTTGGATTGATTAAAGATCTGGCCATTACCTTAACTCAATTGCCCATGAAGAGTATGATGATGGATATTGTGGTAGCAGATGTCCCTCCTAAGTTTGGTATGCTGCTGCCCAGAGGGTGGATTAAGAGATTAGGTGGAACACTACAAAATCTATCTTATGCCACTGTCCCAGTTTTTGGAGGGGAAAGTAGGAGATTGTACAGAGAAGCACAGTTGGCATATATCATTAGTGATGAGAAGAATCCTACTAATCATCCCATTTATGCAGTGGACACTGATTTTGGAGCATGTATTCTGCAAATAGAAGAATCTCAGAAGGCCGAAATGCAGCTCAGAAAACCAATAGTTCAGGCCGAGGAAAATCAAGGAAGTCAGATTTGGGAGGTGTTCTTTGATGGAGCATGTTCCAGGGAGACTGCAGGAGCAGGTGTGGTGCTAGTATCTCCACAACAAGAAAGCATTCAGTTGTCTTTTAAGCTAGTTTTTCAAGCCACAAACAATATAGCAGAGTATGAGGCTCTACTATTGGGCCTTAACATAGCAAAAGATAGAGGAATCAGGAACATAAAGGTGTTTGGAGATGCTAATTTGATTATTCAGGAAGTGAATAAAACATTTCAAACAAAGCACCCAAGGCTGAAAGCATACAGAGATGAGGTATGGAGAATCAGGGATTCTTTTGATTATTATTGTATTTCATACATTCCTAGAGCACAAAGTCAGCTTGCTGATTCCCTTGTTGTGTCTGCCAGTCTATTTATCCCTCCAATGCCTCCCAAACTAGTGTATGAAGTCCAAGTGAAGTACAGACCTTCCTTGCCTGATAATGTCCGCCATTGGAAAGTTTTCGATGATGATGATGAGATAAATAGGTTCCTTCAAGTCATTGATGAGTTCTCTGAAATGAAAATTGACCAAGAAAATGATGTCTTGTTAGAAAACCCCCAGTCCCAGCTTAGAAATAAAATTGGTAAAGACAGCATTGTCCAGCTTCCTAGTAATCATATTCCTAAGGTTCTGATTCCTCTTGAAAGATTGTTTGATCAAAAGGATGTGCCTTACAAGGCTGCCCAAAAATAAGACCAATTTGCAGTCTGTAAGCACAATATAGGAAGTCCAGGTCAGCCTAGATATGTAAATTTGTCCACTCATTTATCGGCTGATCAAAGTGCTGAATATTGCAATTTAATGAGGCAATTTGTTGATGTGTTTGCCTGGGAGTATAGTGACCTGAAAACATATGATAAGAATATAATTCAGCATAAAATCCCTCTGGAGAAAGATACAATACCATTCAAACAGAAGTTGAGACCAATAAATCCTATACTTCTTCCTCTAATTGAAAAAGAAATTAGAAAGTTGTTGGCTGCCAAGATCATTATCCCTCTCAGGTATTCAAAATGGGTAGCCAATTTGGTGGTGGTGAAGAAGAAAAGTGGAGAAATCACACTGTGTTGATTTCAGAAATTTAAACAAATGCTCCAAGAAAGACAACTATCCTCTACCCAAGATGGAGCATTTGCTGCAAAAAGTCTCAGGTGCCAAATTAATGTCTTTCTTGGATGGATTTTCAAGCTTTAATCAGATTGTTGTGCACCCAGATGATCAAGAAAAGACCGCATTTACTACTCCTTGGGGCACTTTTATGTATGCCAAAATGCCATTTGGATTGATAAATGTTGGAGCCACCTTTCAAAGAGCTATGGATATAGCATTTGTGGGAGAGAAGGACAAATTTGTGCTTATCTACCTTGATGATATAACAGTTTACTCCAGCAGCCATCAAAATCATTTACAACATTTAGAAAAAGTGTTTCTAAAGTGCAAAAGGTTTGGAATTTCAGTCAATCCCAAAAATCTCAATTTTCTTTAAATGAAGGCAAGCTGTTAGGACATATTGTGTCTGCTGCAGGTGTTCAGATTAACCCAGAAAGAGTCAAAGCAATACAGACTTTCTCTATCCCTAGATCAAAGAAGGATATCCAATCCTTTTTAGGCAAAATAAATTTTGTAAGGAGGTTTATTCCAAATTTTGTTGAACTAGTGAAGCATATTACCTCCATGTTGAGAAAAGGGGAAGAAATCAAATGGACTCATACAACAAGAAAATCATTTGATTCCATCAAAAAAGCTATTATGGGGGTTCCCACATTAATAAGTCCAGATTACAGCAAGGAGTTTCATATATTTTCATTTGCCTCTGAAGACACCATTGCAGCTATTTTATTGCAGGAAGATGAAGAAGGTTCAGAGCATCCAGTGGCATTTTCAGCAAGAATTTGAGGGATGCTGAATTGAGGTATGATATTATTGAGAAACATGCATATGATCTTATCAAATCCTTAAAAGCTTTCAGAGTTTATATCCTTCATTACAAGATAATTGCATATGTATTCTCTGCTGTAATTAAAGATGTCTTGACACAACCTGATGTTGATGGAAGAAGGGCAAAATGGATTGCAAAAATGATAGAATTTAATATAGAGCTGAAGCCCACCAAGTTGGTCAGAGGTTAGGGTCTTGCCAAATTATTAGCTGAAGAAAATTGCAGGTCTTTAGACATTGATTTCTTGTGCGCTATTGCATAAAATGGTCAGGCAGAAGAAGAGGAAACAGCTGAACCACATAAAAAACAGTTAGTGGCCGAGAATCTAGTTTCTTGTAATTGGTATACTGAAATAATTAATTTCTTGTTGAAGCTAGAAATCCCTTCAAGCTTAAGCACAAGTCAAGCCAGAACTTTAAAACTTAGAGAAACAAAGTATTGCATTATGGAAAATCTGCTCTACTGGAGGGATCCATCAAGAATTTTTTTAAGGTGTCTAGACAAAGAACAATCAAAAGAAGTTATGCAGCAATTTCATAACAGCATGTGTGGAGGGCACCATTATTGGAAAACCACAGCACATAAAATTCTCAGAGCTGGGTACTATTGGCCCACTTTATTTTCTGATGTATTTTTTTTTGTTAAATCTTGTGACAGGTGCCAAAGATTTGAAGGAAAATAGCAATTGAAATCCCTGCCCCTAAAACCAATAATTGCAAAAGGACCTTTTCAGTAGTGGGGCTTGGATTTTATTGGAGAAATCAATCCACACTCCAGTGGCCAGTACAGGTGGATATTAGTAGCCACTGATTATTTCACTAAGTGGATTGAAGCAGTCCCTACCAGGAAGGCTGATCATAATGTGGTCATGAAGTTTTTAATTGAAAATATCTTCAGTAGATTTGGTTGTCCACATAAACTAATCATAGATAATGTAGCAGCTTTCAGGACAAAAGAACTGGTGGAAATGTGTGATTCAATGGGTATTAAACTTGTTCATTCCACCTCGTATTATCCTCAAGGAAATGGTCTGGCAGAATCCTCTAATAAAAGTTTGATCGGGATAATTAAAAAACTGTTAGAGGACAATAAAAAGAATTGGGATTCAAAGCTCAAGTATGCACTGTGGGCTTACAGGGTGACCATTAAAAAATCCACAAGCAATTCTCCTTTCAAGCTGGTGTATGGTACTGAGGCTGTATTCCCAATTCAGCTAACTCTCCCTGTGGCAAAATTCCTTCCAGAAGAGCAGAATGAGGAAGAAGAAATGGCAAAAGAGATTCACTGAATTGGCAGAGTTACATCAAATTAGAGAACAGCTGGTTGAAAAGGTTGTAGCAAATCAGAGAAAGATCAAGGAAGCCTTTGACAAGAAGGCAAAAATAGATGATTTTCAGGTTGGAGACTTGGTTTTGAAATGGGATGCATTGAAGGAGAAGAAAGGTAATCATGGGAAATTTGATGCTTTATGGACAGGGCCTTTCATCATTTCACAGGTTCAAGGGAACAACACTTTCATACTGAAAAGTATGAGAGGAGAAGCAGTTTTTGATGGCCCAGTTAATGGGTGGTTTTTGAAAGTTTATGTTTTTTAAGGTCTTTTGGCCTTAAAAGCTATAGATATTTTGTTTTTATCGGTTTTGTGCAGGCAAAGTAGACTCCATGCCCAATGGAACACTAGGAGTTTTGGCTAATTTGTTTTTAGTTGGAAAGGCATTGATCTGCAGGTTCTTGAGACCTCACAGGGAGGATCTCATCCCCAGAAGGAGCCAGTGTTAGCTCTGCTATGTTCTTTGATACTTGATGGATCAAAATAAGTGTTGAGCAGTGCTGGTTTGGTTGTATAAGGCTGGCAGTGGTTTTTCATGCTTTCTCCTTCATTTTCCATTTTCTCCTTATAACTCCCACACCTCTGTTTCCACCTCCTCTTCCATTCTCCTATTTCTCCCCTAACCCATTATTTTCATGTCTCTCTATAGTCTTTTTTAAACCCCACCTAAAACTTTTTTCAGGCTCCTGGGCTTCTTTTGGTTTAAAAACTATAAACCCCCAAAAACCTTTATAAATCCTAATAACCCTTTAAAACCCCGCATTAACCTATTTTTATGTTAACCCTGACTATAAAGTCTTAATCATATAATACACGCATATAAAAAAAAAAAAAATAACCTATCGGCGGGCCCCTTACCTGTCACATCACCTATCATATCAACCAAAATGCATGTTAATTCTCCATCGTCTGATCATCCCGGGGAAATCCAACGATTGACGCTTTCCCCGCTCCGCGAACCTACAAGACTGATAACCAGCAGGGAAGTGGTTTCCCGCCGGCCACGTGTCTCACCCTGATTGCATCGCGCCTCCATGTACCAATACCGTCGAGCGCCAAGAGTGGTGTGGGGAAACTGCTTACCGCCCTTCCGGTATGGTTCCCCGCTCATTAACCCGCACTCAACTCCGCCGCCCGTCAGCCGTCGAATCTCCCCGATCATGATCCGACGGTCCACGATCCTCCTTTCCGATTTTCTTCCCGATGGCTTCCATAATCCAATCTGCACTATTCGTTTACGCATTCCAACGGCTGCTATTGATCCCTGTGCCTCTGTGTCTTCCATCACCTCCCGCCATCAGATCTGGGCCATCCATCTTAGCTATCCAACGGTCAGCATTCATGCCCAGTCCAACATCCATTTTCAATGTATTTTTCATTATTTTCAGCCTGTTTTGTGTGCACGAAGAAGGAAGAGATGATCCGGCAATCTGCACATGAATTCCTCAGCTACCACATTTAAAGAGCAGCACGGTCAAGGATGAGAAGGACGATTCTCGAGCAGCTCAATGATTGCAATAGTTATGGAAATTTATTTAGTTAATGTTTCACCTGTTCAGGAAGGACATCAAAGTACAGAAAAAAGCCATTTTGTTCATTAAAAAAAATAATCAAGTTGTATCAGAGACCCATATCTAATTGTAAATGCGGTTGGTGGTCAGTTATGACCCCTCCGTGCATGGGTCTACAGAGTTTTTTTGTGAACAAACTCTATATATACCCAAAAGAAAAATGTAATCAGGTTGATGAATATTATTTTGGTGTAAACTTCAACTTTTGGAGACTGCAACTATTGTGACACCTACAGCTTCTGGTCTTCATTTCCAGCTAATACAAGCTTCTTTTGCTATTGATTTCTCACTTTCCACTTCTTCTTCTTGTTCCAAGTTGTGCCTGTCATGTATTTATTCATGTGCTGTTGATATTTAGCATTAAAGGGGATATCATCCCACCTCTGTGTTAGAATCTAGCTGTATCATTGAATTTGTATGCAAGTTTCTGTTGTTTTAATGCCAGAGAGCTATCATCCTGTTTGTGCATTAAGAAATAGATTGACAGACCTTTTAACTGGTTGCAGCTGGCCATCTCACGGTCCTGTGCATCTACTGGTGTGATCAGTCTTCTCCATCTTCACATTTTCCCTAAAACTATGAGTAATTGGTGGTCTAAAGCCTTGTAGTTTGGGGGTGTTCACCCATGTTTGGGGTTAAGCATAGTAGAAGTGGTTATCTGGCTTGAATATGCAACATTTCTTTCATTCATCCACCATTTATCCAACTTTTTGTTGAGTTTGTAATGTTCCCAAGCATCTCTGATATACAACCTAGGAGAGTTTCTTGGGGTGATAACAGTAGCCACCACATCTCTTCTTAGAGATAAGTTACCATCATCCGAGCAATCTTATTTCCATTCTGTTTTTAAGCATAGTTCAATATTTTTCTATTAATGAAAAGAAGTGTTTTTCTGTTGCATCTCTGTGTTTATAATTATATCTGTAAGTTGTTGCGTTCCTGTTTAAGTTCAGATCAATAATCCCCATGCAGTCATAAAAACTGCTAAGTGTACCTGGTCACATGTGGCGGTTAGGAGGTGGTAGTTAAACTTAATGTTAGCGGTTAAGAGTGTTCACATGTGTCTCTTGTCTAGCAGTTACGTTGGCGGTTACAATAACTACTGTGGGTAGTGGTTTGTGTGTTCACATGGGCTGCTTGGGACCGATAGTTAAGCTGGCGGTTGTGGTTACATAAATTGTTGTGGTCGGCGAATAGGTGGTCACATGGGAGGCGATTAAGTCCACCCACCCCCCATCCTTGCAGCTAGAACATGTTAATACAAACCCGAAACCTATATGAGTTAAGAACTAACCCGCGGGTGAAGTGGTAAGGCAATGCACTGTGTTAAGGGAGGTCACAGGGTCGAGCCCGACCTCTGCTAATAAAATTTTAATTGGCCATCAGGAGGACACGTGGCAGCCTTCGGTTGGGCCACGCGTCACCTCTTGATTGGTTGAGCCAATACCCATGTAACCAGTCAAAAAATGCTAATTTGACCTATACAGAGATGATACTTGTCATCTTCTCATTCGCCGAAGAAGATTCGTTGACCAGTCAAACTACCATCTCACCTACCCAGTCATTGCCACATCAGTAGTACGGACTGATGACTGGGTTGTCCTTCTTCTTTTTTTAAATTTGGATGTTTGGCAAAATGAACAGATCGCATTTCTGAGAGCATACGATGTCCGTTTTGGTCATTTAGGTTCCACACCATTCTGACAACTTTGATTTTTGGGAAAATTTTGAGCTCCTGATCACTCTTCCCAACTGAAAAACTTTTGGTCTCCTAAAGTTCACTTTCAATTGTTCAGCATTTTAAGGTACAGTTCCTTCATTTTTCCAAACTCGATCAAATCGATGTTTGTAGTGCCCTGACTTGTACTTGTCTTGGCTCTTTCTCAAGCTGAACTTGAAATATAACTTGACCAAAGAATTCAAGTTCGATGTTCTTCTCAGCTTGTCCATGTCGCTATGGCCATCCACAACAACATCCTTCCCAAGAAGAATTCCAAGGCTCTCATTTGCAAAATCCTTATCGAGGATAAGATCCTAAAAGACTTTGACAAATGAACCAAAATAAGCTTCACATAATGAATACTTGTATAACTTGAGTGCTTAACACATTGTAACATACTGAATGTGCTAAAACTACTCATACAACAATTTTAAAATGTTTTCTTAAACTACAAATAGAAATGCAATTTACAAAATGGAATAACTTGACTCCCAAATTTTCCATTCAAAATGACTATCAACAAGCCAAACTAGCATAATAATGCCCAAAGAAAACATTGTTGCATATAAGTGATTTATTTATGAAAATCACTTTCACAAGTTACCCAACTATGGGGATATGCAACTAGTGCAAAACAAAGATTTACAAACTTCAGCTAGACAAATAGTCCGCCCATTTCTTACCAAACCAGGTAAATGAAACATCTATTTGGAATTTTTCTTCTTTTGAAGTTGGTTTAGGGATGGTCGCATCTTGCGTCACTTTTTCTTTTGTCACTTCCTCTTCTAGTGCTTGCATATTTTTCTTTCCCTTACCAGGAGGAAGTTATGGAAATAATTTCCAACACTTCTTGACCCAATGCCCACTGATATTGCAGTGAGTGCAAAAGTTCTTTTGAGCTTCCCTTGGCTCACATGCCTTTAACCTTGGATGAGACTTTCTCTTTTCGGTTTCAATTCCATTAGACATAAAAATCTTCTTGATGATTGATTTTCTTTTATAGCACTTATCTACACAATGGTTAGATGAAAGGCAAAAGGTGCATGGAAACACATTCCTCAACATGTTATTCAAATTACCATGTTGCTTTCCATTATGAAAATAATTTGAATTAACAGGATGATTATACCTCTTTTTGTTGTCCTTTGGCTTACACTTCTTGCGTGAGGAACTTGCATGGCAAGAAGAACTTAACTTTATTTCTTCTTCAACTTTTGCATCTCTCTTTGGAGATGTTTTGCACTTCAAGTCCTCCTTATTCTTGAGGAACCAAGCAGGTACTAATTCTGGATGCAAATCCCAACATCTTGCCTCCTCGTGTCCTCTCTTATGGAAAAAGGAACATGGTACCCATGAGTTGTCGCTAGAAGACCATTTTTCTTTTGCAACATAGCCCAAACCTTCATATTTAGGCCTCTCCATTGTTTCAATTGGACTTTTAATGCCTTGATGGTTCACTCCAAGGCCTCCTCCCTTGTAACCCATCTTGGTCAAGAGCTTGGATCCAATGCCTTTACTATGTTTTTCAAAGGCTGCAAATGAATTTACATCAACACTTTCATGTAAAGAAGAAGCATGTAAATGCTTACCATTTGCCTCATCTTTTGCTTGGCGCACAAAGATGTTTTAAAACTCCCTTTTGATTCTGAATGTGTCCTCTTGGACTCTCTGTCTCTCTTCTTTTAGCTCCTTGAATTTTGGTGTTGATAGAACCTCATCCTCCACATCATGTGGAAAAAAGGTACAAACTTATCCATCTTCCTTCTTTGAGGGACTTTATACACTAGCATCTTCCATAAGAATTGTATAAAAACATGAAGATTGTGGAGAAGATGATGGTTTATCACAATTCTTGTTACCTTCTTCCCTTGGAGAATATTCTCCTCTTGGAGGTCTAGAGATTTCACCTTGAAATTTGGTATTCCTCTCTTCATAGAGGATTTTTACCATTTCTGCCAAATCTAAGAAAACCTTTCTAAAATACTTCACATCCTTTGACATTCTTGCAGGCTCTACTCCTTGGTACATGCTTTGCTTGAAGCTTCTACTACAACTTGAGGTAAAACTGGTGGTAGAGATTGTAACAATCTTACTCTCCTTTCCAAAACCTTCTCCTCACTTGAGCTTCAAAACACATTCACTTACAACAACTGTCAATTCCTCCTTACACAAAGAAAACTAGTGCTCTGATACCAACTTGATCTGATTTTGGAATAGTAGATTTCTATGCTAAGCTCCTCATCAGAATATAAAAATGTGCTTGACGTTTGTACTCCAAAATAGCAAGTAAAAACATGAGTTTTTATGTGTGTTTTCTTAAGCTAGTTTCATGAAAAACTTTAAACATGAAACCAAAACATTAAAAGGAAGAGCATGCATCAATCAATAATTTACCAGCCATTGTTAAAGGAGTCCACCCATCCTGGGCTGCATCTTCTTGGATCAACTCTAAAGGCATGACCCCTTCTCATTATGCTCAATGTCTAGAAAGGAAGAGTACATAAATTGTTGAAATGGAATGGCTAGTTTCTCCTTCAAAGAAATAACTTCTACAAGAGTTCTCACTCCATACACGTGTTAAACTACAGTCAAACATGTAAATCTTTAGCAAACATATGCATCTTACACCAAGACCCCATACTTCAATTTAAAAGAGCATAAACATTACCACAATCCACTTAAAGTACATAAACAAGTCTCTTATCCAAAACACATATAGATAAAAGAGGAAATAGAGCTACAACACTGATGTAATGGTTGTTATAGAAAGTGCATGCAGGCTGGAAGACCCTGGCAAGGTCATTCCATCTTCAAACTCATCCATAAACTAAATCAACACTTTGGTTGTCCATGGCACCCATAGGATTCAATTTGCCAAAAAGCCTATCCAGAAGTGCTCCTTTAATCATGAGCCTTGCTCGAATGAGTCCAAAATGTCAAAAAATGGATACCTAACCTCTTTTTGCATCCAATTTAGTTGAAAACCAGAGAAGTTATGACTTATCATAGTTAGGTAACTATTCACTCCACCAATTGCTCAAAACCCTGCACCTTTCCTACAATTTCGCCCCAAAAAGTGCTAAATAGGAGAAAATTTTGTCATGTGGCGGGCAAAATTGTAGGACTGTTAAAAAGTATTATAACCCTCGTGCGGTCATAAAAACTATTAACTGTCCCTGGTCACATGCGACAGTTAGGAGGTGGCAATTAAACTTAATGTTGGCAGTTAAACTTAATGCTAGCAGTTACAATAACTACTGCGAGTAGCGGTTTGTGTGTTCACATGGGCCGCTTCGGACCGACGGTTAGGCTAGCGGTGGCGGTTACATAAACTGTTGCAGGCGGCGGATAGGTGGTCACATGGGGGGCGGTTAAGTCCGCTCGCCCCCCAACCTTGCAGTTAGAACATGTTAATACAAACCCGAAGCCTATATGAGTTAAGAACTAACCCACAAATGAAGTGGTAAGGCGATGCACTATGTTAAGGGAGGTCGCAGGGTCGAGCCTAGTCTCCGCCCTGTCTGCCAACAAAATTTTAATTGGCCATCAGGAGGACACGTGGTAGTCTTCGGCTAGGCCATGTGTCACCTCTTGATTAGCTGATCCAATACCCATGAAACCAATCAAAAACCGCCAATTCGGCCTGTACAGAGATGACACTAGTCATCTCCTCATTCGTCGAATGTTGAACTTCAGAATTATCCTCTCCTTGACAACTTTTCTCACTTATTTTCCTTGCTTTTCCCTAAGATTACAGATCCCCATCAATGGTAAATGATAGATTTTGTCTTAAGGAGAGCATTAAATGATTGACATGTTATATTTTTATGTTTTTTCTATCTGAATAAGTTTTTGCAAATTAGCTACAGAATGCAGCCTATTCTGCAGCTGACTGTGTATTCCGTAGCTATTTCCATGGTATGGCAGGTTCCAAGTGTCAAACGAAGAAACCGGCCACATGGGCATCTCTGGAATCAGCTCCACATGAATCCTATCCTAGTCACTCAACCCAGATCAATAAGAAAGCCAGCTCAAGACGACAGTCAAAGGTAGAGTCAAACGTATGAAACCCGGAAGCAATAGGACTCTTTGTCTACTCTTTCATGGTTAATTAATAAATCCAACAGTTCTATTGCAGCATTAACTCAGATCAGCCACCTGTGTTAACGGTTCTATGCAAGCATCTTGCTCGAATTCAAGTCATATATAGCTAATCAAAAATTTACGCAGTCCTGTTGTGATACGTGTAGACCAGCTGTAGCTAATTTTCCTCAAAGACAGTTATGAATATTTTCTTTTAAATACCAGTTGTACAGAACCAAGAGGGGTTCGAAGTTTTTGATGTATTAAGCTCAGACTTGCAGCTCTGTAATTTTGAACTTTTGTTCTTGTTTATAATATCAAGCTGTGTGTTGACCAATGATTGTTTGAAAGAGTATTTTCAACTAGTTAGCAGCTCAACCCAGTCAGTTGCAGAGGGCCCCTGCACTAAAGGAGGTTTTCTTTTCATTTGTTTTCTGTTCAGTTTTAATTTCATCATTTGCTTATAGTAGTGTTTCTAACTTAGGTTGATTTCTTGTAGTTTGATTTCTTTTAGTCTTGATCAATAGCATAATGTTAGAATTCAATTGTGCAGTCTTGCTTCTCCAATCCATTTCATAAAGGAAACAACTTTGTTTCTAAACAGAGTAAGGTTGAAGGTAATGAGAATGCAACGTTGACTAGTTTACTCACTGTTAATGTTATTTATTTTCTAATTCAGATTGTCAATGCACTGTGTTAACGAATGTTTTTTATCACCATTTCAAGATGATACCCATCCTGTACTAAATGATTAACACTCACTTTACACAATGGTTGAAACCAATCAGTTACCTTCTGCATGTTTTTATTTAATTCTCTAGATCATGAAGTACAGAAAGTTGTTTGTATTCCATCTCAATAAGGTTATCTTTCAAAATTGAAGGTTAGAATAACTAGAAGTACTTCAGTTAATTTTATTCTCTGTATTTATTTTAGTGTGCCTCACAACTTCACCTCTTAATTCTAAAAATTAGATTCATGACTTAGGATTAATAACAAGATAGGACAGATGCTCTGGTTTCCTTCTTTTAACTTAGATTTTGACTAGTTTTAAGCTCTTGGTTCACCTTTAGGAATTTTAGATCCAGTTTCTCATAATTCAGTTTGTACATCATTAGGAATCAAAGAACGGAAACCCCCAAAACAATATAAAAGTACAAACAATGAAGTAGGTAGGGTTAACTAAGCACATATAGTGCACTACACTTCATCAGTTTACAAACCTCGGTTGATAATTCATGCAAGCAATTTAGGACACTAAATTGACTAAACATTTTGGCGCTGTTGCTGGGGAAGTGTAATTAGGTAACCTTATCTCTTACATTCAAAATAAAAATAAAAATGATATGCATAGAGAAAGAGACTCTAGGGGTAGATTTATAGTTAAAGGCAGGAATTCAATTCCTACAACACCACCTACTCCACCAAGAACAAGAAGAGATACACCTCCATCTCAAGCTCATACTCCTAGCCATAGAACCCCTGAAGTTCTAAGGTCAGAAATCCAATCAAAAGGATCTCATATTTCATTTACTGAGGCAGTCCTAGAGGAGAAAAATCTTGTGTTTCCAAGAGAAGGAGTAGCCTTTTTCACCTCCACAGGGGAGCACATTTTAGTTGAAGAATTAGAAATACCTAGGGAGAAAGAAGAAGTAGAACCTCTCCCCCACATACCATTAATAGAGGAACCAGAGGAAGAGAAAGTAACCTTGCAGGCTGAACCTTATACTTACTCCGAAGAAACTATAATTGCAGAAGAAGGAGAGGATGGAGAATTCACACTGTTTGGAGGAGGGGGTAGAGGAAGAGGTAGAGGAAATAATGGAGAAGGCAGAGGAAATAGGGAAATAGATAATTCTTTTGGATTCCCTATAGTGGATGAAGAAAAAAATGCCACAATGAAAAATATCTCACCTTCTGTCCTCCCAAATTTCCATGGGTTAAAAAGTGACGATCCTAAAACACTTTTACTTGAGTTTGAAGTCTTGTGTAGAACCTATGATTACTTAGAAGACTCTCAAAAAATTAAGTTGTTTCCTTCAACATTGAAAGGAGCTACTTTGAAGTGGTTCATGGGGTTAGTCACCCAGTCCATTAGAACATGGAATGACATGAAGAAAGTGTTTTTGGATAGGTATTTGGATTATTGCATGCCTACCAATCACAAGGATGAAGTGTTCAAAATGATACAAAGAGAGGATGAAAATTTGGAGGATTTAATTGAAAGATTCAACTATAACTTGAAAAAATAAAAAATGGACAATTTGGATGAAGATACCTTAAAATCTCTTTTATTAAAAGCTATTATAGATGAGTGGATAGATATCCTTAACATGATGGGGAAGGGAGATATCTCTTAACTCCCATTAAGTGACATAGGAGAATTATGTGTTCATCTCTCAATAGGGAAATCCAAAACTGGGAAAGGTCCAAGAGATCCTTCTCTTGTTAGAGTGAATAAGTCTGCAATTGGATCAGTGAGTAGGGTAGAAATTGGGAATATGCTTGATGAATTCAAAACAGATATTCTAGGGAGCCTTAGTGAGCAAATAGACACCCTTAAGTTGCAAAATAACCAGAAAACTGAGGCTGATGCTTTAGTTATTTTCTGTCCCAAATGAAAAAAAAACACGCTTTAAGAGAATGTCCTTTGGATGCAAAAATTATAGAGACTTGTATGATTTGTTTAGAAAACCATGAGACCAAGGGTTGTCCTTTAATTCTAAGTCTTAAGGCTATTTTTCAAGAAGAAACAGTTCCAAATTCAGCAGAATCTCTTTGATTTGTCTCTAGAAGACCTTGGCAGGGGCCACAAAATCAGGGATTTAACAATCAAATGTATCTTCAGCCCCCACCAAAATTCTTGGTAGAAACCTTGGCCTCAACCTCAATCTCAATCTCAACCTTGGGCTCAAGGAGTACAAAATCCTTATGGGAGATTTTCTCAATATTATCAATATCCTCCATCATATCAGAATTATTCTTCCCCACACATTCAACAACAAAATCAGCAGCCACAACCTCAAAATCAGAACCCTCAACTTTCACTTCCATTTCCACAACAAAACCAAAATCTTCAACTCTTACTACCATTTCAGTAGAGACCAAATCAACTACCTGCCCAACCATTACCAAACCCCAACAATAAAAATCCTCAAAATACTTACATGGTGTAAGGACAACAATTTCCAACTTATATGATCACTCCTCTAGATCTCAATGATGTTCAACTAAGATCTGGTAGGATACTAGAAAATGAAAGGCCTTCTGTAGTTATTCAAGAACAAGACAATTCTGAGGAAGATTCTCTACAGTCCAATAAAAGTTTTGAAAGAACATCTCTCCAAAACCAAAATACCAAAAATGAAAAACAGAAAGAACCGGTGAACTCAACTCCTATCATTGAGAAACCAGTATCTACTTCTGCACCTCCTTTTCCTAAAAGGTTACAAGTTGATAGAGGAGTAGAAAAGCAGATTATGTTTCCTAATTATGATTTTCTAGATGAATTGAAAAATATCTGTATCAAAATCCCTTTGTTACAAGCCATTAAGGAGATTCCAATCCTAGCTAAAAGAATAAAGGAGTTGAGCATAAAGAAACTAGGAAGAAAAGCAAAAGAAACAAAAATAATTCACCTGGTAGGAAAAATAGCAGATATAATGATGAGAAAAATTGTCATACAAAAATATGTAGATCCAGGAAGTCCAATTGTGAAAACACATATCAATGGAGTTGAAATTCCAAATACATTGATTGATTTAGGAGCAGCAATAAACATCATGAGCAAACAAACCATGTAACAGCTCAAGCTTCCTAATCTTTTTTACACACCTACATTACTGCAATTAGCAGACAGATCGGTAATCAAACCAGATGGTATGTTAGAAGATATTTTAGTATCCTTAGATTCTTGGAAATATCTTGTTGATTTTATGATCTTAACCCCCAAGAACAATCTAGGAGGACATCCACTCATATTAGGAAGACCTTGGCTGGCCACAACTGATGCTTTTATTAGCTGTAGATCTAGTGACATGTATATTTCTAATGGGAATTCAACACAGAAATTCACTCTATATCCTCCATCTAAAACAATCACAAAAATAGATGACGAAGAATGGATTGATGATGAAAATGACATTCAGCCTCTCTTTACTATTTCAGACATTAGTGAAAATAGTCAAATCTTGAATACAATGGAAAATTTTGAATCATCTTCAAAATATGAACATGATCAATTCCAAGAAAAATCCAATATTGAATGTTTGTCATCTAGGAAGATGTCTCTTTATTCTATGGAAGAATTTGGTAGCTCTCCAATTGAATCTTTCCAGGGAGAACATTGAACATAAACAATAACTTGGAGAAATTACAACAGGAAAAGCTAATCAAGACATTACAACAACATTCTGCTGCATATGCATGGGAATATACTGACATGAAAGGAATTAGTCCTAAGACTTGTATACATCACATATACATTGAGGAAAATTGTAGACCTATCAGACAAACTCAAAGAATGATGAATCCAAATCTTAGGGAAATTGTGAAAGAAGAGCTGCAAAAACTGTTGAATGTAAACTTCATTTACCCAATTTCAGACAGCCAATGGGTTTCCCCTTTAGTGATTGTGCCTAAAAGGAATGGTAAATGGAGGGTGTGCATTGATTATTGAGAATTGAATAAAGCTACCATTGAAGATCATTTTATTTTACCCTTTATAGATCAAGTGTTAGATACATTAGCAGGTAAGAAGTATTTCTCATTTTTAGATGGTTTTAGTGGTTATAATCAGATTTAGGTGGCACCTGAAGATCAAGATAAAGCCACATTTACTTGTCCATGGGGAACCTATGCCTACCGAGTACTTCCTTTTGGATTATGTAATGCACCTCCAATATTCCAAAGAGTATTATTAGGAATTTTTTTTGATCTAATACATGATTATGTAGAGGTATATATGGATGACTTTACAGTCTATGGGAATGCATTTGAAGAAGCTTTGGAAATTTGGAGAAAGTTCTTAAAAGATGTAAGGAAGCAAACCTTTCACTAAGCCATGAAAAATGTTTTATGATGTTTACATAAGGGATTGTTTTAGGACATCACATTTCAGGAGATGGAATTAAAGTCGATAAATCTAAAGTTGAAGTCATCTCTAAATTATCAATTCCAAATTACCAAAAGGATGTTAGAAGTTTTCTAGGATTTACAGGATACTATAGACGATTTATAGAAAATTTCACTAAAATAACATCCCCACTCTTAAAATTACTCACCAAGGATTGTGAATTCAATTGGAATCTTGATTGCCAGTTAGAATTTGAGACTTTAAAAACAAAAATTTCTAAAGCACCCATCTCGAGAGGTCCAAATTGGAAACTACCTTTTCACATTTCAACAGATGCTTTAGATACAGCTCTGGGAGCTATATTGGGACAAAAATATTTGATTCCCTATGCCATCTACTATACAAGTAATAATTTGACTCCCACTGAGTTAAATTATACTGTAGCTGAAAAGGAACTTTTAGTTGTTTTTCATGCAATCAACAAGTTCAGACATTATATAACAGGCTATGAAACCTTTGTTCATACAGATTACTCTGCAATTAAATACTTTATGAATAAACCTATTACTAATGACAGAGTTATAAGATGGCTATTACTCTTGCAAGAATTCAATATTATTGTGCTAGATAGACCTAGAAAACAAAACACAGTTGCTGATTTCTTGTCCAGAATTCAAAATATAAAATATGAAACTCCAGTTGAAGATAAGTTTCTTGATGAATATCTTTTTGCAGTGACTACTCAGACCCCTTGGTTTTCAGATATTGCCAATTACTTAGTCACAGGGAAATTTCCTTCACATTTGTTTCCTAGAGAGAAAAGAAAAATCATTCAAATAAGTGAAAGATACTCATGGATCACTAATGAATTGTATAAAACAGGTCCAGATCTCATGATCAGAAGATGTGTGAGGGAAGATAAAATGCCTGAGATTCTTAAGGCATGTCATGATGAACCATGTGGTGGACACTTTGCTAACAAGAGGATACCCTGTAAAATCCTTTCTTTAGGATATTATTGGCCATCCATCTTCAAAGATGCCAAAGAATATGCCAGGAGGTGTGACAACTGCCAAAGGGTAAGAAAACCTGCTCCTTCAAATGAAATTCCACTACAAATTCAGGTACTCATTGAACCTTTTGAAAAATGGGCCTTGGATTTTGTTGGACCAATTAATCCACCATCTAAGAAAAAGAAGTATATATTGGTATGCACTGATTATGTAACTAAATGGGTAGAGGCTAAAGCATTGCCTTTTTCTAATGAAAAATCTGTAGTTAATTTTCTTTTTTAGGACATCTTCACTTGTTTTGGTGTTCCAAGAGAAATTGTGACAGATCAGGGATCTCAATTTACATCTAAAATGGTGAAGGGTCTTGTGGAAGATTATAAGATCAAACATAGGAAATATACTCCCTATCATCCACAAGCAAATGGTCAAGTTGAATCTACTAATAAGGTGATTGAAGGAATTCCCACTAAAACTGTGCATCTACATAGAAGATATTGGGTAGAAAGGCTTCCTGAAGCCTTATGGGCTTATAGAACTACATGGAGGAACACAACGGGACATACACCCTATGAACTTGTTTATGGGAAACAAGTCTTGTTCCCTATAGAGTTTCAAATCAAAACCTTCAAGATGGCAGTCCAATTGGGACTAGATTTATCAGAGGCATAGAAACATAGATTGGAGCAACTCAATGAGCTTGATGAAATCAGGCAAGATGTAGTTCAAAGAACCAGTATAGTCCAACAACAGAGGGATAAATGGCATGATAAATATATCAAGGAGAAAAAGCTTCAAGTAGGAGATTGGACACTGTTGTTCGATTCAAAGTTCAAAGATTTTCAAGGGAATTTTCAAACTCATTGGCTTGGGCCATATGAGATTGAAGAAATCTTTAATAATGGAGCGGTAAGGATAAGGACAATAGATGGAAGCAAAATACCTCTTCTTGTGAATGGTCATCGATTGAAGATATATCAAAAACCAATTTCAAGAGAGGATTTCATTAAGATTTTCCGGAATAACTGTGAAATGAAGTTAGTGAAAAAGAATTCTTCTTCTCCACAAACTTAGTCTTTATTTTTCCTAAAAAAAATGATAAGATATATATATATATATATATAATAAATTGTATGAGTTTGAAAACCAATCATTGATTGGCATACTTATACAAAAAATACATGGTAAAAATCAGAGATTTCTGACATCCTATATTTTCCATTTCCTTTCTATAATAAGCAGAAACAAAAAGCTACATTTATTTGTGGTTTAGGGTCTGCAAATTCATGGTCTCATTCCATCTCATTCTGTTTTCATTTTATTTTACAGTTCCATTTCATCTCATTGTCATAACCCATTTCCATTTCATTTTCACACATATTTCATAACCATACTTCACTTTTCCTCCTTTTCACATTCTGCAGCTGATTCCATTCTGCAGCTAATCTGAATCTATAGCTACAACTTACTTATCAGCTCTGGCACAATTGTACAGCTCACAAATAAATCATGAATGCAGGAAGTTGAAGAATCAAGTTTTGGAGACCAACCATGCTAAAAGTACCTGTAGATCAACACCAAAGGAGTTATCAAGCAAAAGGTTAAGTTCTAAAGGTAAAATGCAAAATTTATTTCAAATAGCAAGTTAAAAACATAAGTCATATATAATATGAATAATCGTATGTCTCCTTAACAAGTCATCATTTGATTTGACTGCCACTTCATTATACCACATCTCTGCCACATCGTTTATACTCAGTACCAAATGGTCCATAATAATTTCATCATACCACATATCACTAGACTCTCCATACTCTGTACCCAAACAGTCCCTAATAACTCCATCTATTAACATTCAAGACTACGATGTGACCAACATATACACGCCTCTCCAAACCCTCACAGTCTACTTATTCCACACAAACCTGTAGTTCTTTTTCACCATACCCGTAGTCAGTCCATTTCATAAACCAGGAGAGTAATTCTGAAGGTTAATTTTTTTTTTTGCGAAATAGAAGCCATGGGACTCATTGTCAAGACAGAGCCAGTAGGAGCAAAATATATGGATGGATTCCCACAACTCAAGGAGATGTTGTGGAAGACTGGATGGCTCAATTTCATTGAAAATTTTGATGGCTTCCACAAAGAGATCACAAAATCTTTTACTAGATCATTCGATGGTACAGAAGTGGAAATTGGAGACATTAAGTTTGCAATAATAGAATCCTACATAGCAGAGGCTACATAACTGTCAAGACATGGTGAGAGATGGTTCAAAAACAAGGAATTCCACAGTGAATCATGGAAAGTGATCCTCAGGAATCTAGGTATGGATGTCTCTGTGTTTAGAAAAGGAATTCCTTTTTAGCACTTAAAAATAAATGGAGAAGCATGATTTTGATATTACAATCATTACCTGTGAGGGGAGATTTGGGTGCATGTATGTCTATCATATACATTTATTGATGAACTTTCTAGAAAATGGAGACATCAACCTCCCTTTCTTCCTACTAAACAGTTTAAGAAGAATGGCTTCAAATGTACAGAAGAAAATAGAATCCCTAGACACAACCATGTACCATCATGGGTTGGTAAAAATACTGGTTGAGTTTCATTTGAAAAGAATAGGAGATACTTGGGAAAATTTCCTAATAATAAACTATTTCCAAGAGGAACCAGAATCACCTGAAGAGGGAAATGTCAGAAGGAGTAGGAGGAAGAAGACCGGTATAACCATTCAACGCAAACCTGAGTCCTCCACACAAAAAAATGATGAAGAGCTAGTCTCTGAAAAATTGACAGAGATCAGGGTGCAAATCAAGCAAAAAGGGAAGATGAAAAAGAACGTTGGTGGAATTACTGGAAACAAACCTGAATCTTCATTACAACAAGATGATGAACAATTAATCTCTAAAAAATTGACAGAGATTAGGAAACAAATCAAGAGAAAGGAAAAGATAGGAAAGGAGAAAAAGGTTACAAAAGAGGAGAACATAAGCCCTCTACAACTTAGAAGGAGCTCTAGACTCCGAGGTATGGTAAAGAAGATATCATCAAAGGGAACAAAGTTCATAAATCTAGAAGAAGAAACCCCAATACCATCTCCTGATAATGTTCCATTTACACACAGTCATCAAAACTCTCATGAACAGTATTTCGAAGGCATCCCCAACAGAGGATCTCCAGACATAGACCCAGTGGAGCAACAAATTTATGATTATATAGAATCATTGTAGAAGAAAAGTGCTTCAATGGATCCATAATCCTCAACTAATCCATAACTCTCTGTCAATCCACAAGAACCTCTAACTAACTCTCTTAAAAAAGAAATCTATGAGTTAGAGATATTGAACAGACACATCAAGAAAGAAAATGAAACCCTGAGGGAACAAAGTAAATTGGATAAAGTTATTCATGATAATACAATACTGCACCTAGGGCTATGGCACAAGAAGAATAGGAAGTTGAAGAGGAAGAATAGAAGCTTAAACATAATAGTCATCAACCTTAAATACAGGCTTCTTATGAAAAAACCTAGGATGACAGTCACTTCAAAGAGAAGCAAAAGAAGAAAACTAGATGTATTAGCAGAAGTGTCTGAACAAATGCAATAGGAAAAAAGAATTCACATGTTTGGAAAATTGCATGGGGACATGCAATGATTTCGTAGT
Organism: Pinus tabuliformis; assembly: GCA_031772625.1. Taxonomy (NCBI): domain Eukaryota; kingdom Viridiplantae; phylum Streptophyta; class Pinopsida; order Pinales; family Pinaceae; genus Pinus; species Pinus tabuliformis. Next base: position 672,309,055 of record CM062814.1, read on the forward strand.
GGGGGTATGTTGAACCTCATAATTATCCTCTCCGTGACAACTTTTCTCACTTCTTTTCCTTGATTTTCCATAAGATCACAGATCCCCATCAATGGTAAATGATAGATTTTGTCTTAAGGAGAGCATTAAATGATTGACATGTTATATTTTTATGTTTTTGCTATTTGAATAAGTTTTTGCAAATTAGCTACAGAACACAGTCTATTCTGTAGCTAACTGTGTATTCCATAGCTATTTCCATGGTTTGGCAGGTTCAAGGTGTCAAACGATGAAACCAGCCACATGGGCATCTGTGGAATCGGCTCCACATGAATCTTATCCTAGTCACTTAGCCAAGATCGATAAGAAAGCCAGCTCAAGACCACAATCAAAGGTGGAGTCAAACATATGAAACCTGGAAGCAATAGGACTCTTTGTCTACTTTTTTGTGGTTAATTAATAAATCCAATAGTTCTGTTGCAGCATTAACTCGGATTAGCCACCTGTGTTAACGGTTCTGTGCAACCATCTTGCTCAAATTCAAGTCACCTGTAGCTGATCAAACATTTACGCAGTCCTGTTGTGATACATGTAGACCACCTGTAGCTAATTTTCCTCAAAGACAGTTATGAATATTTTCTTTTAAATACCAGTTGTACAAAATTGAGAGGGGTTTGAAGTTTTTGATGTATTAAGCTCAAACTTGCAGCTCTGTAATTTTGAACTTTTGTTCTTGTTTATAATATAAAGCCGTGTGTTGAACAATGATCATTTGAAAGAGTATTTTCAACTAGTTAGCAGCTCAACCCAGTCAGTTGTAGAGGGCCCCTACACTGAAGGAGGTTTTATTTTCATTTGTTTTCTATTCAGTTTTAATTTCATCATTTTCTTATAGCAGTGTTTCTAACTTAGGTTGATTTCTTGTAGTTTGATTTCTTTTAGTCTTGATCAATAGCATAATGTTAGAATTCAATTGTGCAGTCTTGTTTCTCCAATCCATTTCATAAAAGAAACAACTTTGTTTCTAAACAGAGTAAGGTTGAAGGTAATGAGTTCATGCATTGTTGACTAGTTTACTCACTGTTTTTGTTATTTATTTTCTAGTTCAGATTGTCAATGCACTGTGTTAACGAATGTTTTTTATCACCATTTCCATATGATACCCATCCTAAACTAAATGATTAACACTCACTTTACACAATGGTTGAAACCAATCAGTTACTTTCTGCATGTTTTTATTTAATTCTATAGATCATGAAGTACATAAAGTTGTTTGTATTCCATCTCAAGAAGGTTATCTTTCAAAATTGAAGGTTAGAATAACTAGAAGTACTTCAGTTAATTTCATTCTCTGTATTTATTTCAGCATGCCTCACAACTTCACTTCTTAATTCTAAAAATTAGATTCATGACTTAGGATTAATAACAAGATAGGACAGATGCTCTGTTTTCCTTCTTTTAACTTAGATTTTGACTAGTTTTAAGCTCTTGGTTCACCTTTAGGAAGATTAGATCCAGTTTCTCATAATTCAGTTTGTACATTATTAGGAATCAAAGAACGGAAACCCTCAAAACAATATAAAAAATACAAAACAAAGAAGTAGGAAGGGTTAACTAAACACATATAGTGCATTACACTTCATCAGCTTACAAACCTCCGTTGATAATTCATGCAAGCAATTTAGGACACTAAATTGACTAAACACCGAAGAATATTTGTTGACTAGTCAAACTACCATCTCACCTGCCCAGTCAGCGCCACGTCAGCAGTACGGACTGCTGACTGGGTTGCTTTTTTTTCTTTTTTCTTTCTTAAATTCGCATGTTTGACAAAACAAACAGATTGTGTTTATGGGAGCATACGGTGTTTGTTTTACGTGAAACAAATTGCGTCGGATTTAGAGCGACGAACACTACATGGTCTTTCAAGTTCCACACCATTCTGACAACTTTTATTTTTGGGCAAATTTTGAGCTCTTAATCACTTAAACACTTTAATTATACAAATTATTATAATATTAAATTAAATAATATTAAACCCCTTCTTTAACTTTATACAATTTTTTAGATTTTATTTTTTAAAACTTATAACTTTATTATAATAATCCTTTTCACATGATACCTAAATTATTATACAACTTCATATTATCATTATAATATGTATCCATGTTATATTTTGAAATCTAATATTATTCATTTTATTTTGTTCAATATTATTATAATAAACTACCTTTTCCATTCACTTATATTATAGGGAGAATGTGTTTGCCTATGTTAAAGTATAAGAAATTTTAATATAATTTTACAGTTCTATTGGAGTTATTTTTAGTGCGATTTTTTGGACTTTCTAGTGCTGGAATCCTGTTGAATAATTTGAGGTAAAATCTTGATTTGTGTTATTTAAACTAGTTTTTTCACTGTATATATGGATTCAACACCTCGAAAAATCTTAGTGTACTTCAATTATGCAAAGGTTACCTATCAAGCTTGTGATTTCAATAAATTCCTGTGGGATTTTAGAGAAACTAGACCAAAAAAACTTCCAAAAAATCACACTAAAACCAACTCAATTCACAACGTCCAAAATTTGACTACATTAATGTTTCCCCTCATATTATTATAAAACTTATTTTAATTATCTATCTCTAATTCATGACAAAATAATGGAAGCGGACAAAATAAAAAATAACATTTATATAAGGATTGACAAAGGCTTTGATCTATCTCACTTGTATTTTAACGGTGACTTTGTGAAAGCTGAACACTGCCACGCTAGCACAAAATTTTAATATAAAAAATAACATTTAAATAAGGATTGACAAAGGTTCTGATCTATGTCACTTATATTTTAACGGTGACTTTGTGAAAGCTGAACACTGCCACGCTAGCACAAAATTTTATTTTAAGAGTGTTTGGCATTGATCCAGAGAGATTCGGGCCCTTCCATACATCGGGTCTACCTTCTAAAATTCAGAGACATTGTGACCCTTCAATACATCGAGTATACCTTTTAAAATTAAAAAGATTGGAGCTTTAATTCCGATATGACTACTATATTTGTGGCCCTAGATTTATGCCAGAAAATCGCTGCTATGATTTTGTCTCAAACGATTTCAAATGAGTAAATAAGAATTATTTCATAGTTTTCTAACAATCTTGGGATGATTTACAAAAAAATTCAAGCAAGATGGAGATCTATACAAATAATCAAAAGTTTTTGAATTTAAAAAAAATCTCGAAAAGTATAAGCCATGTGAGGTCCGGCCAGAAGAAGCTTTTACTTACATTATAATAAGTGAATACTCATCAATGCTAGCCATGTGGTAGTTCAACTACCAAACTGGAAATTTGGCCATTAAATTTAGGATATAATAGGAAACTTTCCCATTCTTTCTTACAAGTATTTTTAGGATGATTAAAGTTGGTCAAGATGTTCATGGTGGACATTTTCAACCTTATAAGTTAAAATTATGGTTACAAAATTTGGAGTTTAAAAATTGGTGTTATAATCCCATTCCCCTTAAAAGAGCACCATCATCAATGTTATATTATCTATAATAGAAGTTGTATACAACAAACAAAAAAGGGTATGCATTTTAATGGCATCTTCCAATTCCCATGTTTCATCTGCTCCAAAGTGTTTCCACTGTACCTTAACATGCACCATGGCTCTATTTTAGAACAACATCTCCCTCTTATTGAGTATGCATTGAGGCTCTAGCTAAAACTCTCTTTCAAGCTCCGCATGGATCGTAGCCCAATATATTATATGATTAACATCATATACATAATTCTTAATGAAAGATACATGGAATACATTATGTATTTTCATGGTAGGGGGTAAGGAAATCACGTATGAAACTAGCTCCACTCTCGAAGATCTCAAAGGGTCCACAATAACATGGTGCCAACTTGGCACATGATCCCATTTTCAAAGAATATTTATCGAGTTTGATCCTAATATATACATGCTCCCCTACTTGGAATTTCTTACAAATTCAATTATGATCTACATGGAGTTTTTGTTTATATTGTGCCACCTTCAGGTTGATCCGTAAACTGCCATGGATATTCCACTAGATAGTTCATCACAACATATTTGGTAAAATTATACTTAAAAGTCTAAAATCTACATGATTACAATTTTATATCTCTTTATATTTATAGATATTTATATTATCTAGATAGTGTATGCATGGGAATTAAAATCATGCGAAGAATAGATAATGGTGAAATAAAAGCTCATAAATACATTTGACACACAATATGACCTAGGAAACCCTTTCGCCAGAAAATCCCAACTAGAAGGTGAGGTCATTGCGATGTCTTTCTCTGAATGGAAATATGGTTGGGAATACAAAGAAGTATGGCTTGTGGCCCCTGAGCTACTACAATGCATAATCCTCTTTGTGTGCTCTATTTCCTAACTCTCTTGGCTATTTTTGCTTAGTTATGGAATAAATACATTCCAAAGAACGTAACCCCTTTTCCTCCTAGTGGCCCAATTATAACACAACCCGATTGCCTACTATTGGTTAGGTTTGATTACCTCAGCTCTTAACCAAAGTTACAATATATACTCTTCTAGAGTCTTCTTCATCACAATAACTTGCTAGCCCCTTTTCCATTAATTATGGGGGTTTATGTGGCATCCTCTCCAATTATGGTGGTGAAAATAGGAAGGTCAACTTTTGAGTGATATAACTTTCACATACGAACTTCGATTGATGCGATTCATGCATTGTTGGAAAGGTCTTTGTGTGTAGAATAGGGAAAAAAGTGTGGCGCTAAAGAAGTAAAATTTTACCCCAAAAAAATATTGTTTGGTGCCTTAAAATGCTCCCAGAAGGTTTCAGATCCCATTTTGCCAAACTAAGTCTTGCTGGTAAAATTGATCATGTGAGATAATTCCTCCAGTTTTTCCATTCTGAAAGCACCAAGATGGATGAAAAACAATATAATGATCAAATATGGATCACATATTCTTATTTATTTTTGTTATTTCTTATTCCATTTCCTTCCACATATCTTTTCCAAGTGTAATCCTATCCACCAAATTATCTCATTTGATTGCAATATTACATTTTTCCCCATATATTTCCTAAAACAAACTCATTTTTAGTGATTCTCGATAACTATTATTATAGGAAAATTCTAGAAGAGGTAAATAGTCTTCCCACTTCTTGAGCTAATGCATAACATACATCTTTACCATATTTTCCAACACTATATTCACTCTTTTTGTTTGTCTATTTGTTTGAGGATGATATGCTATAGTAAATGCCAACTATGTTTTAAAACCTGCAAACAAAGATTTCCAAAATTTTGAAATAAGATTGGCATTTTGATCATATATGATTTTCTTACGCATGTCATGCAATTTGAAAATCTCCTCCATAAAAACTTTGGCAATAACAATTTTTGAATTTAAGCTTCTGTGATCCATATTATGAAAAGTCAGAAAACTTTCGGTAAAAATCGCATCATGAGAGTTTTGTCAACAGGTTTCGAACCATCCAATGTGGTTCATCGTTAGGTAAAGATGAAGAACAAGATCTTGGCATCAAGTTAAATAGATTAAAAGAAAAAAATTTAGTCAGTATAATATAACAATTAGATTTGACTAAATAAATAATATTTTAATATAAAGAAATATTTGTTAGAATATAATTGTTAATAATGGATTAAGGAAATTAATTAATCAAAAGGAAAATTTTATTGAAATGAATATCTAACAATAAAAATAAAATTAAAAATAATATTTAGATCAGCTCTAAATAATCAAAACAATAAAACAATTAATAAAATCAATATAATAAAATAAAAATAATATTTGGGTCAATTTTAAATAAAAAAAATATTAATTCTAAAAACTTAAAAATAAATAAAAATAATAAATGGTCAAACTATATATATATAATAAAATTAATTATTAATTAACTAAATAATTAAATCAATAATGAAAAAATAATGAATCATTTATTAGTAGTGGTCAAGATAAAAATACAAATAAATAATAAAAATTAAGAAAATAGAATATATATAATAAATAAAAACTTAAGAAGAAATTACAGAGATCCAATAACTACCAATTTTCTAGCCATTGTCTCAATTCAGATTGGTTGGCCTCCTTTCAGTCTCTATTCAAATTGTTTGGCCTTCTTTCAATCTCTATAGCTTCTCGAAACTTATGGTGATGGAAATGATCAATCTTAGCAATGACTCAGGCGTCTTCAATGTAGATGCGGTGTTTAATCTTTTCTGCATGTTCTGTTAATGTTGAGGAGTGGGTCCTCCCATGTTTGATGTCTGCCACATGTTCCTGGATCCTCTTATTTATTGAGTGACCAGTTTCACCAACATAGGGTGTTCCACATGAACAAGGAATTACATAAACACCATTCATATTTTTAGGGTCCACCGGGTCTTTTACAGATCTTATCGAACTTTGAATAGTGTTAAGGGGCCTAAAGGTTGAGGGAACCTTGTGCTTTCTTAGGATCCTTGCAATCTTGTCAGTTGTCCCTTGTATAAAAGGATATGCATATGAAATGTGTTTATGTAATCCCTTGTTCATGTGGAACACCATATGTTGGTGAAACTAGTCGCTCAATAAATCAAAGGATTCAGGAACATGGGACAAACATCAAACATGGGAGGACCCGCTCATCAGCATTAGCAGAACATGTAGAAAAGACAAAACACCACATTTGCATTGAAGATGGTTAAGCCATTGCTAAGATTGATCATTTCCATCATCATCGTAAGTTTAGGGAAGCTATAGAGATTGAAAGAAGACCAAACAATCTAAATAGAAACGATGACTGTAAAATTAACAGTGGTTGGATCCCTACCATTTCTTTTTAAGTTTTTATTTATATATATAATTTCTTAATTTTTATTATTTATTTGTATTTTTATCTTGATTACTAATAAATAATTATTTAGTTAGTTGGTTAGTTAATTAATTAATAAATATTAATATTAATATTATTTTATTTTATTTATATATGTTTTAAGTTTATTATTTTATTTTGTTTTATTTATATATATTTTAAGTTTGATCATTTATTGTTTTTATTTATTTCTAAGTTTTTCGAAATAATTGGTTTGATTATTTAAGTTTGACCTAAATATTATTTTTATTTTAGTGTTTTGATTATTTAGGTTTCACCCAAATATTTTTTTATTTTAGTTTGACCATTTGTTATTTTTATTTATTTTTAAGTTTTTAGAATTATTGTTTTGATTATTTAAGTTTGAACCCAATATTGTTTTTATTTTATTTTATTATTATATTGATTTTATTAATTGTTTTGAATTTTTAGGTTTGACTTAAATATTATTTTTACTTTTATTTTTAGATATTCATTTTAATAAAAAATTCATTTTGATTAAGTATTTTCCTTTATTCATTATTAACAATTATATTCTAACAATTATTTATTTATATTAAAATATTATTTATTTAGTTAAATTTAATTTCTTTATAAGAAAATATTATTTATTTAGTCAAATCTGGTTAATTGTTTTTCTCTTCATCTATTTAACTTGATGCCAAGATCTTGTTCTTCATCTTGCCCTAACGATGAAAAACACTGGATGGTTCGAAACACGTCAACAAAACTCTCGACGATGAACAACACTGGATGGTTCGAAACACGTCAACAAAACTCTGATGATGTGATTTTTACCGAAAATTTTCTTACCTTTCATAATATCATTTTTTTATAGATAGGTTTCACAATGATAATATGAGTTGCATTACTTAATCCTCCACCACCATGATTGTATCGTGTTGCTTAATAGTCTTTGGAAAATCAGTAATGAAGTCCATAAATATGACTTCCCATTTGTATTGTAACTGAAAATATCCCTCCGAAAAATATTTGTTCATCTTTCACATTTTCACCTAATCCTAACTTTCCCCACTATCATAAGTATATCATTAGCTAATTTAATCCTCTTCATTGTGATGAGTCCTATCATCATTTAGCTACTTCAATTATTAATATACATACTATTACTTTACAATTACCCTTTATATAGAATTTTTAAATTTATATCTAAACATAAAAGCCATAATGTACATTACAAATATGCCCTTAAACACTTTGATTAACACATTATTATAATCCTAGATCAAATAGTATTAAACTTCTCCTTTGACTTTATACATCTTTTATTTTTAAAAGCTTATACCTTTATTATAGTAATCCCTTTCTTATAATACCTAAACTATTATACTGAACCTTAATATTTCATTGATTTTATATTATCATTCCAAGTCTACCATTATTCATTTTATTTTCTTCAAAAGTATTATATTTCTTTTTTTAAGCTTGGCAAGACTACATTTTCATCATGTCCAATATATCACCTCGATCAAGACGGGAAATTGAACCGATAACTTTACATCAAAAAGTGCCTTCCAATCACCATCTATCCAAAATCTTATAGACTCTTCAAAATTATTATATTAAAATTTCTTTTTCATTTTTATTTTTAAAAACTTATATATTTATTACAATAATCCCTTATCCATAATACCTAAATTATTATTCCATGAACTTTATTTAATAATTATATATATCTATATTATATTTTCAAACCTCCCATTATTTTATTTTATTATTTTCAAAATTATTATATAAAACCTTCCTTTTCATTCTTTAATATTTATATCACATATATAACTATGTTTACCCATCTTAAAGCATTTAGAAGCCTTAATATATTTCTATAATCTCATGACTGACAATGTCATTGATTTGACCTTTTACATCAAAGTTCCCCGGTATTTGTTATAAAACTTTATTTTAATTATTTATTTATAATTCAGGACAAAATAAAGAAAGTTTACATTATAAAAAAATTACATTTTATCCATAATACCTAAATTATTATTCCATGAACTTTATTTAATAATTATATATATCTATATTATATTTTCAAACCTCCCATTATTTTATTTTATTATTTTCAAAATTATTATATAAAACCTTCCTTTTCATTCTTTAATATTTATATCACATATATAACTATGTTTACCCATCTTAAAGCATTTAGAAGCCTTAATATATTTCTATAATCTCATGACTGACAATGTCATTGATTTGACCTTTTACATCAAAGTTCCCCCGGTATTTGTTATAAAACTTTATTTTAATTATTTATTTATAATTCAGGACAAAATAAAGAAAGTTTACATTATAAAAAAATTACATTTAGATATACTTGACAAAGGCCTATATTTTTAAGGTTGACTATAGAATGCTAATCCATGCCACGTGGATGGTCCAGGATTGCGTCGGGATAGCACAAAAAGATATTTTACTAGTTGTCTTAAACCCAGGGATTTGGGCCCTTTAGTACGTCAGGCCTACGTCTTAAAATTAAAAAGATTGTAGCTTTAATTCCGATATGACTACTACTTATTAATCATGACCGGTACAAGCCACTACATTTTCGGTCCAGTAAATCAAAATTAAGAGATCCGCATTAATTTACTATGGAGTTAGTGGTAGTCAATATAAAAATACAAATAAATAATAAAAATTAAGAAAATAGAATATATAATAAATAAAAATTTAAGAAGAAATGGTAGAGATCCAATAACTACTAATTTTTTAGTCATTTTTTCAATTCAGAGTGTTTGGCCTCCTTTTAGTCTCTATTTAGATTGTTTGGCCTTCTTTCAATCTCTATAGCTTCTCTAAACTTACAGTGATGGAAATGATCAATCTTAGCAATGACTCAGGCGTCTTCAAGGCAGAGGTGGTGTTTAATCTTTTTTGCATGTTCTGTTAATGCTGAGGAGTGGGTCCTCCCATGTTTGATGTTTGCCACATGTTCCTAGATCCTCTGATTTATTGAGTGACCAGTTTCACCAACATAGGGTGTTCCACATGAACAAGGGATTACATAAACACCTTTCATATTTTTAGGGTCCACCGGGTCTTTTACAGATCTTATGGAACTTTGAATAGTGTTAAGGGGCCTAAAGGTTGAGGGAACCTTGTGCTTTCTTAGGATCCTTGCAATTTTGTCAGTGGTCCCTTGTATAAAAGGATATGCATATATGAAATGTGTTTATGTAATCCCTTGTTCATGTGGAACACCATATGTTGGTGAAACTAGTCGCTCAATAAATCAAAGGATTCAGGAACATGGGACAGACATCAAACATGGGAGGACCCGCTCATCAGCATTAGCAGAACATGTGGAAAAGACAAAACACCACATTTACATTGAAGATGGTCAAGCCATTGCTAAGATTGATCATTTCCATCATCGTAAGTTTAGGGAAGTTATAGAGATTGAAAGAAAACCAAACAATCTAAATAGAAACGATGACTGGAAAATTAACAGTTGTTGGATCCCTACCATTTCTTTTTAAGTTTTTATTTATTTTATATATACATATAATTTCTTAATTTTTATTATTTATTTGTATTTTTATCTTGATTACTAATAAATGATTAATTATTTTTTTATTACTGATTTTTTTATTTAGTTAGTTAGTTAATTATTATTATTATTATTATTATTATTTTATTTATATATTTTAAGTTTGATCATTTATCGTTTTTATTTATTTCTAAGTTTTTAGAAATAATTGTTTTGATTATTTAAGTTTGACCTAAATATTATTTTTATTTTAGTGTTTTGATTATTTAGGTTTCACCCAAATATTTTTTTTTATTTAAGTTTGACCATTTGTTATTTTTATTTATTTTTAAGTTTTTAGAATTATTGTTTTGATTATTTAAGTTTGACCCTAATATTATTTTTATTTTATTATATTATTATATTGATTTTATTAATTGTTTTATTGTTTTGAATTTTTAGGTTTGACTTAAATATTATTTGTATTTTTATTTTTAGATATTCATTTTAATAAAAAAATCCTTTTGATTAAGTATTTTCCTTTATTCATTATTAACAATTATATTCTAACAATTATTTATTTATATTAAAATATTATTTATTTAGTCAAATCTAACTTCTTTATATGAAAATATTATTTATTTAGTCAAATATTTGTTTTTCTCTTCATCTATTTAACTTGATGCCAAGATCTTGTTCTTCATCTTGTCCTGACGATGAACAACACTGGATGGTTCGAAACACGTCAACAAAACTCTCCACGATGAATAACACTGGATGGTTCGAAACACGTCAACAAAACTCCCGACGATGAACAACACCGGATGGTTTGAAACACGTCAACAAAACTCCGATGATGTGATTTTTACCGAAAATTTTCTTACCTTTCATAATATCATTTTTTTTATAGGTAGGTTTCACAATGATAAAGTGAGTTGCTTCACTTAATTTATCCTCCACCACCATGATTGTATCGTGTTGCTTGACAGTCTTTGGAAAATTAGTAATGAAGTCCATAAATATGACTTCCCATTTATATTGTAATTGAAAATATCCCTCCTAAAAATATTTGTTCATCTTTCACATTTTCACCTAATCCTAACTTTCCCCACTATCATAAGTATCCTTTTATTCTCAAGCTTTATCGTTTTCTGATTTAATCCTCCTCATTGTGATGAGTCCTATGATCATTTAGCTACTTCAATTATTAATATACATACTATTACTGTACAATTACCCTTTATATAAATTCTTTAAATTTATATCTAAACATAAAAGCCATAATGTACATTACAAATATGCCTTTAAACACTTTGATTAACACATTATTATAATCCTAAATCAAATAGTATTAAACTTCTCCTTTGACTTTATACATCTTTTATTTTTAAAAGCTTATATCTTTATTATAATAATCCCTTTCTTATAATACCTAAACTATTATACTTAACCTTAATATTTCATTGATTTTATATTATCATTCCAAGTCTACCATTATTCATTTTATTTTCTTCAAAATTATTATATTTCTTTTTTTAAGCTTGGCAAGACTACATTTTCATCATGTCCAATATATCACCCTGATCAGGGCGGGAAATTGAACCGATGACATTACATCAAAAAGTGCCTTCCAATCACCATCTATCCAAAATCTTATAGACTCTTCAAAATTATTATATTAAAATTTCTTTTTCATTTTTATTTTTAAAAACTTATATATTTATTACAATAATCCCTTATCCATAATACCTAAATTATTATTCCATAAACTTTATTTAATAATTATATATATCTATATTATATTTTCAAACCTCCCATTATTTTATTTTATTATTTTCAAAATTATTATATAAAACCTTCCTTTTCATTCTTTAATATTTATATCACATATATAACTATGTTTACCCATCTTAAAGCATTTAGAAGCCTTAATATATTTCTATAATCTCATAACTGACAATGTCATTGATTTGACCTTTTACATCAAAGTTCCCCGGTATTGGTTGTAAAACTTTATTTTAATTATTTATTTATAATTCAGGACAAAATAAAGAAAGTTTACATTATAAAAAAATTACATTCAGATATACTTGACAAAGGCTTATATTTTTAAGTTTGACTTTGTGAACGCTGATCCATGCCACGTGGATGGTCCAGGATTGCATGGGGATAGAACAAAAAGATATTTTACTAATTGTCTTAAACCCAGAGTACGTCAGGCCTACGTCTTAAAATTAAAAAGATTGTAGCTTTAATTCTGATAGGACTACTACTTAATTTACAAACGACGTCCAATGCAGGGAACCTGACTATATGGTGAGCCATGGCTTTTTACAAGACCGGTGACATGTTTATGAACGGTGTCATTGGCTGTATGTTCAAGATTTGGCTCTACGTTCAAGATTATACGTTCAAGATTATCTATTCTGAAACACCTCCCTCTGGTTGAGAATGCATTGAGGCTTTGGCTAAAAGTTTCATCCAAATTCCACTTGGATCACAATCTAATCAATAATATGAAAATAAATATGATTAGTGTCATGTATATATTTTTCAAGTAAAGATACACGAAATATATTATGTATTTTTAAAAACTCTGAATGTTATTATTCTCACTTTTTTTGGGATTTCAAAGGGTTCACAATAACGTGGTATTAACTTAGCACATGATCTCATTTTCAAAAAAAATCTCTTGGGTTTAATCTTAATATACACATGTTCCGCTACTTAAAATTTTTTGTGAATTCAATTATGATTTACATATCTTTTCTATCTATCTTGTGCCATCTTCATATTTTGCTTGATGTTTGTTACTTATTTTTCCATTTCCTTCAACATATATGACACAATTGTAATCATATCTACTAAATTATCCCAACTAATTAGAATGCTACATTTTTTGGCATATAACACCTCAAAGGGACTCACTTTTAATGATTCACGGTAACCATTGTAATAGGCAAATTCTATATGTGGTGAGTAGCCTTCCCACTTTTTGGGCTAATGCATAACATATATCCCTAACATATCCTCCAACACTCTATTCACTCTTTTTATTTGTTCATGTGTTTGAGGATGACAGACTATAGTAAATGCCAACCATGTCCCAAAACCTATAAACAAAGATTTCCAAAATTTTGAAGTAAGCTTGACATTCTAATCAGATATGATTCTTGGGCATACCATGCAATTTTAAAATCTCCTTCATAAAAACATTGACAATAAGAATAAAGTGAGTTGCTTTACTATATTTATCCACCACCACCATGATTGCATCATATTGCTTTGTGATCTTTGGAAAATCAATAATAAAATTTAAAGACGTGACTTTTCATTTCTATTGTAAATGAAAATATCCATCCAAAAAATATTTACTCAATTTTTACATTTTTACTTAATCCTAACATACCTCACTATCATAAACATCTTTTTATTCTCCAACCTTATCATTTGGTGATTTGATTCTTCTCATTATAATAAATCCTATGAGTGTTTCACTACTTCAATTATTAATATACTTATTAATACTTTACACTTACCCTTCCATTTGTATTTAAACTTAAAAGTCATTATGTACATTACAAATATGCCCTTAAATATTTTGATTACGCATTATTTTTAATGCTAAATCAAATAATATAAACTCCTACTTTGAAATTATACAATTTTTATTTTTATTTTTTTAAACATATATGTTTATTATAATAATATCTAAACAGTGAAACCCAACTTTAGTATTCTATTGATTCTATATTGACTTTATTATTATTATTATTTTCTAAGGGCATCAATTTTGTTATTATTCATACTCCTTCACATTATTTGTAAAATGTACCTAGGTTAGTAAAAATTGTAATGGATATATGTCTTCATGGGACATATGTCTCCATAGGAATATAGGAATATACCTTCTTTGTCTCATGGGGTTGTTTTTGGTGATTTATAAAATCTCTTGTGATCGATGTAATTTTTTTTACTAATATAAATCTTTTGATTAAGTTTAGAAAAATATTATGTTTCCAATTCTATCATTATTCATTATATCTTCTTTAAAATATTTTATACAAGTGGGAAAATCTTTCATAATTCAGTTGTCAAACTAACACTGAGGACAACTATCTCTAGCGGCTAATTGCGAATACAGGCTGACTCATCATCGTTATTCAAGGAAAACCACGCCACCTGAAATAACCCGCTGGTGATCCGTAAGAGGGCAGGCTTTCACTCTTGCCAAATGCTTCTTGGTCTTGGGGAATCATTAACCTTTTCCCTTACATCCGAGGAAAACAAACTCTTAACCAAATAAAAACAATTTTAAAGCATACTCCAAAACCACTCTTTAAAATATTATATTAAACTTCCCCTTCCAATTTTATTCTTTAAAACTTATATTTTTATTTATAATTCATGACAAAATAAGAAAAGTTTACATTATAAAAAATAACATTGAGATATAACGTGACAAAGTTTTTGATTTGTGTCTTTCATATTTTTAAGGTTGACTTTGTTAACGCGGATCAATGCCACGTGCATGGTCCATGATTGCATCAGGTTAACACCAAAAAATATTTTAAAATTGATTTGACCTTAGAGGTTTGGGCCCTTCAATACATCGGCCCTGCATCTTAAAATTAAGAAGATTGCAACTTTAATTCAAAACCGATTGAGCCCCTAGATTTATTGGCCTAGAAAATCAAGATTAAATGCCAACTCACTTTAAATTATGAAATTCTCAAAAACAACGTCTAATAAAGGGAATTTGATTATGATGCCATCAATTATATCCATGATAATATAATTAATTAATACAATTATAATGATAATGGTAATACAATTATAATTATATCGCTGATAATGATAATAATAATTAATTAATATAATTATAATGATAATGATAATTATATCCATGATAATGATAATACAATTATATTCATGATAATATAATTAATTAAGAAAAAACGTAAGTAAAAGTATTTCACAAAATGAACAAATAAAGATGAACAAGGGTTTGCAAACTAATAAGCTTTTTATTATTGGATGGCACCAATCTCATATACCAACAACAAATATTACAAGAAGGGAGGCTAGCCTTTTATAGAACATTTTTAACAGCTAGATAATGACTACCTAATGGCTAATTGGACTCTTCTCGTAAATTTTTTTGCTACTCATTTACAAGTTGGAGGCTTGGTAAAATTTTCATAAAATATTACATTACAATTCTTTATTTTCCCACCAAGGGGTTGACTTGGCTTCAATTTCCCAATTTGGTCCATAAATCCCTTTACTAATGGCTCGGTATGGTAAAATATGAAGAATAGTAAATAATAGTAGCTCAACATTCCACTTAGTTTCCTTTGAGGAAATTCAACTTAGTCCATTCAGAGGTTTGATTTGACTTGGAGTCTTTACTTGGTCATTTGGAGGAATAATTCATCTTCTAATGTCGATTTTCTTGGTCCATGAAGTCTTCAATGGCTAGTTAGACCACCCAACATTTAGTTGGCTTCATCAACAACTAGTTTGAATTGACTTTTTCCTTTTACTAACTTGACTTGGCCACTTGCCAATTGGATCTCCAATGCCCTTAACTATATAACAATTATGGAACCTAGGTTTGGCTAAACTAGCCATGATCTAAACTAGATCTCTCTCAGAATATTCAATTCATGCCTAACATTGCCATATCATTACCTATTTTGTTGTGTCATTTGCCACTTGAACTAGTCCCATAATTCCTTGAGGAATCTTGGAACTTCGACAAATGAGTTTTTTTCCTCTCTTATATTGATTATTTTTTATGTAATGCATTCATCATTCTGCCCAACACTACTGCTACTCTACCTCCTAGAAAATTATTTGACCCATTGAACAAGTTTGACCAAGTTGTAACTAGACACTCCCACCTCTAATTAGAAAAATTCAATGTGGCATGCACTCCACTCATCAAATTAAACAATCTAAGAGCAAGTTTAATTTTTTACAATTAGGACCGCTTACTTTGCAAATTATGCACTAACTTAGGAAATGTGAAAGTTATAATGGGACTGCCATGCATGAGAGTTGTCTGAGAGATATTGCACAAAATCTAAGGCCACCTACATGTCTACATGCCTCAATAGAATCTAACCATGTAGAAGAGGCATAGGTGCACCTTGACGTAGGCTAGACTAGCCCATACACCAATGATCACCCCTACAAAAGTTGGCTCCCATAAAACCACAAGTCCTCAAGTAGGCTCATGTAAGGCCCTCCAATCCTATACAAGTCAAGAGGAGCCATAAGTGAACTGCAAAGGAGCAACCATGGTTGGACCAAGACAACAAGAAACAAAGACACAAGCCTGAGATACCTAATACAAAACCTCACATGGGCTTATGATGGTAGTGATAAACGTTGTAAAAAAATTTGTATGTACCATTGTTGACATGTAGAGTAATAGTGCCAAAGTTAGGCCTTGCATATATTAATTATAAAAGGAAAATTTCATAATTTCATGCATTTTTTAGCCATATTTTTAGGGTTGACATCTAGGATTTTATAGCTATTTATGTATTTTCAACCATTAGAAACTGTGTTAACCTTTCCCTTGTTTTCTCTTTTATAACCTTTGGACTTTTTGTTGATAACACCCTTAGTAGGTTATTTTCAATTGTTGTTGTAAGTTTTGCATGCTATAAAAAGTGTTTATAAATTTATGGTGGCTAGTGGGAAAACTAACCTGAAAATATATAGGACTTATCTCGACCTCTTAGGCTTAGTTAGTGGTTTCCTTCAACCCATGATCTCTCTCTTACCCCAAACCTTTCTTTATTTAAAACCTTTCTTAGGTGTATAACTTAACAAGCTCCTTAGAAACAATTTGACTTAGAATCTCATAGTCACTAACCTCTAAGTTATATTAGGGAAGCCTCCCTTATAGGGATAACATCTGACCGCAAAATAGCAAGGGTTGAAGGGAGAAGCCATTAAGGTGACAATGGTGGATGATCTCTTTGTTTACCTCGACTTGGATTGTCTAGTAAGGCTTTGCACTAGGCTACTAGAGTTTGTGGTAGCATTTTTTGCACCATTGTCAGGGAGGAGTTACATCCTTCTCCTTGGAATCCAAAGCCTATGATTCAATCACTTTTGATGAGAACATCCCAAAGCCAAGCTTAAAATTTCTCATATGGAAAATACTAGATCTTATTTCAGCTCAAGATCTTATAGTCAAAGGCCCACTAAAACAGTTTTCCTCCCCATAAAATATTGTTTTGAAGACTGCTATAGATAGAACCCTCTTCAATAATGCTTATACCTCATCCACAATGGAAAATCCATGGATTGCTAGTGCTTACAAACTCCTATATGCGAGTTCCATTTAGGGATATCCCAATAAGATGCCTAAAGAATTTCAAGAATGGTTGCCTAAGTTTTCATGGAACAATGTGGTCACAGCTAAGCAACACATCAATCTATTTTACTAGCATGTGGATGGAAGAGACATTGAGGAAGACATGTATTCATGAGACTTCTTTCCCTCTCCTTGAAGGAAATGCTAGATCATGGTAACTAGATTGCGTTGTTGGAGGAATCAAGATCTGGTACCAATTGTATGATACTTTTAACAAGAGATGGAAGACAATTGATGGCCTAGTTTCAATATTCTAAGAAGAAAGAAGATGAAAGTGTCAAGGATTTCAATTAAAGGTTAGATTGATAGTTAAAAAAATACCAACCAACTTCAAACCTACTGCAGACACAATCTTCATACAATACATCACTAAACTTTATGGATAATTTTAGTATGACTTAAAGGACAAGGAACCTACAAACATAGAGCAAGCCAAGTACTATGTTGTGATTATTGAACACAAAATTTCCATATCTAAAGCTGACTTGTTATCATATCCTATAGTCAAAGTGGAAACCAAACCTAATCCTTCAACTCATGTTGATCCAACTTAACAAAATTTTGTTTAGAAATTTGAAAAACTAATGAGTTTATGCAAGAACAGCTCCCAATGATGAATAAGTTTACCTTCTTGGATAAGGATAGAGGTTCCCATCAAAATTATCCTCCTAAGCCTCATTTTAGTAATGACAAGGCCCCAAGAAGTAATCTAGGTTTGAGTGGTGGCAAGAATTACCCTCAACAAATTGTGCCTAACATTATTTACCCTATTAACATGATAATTAGGAAGGAATCATGTGGTGTCCCTATAGCAATGATTTCCACAGTAAATAGGAGTATCCTAATAATCGGGTTGGTGAGGAAGAAAGCTCAAGGCATTTAGACTGGATAAATGACTTCTATCCTCTTAACTATTTTTCCAAATAAAAGTTTCCCTATTGCTCAACAACAACATGATGAAATGATTACATGATGTGTAATGAATCAAAATGAATATGTTAATCCCATTGAGAAAGGTTTATTTGAAGGTGTTGGGAACGGGTCCCCTAGAGTCAATTTTTGGGTTAAAAGCCCAAGTTTTGGGGCAGAAAGCCCAAGTTTTTGTATAAGAAGTGTAACATCTCCGCATTTTGTGGTCGTAGAGCACGAAGATGTAAAGTGTCATAAAGGGATTCTGCCCTTCTTTTATGTAAGTCATGTCGGCTTTAGGAGTTCTACCCAGGGTCCTTAGACCATGGGATTGTATAAAAAGGGAAGTCTTAGAAGAGTCTAAGGTAGTTCTTGGTATGTTTTGAGTCACTGACGAATGTAATGGGTCTGTGAGAGCTAAGAGCGAAGAGTCTTAGCATATGCAAGAGGCTATGCAGTTGTGTGCACAAAGGCCTAGGTTAAAAGTCCGCAGCTGAGTGTGCAGACCCTTGCAGCTGTGTGCGGAAGGCAATTAGAGTCTGTAAAGAATATCTGAAGCATCAATAAAGAGAATTATTCTGGAATTATCTGTGTATGATCTATTTTACTTCTGTTACAAATGCATGTGATTATGTTATGATGAATATTGGGCATATGTTTTAATGCTGTATTGATGTGTGAATCCATATGTTTTTCTTTGTTATATGAATAGAAGTAAGAATATCTATTTACGCGAAGATCATCTTAATGCATGTTGAAGTTATCAGATACTTAAGCTAATCTGGGTAAATACAGAAGTAAGAGTAATTACATAGGCATTTAAGTGTCTGATTCACCTATTTAGGGTATGTGAAGGATAGTCGTAGACCTTCACGAAGATCTAAAGGACAACTAAGGGAAGTATATTGATAAGCCCTAAAAGGCTTATCAATCTACATGAAGGAAGGTTTAGGGTATAAAATGACATCACTACCATCTCTGGGTGTGGAAACTTGGTTCCTGCATCCCCCCATACTACTTCGGGTGAGACTTCAGTCCGCGCTCTGCGGATTGATGCCGAAAGGGCCAATAGTGTAGGGATTTTCTTAACTAATTAACGTTGAACTTAGGTCAGGGCCCATCAAGCCAACAAATAGTTCTGTTGCTAGGACCGGGATATGCATAAGGAGATGTGTGATGTCGCATCATTGGAATCCAACTAAGAAGGAAATCGAAGACTGGTTGGATAGAAAGATACACGAATTTGTGGCGCAAGAGAACAGTCGCGATTGATGAAAGAATAGTGGTTGGATAGATATTTGTTCACAAAGATACACGAAATCTTCTTTTGTTCCTTCCTTGTCGAATTATACGAGTGGATCGCGAAATTGGCAGATGGCCAAGGAAGGTGGAGGCTCGACGGTCCAATAGTCTAGACCCCATAGTTAGTGTAGAGATTAGAAGCCTCTGAAGATAAGATCACACATGTTGTTGATCATTGGCTCGATTGTATCATAGTATTGTTTGTGACAGAGTTCACAGTTGATACTTCGGTCAGTTACAGTGAAGCGGAGCGACGCTTCTTCAAGGGACCACAAGCTAAGTATTTAAGGTCTTTAAATACTTGGATTAAGATGCTCTTGTGTGAAAAGCGGGTTATGCAGTTACCTTGATGTTTGGAGCTACACAAAGTGGAAAGATCTTCAGGGACAGGGAAAACAGGCCCTAAATATAGCCCGCTGATTGGACCTCCTTTGAGTGACGACGAGGAAGCAGCACAAACTTCTCCATAGAGCATCGTTCAGTTGATAGGACAGGGGTTCCACGAATACTCCATCCACCCAAAACACCTCCCTCTTCACCTACACCGCATACGCCTTCGCCCACACCACCACCACCTCCGCCACTATTCAATATGGCAAATTCAATAAAATTGCCTGTGTTCAAGGGATGGGGAACTGAGGACCCAGACCAATTTTGGTTTGTCGCGAAGGTTGTATGGGAAGCTCAGGGTATTAAAGATGATCAGATGAAGAAAGCAATGTTTATTACCACTTTGTAGGAATGTGCACTAACATGGTACATTAAGTACTGCACTAATAACCTGATGGCTTCGTTAGCAGATATTCAGATCGCATTGAATAAGGAATTCAGTAGGCCCAAGTTTGAAGCGTAATAAATTATGGGATTCAAGGAGATAATGATGAAGCCTGGTGAGACACACTGGGATCTGGATCAGAGATTGAAATGCACGATCCGCGAAGCCAACATGAATCTTACGGATGGGCAGCACCACAAATGGTTCGTGGCTTCGCTCCTGCCTCATGTAAGGGTTTCTTTGTCACATCAAAAGATTGGGACCCAAGCGGAATCCATGGAGATTGCAATGAGATTACACGAGACACTAATGAAAGATGCTAATTTAGGGGTTCAATAGATTCACACACAATTGTAGAACCTATGCCTAGTATTTCAGAGTCTAAAGAAAGATAGAGCAGTTCGGCCAAAGGTGCGTGAAGAAGTTTGGTGCCTAAAATGCAAAAGTCAGGGGCATGACAAAGATCACTATCTAGTCTTTGTGAATTATGTTGCAGCAGGGGACCAATGCCTCTTAGGCTGGAAGCTAAAGTAGGGCAAAGTATAGGGCTTTCGCTATGGTGTGCTATCTGTCAGGTAGCTGGAAAACATGTGATAGACAATTGCCATTTGCTGCATAAATGTGTACAGACACCACAAAAACTCTTATGCAACTTCTGTCAATCGGTGGGTCATGATGAGCATAATTGTCGTAGTTATGAGTTGATGATGGATAGAATGCCCGCATATAGGGTACAAGCATAAACTTGGCCTCCAGGCCAAGGTGTAGGGGGAGCGCGAGGCGAATATCAGGGCTGCAGATGAGGTCGTGGTGGAGGACCTAGTAGAGGTCGGGGATGGGTTATTTGTTACAGTTATGGGCGACCGGGACACTACGCACAAGAATGAACAAACCCGACACGTCTTTCATGCCAATATTGTACTCAGTTTGACCATGCGACAGAGGATTGCCCTATATTATTAGCTAAGATATGCGAAAAGGGGGCGCAATCTCAACAGTCGACTCAGAACCTGCAGATGATGAGGGATGACGCTTGCGAAGAGGACCCTGATGTAAATATTATGTTGCAGAGTGGAGGGACGACTGGCGAAGATAAGGGGAAGAAGCCTGAAGAGAGTGAATGGGTCCACAAAGCTTCAGAAAAGAAGGTTGGATTTGATCTAGAGCGTGCGAGGGAAATGTTTATGGAAGTAAAGAAAATCTTCGCTGAGGCCTCTACCTTAGGAAGTCAGGATAAGCCAGCTGAAGAGATGGACCCCTCTATGCTTACTACCTTCTTGGAGACCTGTATGAAGCTGGTGTGTGATAGAAAGGCTGTGAAAGGATTGCAGGAGATGATAAATAAGTGTGCTGGAAAAGAAAATGCTCCTGACAGACTGTGCGTATTTAGGAAGATTGGTAAGCATAAGGCAAGAACGGGGCATGAGATGAGGCTCACTGCATAGATAGGAGAATATGAGATGGATCAAGTCATTCTAGATCTAGGGTTGGACGTGAATGTTTTTCCTAAACAGACAGGGGAGTGGATGGGGATACCGCGCTGCAGTAGTCTCCGATTCAGTTAAGAATGGAAAATCAATAGAAAATCATCCCCATGGGAATATTGCAGGGAGTGACAATTGATATTGAGGGCATGAGCGCATTGGCTGATTTTGAAGTAATAGAGATTATGGATGAAAACAATCCCTACCCTATGCTCCTTGGGATCAATTGGGCCATTGACATGAATGGAGTAATCAACTTGAAGAATCGGAAGATGATATTTGAGAAGAAAGCTCTCTGCGTAGTAGTGCCCCTGGACCTTGCAGAAGGACCGCGCTATACTGAACTGCTCCACGATTATGAGAGCGACGATGATTTGGACCAAATTTATAAGATAACAACGTGAGATTAGGATTGGGTGAATCTGACAGCAAATGGACACATTTCCTGGGACCCCGAAAGTTCCTACACATCATATTTAGATGAGGAGTTGGAGCACTGGCAGAATCAGTTGCATGAAGTATCTACGTTGCGTTGTAATACGATGACCAAGTCATTGTGCTCTGTATCATCAGAGGTAAGAAGTATGTCTTATTATGATGGTTTAACTGATGCTGATAAAATTTTGGATGCATTTGAAAGGGAAGTGCCAGAGAATCATCGCTTCCAGGCCTTGGATTGGGCACTGCACGCTACGCCTGCGAGATGGTGGGGTACGCACAAAGACAATTTTGATGATTGGCGTGTGTACAGAAAGATGATGAGATTGCAGTTTGGTCACCCAAAAGTTCGACTAACAGAGAAATATGATGGAAGGGATGATCCACATGATCACCTGGCCAAATGGAATAAGGTTTATGGAACGGAGCCTCAACCTAAATGGGTGCATCTATTTTGTCCTACTTTGGATATAATACTGATGAACTGGTACTTGGAAACAGATCTTTGGCATGGCACTAAAGAATGGGACGTTTTGCAACATGGATTATTGATGATGTTTAGATTTGGGGATGGGTTTGAGTGTATTTATGAGGAATTGCAGGAGGAAAAGGCAACGATCATGAGAATACCACAAGATTCCTTGGACTTAATCAACCAGATTGGACCACGCAGTTGTGCCATGCGATGGAGTGCTACAATGTGATTGCTGAAGAAGAGGACGAAGATCCGAGGAACATTAATATCCCAGAGACTTAAGGTCACCGCGAAGTTGAGGGACTGCCAATTGAAAATCTAGATATCACCATGCTACTAAAAACAAGACAAGTGAACATTGGAACAGAGGCAGAGCCAAAATTTGCAAAGATTGGGGACTACTGGGATGACGCAACAGTAGATAAGGTTGCTAAATTGCTCCGAGAATATCAAGGCTTGCTCCCTAAGAAGTTTTCAGATTTGAAAGTGATAATAGGGGACTTGGAAGTTATGAAAATTACATTGAAACCGGTTGCAAAGCTGATCAAGCAAAGGCCTTACTGCCTCAACCCCAAGTATAAAGAAAAGGTTCGCTTAGAGTTGGATAAAATGCTGGCCACAGGTATTATTGACCCAGTGGAAGAATCTAATTGGGTGAGCCCAATAGTAGTTCAAGAAATGAAGCAAAAGGATGAAATAAGGATATGCGTAGATCTCAGAAAGTTGAATGATGCCTACGTAGATGATCCCTTTCCAACTCCGTTCACTGACAAAGTGTTGGATAATGTATGAGGATAGGAAGCATATTTGTTCACTGATGGGTTCTCGAGGTACCATTAGATCAAGATCGCACCTAAAGATAGAAGTAAAATGACCTTCGCGATTGAATGGGGATGCTTTCAATATAATGTAATGCCTTTTGGACTGAAGAATGCGCTAATGATCTTTTCGCGGGTAGTCATCGCAGCGTTCAAGTACTTCATTCACAAATTTCTAGAGGTATACATTGATAATTGGACGGTGTTTGGGCTGGTAAAGTGCAACATGGCTAGTATATGCTTGATGCTAGATACATGTCGAAGGTATTAGATCATGCTCAATTTGAAGAAATTTATGTTCTGTGTCCCTTTTGGAATCTTGTTGGGTCATGTAGTGTGCAGACAAGGCTTAATGGTAGAACTTGCTAAGATCATGGTTATAATTAATTTGGAAGCACCAAGAAGTGTGAAACAGTTGTGCGCAATGTTGGGGCATACGGGGTACTATCGAAAGTTCATCAAGAGTTTTGCGCAGATTACTGCACTAATGGAAAAGATGCTCAATAAAGATGCTACATTCTGTTGGAGTGAAGAATGTCAGTAGATCCTAGTTATGTTAAAGGAGAAAATGGTCACCTTGTCGATCCTAGTCTTCCAAGATGGGAAGAAGGAATTTCATGTGCATGTGGATGCGTCATGTATTGTGTTGGGGGTAGTACTGACACAGTCCAGTGACAGAGATTTGGATCACCCTATAGAATTTTTGTTATACAACAAAATGACCCCCTCATCAGCTTAGAGGGGAAAGACATGATAGTTGAAGCAAAGACCAAGATCACATGCCTTGTTTCCACACTAACGTTGGCTATACACTGACAACCTGCTTTATAAAGCATCTCTGTAAGCCTAAGGGTGTGTTAGTGACCCTACTAACTCTAGTTGTTAGTTCGGGAATAGCGTTAGTGGATCCTAATGAAGTTCTAAAGGTCAAAGGAGTGAATTGACTCATAAATATATAGATACTTGCTCCTAAATCTACTCAAGGAAAACAAGGAAACATCTCAAGTTTGACCTATTTGGGGGATTTCTAATCGTAATGAAGGAGGCAAATGGGAAAGAGCTGAAAGGCATGGTAACTTCATTGCTTTTACCTTAAGGAACTCATGGAGGAACTTGGAAACCCTAACTCGATTGATACATAAGCAAAGCTTATGGTGATAGAGTTCAGATCATTTGAAAGGATAACTTGATTGTTGAGCATAGTCTCAAATCTAAGCATAAGAAGTTGTTAAGAAGGGAGAGAGAGAGAGAAGTTGGAGGGGTAAGGGAAGGCTGATGCAACAGATGGTTGTAATCACACTTCCGACATTAATATAGAACTGCAGTTGTACTGTCTACTTCGTGGTGTTGGTACTATCATTCATTTATTTGTTTGTCCAATACCTTTTAGAATGAGTACCTTAGTTATGTGTAACTAGATGTGTTTTATGTATTCATGTATTAGTTATCAAGGTTGTATGTTGTGATTATGCTTGTCTCTTCTATGTGCAGGACTTGATCTGGAGCCAGCTCAGGGGACTTCCACCTAGTTGCATTGTGCTCTCCAGCAAATCTACACGGAGGCTTGAGGTAATCCACCTATCTTGCTTTGATAGTTAGTTA
Source organism: Pinus tabuliformis (assembly GCA_031772625.1). NCBI lineage: Eukaryota > Viridiplantae > Streptophyta > Pinopsida > Pinales > Pinaceae > Pinus > Pinus tabuliformis. Next base: position 672,334,622 of record CM062814.1, read on the forward strand.
ATGTTTATGGACATGCATGTAACTTTGTGACGGTTGCAGATAATCTTACAGTCTACCAAAGATCTTGGGAAGACCTTTGAGGGTATCTCCATTCTCCATACACCATGCATTTTATCCTATAGCAGAATGGGCGACTCCACTGGGGACCATACATCTAGTTCTCGGTTTACCCGGAAAGTTCTCAATTTCCTCCTCCTAAAACCTCCCTATACTTTTGCATTCCCTTTCTGGCCCACCAAAACCATGCTGCATTATGCCTTCATATATTCATCCTTTAATTTGATCCCAAAAACCCTGTTTTGAGCTGTTTTCCCACACTAACGTAGGTTAGTAGACTACACAATGCTTTATAAAGCTCTGTGTCTACACACACAGAGCGTTAGTGGATCCAATAACTCTCTGTGGCCACTGCTATAGAGCGTTAGTCCCCCAAATATTGACATACAATTGTGTCTGTAAACTCAAAGGGATGGGAATCCTGCTCATGGACTGAAAAGGATCTGTAGCTGCATTTTGTTAGCAAGATCGTTGTCCTAAAAGAATTTTTTTTTTGGAAGTAAGTTTTTTTTTCTTTCTTAAAACATTTTTTTATGAAAGAAAGATCGACATTTTTTATTCATTCTTTTGCTTAGCTAGTTAAAATCTGCTTTATTTTGGTTCCAAATAGTTGTTAGGAAAGTGTTGTAAAGATTTCTGTTGGTTATGCATGTGTTATAATGACTAGGATGCATGGAACAAATATGAATATGTGAAAGACTCTCACCTGTAGAATACAACTTGTTTTCATCGAATTGAATATTTTTTAAGCATTGTCTTGTGCATGATTTTTGAGTCAGAGTCCCATCACATTTCATACGTCAACTCCCCTACCGAAGACACTAAAAAAGTACACATAAAATTTACCTAAAATCAATCAGTAACTCTTTATTGAGCAAACAAACATTAGTTCAGGCTAGGATCTTGGGATAGGCAGTGTGAGTAAACTACCCAAGATCAGAAACCAAAACTAGTGTCATTAAAAGAGAGAAAATTCCTTCTGCACTCATACTACCGAGACCACTCTAGTCAAAGAAAAGCTAAATACGAGACAACATCAGACTGTAAGTGAAGGTAGCCCGCCTTTGCTTGCAACTCCTTTGGGTATTCTGTGTATTGGGGATCCATTTGGGGATTTCAGAGCTGAGTCGGGGACTCGAGTATCCTGCCCACATAGCATACTATCTGTGACTATGTACCCCTCAGTAGTGTCTATGATCTGAGGTATCTTTAGTGGCCAAGCTTTTAGGGACTTACACAAGGTGACTAGGGTGGGCTGCCGTGGTACCTAACATAGACGTACCTACTCTGTCTTCATTTTTTGGGAGGGTGCTCGTCTTCACAAGAGTACTTGGCCCCTCAATCTGAGGTTCGGGTGAAGCTCTAGAGTAACTGTAACTGTACATTTGGCCAACCCTCTCTGTTATTCATTGTGATACTGGGTTTCATCTCCAGTGATTGGTGCTTATCAGACAGGGTCATTTCCCTCTATTTGCTAATTGATCAACTTAGTGTATTTTTTATATTTTTTAGGTACCCATGTGTTATTATTGAGACTTTAACAAATATCATGATAAAATTTATTGATAAAAATTAACAGTCACTGTGGCTACATCTGGCCCTCGTCGTCAATCTAGACGATTGTTAGGACTTCCTCCACTCATTGTGGAAGATCTGCTGAGCTCCAATGAACTGGATTCCCCATCTTCGGGGAATCAGTCTCCTAGATCTCACACGGAATCTGTTTGGACAACCAACGATTCAAGTTTGCCAGAGGATTTCTTTACCGAAGGATTTCTTCCTCCCTTTAACCCTTCGCTCACGAATCCGTTGGACCCACTCTTGGTTCTCGTGGCACCTGTACTCCCTGTCTCTTTAGTAGGAACATTTCCATCCATCCCGTCGACGACTAACGGGTCGTGGAACTTTGTGGACACTTTTGGTCCTCCACCACTTCCCCAGTCAATAGTCACCACCACACCGTTGATGGTGAACCCCGCTATCCCATTTGTCCCAGGTACAAACACTCACATGACACCATCCACGAGTGGAACCCAGACGATGCTGGGTTCCACCCCTTTAGTGTCAAACTGTATACCTTCGACAAGTGCTACATACAACGCTCAATATAGCACTATTAGCACGGTTCCCATCCACCAAAAATATGGTCGGCAGGCATTGTACAGTTCAAACCCCTAGATTCAAGTATCTGGGGGCATTCCCAATATGCACATACTGGTTGGGAATGTAACAATTCCCCCTCCATTCTCAGGCATGCATGGTCAGTCATTGATTGACATGAGTGTTCCTTATGTCAATCAAGGACATATGGTTAGTTCTGTGGTGGGCGGGAATCCTCAAGGAGGTCCCAACCAATCCATGGGGGAACCCTACTCACAAATTCAAATGAGTCAAGGGGGCACTGCTTATCCTGGGGGTGATTCTATACCCCAACATCACATTCCCCATGGAAATCCACACTACAATGCCATACCCCAGGGAAACTACTATACCATGCAACCTATGTATAATATTGGGACTCAAACGATGGGAGGACCGCAAGGATCCTCAAGTCATATGTCATCACCTTGGTTCGAGTCTGGGGCACCACACACTTTGCCTTTCTTGGCAACGTTGGATATCCCTGACTTCTACAAACTTACAAATGACCCCATCTATCATACTTACTTTGGTCACCAATCTCGCATAAAATACCAATAGACATCCCCAAGTTCGAAGGGAAACAAGGGGAGGATTTGGGCACCCATATCACCACCTATCATCTTTGGTGTGTTTCAAACTCCATGGTGGATGATAGTGTCTGGTTACATCTTTTTCCCTACACCCTCTCTAGCAACGTAGCTAAGTGGTACATTGAGTTACCACGCACATCAGTAAATACCTTCGATGCTCAAGCAATGGAATTCTTGAAGCACTTCCAGCTACCCATCCGCTATGAGATTGGGATAGAGATCCTCACTTCACTATGTTAGGATACTGCCACCCACATCTTTGATCATATACATGAATGGAGATGTAGATGGAGGTTAGTCAAATCTCCCCTCCCAGACTATCTCTTAGCAGACTGGTTCTACAAGTCCCTACTCCTGCAAATCGCTAAAGATGTCACTTTAGGTGGTGCAGTCATAGAAGACCAATCCATACATCGTGCCCAGCACTTAGATCTAATATATTCACAGTCTAGCACTCTTTACAATGTAATCCCCAATGCCCCTCGTAACTCTAATGTTTCCTCTACTTAGCACCCTGCAACACATACTGATGGGATTATCGGCACAACCTCTGGGGTTGCTGTAAAACAAATCAACGGTCACATTGCCCAGATGTCAGTGGACCCCTCTACCAAATCAACTGCTCTTCCTAGCACCCCGATAAAATCTGTGTAGTCTACGCAAAACCCAGTGGTAAGAACAAGAAGAATAAGAAAAAGACTGCTCCTTTTGAGGAGCAGTCAACAAAGCAGCAAAACCCAAAACAAAAGGCCATTGTGCCTCCTGACGATGGAAAGGATAAACCCGCCAGATTCCCTTGCAAAATTTGTGCTGAAGACCACATGACCTATCGTTGTCCACAGCTTCAGTAATGCACAGAATACATTTCTAAAAAGGATACTGGTAGGACCCTCGCTATCCTTAATAATCCTTTCCCTGCTCAGTAGTAGAAAAACCTTATTGCAAACCAACCCCCACCCCCACAAGGGGGCAACGATGGTTCACAACATCCTTCAGCTGGTGAAGGATCTTCTACCATTTACACCTTTGAAACGGTAGATCTACAAACAAGAGCCAAATCCTATGGAGCTACTGTCACTCATGCAGAGGAACCTTCCTCAAGTCAAAATCCACTACCGCCCAACGATTTGCATATCAAATGACCGGTTGTTGACCTTGTAATTCACCCCCCTAAAGGGGCACTTCGATGCACAATGCACAATACATTTGCACGTGCTGCCCAAAACTACAGAATTGTAGAAGACTTGGCGCAAGCGCGGTTGGCTATGTCAGCGCTCGAAGTATTACAAACATGCCCAGCACAAAGGAAAGCTTTTCTTTCGGCTATTGGTGGTATCGACCCACTGTTATCAGGAAATCTAGTGTCCACTCGGAGCTGCTAGTCCCACTAAGATTGGTAGCTATCTTAGAAACAAACAAACTAAAACTACTTTCGCTTTCCTTTATGAGAAGTAGATAAGAGGGGAACAAAGGACACCAATCTCAGTCTTGCGCTTGGTTCCTTGCTTGGTTCCTCTCCCTTCTAACATATCCTTGCTGCTTTTCCTTCGTCTACCCAGCTTCAAAGAGCACCTGTGGAATCAAAGCAGCATAATACTATCGAAGAACAAAGATCTACAATCATAAACAATATAGGACCAGATATATATTGACCACACAAATGCATATATCATCAAACATACAAGAATGTGGAGGAAAACTTGAATAGCTTTATTAATATCAAGAATAGAAAAGAGGATTACAACTAATTGCTCTGACCTAGCGTCATCCTCCTAGCATGAAAGCCCTTCTTCACCTCATGAAAAGCTTAGATCACCCAACACTGTGATATTCCACCAAGAAACCAACAACACTTCCTTACAAGATACAAAATTCCAGCCCTTGGATCTCTGGGATGAGGGATCCATATATAGATGATTGCAGGGGGGTGAGTCAGCTTCTGGGATTTTGATTAGTGTCCTCTCTCTGATAGTTCTTGATTCCACTTGGAGATTGATGATCTCTTACTCATCCCTGGGTGAATTCAGAGAGGCAAGTGTCACAGGAGAAGTTTCTGGAAGATTCCATGACGATCCACCTTGCAAACTGTCTCTGCCATTTGTCTACTCTCACCCATCGCACCCTACAGAAGGGCTTTCTAGTATGCATCGCACCCTTTTCACTGAGCAGGTGAGATGCATCGCACCCTCTGCCTGTTCAATTGCTTCATCAAACCGATTAGAAATGAACAATACATGCTTGAAAAATGAGTTAAAACACTAATATTTTACTCGAATTACATGAAACGTAATTTAAAAGTGGTTTTTACCCCTCATTTTACCATTTCATTTGAACTTTGGTTTGTTGGAGCTCTGGAGGTGCCTTTCCCCCTTGATTTTCACTAGCTGATTTTGGGAGATTCTGCAGACAATTCTTGGCACCGTCTGGACCAGGTAGGAGCTAAACCTGAGCTCTTCAGTTGCATTCCTTCCTTTTTGAATTCTGAGCATATTTCCCTGTTTTTCTGAGCCCTTGGGGTTTGAAAATTTTTCCTCGGCTCCATCGCACCCTTCCTATATTGAAAGGTGCGATGCATACTGGCTTGGCCATTGGCCAGTTAGTATGCATCTCACCCAGTACACTGCTGGGGTGCGATGGGCGCGAGAAGGGAAACATTTGCACTGTTTTCTCATGGAATTTTGGCTTGTTTTTTGCCAAATCAGGACCCTGAATCTTCTCTTGCTTGTTTTGCAGAGATTCATCAGAGCAAAATGGTTGTTACATGGCGAGAACGTGAGCATGAAGAAGAGGACATGGTTGCCTTACATGATCCGGGTATGGTAACTACACTGCGGAACTATGGCTTGCTCAAGTTTTTCCGCATCTCTAGAATGAGGCAACAAATCAAATTGTTGCAATATTTTCTCGATGCATGGGATCCTACAAACCAGGTGTTTCAGATCAGAGGCAAATCTACCCCCTTGACTGTCGTGGACATCTATTTTTTGACCAGTTTATCGAGGCATGGTACCCCTCTTTCATTATCAGGTTCCGCCTGTGGGGGCGAATCTATGAGAGATTATATTCGCCGGTATTGTAGAGAGGGATCTCAGCCGAGTAGGGATGGAAAGATCAACATCCGAGATGTCACTGACTGGTCCTTGAGGACCATTCTATTCACTTTTTCTAGACTGGCTGGTAGTGCGACTCTTCACGTTGCTAACAGGTCCTATATGCAGTACGCCTTGGAATTCCTTGAACCAAAGGTGTTCAACTGGTGTGACGCAGTACTCCCTGTGATGAAAGAACAACTGACCAAGGTAAAAAGTGGAAAATCCAAGAACTTCGGCTATGGTTCTATTTTGACTGCTTTCGCCTAAGAAAAGATCCCGCTGATGTAGTCGCAGTACATTTCACTTAGTTTACCTCCACCGACTAAGCCACGGATGCAGAGATGGGTCGAACTCATGGCTCGACATGCTGGTCAGTCCCAGGTTTCCTTCTCTGATACCTTCTTCGAGTGGTTCAACCATTAGGATATGATTTTTTTCGAGTGTCCATATGCTGGTATGGATTTCTGGGGTGACCCGGATTTGGTGTTGCCAGCTGGTGAGCAGTGGGGTGCTATCGGTAAATTCTCTGACCATATCTCTGTTTATCGTTTCTTTTTATAATGTTCTTGTGCTTTATTTTGTCAAGACTAATCAAAACTCATGTGCTCATGCAGATATTGGACCAGTTCGGCCAGCAGTACGTCTAAGAGCACCAGCTACTATTCCAGCAGGAGAGGCTGTGGGGAGGGCTATCCTTCGCGACCTTGATGTGGCCGAGACTCTTTCAGCATTACAGGATCAGGTTGAGGGTCTCACTCTTGGTATTCCAGATGTGAGAACCGATGAGCTGCCTCTGAGGTTGCAACGACATACTACTGGCGTGCCGAGTCGATGGACTAGGCTTTTACGCATGATTGCACAGGCGGTGACTTGTTATCACCAACATCATTAGACTAGGGTGCCCCCTAGCATTTTGAGTTTTGGGTTATTTGACCGATTTTGTCTTGGTTACAGAACATTATGTATAAACCATAAATAGTTATATATATTTTTGATTTTCGGAGCTTTATTTATGTTAAGTTACATGATCTTGATGCAAATATTGATGAAATGCTTCTTTTATAAATGTTGCAAATGTCTATCTAACACATAATTTGCCAATGAGTCTGTTAATGTGTTTAAGTTTCTGGAAATATGCTGATATTGAATAGAATCAAACTGCCTTTCCAAAATCTTGACCCTTAGGAACATGCGATAGTGTTACACTAAAAAATGTCACCATGACTACTTACAGTTAGTATGGCTCAAATCAACAGTCATACTACCCTTTTTAGGCAAGTCTTATGCCTCTGCTATCCATCTCAAACTCAAAGAAGAGAGAAAGTCTTGTAAAAAATATGTTTATCTCTGGGGTCGCAGGTTCTCTCAAGCCTCACCTGCGGGGACGCTGATCATGTTCACAAAGTCTGCGTCTTTGGACGCTCTGTATGTCAAAGGACAGGTACGTCCTTCTGTAAAAGGCAAAATGCGCAAGTTTCATCTTAAAAAAGTTACTTGTGGTTACTTCTAGAACTTTCTAGAGGTCGGTTTGGTGAAATGGATGCGCCTCCAGTTGGTTCATGCATCTCTATTAAGGGGGAACTTATCCCATCAATAAGGGAGCTATCCCACCCAAAGAGGGGGATTATCCCATTGATGGTGGACCTGAATAACCTCTTTACAGCACTATAAATAAAGGCATTGAGCCAAAGGGAGGGGAGGTTGAAGCTATACATTTTCTTTGGGTAAATGCTGCAGGAATTAGGACTCCCATTTAGAACCTTGTGAGGAGAGATTGTCTTTGCTTGATTCTACTTGGAAGTGGGTGAGCTTTGTCAAAGTAGAGGAAAACCCTTGATGGACCCTGGGAGGAACTTGCACAACACCAAGGCCAGGTTGTAAGAGTTTCTTTGTTTCGTTATTAATACAAACTGGTTTATTTTTCTCAATAGCTTGTGTTAATGAGTTATTTCATGTGTTCCTTGGTCTGCATGTTGAATATATGTTTTATTATATGAAATGCAAGTGCTTGGTAATTGTTTGATTGTTTGTGGTTGCAGGAATTGATGTGAAGGAGGAGCTCATCCGGATCGGCAAGGACGGACTACAACAACAGCGTTTTGGAATAAGGTAAGCCTAAACACTTGTAGTTTTCATGTTTTAAAAGGTATATTTAGAGAAAGATCACTCCATTTTGTCTTGTTTGTCGCTAGAGAGTTTAGACTCCTAGGGAGGTCAGTTGTGCCCGCACAAACGACTTTTTCCGCCACGACAAATTGGCGACTCCACTGGGGATCCATTAATGAGAAAGTCTTTTCCTTTGTGTGAACTTTGCTCTGAGAAAATCATTTTTATTTTCTGGTTTTTGATTGTGAGAATTAGTATTTGGGTGGCTTAGCTTTAGATTTAGTTAGATTTGGTTTTTCTTAACTTTTCTAGAGAGACACACCCTCTGAGTTCCGCACAGTGCGTCTTTGGACGCGCTGTTGCCGTTTGCACAGAGCGGGCCCGCGCCTGTTATAACGGGTTGCCTGCGTCTTCCTGTAGAATTTAGGAAAATTCCATTTTTTGCTTTACTTGCTTTTAGATTTTGATTTTTCTTAGTGTTTTCTGCCCAGATCCTTTAGTACCCTGTCAAAAATTTTCACCTGAACTTGTTTTGTGAGCTTTGAGTGTTTTAGTGGATTTCAACGAAGTTTAGGCCTAGGGTTTGATTTTTCAATAGGTCCTGTAGTGACTTTGACGGTAGAAAGTTGTCCAACCTTAGATCTCTCTGGTTTGTCAGCCTTCTTAGAAGTCGGGCCTGTCGTAAAGTCTCCTTGTGTGAGCAGCTTGCCATTTAAGTTGTCTTTTGGGTCAAATTTCGAATTACTTGTTTATAAAGTGTTGATTTCCATTTTACAAAAGAACAAAAAGATTAGAGTTTTGTTTTGACTAGTTTTTGGTTCTGCAATAAGCTAGTCCTTGATTTGATTGTGATCAAGTAAAACACCTTAGAATAATCATTGTTGGTTTTGACCTCGTTAGGATTAATTAGAGTAAATTTACCTTTTAGTTTGCTTATGAGTGAATTTTCATAGATTTCATAGTTTGCAATTGATTTTTATTAAAATAGATTTATGTTTTTCGTTAAATAGGAAAATACAAAAACATCTTCTTTAAAAGTCTTGTTTCAAGTAGCTTTTTGTTTTTGAAAGAGAAAAAGAGTTTTTTCGTGCAAGTAAAGAGTGGTCATGTTTTTATGCTTGGAAAAGACAAACGAATTGTTTCTTTGATTGTCCTTAATTAAGAAGTTGCTTTTATAAAAAGTGCATTCTCTCAACTTTTTAGTTAAACAATTCATCGAAAAAGTAAAGTAGTGGGTAAATCATCCTAGGTGCATTTTGTAGTGGTTTCGAGTCGAGTCAACACACCACTGGTTTCACTTCCATCACCTTTTGACTTAAGAAACAACCTTAAAAGTAACGCTTAAATTAAAATCAATCTAGTAATTTTTATTTTTCTAGGGCTCTGAAACACCAACATAGCTTAGGCTAGGGTCTTGGAGTAGGTGAGTACTTAACTCTCCAAGACTACAAAACCAAACAGATAGTTTATCTTGAGTAGATTAAATCCAATTGTTTCAGTTATACTCTGGGAAAGCTCCTCTTAAAGGAGAAGCACGAGCTCGTGTCCCAACCAGTGAGGGGATCATTCCCCCTCGTTGGGAACGACGCCAGACAGTACGTATTACAAACGGTAAACCTCGGATTAACCATTGTCGAGGAGCCAGGGGTCACTTATCGGTAAACCTTGGATTGTTGTCAAGGAGCCGGTAAGGGGATTGGAGCTTGTTACTCTGCCCTTGCGTGCTGTCGGAGTTTAGACTGTTCCCCCAGGTGTAATTGTTGTGATTGGTAACTTTAGTGACCATAATCTTTAGGGTTCTACCGAGGTGACGGTGGAGGGAAGGTCCCACTGTACCTGGAGCAGACGTCGGTTATACTCACTTGGATTTTCCGGGGGGTTCACTTCACTTCGAGACGGTTAAAGTGGAGGAACTTGTGCCGGTCTATTCATTAAGCAGGTTGCCGGGGTAACTGTTCCACCCGCCATTTCTGTACTGAATCCAGCGAGGTTGGATTTCATCACCAACTAGCGCTTTTGGTCCGGAAGACTACTGTTTGTGTGTGGTTTGACGCTCTAGATTATTTAGGCGTGTGCTTCAAATTTGTTTGCTTCTTTAGAAGACTTTAGGTGGTTTGATTTGAAATTTTTACTTTGTTTTCGTGTGTTGTAGTTAAAAATCTTTAATTGTGGCGGAATTACCGAGACAGTCCCGTAGACTTCGGGGCAAGTCTCCTGAGATTGTTACCGGAATAGATTTGTTAAGAAAACTCCGTAAATCGCGGGGTGAATCTCCTGAAGACATTCCGGGTAATTTAGAAGGTTTAAAGGTCCTTGTAACTCCTCCTAGTGACAGTAGAGTAGGTTCACCTGAAGAAGGAGAATCTTCTTTGGTAGTCCATCCAGATTACCAAAGTTTAGAGACAGGTTATAATCCCGAAGCTGTTACAGTTTCCGAGCTTGCTGGTAGTTTTTCATCTGCCAGTGAAACAGGCGAAGAACCTGAAATTTCCGAACCTGTTACTCCAACTTCTAGTGTCCCTGATTCACCAAGAATAGAAAGAATTATCACCGAAAATCTTCCTACTGGTTTGATTGCTATAGAAGAACTTGCTCCAGAGGAGGATATAGGTGTCTCTAACCTTGAAGGTCAACTTACTATTGATCTAAGGGAGCGTGAATCCATATTTTACAGTCCTCCTAGAAGTACTACTTGGTACCTTTCGTTAACCAATTATTTGGACAACTCAGGGGTAGGTTTTTCTCCACCTCGTACTCCTTTTCCACCTAGAGGTATTTACACTCCTGTAAATATGACTGGTCAGTCGTCCGTGTTTACTCAAAGTCCTGAATCTTTTTTACACGGTGGTCCTTCTGTTCCCACTGGGTATCAATCTCTTTCTGGTACCTTTGCGGGGGCATCTCCTCAACCCGTTGATCGTGGGTTATTAATTGGAAACAGTGGTAATGTACCATTGAGTGTAGGAGACATTTACATGATGTCAGGTTCAGTTCCCGTTTCTCAACCTCAAGGTGGCCAATTACCGCCTGGGGGGCAACCGCAGTTAACGCCTGGGGGACAACCTCAAGGTACACAAATCGTGTCTGGGGGGCAACCTCAAAGTCAGTATGCACCTATGGTACAATACGCGCCTCAAGGTCAACCCCAGCCCCAGTATGTACCCCAGGGTCAACCTCAGTATCAATATCAACCTCAAGCATGGCAACCTCAAGGGTATCAACCCCAAAGTTATCAACCTCAAGGGTACCAACCTCAAGGTCAAGGTCAACCCCAGTATCAGTATTTACCTCAAGGTTATCAACCTCAAGGTCAATACTCGAGTCAAGGTTATCAACCGCCTCAAGGTCAGTCATATGTTCCAAGTATGGGCACTGCACCTTACAATTATCAATCCTACCCTCAATCTGGTTATGGATCTCAGTACCCTCAACCTGTTACGGGTCAGTACCCTGGAATGTTAGTGTGGGATCCCTCACAGGGTCAACAGGTGTTGCAGCCAAGTGTACAGATGGTTCCTCAAGCTGGACAACCCGTAGTTTCTGGTCCAATCCAGCAACCGCAACCTGTCCAACCAAATGTTCAAACTTCTGTAGCTTCGGTAGTTACTCAGCCGCCAATTGCACCTAGTACTCCATCTCAAACGGCTGCGCAACTACCGCTACATCTACCATACTTACTTCTGGAGTATCGACGGCTCCAGTTTCTACTGTCCCTGTTACCACACCTCAGACATCTTTACCGTTGTCTGGATCTACGATTCAAACCACGGTCCAGATGCCTATAGGTCAGCCTGGTATAAGTACGGTTGTGACTACTCAACCTCAATTTGTTCAACCTCCGTACCAGGGACAGTACCAACCTGGGCAAGCTGTCCAACAACCGGTTTACCAGTATCAACCGTATCCTGGGTACACTTATCAACAACCTCAACAACCCCAGTACGGTCCGGTTAATCCTGGTTTTCCAGGAGGATATAATATCCCAAATGCGACTCCTGTTCCTAGTTATCCTGGATATCCTCCTCCTGGGGCTGGTATTGTGACCCAGAGTTTTAGAGATCCTAACCGGCAGTTACCATTTATCGCAACTTTAGATTTACCAGACTTGACGCGCCTAACGAACGATCCAATTCAATATCTTCCGTTCTGGCCGCCAATGCCAAATAAGTTGCCCAGTGATATACCCAAGTTCGAAGGTAAGTCTGGAGAGGATCCGTCCAATCATGTGATGACTTACCACCTCTGGTGTGCTTCGAATTCTATCTCTGATGATTCCATCCGCTTACGTCTTTTCCAGCGTACACTCATTGGTCTCGCGGCCAAGTGGTACATTGAGTTACCACGGGCCTCTTTTTACAACTTTAGTCAGTTAGCTACCTCGTTCTTAACTCACTTTCAGTTGCCGGTCAGATACGATAACGGCACAGAGTTATTAACTTCACTAAAACAATCGACGTCCACGTATATTTCTGATCACATTCATGAGTGGAGACGTCGTAGGAGATTAGTGAAAGTTTTTATCCCGGACCAAATCTTAGCTGAATGGTTTGTCAAATCATTATTACCGAAGATTACTGAAGATGTAGCTAAGGCCGGAGTAGTTACTGAGGAGCAAGTCATTGCTCAGGCACAATACCTTGACTTAGTTTACACTCAGTCGGGTACATTACACGAGAAGATTCCGGATCTTCCAAAGTCGAATCAAATCGCTGCTGCTCCTTCGGGATCTCATGCCGCTGATGGTATGATTGGTATCGTGACTACGAAGAGCAAGAAGAAGTCTTCCAAGGCTTCGAATACTCCAATTATCACTTTGCCTGATTCTCCGACAGGAGAGTCTTCTCCTCCTGAACTTACCGCCGATATTCACGCTGTAGAGTCATCTACGGCCAAATCAAAAAACGGTGGAAAAAAGAAAGGAAAGAAGAAGGCTAAAGCAGACAAGGCTCCGAAGGAGAAAACAGAAAAGTCGGAAACCAATGACAAAAAGCGCAAACCTCGATATCCTTGTCTTATTTGTGAAGAGGATCATTTTACGAGAGATTGCCCTCATCGGGCCGAGGTTGTGAAAATAGTCAAAGGTTCTCCCACTCCTGCTGTGTTAAAAAATCCATTTCCGGAGCAGGAGAATAAGATGATAGGTTCTTCTTCGAATGCCAGTGAAGAACCCATTTTGATGATGTCTCATGTGAGGATTGCGACTCGATCGCAAGATTATGGTAGTAAGGCTCCTGTTGATGGCAAAGAAGCAGAATCTTCTCACTCTAACCCATCAACCTCAGCTCCTGGTTCCGATCCACTACAGATCGAAAAACCTAACCCAGACTTAGTGATTAAGCCGCCCGCCAAGGGTGTACTTCGAAGGTCTGCTTTCAATCCACATGCGAGAGCAGCCCAGAATTACAACATTGTTGAGGACTTAGCTGTTTCACCCTCAGCAATGTCGGCATTAGAAGTGCTGCAATCATGCCCAGCACAACGAAAATTGCTTTTGTCGGCTATCGGAGCTGTCGATGTTCAGGACCCGAACCTAATGATCTTTGATCTAGAAAATAGTACACCACGTCTCCCCCATCAAATGGCTTTCCAAATTCCAGTGATAGTCAAAAACAGGCCTATTCATCGGACTGTGATTGATGAGGGAGCTTCTACGTGTATTATGTCGATTCAATGTTGGAGATCGCTTGGTTCTCCTTCGTTGAACCAATCCCCCACCATCCTTAAGGCCTTTGATGGCCGTGGGTTCCGTCCGTTTGGTATTCTACAAGAATTGCCTATAGGGGTAGAAGGTAAAACCGTTAGTCTGGATGTGGAAGTGGTTGATGCCCCTCTAGACTACAACCTTCTTTTGGGTCGAAGTTGGTCATATGCTATGACAGCGGTCGTTTCATCGGTCTTCAGAGTAATTAAGTTTCCACATAACGGTAAGATCGTGACTATTGATCAGCTGACATACTTTTCATCCGACCCAGCCTCTTCAGAGAGTATCCAGCATGTCGGTAAGACGACAATCCCTTATAGGGACGTTGGTGTAGGTTTAGTTAAGGATTCCGGTTTACTGGGAACTTTTCCTCTCCCTCCACTCAACGTAGACCCTTCATTTGCAACAATTCATATGATTACATCAGAAAACATTATTTATGATGATCCTTGGATTGTCCCATCTGACTCTGAGATAGACTCATTCGGTGATGCTATGCCTTTGAGTCCATATGAAATTGCTTATGAAGCTGTCATGTCTTTTACCGACTCGCATTCAACCGAAATCGACCAAATGAATGTGGTCAGTGAAGAATCACTTTTCACCTCAACCTTAGAACGGATAGCGTTTCCCGAAGTCGTGTCATCTGACGAACAACTTCGCGAAATCCTAAGTGTAGATGATCTACCATGGGAGGATCTCCATCACAGATCTTCGTTTTTACCTAAGGATGATGCATTTGAAAATGATTTTTCATCTATCTTTACCGCTGAATATGTCAAAGACGCTCAGGATCCAACGAAACATTCTGATTCAGAGCTGAATTTAGGGAATATTTCTCGTACTATTCCCATTGATATTTCAGTGAAGCCCGGAATCGAGGAGAACATTCATATAGGTGCCGCATGTACTGAAGAAGAAATCCAAATTTACAAGGCCCTATTCCAAGAATTCCGCGATGTGTTTGCCTGGTCTTACGAGGAAATGCCAGGAATCGATCCTGCCATTGTTGTTCATGAAATAAAGACCTACCCGGATGCTAAACCCGTCCGGCAACGGTTGCGTCAGATTCACCCTCGAAAAGCGGCTGCGATTAAAGCAGAAGTCGAAAAGCTGTTGAAAGCAGGTTTCATTTATCCGATCCCGTTAACGGATTGGGTATCGAATATTGTTCCGGTTAACAAGAAACAAGGAACAATAAGAATCTGTATCGACTATAGGGATATAAATCGAGCTTGTCCAAAAGACAACTATCCTACGCCTTATATCGATCAAATTATTGATGATTGTGCCGGAAGTGAAATGTTTTCCTTTATGGATGGTTTTTCGGGCTATAATCAAATCAATATTCTACCTGCCGACCAACCAAAAACGGCATTCATTTGTCCATGGGGGACATTTGCTTATTGCAAATTACCTTTTGGGCTTAAGAATGCCGGGGCTACTTTTCAACGGGCGATGTCTTATGCATTTCATGACATCAAGCACATTGTGCAACCCTATCTCGATGATTTGCCTGCTCATTCTTTACATCGAGCTGATCACCTTGTCCATCTACGAGCAATCTTTATGAGGTGTAGGCATTATCGAATTCGGTTGAATCCCCACAAGTGTGTTTTCTGTATAGAAACAGGTCGATTGCTGGGATTTGTTGTTTCAAAAGCCGGCATTCGCGTCGATCCCTCGAAAGTCGAGGCTATCATCAAATTGCCTCCTCCTTCGAGTTTGCGCCAACTCCAAAGTTTGCAAGGGAAAGCGAACTTTTTACGCCGATTCATCCCAAACTACGCCGAGGTCACTAAAGGTTTTACACGGTTGTTGAAACAGAACGCACAATTCTTTTGGGACGAGATTGCCCAACAATCTTTTGATGCACTTAAACACGCGTTGACCCATGCACCGTTGTTGCATCCTCCCAACTACAACCAAGACTACTTCTTATACCTCGCAGCTTCGCATTCCACCATTGGAATGGTGTTAGTTCAAGAAGATGAATTCGGAGCGGAGCATGTGATATATTATCTTAGTAGGACCTTGAATCCCACTGAGCTAAAATATTCGCATGTGGAGAAATTGGCCCTGGCAGCCGTTCAAGCTGTCCAGCGTTTTCGTCACTACATTCTTCTCCGTAAAACTACAGTTATTTCGGATTGCAACCCTATGATTTATATTTTGACAAAACAACTGCTAGGGGGCAAGTACTCTAAATGGATTGTTATCCTGCAAGAGTTCGACTTGGAGTTCGAGAAGTCCAAGTCTAAGAAATCCTTAGTTTTCGCGGAATTGATGTGTGATTTCCCTAGTGCTGACACAGAGACTGTGGCAGAAGAGTCCATTGCGGACGAATCTTTGTTTCTTATCAGTACTGTAGATCCGTGGTACGGGGATATAATCATCTATCTCCAAACCCAAACCTTTCGGCCTGAAGCTTCCAAAGCGGAACGTCGAAAAATTCGGTTTCAATCCCAGCCATACAGAATTATTGGAGATACACTTTATCGCCGGGGGGCAGACTTAGTTTTTCGACGTTGTTTAACTCACGAAGAGGCTGAGAGAGTTTTGAATGATTGTCACTCTGGAGCATGTGGCGGTCATATGTCTGGGTATGCCACAGCTCAGAAGGTGTTGCGCGCTGGCTATTTCTGGCCGTCTATGTTTAAAGATTGTATCATTGCCGTCAGGAAATGCCACAACTGTCAAGTGTTTGATCGCAAGATGCGCGCTCCACCTGCTCCTCTCCACCCTATAATTGCCGCTGGTCCATTCGCCAAATGGGGTATCGACTTTATTACTTGTAACCCTCACTCGGCCGGGGGGCATGCGTATATCATCCTTGCGGTTGATTATTTTACTAAGTGGGCCGAGGCGATGCCTACATTCGACGCAAGCGGCAAAACAGCTGCAGTTTTCGTATTCAATCATATCATAACTAGGTTTGGTGTCCCACAAGCAATCATTACTGACCATGGGAGCCATTTTCGAAATGTCATGATGACTGAGCTTACAAGCCAGCTTGGTTTGCGCCACGATAGCTCTACTCCTTATTATCCGCAAGCCAACGGTTTGGTTGAGTCTATCAACAAAGTTCTAGTTATCATGATCCGACGAACCATTGGTGTTCATCGGTCGAATTGGCACAACATGTTATTTTCAGCGCTATGGGCATACCGACCTCAGTGAAAAATTCAACAGGGTTCACTCCTTTCCAGCTAGTTTATGGCTTGGAAGCTGTGTTACCCATTGAATGCGAAATCCCATCACTTCAAATGGCTGTCGAATTACTTCCAGCTACTTCCGAAGAGGAGAAACGTTTATTATACTTGGCTAAATTAGATGAGACTCGACGTGACGCTACATTGGCAATCGAGACTCACGCGAAACGAATGAAAGCTCAGTATGATAGAAATGTAACCCCTCGAAGTTTTTCGGAAGGAGACCTAGTGCTATTATATGATCAAGCTAACGATAAGCTAGGTGCTGGAAAATTCGTTCCCATGTGGCATGGACCCTACATTGTAAAGCGAAAGCTAGCAAAAGGGGCTTATGAGCTGGTTGATTTTGATGGGGACTCTTTGGGTAAACCCAGAAATGGACTTTACCTAAAGAGGTATTATGCTTAAATGGTGGGTGGAGAATTTTTTAGATAGGTTAGATTTTCTTTCTAGCTAGCGTATTTGTTAGTTTAGTCAGTGTGCTTAGCTTAGAGAGTGTGTTTTTTCGTCATTATTCTGGCTTATCTTGGTTTTACTCTTGATATTGCAGATGTCGACGCCTCTCCAAACATACATTGGATTTGCTGATGGTGCTTGTCGTAGTACACGGAATATCTCTTCCGCAGCTTGGGTTATCTATTCGCCCTCTGACGAGTTAGTTTCTATGCATGGGGTAAGCCTCGGTCAAACAACGAATAACATTGCAGAATACAGTGCAGTGGTTGAATTATTATCCGAATCTATTTCATTTGGAATTCGACGTTTGATAGTGAGGTTAGATTCTGAACTTGTTGTATTACAGCTTAATAGAGTTTATGCCATTAGAAATCCTGTGTTATTAAGGTTGTTTTTGAGAGTGCGTCTCTTGGAACGTGAATTTGATTACATTGAATATCAGCATATTCCAAGGTCTTTAAATACATTAGCAGATGCAATTGCTTCTCGAATGTTGGACAGACATTTACGATAATCATGCAAGTAAATTTAAAAACATTTCATCACATATGTTAAACAAGATAAGCCGGTAATAGTGATATATATAGATAGGAGTGTGTCAAAAAATATATACATCGTCTTCGATCATAGGTTGAAAAACACCTTATGATCGGCAAAATGATAAGTACAAAAAGTCAAAATGTCACATGTGACTACAAAAGTGACTAGTCAATCACTGGTGGTGCTCTCTGTATGACACCACTGCACGGGCTACCTTACGCAAAAATCTCCTAAACGGTCCAGGGACCGCGACTACAAAACGCTGAAGTCTGATAGGAATGTCGTCCATAGTAGTCTCAGGTATATCTGCCGTGAGACGCTCTAGATCATGCTCCAACTCAGCTAGTACGTCTGCAGCCGCGTCCTGTGGGGCCGGTACCGGTGCAGCTGGATGTAGTCTATCAAAAGGCCGGAGGTTGGCTGGACGCTGTGGACCAACATCTGCATTTTGAAAATTTTTACTGTTAGTTTGAGACGATATATATGAAAAATAAAAAAATACATAATTAGAAAACTTGTGAAAATAAAAATACCTCTGTCGTCCCATTGTTCTCCCTGTGGAAGAACCATGTCCGGATCACCTCTGAAATCCATTCCGGCATACGGAAAGTCCTGTATCGAAAAAACCTGGTCCTCTAACCAGTGAAAGTAACTATCTGAGAATCGAACCACCGCCGCGCCCTCGTCAGGATGCCGGGCCATCACCGCAACCCATCGTATCAGCTTTGGCTCCCGAGGACCCAAGATATCAACAGTGAGTTGCTGAGGGATCAGCATTGGAACTCTCTCCAAGGCAAAGCTCACGACTAGAGGCCCATATCCAAAAGTTTTTAGTCGTCCGTTCTTTGCCTTGGTCAGTTGGCTCTTCATATGAGCCGACACAGCTTCACACCAGTTGAAAATGGTGCCTTGGTAACAGTCAATTGCCATCCGCATTTGGGATCCGGAAGCAATGTGTAAAGCGGCCGCGCCGCAAATTCTGGTAACCGTGAACGCTATGACTTTGAGTTCACGCAGAGTGATGTGTTTTATCTCTATGCCTTTCGAATGGTGAGCCCCAGGTGTGCACCACTCGTCACGGAGACTATCAAGGGATTGGCCACCCGGCCTAGTCCCCGCAAGACTAAGTTGCTCACCTCTGTTTGGCAAGCCAGTGAGAAAGTATACATCCGAGGGCTCTATCTCGAGCTGGTGCCCTCCTATGTAAAAGCATTGTTCTTGGACGTTCCATTGCTCAACCAGCCATTCCAAGAATCTTACCTGGCCCCTCATGCCCAGTATGGTCCAATATTTGTATAAACCGCATGCTCTTAGGGCATCCAGGGAAGGTTGATGATTTATTGCAACTTCATCATCCTCTACATGCTCTCGTTCTCTCCAATCTAACATGGTTAAAACCTTGCACATAAAAAATAGCAATTAGAAATTGATTTGGGAATTTTTGGTAGTTTTTTGAGAGAGTTGGGGTTTTGAAATGCGCACTTCTCGGAAGACGCACCCCGGCTTTGTAGCACAGGGCGCCCGGACGCGGCTGGCTTGAAGGTGGGCCGCGTCTCCCGACCATTTTCCCGTATGAGAAAAAGTCGGGGGACGCGGGTCATCTGAAGGGCACCCGCGTCCGCCGAGAGGCGCATTCCAAAATCAAAACCCCCCCAAAAAATGAAACTAAGACCTAAAAATTAATTCTAAACGGATAGAAATGCAGAGTAGGATGTGTAAAATACCTGGATGAGACGGCGTTCGATTCCGACGGTCAGATTTTCCGCAGCAACCACGGGAAGTTTCTTGTCAAAAGCTCCTTTTTCAACCTCCAAAGTCAAACGGTAAAAATGATATGGTAAAAGGTCTTTTTATAGGTTTTTTGGATGAATTAGTTCATTTTTTACCATGAAAAGATGTTTTTCGATGTATTTTTGCCTATTTTAAACAGGTATGAGTAATGTGTCGCTTTTGTGCAGGACAAAGGGATTTCAAGGGAAATTGTAATTTTTTCACAAACAAAAATATCAGAGTCATCTTTAAGCCCTTTTCTGACTCCTAAAACATGAAAAGATCGCCGAGCGTTTCTTTTACACTCGTTAAAACGGAATTAAATGACGGTCCTCTTTTAGCTCTTTTCTGACCATAAAATCAAGAAAAGATTGCCGGGTTTTTGTCGTTTCAAACTCGATAAGGAAATAAAACGACATGTCCTTGATCGCTTTTTACTTTTCAGGTCAACGACACTATTATGAAAGTACTCCTTGGTCGCAAGATCAAGCGGTTCCCCCAGGTATTATTTTATACTTTTTCGGGCTTGAGGGACACAAATATACGAAAAAGTTCAACGTGGAGTCTCCTTTAGTTTTTTCAGACTCTCTAAAATTGAAAAACGCCGAGTTTCTCCTATACTGGGCTCGTTAAACTTTTACAGTAGAGGACCTGTTCAATTACAAACAGGAACGAACCACTCCTTCCTAGGGTTCGAATTTAAACTAGGTTGGACTCGTCCGAAGGATGAGCTTATAAACAAGCATATGTTATCCTCCTCAAGCTTGTTAAAAATAAAGAGGTACTTGCCAGAAATGGTGGGGGAAAAGAGAGGAAAATGAACCTGTTTGTTACCTTTTGTCTCGAAAGAAACTTTATCACCGCTCTTGAACACGACACTGTCTCGTTCACCTGGGTTGGGAAATCTTTTACCTCACAAGTTGATCAAACCACTTTGAAAGTCTTTAACCGGGTTCGGGGATTAACTTTGAGTTATTCGTCACCAAGCCATCTGTTGTGTCGTTATGTGTTCAAGAGGCCTGCAAGCAAAAACTTTCATCTGCAAAATATTTGTCATCCATTTGACCATCCCTGAGTCAGTCCTTACAACAACATTTCTTCAACTTGAACAATGATTTCGTGTTGCGGGCTTGCCTGCAACGGGTCGCTTTCTATCGACATCGACACATTATCTAGAAAGATGACTTAGGAATCGACAGTACCTTGAAGTCTGCATGCATCAATGGCAGGTTTCTCGCCTTTGACGTCAGTTTACATCATTGACTTTCGATCAAAGGATTCCATGAAGTGTTCGACATCAAAACATCTATTCACATTTCACGGGTTGTGCTTGGTATTTTGAGAACCATTGACATTACTGGTGGTTTCTCTCATGCTTGTTAACAGTTTACATCATCGACTGGTAATCAAGTGGTTTCTAACATGTTCGACATCAAATCATTTAATCACATGGCTAGAATCGTACCAATTCGGGAAGTAGAAGTGAAGACCCTGGATCTAGTTTCCACCATCCAGGCTGCGAGGAGTTTTGTATTCATTATCTATGTAGACTAATCATAAACAGATGGCTGCGTCCATACTGTGTCTACAAAAGTCTATAAAAATGATGTACTGCAAGATCATTCCTGTATCAGAATAGTTAGTCCCTTAGTTAAAGTTTTGAATCTGAGTATGGGAATGCCTACCTCAGTGATGATATAATCTTATCCATGTATTTTGTGTTGAAAATTGCAGGTTCCAACCAGGCCATCCACAAGACAATCCTTGAAATGATAAAGCGCTTCACCCTTCCTAGATATTACAAAACCCTAAATCTATTCCAGGCTTCGCACTTTAGGGGGCAATCTGTTACACTAAAAAATGTCACCATGACTACTTACAGTTAGTATGGCTCAAATCAACAGTCATACTACCCTCTTAGGCAAGTCTTATGCCTCTGCTATCCATCTCAAACTCAAAGAAGAGAGAAAGTCTTGTAAAAAATATGTTTATCTCTGGGGTCGCAGGTTCTCTCAAGCCTCACCTGCGGGGACGCTGATCATGTTCACAAAGTCTGCGTCTTTGGACGCTCTGTATGTCAAAGGACAGGTGCGTCCTTCTGTAAAAGGCAAAATGTGCAAGTTTCATCTTAAAAAAGTTACTTGTGGTTACTTCTAGAACTTTCTAGAGGTCGGTTTGGTGAAATGGATGCGCCTCCAGTTGGTTCATGCATCTCTATTAAGGGGGAACTTATCCCATCAATAAGGGAGCTATCCCACCCAAAGAGGGGGATTATCCCATTGATGGTGGACCTGAATAACCTCTTTACAGCACTATAAATAAAGGCATTGAGCCAAAGGGAGGGGAGGTTGAAGCTATACATTTTCTTTGGGTAAATGCTGCAGGAATTAGGACTCCCATTTAGAACCTTGTGAGGAGAGATTGTCTTTGCTTGATTCTACTTGGAAGTGGGTGAGCTTTGTCAAAGTAGAGGAAAACCCTTGATGGACCCTGGGAGGAACTTGCACAACACCAAGGCCAGGTTGTAAGAGTTTATTTGTTTCGTTATTAATACAAACTGGTTTATTTTTCTCAATAGCTTGTGTTAATGAGTTATTTCATGTGTTCCTTGGTCTGCATGTTGAATATATGTTTTATTATATGAAATGCAAGTGCTTGGTAATTGTTTGATTGTTTGTGGTTGCAGGAATTGATGTGAAGGAGGAGCTCATCCGGATCGGCAAGGACGGACTACAACAACAGCGTTTTGGAATAAGGTAAGCCTAAACACTTGTAGTTTTCATGTTTTAAAAGGTATATTTAGAGAAAGATCACTCCATTTTGTCTTGTTTGTCGCTAGAGAGTTTAGACTCCTAGGGAGGTCAGTTGTGCCCGCACAAACGACTTTTTCCGCCACGACAGATAGATAGCTGGATTCCATACGGAGTAGATACCGGTGAGCTGTAGGATGATGAGTTGCGAGTCTAGCCTGATGACGAGTCGGCGTATGCCACGCGTAATGGCATCAGAGAGGAGCTCTATCAACGCACTGTATTCAACAATATTGTTCATTGACTGACCAATACATAACCCTCTGAAACTCACTAACTTGCCGCTTGGATCGAAGATGGCCCAGGCTGCAGAATATAGGTTCCGCGAACTACGATTCGCTCCATCGGCATATCCAACAAATGATTCCAATAGGTCCGAAATCTGCAACAAATGTGAAAGTGGATTACTTAACCAAAACAATTACCCTTAGCGAAAACAAAAATGTAACAAAAGCATAGGGGTTACTATCTTGAGTCAAGCATAGTAACGCTTAAGGTACAACTCGTTGCGGGGTTGCGCCAGTGGAATCCCATCATAATCCACTAACTCATAGGATCCTTTTGCTAATACATGCTTAACAATATAGGGGCCCATCCATAAAGACTTGAACTTACCTGCTCCTAATTTATCGGATTCCTGGTCATAAGTAAGACCAGGTCACTTTCTGAGAAGACATGGGGTTTGAAATTCTTGTCGAATTACACCTTGACTCGTTTCTTATGGGATTTTTTAGCCAAAGCAACATCACGATGGGTTTCATCCAATTGTATTAGTTCCAAGAAATGAGCCTCCTCTTCTGAAGTTCCGGGGAGAAGGTCGACCGCGAGTTTGAGGGACGAGATTTCACACTGAACTGGTAAGATTGCTTCCAGGCCATACACCAGTTGAAAGGGTGTAAACCTGGTTGCATTCCTCACCGATGTCTGGTATGCCCAAAAGGCTGAGTACAGGATCAGGCGCCAACTCCTTTTGTGGACTCCAATCATCCTATGTAGCATCCGCTTCAAGACCTTGTTGATTGCCTCAACTTGTTCGTTAGCCTGCGGATAATATGGAGTAGAGTTGTCGTGGGACAACCCTAATTTGGCAGCCAACTCAACCATCATGTGATTGCAAAAATGCGATCCATGATCTGTGACTATGGCCTATGGAATGCCGAATCTGGAGACTACATGATTGAAAAAGAAGAAGGCAGCCATTTCACTGCTGTTGTTTAATGTAGGCATCGCCTCGGTCCATTTGGTAAAATAGTCTACTGCGACTATGATATACCCATGCCCCCTGGCCGAGGTGGGGTTACATGTCATGAAATCTATGCCCCATTTGGTGAATGGCCCAACAACAACTACTAATTGCAGAGGTGTGGGTGGTATTTTGGTTTTTCGATTGAAGATTTGACATGCATGGCAACTTCTGACTGCGGTTATGCAATCTTTGAACATTGTTGGCCAGAAGTATCCTGCTTGTAAAATATTTTGCGCCGTAGCATAACCAGATTGATGCCCCCCACACGCACCTAAATGGCAATCATTCAGGACTTTTTCGGCCTCCTCGTGGGTGAGGCACCTCCTCAGAACTGTATCGACACCACGATGGTAAAGTGTATCACCGACGATCATGTAGTCTTTTGCTTGGTATCGAATGCGTCATTGTTCCAAGCGGGAGGTATTAGACCTATATCTTTGGGTTTGGAGATAGCTTATTATGTCTCCATACCACAGATTGCTTGAAGATATCAGAAACAAAGATTCGTCCACGATTGCTTCTTCTGATGTTGCATCATTGGACGACGATGGGAGATCGCATAGTAACTCCGTGAAAATCAGGGATTTCTTTGATTTGGATTTTATAAATTCCAGATCAAACTCTTGTAGAATTGCTATCCATTTTGAATATTTTCCCCCCAGCAACTGTCATGACAATATATAAGTCATGGGGTTGCAATCTGACAAAATGGTAGTTTTTCGAAAGAGGACATAGTGTCGAAATCTCTGTATCGCTTGAACAGCTGCGAGAGCTAGCTTTTCAACGTAGGAGTACTTGCTTTCTGTATCATTTAAGTTTCTACTCAAATAATATATAGGATGTTCAATTCCATTGTCTTCTTGAACTAAAACCATTGCGATGGTCGTATCCGCTGCAGCCAGATACAGGTTAAAGTCTTTTTGATAATCAAGAGCGTACATTAATGATGCTTTTATTAGAGATTCCTTTAAAGCATCAAAGGAAGCTTGCACGACCTGATCCCAGGCGAAGGGTACTTCTTTTTTCAATAGACGAGTATAAACTTTAGCAAGTTTGGCGTAATTTGGAATGAACCTCCTCAGAAAGTTTGCTTTCCCTTGGAGTTTCTAAATCTGAAGCAAATTTGAAGGTGTAGGCAAATCAATGATTGCCTGAACCTTACATGGGTCGAGATGAATCCCATCCTTTGAGACAATAAAGCCAAGTAAACGACCAGAACTGACATAGACCACACATTTGTGTGGATTGAGTCGTATTTGTAGTGTTGGCAATGTAGAAATATCGCTCTCAAATGCTGCGGAGGATCGGTCCGCTTTCACAAATGAGCCAGAAGATCATCGAGATATGGTGAACGATGTTTTTGATGTCATGGAAGGCATAATTCATTGCCCTCTGAAATGTTGCCCCTGCGTTCTTTAAACCAAAGGTTAGCTTGCGATATGAAAATGTGCCCCACGGACATATAAACGCAGTCTTTGACTGGTCTTGTGGGTGGATATTTATTTGATTATACCCGGAAAAACCATCCATAAATGAAAATATTTCACATCTGGCGCATTCATCAATTATCTGGTCAATAAAGGGTGTAGGGTAGTTGTCTTTCGGACAAGCTTGATTTACATCCCTATAATCGACGCACACTCTGATCGTTCCTTGTTTTTTCATTATAGGAACAATATTCGATACCCAATCGGTTAGAGGAACCGGGTAAATAAAACCAACATGGAGAATTTTTTCAACTTCTTCCTTGATGGCAGTGGTTTTCTTGGGGTGCACCTCCCGTAGCCGTTGTCGTACCGGTTTGACATCTGGATACATCTTAATTTCGTGTTCAACGATGCTCGAGTCAATGCCTGGAATTTCGTCATATGACCAAGCAAAGACATCTCTGAACTTGCGAAAAAGAGCGTGATATATTTCCAGTTCTAAAGGAGAACATGATTTGCCGACATGAATATTCTCTACAATAGTTGTTTTGGTCGAGATATTTATGGTGATAGTCTCTTCAATATTGGAAAAGTTTCGCTCGGAATCCACCGTGTTTACAGTATTTGATTGAAAATCGAAAATTGAGTTATGATGAAGGTCACTAGGAGTATCTTCCTTGTAATCCAGAAGATGGGAACGATGGTGGTAATCTTCCCATGGTGCCCCGTCAATCATCATTGACTGAACAATTACTTCGTCTCTAGAATGTACTTGTGACCAAGGATCTATAGGGGTACCATATTCCTTAGACCTATCTATCCAAACGCTTGATGAGCATTGATTTGGGTTTGCCTCCCACGCCGAAAACATTGATTGCTACAATATTTCTATTCGACTTGGAGGCAATACCTGCAGATGATCCATGTTAATATCGTTTTCAGAGATCTTTTGAATAGAAGATATCATATTGTAGGTTCCCACCATTGCCACTTCTGCCAGATTGATTGGAGGTGGTAGGGCAAAAGTCCCCATTAATATAGGGTCTTTTAGTAGGCCTACTTCGATATTTTGAAGTGAATGAGGGCTTCCATGGATCATCGGAATGCTTCCCGTAACTTGTGAACTGTTGGGGAGAAATGTTTGCTAGTCAACGATTGTAATACCTCCTTGGAAGGGAAATGCAATCTTCCTGAAGTAGGTCGACACAATGGCAGCCATAGCATATATCCAGGGCCTTCCTAGTAGGATGTTGTAATCGAGGTTTTCGTCGATCACTTCAACATCAATTTCTACCGTCTTGCCCCCCAGTTTGACTTGCAAGTTACTTAAAATCCCATATGGGGTGTATGTTCGTCCATAAAATGCTTTTAATGTCGTCGAAGATCGTGACAAGGGTAGAGATCCTAAAGTTTTCCAGCAACTCATCGACATAATACATGTAGATGCCCCCTCATCAATAATTGTTTGATGAACAGTTTTGTTGAGGGCTTTCACTTGTATAAGGAAAGCTAGTTGAGCTGGTAACTGAGGGTCATATCCTTTGTGATTAAAGGACACAAGATTGGAATCTGTTGGGTCAATCCCACCTATCGCCGATAATAAATCCTGCTTTTGGGAGGGGAAATTTTACAGTACCTCAAGTGTCGACATAGCGGATGGTGATTGGGCCAGATCCTCCACTATATTATAATGTTGTGCTGCTCTGGCACGAGGATTAAATGTCGATTTGTGTACTACTCCCTTTGGAGGCTTTATCGTTAGTCCAGGAATGATGGGTGGCACAACTTCGGTTGAAGTTGTTGTCGAACTACTAGGTTGATCATTAGCCTTGTTGTCCGACAGCTGTGGATTCCCGTAATCTTTATTCCTTGTCGATATCAAAGCATCATTTTGCTACTTCGAAACCGACAACATTAGCACTTGGGACGGGGAAGCATTGTCACTAGCAACCAGATTTGTTATTGGATTTGGAAACAGATCAGTCAATACCGCCGAGGTTTTTGAATTCTTGAAGAATTTTGTAAGCTCAGCTTTATATGAACACTCTCTTGTCCAATGATCCTCATCACATATAAGGCATGGACGATTTGGTTTCCTATCTCCAGAAGGGTTTGCAGAAGACTTTTCAGGGGATGACTCCTCCTGTTTCTTCTTCTTCCCTTTCTTTTTCTTCTTGCCTCCTAGTTGCTTGGTTTCTTTGCCTTTGTCAGTTGATACGGCATTTACTTCCGAGGCGAGAAGTTATTCATTTTCATTTTGACCTGAAACTGTATGGGCCTTCTTCGACTTAGCCTTTGCGGTTTTCATGTTGTTCGTTCCTATCACATCGTCCCCGGCATGAGAGTCTTTGTTTGATTTAGGAGAGGGAGGAACAGAAAATTCCGGTCTAGGAGCATCAGGGATTTTATCGTAGAGCGTGCCAGACTGAGTATAGTTCAAATCTAAATATTGCGCACGAGCAATGACTTGCTCTTCAGTGACGACTCCTCCCTTTGCCACATCTTCTATAATAGAAGGTAACAATGACTTAATAAACCACTCAGCCAATAGCTGATCAGGAACATATGTTTTTACCATTCTACAATGACGTCGCCACTCATGAATATGATCGGATATGTGAGTGGCCATTGTTTGCTTGAAATTGGTAAGAAGCTCTGTTCCCATTTCATACCTTATGGGTAACTGAAAATGGGTTAAAAAGGTTGTGGCTAGGGTACTGAAGTTATCAAATGAAGATCTAGGCAATTCTATATATCATTTTGCTGCCAGACCAGTTAACGTTCGCTGAAAATGGCGAAGCCTATTCGAATCATCATTTAGAGTGTTAGATGAACACCACAGATGAAAGGTCATCACATGATTCGATGGGTCTTCACCCGGATTTCCATTAAATTTAGGAATATCCGACGGAAGTTTATGAGGAATCACTGGCCACCAAGGGGCGTAAGCGATTGGATTGTTTGTTAGCCGATTTAGATCTGGTAACTCTAAAGTTGCCACGAAGGGCAACTGTTGATTCAGGTTCGGTGAAGCATACCCAAGATAAGATGGGATTGCCTGAGCAGTGGGTCTTTGCATACCAACATAGTGCATTTGATGCTGATAACTTTGGTAAGGTTGATGGGCAAAACCATTATGAAATGGTTGATGTTGACCGTTTTGAATATACGGCTGCCCATTACTTGCAAAGAATTGTTGCTCAGATCCTTGGTAAGCTTGTTGGAATTATGGTTGTTGATATTGCACCAACCATGGTTGTGAGACCATGTGCTATTGTCCAATACTGGCTATTTGACCAAGATGAGGGGTAATGGTACCCATTTGAGCCTGGGTCTCTTCAGTTAAGGAGCCACTAATCGATGATTGTGGTGGAGTTGCAGAGACAAGGGGTTGTTGGATTACGGCCTGAGAGACTTGAGGTTGGCATACAACAGGTAACGATTGTACTTGCGACACCGTCACAATAGCCAGTGTAGTGGGGATATTTGACATAGGCAGACTTTGTTGCATTGAGTATACAACTCTTGGTTGTTGAGGCAGTATTGGCATCCAACCACTGGATGTAATTCCAGCATAACCTGAATTCTGTTGCGAACTCCCGTATGTTTGTTCTCCAGGAGGAGACAATGAAAGGGCATATTGCCCCCCATATGGCGGTAATCCGGTGCTTAAGGGAATGATTTGCCTTTGAGGACCGGACTGCCCAAATTGACATTGCGAAGGATCAATTTGCTGAGACTCAACATAAGAGATTCCATATATTATTCCGGACAAACAAATGGGAACAGACCATACCGTCGAAACAGCCCCTGGATGGATTCCATCTAGTGATTGAGAGTTAGTTGCGACAGATGGTACGTCGACGAACATTGTTGGAGTGACAGCAGGAAGTTCTGGCACTACTGTGTCAGATGACATAGTCCTAGCTGTCGACGGTTGTTCAGACATGTCTAGTCTATCCAAAAGATTTCCTAGTGATTCTATAGGAACTTCTGATAACGGTAGACTAATTTCTGACGAAGAAGGATATAGGGTGATCCCAACTCCAAAATGTGATGGAGTACTAGATGGGGGATCCTCCACAATCTCTTCTATAGCAATCAATCTAGGTGGAAGAGGTAGATCGTCAGGTCCGTAAAATATTTCTGGTGCCGAAGAAGGTATAGATTCTACAACGACAGATGTTTGGTGAATAACACCTTCCGAATCAGCTGTAGATGGAGCCGGTTCAGGAATAGAAGTGTTTACCTTCACACTAGGATCAGTTCTACTGTCCTCTAGTGGATGCAGAACTTTTTCTGTAAAGGCAGGGATACCAGAAATGTTTGGAGTAACCAGAGTCTCCGAGGGTGTCAGAACACTTGTTCCAACTAGACCAGGGGATTTTGAATCGGTTAAATGAGTTCACTTTGTCCGTAATAGTTTTGATTCTGGAGACAAAGACGGTTGACTCGTAAGTTTCCACGAGCGACGGGGTTTCAATTGAATTTCTTCCACGATTGCGGATTACTTGATCAACTAAAAATAAAGGGGAAAATGATTATGAATTAAATGAATTTTAGACGCTTTGAAACAACTTGTTTTTTCAATTTTTAAGAGTCAAGAAAAAACAAAAGATGACTCTAGTCGCCTTCGATTTTTAATGAGCCTGAAGTGACAAGTGCTTAGATGGACCTTTTCCTTTAAGGATTCTGAAAAGGAATGAAAGAGACTACTTTGGAAATCTAGACAAAGGGATTACCAAATCAATCGCAAAACTACATAATACCTTTTACGGTACGACAGTCAATCTTCCCGAATGCTATGTTTTGTACATTGCGATCGATAGGGTAGCAGACACGGCTTCCTATGGATAAAGGATATAGCCTATTGTGGTCTCCCAATATATACTCGACGGTACGTGGGAGCACAAGTCTGTACTGGTACTTGTTGTCTCAAAGAGGAGGAATCACCCAACCAACAGTGAAAGCGACAGTTACCAGGCTTTACGACGCCGGAATATGTCTCTAGCCTAGACTTCTAGATGTTGTGCGTTAGGTTCCAAAGCATTTTTATGTTCATTAAATTTATTTTACAGTTGATCTTTCTTAAGAAATTTTCCTTTCAGGTTCACCGTGTGATGTAGATATACAATTCCTAAAATGCAATCTAAGATGATAAACAATCGTTTAATCTTCTTTTTGCAATGAAAATCCTAGCTACTAAAGAAAGAGAGATGATATTCTTTCAACATAGAGCAGAGAGCACACACTAGATGCACTATCCTAAATCAAACCAACAAGTAGTCTAAATGCAAATGCACATGCATGTATTTGTTTTCAGCTTCCTTAATGTGTGAATGACAAGAAGAATGATAAGTACAAATTTGAATTATCTTTTCGAAGCGGCAGTACTAACAAATTTCTCTTCAAAAGCGAAAGGAAGATAATGATGACACTTTGCTATTTTGAACTGAAAACTGCTTTCAACACTTGAAAAACTACTAATTCAAATCAAATACAAGAGTAACTGTATAATCGACCATCAAGAACAATAGAATTCTTTTCTTTGACTGAAAACGACACTTGTGACACTTTCAAATCAAAAGACGACAGTTTGATTATGCTACTTTTTTGTAAAAGAGAACTGTAAATGATGCACAATACATAAAAACATTCACAATTATTTGTACTATGGAGGCGGAATCATGCAAAGGAAGGGAGTTTCCATAGTGGTATACTGATCAAAGACAACAAAAATCCTAAATAGAGCTGAAGAGAGTGAAGAAAAACCAAAGTCTGAAGGAAAAATTATCCTTTTCTGACCATTGCACCTGTTACACAGGGAAACCAGTATGCATCCCACCTACTACACATGGGAGGTGTGATGCATACAGACTTCCTTGAAGAGAGGGTGCGATGGTACCAGGGTGAGACTTTTACTTGGTCTTTGGTCACAGTTTGCAGCTCAGTTCAGGGATTTAGGCCGAGCAAGTGATGTTCAGTAAATATAAATCACAGGGGTTGATCTAATGAGGTTACTAGAGCCACCACTAGGGCAATTAGAATGTTTGCAAATCGATTGTTCAGTTTATAAACAAAACCTGGAGATAGACTGAAGCAACATTGATCTACTTTGCACTTGCATAGCAAATGCAGTTCAAAGGCTAGCTGGCTTGACTTCAGGCTCTGTCTGTAAGTTTATAAAACAAACAAATATAGACAAGCAAACAATCTATTCGCTCCCCAGTGGAGTCACCATTTTGTTATTAGGAAATCTAGTTTCCACTCGGAGTTGCTAGTCCCACTAAGACTGGTAGCTATCTTAGAAACAAACAAACTAAAACTACTTTCGCTTTCCTTTATGAGAAGTAGATAAGAGGAGAACAAAGGACACCAACCTTAGTCTTGCGATTGGTTCCTCTCCCTTCTGACAGATCCTTGCCACTTTTCCTTCGTCTACCCAGCTTCAAAGAGCAACTGTGGAATCAAATAACATAATACTATCGAAGAACATAGATCTACAATCATAAACAATATAAGACCAGATATATATTGACCACACAAATGCATATATCATCAAACATACAAGAATGTGGAGGAAAACTTGAATAGCTTTATTAATATCAAGAATAGCAAAGAGGATTACAACCAATTGTTCTGACCCAGCATCATCCTCCCAGCATGAAATCCCTTCTTCACCTCATGAAAAGATTAGATCACCCAACACTATGATATTCCACCAAGAAACCAACAACACTTCCTTACAAGATACAAAATTCTAGCCCCTGGATCTCTAGGATGAGGGATCCATATATAGATGATTGCAGGGGGGTGAGTCAGCTTCTAGGATTTTGATTAGTGTCCTCTCTCTGATAGTTCTTGATTCCACTTGGAGATTGATGATTTCTTACTCATCCCTGGGCGAATTCAGAGAGGCAAGTGTCACAGGAGAAGTTTCTGGAAGATTCCATGACGATCCACCTTGCAAACTGTCTTTGCCATTTGTCTACTCTCTCCCATCACACCCTACAGAAGGGCTTTCCAGTATGCATCGCACTTTTTACACTGGGTAGGTGAGATGCATCACACCCTCTGTGCTAGGCAGTCTGTATGGTCCAGCTTTGACCAGTTCTAAGCAATATTCTGTGGAGAACTTCTGGGAGATGATGTAATCAGCTGACCTTGTTCCTTTAGGGTGTGAAGCAACACTTTTAGGGACTTAGGAGCCCTTGGTTTATGGACATGTATGATTGGGGTTGCAGTGCCCAAAAATGTCTATAACACCCACAGGATTCCATGCTTGCAATTTTTGACATGGAAAAGTGTAAACCTCCCCTTTCCCACTAGCTTGCATTTCAAGTGCAATTTTTTTAGAAAGGTAAAGGTATACAAAGAACTATCATTGACGAAGGTGCTTCTACCTGCATCATGTCTGCTTCATGTTGGCTCGCTCTGGGTTCTCCAACCCTATCCCCGCCGTCGAATTCCCTTAAAGCTTTTGACGGCCACACTTTCATCCCAAAAGGTTACCTAGCTAGCTACCCTGTCATGCGGAAAGAGTCAATTTTGCGGAAAAAACCAACCTCCCTAGAAGCCTAAGGCTTTCTAGTGACAAACAAGACAATTAAGAACAATCCTTCTCTAAATATGCATTTACCATATAAGAAATCAAGTGTTTAGATCCTACCTGTAGTCCAACGCTGTTGTAGTAGTCCAGCCTCGTCGATCCGGATGAGCTCCTCCTTCTCTTCGAAACCTGCATTCACTAACAATCAAACGATTAAATAGCACCTGAATATCTCATAAAATAAAACATATTTAACATACAGACCAAGGAGTATATGAAACAACTCATAAATAACAAATTGTTGAGAAGAATGGACTTATTTGTATTAATAGGAAACAAAAGAAACCATTACAACCTGAGCCTTGGTGTTGTACAAGTTCCTCCCAGGGTCCAGCAAGAGTTTTCCTTTACTTTGATCAGCTCACCCACTTCCAAATGAAGTCAAGAAAGGATGGGAATCTCTCCTCTCAAGCTCTATAAGGGAGTCCTAATCTCAGCAGCATCTACCCTTAGGAATGTTCAGCTTTCAACCTCCCCTCACTCTGGCCCAATGCCTGTATTTATAGTGCTCTAGAGGAAGTTAATCAGGTCCACCATCAATGGGATAAGCCCCTCTTTGGATGGGTTAGCTCCCCTCTTGATGGGATAAGTTCCTCTTTCATAGGGATACATGAACCATCTGGAGGCGCTCAATACACGTCAAACAAGCTTCTAGAATGCTCTAGAAATGACCACAAGTAACTTTTTTGGAGTGAAACTTGAGCCTTTTGACCTTTACAGGAGTACGCACCCAATGCTTTACAGACAGAGCGTACAAGTACGCAGGTATTGTGAACTTGAGGTGCGTACACGCAGGTAAGGCTAAGAGAAACTGCGTACCCAGAGATAATTGACTTTAAATGACTTTTCTCTCTTTCTTGGAGTTTGACATGAAAAGCAGAGGCATGAGACTTGCCAAGGAGGATAGTATGACAGTTGATGGAGCCATACTAATTGTAGATAGTCATGGTGACAATTTTTAGTGTAACAGATTTCCCCCTAAAGTGCGAAGCCTGTAGTAGATTTAGGGTTTCATATCATCTAGGAAGGGTGAAGTACTTTATCATTTCAAGGATTATCTTGTGGAGAGCCTGGTCAGAACCTGCAAATATTCAACACAAAATACATATATAAGATGATATCATCGCTAAGGTAGGCATTCCCATACTCAGATTGAAAACTTTAACTAACAATCTAACTACTGCTCTGATACAGGAATGATTTTGCAGTACATCATAATCATAGACACATGTAGACACAGTATGGACGCAGCCATCTGTTTATGATTAGTCTACTATATAATGAATACAAAACTCCTCGCAGCCTGGATGGTGGAAACTAGATCTAGGGTCTTCATTTCTACTTCCCGAATTGGTACGATTCTATCCATGCGAATAAATGAGTTGATGTCGAACATGGTAGAAACCACTTGGTTACCAGTCAATGATGTAAACTGTTAACAAGTGTGAGAGAGACCACCAGTGATGTCAATGGTTCTCAAAGTACCCAGTACAATCCATGAGATGCGAATGAATGGGTTGATGTCGAACATGTCACAGAATCCTTCGATCGAAAGTCAATGATGTAAACTGTCGTCAAAGGCGAGAAACCTGCCATTGATGCATGCAGACTTCAAGGTACTGACGATTTCTAAGTCATCTCTCTAGATAATGTGCTGATGTCGATAGAAAGCGACCCGTTGCAGGGAAGCCCACAACACGAAATCATAGTTCAAGTTGAAGAAATGTTGCTGTAAGGACTAACTCAGGGATGGTCAAAATGGATGACAAGTATTTTGCATATGAATGGTTTATTTGCAGAGACCTCTTGAACACATAACGACATGACAGATGGCTTGGCGACGATTGACCCAAAGTTAATACCCAGAAACGGTTGAAGACTTTCAAAGTGGTTTAATCAACTTTAAGACAAAGGATTTCCCAACCCAGGTGAATGAAAAGTGTCGTGTTCAAGAGTGGTAATAAGGTTTTTTCTGTGACAAAGGATAACAAATAGGCTCATTCTTCTCTCTTTTCCCCCACCATTTCTGGCAAGTACCTCTTTATTTTTTACAAGCTTGAGGAGGATAACATATGCTTGATTATAAGCTCATCCTTCGGATGAGTCCAACTTAGTTTAGATTCGAACCCTAAGAAGGAGTGGTCCGTTCTTGTTTGTAATCAAACAGGTCCTTTACTGTGAAATTTTAACGAGTCCAGTATAGGAGAAACTCGGCGTTTTTCATTTTTAGAGAGTCTGAAAAAACTAAAGAAGACTCCAGGGTTGAACTTTTTCGTAAATTTGTGTCTCCCAAGCCCGAAAAAGTATAAAATAATACTTGAGAGAACCGCTTGATCTTGCGACC
The DNA here is from genome assembly GCA_031772625.1 of Pinus tabuliformis. Taxonomy (NCBI): domain Eukaryota; kingdom Viridiplantae; phylum Streptophyta; class Pinopsida; order Pinales; family Pinaceae; genus Pinus; species Pinus tabuliformis. The sequence goes on from CM062814.1 coordinate 672,369,724, forward strand.
AAGGAGTACTTTCATGATTAGTGTCTCTGACCTAAAAAGTAAAAAGCGATCAAGGGCACGTCGTTTTATTTCCAGTATCGAATTTGAAACGACAAAAATCCGGCAATCTTTTCGTGTTTTTACGGTCAGAAAAGGGCTATAAGAGGACCGTCTTTTAATTCCATTTTAACGAGTGTAAAAGAAACACTCGACAATCTTTTCATGTTTTAGGAGTCAGAAAAGGGCTTAAAAGATGACTCTGATGTCTTGGTTCGTGAAAAATAATAATTTTCCCTGAAAGTCCTTTTGTCCTGCACAAAAACAACACATTACTCATACCGGTTTAAGATAGGCAAAAATACATTGAAAAATATCCTTCCATGGTGAAAAATAAACAAACTTAGCATTCGTTTATCCAAAAAACCTATAAAAAGACCTTTTACCATGTCATTTTTACCATTTTACTGTTGAGGGAGAGAAAAGGGCTTTTGGCAAGAAACTTCCCGTGGACTTTGCGGAGAATCCAACCGTTGGAATCAAGCACCGTCTCTTTCAGGTATTTCACAACATCCTCCTCTTTGTTTTCATCTGTTTAGAATTTCATTTCAGGTCCTAGTTTGATTTTTTGGGGGTTTTGGGGTTTCAAGATCCGCTTTTCGGGGTACGCAGGTGCCCCATGGGTGACCTGCGTACCCCGACATTTTCTCCATTGGGAAAATGGCGGGTGTATGCAACCTACCTTCAGAGCAGTTGCGTACCCACGCTCTGTTTCTGAAGGCGGGGTGCGTACTCCGCGCAAAGCATTTTTAAACCCCCAAATCTCAAATTTGAACCATTAATTTTTTATTTAGTGAATTCTAATGGATGTTTTCTGGTGTGTAGATTGCCCACCATGCTTGATTGACGTGAAAGAGAACACGAAGATGTCGATTTAGCCACAATAGATCATCAACCTTCCATTGATGCTTTGAAGGCATGCAGTCTCTACAAATACTGGGCCATACCTGGCATGAGGGCCCAGGTGCGATTCTTAGAGTGGCTGGTTGAAAGGTGGAATGTTCAAGATCAATGCTTTTACATCGGAGGGCACCAGCTCGAGATAGAGCCCTCAGACATATATTTTCTCACTGGTTTGCCTAATAGGGGCGAGCAACTGTCTCTGTTCGGGACTAGGCCGGGTGGCCAATCCCTTGCTAGTCTCCGGCTAGAGTGGTGCAATAATCAAAACCAGGAGAAGGGGATAGAAATCAAATACATATCCCGACCTGAACTTATGGTAATTGCCTTTACAGTTACCAGACTCTGCGGCGCAGCCGCTTTGCACCTTGCCACCGGGTCCCAAAGGCGGATGGCAATTGATTGCTTCCGAGGCACCATTTTCAACTGGTGCAACGCTGTGTTGGCCAATATGAAGGGCCAACTGACTAGGGCAAAGAACGGGCAATTAAAGACCTTTGGGTATGGGCCTTTAGTTGTGAGCTTTGCCCTAGAGAGAGTTCCAATGTTGATCCCGTAGCATCTCACTGTTGAGGTTGGGCCTCCTCGGGAGCCAAAGTTGATGCGATGGGTTGTGGTGATGGCCCGGCATCCTGATGAGGGAGCGGGAGTTGTCTGATTTCCTGCGGGTTACTTTCACTGGTTGGAGGACCAGGTCTTTGCGATCCAGAATTTTCCTTATGCCGGAGTGGATTTTCGCGGTGATCCGGACATGGTTCTTCCACAGGGAGAACAATGGGACGACAGAGGTACTTCATTTTTCACAAGTTTTTAAATTATCTATTTTTTTTTTTGTTTTTTTATATATCGTCTCAAAACTGACAGTAAAAATTTTCAAAATGCAGATGTAGGTCCACGGCGTCCAGCCAATCTCCGGCCTTTCGAGAGGAGACAACCAGTTGCACCGGCACCGGTCCCACAAGACGCGGCTGCAGAGACCTTAGCTGAGTTGGAGCAGGATCTAGAGCGTCTGACGACGGATATACCAGAGACTACTATAGATGATATTCCTATCAGACTTCAGCGTTATGTAGTCGCAGTCCCAGGACCTTTTAGGAGGTTCTTGTGTAGGGTAGCCCGTGCAGTGGTGTCGTATAGGGAGCACCACCAGTGATTGGATGGTCACTTTGTAGACACATGTGACATTTTGGTTTTTTGTACTTATCATTTTTTCCGATCATAAGGTGTTTTTCAACCTATGATCGAAGACGATGTATTTTTGACACACTCCTATCTATATATATCATTATTACCGGCTTATCTTGTTAAACATGTGTGATTAAATGTTAATGTTTTTAAATTTACATGTATGATTATTGCAAATGTCTGTCTAACATTCGAGAAGCAATTGCATCTGCTAATGTATTAAAAGACCTTGGAATATGTTGATATTCAATGTAATCAAACTCACGTTCCAAGAGACGCACTCTCAAAAATAACCTTAATAACACTGGATTTCTAATGGCATAAACTCTATTAAGCTGTAATACAACGAGTTCAGAATCTAACCTCACTATCAAACTTCGAATCCCACATGAAATGGATTCAGATAATAACTCAATCACTGCACTGTATTCTGCAATGTTGTTTGACCGAGGCTCACCCCATGCATAGAAACTAACTCGTCAGAGGGCGAATAGATAACCCAAGCTGCGGAAGAGATATTCCGTGTATTACGACAAGCACCATCAGCAAACCCAATGTACGTTTGGAGAGGCATCGACATCTGCAAACATCAAGGGTAAAACCAAGATAAGCAGAATAACGACGAAAAACACACTTTCTAAGCTAAGCACACTGTCTATACTATTAAACACACCAGCTAGAAAGAAAAATTAACCTAACTAACTTAACTAAAATCTTCACACCCATCATTTAAGCATAGTACCTCTTTAGGTAAAGTCCATTTCTGGGTTTACCCAAAGAGTCCCCGTCAAAGTCAACCAGCTCATAGGCCCCTTTTGCTAGCTTTCGCTTAACAATGTAGGGCCCATGCCACATAGGAACGAATTTTCCAGCACCTAATTTATCGTTAGCTTGATCATACAATAGCACTAGGTCTCCTTCCGAAAAATTTCAAGGGGTCACATTTCGATCATACTGAGCTTTCATTCGTTTTGCGTGAGTCTCGATTGCTAGTGCAGCATCGTGTCGAGTCTCATCTAATTGAGCTAAGTATAATAAACGCTTCTCCTCTTCGGAAGTAGCTGGAAGTAATTCGACAGCCATTTGAAGTGATGGGATTTCGCATTCAATGGGCAACACAGCTTCCAGACCGTAAACTAGTTGGAAAGGAGTGAACCCTGTTGATGTTTTCACTGAAGTTCGATATGCCCAAAGCGCAGAAAATAACATGTTGTGCCAATTCGACCGATGAATCCCAATGATTCGTCGGATCATGATAACCAAAACTTTGTTGATGGACTCAACCAGACCGTTGGCTTGTGGATAATAAGGAGTTGAGCTATCGTGACGCAAACCAAGCTGGCCTGTAAGTTCTGTCATCATAATGTTTCGAAAATGGCGCCCATGGTCAGTGATTATCGCTTGTGGGACACCAAACCTAGCAATAATGTGATTGAATACGAAAATTGCAGCTGTCTTGCCGTCTGCCTCGAATGTAGGCATCGCCTCGGCCCACTTAGTAAAATAATCAACCGCAAGGATGATATACGCATGCCCCCCGGCCGAGTGAGGGTTACATGTAATAAAGTCGATACCCCATTTGGCAAAAGGACCAACGGCAATTATAGGGTGGAGAGGAGCTGGTGGTGCGCGCATCTTGCGATCAAACACTTGACAGTTGTGGCATTTTCGGACCGCAATGATACAATCTTTAAACATGGACGGCCAGAAGTAGCCAGCACGCAACACCTTCTTAGCTGTGGCATACCCAGACATATGACCGCCACACGCCCCAGAGTGACAGTCATTCAAAACCCTTTTTGCCTCTTCGTGAGTTAAGCAACGTCGGAAAACCAAGTCTGCCCCACGGCGATAAAGAGTATCTCCAATAATTTTGTACTGTTGGGACTGGAATCGAATTTTCCGACGTTCCGACTTTGAAGCTTCGGGCCGAAAGGATTGGGTTTGGAGATAGATGATTATATCCCCATACCACGGATCTAAAGTGCTGATGAGAAACAAAGATTCGTCCGCAATGGGTTCCTCTGCCACAGTTTCCGTGTCAGCACGCGGGAAGTCACACATCAACTCTGCAAAGACTAAAGATTTCTTAGACTTAGATTTTTCAAACTCTAAGTCGAACTCTTGCAGGATAACGATCCATTTAGAGTACTTGCCCCCTAGCAATTGTTTAGTCAAAATGTAAATCATAGGGTTGCAATCCGAAATGACTGTAGTTTTACGGAGAAGAATGTAATGACGAAAACGTTGGACAGCCTGAACGGCTGCCAGGGCCAATTTCTCCACATGCGAATATTTTAGCTCAGTGGGATTTAACGTCCTACTAAGATAATATATCACATGTTCCGTTGCGAATTCATCTTCCTGAACTAACACCATTCCAATAGTGGAATGAGAGGCAGCGAGGTACACAAAGTAGTCTTGGTTGTAGTTGGGAGGATGCAACAACGGTGCATGGGTCAACGCGTGTTTAAGTGCATCAAAAGATTGCTGAGCGATCTCATCCCAAGAGAATTGAGCGTTCTGTTTCAACAACCGTGTAAAACCTTTTGTAACCTCGGCGTAGTTAGGAATGAAGCGGCGTAGAAAGTTTGCTTTCCCCTGCAAACTTTGGAGTTGGCGAAGACTCGAAGGAGGAGGCAACTTGATGATAGCTTCTACCTTCGAGGGATCGACGCGAATGCCGGCTTTTGAAACTACAAATCCCAGCAATTGTCCCACTTCTATACAGAAGACACATTTGTGTGGGTTCAAACGTATACGATAATGCCTACACCTCATGAAGATTGCGCGTAAATGGACAAGGTGATCAACTCGATGTAATGAATGAGCAGGCAAATCATCGAGGTACGGTTGCACAATGTGTTTGATGTCATGAAACGCATAAGACATCGCCCTTTGAAAAGTGGCTTCGACATTCTTAAGCCCAAAAGGTAATTTGCAATAAGCAAATGTCCCCCATGGACAAATGAAAGTCGTTTTTGGTTGATCGGCAGGTAGAATATTAATTTGATTGTAACCGGAAAAACCGTCCATAAAGGAAAATATTTCACTGCCGGCACAATCATCAATTATTTGATCGATATAGGGTGTTGGATAGTTGTCCTTGGGACAAGCACGATTGATATCCCTATAATCGATGCATATTCTTATTGTTCCTTGTTTTTGTTAACCGGAACAATATTCGATACCCAATCCGTTAAGGGGATCGGATAAATGAAACCTGCTTTCAACAGCTTCTCGACTTCTGCTTTAATTGCAGCCGCTTTTCGTGGGTGAATCTGACGCAAACGTTGCCGGACGGGTTTAGCATCCGGGTAAGTCTTAATCTCATGGACAACAATTGCGGGATCAATTCCTGGCATTTCCTCATAGGACCAGGCAAACACGTCGCGGAATTCTTGAAATAGGGCCTTGTATATCTGAATCTCATCATCTGAACACGAGGCACCTATATGAATGTTTTCAATGATTCCGGGCTTGACTGAAATGTCAATGGGAACAGTGCGAGATATGTTTCCCAAATTCAGCTCTGAATCAGAATGTTTCATTGGACTCTGAGCTTCCTTGACATATTCAGCTGTAAAAACTGATGAGAAATCGTTTTCAAAACGATCATCCTCGGGCAAAAACGAAGATCTATGATGGAGATCTTCCCATGGTAAATCGTCTACACACAGGACTTCACAAAGTTGTTCGTCAGATGACACAACTTCGGGAAATGCTATTAACTCCGAGGTTGAAGTGAAAAGTGATTCCTCACGGACCACATTCATTTGGTCGATTTTGGTTGAACGCGAGTCGGTAAAAGACTGCACGGTTTCGTAAGCAATTTCATACGGACTCAAAGGCATAGCATCACCAAATGAGTCTAGTTCAGATTCGGAAGGAACGATCCAAGGATCGTCATAGACAATGGTATCTGATGTAATCATATGAATGAATGCGAACGAAGATACGGCGTTGATTGGAGGAAAAGGAAAAGTTCCCAGTAAACCGGCGTCTTTAACTAATCCTACACCAACATCCTTATAAGGGATAGTCGTTTTACCGACATGCTGGATACTCTCTGAAGAGGCTGGGTCGGATGAAAAGTAAGCCAGCTGGTCTATGGTCACGATCTTACCATTATGTGGAAATTTTATTACTCTGAAGACCGATGAGACGACCGCTGTCATAGCGTAAGACCAACTTCGACCCAAGAGAAGGTTGTAGTCTAGAGGGGCATCAACCACCTCCACATCTAGACTAACAGTTTTTCCTTCAACCCCTATAGGCAAATCCTGTAGAATGCCAAACGGATGGAACCCACGGCCATCAAAGGCCTTAAGAATTGTCGGGGATTGATTTAGTGAAGGAGAACCAAGCGATCTCCAACACTGTATCGACATAATACACGTGGAAGCTCCCTCATCAATTACAGTCCGATGAATAGGCCTGTTTTTGACTATCACTGGAATCTGGAAAGCCATTTGATGAGGTAAACGCGGTGTACTATTTTCTAGATCAAAGATTATTAGGTTCGGGTCCTGAACGTCAACAGCTCCTATAGCCGACAAAAGTAATTTTCGTTGTGCTGGGCATGATTGCAGCACTTCTAAAGCCGACATTGCTGAGGGAAAAACAGCTAAATCCTCAACAATGTTGTAATTCTGGGCCGCTCTCGCATGTGGATTGAAAGCAGACCTTCGAAGTACACCCTTGGCGGGCGGTTTAATTACTAAGTCAGGGTTAGGTTTCTCGATCTGTAGTGGATCAGAACCGGGAGCTGAGGTTGATGGATTTGGCTGAGAAGATTCTGCTTCTTTCGATCCATCAACAGGACTTTTACTACCATAATCATGTGACCGAGTCGCAATCCTTACATGAGACATCATCAATATGGGTTCTTCAACGGCACTCGAGGAAGAACCTATCATTTTGCTATCTTTCGGAAACGGGTCCTTCAAGACAGCAGGAATTTGGGAACCTTTGACGAGTTTCGCAACCTCGGCCCGATGAGGGCAATCTCTTGTAAAATGATCTTCTTCACAAATAAGACAAGGATAACGAGGCTTGCGCTTTTCGTCATTGGTTTCCGACTTTTCTGTTTTCTCCTTTGGAGCTTTGTCTGCTTTATTCTTCTTCTTGCCTTTCTTCTTCCCACCGTTTTTTGATTTAGCCGTAGATGACTCTACAGCGTGAATATCAGCGGAGACTTCAGCAGAAGATTCTCCTGTCGGGGAGTCTGGTAAGGTGATAATGGGCGAAGAATTCTTTGAAGACTTCTTCTTGCTTTTAGTATTTACCGTACCAATCATGCCATCAGCAGCATGAGATCCCGAAGGAGCAGCAGCGATTTGATTTGACTTTGGAAGATCTGGGATCTTTTCGTGTAACGTACCCGACTGAGTATAAACTAAGTCAAGGTACTGCGCTTGAGCAATCACTTGCTCTTCAGTAACTACTCCGGCCTTAGCTACGTCTTCAGTAATCTTCGGTAATAATGATTTAACAAACCATTCAGCTAAGATTTGGTCCGGGATAAAAACTTTCACTAATCGTCTTCGACGTCTCCATTCATGTATATGATCTGAAATATAAGTGGACGTTGACTGTTTTAATGAAGTTAATAACTCGGTGCCATTATCATATCTGACCGGCAACTGAAAATGTGTTAAGAACGAGGTAGCTAACTGACTAAAATTATAAAAAGAGGCCCGTGGTAACTCAATGTACCACTTGGCCGCGAGACCAATGAGCGTACGCTGAAAAAGACGTAAACGGATCGAATCATCCGAGATGGAATTTGAGGCACACCAGAGGTGGTAAGTCATCACGTGATTTGATGGATCCTCTCCAGACTTACCTTCGAACTTGGGTATGTCACTGGGCAACTTATTTGGCATTGGCGGCCAGAACGGAAGATAATTTATTGGATCGTTCGTTAGGCGCGTCAAGTCTGGTAAATCCAAAGTTGCGATAAACGACAATTGCCGATTAGGATCCCTAAAACTCTGAGTCACAAGACCAGTCCCAGGAGGAGGATATCCAGGATAACTTGGAACAGGAATCGCATTCGGGATATTGTATCCTCCCGGAAAACCAGGATTAACCGGACCGTACTGGGGTTGCTGTGGTTGTTGATAAGTGTACCCAGGATACGGTTGATACTGGTAAACTGGTTGTTGGACAGCAAGCCCGTATTGGTACTGTCCCTGGTGCGGTTGATAAACAAATTGTGGTTGAGTAGTAACAACCGTACTTAAACCTGGCTGCCCCACAGGCATCTGAACCGTAGTTTGAATCGTGGATCCAGACAATGGTAAAGATGTCTGCGGAGTAGTGGCAGAGACAGTAGAAACCGGAGCTGTCGATACTCCAGAAGTAGGTGTGGTGGAAGGAACAGATGTTGCGGTAGTTGCAGCAGTCGTTTGAGATGGAGTACCAGGTGAAATTGGCGACTGAGTAACTACCGAAGGTACAGAACTTTGAACATTAGACTGGACTGGTTGCTGGGGTGGACCAGAAACCACAGGTTGTCCAGTTTGAGATGACAACTGTACGCTTGGCTGCAACACTTGTTGAACTTGCGATGGATCCCACACTATGTTCATTCCGGGGTATTGACCCATGACAGGTTGAGGATATTGAGATCCATAACCGGATTGAGGGTAGGATTGATAATTGAGAGGTACATTTCCCATACCTTGAACATAAGATTGACCTTGAGGTGGTTGATAACCTTGACTCGAGTACTGACCTTGGGGTAGATACCCTTGAGGTAAGTACTGATACTGGGGTTGACCTTGAGGCATAAATTGATACTGAGGTTGACCTTGGGGTACATATTGAGGCTGGGGTTGACTTTGAGGAATGTACTGTACCATGGGTACATACTGTCCTTGAGGTTGCCCCCCAGACGCAATTTGTGTACCTTGAGGTTGCCCCCCAGGCGGTAACTGGCCACCTTGAGGTTGAGAACCGGGAATTGAACCTGACATCATGTAAATGTCTCCTACACCCAACGGTCTATTACCATTGTTTCCAGTTAATAACCCATGTTCAATGGGTTGAGGAGATGCTCCAGCAAAAGTACCAGAAAGTGACTGATACCCAGCAGGAACAGAAGGACCGCCGTACAAGAGAGATTCAGGAGATTGAGTGAACACGGACGACTGACCAGACATATTTACAGGTGTATAAATACCTCCGGGTGGATAAGGAGTACGAGGTGGAGAAAAACTTATTCCTGAGTTGTCTAAGTAATTAGTTAACGAAAGATACCAAGTAGTACTTCTAGGTGGACTGTAAAAAATGGATTCACGCTCCCTTAGATCAATAGTAGGTTGATCTTCAGGGATAGGGACGCCTACTTCTTCTTCTGGAGTAAGTTCTTCAATAGCTATCAAACCAGTAGGAAGATTTTCGGTGATGACTCTTTCTACCCTAGGTGAATCAGGAACACTAGAAGTTGGAGTAACAGGTTCAGATATTTCAGGTTCTTCGCCTATATCACTAGTAGATGAAAAACTACCAGTAAGCTCAGAAACTGCAACAGCTTCAGGATTATAACCTGTTTCTAGACTTTGGTAATCTGGATGGACTACCAATGAAGACTCTCCTTCTTCAGGTGAACCTACTTTACTGCCACTAGGAGGAGTTACAAGGACTTTCAAACCTTCGTAATGACCCGGGACGTCTTCAGGAGGCTCACCCCGAAGTCTACGGGACTTCCTCAACAAATCGGCCACGGTAACAATCTCAGGAGACTGGCCCCGAAGTCTACGGGACTGTCTCGGTAATTCCGCCACAGTTAAAATTTTTTAACTACTGCACACGCAAACAAAGTAAAAGCTCAAAGCAAACCACCTAAAGTCTCTAAAGAACCAAACAAATTTGAATCACACACCTAAAGAATCTAGGGCGTCAAACCATACACAAACAGTAGCCTTCCGGACCGAAAACACTAGTTGGTGATGAAGCCCAACATCGCCGAATTCAGTACAGAAGTGGTGGGTGGAACAGTTACCCCGGCAACCTGCTTAATGAATAGACCAGCACAAGTTCCTCCACTTTAACCGTCTCGAGTGAAGTGAACCCCCTGGAAAATCCAAGTGAGTCTAGCCGACGTCTGCTCCAGGTACAGTGGGATCTTCCCTCCATCGTCACCTCGGGTAGAATCCTAAAGATAATGGTCACTAAGGTTACCAACAGCAACAAATATACCTGGGGGAACAGTCTACGACCCGATAGCACGCAAGGGCAGAGTAACAAGCTCAATCCCCTTGCCGACTCCTTGACAATAATCCAAGGTTTACCGACAAGTGACCCCAGGCTCCTCGACAATAATCTGAGGTTTACTGTTTGTAATACGTGCGTATCTGGCGTCTTTCCCAATGAAGGAGGATTGATCCCCTCACTGGTTCGGACACGGTCTCGTGCTTCTCCTTTAAGAGGAGCTTTCCCAGAGTACAAATGAAACAGTTGGATTTATCCTACCACAAGATAAGCTACTTGTTTGGTTTTACTGTCTTGGAGAGTTAATTACTCTCCTACTCCAAGACACTAGCCTGATCTATATTGGTGTTTCAGAGCCCTAGTAAATAAAAAGTTACTAAGTTGATTTTACTTTAAGCGTTAATTTTTTATGGCTTTTCTTTAAGACAAAAGGTAGCAGAGATGAAACTGATGGTGTGTAGACTCGACTCAAATCCACTAAAAAGATGCACTTAGGATGATTTATACTAATTTTCCTTTTTCAATGAATTCCCTAGCTAAGAGAGTTGGAGAATGCAAAATTTAAAGACAACTTTCTTGGCAATGAAAATCAAAGAAACAATCTCTTTATCTTTTCCAAAGCATACAACACATGACCACTAATTATTTTGCGAAAATTCCTTTTCCTTTCAAAGACTCAAATGCCACTAAGCAAACTTTTCCTTCAAAAGAGATTTTTTGGATTTTTTCCTACTTAACAAAGCATTTAAAAATCAAAAAGCAAACCTTTACAAATCTATGACAAGCAAATCAAAGTTACTTAAAAGCAAATCAAAAGAAATTCACCTAATAAGCAAGTCTAATGAGGCCAAAACCTACAAAGTATGATCCCAAGATGTTTTACTCAGTCGTGATTTAACTAAGGACTAGTCAATGCAGAATCAAAAACTAGTCAAAAACAAACATCAAAATCTTTTGTTCTTTTTCGTAAAATGAAATTCACAGTTCAATCAACAAACCTTTTCGAGATCCGGCAAAGAGACAAAACAAAGGTAGGTGTCTCACAAGGGTGGATTCTGTGAAAGGTCCGACTCCTAAGAAGACTGCAAATACCAAGGAGATCCAAGGTTTTACGACTTCTAAAGCCAAAATCACTACAGGACCAATGCAAAAATCAAACCCTAAGGCTAGAACCTCTACGAATTCCACTAAAACACTTGACACTGATGAAACAAGTTCAGATGAAGATCTCTGGTAGGTAACCAGTGGATCTGGGTGGAAAAAACAAATTAAAAGCAAAATCTAAGAGGCAAAAAGGATTTGACAGGGTACGTAGGCAGCCTGTTTACACAGGTGCGGGTACGCTCTGTGCACAAAGCTGCAGTGCGTACAGGTACGCACTGTGCTCAACTCAGAGGCTGCGTACTTCTAGCAAAACTAAGAAAAAGTAAAATCTAATTTAACCCTAAGCTAAGCCACCCAAACACACAGTCAGACAACCAAAAACCAGAAAGAAAAAGACTTTTCTCAGATCAAAGGTTCAGACAAAGGAAAAATCATTCACATCAATGGAGTTCCCCAGTATGGTCACCATTTTGTCATGCGGAAAGAGTCAATTTTGCGGACAAAACCAACCTCCCTAGAAGCTTAAGGCTTTCTTGTGACAAACAAGACAATTAAGAACAATCCTTCTCTAAATATGCATTTACCATATAACAAATCAAGTGTTTAGATCCTACCTGTAGTCCAACGCTGTTGTAGTAGTCCAGCCTCGTCGATCCGGATGAGCTCCTCCTTCTCTTCGAAACCTGCATTCACTAACAATCAAACAATTAAATAGCACCTGAATATCTCATAAAATAAAACATATTTAACATACAGACCAAGGAGTATATGAAACAACTCATAAATAACAAATTGTTGAGAAGAATGGACTTATTTGTATTAATAGGAAACAAAAGAAACCATTACAACCTGAGCCTTGGTGTTGTGCAAGTACCTCCCAGGGTCTAGCAAGAGTTTTCCTTTACTTTGATCAGCTCACCCACTTCCAAATGAAGTCAAGAAAGGATGGGAATCTCTCCTCTCAAGCTCTATAAGGGAGTCCTAATCTCAGCAGTATCTACCCTTAGGAATGTTCAGCTTTCAACCTCCCCTCACTCTGGCCCAATGCATGTATTTATAGTGCTCTAGAGGAAGTTAATCAGGTCCACCATCAATGGGATAAGGCCCTCTTTGGATGGGTTAGCTCCCCTCTTGATGGGATAAGTTCCTCTTTCATAGGGATACATGAACCATCTGGAGGCACTCAATACACGTCAAACAAGCTTCTAGAATTCTCTAGAAATGACCACAAGTAACTTTTTTGGAGTGAAACTTGCGCCTTTTGACCTTTACAGGAGTACGCACCCAATGCTTTACAGACAGAGCGTACAAGTACGCAGGTATTGTGAACTTGAGGTGCGTACACGCAGGTAAGGCTAAGAGAAACTGCGTACCCAGAGATAATTGACTTTAAATGACTTTTCTCTCTTTCTTGGAGTTTGACATGAAAAGCAGAGGCATGAGACTTGCCAAGGAGGATAGTATGACAGTTGATGGAGCCATACTAACTGTAGATAGTCATGGTGACAATTTTTAGTGTAACATACCCCATCACTTTGTATGGGAAAATGGTAACGGTGGACATATAAGTCATAGATAGAAAACTCGACTATAATCTCTTGCTGGGTCATAGTTGGACATATGCCATGATGATCATCGCATCTACTATCTTTCACATCATCCTATTTCCATTGGATGGAAAGGTAGTTACAGTGGACCAACTATCTTTCTGCACCCCTGATTATTCCCCGTTGCCAAGCGGCTTTGTACCCCTAGTAGGTGGTGTACCTGACTATTACGTTAGGCTTCTTCCGTCATGGGTTTTTTTCCCTCTTCAGCTGCCCAAGGTTTCACAGATAGTCAATATTCTTTCATCTATTCCTCATGAACAGACCGATCCATGGATCCTACTAGCTCGTTCAGACATTGACACATACGGAGAACAAATGCTGCTGTCACCAGCTGAATTGGCCTTCCAAGCCATTCAATCTGCATCCGCATCTCCGGTCACTTTGGTTATGGCCAACAGTACCGCTGCCTCTCCAATAAATGCTCTTTCTTTCGATCCACTCAATCAAGTCTTACCTATGGATGAAGCTATTCGAGAAATCATGAGTTTAGAAGAGTGACCTTGGGAGGATTCACACCATCGTGTTTTGATATCTGATTCGAACACCATGCCTCTTCAAATCTTGTCCCCTAACATACCAGAAATTGTTTCCTCACCCTATACGACCATCCAAACTTTGGAGGTAGAAGGAAACATGGGAAATATTTCAAAGACTTTGCTCATCGATATTTTTGTCAAGACAGGAATCGTGGAAAACATCCAGATTGGAGCAGATTGCAATCTTGAGGAAATTGCAAGCTTCACCTGCCTTTTTAAGGAATTATGCAATGTGTTTGCCTGTTCTTATGAGGAAATTCCCAGCATAGATCCATTTATTGTCAAGCATGAGATCAAGCTTTACGAAAATGCTAAACTTGTCCGTTAAAGGCTTTGACCGGTCCATCCCTGCAAAACTGTAGCCATAAAAAACGAAGTAGAAAAATTGTTACATGATGGTTTCGTCTATCCTGTTCCTTTAACGGAATGAGTTTCCAATCTGGTTCTTGTCGATAAAAAAAAGGAATCATCAGCGTATGTGTCGACTATCGGGACTTGAACATTACGTGTCCCAAGGATAATTATCCGACACCGTTCATTGATGAAATCATCGACGACTGCGTAGGTTGTGAATCATTTTCATTCATGGATGGATTCTCAGGTTACAACCAAATTGCTATAAAACCCAAAGACCAGCACAAACCTGCCTTCATCTACCCGTGGGGCATCTTTGCCTATCGCAAACTCCCATTCGGTTTAAAGAATGCTGGAGCAACTTTTCAAAGAGCCATGGAATACGCATTTCACGATATCAGGAATATGGTTCAAGCTTACTTGGATGACCTTCCAACCCATTCAAAGCAACGAATACAACACCTAAACCATTTAAGAGCCATCTTTCTTAGGTGTCGGTTTTACAACATCTGCCTGAATTTGCATAAATGCATTTTATTTGTCGAGTCTGGACGCTTACTTGAATTCATTGTCTCAAAGTATGGGATTAGGGTTGATCCTGATAAGGTAAAGGCAATTACTCAATTTCCCGAACCATAATCCATCCTACCGCTCCAACATTTGCAAGGGAAAGCAAACTTTTTACGATGGTTCATCATAAATTATGTCAAGTTGACGAAAGGCTTTATGCGCCTACTTAAGAAGGGAGTGCTGTATCTGTGGGATGATCAAGCTCAATGATCATTTGATGCCTTGCAAAAGGTGCTTATATCAACCCCACTCCTTAGCGCTCCCGACTATGGTCGCAACTTTCTTCTATACCTAGCAGCCTCGCCATCCTCTCTCGGAATGGTCTTGGTTTAGACTCATGATGACCGGAGTGAACATGTGATCTATTATATGTCAAAAGGCCTGGCTGGTCCTAAACTCAGATATTCACATGTGTAAAAACTATCATTGGTAGTTGTCTTTGCTGTCAACCGATTTTGACACTACATCCTGCTGTGACAGACTACTATCATCGCCTTGGAGAATCCCATGAGACATATTTTGTCTCGTCAAGTAATTGGAGGAAAATATTCAAAATGGATCATGATCCTCCAACAATTTGATCTGGTTTTCACAGTTGCCAAGGCGAAGAACTCCTTAGTCTTCGCTGAACTTTTGTCGAACCTTCCGATCATCGATTCTAACAAGATAGCCCACGATCCTCTTCTGGATGAGGCTGTCTATCTTATCAACACCACTAACCCTTGGTATGGTGAAATTCTTGTCTACCTCTAAGCACAATGGTTCTGCCTTGCACTATCGACAGGCGACCATAGTCGCATCCACCACCAAGCGCGACATTATCTAGTGATTGACGATACGTTATATCGTCACAGTACGGATACAATTCTTCGACGTTGCCTCACTCATGAAGAGGCAAAACATGTTTTAAATGACTATCATGATGGGGCATGTGGCGGTCATCTTTCTCGCATATCTACTGCACAGAAAATCTTGCGTGTAGGCTATTACTGGCAAACCTTGTTCAAATATTGTGTCAAGGCCATACGACAATAACATCCTTGTCAAGTGTTCACTAAGAAAATGCGTGCTTCTCTAGCCCTATTGCACCTGGTGATCTCCGTTAGCCCCCTTACCAAATGGGGGATAGACTCCATAACCTGCAATCTCGTTTCTGCTACTGGACACAACTATATCATAGTAGTTGTGGACTATTTCATGAAATGGGCTGAAGCCCTTCCCACCTATAGAGCCGATGGAGAAACCGCAACGTTATTATTGTTCAATCAGGTTATTTATCATTTTGGTGTACCTCACACGATTGTTACAGACCATGGATCTCATTTCCAGAACCATATGATGTCTGATTTAACATCGCTGCTTGGTTTTCATCAGGATCAATCATCCTCCTACTACCCCCAAGCTAATGGTCAAGTAGAGGCCGTCAATGGCGTCTTAAAAACCATGATCCATAGGTTGGTAGGAAATCATAAAACCAATTGGCACCGAATGTTATATTTGACGCTATGGGCATACCGAACTTCAGTAAAAACTGCCACGGGCTTTACACCTTTCCAACTCGCTTACGGCCTGGAAGTAGTTTTACCCATCGAGTGTCAGATCCCTTCCCTGCAAACAGCCATTAAACTCCTGCCTAGCACTACTGTTGAAGAAGAATGCTTACTGTACCTCAATCAACTAGATGAAACCCGTCGAGATGCCAAATTGGCACTCGAGGCTCACAAGCGTTGTGTAAAAACCTAATATGACAAAAAGGTCAAGCCTTGTTCTTACCAAGAGGGAGATCTTGTTTTGCTCTATGATAAAAAAACATGACCTCTTGGGGGTAGGAACACTTCAACCCTTATGGCTGGGTCCCTATATCGTCAAGAAAGCCCTTGCAAAAGGGGCATATGAACTTCAGGACTAGGAAGGAGTCCCGCTCACTGAGCCCATAAATGGGCTCTATCTGAAAAAGTATTATGCCTAGTATTGCACTAGGCATGTGCTTTGTAATTTTATGTATTAATAAGTTTTTCTTCCCTCTTTGGTGTGATTGGATTTTTTTGATATTTATTGGAGTATTTGTCTCATACATCCTTCTCGCAATGTAGATGTCTTCGTTACCCTTAGCATACGTAGGATACGTGGATGGTGCCAGTCGTTACACATGGCACATTGCATCAGCTTCTTGGGTCATCTACACACCTGAGTCAAAACTATTTTGTTTTGGAGGAGTCTTTCTTGGTACTGCCACCAACAATATTGTCGAGTACATGTTTGTAGTTTCACTTCTCACAGAAGCGTCATCAAGGGACATCTCCAATCTAGTGATCAGGTTAGACTCCTAGCTAGTTGTTATGCAATTGACAAATCATTATCACATTCGTAATCCAACCTTGTTACATCATTATTTAAGGGTACGACTCCTGGAACGTCAATTTGAAATAATCACATATGAACACATTCCTAGAGAATTTAATGTGATTGCTGATTCATTAGCTAACTATGTATTAGATTGGCATCTGTCTCATTTACTATAGAAGCATGCATGAAAAGTAAAAATTTACTGAGTTAAAATTTTTACAAAAAACATTTAAAAAACATTTATGCCATCAAAATACCAAAATGTATTTATGTATATATATATATATATATATATATATAGATCAAAATCCAGTCTTTTACATCGAAATATTCCAAAACTTGGATGTTTTAAGTACAAAATGGCTACTAAGCCCAGCTACAAACACCCATTGGCTACGCCAAAACACTTGCTAAAAAAGAGCCTACTGCCCTTGAAATGTTAAAACTGCTCTAGCTATCCTTCGAAGAGGAACCAGAAACCGCTCAGGTACACCAGATGTGTGTCGCTGCATATGAGCGGGAATCTCCCTCATAGGAGGGGGGAGACACCCATGCTCAATCCCTCCAGGTTCCTCAGAACCTCGCAAAGATTGTCGGCATCATGCCCCCCAACAGGTAGTTGGCCTCCTCGTCGCATATGGCAGGGTTCACCTGCAGGTCGTAATGGCGCAACATCTGTGTTAAGCATAAAGCTTCATGTCAGTACTTATTTCACCTATAAAAACATTACATAAACATTCAAAAGCTAAAAAATACTTGAGGTACTTTCAAAAATAATTCTCACCTTGAGGACCCCAGTTGGTCCCGTGCGACAGCATCAAGTCAGGGTCGTTGGTGAAGTCCATGCCCTCATGAGCATAGTCATCAATCATCACAATTTGGCCACGAAGCCATTGGAAGAAATATTCCTCGAAGAAATGTCAGATCGGTCCTCCTCCTATGCGAGGATTGAGTGATGACCATAACCCCTGCTTTGGCTCCCTCAGATCAAAGGGACCTAAGCTCATCCTTGGGTGCATAACAGGTACCCTCTCAAGAATGAATGAAACTATGAGAGTACCATACCCAAAACTGTGTTGGGTACGAGTCTTGCATGCTATTAACTCTACCTTCAACTGGTGAAGCACTGATTCACACCAGTTGAACATCTGTGGCTGGAAACAGTCAACTACAAGAAATAGTTGGGCCTTTGTTGCAACATGGGGACTCTTTGACCCCGCCAACCACACAATCAACCATAAAATTGCCCTCATAGACCTGGACCTTATCCTCTCTATGGGGACTCTATTGTTGACTAGTCTGCTCTCAGGGATGCAGTAGGATTGCACCAGCTCTAGGGTAGATCGTGGGTCTGGCCTACCCTTGGTGAGGTTTTCCTGTGCCCCACGACACAACAGTCTAGTTAAAAAGTATATGTCATCACGGTCAATAGCTAGCTCCTGATTTGCAATCTTGAACACTTGCTCGTGTTCATCCCAGCGCTGGATAATCCATCTCAATAAATCCTCCTACCCTTTCATCAGCTCCAACTTTGCATACTTCAGTAAATCACAGTGGTGCAATGCAAGTAGGCATGCTGGATCATTTCGCATCAAAAATTCCTGGCTATCATGGGCTCGTTCTCTCCATAGACTAGTCATTATGGCCTAAAACCTGCGCAAAATAACCCTAAAAACAGTCAAAATGGGGAAAATAGCTTCAGGAATCCTTGCATGAGGTTTTAAATTTCTCCCTTAAGCTCTAATACTCCCCCAAGCAGTACATAGGGAGGATTAATGCCCTTCAATAGGTTGTACAGGGTGTTTAACGCTCCCTATAGGCCATCTGGAGGGCGTTAGTGCACAAACACTACTTTAGGGCATCTTAGATCTGCAAAAAATACACCCCTGAAACTGTCATGAAAGGTTAAGAAATGCATAGAGCAAGGTTTTAGCCTCTACATGGGACTGACAGCACGTCGAATGGTCGCTTGGATCTCCTGCAATGGTCCGCGGAAAATCTTCTCCTTTTTAGCTCCAAAATGCTCTCACAATTCTCAAATAGTGAAAATGGTGAATGTGAAAGCTTAAAATAATTCCTTATATTTATTTTTGGAGACATGATTTTTGAAATCATTAAAGAGACAGTAGTCCATTCCCCATGATTTTTTATCATGCATAAACCCATATGGATAGGAATTGCTGCTTTTTATAATTTTTCTGCTTTTGATGAAAGTACCTTCAGGAATGAAAAGTAGTAAAAGCTGCATGCAATTCTCAGGGAGGGCTTTTATTTTATGGGATATTTTCTCGCTCTAAAAAACTGAAAAGTCCTCAAGTTTGTCATCATTGGGCTCGTTAAACACATACGACGACGGTCTGAGCAACTCTTTTTTGCTCTTTTTCTAGCTCATTAAACTGAAAAAGACCATTAGAGCATTCTTTTTAGGCACTTTTTTCTCGCTCATAAAATTGAAAAAATCCCGAGTTTTTTCTTTAGGCTCATTAAAAAATTATAAATATGACCCGAACATTCGTTTAGGTACTTTTCTCACTCGTTAAACTGAAAAATCTCAAGTTTTTGTCATCGGGCTCGTTAAAAATCTACGGTAGCAACAAGAGCACTTGCTTTTTTGGGACCATTTCTCGCTCTTAAAATCGAAAAATCCCCGAGTTTTTTCCCTTCTTCGGGCTCGTTAAATCTACGAAGAAGGAATGAGCAGTTCTTTTACCTCTTTTTCCTTGCTCAATAAACTGAAAAAGATACCTTGAGTTTTCTTCATTTGACTTGTTAAAATTTGATGAAGGTATTGAGTTTCTCACCGCGTGACTCATTAAAAATTCATGACAAAAAACGAGTTTAGTCCGTCTCCTCGTACTCGTAACAAAATGAGGTCAACATCTATTGAACATAGGTTTCTCTTTATCTGGATTCAATATATTAACTCACGGAAAAGTAACCGATCCGAGTATACTATTAACCTTTTGTCACATCTGATTAACAACTATGACAAGGGACCACCATCGAGTCGTTCTTTACGATCTTTTCAGACTCTCTAAATATGAAAAGACCACCAAGTTGTCTAGTCTAAACTCATTAAATTATACAGACAAGATATAGAGTTACTCTTTTTACGATCCTTTTTAGACTCTCAAAACATGAAAATATCGACGAGTTTGCCTGTTTGGACTCATTAAACTAATCAGATAGGGCATAGAGTTGCTCTTTTCGCGGTCCTTTTCAGACTCTTAAAAAATGAAAAGATCGATGATTTTACCCATCTGGACTCACTAAACTAATCAGACGGGGAAAGTAGACAATACAACTGCATTCAGTATTAGAAAGAGTGATTTGGTAGCAGTCATTCCCTTGAACATGGCACTCCCTCAGATAAACCTTCCTTTTGACAACCTCTCAACATGAATGCTACCATCCTATGAGTTTAGCCTAAATACCTTGATGTTCTTGCATCTTTGTATCCTAACACTCTTTAGTGTTCATGAGTCTAGTGATGCATGGTTAAAACCTTTGTCATGCCTTCTTTTGTTCAAGGGTTAACCTTTTGTTTCCTCCATCAACCCATCAAGCATATCCTTTCATCATTCCCTCTGTTGTTTAGACCCAATACTCAAAGATTCCTAAAGAAAAAAAACATTTTTGTCCCGTTTCATGTCGATTGATGTAGGACACATTATTTCCTACCTTTCGACAGGTATCTTCCTATCGACTTCAACACTCTATCTAGGAAGACAACCTAGAAACAAATTCAGTGCCTTGGTACTTGCAGACATTAGTGGCAGATCGCCTTGTTTTTGATAAGGGGTTCTCATTATTGGCTCCTGGTTAAGTGATTCCATGGGTGTTCGTCGACAAAAACATCTTTCACACTCGTTAGATTGTACTATGCATCTTGGATACCATCACCATTATTGGTGGCCTTCCTTGAATCTGTTAACAACCTCCATTATTGACTGGTAATCAGATGATTTCGTGCATGTTCAACATCAACGCATATATTCACATGTATCGATCTATGTTGTTCGGTGAAGTGGAAATCAAGACCTTGGGTAGAGGCTTGCATCAATTAGCCTTGCTTCCTCTCCCAAGTTGCGTATATTTTTTTTGGAGATAGCTCATCAGAATGATCCTATTATGACATCGGATCCGCATTGTGCTTATTGGCGGCCAACATCGTCATATCTCTTTTATGAGAAAATCACTCTAACATAGCTACTAAGCATGGGAATGTTCGATTTAGGACATGATTTTAGTAGTTATATATATATGTGTTGTATCAAGTTTCCCGTACCACCCAAAGCTCCGATCTTCTCTCTCTTTTTGTCGAAGAAGGAAAATTACAATTAAGTAAAGTATTTTGGCCATCGTTAGAGCCTCTAATCTCACACTTTAGGGGGCATCTGTTATACAACAAAATGACCCACTCATCAACTCAGAGGAGAAAGACATGATAGCTGAAGCAAAGACCAAGATCACATGCCTTGTTTCCACACTAACGCTGGCTATACACTGACAACCTGCTTTATAAAGCATCTCTGTAAGCCTAAGGGTGCGTTAGTGACCCTACTAACTCTAGTTATTAGTTCGGGAACATTGTTAGTGGGTCCTAATGAAGTTCTAAAGGTCAAAGGAGAGAATTGACTCATAAATATCTAGATATTTGCTCCTAAATCTACTCAGGAAAAGTAAGGAAACATCTCAAGTTAGACCTATTTGGGGGATTTCTAATCCTAATGAAGGAGGAAAATGGGAAAGAGCTGAAAAGCATGGCAAATTCATTACTTTTACCTTAAGGAACTCATGGAGGAACTTGGCAACCCTAACTTGATTTCTACATAAGCAAAGCTGGGGCTATGGTGGTAGAGGTCAGATCATTTGAAAGGATAGCTTACTTGATTGTTGAGCAGAGTCTCAAATCTAAGCATAAAAAGTTGGTAAGAAGGGAGAGAAGGCTGATGCAACAGATGGTTGTAAGAGGGGTAAGGGAAGGCTGATGCAACAGATTGTTGTAATCACTCTTCTGACATTAATATAGAATTGCATTTGTACTGTCTACTCTGTGGTGTTGGTACTATCATTCATTTATTTGTTTGTCCAATACCTTTTAGCATGAGTAGCCTAGTTATGTCTAACTAGATGTATTTTATGTATTCATGTATTAGGTATCAAGGTTGTATGCTATGATTATGCTTGTCTCTTCTATGTGCAGGACTTGATTTGGAGCTGGCTCAGGGGACTTCCACCTAGCTGCATTGTGCTCTCCAGCAAATCTACATGGAGGCTTGAGGTAATCCACCTGTCTTACTTTGATAGTTAGTTAATGTTTATGGACATGCATGTAACTTTGTGACAACTTCAGATAATCTTACAGTCTTCCAAAGTTCCAGGAAGACCTTTAAGGATATCACCATTCTCCATACACCGCGCATTTTATCCTATAGCAGTTTGCAAGTAGAAAGTTGTCTAAAGTTTAGAAGAACTATTCAACGATAGAGCAGAGGATTGGCTATGGTGTACGTGCTCCAGAAGTTCAGACATTACTTGTTAGGTGGAAACATCAAGATGTATACAAACCATTTTGCATTGAAGTACCTGGTTAACAAGCCTGTGTTGGGGGGGAAGATATGTAGATGGCTGCTTGGTGAGCACCAGTATTGCAGCAATAATGCTGCAACTCCTGGGGCTTCCTATTTTACTTTTATCAACTCGGTAGTTAGTAACAAACTTGGAAGTGACGGTGTTGTATGCACAAGTACTAGCTCTTACTACAGGCTGTCACTTGGTCAGATGGCGCAAGATCACTAGGAGCTCAAGCCAACTTCTATGAGTTTCTAGAAGAAGCTTTTAACTGTGATGAAAGAAAGCTAACTCTACAGAGACTATTCTACTTGCAGAAAAAGAAAGAAGACTGAAGTATAACGCAAACCCTAGCAAGTCCTAATTTTTCCAACTAACCCTACTTTTGCAGGAAAAGAGATGAAAACTGATGAGATGAGTGCCATTGACTACTAAAAAGGTAAATTGAATCTATTCAAGCTACTTTTGAAAGGAAATGAGAAGAAAACATCTTTTTGTGTTTTTGAGTGTTTTTATATGGAATTATTATGCTTGTAATTTATCTGTTTGTGATTGTGGCAGAGGTTTGGTGGCGATTGAAGGTGGATCTAGTTTTTCCAGGGGTGTAGTAAGGTGTGGAGGAGTCCTAAGAAGCCTCTAGCACTCTTTTGAAGACTTCCCTTGCAATCGGATTTCGAAAAATCACTTACAAGAAATTCTATAGGAGGCTGCAGGGGATCTACAAGAGGATGTTGAGAGTTATTTTTGGAGGTTTTGAAGGTGGAGAAATGGTGGGAAAGGGTAGCTGAAGACTAGAGGGGTGTGTTAAGGTGTCTGGAGCTTGTCAAGGAAGATCAAGAAAGAAGGGGATGGTTGGATTTGTTCAAATGGCGAGAGGGAAGCTTATGGAAAAAAATGCAGAAATTAGGGCAGATTGGTGAAATGTTGCAAATTATTTGGGAAATCTGTGAGAAGTGAGCTGATGCTAGCTGCTTCATGGATTTATGGTGAGCAGAGATGTCCTGCAAGAGATCTGCACATCTACTTACAAAAACTGATCAAAGAAAGGACTAGCTATACCATGAAAACATAAATATCTCTAAGTGACCTGATTTCTGACCTAGAGACATGAAGTGCTGAACAATACCCTATGAATAGAAAAGCTTGCAAATAGATTTATTACAAAAATAGGAAATAATCTTGGCAAAATGAATTTGAAGCAACCCTTTAACTTGTCAAATCAAATCATCACACTAGAAATTGCATGGAAGAAGCAAAACTGTGTTTTTGGTGGCAGCAATGGTGCCTTGACCTCAAATCATGGTCCCGAGAAGGCAGAAAGGAGGTCAGGGCCTGTTGTTGGCCTTTTTGAATCTTATACTATCACTGTATTAACCTACTTCAACAACTGAAACAAAAGAAGCTATTCAAACCATCAAAAGAAATCTATTCTAAACAAGGTAAAATGAATCCATGTAACAGAAATGAACTCATGAACTGAAGAAAAAACATATAAGTACAAAGAAAGAGGTGCTGGGTAGCTTGTGTTGGGCCCTAAGCCAAGAGATTCAACCCTTTGAAAGAAATTAGTGCTGGCTCATAAAATATGTCATCTCCATTATCAAAATAAAAGTCACATTACATAAACTGTTCACAGAGATAAGATCGAAAATGAGATGGACAAGAGCTGTAAAAAAGTGCGAAAATTCTACTAATAACTGGCTAACCTACTGAGGCTCTAAGCTCCCTTATTTATACAAATGGAATCCTTTAATAGCCCTCCTAAAATCAAGGAGCTCATCTTCCCAAAACTACAGATAAACAACAATCCTTCTTTACTTTCTCGGCTGCCCCTTGGATGCACTAATGTGGCTACTTGTGCTCCATTTTTTTGATGGATAATTCAAGGTAAGGGTTCATAAATGAAGGGGACACCCCCCTACAAATCCTCTTCCCTGTTTTCCTTGAATATTGGCTGCGAAATACTCATAAATCCTTTGACTTTGTCCAAAATTGACCAAAAAATCTGCATAAATCACACATTAGACTTCATGGCATAATGATTAACCCAATTCACTCTATTAGCATAAATATAATAAAAAACATGCAATAAATTAATGAGAATGGTGGATTAAGCTGAGTTAGGAGGCCAAATGAGCCCATATAATTACCCATTTCTGGGGCTCATCATCACCCCCCTACTGAATGGGTTGCTCATCCTTTGAGCAACTAGTCTATCTCTTCATCCTTGATGGCTCTAATGGATTCCCTAACATCCCATGCTTCTGATGTGATATCCTTCTATTTATCATGGAATCCTGCCTTTCTATCCACCTCTTCCCACTATTTCTGTTCTTCTTCCTCTTTTACACCTTCCAGTAGTCCTAGCAGCAGTGGAGGTCTGAATTTGAGGCCAATCCAATTGGCCTTTAAAATTTGTATAGAGTGCTTATACAGTGGCACTCTCCTCAAGGCTTCTCTCATCTTATTTGGGGAGTGATACTCCTTGATCTATAGGCTATGTGGCAATGTGTTCCACCTTCTCATGTAGGCATGAATGTAATCATCTCCAAACAATCTCTCCATGTCATCAAAATGTGCAATAGCTTGGGCTGCTCATTGATATACTCGGGGGCACTTTGAGGATTATCTGTAAGGTGTTGGTGGGCACTGATGAGAGCCATGGGGTCTGCTGGCTCTGCTCTAATCATCAAAGGTTTATTATGCTCTTTTGCCATCATTTTATGGATATCTGCTGCACTTTTATCTTCATGGCTCATCCAAGATGCCATGGCCATCAGCTACAAGTCTCCTAACACAGCATTGGGGTCCCATAGGTTCATATCAGTAAGGCCATGTTGTGTAAATAAAACTTTGTCATCTTCGCTTTGTCCTCAGCTGAAATGTGGTCACGTAGATCCATGAATTGGCCATAATCCTGAAAAGGTATGGTGCCTCTCTGGGCCAGAGTCTTCATTTGGAAATGGAGCCACTGATCCTTGAGGTATACTGCATATGATTTGGCTGGTTGCCTACATTGTAGTGCCTTCATAGCCCAGCTGGCTATGCAGGCTAATTGGGCTTCCCTTTCCTGTAGTTGCCTTCTTAAGATCAATGCCTCATTTTCTGACTAGGGTTCCCTTTTTGTTTCTATCTTATTAATATCTCACTTTCTGCCTGGGGTTCCTTTTCTTGCTGTTGTCTTCTTAAGATTACAACGCATTTTCTGCCTGAGGTTCCCTCTCTTGCAGCTGTTTCTTTAACCTTTCATTTTCTTCTTCCAATTGCGATCTCCTAATGCCTTCTATATGCCTTACAGTGCTTAATTCTTTGCCCATCTCTCTCAACTTGTTTTCCATGTGCCCAATGTCTTCCACCCCTTTTGATTTTGCAATCTGCATCCACCTATGGCTTTTGACCCTTTCTTTTTCTAGCTCAAAGAAGAGCGGGACTGTAAATTTCTGAGGGATAATTTTTCCTCCTTCAAGAAGGTTGTAATAAGAGCCCAAATTAGGCTGTGGGTTAGGTTCTGGTATCTCTTTTGCCTTAGCTTTCTCCTTGGTCTGCTCTTCCACCTCTTTCTCAAGTTTCTCAGTCTCCTGTAGCTTTGTCTAGGTCTCTTGTAGGGTGGTCTGTGCCTCCTGTAGGACAGTTTTGGAGCCCTGTAGTTTTATCCTTTCTTTCCAAGTGGAGGTCTTAAGACTTCCTCAAGGAATAGTGGTTGCAGTTCCAGATCAAGACCCTAGCACAGAGAGGCACCATGCCAGTTTAAGACTACATGCAGTTCATTGATCTTTGTGATCATATCGCACTAGAAGATAGGGCCAAGATGGCTGAGTTTTATTTGCACAAAATGGCCCTAACAAACATGAATGTATGGGACCCTAATGCCAAGCTAGGAGATTTACAATTGATGGCTTTGGCATCATGGATGAACCATGAGGAGTCAAGGGTTGGAGAGATGAAGAAGATATTGGCAAGAGAACAAATTGAACCTCTTATGATCAGAGTTGAACAATCAAATCCCATGGCCCTCATCAATACCCATAATTTGATTGCAAATGATCCTTAGATTGCACCTAGATATCTTGCTGCCCAAGAGAAAGAAATTTTACATTTTGAAGACATGTTCAGGCTATTAGGGGATGATAGCATACATGCTTTACTAAGGAGATGGAACACATTGCCATACATCTTAAAGATAAGAGAGTACCACTCCCCACAAAGATTGAGAGAGGCACTAAACAAGACACCCATGTACAAGCAATCTATGCAAAGGCTAAAAGTCAATTGGATTGGCCTGAAACTTAGTCCACCACTACTCTTAGGAATGCTAGAAGGAAGAAAGGAAGAAGAAGAAAGGAGGTAGTGGGAGGAGGTAGAAAGGAAAGCAGGCTTCTATGAACAAGAAGGGGAGACCAAAGTAGAAGCATGGATTGTCAGGGAGGCCACTAGAGCTATGAAGGATATGGATATTGATTGATTTGCTCAGAGGATGAGCAACACTTTCAGTAGGGGGTGATGATGAACCTCATCATTAGGTAATTATATGGACCTTAATTCACCTCCTAGCTTAGTGAAACCAACTTATTACATGTTTTTGACTATATTTTGTTTATGATATGAGTTAGAGTTGGATATTATGCCTAGTGAATTATATGCATTGAATGCAGGATTGAAGGAGAAAATAAAGGAATTTTTGCAAATACTAAGGTTAAAACTTGAACAGGAAAGGGAGAGGGATTGTAGGAGGCAAGTCCTCCTCATTTTATTATCCCCCATTCGAATATTCCTCCATCCATCACACTAGCTCGTTGTGCAAGCAACGAAGCCATGAGGATTAGAAGGCAGTCGAGCAAGTGAGAGACAAAGAGCTAGTTTATCTCGAGTTCGGGAGCCGAGCCTCCCTAATTTTAAGGAAGTCGTTAGGGACTTCAGTTGTATAAGTATAGAGGCCTAGAGCCTCATTAGGATTCAGATTTTTATTGTAAAACTCTAAGCTATTTTCGAGCTACAGACTTGTGAAAGTTCTATTGATGTAATTTGTTGTTTTGGTAATAAGAATGAGTTTTGTTTTGAGCTAGCATTGAGTTAACTGAGAGGGTTGAAGCTCTTGGGTTAGGGCCCAACCCAGTAGCCAAGGCTCCTCTTTCTTGTATATGTATGTCTAGTGTAGTTGATGAGCCTCATAAATGGGTATTTATATGGGCTCATTTTACCTCCTAACCTAGTCAAGTCAACCATTCTCTTAGCTTATTGTATGATTTTCTGATTATATTTATGCTTATAGAGTGAGTTGAGTTAGTTATTGTGCCATGTGGTATAACATGTATTTCATGCAGATTATTGATGAGTTTTGAGGTCAAACTCAAGAATCCAAAGAACAAATGGCAATAATAACTCGAAGTGGAAAAAGGAGAGGACTTATAGGAGTGAATCCCCCTCATTTATTACTCCTCACTTCGAATTCCCCTTCATTCAGCTCGGAGTACAAGCAGCCGAATCATGGACTAGAAGGCAGCAAAGCCTCCCTGATTTTAAGGAAGCTATTGGTAGCTTCATTTGTATAAGTAGAGGGGCCTAGGGCCTCACTAGGGTCCGATTTTTGTTGGATTTTTGCTTATATAAACTCTGCTCAAATTTCGAGCTTATTATTTTTGTGACAGTTTCATGTAATTTTGCTATTGTTTTGAAAATAAAGATAGAATCCTTTTTAAGCTAGCACTGAGATACCTCATAGTGCTGAAGCTCTTGGGTTAGGGCCCAATCCAAGTAGCCAAGCTCCTCTTTACTTGCATTTATATGTTTTGTTTCAGTTTGTAGATTAGGTTGCAGTTAGATGTATTTCTTTTGTGGTTAAGAATAGGTTGCTTTTGATGATTCAGTAGTTTGCTTCCATTTGTGCTTTCTATAACAGGATAAACAGTGATCAACAAAGACTCAAAAGGCTAGAAAAAGTGCCTTGGCCTCTCTTCCTCCCTTTGGGACCATGATTTGAGGCAAAGACTCTCTTGCTGCCCCAAAAACACAGATTTTCCTCATTCATAGGACTTCTAGTGTTTGCAACTTTTTAGTAGGTTAATAGTCCAACTTTTCTTTGCTTTAGATATTATTCATCATGCTCACTTCCTAATTTTCAATATTCTTCTTTCATGCTTTCCTTTCCTACAACATTTCTCAGCATTTCCTTTCATAGATCATAGTCTAGACCATTTTTCTGCAAAACTCTGTTTTTCCTAAATGCATTCATTTCACTTGTTGCTTGATTTCCTTGGTTAACTGTCAGTTTATATGCAGCAGATCTCTTCCAAAAGTAGGCCAGATTGTCAGTAATCACACCCTCCATCTGATCCATGCCCTATAGGTCTCCAAAATCTCACCTCAATTTTGCCCTAGTTTCTTGCATTTTTCTATAAAAACTTCTTCCTCTCTCCTTGAGCAAATCCAATCATCTCTCTCTCTCCTAATGATTCATGGTAGACCTTAGGCACCCTAAAACCTCATTCCAACCTTCATCCACCTTTTTGACCCACTCTCACACCCTCAAAATAATGAAAACTTCTCTCGGCTTCCTCTTGTAGGCCTCCTGTAGTTCCTTGTTTTCCTCATGTAGATTTCTTGTGTCCTCCTATAGATTTTCCTGTAGGCTTTCTTTTGAAGGCTGAATGTGAGAAAAGCCTCTAGAAGGCCACTTGAGACCTCCTAGGACCCATCCACACCATCCTACATCCTCTCAAGTCCCAAAACCACCCTTCAATGCCACCTATTCACTGCCACACTCACACACAATAAATTACATGGATGTCAAATTCACATAAAAATACATAAAAATCCAAAAATATGTTTTTTCTTATTTACTTCCAGGAATAACATAGTTAGATGTTGTTTACTTCCTTCAGTAGGTAATGGCATTCCTTTCATGGTTCTCATAATGCTTTCTGCAAAAGTAGAATTAGTTGGTTAATTAGGGTTTACTAGGTTTGCTTTACATTTCAGTCTTTCTCCTTTTTGCAATTAGAATAACATCTGTAGAGTAATATTTCTTTCATTTCATTGCACATAGAGCTTCTTCTGGAATCCATAGAAGTTGGCTTGAGCTCCTAGTGATCCTGCGCCGGCTGACGAATTGACAACCTATAGTGAGAACTAGTACTTGTGCATACAACACCGACGCTTCCAAGTTTGTTACTAACTACCGGGTTGATAAGAGTAAAGTAGGTAGCCTAGGAGTTGCAACATTATTGCTGCAATATTGGTGCTCACCACTTTTTGGCACCATTGCCAGGGAAGCGTCAGAGTATTCTGTGATTACTTCTTTCTTCTATTTCCTATTGCAATATTTTGCTAATAGTTTATTTCAGCAAAAGTAGACTAGTCCTTTCTTTTCCATCAGTTCTACATTTCTTTGCTTCCTTTTTCAATTCTGCAAATTTCATTTCAGCAAGAGTAGACTAGTCATTCCTTTTCCTTCAATTTTGAATTTCCTTGCTTTCCTCTTCAATTCTGCAAATTTCATTTCAGCAAGTTCATTTCAGTTAGTTGCAATTTGTTTTGTTCAATCACAATTTCAATTTCTGCAAATACTGTTAGTGTGGGGAAAAAGAAACAAAAACCAACCAAAAAAATATTTCCTTTCATGCCTCATAGGAATAGAGATAAATCAGGAAAAATTTTACCCAACACCCTCACTGCTTCACACAGCCAACCTTCTCTCTTCTTTGGTGGCTGCGATCAAGAAGAACCCTTAGGTGAACAACAAGACATATTTGAAGAACCTATAGGGGAAGAAGAAGAAGAAAACGTTCCTTTGGAGCCAATGGCTGAAAACATAAATTCTAGGGGGAATGGAGAGAGAATAGAGGGCACCTTTCCCATTCGGGAGACCAATAGGGACACCAAAATGAAGAATATAAACCCTTCCACCCTACCTCATTTCAATGGTCTGACTACAGAAGATCCTGACACGTTTTTGTTCAAGTTTGTTGTCATCTGCTGAACCTATGACTATGTAGAAGATGAGAAAAAGTTGAAACTTTTCCCTTCTACTCTCAAGGATGCAACACTACGTTGGTTCATGGGATTACCTAGCAATAACATCACAACTTGGGCTCAGATGCAACAAGCCTTTAACAACAAGTATCGAGACTATTGTAGGTCAAAAGATATTAAAGAAGAAATTTTCCGAATGACCATAGGAAGTGATGAGTCCCTGGAAGACTATGAAGAGAGGTTCCAACTTAGTTACAAAAGGGCTGGGTGTACACTTGACCCTGAGTCTCTAAAGCTGGTCCTACTCAGGGGAATTCGGGAAGATCTTTTAGACACCCTCCATCTACTGGCTGGGGGAGACATCTACCAACTATCCTATGAGGACATAAAGACTGTTTTTAGAAACCATTCTAGAGTAGCCAGAAAGAAAGGTAGAGGGAGTCAACCCATAGCCAGTACCTCTTCCTCTAACTCATCAATTAAAGGAGAAATTTGAAACATGCTGGAAGACTTCAAGAGTGAGATGCTACAGACTCTTGCCATGCAAATGGATACCTTACATATCAAAAGGAAACAAGAGGAAGCAGAGAGGGCTTTGGCCATTTTTTTGCCCTAGATGCACCAGGAGGCATCATAGGGACGAATGGCCATTGAACTCTATAAAGGTTTATTCATTCTGTGAAGAGAATCATTCTACAGATAAGTGCCCTTCCTTGCCCGAACTTAAAGCTATATATCAAGGGGTTGAGGGAGTCACTGAACAGCTCTATTACATAAACCAAAGATGCCCACATGGACCTAGACCATACCAGCAGGGGATATAAGGGACATCTCAGGCATACTACAACCCCAACCATGTCACTTCCATACCTTCTTGGGGCCCTCCTGCTCATCCTTCCAGGTCTACACCTCCTCCTTGGTCCTTCACATCTCAATATCATGCCCAACCAGCCACCCATTCATTTCAATCCTATGCTCAACCACAACCTTAGTGGAATGCATCTCATCAGGGGTGGAGGCCCTAATACAACTCTCTTCCTGCTCTTTTTCCTCCACCACCTACCCAACCACAACCGTTACCTCCTGCTCCACCAAAGAAACCCCAAATTCTTGTCCAGCCAAATCTGAACCTGAACAACAGACAGGCTCAACAAGTGTATAGTGGGGAACCATCATGCCCAACTTATGCTATGGAGATTCAGGAAATTAACTTGCAATTTGGGAAAGTTCTCCTAGATAGCTAGCCTCCACCCAGGGAGGTTGAGGAAGATAAAGAGGAAAGTGAACCTAAAGCAATTCCACCATTTCCTGAGAGACTATCCATGACAGTCTAGCCTACCCCAGAAGAAACTGAACTCCTGGGAGAATTGAAACATTTATGTGTGAAGATACCACTTCTCCAAGCCATAAAAGATGTGCCTATCTACAATAAGTTGATCAAAGAGAAGTGCTTTAGGCATCCAGGAAGGCGCAAGAGAGATGCCCCAACCATCAATGTCATAGGACAACTGTCCAACCTGATGTTAGGGTAGGTAATCTATCAAAAATATCTGGACCCTGGGAGCCCATTAGTTGATGTCCACATCAATGGTGCCATGATCCCACATACCTTGATTGATCTGGGAGCTTCCATTAATGTGATGACAAAGGACACAATGCTCAAACTTAACCTCCAGGACTCATTGAGGAAGACCATGACCGTGCTACAGCTATCATATCGCTCCACCGTGACCCCTGAGGGGATTGTGGAAGATGTGATGGTCTCCATTGATTCTTGGGAGTACCCTACTGATTTATTAGTTCTCCAGCCAAAGGAAAAGCTCATTGGGTATCCTCTCATTCTGGGAAGACCCTGGTTGGCTACAGCCAATGCCTACATCAGCTGTCGAGCTGGGAACATGACCATAAAGAATGGGCACATGTCCAAGCAGTTAATCCTATATCCTCCTGCCCAACCCTTGCTAAAACATGATCTACCTCTCTAGTTGGAGGAGGAATATGAGGATGAAGTTTATTCTACACCACTTTGTGCATTAGAAATCGCCATGGGGGGGAACAACAAGATGAGGATGATATGATTGAAAATTTGATTCAGAATCCACCTCCCAGTGTATCACCATTAGAAGACATAGTAAGAGAAACCCAAAACAACCCCTCAACTGATCTCTGTGTGGCTGATCCTACTTCTCCCCATATCAAAAATATAGAGTTCGGCCCAAAAAGAACATTGAAAATCAATCCATCCCTATCTACTTCCCAGGAGAAGGAACTGTGCAGCCTACTGAGAAAACATCTAGATGTTTTTGCCTAGAGTTATAAGGAGATGAAGGGAGTGCACCCTTTAGTATGTACTCATCATATATACATCAAGGAAGATTGCAAACTAGTCAGGCAGCCTCAAAGGAGGATGAATCTAGCACTTAAAGATATTGTTAAGGAAGAACTGCAGAAATTGCTTGATGTAGGATTCATCTATCCCATCTCTGACAGTGAATGGGTCTCTCCTTTGGTGCTAGTGCCAAAGAAAAATGGTAAGTGAAGAATCTATGTCGATTATCTGGAATTGAACAAAGCCACTAAAAAGGACCATTTTCCTTTACCTTTCATAGATCAAGTGTTAGATGGTCTGACAGGGAAAAAGTTTTTCTCTTTCCTAGATGGGTTTAGTGGGTACAATCAGATTCAAATCAGCCCGGAAGACCAAGATAAGACCACCTTCACTTGTCCTTGGGATACTTTTTCATACCAGGTCATTCCTTTTGGTTTGTGCAACATTCCAGCCACTTTCCAAAGAGCGGTATTAAGTATATTTTCTGAATTAGTTCATGATGCAGTAGAGATATACATGGATGACTTTATTCCTTATGGTTTTGACTTTCAGGAAGCTTTATCTAACTTGGAAAAGTTCGAGACAAGTGTATTGAGATGAACCTATCCCTTAATCTGGAAAAATGCAAATTTTTTATGACTGAAGGGACAGTGTTAAGTCATGCAATATCTCAGCAAGGACTGCAGGTGGACCCCAACAAAATTGCCATCATCCAAACGGTCCCACCTCCTCAAAAGGTGAGAGATGTTAGAAGTTTCCTAGGCTTAGCTGGGTATTACAGGAGATTCATTAAATATTTCAACAAGCTAGCCTCTCCTTTGTTTGGCCTCTTAGGCAAAGATGTTGAGTTCATATGGTTAGAAAACTATCAAGAAGCCCTAGATACCTTGAAGAGCAAGCTAGTGACTGCCCCAATTCTCAGAGGCCCAAACTGGGCCCTGCCTTTCCACATTCACACAGATGCCTCAAACAAAGCAATAGGAGTAGCCTTAGGACGAATTGATGAAAATTACCTTATGCCATATACTGTATAAGCAAAAACTTGTCAAAGGAAGAGTTAAACTATATAGTGACTGAGAAGGAACTCCTAGCTGTCGTGCATTCCTTAAAAAAATTCAGACATTATATCACAAGCTATCAAACTTTTGTGTGCACTGATCATGCTGCAATTAGATATTTAATGAACAAACGAGATGTGAATGCTCGCATTATTAGATGGTTGCTTTTACCGCATCAGTTTGATTTGGCCATTATTGATAGGCCTGGTAAAGAAAATGTTGTTGTTGACTTTTTGTCTAGAGT
Source organism: Pinus tabuliformis (assembly GCA_031772625.1). NCBI lineage: Eukaryota > Viridiplantae > Streptophyta > Pinopsida > Pinales > Pinaceae > Pinus > Pinus tabuliformis. Next base: position 672,403,758 of record CM062814.1, read on the forward strand.
AAATTTGCCTGCAGGTGAAGAAGGAATGGTGGATGACCAAATGCCAGATGAAAATTTGTTTTCTATCTCAGTACTCGCTCCATGGTTTGCTGATATAGCAAACTACTTGGTTTCAGCACAGTTCCCACCACACCTGTCCTTCAAAAAAAAGAGCAAGATAGTAAGGAAACGCGCCCCTTTCACCTAGATTGGGGGTAATCTCTTCAAACTTGGCCTAGATTAGATCTTGAGACGATGTGTCAGGGAGGAGGAAGTCTTTGACATCCTCCTAACCTGTCATGACGGGCCTTGTGGAGGTCATTTTGCAACGAAAAGAACTGCCTTCAAGATATTGCAAGCAGGCTACTACTGGCCCACTCTTCATCAGGATGTGAGGAGATATACTAGCCAATGCGATTGGTGTTAGAGGATGGGGAAAACTACTCCAAAGGATGAGATGCCCATGCAACCTCAAGTGACCTTTGAGCCATTTGAGAAGTGGGGCATGGACTTTGTGTGTCCTATCAGCCCTCCTTCAAAGCGAAACAATACATCATTATGTGCACCGATTACCTAACAAAGTGAGCAGAGACAAAATCAATCAAAGCAACGACAGAGGAAAAAGTAGCTGAGTTTTTGAGAGAAAACATATTCTACAAGTTTGGGTATCCAAGAGAGTTGGTCAAAGATCAAGGTAGTCAGTGCACTTCCAATTTGATTGAAGACCCGCTCACACATCATAAAATCAAGCACAAGACTTCCACCCCTTACCATCCACAAGCCAATGGGTAGGTGGAGGTCACTAACAAAGCATTGGAAGGGATCCTAACCAAGGTAGTGAGTAGCAGCAGAAAATACTGGGTGGACAGATTAGTTGAGGCCACTTGGGCCTACAACACAACATGGAAGACCACCACAAGGTTCACACCCTATGACCTGGTCTATGGGAAGAAGGCTTTGCTATTAATAGAATTTGAGTTCAACACACTAAGGATGGTAGCTTCGCTGGACCTAGACCTTAGCCATGCACAGAAGGAGAGATTACTTCAGCTCAATGGATTGAATGAATACAGATTGCAAGCCCTTCTCCATACAGAGGTAGTTCAGCTTCAGAGAAAGATATGGCATGACAAAAATATCAAGGAGAAGCAGTTCCAAGAGGGAGATTGGGCACTACTCTATGATTCAAGATACAAGGATTTCAAAGGCAAGTTGAGGACAAGATGGTTGGGACACTATACTGTGGAGAAATGCAATGACAATGGTTCAATTCTGATCAGAACCATTGATGATGAAGCCATCCTCATGCTTGTAAATGGACATCGGTTGAAAATCTACAAGAAAACCCTCTCCAAGCGAGAGTTTATTGAAGATTTGAATAAAACAGTGATGGTAGTGGAGCATGCCTTAGCTTCCACTTCACCCACTCACTGAAGAAAAGCAAACAAAATAAAATAATAATAATAATAAGAACTCAAGTGAAAAACTCCATGGGGCACTTGAGTCCCATCAGTGGGTTAAAAACCTCTTCTGAGGCAGCCCAGTGATGTCAAAAAAGGAGAGAGAAAAAAAAGAATAAGATCCCTGGGTGAAAACCTCCCTTGGAGGCACCCAGGGCAGGCAATTAGGGTGAAAACCTCTCTGAGGCGCCCTAGTTGTTTTTTCAAAAAAAGAAGAAGAAGAAAGAAAATGAATTTTTTGTTACATTGCAGGTTTGCAGGAGGACTACAGGGAGCAGAAGAAGGTGCCAAGGGGAACCTGACATTCATACTAGCACCCATCTCATCTTCTCCACACCTTCCTCCATCATTTTGGCATTTCTTTCACCCCACTATACCTCTTTTTCAAAAACTGTGTTTTCTACAGGAGGCTCCTGTAGGAATTACAAAGAGCCAGAAATGGATACAAAAGGCAGTTTGAGGGACAGGGAAGCTTCATGAAGAACCTATAAACCCTCCTACAGTCTTCAAACCTCCTTGCCATCATTTCCAAGCTTGCATCACACCCCAAGCATCATTTTTCTTCCTGTCCAAGAAAAACATAGAAAAAAATAGTTTTTTAATGAAAGAAAAAAAACAAAAAAATAAGAGAGGAAGCAGCACCATCCACCTCACCTGAAGCCTACCTACTACCTCTCCATATTTATCTATACCTATGGCATCATCCTCAAGCTCTAGGCATAGGAAGAAGCTGAAGTCTCAAGGGGAGAAGCAGCTACAAGAGCTCCTGTAGGAATTCCTGTAGCCGCTGATCCCATCAAAACCCAGCACCGGTAGTACGAGAATGCACACATGAAGGTTGAGAAGGCACCCGAAGCTTAGACCCAGCCAGAGAAGAACCTGCACAAGACACAGCCACACATCAACAAGAAGACAACAAAGAAATAAAGGCATACAACAGAGAGAGAGCCACAACACCTCACAACAAATACATTTGGATCACAGGTAAGTAACTAAATCACTCCTCTATTTTCATTTTTGTAATTAGAAGTCATGCAAAGGCAATGAGATGGTTGAGGTTGAACAAAGGAAAGGTGGCTAGTTAACTTGGCCACCTTCATCTAGTTGACTCCACTCATTCGAGATGTCACCCACACTGCGCACAGTGAACTCCAACACAAGATGCCAAGGACAAGTAGTGGAGGAAGTGTGAACTCTGATGCAATGATGGGAGATGATTATGAGGAGAAGCCATGATGACCAAGTAGGTGGGGACCAATGGTCCAAATATTGCCAACGTATACCTTTCCAGCTCACCCCTCATCACCAGAAATATCCATAAAGGGTAATAAGTACTCCTCCCTGAGCATTCTCACCACCTTTTCCTTCATTCTCTCCTCGTAACTTAGCTACAACAGTCTCCTTGTACCCCCACAGACTCGTAACCATTGTCTTCCATTGATCTCTCCCATATTCCTACTCTCGAAATTTTCTACAGGAGCACCTACAGGTTCTACAGGGGCACCTACAGGAATTCTACAGGAGGGACAATAGGCTTCTACAGGAGGGGCAGTGAGTTGTTTTGAAAGGAGAAAACACGAGTTTTAGCATGATTTTTAGTCTGAAGAAGTAAGGTTCATGCATGCCCCCTATTGAATATCAATAGATGCAAAGAAGTGGTTTCAATTTGAGAAGGAAATAAAGTCTTTGTTTTTCTCCAAATTTGTTGTGTCCATCTCCACATTTGGTTTCCCAAAAGAGGATAAACAAAATGATATGAGGGTTTATGAGAAAGGAGCCCACTAACTCCACTAGGCTCCATGCACATCCACAAGTGGTGGACAACTTCACAAGGGAAAATTGGATGAATTTCTTTGAGAAATTCCAAGGGTTTGATGAGGAAATTGCCCAAGTGTTTGCTCTCTCTCTAGTACCCCACACAATAAATCATGCCACTGTCACCTTTAGAGGTATTTCTAAGGAGATAACCCCTGAATTTTTTAGTAGGGTCACTACCCTTTCTCTTGGGTTGTCTTGGAGTAAGAATGAGAAATCAATTGGCCAGGTTGCTAAGAAAAACTTTTTCCAAAACAATGAAACCCCTGTAGAGGATAAAAATGGCATTAGAAGGGCTAGCATACCATATCCTTGGGATGATGTTAGCTATCAAATAATCAAATACATTTCCTATGAGGGGAGGTACAACATTGTCTATGGTTATCACTTTAGAATCCTCCATGAATTAAGGTATGGCATGGATACTCCAACACCTCAAAAGCTCAGTATCCCCTACTTACTCCTGCAGTCCCTCATTGACTCCAGCACTAAGGTTCAAGCAAGAAATTTAGAGTAGCTAGCTCATCATGGGTTAATCAAAATCCTAGTGGAGGAAGCCCTCCACACATTTACACTCCCTATAGCATGGGAAGTTTTTCGAAACATGACAGCTGAGGATGACATAAAGGCCTTAACCTATGATGTCAGTCGTACTGGTAGTGAGGAGGAAGAGCAGCAAGGGGGAGAAGGTGAAGCCACTGGTGACTTAGAAAAACAAGAAAGGAAGGAGGAAGAAACTGTAATAGAGGAGGAGAGAGTTGAAGAAACAAAGCAGGAAGAGACAGAAAAAGAGACAGAAGAAGGAGAAAAAGAGGCAGAGAAGATAGAAAAAGGAGAAGTGTCCCCTGAGACTTTGGAAAGGGAGGCAATAGTTGCCCTCACTGCCCTCAGTACACCAATCGAGCCAAAGCAAAAGAGGAAAAGACAAACCTCCATGTATTTCAGGGGTAGGAAGAGCATAAGGATTAAAACAGGCAAACCTCAACCCTCTTCAAAAGTGCCAATTACCATTGAAGATTCACCCTCTTCCAAGGGGAAAGAATCTCCCTCCAAGACACCTGTAACATATGAAAGGGGGACTCCTAGATCTTCCACATGGAAGGAAAAGGTAGTACTACATGACCCAAAAACAGTCCTACAGGAGGCTCAGATGGTTCTACAAGAGAAACTGTTAAAACTACAAGAGACCCAAAAGCTTGAGAAAAGGATAGAAGGACAGCCACAGGTGAAGGAGGAGGCAACAGAGCTACAAGAACCTAATCCCCAACCTAGTCTTGCCTCCTATTGCAATCTACTTAAGGGAGGAAGGAAAATCCCACAAAAATTTGCAATTCCACTATTCTTTGAATTAAAGAAAGAAAGAATAAGAACACATAGGTGGATGAAAATAGCCAAATCCAAAGGAGTTGAGGATGTTGGCCATATGGAAAACAACTCAGAGAAATGGGTAGAGAGTTGAATGCTCTCAGAGACAAGGAAGCAATTACAAGAAGCCACCTTGAAACTGAAAATGAATTGTTAAGGAGGCAGCTGCAAGAGAAAGAGACTCAACTGGGATGCATGGCTAGCTTATCCATGGAGGCATTGCAATGTAGAACACCAACAAAATCCTATGGCCTCTGTCTTAAGGACCAATGGTTACAATTCCAGATAAAGACTCTGGTAGAAAGAGGCACAATGCCTTTCCAAGATTACAGACAATTTATAGATATGTGTGACTAGAGCACATCAAAGGATAAGGCAAAGATGGTAGAATTCTACCTACATAACATGGCCCTCATAGACATGAATGTGTGGGACCCCAATGCCAAGCTAGGGGACCTACAATTAATGGCCATGGCCTCATGGATGAACCATGAAGAATTGAGGGCAGCAGAAATAAAAAGATTGATGGTAAAGGAGCAGAATGAGCCACTAATGATAAGAGCTGAGCCATCAGATCTTATGGCACTCATTAGCACACACAACCTGCTTGATAATGACCCTCAGATTGCCCCTAGATATCTCACCAATCAGGCACAAGCCATTGCACACTTTGAGGATATGCAAAGGCTATTTGGGGATGACTATGTCCATGAATGCATGAGGAGATGGAACACCTTACCACACAGTTTGCAGATCAGGGAATATCATTCCCCCATGAGGCTAAAGGAGGCATTGAAAAGAGTGCCGATGTACAAGCACTCCATGTAGAGGCTGGAGGTCAATTGGATTGGCCTCAAACTAAGTTCCCCACTGCTGTTCGGCATGCTGGAAGGCAGAAGAGAAGAAGAAGAGGAGGAGCAGTGGAAGGAGATAGACAGGAAGGCAGGATCCTATGGCAAAGAAGAGCAGACCACATCAGAAGCCTGGGATGCTAGGGAGGCCACCAGGGCCATAAAATATGAGGAGATTGACTACGTTGCTCAGAGGATGAGCAACACTTTCAGTTGGGGGGTGATGATGAGTGTTACACAGTAATTTGTCACCATCCCTGTTACCCCTGTCCCGCACACTGGAGGACTCATTCCAGGACCTGTGAGAAGTGACATGACCTGAAACCACTTGCATCATATTCCTCTAAGTATGAGCTTCATATGCCCTGAAGACATCTCCTACAAGATACCCATGAAAACAACTCTTTTTGCATTAGCGCGGGTCCACAGTTCACTGCTCGCGCCAATGAGGGAAATCCTCTAAAGAGAGCGCGCTATTGGTGCTCTGTCTCAGAGTCGCACTCGCGCCAACTGAATTGAGTAAAGTTTTCAACGAACAAACTCCCGAAGGTTCTTCTTAACCCATCCACCAACTGAATCTATGTTGAGCTAGGATGGTTTGGCTTCGAATCTCCATAGAAGGGAAGTGATTTGCCACCTTTCATGGAAGTTTCCAAGTGATAAAGCCAATCCCATGAATAATGTGGTTGATCCTATCTCTTTCCTCTCTATCTATAAAAGCTTGCCTCTATGCCTTGAGCAAGCTAGTAGTTCCAATTCTAGTATAGTGATAGAGAATACCAGCAGTTCAAGAGTTTGAAGCTGCAAGAGCCTTCTTTGCACCCATAAGGCCAAATCTAAGTGAGGAGATTCTTGTCACCCGAAGAGAGAGAGGCTTGTTCCCTATCCCAACAAGCTTTGCAAGACTTGTGTAGCTGACTACCCAGCCAAAGGAGGATTTGACGTCAGAACAATGGTTGTATTCTTCTTTGTTATTTATCAATAATAGATGACTATCATTATGGTTCCACTCTCATTGTCCTTTGTAATGATTGATGTTGAGTTATATTTTTTCTGACTGATATATAATTGCATCTATTGGATTTTAAGCTTGTATTTGTGTTGTTATTTGCATGTACAGGTGTCCAATCACGGATATCGTGGGGATCGTGACCGACCGAAGCAAAGGAACAAGAGCGACGTCTCTTCTACGAATATTAGCGTTGGAATCCGAGTAGGTTCTCATCATCCACCTTTAATTTGCAATTAGGAACATGCGTGATAGCATTGTTTGATTGTTGCTAGACCCAGTCTGGGCTAGTAGGGATCACCTCTGTCCGTAGAGGGGATTTACCTCCACAACAATTTGGCGACCCCGCTGGGGACTTAGCTTGTTGTTTGATTTGTAAACTTTAGACGAAGCCTGAAGTACGGCCAGATAACCTTCGAAATGCTATTGCTTTGCATTAGCGAAGTAGATCAAAGCCACTTCAGTCAATCTCCGGTTTGGTTTGCGGACTAAACAACTTGGAGTTTGTCTTGTCTCTTTGGTTTTCTCTTGTTTGGATTGCTTAGATAGCTTTCTGGATTGGATGCTCTGTTGTCTCTTGCTGCCTAGTCTGTTTGGATACTGTCGACCAAGCCTTGGACTGCTTGTTTTTATTTTTAAGCTAGCAAACTTGATTGGCGCTCTTTTTTGCATGACAGTCGCGCCAATTGGCGCCACTTGCCAGTGTACAGCCCGCGCCAATCCTCAATTGGCGCTAGTTTTCCGCCTGACAGTCGCACCAAGCCTATGAACTTTTCCAGTTTGCTTGTTTGCAGCCTTCCAAGCTTGGGTTTTGTGTCTAGCTACACCTTTTTCAATCACTTGAGCGTGTCAGAGTCTTGTTTGACTGGTTTTGAGTTTTTCTTGGAAAATTATTAATTTGATTTCCTTTGATCATTACTTGGAGGTTTGTCTCGGTCTTTTCACAATTTTGCATCTTTTTGCTTTTGTTTTTGCAAAAAAATTTCCCCCTCATTCGCCGGGGGGGGGGCTAAATTGTGTATGAGTGTTAATCACCTTTGAGTGTTTTTAGTTTATGATCTTTGGAACTTGTTAACACCCAGGTTGTTCCCTTTGACTCCTGAGGGAATACGGCCGGGGTAACCACTAACCAAGCTTTGGATCACAGGTTCTAGCCAACCTGCAATCAGAGAGGGCTCTCTCTTTGACCGTTTAACTTTGTTCTTGAGGATCTTAGGCTAGATATGAGGTGAGGATTTGGCTTGAAAATTTTGGTTGAATGATGTCTTTCAGTACCTAATGTGATATCTTCAGGCAGTTCTAGACCATTGGGCTATGGAGTCTGTGGTTGCAGGTTGTTTGAATTTGTTGAGTGTGATTATTGAAACAACAGGGCCATTTAAATATTTCATGAAACAAACTTGAAATTGTAATGATGAAGTATGTTTAACCAGTGGAAGGCAATTAAGAAATTTCCACTAAATTGGTGATGTGAGAAAGAGATGTATTGACCAGGAGCAGGTTTGAATTCCTGAACGATAATCACTGTGAAAGGTATAGTTTGGAAGTGCAGCAATTAAGAATTACACTCTTATAACTATAACTGAGGAAAACATACATAATAGCATAGATTGAGTTCAGGGTATTCTATGAATAAATCCTGAGACTATTATTTTTCTTTGCCATTAAACTGTGAAACACAGAACATGAATGGATTATGAAGGAAATAACAAACATAACGAACAGGTTAAAGAAACTTATCGTTTCATGAAATACGCAGGAATCCTGTAGCATTCAGCAAGCACATCAAAACGCATCAGACAACACAGAACTTTGGAAATTCCATCAGCTTTGTTGTATTAAAACTCTGAACATTTACAGCATAGTATCTCCTGAAGAGAAAATCAACAACCCCTGCAAGCTTCTGCGAGGGGGAATATATACAATCAGTTACATAAAATATATGAATTGTTGAGTCACTTGATAAATAAATACGCTCACCAACTTTACAAAATAGCAGATAAGGAAGTTATTGCTGCTCTAAATACAAAATGAATACTCTTTAATTCTGTCAGAAGTCTTTTGACCTTTAGAGGCCACTGAGTTGGTTGAGCGTTCTGCATTAATGTTGAATGATGTGTCTTTATGGCTTTGTCATGCTGTAGCTTTCCCGTCCCTGTCATCTGTAGCTGTCAGTATTGCTTTAGTGGCCGAATTGGTTTGCTGAGCTGGGTCAGTCCACTCTTTTACTGTCATAGTAAATGTGTCTACTGTCTGAGCACGATGACTTGTTCTCAAATGCAAAAACTTGGTGAAAGCCTCTTGTTTACAGTAACAACTGTATCATTCTGGTCCACCAGTCCTGTGTAGGTAGTTGATGTCTCAAAATTGCATCTAAGGTTTCATCTGCCTCTGTATATTTGTAGAAGTTTGGAGGCACTTCAAACAAATGTCTGATCTCATTCATAATAAAAAATAAGTTCTCTACTCTCTCATAGAGACTTTGCCTAGATGCTGGCCCTGTTACCTCTGAGGTACTTGATCCTTGAGTGATCTAATTGGTGGCAAATGTGTTTACCCTTTCTGCATAGTTCTCATGTGATAGTAGTCTCCCTGCGCTGTTCAGTAAGCCAGGAAGGCCTCTGCTCTGTAATGCTGCAAACTTATCCATGAACATGTTTACTTCTGTTTGCATGCCCTGGCTTCTTCTATCCAATGTTTGTACCAGGCTTCTCAATGTGAGGACCCTCTTTATCAGCAGGATGGTTTCAGTTCTATTGGGGATTCCCATTGCTGCCAGCTGAGGACCTGTGCGGTTGTTGAGAACATTGATCATTCTGTTGGCTATCTCAGGCATATTGCCTAGAGATGCCCTTGCTCTTTGGACTTCCTTATGTGCTTTGCCTATGAGCTCCATTTGCTCATGAATAGTTTCTGTATACTGCCATTGATCTGTTATTGATTGGCCAATGTTGGCCCATAAAACTGTCTTAATCTCAGTCACTACTTTGTCAAGGGTGAGCTCTTTTTCCAGCTCCTTTATCTTCTCCTTAAGATCTTTTATTTCTCTTCCTTTTTCAGCTACATTCTGCTTAGATTTGTCATATTTTTCATTCAGCTTAGCTAAATTCTCCTTGGCTTCATTCAGCTCTGTCATCTGGGCTTCTAGGAGTTTAATTTCATTCATCAATTTCTGCATATCAAGGCTTGGAGCCTGCTCTGATGTTGATGCTGGTGCTGATGTTGATGGAGCTGTTTGAGCTGTCTGTGCTGTGGGAGGAGCAGTGGTCTGTGGGGGCTCCTCAAGGTTTATGATCTCTGGAGGGGGCTGAGAAGTTTGACCTCCTTCTTTTTGCTGTAGGGCTGCCTGCAATGCAGCCTCTGTCTCTTCCAGCTTTCCTTGTGTTTGCACCAGCTGCTTGTGGAGTCCTACCAGCAATGTTGCTACATTCTGGTCCTGTCTTTGCTGGGCAACCTCTTCTGTTTGAGGGTGAAGGGTTGCTGGGATTTTAATCATCTTTCTTAGAGCTGCAAGGTCTGCATCTCTTATTTTCAGCAGTGTTTGTATAGCTTTTGGATCCTTTGGGTCATGCCCAAGCTCTATGATTATATCCTCCAAAGACCTGATCCTGTTGTCTTTGGCCTGAGAGGATGCCTTCTCCAACTCAAGTTGGGCAGCTGTATTGTTCAGGCTGTTTTGGCTGCCCCTCTTTTTGCCCTTGTTCTTGCTGTTCTACTTGCTTTTCTGCTTGCTGTTCAGCTATAGGAGGTGGCTGTTCTTGCTCCATCTGCTTCCGTTTATCCTTGCTTGATTCCTGCTGAACAGTTCCGGCTGCTTGCTGCTGGGCTGTAGAGGATGAGGCAGCTGCTCCAAGTTGCCTTTGATAGGAAGAGGAAACCTGCCCACAAGTTTCCAAGTCAGCCTCTTTCTCAATATTCTTTGCCTCTCTTTGTAGCATTTGCTCTCTAGTCATTGGCTCTTCTAGAGTGCCCTCTTTCTAGCTTAATGAATTGGCATATTTCTCAATATGAGGCAGTCTAACATGAGCATAGCCACCCAATTTGTATTTTACCCTCCTGAGGGAAATGAAATGATTACGGTCATAAGGTACCCATTGGAAACTGGTTTGCAATTTGAGGGTCTCTAGGATCAAATCTGCTTCCTTCCATCCCTCCTCCCTTTTGTTGTATAGAAATGGGCCTAGCTGGCTCCTTACTTTCAGTTGCACCTTCTTGTTTTTACTGTGGAAATGGACAAAGTCTGCATTTCCAAACTACCTAAAATACTCTAAGGCAAAAAGTCTCATAGGGACATATCTTGGCAGCCTATAAGGGTTCAACTCACAGCCATATACTCTGATTACTGTATGGTGTTGGTAAAAGTACCAATCACCAATGCTGTAGGCCTTTGAGAGGTGAAGTATCCTTTGCATCTCATCTGTCAATCTTGGAGGAGGGACACCCAATAACAAGGTCATAGCTGGGTGGATAAAAAGGTCTATGAATTCACAGTAGGTGTATGGTGAAAAAGTTATATGATGAAAGACTGAAGACCAAAACACCACAGACCTTGGGTTTCCCTGGCATTTAGATTCTTGAGAGGAACAGGGAAAGCATCTGGTTGATAAAATAAGAACAAGTGATAGATGTATCGAGTGTATTTAAATACCTTTTCCCTTTCTAGATTCATCAATTGTTCATGAATCTTATTGGCAATGTATGTAGCAAAATCATAGTGCACAGCAGGAGGCATTCCAGGGGAGAATATGGACAGCATGGCCATAATGGTTTCATCAACATCCTCATGTGACCCATAACCCAGGACTTAACTGATCAAATCCACAAGCATTTTGCCCAGCTCATTGAGATATTGATATCCTATAGGAGGGGTTCTCACAACTTCAGAGCTTGGTTGAACGAATAACTGATTAATTTTGATGATTTGAGCACTGGACAGCTTGCCCCCTTTCTTTAGCAAGTCATTGATGGAGAGAGGAGTCAGTGGCTTTGCAGTGTGAAAGTGCAGCATCTCATTTATGGCCTCAGGGGTGATATGGAACAATACTGAGCCTGAGGGGCTAAGGACAGCTCTTTGACATGGATCATAGCTGGAACGACATTGATTTATCAAGTCTGGGAGGACATTGACTTGAGGGAGATTGTAAATGGGCAAATTGGAATCCCAAATTCCTAAAATATCAGCTCCACTGAGGTATTGGGCCTTTAACTCATTTTGCAGGTGAATGTTAAATTTGGAACTCATGGCAAATGAGTATATCATCTGGTAATCTCTATCACCCAGGGCCTTCCACTCTAGCTCTCTGTGTGGGGCATTCAGAGGTTGAATATTCAGGGCTACTGGTGTTTCCATGGTTAAGCAGTACTAATGACTTGTACTAGAACTAGTTTCAGTGGGCAGAACAACACAGAGGGGTACTTTTGCAACAGTGAGGCAAATTGCAAGGAAAAATGGGGTAAACTGTGGTGAGAATAGTTTAAAGTGCTCCAAAGAGAGTTACTTGAGCATATGCAGGGACTAGTACCACAGTTTTCCTGGTGAATTTGCGCAGCTCAGGTTTTAAGTCCACGAATGCGCGGACTGACTGTAGGTTTTGTGAAAACTTGGCTAAACGAGGCTCTGCAGGTGAATTTCGACTCAACAATTGAAAATGAAGGCTGGCCACCGGGGATTTGCTGGTAAATACAAGCTTCCTCACTCTTTTTAACTTAGTTTCGGATAATTATGGACACAACCAAGCGCGGAGGGAATGATTTGGATAAATACCTGGTGAATTGCCGGCAATGGTTACAAATGCAGGTGGGTTGAAGGCGCCAACGGTCTTCGGGTCGATTTCTGCAGGTTGGCGACGGATGGTCGTAATTTGCATGCAGAGGTGAGCAACAGTCTTTTTGGCAAAAGTGACAAAAAACACGAATTTTGGCTAAAATATGGACTTTTTGGGTTATTGGCGCTTTTTTTGGATGACGTCATCAGGTGGGGTCAGGGTCGGGTGACGTCAGCATGACGTCATCGAGTGACGTGGCGGCCTGTGAGTGGTCCACGGGGATTGCATAGGTGGCGGACATGTCGGAGCGCTGGCGGGCGGGGGTGCTGACAGGGCGCCGAGTCGAACTGACGTGGGCGTGACGTAGCAATGACGTGGGCATGGCGGTAAAGCACAAGCGGTAAGTGGTTTTTCTCGGACCGCTCTGGATACGGTCATGGTATTGTCAGAGGGCGGCCCGAGAAAATATGGGGGTGACGCGTGGCAGAGGCCTGACGTCACCCTCTGACAGTTTCTCGGGCGGTAAAGTGCGGTCATCGGGGCCGACCCGATATGAATGTGGGCCGTCGGATGGAAAAACCCAGATCCGACGGTCGACGGATCGCTAAGGCGCCAGGACAATACGGCAGCAGTGCGGGAATATTTTAATATTTTCTTTGAAATGCGTGCCCGGCGGGGACTTTGGATTTTGGCGAATTATATGGGTTTTTCAATGTATTTTTTATGAAAATGCGCATTGCGCCAAACTTTGGGTAAAGCGGAAGAATGGGTTTTTTGGTGCATTTTGCAAATAACGCGGGTTAGGGGTAATAGTGGTTTTTTTACAAGGTCTTTTTGCAAATGAAGTGGGTAAATGGTTTCAAAGGTTTCTGAAGGGAAAAGAGGGGTAGGGCTTAGGTTGTTAAACTGACCAGAGGTCAATTTAATCCCTGACTTTGGACATATGGCTATAATGCCAGGGGGGAGGAAATATTTATAGATTGCTTGGGGTTTATACACCATAGTGTTTATAATAGTAGGGGAAAAGGGGAACATAGGGGATTTAGATAATAAGAAGTTTAGGAGTTAATATGAGTGGAGGAAGGGGGTGAGGGGGTAAAACACTAAGTTTTATATGAAATCAACTTCGTTTAGGAAGTAGATCAAAATGAAAAGAATTTTACACGAGAAATGTGGCTCTTAAAGAGACAAGAACCAATAAAAGACTTTGACTTCTTTCATGAACATAGGTGGTACTGGGATGTTAGCAATGAATGTGATGGGGGGTAATCTAGAAGTTAGACATGCTTCATTAAGTTGCTGTAAGACTGCTGAAATAGGAAATCTGCACTGGCACCATGTTTTACCTTTGCTTAGGCCAGTGAAGTGCCATAAACCATGCTTTCTGCAACCCCAACTACCTACCCATTCTATTGCCTAGCATTTTTTTGTTACTCCAAGGAGGGTGCACTTAGACTTGCAGATCCTTTTGTGCCTTTTCTTTTCCTTTGTCTTTTTTCTTTTGATTTTCTATCTAAGGCTAGCCTTATTGCTTCCAAGGCCCCAGATTAAACAGTTGGGAACCTTCATTTTCTACCTATCTACTTTACCTGCCAAGATTGAACTATTTGGACAAATTTCTTTCTCTAATCTAAAACAAAAATTGAAACATGGCATGACCCAGCTTAGGCTGTTGGATCACCCATTCAGAAGTAGGGCAGCATCAACCAAATGTAAGTATATTTCTTCCACAAGAATATGAGATCTTTGTATCACCAAAGTAGATCATATTGGCACTTCCCCTGCCAATCATGAAAAATGAAACCTATTGGTATAGGTAGCTAACAGGGGCTCCACTTGGGGATGGTTTTTCTTCTTGAAAGACCAAGAACAGCAGGTCAGAATGCCTTGGCCCTTAACTTCTTCTACTAAAACTTGAAAACTTTCTTTTTGTACTTCAAAACTGGAGGCTGTCACCTCTATGGAACTTCTGGAATGTAGAGCCTTTTTTCTGCTTATTTACAATAACTTTTTAAACTGAACTATTTGTATGCCGAAAGAAAATATATACAACTGATTATGTACAGGAGGAGAGACCCTGCTATATACATGGAAAGTAGTCAAAATAGTGCTTCAACATCCTGCCATTCACAGGACCTTCATCTAAGTCAGTTTCATCCAGATTTTTTAGGAAGTAAGTGTTGTTTCCTTGCACTGCTTGGATAATAAATGGTCCTCTCCAAAGAGAATCAAATTTTCCATGTTTTCCCTTGTCTTCTCTTCTTGCATCCCACTTGAGGACTTTGTCACCCATGTTGAAATCTTCAGCCTTAGTTCTTCTATCAAAAGCTTTCTTTAACTTTTCTTTTATAACTTGAACCCTGTGATAAACTTGGTCTCTAGTTTGCTGCAAACATATTATTTGATTGATCCTTCTTTGCATGTCATTGGGCTCAGCTTGAATTTCTTGAAGTAGTTTCATAACAGGAACCCCTAATGATGAAGGAAATTTGGCTTCTAATCCATAGACTAACTCATATGGGCTGACCCTAATGGATCTCTTGGTTGTTAGTCTATCTGCCCATAAGGCATTCACAAGCTTCTTATGCCAATTCTTCTTATTTTCTTCCAACGCCTTCTTTATGATGTTTACAAGGCTTTTATTTGATGATTCAGCTAGGCCATTTCCTTTAGGGTAGTATGCAGTGGAATGGCCCAAAGTGATATGGAATTTGTGACAAAAGTTCACCATCTTCTTGGATCTAAAAGCAGCAGCATTGTCTGTTATAATCTTGTAAGGACAGCCAAATCTAGAAAGAATATTATTCTCAAGAAACTGAATGATAGTAGAATCATTTGCTTGTCTACATGGGATGGCCTCAATCCATTTGGTGAAGTAGTCTGTGGCTGTGAGGATCCATCTATGTTGGCCTGAAGATGAGGGATGAATTTCCCCAATGAAATCCAAGCCCCATTGTTGAAAAGGTCTTTCTGTTGCAATAGGCCTCAAAGGAAGTGGCAGTAACTTTCTCTTTCCCTCAAACATTTGACACTTATGACATGAAGTGGTGAATTTTTTAACATCAGAGAACAGAGTAGGCCAAAAGTAACCTGCCCTCAGTATCTTATCCACAGTGGACTTCCAATACAAGTGTCCACCACAATCGCCTGCATGAAATTCTTTCATGACATTGTTAGTCTCACTCTCAATTAAGCAGTTTAACAATATACCCTCATGGTTTTTCCAAAGCAATTTGCCATCCATGACACAAAATTTTGAAGCTTTCATTTTTAGGAACCTACATTTAGTTCTGGACAATCCTGGGGGAGCACACAGGTTTTGCAACACATAACATATATCAGAATACCAAGAGGATTGTTCAAAGGCTACATTGATCTTTGGAGTCGCCAGCTCCGATTCATTGTCCATTTGATTTATGTCTAGGGCTTGGAAATTTGTTTCAAACATTAGTTTGGCCAAACCTTGGCCCTTTATCAGTTTTGTAGGTCTTATCTCAATGTCAAATTCTAAGATGTTTGCAATCCATTTTCCTCTTCTGCCCTCTAAGTTTTCTTGAGTGAGTATGTCTTTCACAATGGGACTTGGTACATATGCTATAACATGGGAGTACAGGATGTAGATCCTGAAGTCTTTGATGGCCTTGACCAAAGCATAAGCTTGCTTTTCCATGATCTGATATTTCAGAGGGGCATCCCTAAGAGCTCTACTAAAGAAAGCAATAGGTTTCTCATTTCCCTGGTCATCTTTCTGTAATAAGACTGCAGTAATGGTATGCTGGGAGGCAAAAGAGAAAATGATAAATTCTCTGTCAAATTGAGGATTCGTTAAGACTGGAGTTTGGGTAAGGGCCAATTTGATACCTTCAAAAGCTTGATTTGCTTCTACTGTCCACTTTACTTTTGAATCCTTTTTTAGCATGTTATTTAGTAATCTGATCAACTCTGCCAAATTTGGGATAAATCTCCTCAAGAAGTTGATCTTCCCCAAGAAGGCTTGTAATTCTTTGATGTTTCTTAGATGGGGCATTTTCAAGATTTCCTGTATTCTGTCTGGGTCAATTCTAATGCCATCCTTAGAAATGATGTGACCTAACAACTTACCCTCTTCCAAACCAAATAGAGACTTCTTAGGATTTAAGGAAATCCCATATTTTCTACATGTTATGAATATCCGTCTCAAGTGTTTTAGATGTTCTTGGTCAGATTTAGAGAAAGGTGTGAGGTCATCTAAGTAAATGACAAGAAAGTCATGGATCTCTTTAGCAAAAGCAATGTCCATTGCTCTTTGAAATGTAGCTCCTGCATTTTTCAATCCGAAAGGCATTTTAACATATTTGAAAGTTCCCCATGGGGTTGTGAATGCTGTTTTATCTTGATCGTCAAGGTGGACTAGGATCTGATTGAAGCCTGAGAATCCATCAAGTAATGATATTCTTGAAGCCCCCACCACTCTTTGGAGAATGTGATCCATTTTAGGTAAGGGATAATTGTCTTTGAGGGATACTTGGTTTAAATTCCTTAGATCAACGCAAAGCCTAATCTCACCGATTTTCTTTCTTGTGGGCACCAAATTTGAAATCCAGTCTAAGAACCTGATTGGGGCTATGATACCAGCTTTAAACATTTTTTGTACCTCTTTTTCAATTGAAGGGAGAAGCATAGGATTGATCCTTCTCAATTTTTGCTTGAAGGGTTTTTGATTAGGCTTGAGAGGGATGGTGTGTTGGATAACAGAGGTGTCATAGGATTTCAAATCCTCATAACTCCATGCAAACACATCTTGGAACTCTTTAAAGAGGTCAATATATTTAGGCTTCTGGTTAGGAGGTAAAACTGCAGACAATTTTATTATTTTGGGTTTTTCAGGAGTCCCAATATTGCATTCTTCAATGGTAGCATTGAGGGGCTGCATTTTGGGTTTTCTAGGGACATCATTTGAGTAAAAAATGTCCTCCAATGGAGTTAGGCCTGTTGGCAGAAAGTTATCCTTGAGTTCTATGATTTCAACCTCTGTACCAGCTATTTCATCCAAATGCAGTTTTTCAAGTTCTTGTATTTTTTGCTTGTCAAAGCTTGTTGAATAAAGCATTTTACTTGCTGTTTTGGGTGATATAGCTATTTGGTCCTGTTCACTCAATGGTTGCATGTCTTTCAATGAATCCACATCAATGTTCAAACCTGAAAATTCGTGCTGCAAGGTTAAGAAATTATTTATCTGTGTGTCATCCTCAAATACTTGCCAGTCTTTAACATTGTTTGGGACAGAAGGTCGGTGTTTTATCTCAGCTGTAAAGCAATGGTTAGGTTCAAAAGGTAATATGCACGTACTAGCAAATGTGGCTAAACTATGTGCATGAAGATTGTGGGCTCTAGCTATTTTGGTTATCTGAAATTCAGTAAAAGTTTTAAGCATTTCAATAGCAGCAGACCTATATGACCTTAGTCTTTTGTCATTGGCGACAAAATTGCCTTTCACTTGTTGGATAATAAGGTCTGAATCTCCCATGATTGATAGTTTTGTGACCTGTAATGACTTTACCAGTTTGAGGCCTAGAAAAAGAGCCTCATATTCTGCCATATTGTTGGTACATCTGAAATTAAGCCTATAGGCCCGACCTTGTGCATGATTGCTTTGTTTGTTATGAATCCACACTCCAGCTCCTGCCCCTAATTTGTTGACTGATCCATCAAACTCAAGAAACCATGAGATCTCCTATTTTAAGGGATTTTCAACATCCTTTCTGTGACTTGGGATTATCAGTTGGAGTTCTTGTCTTTCATCTGGTCTATCTTTTAGGACTGACTCATCCATTGGTTTCTCAATCTTGATTTCTTGGGGACTCGGTTGCTTACTCTCATGCATATTCTGTTTAAGTGTGACCGATTTATTATCACTCTCAGGACTTGTATCATCATTGAACAGAATAAAGGAATCCATATCTGAATGTACTGCATAAATGGGGAAATTTTGAGGCTTTTCTTCACTGCTCACCATGTACTTCATAAGTGATTCTCTATATAGCCTCGTGGGTTGAACGAAGACTGAGATGGTGGCATACGACATGTCTAATTGCAGGGAACCTTGGAGTTTAGCCCCCCATGATCTTGATAACAACATTCCATATTTGGGTGGGATATCAGCAACTACAACATCCATTAAGATTGTTTTGTTTGGGTACTGGACAAGAGACACACATAAATCCTTTATCAAACCTAAACACTTAACTTGGCTGGAGTCAAATGAAAATAGGTCCTTGTATGGCCTTGTTATGTCTAAATTCAGTCTCTCCATCACAGATTTGGGCATAAGGTTATGAAATGCCCCAGAATCAAACATGGCATTGTGTAGTACCTTGTCATGGATATGCAGGCTGACATAAAAAGGTAAAATTCCATTACCTGCTGTTTTTCCATCAACCTCAGGGCCAAAAAGTAATTCTGGGGTATCATCCAACACATTAACATCATCTTTATTGTTTGTCAATCGAAGGGACTTTTTAATTTGTTGTTTGTAAATATCATGTTTGGCTAATTTTGCAAGGGGTATGGCTATTTTCAGTTTACCAATTTCAGACTCAAAGTCAAAAGGTTTTTCAGTTTGAATCTTAGCATTCTGGTTGACCATTTTTTCTTTGTCATTTGACCTTTTAGAGGGTTCCTCTTGGTTCTGTGTCTGATTTTGGGGTTTGTCCTTTTTACCCATCTCTTGAGGAGGGTTGTTTGAATTGGTATGTAAAGGAAGTGCAACTGATGGCTGTTGATTTGAGGCAGATGTTTCAGTGATATCCTCCACTGTGACTTCATTAGTTATAGGATCAGATTTGTCTTTGGATTCTGAAATGGTAGCCTTCTTAGATTGCTGGTCATTTTTTACTTTTTCAGGCTGTGACACATTTATGGTTCTACTTCTTAGTTTGTACTGTTTATGAACTTCAAAAACAGCTGTATCATATCCTTGCTTAAAGTCAAAAGACTCACCTGATTTTGTTTGAAACTGCTTTACTTCATCCTCTTCCTGATCTTCTCGAGTCAGGAAAACTTGCTGTTCATTGTTCAAACCCATCAAATTGATGTGGGTGTCATCTATTTGCTCATTTGAAGTAGATGTCTCAGCATAATTTTCTTGGAAAGGAGGTCTGACATGCTGGTCAGGATCAGTCCTACCAACATTAGGATTTTGATTCTTTCTAAAGTTTGGGTTTCTATTATTGCTTGTTTTACCTTCCCATGATGATTTTCTTTCTATGGTTTCTACCCTGTCTCCAAGTCTATCCATCCCTTTGATAATTGCATCTAGCTTTTGCTCAAATGATGAAGGTTCTTCTTTGAAAGTAGTCCTCCTTTCAGTTCTGGCCCGGTTTCTTTTGGCAATTAGATTTGCTTCTACACTAACAACTATGTTTTGCATGTTTGCTAGAGTTGCAGGGGATCTTTCTCTCAGTTGATATGCCATATCAGCATCAAAGCCATCAGGGAATTTAATCAGCGCTAGATCAGGTGGAGGTCTAAGATTTTGAGGTATGGCATTATAGATAGTATTGAATCTAGTGCAATAGTCCAGGACAGTTTCTTGTGGGCCTCTTCTTATAGTGTCATATTCAGATAGAATGTGCAGAGGGTCCTTTTTCTTTTCCCATCGGTTTAAGAAGGACTGATAAAGGGCACCCGAATTAGCTATTGAATTTGGGGCCAGGGCCCTGAACCAGGTTCTTACCTCTCCTGTCAAACTTTGGACAAAAATTTTCATCCTTACATCATCATCATCTATCTCATAGTTCTCAAAGTAATCTTGCATTTTCCTAGTATGCTGTAAAGCCGTGTATGTACCGGTTCCATCAAAATAAGTAACCTTGCTTTGGTAGTCCTGAGGCATAGCCGCAGGATTACCAGGTAACTGAAGTGGAGCATAACGGTTAGCCATATTTGGGAGAATAAGTGGGACAACAGGGATAACAACAGTAGTTTGTGTGTTGGGTGTGGATAATATGCTCTGTGAAGTGGATGATGAAGAGGGTGAAGAATGACTTATATGGAGGTGAATAGATGGCTTAGCGGGGGTTGGAATGAAACTCTGCTGACCTGCCTCAGGGCTAGTTTCAGGAGATTGTTCTGGTTCCTTCTGATTCCTAAGAGTTTTAGGGATGAGATTTGGATTATCAAAAATAGGTGGGGGATTTGGGTCAGGATTTGACCTGGTGTGCCTAGTTCTTCTCTTAGGAGCCAGCTTCTGAACTTGTTTTTTGGTATTTTTTGAATATCTTGGTATCTACAAGGGCCAGACAAGATTTTGGAATGGCTGTGTATATCTTAAAGCTAGCATGAAGATTGACTGAAGCAGCTTTTATCTAAACTTGTTAATGTAAAACAGAAACGGTTTTGAAGGCTTCCTGGCTGACCTTCAGGCTTCATCTGTAGCTTTAGGAAATATACAGCAATTAGAAAATCCTGAGGAAGTCCCCAGTGGAGTCGCCAATTATGTTAACACCCAGGTTGTTCTTGCTGTTCTACTTGCTTTTCTGCTTGCTGTTCAGCTATAGGAGGTGGCTGTTCTTGCTCCATCTGCTTCCCTTTATCCTTGCTTGATTCCTGCTGAACAGTTCTGGCTGCTTGCTGCTAGGCTGTAGAGGATGAGGCAGCTGTTCCAAGTTGCCTTTGATAGGAAGAGGAAACCTGCCCACAAGTTTCCAAGTCAGCCTCTTTCTCAATATTCTTTGCCTCTCTTTGTAGCATTTGCTCTCTAGTCATTGGCTCTTCTAGAGTGCCCTCTTTCCAGCTTAATGAATTGGCATATTTCTCAATATGAGGCAGTCTAACATGAGCATAGCCACCCAATTTGTATTTTACCCTCCCGAGGGAAATGAAATGATTAGGGTCATAAGGTACCCATTGGAAACTGGTTTGCAATTTGAGGGTCTCAAGGATCAAATCTGCTTCCTTCCATCCTTCCTCCCTTTTGTTGTATAGAAATGGGCCTAGCTGGCTCCTTACTTTCAGTTGCACCTTCTTGTTTTTACTGTGGAAATGGACAAAGTCTGCATTTCCAAACTGCCTAAAATACTCTAAGGCAAAAAGTCTCATAGGGACATATCTTGGCAGCCTATAAGGGTTCAACTCACAGCCATATACTCTGATTACTGTATGGTGTTGGTAAAAGTACCAATCACCAATGCTGTAGGCCTTTGAGAGGTGAAGTATCCTTTGCATCTCATCTGTCAATCTTGGAGGAGGGACACCCAATAACAAGGTCATAGCTGGGTGGATAAAAAGGTCTATGAATTCACAGTAGGTGTATGGTGAAAAAGTTATATGATGAAAGACTGAAGACCAAAACACCACAGACCTTGGGTTTCCCTGGGCATTTAGCTTCTTGAGAGGAACAGGGAAAGCATCTGGTTGATAAAATAAGAACAAGTGATAGATGTATCGAGTGTATTTAAATACCTTTTCCCTTTCTAGATTCATCAATTGTTCATGAATCTTATTGGCAATGTATGTAGCAAAATCATAGTGCACAGCAGGAGGCATTCCAGGGGAGAATATGGACAGCATGGCCATAATGGTTTCATCAACATCCTCATGTGACCCATAACCCAGGATGTAACTGATCAAATCCACAAGCATTTTGCCCAGCTCATTGAGATATTGATATCCTATAGGAGGGGTTCTCACAACTTCAGAGCTTGGTTGAACGAATAACTGATTAATTTTGATGATTTGAGCACTGGACAGCTTGCCCCCTTTCTTTAGCAAGTCATTGATGGAGAGAGGAGTCAGTGGCTTTGCAGTGTGAAAGTGCAGCATCTCATTTATGGCCTCAGGGGTGATATGGAACAATACTGAGCCTGAGGGGCTAAGGACAGCTCTTTGACATGGATCATAGCTGGAACGGCATTGATTTATCAAGTCTGGGAGGACATTGACTTGAGGGAGATTGTAAATGGGCAAATTGGAATCCCAAATTCCTAAAATATCAGCTCCACTGAGGTATTGGGCCTTTAACTCATTTTGCAGGTGAATGTTAAATTTGGAACTCATGGCAAATGAGTCTATCATCTGGTAATCTCTATCACCCAGGGCCTTCCACTCTAGCTCTCTGTGTGGGGCATTTAGAGGTTGAATATTCAGGGCTACTGGTGTTTCCATGGTTAAGTAGTACTATGACTTGTACTAGAACTGGTTTCAGTGGGCAGAACAACACAGAGGGGTACTTTTGCAACAGTGAGGCAAATTGAAAGGAAAAATGGGGTAAACTGTGGTGAGAATAGTTTAAAGTGCTCCAAAGAGAGTTACTTGAGCATATGCAGGGACTAGTACCACTGTTTTCCTGGTGAATTTGCACAGCTCAGGTTTTAAGTCCACGAATGCGTGGACTGACTGTAGGTTTTGTGAGAACTTGGCTAAACGAGGCTTTGTAGGTGAATTTCGACTCAACAATTGAAAATGAAGGCTGGCCACCGGGGATTTGCTGGTAAATACAAGCTTCCTCACTCTTTTTAACTTAGTTTCAGATAATTATGGACACAACCAAGCGTGGAGGGAATGATTTGGATAAATACCTGGTGAATTGCTGGCAATGGTTACAAATGCAGGTGGGTTGAAGGCGCCAACGTTCTTCGGGTCGATTTCTGCAGGTTGGCGACGGATGGTCGTAATTTGCATGCAGAGGTGAGCAACAGTCTTTTTGGCAAAAGTGACGAAAAACACGAATTTTGGCTAAAATATGGACTTTTTGGGTTATTGGCGCTTTTTTTGGATGACGTTAGCATGACATCATCAGGTGGGGTCAGGGTCGGGTGACGTCAGCATGACATCATTGAGTGACATGGCGGCCTGTGAGTGGTCCACGGGGATTGCATAGATGGCAGACATGTCGGAGCGCTGGCGGGCGGGGGTGCTGACAGGGCGCCGAGTCGAACTGACGTGGGCGTGACGTAGCAATGACGTGGGCACGGCGGTAAAGCACAAGCGGTAAGTGGTTTTTCTCGGACTGCTCTGGATACGGTCATGGTATTGTCAGAGGGCGGCCTGAGAAAATATGGGGGTGACGCTTGGCAAAGGCCTGACGTCACCCTCTGACAGTTTCTCGGGCGGTAAAGTGCGGTCATCGGGGCCGACCCGATATGAATGTGGGCCGTCGGATGGAAAAACCCAGATCCAACGGTCGATGGATTGCTAAGGCGCCAGGACAATACGGCAGCAGTGCGGGAATATTTTAATATTTTCTTTGAAATGCGTGCCCGGCGGGGACTTTGGATTTTGGCGAATTATATGGGTTTTTCAATGTATTTTTTATGAAAATGCGCATTGCGCCAAACTTTGGGTAAAGCGGAAGAATGGGTTTTTTGGTGCATTTTGCAAATAACGCGGGTTAGGGGTAATAGTGGTTTTTTTACAAGGTCTTTTTGCAAATGAAGTGGGTAAATGGTTTCAAAGGTTTCTGCAGGGAAAAGAGGGGTAGGGCTTAGGTTGTTAAACTGACCAGAGGTCAATTTAATCCCTGACTTTGGACATATGGCTATAATGCCAGGGGGGAGGGAATATTTATAGATTGCTTGGGGTTTATACACCATAGTGTTTATAATAGTAAGGGAAAAGGGGAACATAGGGGATTTAGATAATAAGAAGTTTAGGAGTTAATATGAGTGGAGGAAGGGGGTGAGGGGGTAAAACACTAAGTTTTATATGAAATCAACTTCGTTTAGGAAGTAGATCAAAATGAAAAGAATTTTACACGAGAAATGTGGCTCTTAAAGAGACAAGAACCAGTAAAAGACTTTGACTTCTTTCATGAACATAGGTGGTACTGGGATGTTAGCAATGAATGTGATGGGGGGTAATCTGGAAGTTAAACATGCTTCATTAAGTTGCTGTAAGACTGCTGAAATAGGAAATCTGCACTGGCACCATGTTTTTAGCTTTGCTTAGGCCAGTGAAGTGCCATAAACCATGCTTTCTGCAACCCCAACTACCTACCCATTCTATTGCCTAGCATTTTTTTGTTACTCCAAGGAGGGTGCACTTAGACTTGCAGACCCTTTTGTGCCTTTTCTTTTCCTTTGGCTTTTTTCTTTTGATTTTCTATCTAAGGCTAGCCTTATTGCTTCCAAGGCCCCAGATTAAACAGTTGGGAACCTTCATTCTCTACCTAACTACTTTACCTGCCAAGATTGAACTATTTGGACAGATTTCTTTCTCTAATCTACAACAAAAATTGAAACATGGCATGACCCAGCTTAGGCTGTTGGATCACCCATTCAGAAGTAGGGCAGCATCAACCAAATGTAAGTATATTTCTTCCACAAGAATATGAGATCTTTGTATCACCAAAGTAGATCATATTGGCACTTCCCCTGCCAATCATGAAAAATGAAACCTATTGGTATAGGTAGCTAACAGAACTCACACCCGTTTTTCTTGATTTGCACTTGATTGGTTCTTAGATTAAATTAGAATCATTGTGTGTTTGAGAATTCTCTTGCATAGATCACACTTGCATAATTAGAATTCTCATTTTCAGGATATGAATGAAAAGTGTGCATAGATTACATTTGCATACTTTGGGTGTTTGCCATTTTCTATCGATTTCACGTTTTAGCCCTAGGACATCTAGTGGCTTTGTGTGTCGAAGTTTTGGTCTTCTGTTGGTCCAGTCAACTTTTTGGTTACTCTCTTGCACTTGTTCAGTGATTGTTAAACTTTTTATTGCGTTATTCGAGTGATTCTCTTCTTTTCGCTTGGATTTCGCTTGGCTTCGTTTTGGGCTTAGATTACATGGCCCATTGAGGTCTTTGAGATCTTCTCTTGGTTCTAAGGGACTGCCTTGGTATTTACGGACTTGATTGTATTTTCATTGAGTGAAATTTGTCTTTTTACTCTTTGTTATTGTTTCTCAAGATTTGTTTAGTGCATTTTGCCATCAAAAAAGAAACAAACAATCTCTTTTGCTTTGCATTAGTTATTTTCCGAGTAGTGAACTGTGGACCCGCGCTAATGCCAAAAGAGCTGTTTTCATGGGTATCTTGTAGGAGATGTCTTCAGGGCATATGAAGCTCATACTTAGAGGAATATGATGCAAGTGGTTTCAGTTCATGTCACTTCTCACAGGTCCCGGAATGAGTCCTCCAGTGTGCGGGAGAGGGGTAACAGGGATGGTGACAAATTACTGTGTAATAGAAGAAGACGAAGAAGAAGAAGGCTCCCAAGGGAGAGGCTAGAAGTACAGATCTTACTCCGAGCACACCTGAAGTTGGGCCACCTTCCGCTCCTCCGCGGAAGGTCAAATTTCCTTGTAGATTATGCAAGGGGGACCATCTTCTTCGTGATTGTCCTTGAATCCCCAAGGTCTTAGAAGTATGGTCTCTTGATCCGGCCCGCCCCTCATCGTCCACTGAGGATCATGGCGATGTTCCCCTATCAACTCACAAAGGTAAGGAGAAAGGGAAGATTCGAATCCCCTGTAAACTTTGTGAAGGAAATCATCCCCTTCACCTTTGTCCGCTCATGAATAAAGCCTCCGGTGTTTTGGCAAGTCTTACGGCTCCTTCACCCCAACTACCCATTGGATATCGACGTCTCTCTGCAGCTGCAGATCGTCCCCCTGCTGACAAAGAGATTACTTCAAATTCTTCTCTTGTCCAGGCCCCTCTTCCCAAACCCGGCTGTCCCTAGCCTGTTCCAGACCAACCATTGGTTGGAAAGAGTGTCGACTCGAGTCCGCTGCTCGCTCACTCTGTTTTGGAAGAGAATCACGCCCATGTTCTTCTCGTCTCTTCATATTCTCCTGAGTCCTGAAATGACTCTCCTAACCCAGCTACTCCCGAAGGTTCTCCTTCGGTTCCTTTAGCACATGGGGGCAATCATACGATTCCACCACCAAGTAGTCTGGTCGCTTCCTTTGATTGGAATCGCCTGATCACCGGTCGCCTTCCATCCCATATGCCTTTCCAGATCACAGTACATGCCTGTGCTAAGGCAGTACCTGGCACTGTTTTGGATGAAGGGGCGTCTGTCAGTCTTATGCCGTACACTACTTGGGAAGCTTTATGTTCCTCGCAGCTTGGGCCAGTCATCCAGAATCTGTTGGCCTTCGACGGAGGAGCCTGTCCATCTCTAGGAGTCCTCTCGAAGTTCCCTATTACTTTGGGAGGCAAAACCGTCTATATAGACGTCTTGGTTACCCAAGGTGTTTTAGACTTTAGTCTTCTCCTTGGTTGCGACTATGTTTATGCCATGGGGGCCCTCATTTCTTCGCTTTTCCGTGTGGTTTGCTTTCCGCACGATGGAAGAATTGTGACTATCGATCAAGTGTCATTCGTTAGTCCCCCGATGCCTCCTGCGCAGTTGTCATCCCCTCCTGTTTTTCATCCACCAGTTGCATCTCCCCCATCACAGATTAACTACGTGGCCACCTATCCCGTGCCTGGATCCAGTGATTCCGCTGTCATGTATAGTGTCCTGGGGGCATTGGGCCCTGACTTCCAAGATGTTTCCCTTCCACCGGGAGTGGCAATCTTGGAAGCCTCGACTTTCTATTCATTATGATGAAGTTCGGGCGGAGCATAGTTCCTTTCCTATGTCAAGCTCCTTAGAAAATGAAACTAGGCTTGGTCGGAGCATAGTTCCTAATCTTGTGTCAAGCTCGTTAAAAAATGAAACAAGGGTTATGAGGATAGTTCTTTTACTGTGTCAACCTCATTAAACAATGAAACAACTCCCTTTCCAAATCGAGTCTTTTGATTAAGATCTCGTAAAATACAAGTCGAGTCTTTCATAGATCTCGAAAGTGAACCTTCATTCCATCCACTTTGTTGAATTCAATGAAGCTTGGGGGGCATGTACCTCGATTTGCGTCATTATGCTGGGGGCATGCGAGCTTATAACAAGCATAGTTTTTCGTTTCTAGCTTGTGTAAACATGAAACCGAATCCAAGCAGAGTTCTCCATGGTTCAAGCTTGTGTAAAAATGAACCCATACTCGATTTACATCTCGTGATTGTCATTTATCCATTAAAATTAGATGAGCCTTGGTTGTTTCTTTCCATCGCCGCCATCTCTTTGGCCGATCATATGCTTTCACTTGGTTGTTTTTCCTTTCCTGAGGAACCGCAGCGATGAGTGGTTTTATTAGCCAGCCTCTTGACCATTACATGTTTTGAGAAGTTCCACCATTGACGGAACCAGTTGCTACCCTTTATACCACTCGTTCCTCTAGGATGAGTCACCTTTAAGCTCTTTTCTGACTCGTAAAATATGAAAAGATTGCCGAGTATTTTCCATTTTTGACTCGTTAAAGAGAATAACAATGGAGGTCTGCTTTTAGCTCTTTTCCGACCGTTTAAAGATGAAAAGATTGCCGAGTTTTCCCTTTTAACTCGTTAAATGGAATAAGAGGCAGTCGCTTTTAAGCTCTTTTCCGACCATATAAATGTGAAAAGATCGTCAGACCCTTGTCATTTCAGGTTCGTTAACGGTTACGAAACAACGTGATATCGATCGCTTTTTTACTTTTTCAGGTCGATGTCACTACATATGAAAAGTACTCCTCGATCATAATGATCGGGCGGTTCTTTCGAGCATTGTTTTATACTTTTTCGGGCTCGAGAGACACAACTTTACGAAAAAGGACCCCCCTGGAGTTCACTTTTCCGTTGTCTTTTCAGACTCTCTAAACAGGAAAAGACGCCGAGTTCTTCCTTTGTCAGACTCGTTAAAACTTAATGACATCGGATTCTATCGTAATGATGCCTTACAAGCATATGCTATCCCCGTCAAGCTTGTTAAAAATAACAGGGGTACTCGCCAGAAATGGTGGGGAAAATGGAACCATAATTATTGTCGTG
The DNA here is from genome assembly GCA_031772625.1 of Pinus tabuliformis. Taxonomy (NCBI): domain Eukaryota; kingdom Viridiplantae; phylum Streptophyta; class Pinopsida; order Pinales; family Pinaceae; genus Pinus; species Pinus tabuliformis. The sequence continues at coordinate 672,431,841 of CM062814.1, forward strand.
TCGGCAGTATGTCGCTCTTGAACATGGCACTTGTCTGCATTCGTGTCTGGGTGGGAACCTCTCATCTTGTTTTACACTAGCCTCCGTGGGTTTGGGTTATCTGTTTGACCTCTCAGCTACTCATTGCCTCGTCACCATGATCTCTGATCCGTTGATGTCAAATACTGCCAAGTCCACTGTCGTGCCGCCGATATGTTCAAGAGAAGTTGACCTCTGCAGAATTAAAACCTCCCTCTGATACCTCACATAATTCTGATTCACCACAACATTCTTCCTCTGTCTCGTGTCAATGATGTGGGAAACACTATGGCCCACCTTTGATCAAGGTCACTTCCTGTCGACTTCAGCTCATTATCCGGGAAGCTGATCTAGAGACTCCCTTCTGGTGCCTTGGAGCCTGCATGTCTCAGTGGCAGGTTCTTCGTGTTCGACGAGAGGTTTTCATCATTGGCCTCCGATCGAATGACTCTATGGGTGTTCGACGCCAGCTCACTCATTCGCACGCCGTAGATTGTACCTATAGTACCTTGAGGGCCATTGTCATTATTGGTGGTACCTCTCGCGTCTATTAACAGTTTTCACTATTGGCTGGTAATCAGACGATGTTCATGCATGTTCGACTCCAACTCATGTATTCGCATGCCTGAACTTGTACTCTGTTGGGGTCGAAATGGAGCGCAAGACCCTGGATTTTGTTTGTTGGAATCCAGGCTGCGATTTGTGGCTTATTATGATCATTACATGACTCATTCACTGGATGGCTGCGACCATGCCTGAGTCTATTTATCGATCCTCACTGGATGGCTACGCCCATACCTTGGATCTAGATTCTTGTGTGCTCTGTTATGGATGGCTGCGCCCATACCACATATATCATGTACTTTAGATATCAGTTGTACTTCTTTACGCAGGTTCTCCAGCGGCAGTGTTTTCAGTTACGCATGTTCTTGTAAAGCATTTCACCCCTCTCTCTCCCTCGGGCCTCATGCTTTAGGGGGCATCTGTTACACAGTAATTTGTCACCATCCCTGTTACCCCTCTCCCGCACACTGGAGGACTCATTCCGGGACCTATGAGAAGTGACATGACCTGAAACCACTTGCATCATATTCCTCTAAGTATGAGCTTCATATGCCCTGAAGACATCTCCTACAAGATACCCATGAAAACAACTCCTTTTGCATTAGCGCGGGTCCACAGTTCACTGCTCGCGCCAATGAGGGAAATCCTCTAAAGAGAGCGCGCTATTGGCGCTCTGTCTCAGAGTCGCACTCGCGCCAACCGAATTGAGTAAAGTTTTCAACGAACAAACTCCCGAAGGTTCTCCTTAACCCATCCACCAACTGAATCTATGTTGAGCTAGGATGGTTTGGCTTCGAATCTCCATAGAAGGGAAGTGATTTTCCACCTTTCATGGAAGTTTCCAAGTGATAAAGCCAATCCCATGAATAATGTGGTTGATCCTATCTCTTTCCTCTCTATCTATAAAAGCTTGCCTCTATGCCTTGAGCAAGCTAGTAGTTCCAGTTCTAGTATAGTGATAGAGAATACCAGCAGTTCAAGAGTTTGAAGCTGCAAGAGCCTTCTTTGCACCCATAAGGCCAAATCTAAGTGAGGATATTCCTGTCACCCAAAGAGAGAGAGGCTTATTCCCTATCCCAACAAGCTTTGCAAGACTTGTGTAGCTGACTACCCAGCCAAAGGAGGATTTGATGTCAGAACAATGGTTGTATTCTTCTTTTTTATTTATCAATAATAGATGACTATCATTATGGTTCCACTCTCATTGTCCTTTGTAATGATTGATGTTGAGTTATATCTTTTCTGACTGATATATAATTGCATCTATTGGATTTTATGCTTGTGTTTGTGTTGTTCTTTGCATGTACAGGTGTCCAATCACGGATATCGTGGGGATCGTGACCGACCGAAGCAAAGGAACGAGAGCGACGTCTCTTCTACGAATATTAGCGTTGGAATCCGAGTAGGTTCTCATCATCCACCTTTAATTTGCAATTAGGAACTTGCGTGATAGCATTGTTTGATTGTTGCTAGACCCAGTCTGGGCTAGTAGGGATCGCCTCTGTCCGCAGAGGGGATTTACCTCCACAACAATGAGCCTCATAAATGGGTGATTATATGGGCTCATTTTACCTCCTAACCTAGTCAAATCAACCATTCTCTTAGCTTATTGTATGATTTTATGATTATATTTATGCTTATAGTGTGGGTTGAGTTAGTTATTGTGCCATGTGGTCTAACATGTATTTAATGCAGATTATTGATGAGTTTCGAGGTCAAAGTCAAGGATCCAATGGACAAATGGCAGCAATAGCTTGAAGTGGACAAAGGAGAGGACTTATAGGAGGGGATCCCCCTCATTTGTTACTCCTCACTTTGAATTCCCCTTCATTCAGATCGTAGTACAAGCAGTCGAATCATGCACTAGAAGTCAGCCGAGCAAGTGGAGGATGACTGATGATTATCTCGAGTTTTGGGAGTCAAGCCTCCTTGATTTTAAGGAAGATGTTGGTAGCTTCATTTATAGAAGTAGAGGGGCCTAGGGCCTCACTAGGGTCGGATTTTTATTGGATTTTTTCTTATGTAAACTATGCTCAAATTTCGAGCTTATTATTTTTGTGACAGTTTCATGTAATCTTGCTATTGTTTTGAAAATAAAGATGGAATCCTTTTTGAGCTAGCACTGAGTTACCTCATAGGGCTGATGCTCTTAGATTAGGGCCCAATTCAAGTAGCCAAGCTCCTCTTTACTTGTATTTGTATGTTTTGTTTCAGTTTGTAGATTAGGTTACTGTTAGATGTATTTCTTTTATGGTTAAGAATAGGTTGCTTTTGATGATTCAGTAGTTTGCTTCCATTTGTGCTTTCTATAGCAGGATAAACAGTGATTAGCAAAGACTCAAAAGGCTAGCAATAGTGCCTTGGCCTCTCTTCCTCCCTTTGGGACCATGATTTGAGGCAAAGACTCTCTTGCTACCCCAAAAACACAAATTTTCCTCATTCATAGGACTTCTAGTGTTTGCAGCTTTTTAGTAGGTTAATAGTCCAGCTTTGCTTTGCTTTAGATCTTCTTCATCATGCTTACTTCCTAATTTGCAATATTATTCTTTCATGCTTTCCTTTCCTACAACATTTCTCAGTATTTCCTTTCATAGATCATAGTCTAGACCATTTTTCTCCAAAACTCTATTTTTCCTAAATGCATTCATTTCACTTGTTGCTTGATTTCCTTGGTTGACTGTCAGTTTCTATGCAGCAGATCTCTTCCAGAAGTAGGCCAGCTTGTCAAAATTCACACCCTCCATCTGATCCATGCCCTATAGGTCTCCCAAATCTCACCTCAATTCCGCCTTAGTTTCCTGCATTTTTCCATAGAACTTCTTCCTCTCTCCTTGAGCAAATCCAATCATATCTCTCTCTCCTAGTGATTCATGGTAGACATTAGGCACCCTAAAACCTCATTCAAACCTTCATCCACCTTTTTCACCCACTCTCACACCCTCAAAATATTGAAAACTGCTCTCAGCCTCCTCCTGTAGTTCCCTGTTTTCCTCCTATAGATTTCCTGTGTCCTCTTGTAGATTTTCCTGTAGGCTTTCTTTTGAAGGTCGAATGTGGGAAAGGCCTCTAGAAGGCCATCTGAGACCTCCTAGGACCCATCCACACCATCCTACATCCTCTCAAGTCCCAAAACTGCCCTTCAACGCCACCTATTCCTTGCCACACTCACACACAAAAAATTACATACATGTCAAATTCACATAAAAATACATAAAAATCCAAAAATATGTTTTTTCTTATTTATTTGCAGGAATAGCATAGTTATATGTTGTTTACTTCCTTGAGTAGGTAATGGCATTCTTTTGATGGTTTTCATAGTGATTTCTGCAAAAGTAGAATTAGTTGGTTAATTAGGGTTTACTAGGTTTTCTTTACATTTCAGTCTTTCTCCTTTCTGCAATTAGAATAACATCTGTAGAGTAACTTTTCTTTCCTTTCATCACATATAGAGCTTCTTCTAGAATCCATAGAAGTTGGCTTGAGCTCCTAGTGAACTTGCGTCTGCTGACCAAGTGACAACCTATAGTGAGAACCAGTACTTGTGCATACAACACCGACGCTTCCAAGTTTGTTACGAACTACCGGGTTGATAAGAGTAAAGTAGGCAGCCAAGGAGTTGCAGCATTATTGCTGCAATACTGGTGCTCACCAGTAGTTTCATAGCTTCATTGTTAATTTTCTTTTTAGATGCATTTCCATTACAAGTGGTGTAGATTAGATTGGTCTTTTATTAGTTTGATTCCATTTGTGCCTTACTTCAATGGCAGGTTAGCAGGGATAAAAGGATCACCATAAGGTTTTCAGTAGGTGTCTCGGCCTCACTTCCACCCGCTGGGATCATGACTTGAGGAAGGGACCCTTAAGAGCCCCAAAAACACATATTTCTAGTTCTTTTATGAGCTTTGGAGTTTGTTGTATTTAAATTTGTATTTCGTTAGTTTTGCAAGGTAGGATTCCATTGCCATATTTTTCATCTTCATTTCTACAGTAGATCTCATCCGTGCTTTCATTCCTTTCAGCAACTTTCCTCATGCATAGTGTAGGCAGTTAATTCATTAATTATGCTTTTGTAGTTTATGAAAATGTTTCTTCTTTGCATAGATTTTTGGAAGATATACATGTTTTATGTAGAGAAGGTGCTTCAGGAGGAGACTAAGACTTCATAGCCAACAACCACCTTCCACTCCATCCACCCTAGCCATCTGTTGTTTCCACCATCACCTTCACTAGTTTTCATCATTTTTCATAGAAATTCTTCCAAGCACATTGAGTGAATCCAGCCATATACTATCTTTGATGTTGACTTCTGAGTGATCCTAGACCTTCTCCCACTCCATTCCACCCATAACACACCTTTCCTAGGCCTTCCATCACCTCCAACACCTCACATTTTGCTCTCAGTTGTATCCTATAGGTTTCTAGTACATCCTATAGGTTTTCCTAAAATGGCCTGTTTTGAGGCCGAATTGATGGAAAACCTCTAGGAATTCACCAAAATCCTCCCAATGTTATTCTACACCATACAACCATCTCATAACCCTTCCAACCATCCTCAAACATCCTTAATTCACTTGCCACATCAACAGAAGCAATTAGTTTGCATATTTGATTTTGCATAAAAAGATAAAAAAAAAAGCAGATTTAGTTCAGTCTCTTTACATGCACATTAGTGATGTTTTATGCTTCTTACTTCTATAACTTAGATAGTAGCATTTAGTTCATGTTGATTTAGCATTTCTTCCAAGCATAGTTTCTTAGCAATTAATTAGGAAATGGTGTGATTTAGCATTACATGTCGACCTTCTCCATTATTGTAGTAGAGTAGCTCTCTCTTAGAGTAGATTTACCTTTCTTCCATAAAAGAATCAAGCTTCTTTTGACTTCATAGAAGTCTGGCTTGAAACCCTAGTGGTCTCTTGCCAGCTGAACAGTGACAACAGGCAGAACCATCACTTTTACTTGTGTATACAACATTGTCACCTCCAAGTTTGTATGAACCCCGGGTTGATAAAGTAAAGCTGGTAGCCCAGGAATTGTAGCATCCTTGCTACAATACTGGTGCTCATCACAGTAGTCAACTTGTTCTTTAAGGTTTATAGGGCCTCTTGGAAGCATTCTAACTAGAAAAGCTTAGAGTCCTTGGCCAATAGTCCAAATAAAGGTGAGGCTACTTTGTTGAAGTCCTTTATGAATCTCCCATAGTATTTAGCTAAGCCCAAGAAAATTCTGACATCCCTTTGCCTTTGAGGATTAGGGGCCCTCTTTATGATAGAAATTTTATTTGGGTCCACTTGTAGTCCTTCCTAGGATATTGAGTGACCTAGAATAGTCCCTGCATTAATCAAGAACTCACACTTCATAGGTTTAATGGATAGGTTCATTTCAATGCATTTATTTAATGCTTTCCCAAATTTAGAGAGATCCTCCAAGAAATCACACCCATGTGGAGTGAAATCCCATATAAATTTCTACAAAGTCATGGAATAACTCTGCAAGGATGCTCATAATTGCCCTCTGAAAAGTGGCAGGAGCATTACATAATCCAAAAGGAAGGACCCTATAAGCAAAGGTACCCCAAGGACAAGTGAAGGTGGTTTTATCTTAGTCCTCTAGACTAATATGGATCTGATTGTAACCACTAAATCCATCTAGGAAAGAGAAGAACTTATTTCTTGCAAGACCATCCAAGACTTGATCAATGAAAGGTAGAGGGAAATGGTCCTTTTTGGTGGCTTTGTTTAACTCTATGTAGTCCACATAGATCCTCCATTTTCCATTCTTCTTTGGGACCAGAACTAGAGGAGACACCCACTCACTATCTGAGATGGGGTAAATGAACCGTGCATCCAATAACTTCTATAGTTCTTCTTTAACTATGTCTTTGAGGGTTGAGTTCATTCTCCTCTGAGGTTGGCACAATGAGTTGCAGACTTCCTTGATGTAAATGTGGTGAGAACACACCGAAGGGTGCACTCCCTTCATTTCCTTATAACTCCAGGAAAAGGCATCCAAATGCTCTCTTAGCATGTCACATAACTCCTTTTCTTGATGTGCAAAGAGAGTGATTGATTTTCAATGTTCTAGCTGGACAAAATTCTATCATCCTGACATGAGTAGGACTTGAGTCAGCTATGCACAAATCAGTCCAAGGGTTATCTTCATCTTTCTTTCCTAACTCATCAAGAGACATGGCGTTGGGGGGCTAATTTCGGAGGATTTGATCAATCAGGTCATCTTCATCGGGTTGCCCCTTCCTATAGTAGCATCTAGGGTACAAATTGGGTAAGATGTGGTAGAGTAGAATTCATCATACTCCTCCTCTTCCAACCATAAAGGTAAGTCATACTCTAGAGATGGTTGAGGAGGAGGGTACAAGACCACTTGTTTGGAAAAATTCCCATTTTTAATGGTCATATTCCTAGCCTTGCAACTTATGTAAGCATAAGTAGTGGCTAGCCATGGCCTTCCAAGGATGAGAGAATAACCATTGAACTTGGTCTTAGGTTGGAGAACTAAGAAGTCAGTAGGGTATTCCTAGGAATCAATGGAGACCATCACATCCTCAACAACTCCCTCAGGAGCTACTATGGATATGTCTGCAAGATGCAAGACTGTTGTGGTCTTCCTTAATGATCCTTGGAGATTCAGTTTAATCATAGTATCCTTAGTCATCACATTGATGGCAGCCCCAAGATTAATCAGGGTATGGGAGACAATGATACCATCAATGTGCACATCTACCATAGAACTTCCAAGGTCTAGATACTTCAGGAAAATCACTCTCCCCAACATTAAGTCATACAGATGTCCAATGAAATTAATGGTAAGGGTGTCTTTCTTTCTCCTCTCAGAATGTTTGAAGCATATCTCCTTGACCAACTTGTTATAGATGGGGACATCCTTGATAGCTTGGAGGAGTGGGATTTTAGCACACAAGTTTCTCAATTCACTCATAGGTTCAGTCTCTTCTCGGGTGTTTTTGCTAGGATGGATTAATCTCTCATAAAAAGGAGGTGGATTGGCTCAAGAAATAGTCTCTTGATTTTCCTCTTCAAGCTCCTTAGGTGGAGATGGAGGTTGATTATCTGGAAGCACTCTTTCAAACCTGAGGTTGTGATGGGCCTCTAAATTAGACATAAATTAAGGCCCATGCCTCTAATTTAAAACATAAATTAAGGCCTATGACCATCCTTCAGCACATTAAACCTCTCTTTTTGCATTAGATAATTTATTTTTAACTTTAATATATTCATTAGGAAGGTTTATGAAAAATTGAATATCTGTGCCTAATATTATTTATTTTTTGTGGAATATTATGAGAATATTGGGCAGATTATGAAGAGTTTGAGGAGGAGATAATTTATGGATTTGTTCCCTACTACTGGAGGATCAATAATAAATAATAAGTCAACAATATATTATAGAATTATGGCACAAATTGTGGAATTCCAATGATTGAGAAAATCTAGGAATGTGTTCCACTAATCAAGGGAGCAGATCCACCAATCAAGGGATTTCAGTGAGGAAAGTTTCCTCCATCCATGGGGAATGATTATTAATCATTTTTTATAAGTACCAAGTTGAATTTGCCTCTAGGGAATGATTGAGAAAATCTAGGAATGTGTTCCCTAACATTTAATGCAAATTCCTAGTATTGGGGACTAGATCCACTAATCAAGGGATTTTGGTGGGGAAAGCTTCCTCCATTCATGGGGAATGATTCCTAATAATTTTGTATAAGTACCAAGTTTAATTTTCCTCTTGGGGGAGATTTTGATTAGTATTATTGTGGAGAGAGCTTGTATTTTTGCAGCTCCATTGTAATTTCTTGCAGGGATGTAATTCTATTGATGAAAATAATGAAGATTGGTGTCATGTTAAGCTTATAAATCTTATTCTCCTCCATAAGTCTCTGATTTTACTTGGGCTTGGCCATCCCAGGAACCTCAGAGCCCTTTTGTATCATTTTCTTTCCTTATTTTCATTGCTTATTCACATGCATCTCTAGTTTTTATTTCTTTCTATTTCTGCATTTAGTATTAATGATTTCTTGTTGTAGGATTGAGTTAAATGGTTGATGTAAGTTATTTTGTAGGATCAAAAGCATTATTTTATCCTTGGAAAAGCTTTGAAAGTTCATAATAATCATTGAGTTGCTTGGATTAGTCTTCTCATTCCCAAATCTAGATTGTTGGACCTCCTTTTTAGCAAAGAACAGTAAATTTATGCTATTTTTTAGAGCATGATAACGAGCTTCAATTGAATTGATTCCACATGCATTAGATCATAGAAACATTCTAGTTCATAAAAAAAATCACCCCATTGCATTTTAAGTTGATTTGGTTAGGCATTTTTTAGATTTACTAACTCACTAGTTCTCGAATTTCTAGATTTTCGACTAGTAATGTTTTTTATTTTCTTAGAATGGGTTAAAAGAGGTCTTTTTGAGTTATTCCACTTGGAATGGGGACCTAATACATCCTAGTTAATAAAAAAATTTGTCCCATCCAATTTGAATTTTATTTTCTTAGTCATTAATCCCTCACCAATTTCATCATTTCACAAGGAAACTTCTCCAAGATTTTTGAGCGAATCCATCCATCTCCCGACTTTGGTTTTGAGTTTTGAGTGATCCTAGGAATTTTCCCACTCCATTCCACCCATGAAACACCTTTCCTAGGCCTCCCATCACCTCCAAAACCTCACATTTTTCTCTCTCTATATTCTATAGGTTCACTATAATTCCTACAGGATCGTCTTGTAGGTTTCTAGTACATCTTGTAGCTTTTCCTGAAATGGTCTGTTTTGATGTTTCTAGTACATCTTGTAGCTTTTCCTGAAATGGTCTGTTTTGAGTCCGAATTGAGAGAAAACCTCTAGGAAGTCACCAAAAGCCTCCCAAGGATCTTCCACACCATCCAACCATCTCCTAACCCTTCCATCCAACCTCCAACATCCTTAATTCACCTGTCACATCACCAAAGCAAATTAGTTTGCATACTTGATTTTGTATGAAAATACAAAAAGACAAAAACAATTTTATTTTAGTCCCTTTACTTGCACATTAGCATTATTGCAAAGCATAGTTTCTTGGCAGTTAATTAGGAAATGGTGTGATTTAGCATTGAATTTCCTTCTCTTTCCTTATACTTTCTTTCTTGCAATAGGTTAAGGTTCCATTTTGAACATTTCATTCTCTGCAATTAGTTTAGGATTTGACTTCAGTACATGCACTCCATTATATCATGACAGCAAAGGAAGGACACATTGTATGCTGCACATATAGTACCGACACCTCTTAAGTTTGTACAAACCTCGGGTTGATAATTAAAGTCGGTAGCCTTGGGAGTTGTAGCATTCTTGTTGCAATACCGAGGCTCATCACGTTTTGGCGCCGTAGCCAAGGAGGTGTTAAAGTATGCATTTTTTCTTCCCTAGTTGATTAATTTCTTTTTCATTTTTGCAAAAACAAAAAAAATATTTTCATTAGGCATATTTAATTTCAAACTTAGAAAATTTAATTACATTATAGTTTTCATTCAATCATAAAAACAAAAAAAAAAAATTCTCGAACACCAACCCACTCCTCCATTTGATCACATGGCGTAGTAAGCGCCATATCACCATCCACTTTTGCAGGTAGAAGAGGAAGAAGAAATGGCAAAGAATGTAGAAGAAATGGATGTAGATGATGACAATGAGGAAGATCCTCTTGGATTTCCCATTCAAGATACTGATGGTAGTGTGCACATGAAGAACATCCCTCCCTCTTTTCCTCCAAAATTTCATGGTCTAAGATCAGAGAATCCGGAAACCTTTGTCTTTGAATTTGAAATTGTTTGTAGATCTTACGGATTCTTATTAAAACTCAAAAACTGAGATTGTTTCCAGAAACTTTGAAGGATAGAGCTCTTAAATGGTTCATGAGTTTAGGGACTAATTCAATAAGATCATAGAATGATATGCAAAAGTTATTTATAGAAAAATATAAAGATCATGATCTTAAAGACAAAATCTTTAGAATGAATCAAAGAGAAGATGAGAGTCTTGAGGATCTAATAGAGAGGTTCATGTATAATGTTAAGAGGGAAAAGCTACATTATTTAGGATCTGACAAACTAAAAACCCTCTTACTTAGAACAATTAGGGATGAATTGATTGATCTCCTTAATCTCATGAGTAGAGGTGATGTATAGCAATTATCATTTGAGGAAATCTGTGAAACAAGCAAACACATATCAAGAGGAAAATCAAGAGTAGGTAAATCAGCATAAAGATTGATAAGTCAAGCTAAACTTGGAAATTTGTTTGATGATTTTAAAACAAAAATTCTTAGCAATCTAACAAAACAAGTAGAAATGTTAAGAATGCAAGATGAAGGAAAAGAAAATGTTGATATTTGTGTTGCAGAATCACATGATGTTAAACATTGTCCATCATTACCAAGGTTGAAGGAAGTTTACCAAGAGGACAATGGAGCAAGTCAATTTCCAATGCAGCAATGTTATGTAGCTCCAAGAGGACCATGGCAGCCTATTTAGTCTGATATGATGCAAGAGCCTAATTAAAAATTTCAAGCTTATGCACATCCACCTCAAAGTAATTGGAACACACCCTTTCCTTGGAAACATTGGCCATCTCAACGCCAAAACCAATCTTGGAAACAAGGTTGGCAAGGAACTTATGGGAGCCATCCACAATATCCTCAATATTTTCCTCAATATCCTCCATAACAAACTCCATTTTATCCTTACCATTCAACTCCACCACAACCACAACGCCATCCACATCCATCTCAAATATACATTCCCACTCAACTGCCTGTACCACCATTTCCAAACCCACACATTGAAGTAGCTTAGCCCACTTACAATACTGAGGTACAAAACTTCCAAACATCTTCTCTTGAGCTCAATGGTATTCACCACAGCTCAAGAAGAGTATTGAAAAAAAGAGATTCTCTTAATATCATTGAAGGACCACATCCAGAAGAAGAAGATTCAAATAAGAAGACCACAGAACCATGGGTTGCAATTGATGAAGAGCATATATCAAAATCAGAGATCGAGAGAACTCCCTCATGGTTACCATTAAATCCTCCATGTATTCAAGAGAACAATCAGCGAAAAGAGGAAGATTTGAAGTTCATGGTAGAAGAAGACATGAAGAATGATCCAGATCAGTAAAAGGACCAAGGACATCACAACTATATTGAAATATGGTTCCAGACAATCACTAAGTTGCAGCATCACTCTCTTCCTCAACTATGCTTGATCCTTTCAAAGTCAAATCATTTGGTCTCTGAAGTCCAAGTACATGTCAAAGCATACATTTCAAGTCTCCACCATTTTGTCTATCATCTTGATGTGCACATGGCTCCATTGGAAGTATTCTTATACTTGAAAGTGATTTTGTTTTTCATGTAGGGTAGGGTAGTAGGAAAAAAAATGAAAAATAAGAGAAAAAAATCAGTGAAAACCTCCTTGGAGGCGCCTCAGATTGGCTCATTGATTGAAAACCTCCATGAGGCGGTCAATGGGTTGAAAAAAGAAAAAGGAAAAAAAGATAAAAAAGAAGATCCTAGGTGAAAACCTCCTTTGAGGCACCTATGCAGACCTACTAGTTGAAAACCTCATTGAGGCGACTAGTAGGCCTAGAAGAAAAAAGAGAAAAAAAATAAAAGAAATCCTTTCTCCATACATCTCTTTGATAAATGCATGTACTCTCCAACATCTGGAAGCAACAAGAACAAGTTGGTACCAAAAAGAAAATTGGTCAAGTCTAGTGAAAAGAAGTCAAATTTTGACTTTATCTTCCTTTGCTCAAATGCTCCAACGAGGCCAAGGCCATGCCAATCCATGATCCTCATCTATTTTCACCATCCACCCATCATTCTCAAGCTTCTACAATTCAGTTTGCTTGTTGTCCTAAAACACTACAGGATGCTTTGTTTTACTACATGATACAAAAATACATAGAGCAGAAATTTGTTTTTGCCATAACTTGAAAACCATGCATTCATTTGCCAAGCTGTTTCAGGAGGAGATGCATATGGATGATGGTAGCATGCTCAAGCAGTTTCAACAAATTCTAGTGCACAGTTTCCAAGAAATCGGCCTCCATCACCTTCAGCCATTTTTGATATTCGTGCATCCATTTAAAAATATGTTTCATGGTGAGATGCATATGGATGATGGTAACATGCCAAAGCAATTTCAGAAAATTCTAGTGCATGGTTTCCAAGAAATCGACCTCCATCACCTTCAGCCATTTTTAGTTTTTCTCGAGATCTGTGCATCCATTGACCAAAATTTTTCTATGGTGAGGTGCATAATGATGATAACAACATGCTCAAAAAGTTTCAGCTCGATCCACTCTAATGTTGGGGAGATATGGACAAAACAAGTCGATGTCCTGTAAACCTACAAGATACAGAACAACATCTACAGGATTGGCAGTGAATAGTTTTAAAGGATATCTAGAGGTCAAAGAAGCTCCTCTAGAGCTTAGCAACAGCATCAGGATCATTAGCATCACCATCCAACCCCTACACATCAACATCAGCTCACACTAGTACAAAATGGTTAATTAGTTACTAAAGAAATCACTAAAATTTGCATACAAATGACCAATTTTCAATCAGTGACCAGTAGTAGCTAATTTATAGTATCTTATAACGCGACCAAATTTTAGTCGTTTTTAGCTTAGTCATTAATTGGTTGTCTCAATTTTATCGTCTAATAGTATATTTAGTCATAAATTTGGTCATTAATTTAGTCATTAATTTCTATAATTAATGACCAAATATACAACAAAATATATTACTATATGATCACCCTAGAAAACCAATAAATGACCAAAGAAATATGACCAAAATGTTGGTCGTGTTATAAAATATTGTAAATTAGCTACTAATAGTCATATATATGAAAATTTTAGTCATCACTTGAAACCAATTAATGACTAAAGAAATATGACTAAATTTTGGTCGTGTTATAAGATACTATAAATTAGATACTAATAGTCATATATATGAAAAGTTTAGTCATCATTTATAAACACAAATTTATCATTTGCAGTAGTCATTTATATTTTATTGGTAGTTTCATATTCCTTATATAAACAACTAATTTAGTAGTTTATATTCATTCCATTTACTTTCATTAATAATAATTATAAACGACTAATTTAGTTGTATATTAATTTTACTTGTGTTCATCATTAATAAATATAAACTAATAATCTAGTATTTTTAGATTTATTTCGTGTGTTTATTATTAATCAACATAAATTAATTAGTATGATTTTGCGACTAAATTAAAAAAAAATATCATACAATATCATACAAAGTTATATATGTTAACTACAATATTAAACAATATCAAGTGCAACTATAAATAATTTCAACCACAAAAATTATATTATATGAAATGTCAAGTATTATAATATGAGTTTCCAACTTAATATTGGTTGGACTACAATTTATACATGAAATATTGTTTCGTCACTTCAAAACATTAGCATTGTGTTTCCATCAACACTAAGTTCTTTTTCTGAAAAAAAAAACAAGATACAATGTAGAGTATAAGACATGAAAGATGATGAACACTAGAATATAAACTAAAGTAGACTAAAATATTTTTACGACATATACCTCAACATCAACAATGTCAAAGCCATTTTCCCCATAAAAGCAAGAAACTCGAACAAGTTTTCTTTAGTTGGGCGATAATGGCCACTATGTGGCCAGATGACCTGTATAAACATAGCAAATAAAACATCAACATAGAAAAGAACACCTTAGTAACTTAGTATTCAATCTTTAGGGAAATCTTAGGCACAATAATGTTAACTAAGTTACATGCTAAAAAGCTCAGGTTGTAGATAACTTGTGAAAACAAATATTTTGAGGTGTGATGTCTAATCCTTTTCAATTTATTCACAACAAAATTTCATTCTCTAATGCATGAGCTTGGTCAAATATATAAACAACATGAAATTAAAATTTTCTAATAGCCATGAAAATATTTTAAATAACTAAAATAATTTCAATCAATTAAGTGTAATACTAATTTCATCTTCAAGATTTTGTTGTTTAAATGGACATGCTACCAAGTATTTTCAATTTCATAGTTAAAAGAGAAAACAAAATCAAAAGAAACATTCAAAATACAATCAAACAATAAAGAGTGGATATCATGGAATGGACATTGAAAGTATAAAAAATTTGTTTACCTGTCCATCGGTGTCTTGTCTGGCAGGGACTTTGTCAAGGAGGCGGGGACTTGGAACTCTATCTAGGATAAAGCACCTAACATGCATGACATAAGCTCCCTAGAATATAGTACCTCCTACCTAGTAGAGTGTCCCCTACTCAAAATATATAACCCTTCTCTATTGTGCACTTTTCTTAAAGATAAATCTGTGCATAAAACAGAACTAAGAAAAACACCTAAATTAAGAAAAGTGAGCATCTAAGTCAAACTATAAAAGTATACTAAATATGGCTCTATATAATTTTGGGAAACACTAGATAAGCATGCTTTCATACAACAACCATAATTTGCCTAAAATTGATGCTCTTCTTTCACTGCTGTTATACCCAGACAGAAAAACCGGAATATGTAGCATGCATCCCAAGGTTGTATGCATTTGCTGAAGGTGCAGATTGAAAGGATTTGCTGAGATGAAGTACTATTGAGGGAGAAACACCTTCAAAACAACAGATAAAGTATACTATGAATTCAACCCATTTGCACATAGACCAAGGATACTACTGGGTACACTTCTCCACTGAATGGAAACTGCAATGTATTGTAGTGCTGCTAAAGAAAAAACACCTTTAGTGCAACATGAATAAAACTCACATATATTGTCACTATGGCCTCGGTCGTAGATGATCTCATCAATATAGGTAACAACTTCGATAATTGAAAAACCAAAAGGTGAGCTGCATAGATCATTTGAAATGATAGATTTGGGCATACTTTATTATTGTTTAGGAGTGTTAGTATAGAAAATGCAAGGTAGCATGTTGCGTCTTTATGTCACAGGCAAAGGATGCGAAGAAATACAAAAAATGTTAAATAACATGGTATAAGTCAATTGCACATTCTTTTGAAACAAGAATGGAATTCTCCTTGTGCGGGTTCTAATCTATTGGGTATAACTTTAAATAAGAAATTGATAGTCATGGGGTTGGAATTGTCTCACAATTCATGGAAAACCCCAAATTTGTTCACTAGAAAGAAGCAGAGCGAGTCATCAGGGTTATGGAAGGGAACACCCTATTCGTAAGAAGATTACTTGAAATTAGTCAGTCATATTATTTTTCGTCTTATTGTACGTGTGTGATTTGAAAATATAACCACATCCGAAGACTCAATAACAGCTCTAGTAAAGTTTCTAGATATGAAACACTTCTGAGAAAACCCATCGCTTAATGACAATTGTGCGAGGAATATGTTGAAGGATTCAATCTTGCACTAAGTCATAAAAAGGAAGTTGGGGTATCCAACATCTTGCCAACAAAATGACTCCAACCATAATGTGAAAGGTAGGTTAACTGTGAAACCTCTTTCCCACTTTGTAGTATTGTTGCCTCTTGAATTCCAACAGGTATCTAGCCAATAGTTTGTTGAAGAAAGTGTAACTAGGTTCAGTGTTCATAATGACATGATCTTTGTATTTGATGTAATAAGAGAAAATAAATTATGTTTGTAATCTTGCTGCATGTGTTTCATGAGCAAGAAGTGTCATTAGATGAAATATTTCTTCTTGATGTCTTTAAGATTTATTTCTATTTCAAAGAATCATGTCATGAGTCCATGTAAATGTGTACAAGTCTTCAACTAGTGTAACAACCCTCCAAGACCAAGATCAATGCCTCAAGATCAAGTATCAGAAGTCTACAAGAGAAAACAACAAAGGAAGTTCATGTCAGCTCAAAATAAGAATTAAATACATAAATAAATGTTACGTCGACTTGATAAAAGGACCTGTCAATTCATGGATGAACGTTAGCTAAATATAGTGCACAACCATTATAAATACCCTGTTGGGGTATCCACAAAAGAAAGAGACAAAACTAGCATAAGATGGAGCCACAGTCACAATTACAATGGAGCTGTAGTAAATGTGAATGAAATAGCAACAAGGGTTAAAGGAGCTGCAGTGAGGAGCTACAGTTGAGTAGTCGCAGTGAGGAGCCGCAATTAAGTAGTCACAGTCAAGGAGCTACTCTCAAGAGGCCACAATCAAAGAAATAGATCCGAAACAAGGTAAGGGGTTTAGCTATGGGTATGTCACTATCTCTGTCTCAACATTCCATCTATAGAGTCTCGGCATACCAATGAATAAGAGGATCGAGGTAATATCCCTACAGTAATCTCAGTGATAAGTGCACTAGCTCAGAATCTTGGTTAAGCATTAATACAGTAATGTGAATTCTTGGTGAAAATAGTGGCTTGATATCTCTTGGATGGGTATCATGATCCTAGTCTCAAATGTAAAGAAGATCCCAATACAAGGATGGAAGTTATCACAGTCTTGGCAGACCTATCTCTTAACAGTCCATGTATATATATGATGAAATATGGCTTGAATCCCTCACTGTCCTTGTGAAATATCATTGTCTCGGCATAAGAAGAAGAAGCAGTATTACTGTCTATGAAGGAGATCCAAAATTGGTATTCCTGTAGCAGCTTCAGTACCGATATAGTGATGAGGGTTTCTAGATATGTTAAATAACTGTCATGATAATAAAGATGATAACAATGATAATTAATAATGGAAATGTTGAGATCACCTTTGTGGCAAATCCAAGGGTCAATCATGGTAATGAATATCTCAGTGAGGCAGAGGTGTAGCAAGGATGATGATTCCAACAACAAAGGATTGATGGCTTGGTCTTGGAGAGGCAGATTGTATCAAGGGTCATGGTCTTGGTATTCATCGATGGAGTCTCTGTAAGAAGAATTTATGCGTGGGTTTTCCTCTCCAAGAGGGAGAGGTTTTGGCATTGGCAGAAGGCCAATCACTTTTGTTATTGTCTTTTTTGTTTTGATAGTAGTTTGATGAAGCTAACTCACATATGCTAATAATGAAGTAACATTAAATTAAGATAAAATGCATAAACACTTCACAAATTGTTATCATGTTTAAGAAGAATCAACCTAACTATGCATGCCCTAGATTCTTCAACATGGTATTAGAGCGATTGGTTCAACAATCAAATAAGGGAAGAAAAGAGACATGCCAACATCAAGATTCAAGTATAGCAAAGAAGATCAAGAACTATACCTTGATCAAACCCTAGATCAAAGGGTAAGTCTACAACAGCAGTTTGTAAACACAAAGATGATCAAGGAGACAATCTACCAAAGAAGATCAAGGTCCAATAAACAATTCACAGCTTCAATCATCTTCAGCAAGGGCTTTGAAGGTCTGAAACAACCTTGGTGTCTCTCACACTCCACACCATGGCATGATCTCTGCATTACAGTGATTGATCTCTTCAGAGAGCAGCTCAGATTCCCATTCAAAGAAGCAGATCAACTACAACATGATTTACATGAACATGACTCAAATCAAGATGTTGCGCAATCCTATCACATCATGGCAAGCAACCTCTAGTTGATGCTGCAAGGACCAGATGTTCAAGGACTTGAAGAGAAGCTTCAAGCAAGGATCATATCCAGAGGAAACATCAATGCATCTACCTCAGCATCAGCCAACATGATGAAGGTGAAGATCTTGTCTTCACAATATCAAGTAAGTATCTTTTATTCTATAATCAAGTCTTGTTTTATTGACTTCATCAGTGCAAGAAGATCTATGGGTTAGACAGAGTTCTTGCAGTAGGATCCTTATGAAGAAATGAAGTCAATATATTGAGTTCTCCTTTGAAGACATGAAGGTCCTATGAATTAAGAAAGGAGACATAAGAAGGTTACATAAGGATATACTATCTGAAATGCAGTAAAGAAGAATGAGGAAAAATCTTCATGAGATCTTAGCTACGAGATCTCAGAAAAATGGTGAGAAAATAATCATCATTGATATTGATAAGCAAGAAGGTTACCTCGATCAGCAGTCTATGGTCTCTATGTCAGATAGAGAAAGGAAAAATGATGAGTCACATATAAGTGCAGGGAAAGTTGATAAGACAAAACAATGTTCTGGAAGAGGAACTCATATCGCCGGAAGGATGGAGGAAGCTGAGGAAAGGATCAATGAAAGAGGGAGCAATGGATCTCCTATATGGATGAGATGGTATCCCTCTCAAAAGGATCCTATCAGAAGTCTCTGCAGATATGAACATAGTAAGATGCATCATGGTATCATGGAAGCAGAAGGTCGTATGAAATCATGAAGAACATCACTCTTGGGAATCTTGTTGAATATTGAAGGAAAGGAAGAAGTCATAAAGGTGAAAGGAAACATTTTCCAGATGGAGATATACTATATTTTGAAGGATCTCTAATAGAGATCTTAGTGGAGGATCTCCTAGTTCGGGAAGGTAGCAAATGTCTCGTAAAAAATTCTAGCTCTTGGAACTCATAAGATGGTGGTTCAATGACATGAAGAATCAAGCATATCAAGGGATTGAAGAATCGTTCAATCAGGGAAGTTGCCAAAAGATACCTGAAGAAAAATAAGGTATGTATGATTGTATTTGTATTTTCATTTGATATTATAATGTCATGATATGTGGTTGCAGATAAAATGGATCAAGCATGATCAAGAAGAAAAATATCTCCTCCTCTGAAAACATGTAGAAAGACAAAAATCAGATTAGATGAAATAAACATAATATGTCCTCATAATGCAGTATGAGGTAGTTGATGACCATTGAAGAACTATGAGAGTTCCTGGGAATAAAGATATGAGAATGGAAGAGATCGTGAAGCATGAAACCATGACAAAGATAGTCAACATCCAGAGGATTGGCAAGACTTGACCAGGAAACCTCCCGGAATGATGTGAAGACTATGATGGAAGTTTGAAAAGATCAAGACCCCTAACAACAGATATCATTGGGAGATGTGTGAACATGTGTTCGGGATTATTGATTCCTACAAGAAGATGTCACTGAAAGAAGGCCATCACCAAAAGTTAATATGTAATTTGTTTTTGGTGTTTGACCTCTTGGTAAAGTTTGGGTATGTGTGCAGGATCTAGGAACGGAGAGTTTTGAAGGATGTCAAAACTATGTACCTTGTGATCCATAGCAATCATTGTTGATGAAAAGTGAAGACAAATGAGCTGATAAAGGAAGCCCCAGATGTAAAGCCAAGGAGGATACTTTCTGAGAAAGAAGGAATGGCATGATGGAGGAAAGTGATGGATGGTTTAACCCTACATGTGAAGAAATTGATGACATCGAGATCATGGATCGTCAGTTAACTTAAAGACCCTATAAAGTACTGATGATAGAGTGCCTATGTAAGAGAGAGCTCAAGATGGTTCATATGAGTAAGGAAATCGAGCAAGTTTCTGAGTAAAAAGAAACTTGGAACTCATCCCTGGTTAAGAGGGAGAGTGAGACATGAAATTCTTGTCTTCAGTTTGGAAGAAATAATGGAGGATTGTGTAATCATCTGGCATCCGACACTATTTGAGGATGTGGTAGGGAATCCAGGACAAGAGTGGGCAAGAGGATCGATATTCTTGAGGGCTGGGATGTAGTATACCTAGGGGGGATAATATGGGGTACAAAGGGAGGTATGCAAGGGAATAATGTAATAATGGGATGGGCCATAGTAATAAATAAGGTGGTTAACCCGTATCATGTAAGGGACCACAAGTAGTTAGTAATAATGTAATGGGCCCATGGTATTAGATAGATGGTATGAGGGAACCATGGTAATGACCCGTGGTATTGTATGTATGAGGCCTATATAGAGGCTAGAGACTCTCCATTGAGGGATGTCAAGGAATATTGTATGAACAAGCATATGGCTTGTGGAGTGTTCTCCTTCCTTAAGGAGTGAATGTATGGTGTTGCCCTACCTTAAGGGTTTGATATCAATAAACAAGCATTTCTATCTATTCAAATCTTGTTATTTCTTGGTTTACTTGCATTGTCTTATATTTTCATATCAGATCCATAACAAGTGGTATCAGAGCTCCGGATGAAGGAGATCTTGCTGATTTAAAAATCAGTGCTGTTGCAGACATTTTTTTGGGGGCAGAGAGTTTGCGGCGCAGATCTGTATGTTCTGGTGCAAAATATACAAAATCTAATTGTATATTTGGATTCTTTGTGAAAAATACCCAAGTTCAAAAAAAAATTTGCCAAATCGAAGTCTGGATGAAGGAGATATCGCTGATCTTAAATCAGTGGTATTGTAGAGATTTTTTCAGGGCGGTGAGTTTGCAGATCAGATCTAGACATCTTGGTGCAAAATATGCAGAATCTAATTGTAGATTTGGATTATTTGTGAAAAAATACCTAAGTTCAAAAAAAACATCAGTCGAATCAGAGTCTGGATGAGGGAGATATCGTTGATTTAAAATCCGTGCTTTTTTCAGAAATTTTTTATGATGGCAGGCCTAGATCAGAATTTATACGAATTTGATGGCTCTGATCCAGAAATATGGGTTGTACTTATGGAAGAATATTTCTCTCTGGAGCGCATCATATATGATGGAACTAAAATAAGTTTGGGAAACTTTTACTTGAACCAAGAAACATGGCAATGGTGGCAAGGGCATTCTAAATGCTATCCAAGGGCAATTACTTGATAGATGTTCGCAAAATCCATTTGTGACCACTTTAACTCTAAATCTAATTTTTTGGGACCTCTTACTAAGCTCAGACAGATAGTCACACAACCTAGCAAATATTTTATTGCTACAGGAAAGAAGGAAACCAAGAAACATAAAGGGTTATTTTCTGCTAGTATCTCCTTATTGCAGGTTCATGGATTGATTCAAAGGGAGAAGATCATTGTGTCTATAAATCCTAGTTGCAAGCATAATTTTATCAATGTTAATTTGGAAAAAAAATTGCAAGTTCCAGCAAAACACATTGAAAACACACAGGTTGATGATGAGGATGTTCAAGTTTATAAGGATTTGGAGCTTTCTATGGTTAAGTATGTGTTGCATGGTGAATTTTATACTTTAGATATGGATAACATGGATGTTATTTTGGGATATCCTTGGATGGAATTGTTGGTACTATCAATATTAATGTGCAGAAGAAATTCCTGAAGATCTAGTATAAAAAGAAGAAAATTACATTACAGGATATTTCCATCAATAATCAGGTAGAGTCCACGGAGGTTGAAGCAGAAGATGTTCCAGGGACTAACATATCAGATGATGAGCCATTGATGGTCGACAACCACACACAAACATCAAACCAGGTACCAGAAAAACATGTAGAGGCAGAAGCAGAAAATGTTACATCAGAGGGGGACTCAGTGGTTGAAGTAATATTGAAAAATAAGAAACAACTAAAGGCACCACAACAGGTACCAGATACCCATCAGGCTCCATTAGGTGGTGAATTAAAGAAAGATACATCATCAGTTCATACTTCAGCATATCACCACCCACAACACCCCGCAAGAAAACAACCAACAAGATGGCAACGAATTAGCCACAAGGACAACAACCTCTGCATGACAGATAGCGAGGAGCGAAGGTCCACCTACTACACATCAACACAGAAGAGCTGCCACGGTCAACTTCCATCTCAAGCGAGTGAGGCACCAATGAGATCGAGGGTTCACCTTTCTCTTGGATGGCTAGATGCACGTGCATGGTACCAGTGGACTACTCTTTTGAGTCGATCTTATTATTTGTGTTCTTCCCATGTTTCGGGGATGAAACATGTTAAGGGGGTTGGAATGTAGAATACCTAGGGGTAATAATATGGGGTACAAAGGGAGGTACCTAAGGGAATAATGTAATAATGGGATGGGCCATAGTAATAAATAAGGTGGTTAACTCGTATCATGTAAGGGACCATAAGTAGTTAGTAATAATGTAATGGGCCCATGGTATTAGATAGATGGTATGAGGGAACCATGGTAATGACCCATGGTATTGTATGTATGAGGCCTATATAGAGGCTAGAAACTCCCCATTGAGGATGTCAAGGAATATTGTATGAACAAGCATATGATTTGTGGAGTGTTCTCCTTCCTTAAGGAGTGAATGTATGGTGTTGCCCTACCTTAAGGGTTTGATATCAATAAAGAAGAATTTCTATCTATTCAAATCTTGTTATTTCTGGGTTTATTTGCATTGTCTTATATTTTCATATCAGATCCATAACATGGGAACCCAAGATGAGAATAGTCCTAGTAGGGCCTACTTGGAGAACACTTGGGTGGGTATGACCCTAAGAGAGATAGTGATGATGTGTGTCTATCAGCCATTGGTCTCGCCAACATTTTGTGCTTTGATCTAAGTGAGAGATAGAGTTGTTAGTCAAGGCCTTTCTAAATGGAAAAAATGTTGGTTGAAATGATGTTATAACAGATGGATTGCAAATCTGATTCTTCTTATGAGAAATTCTTTAGATTGAGAATGACCAAGTACCATTATGAATACCTCCCTAGTTAAGAGGGAGTGTTGAAGAAAGTTTAACTAGGTTCGGTCTTCATAATGACATGATCTTTGTATTTGATGTAATAAGAGAAAATAAATTATGTTTGTAATCTTGCTGCATGGGTTTCATGAGCAAGAAGTGTCATTAGATGAAAGACTTCTTCTTGATGTCTTTAGGATTTATTTCTATGTCAAAGAATCATGTCATGAGTCCATGTAAATGTGTACAAGTCTTCAAATAGTGTAGTATCCCTCCAAGACCAAGATCAAGCATCAGAAGTCTGCAAGCAAAAACAAGAAAGGAAGTTCATGTCCTCTCGAAATAAGAATGAAATACATAAATAAATGTTATGTTGGCTTGATAAAAGGACCCGTTGGTTCATGGATGAACGTCGGCTCAATATAGTGCACAACCACTATAAATACCCTGTTGGGGTATCCACAAAAGCAAGAGACAAAACTTGCATAAGATGGAGCCACAGTCACAGTCATAAGGGAGCCGCAATAAATGTGAATGAAGTTGTAGTGAGGAGCCACAGTTGAGTAGCCACAGTGAGGAGCCATAGTTAAGTAGCCACAATCAAGGAGTTGTTGTCAAGAGGCCACTATCAAAGAAAGAGATTTGCAACAAGGTAAAGGGTTCAGGTATGGGTATGTCACTATCTCTGTCTCAATATTCTCTCTATATAGTCTTGGCATACCAATGAGGAAGAGGATAGAGGTAATATCCCTGCAGTAATCTCAGTGATAAGTGCAGTAACTCAGAATCTTGGTTAAGCATTAATATAGTAATGTGAAATCTTGGTTAGAACAATGGCTTGATATCTCTCAGATGGGTATCATGATCCTAGTCTCAAATGTAAAGAAGATCCCAATACAAGGATGGACGTTATCACAGTCTTGGTGGACCTATCTCCTAACAGTCCATGTATATATATGATGAAAGATGACTCAGATCCCTCATTGTCCTTGTGAAATTTCACTGTCTCGACATAAGAAGAAGAAGCAGTATTACTGTCTATGAAGGAGATCCAAAATTGGTATTCCTCTAGCAGCTTCAGTACCAATAAAGTGATGAGGGTTTCTAGATATGTTAAATAGTTGTCATGATAATAAAGATGATAAAAATGATAAGTAATAATGGAAATGTTGAGGTCATATCCGTGGTAAATCCAAGAGTCAATCATGCTAATGAATATCTTAGTGAGGCAGAGATGCAGCAAGGATGATGATTCTAGCAACAAAGGATTGATGGCTTGGTCTTGGAGAGGTAGATTTTGTCAAGGATCATGGTATTAGTATTCGTCAATGGAATCTCTATAAGAAGAATTTACGCGTGGGTTTTCCTCTCCAATATGGAGAAGTTTTGGCCTTGGCAGAAAGCCAATCACTTGTGTTATTGTCTCTTTTGTTTTGATAGCAATTTGATGAAGCTAACTCACATATGCTAATAATGAAGTAACATTAAATTAAGATAAAATGCATAAACACTTCACAAATTGTTATCATGTTTAAGAAGAATCAACCTAACTATGCATGCCCTAGATTCTTCAACTTAGTTAATTCTATTATAGTACATCATTCATTATAGAAAAACACTTACCCAATGCATCATCTAGGCAGAATTCAAGTCTCATCCTTTGGGCCTTGAGGCCATCTTCAAACTAATCTCCTTCCTCCTTAGAGCCTAGACCCTAAACCCTAGGAGACTCCACATACAGTAGAGATATGAACAACCTACCATTCTCTACAATTCTTAGAGGATATTTTCTATATGGGCCCCCCAAACAAATTCCTTGATGGTTTCTTGTTGCCTCCCAGTTGCTATATATCACTGGCCACTTCTACCATTCAACTGCCCTTTTCAGGTATTCCTTAGATACTTGAGGGAACCTCCTATGCTCTATCCAAGAACTAAACCAAGTGAGGCCAATTCCTATACTCTAACCAAGAACTGAACCAAGTGAGTAGGAAGCATATCTACAAGCACATTCAAACGAACAATAATTCTATTACCAGATTCAATCACTCTAATTTACTCAACTCTTATATTATATAGGAAAAAAAAATTCTATAATCAATTTCAACACTAGAATTTACGCAGTGATTGAATTATCTATTGTTTGATATCACACTCTGTACTCACATTATATAACCCTGAATACCAGAGGCTCGTAGGAACAAGATGGCCTGCACAAGACTCGAAAGATCACAAAACAAGGTAAACCATTAGTTACAAGCAATTTTGTTGTGTTAAGCTGCTACAACAAGGGTGCACTCTTCCATCAAAACCACCAAGAACTAGGATGGTCCCAACGGCTATATGCGCCTCTAGGAAGAATTGGATCTTCGTGAGTGACCTAACATGCCACCGCCTTCATAGATGAACCATAACCCTTTAGCAGCGATTAGTGTTATAGACATTTTTGGGCACTGTAACCCCAATCAAACATGTCCATAAACCAAGGGCTCCTAAGTCCCTAAAAGTGTTGTTTCATACCCTAAAGGAACAAGGTTAGCTGATTACATCATCTCCCAGAAGTTCTCCATGAAAAACTACTCAGAACTGGTCAAAACTGGATCATCTCACTTGCTCCATGGCCAGGGTGTGATGCATCTCACCTTGTACACACGGGAAGTGTGATGCATGTTGAAAACCCCTTCTATGGGGTGCGATGGACGAGAGTAGACAAATGGCGGAAGCAGTTTGCTAAGTGGATGATCTTGGAATCTTCCAGAAACTTCTCATGGGACACTTGCCTCTTAGAATCGCCCAAGGATGAGTAAGAGATCAATGAGATCTCCAAGTGGAATCAAGAACTATTAGAGAGAAGACACTAATCAAAAACCCAGAGCTGACTCACACCTTTGCAAATATCTATATATAGATCTCTCATCCCAGAGATCTAGAGGTTGGAGGCTGGAATTTTGTATCTTGTAAGGAAGTGCTATTGGTTTTTGGGTGCAATATCATAGTGTTGGGTGATCTAAGCTTTTCATGAGGTGAAGAAGGGCTTTCTTGCTGAGAGGATGCTGCTGGGTCAGAACAATTGGTTGTAATCCTCTTTGCTCTTTCTTGATTATCAATAAAGCTATTCAAGTTTTCCTCCACATTCTTGTATGAATGATGTTATGTGCATTTGTGTGGTCAATATATATCTAGTCCTATATTGTTTATGATAATAGATCTATGTTCTTGGATAGTGTTATGCTGCTTTGATTCTATAGGTGCTCTTTGAAGCTGGGTAGACGAGGAAGCAAGTAGCGAGGACCTATCAGAAGGGAGAGGAATCGAGCAAGGAACCAAGCGCAAGACAAAGGTTGGTCTCCTTATTCCCCTCTCATCTATTTCTCATAAAGTAAAATGAAAGTAGTTTTTAGTTTGTTTGTTTCTAAGGTAGCTACCAGCCTTAACGGGACTAGCAGCTCTGCATAGACACTAGTTTTCCCGATAACAAAATGGCGACTCCATTGGGGAGCGAATAGATTGTTTTTTTATCTACATTTGTTTACTTTATAAACTTACAGACGGAGCCTGAAGTCAAGCCATCTAGCCTTCGAACTGCATTTGCTATGCAAGTGCAAAGTAGATCAACACTGCTTCAGTCTATCTCTGGGTTTTGTTTATGAATTAAATGATTGATTTACAAGCTCTCTAATTGCCCTCGTGGTGGCTCTAGTAACCTCTTTAGATCTACCCCTGTGATTAATTTACTGATTACCACTTGCTCAGCCTAAATCCCTGAACTGAGTTGCAAACTGTGACCCGGAACCCAGCTAAAGTCTCGTCCCTAGTCCATCGCACTGTATCTTCTCTGAAACCTGAATGCATCGCACTTCCCGAGTGTAGTAGGTGCGTTGCATTTCAGTTTCCCTATGCTACAGGTGTGCTGATCAGACCTCTTCTGTTCTTAGATTTTGGCTTCTATGTTCATAATTTTCAGCTCTATTCAAGAGTTTTGCTACTTGTAGTCAGTACACCTCTGTTGAAATCCCCTTCCTTGCCATTATTCCGCCTCCATTGTGCAAAGAACTGTAAATGTTTTTTTATGTATTTTTGAGTCATTTTCAGTTCTCTTTTACAAAGAAGTAGTGTAATTGAATCGTCGTTTCTTGATTTGAAAGTGTCGCAAGTGTCATTTTCAGTCATAGAAGAGAATCTAATTGTTCTTGATAGTCGATTACACTGTTACTCTTGTATTTGATTTGAATTAGTAGTTTTTCAAGTGTCGAAAGCAAGTTTTCAATTCCAAATAGCAAAGTGTTCTCATTGTCCTCATTTTGCCTTGAAAAGAAACTTGCTAGTAATGTCGCTTTGAAAAATAATTCAGATTTGTGCTTAGATTTCTTTTTTATCTTTCACACATTAAGAAGGCTGAAAACAAATACATGCATGTGCATTTGCATTTAGACTGTTTGTTGGTTTGATTTAGGACAGCGCATATAGTGTGTTCTCTCTGCTCTATGTTGAAAGAATATCATCTCTCTTTCCTTAGTAGCTAGGATTTTCATTGCAAAAAGAAGATTAAACGATTGTTTATCATCTTAGATTGCATTTTAGGAATTGTACATCTACATCACGCGGTGAACCTGAAAGGAAAATTTCTTAAGCAAGATCAACTGTAAAATAAATTTAATGAATCTAAAAACGCTTTGGAACCTAATGCACAACATTTAGAAGTCTAGGCTAGAGACGTATTCCGGCGTCATAAAACCTGGTAACTGTTGTTTTCATTGCTGGTTGGGTGATTCCTCCACTTTGAGACGACAAGTGCCAGTACGGACTTGTGCTCCCACGTACCATCGAGTATATATTGGAGACCACAATAGGCTTTATCCTTTATCCATAGGAAGCCGTGTCTGCCGCCCTATCGATCGCAATGCACTGAACACAACATTCGGGAAGATTGACTGTTGTATCGTAAAAAGTATTCTGTAGTTTTGTGATTGGTTTGGTAATCCCTCTGTCTAGATTTTCAGAGTAGTCTCTTTCGTTCCTTTTCAGACTCCTTAAAGGAAAAGGTCCATCTGAGCACTTGTCACTTCAGGCTCATTAAAAATCGAAGGCGACTAGAGTCATCTTTTGTTTTTTCTCGACTCTTAAAAATTGAAAAAACAAGTTGTTTCAAAGCATCTAAAATTTATTTTAATCGGAATAACATCACTGTTCCCTTGTTGGTCTTAGAAGATAGTCTCCCTTCATCGCAAGTTCTTTTAGAATCGCTAGGAAATCTTTTGGATAGACTAGATATGTCTGAACAACCGTTGACATCCAGGACTGTGTCATCTGACGCAGCAGCGGCAGAGCCTCCTGCTGCTACTCCAACGATGTTCACCGGTATACCATTTGTCCCGGCAAGTTATCAACAACAAGCCGGAGTCCAATCAGGGACTGTTTTGACGACATGGTCAGTTCCTATTTCTTCATCCGGATTATCATCTGGTATTTCTTATGTTGAAACTCAACAAATTGATCCAATGTGTCTTCAAAGGCCAATCTACCCTTTAAGTACTAGATTGCCACCATATGGAGGGCAGTATGCCTTTTCATTGTTCCCTCCCGGAGAACAACCATATGAGAGTTTACAACAAAGCTCAGGTCAAACTGGAATTACATCCAGCGGTTGGGTACCAATACTGCCTCAGCAACCAAGGGTTGTATACTCAATGCAACCAGTCCACCCTGTGTCAAATATTCCTACTATACCTGCTATGGTGACTGCGTCGCAAGTACAAGCGCTACCTGTTGTATGTCAACCCCAAGTTTCTTAGGTTGCAATACAACAGCCTCTTGTCTCAACGACTCAATCACAACCTCAGGTTAGTGCCTCCTTATTTGGAGCGACTCAGGCTCAAACAAGTACTATGATCCCTCATCTTGGTCAATCATCCAGTATTGGGCAACAACAAATGGTCCAACAACCATGGCTGATTCAATCTCAACAACCGCCATTCTAGTAATCATATCAAGGACCCGAGCAACAAGTCTTTGTAAGTAATGGGCAACCGCATTTCCAAAGCAGTTATCAACAACCATATTATAATGGTTATGCCCATCAACCTTATCAAAGTTACCAGCATCAAATACATTATGCTGGTATTCAAAGACCCACTCCTCAGGTGATTCCATCTTATCCTGGGTATGCTTCGCCTAACCTAAATCAACAGTTTCCCTTTGTAGCAACTCTAGAATTACCAGATCTAAACTGGCTGACGAATGATCCAATTGCTTATGCCCCTTGGTGGCCAGCGATTCCGCATAAACTTCCGTAAGATATTCCTAAATTTAATGGAAATCCGGGTGAAGACCCGTCGAATCATGTGATGACCTTTCATCTATGGTGTTCATCTAACACTCTAAACAATGATTCAATTAGGCTTCGCCTTTTTTAGCGAACGTTAACTGGTCCAAAAACAAAATGGTATATCGAATTGCCTAGAGCTTCATTCAATAACTTCAGCACCCTAGCCACAACCTTTTTAACCCATTTTCAGTTACCAATAAGGTATGAAACAGGAACAGAGCTTCTTACCAATTTCAAATAGACAACGGCCACTCACATATCTGATCATATTCATGAGTCGCGATGTCGTCACAGAATGGTAAAAACATATGTTCCTAATCAACTGCTAGCTAAATGGTTTATTAAGTCATTATTACCTTCTATCACAGAAGATGTGGCAAAGGGAGGAGTCGTCACTGAAGAGCAAGTTATTGCTCATGCACAATATCTAGACTTGATCTATACTCAGTTTGGCACGCTCTACGATAAAATACCTAATGCTCCTAGACCGGAATTTTCCGTTCCTCCCCCTCCTAAATCAAACAAAGACTCTCATGCCAGTGATGGCCTAATAGGTACGAAAAGCACGAAATCGACAAAGGCTACATCTAAGAAAGCCCGTAAGATTTCTGATCAAAATGCAAATGAAGAACTTCTCGCCTCGGAGGTAAATGCCTTGTCGACCGACAAGGGTAAACAACTGAAGCAACCAGGGGGCAAGAAGAAAAAGAAAGGGAGAAAAAAGAAGCAGGATGAGTCATCTCCTGAAAAACCTTCTGCAAACCCTTCTGGGCAAAGGAAACCCCCTGCGAGGTGTCAGATATGCGATGAGGATCATCGGACGAGAGATTGTCCACATAAAGCTGAAGTTAAGAAACTCTTTAAGAGTTCAAAAACCTCAGCAGTATTGACTGATCCGTTTCCAAACCCGGGAACCAAACTGGTTGCTAATCAAAATGCTTCCCGATCCCAAGTGCTTATGTTGTCTATCTCAAAGCAGCAAAATGATGCTTTGACGAGGAATAAAGATTATGGGAATCCACAACTATCGAATAACAAGGCTAATGAACAACCTAGTAGTTCGACAACAAATTTGACCGAAGTTGTGCCACCCATCATTCCTGAACCAATGATAAAGTCACCAAAGGGAATAGTACACAAATCGACATTTAATCCTCGTGCAAAAGTAGCACATAATTATAATATAGTAGAGGACCTGGCCCAATCACCGTCCGCTATGTCGACACTTGAGGTACCGCAAAATTGCCTCTCCCAAAAGCAGGATCTATTATCAGTAATAGGTGGGATTGACCCAACAGATTCCAATCTTATATCCTTTAATCACAAAGGATATGACCCTCAATTACCAGCTCAACTAGCTTTCCTTATTCAAGTGAAAGCCCTCAACAAAACTGTTCATCGAACAATTATTGATGAGGGGGCATCTACATTTATTATGTCGATGAGTTGCTGGAAAAATTTAGGCTCACCACCCTTGTCGCGATCATCAACAATGTTAAAAGCATTTGATGGACGATCATACACTCCATACGGGATTTTAAGTAACTTGCAAGTTGAACTAGGGGGAAAAATAGTAGAAATTGATGTTGAAGTAATCGAAGGAAACCTCGATTACAACATCCTACTGGGAAGGCCCTGGATATATGCCATGGCTGCAGTTGGGTCGACCTACTTCAGGAAGATTGCATTTCCCTTTCAAGGAGAAATTAAAATCGTCGACCAACAAACATTTCTCCCCAACAGTTCAAAAGTTACGGGAAGCATTCCAATGATCCATGGAAGCCCCCATACACTTCAAAATATCGGAGTAGGCCTACTAAAAGACCCTACATTGATAGGGACTTTTTCCCTACCGCCTCCAAACAATCTAGTGGAAGTGGCCACGGTGGGAACTTGCAACATGATATCTTCTAGATTCAGAAGTTTCCTGAACATTTTGACAGCATGGATCATCGCCCTAATAGAAATATTGTAGCAATCAATTTTCTTGGCTTGGGGGGCAAACCCAAATCAATGCTCATCGAGTGTTTGGATAGATAGGTCTAAGGAATATGGCACCTCTTCAGATCCTTGGTCACATGTACATTACATAGATGAAGGAATTGTTCAGTCAATGATGATTGACGGGGCACCATGGGAAGATTACCACCATCATTCCCATCTTCCGAATTACCACGAAGATTATTCTGGAAACCTTAATCATCCTTCAGTTTTTGATTTTCTATCAAATACTGTAAATATGGTGGATTCTGAGGATAGTTCTTTTCCAGTGTCAACCTCATTAAAAAATGATCTTTGACTACGATCTCGTAAAATCCAAGTCGAGAATTTCAAAGATCTCGAAGGTAAACCTTCATTCCAACCACCATGTTGAATGCAATGAAGCTTGGGGGGCATGCACCTCAATTTGCGTTATTATGCTGGGGGCATGAAAACTTATCACGAGCAGTGTTACCGCAGGGTTCAAGCTCATTAAAAAATAAACCTGCCACGAGCAATGTTTCTGCAAAGTTCAAGCTCATTAAAAAAGAAACCTAGCCACGAGCAATGTTACCACAGGGTTCAAGCTCGTTAAAAAATAAACCTGCATCGAGCAGTTTTAACGCGGAATTCAAGCTCGTTAAAAAATAAACATAAGTAATGAGCAAGTTTTTCCCCCAGTGTTTAAGCTCATTAAAAAATGAACCAATTTTCGGTAAATAACGATCGTGAATGTATTACTTCAGCCTTTGAAGCCTTGGTCATGTTCTCATCATCACCTCCAATCTGTATTGGCCGATCATTCACCTCCACTTGATTGTTTACCCCTTTTGAGGAATAGCTGCGAAGAGTGATCTTGTTAGCCATCCTTGTGACATTGCTGTGATTGGAAAATTCCAAGCCTTACCTGGAATCAGCTGCTACCCGAATCTATCACTCATTCCTAAAAAACGAGTCTCCTTTAAGCTCTTTTCAACTGACTCATAAAATATTAAAATATTGCCCAGCCATTGGCCTCTCCAACTAGTTAAAGTGACCAGAAGTGCTATCCCTCCTTTAGATTTTAATCTTTTTGGACCTGAGGGATTATTTCACAAAAAGATCGAGCGCTTGTTTTGTTCGGCTCGTTAAAATTACCGAAAATTCATCCCTTTTGTATTATTTTATACTTTTTCGGACTTAAGGGATTAGATGACGAAAAAGGATTTTTGGAGTTTCCTTTACATCCCTTTTCAGGCTCTCTAAAATTGAAAAGGACCGAGTTATCTTTGTCATTAAACTTGTTAAAACCTAATAGCGACAAACTTGTCCATAACAGACAAGAAAGGGTTTCACTATTGCTAGGCTCGTTAAAACATAGCGATGGGTTTGCCCGAAGGGAAAATTATAGAACAAGAATATGTTATCCTCCTCAAGCTTGACAAAAATAAAGAGGTACTGGTCAGCAATGACTGGGGAAAAATTGGGAAGAAAACCTGAAGAAACTTTGTTGGTAGCAAGTCGCTCTTGAACATGACACTTTCACTCCGCATCTGAGTCGGGTTGGGTTGTTCCATTCACTGGTCACATCACCATGGTTCCGTCACACCATCCACATTTGGGGTTAATGCTACCAATCCATCATGTCAGTGTCACCGATATGTTCAAGAGAATTCGCTCAGAGAATTCACCTGTGTCTCACCCACTGCAATACATTTACACTCCATTCTTTCATGACCGCCACCCTGAAACTTATATCACCAGATCGTTTTCACCTCCATTAAAATCATTTGCTTCGTTCCATGTCATTGATGTGGGATTCACTAAGGCCCTCCTATGACAGATCGCTTCTTGTCGACATCAGCTCATTATCCAAGAAGTCGATCTAGGAACAACCCTTTCAGTACTTTGAAGCTTGCATGCCTCAATGGCAAGTTTCTCACTTCCGGCGACAGGTTTACATCAATGGCCTTCGACCGAAAGATTTTGTGTGGTGTTTGATGCCAAGTCCCTTATTCGCACCACATGAATTGTACTGTAGTACCTTGAGGGTCATCATCATTATCGGTGATTCCTCTCGCGCCTGTTAACAGCTTACATCATTGGCTGGTAATCAGGCAATGTCTTTCTATGTTCGAGTCCAGAACATCTCTCACATGGATCGACTTGTACTTTGAGTGAAGATTGAACGAGATTGAAGACCCCGGATCTAGTTTCATCCATTCGGGCTGCGATATATATTCAGGAAAATTAAGACATCAAATGTACATCATTACTGCACAGATAATCATCCAATCTAAGGGATGATGGCTCTACCAAAATCATCAGTCTACACTCAGACGATTGTCTGTCCTATGTACATGAAAATGAATTTATAAAGCTGAGCATGGGAATGCCCGCCTCAGCTAGATCATGAAAATATTATGAAGATAATGTATTGTGTTGTATCTTATTACAGGTCGCCTTCCAGCTTGAAAAAACTTCGGATCCTCATGATAAAGCATTTCACCCGACATCAAAAGATTAACGACCTCATGCTTTAGGAGGCAACTGTTATAGACATTTTTGGGCACTGCAACCCCAATCAAACATGTCCATAAACCAAGGGCTCCTAAGTCCCTAAAAGTGTTGTTTCATACCCTAAAGGAACAAGGTCAGCTGATTACATCATCTCCCAGAAGTTCTCCATGAAAAACTACTCAGAACTGGTCAAAACTAGATCATCTCACTTGCTCCATGGCCAGGGTGCGATGCATCTCACCTTGTACACATGGGAAGTGCGATGCATGTTGAAAACCCCTTCTATGGGGTGCGATGGACGAGAGTAGACAAATGGCGGAAGCAGTTTGCTAAGTGGATGATCTTGGAATCTTCCAGAAACTTCTCCTGGGACACTTGCCTCTCAGAATCGCCCAAGGATGAGTAAGAGATCAATGAGATCTCCAAGTGGAATCAAGAACTATTAGAGAGAAGACACTAATCAAAAACCCAGAGTTGACTCACACCTCTGCAAATATCTATATATATATCTCTCATCCCAGAGATCCAGAGGTTGGAGGCTGGAATTTTGTATCTTGTAAGGAAGTGCTGTTGGTTTCTGGGTGCAATATCATAGTGTTGGGTGATCTAAGCTTTTCATGAGGTGAAGAAGGGCTTTCTTGCTAAGAGGATGATGCTGGGTCAAAACAATTGGTTGTAATCCTCTTTGCTCTTTCTTTATTATCAATAAAGCTATTCAAGTTTTCCTCCACATTCTTGTATGAATGATGTTATATGCATTTGTGTGGTCAATATATATCTGGTCCTATATTGTTTATGATAATAGATCTATGTTCTTGGATAGTGTTATGCTGCTTTGATTCTACAGGTGCTCTTTGAAGCTGGGTAGACGAGGAAGCAAGTGGCGAGGACCTATCAGAAGGGAGAGGAATCGAGCAAGGAACCAAGCGCAAGACAGAGGTTGGTCTCCTTATTCCCCTCTCATCTATTTCTCATAAAGGAAAACAAAAGTACTTTTTAGTTTGTTTGTTTCTAAGGTAGCTACTAGCCTTAGTGGGACTAGCAGCTCTGCATAGACACTAGTTTTCCCGATAACAATTAGTATCTACAACTAAAAACTGTTATGATACTAAAACAATAGGGTTTCTCGAACACCTCGAACAATGAATTTTTGGTTCTATAAAAGAATTTATCTTTTCCAACATTGAAAGAAAATGTGTTATTCAATTGCACAAAATTTCTATCAGCAAGGACAAAAGCAACACAAGCAGCCCACCGGTGCCAATTGTTTTGCACGGGATCTGAAAATTTTCCGATCCGACCAAAGTTGTCATGGAGGTACATGAAAACTTTGCTATTTGCCTAGCATTTTCAATCCCAAATAAACCGTAATATGAAACCCCCATCACCAATACCAAGCTTAGATTGGTCAATGTTCTGCATGGGATCTAAAAATTCACCGATCCGACCAAAGTTATCACGAAGGTACTTGAAAACTTGCCTATTTACCCAACATTTTCAATCCCAAATAAACACTAATATGAAACCCCCATCACCAATACCAAGCTTATATTGGTCATTGTTCTGCATGGGATCTAAAAATTCACCGATTTGACCAAAGTTGTCATGGAGGTACTTGAAAACTTTCCTATTTACCCAACATTTTCAGTCCCAAATAAACCCTAATATGAAACCCCCATCACTAATACCAAGCTCAGATTCAAAAACTATAAAGGGACTACAACTGCCATATGAACTGCAGAGACCATGTCCTCTCATAAAAAAATGGTAAAAAGACAAAAATGCCAGAGAACTGGGGTCACCAAATAACCATAATAATAAAAAGATATTTGGGATTGAGGGGTGTATGCTTACCTCGATGTTATAGATCGAAACCCACTGATCCAATTCACAAGATGGAGAAATTCATACTTTTAAAATTATGGAAGAATGCCAAGTCTGGAGATGAAGACGGTAAAGCCTCACAGATTCTTCTTTAAGCTACTGCGTCTACCATAATCGACGTTGAAATCCTTTCCACTGACATATGCTCGATTTCAGCCCTCAATTAGAAATTAGAATCGTTCAACAACCTATTAAAACACTTAATCACTTGTGGAATATCCTTAATATATCATATAATGTGTGGTAGAACTGCGCATTTCACTAGTTGGTCAAGTTGGGCCGAAGGGCAGTGAGATTTCTATACTAAGTACAATGTGGTGGTCAAAATCAAAGTCAAGCTAGACAATTTCTATTTGATATCAATCTCTATATCCACTGATTTTATTACGATTTGATATATCGTAAGAGTTAATTATTACCTGGAGTATCTAAGGAATACTAGAAAAGGGTAGTTGATTGGTAGAGGTGGGAGTGATATATAGAAACTAGGAGGCAACAAGAAACCAAAAAGGACTTTGTTTGGGGGTCTATATAGAAAATATCCTCTAAGCAGTGTAGAGAATGGTAGGGTGTTCCTATCTCTATTGTATGTGGAGTCTCCTAGGGTTTAGAATCTCTAAGGTGGAAGGAGATGAGTTTGAATATGGCCTCAAGGCCCAAAGGATGAGACTTGAACTCTGCCTAGATGATGCATTGGGTAAGTGTTTGTTTGCAATGAATGATGTATTATAATAGAATTAACTATTGGCCAGATAGTATTAATCAAATCGTAAGAATTAACTATTGGCCAGATAGTATTAATCAAATCGTAAGAATTAACTATTGGCCAGATAGTATTAATGATCATACACCAATAGTATTAGCTATGTTTGGGATGACAGAGTTATGTTTTTGCGATGATAAATAAATGAAATATTCAAACTTGCCATTGTTACTAAGAAAGATGAAGACAACAAAGTTGAATGTGTACCACTTACACATTTGTAACATTCAAATGTCCTCCATTTATCATAAATTTATCACCATTTATAGCTGGGTCGATTGTAACCATAAAATTGTGACTGAAATGATGTATTTGTAACATTCCAAAGTGTATAATTACAACTAATGAACCATGAGAAATACCATTAGCATTTGAGCACATTAACCACTATGTATTTAGAAAAATTTGACATTAAGACTAGAGATCAATGTAAGTTTTAAAGCATCCCTAATCAATAAGAAATTTCATATGTCAACATCAAATATTTAAGAATTGTTTGCATTTTCTAAATTGTGTGTAGAGTGCAATATTGTACATTCATATTTCCTCAAAATATGCAGAAAGCTCTAGATAGTCCTCCCACATAACCTCTTCATGCTCCCTGTGGTATCTTCAGGATTGCAGTAGGTCCACTAGACCTTTACCAAGATAATGGCTTTGCACATGAGCACTTTGAATTTTGAGTCTAAGATGCATATTGGCTTCACCCAAAAGTCCCCTTTGTGCTCCACCTAGACCATAGTCTAATCAATCACAAGGTTAGGATTAGGCAGATACTTTTTCAATAAAGATAATGCAGACCTTCGAATTACATTCCAAATAGGTCACCTTGGGAAAATCATCATAACTTTCGGTCTAAACATCAGATTGAATTTTCGTAAGAAGTTACAGAAAGAGGACAGACTGTAGTTTTTTTCGGTATCATTTTTAGAACCTAAGGTTTAAATCATGACCTGCGGCACATCGTACAAGTGCGCTCTACTGAGCCAGTCTATACTCAGGTCATCGTGGGAGATTTGACATAACTCTTCATTGGAGAATCCAATCTTGATCAGACTTGTGGGGTTAGAAAGACTACTTAGAGGGTTACCACAATAAGAAACTTCAAAACTTAAAGATTCAAAAGTATAGATTTATAGTTGTTTCAAGATTGAGCTCCTAAAATCAAGAAAAATCGAGATGAGGAAGTTTGATGGCAAGGATCCGGTAAATTGGATACTACAGATGGAGAAATATTTTGATCTAAATGGTGTACCACTGTTACAAAAGATATGTATTACATATTCATATTTAGAATAAGATCAATTTTTATGGTATAAAGGACTTTGTTCTCATAAACCACTTGTTACGTGGTGAATTTTCATGGAGGAAATTATAGCACATTATGAGGATACAAATAGCAACACCTTTAGAGCAACACTACGACAATTTGAAGAAAAAAGAGCAAAAGAGCTTTGTTACAAAGTGGAAAGAAAAATTATTGCAACAAAGAAGTCTACCTCTCACAACTATAAATATGGAAGTGTTGTTTCTCCTAGCCTTCCACAACCTACAAGGGTTACACCACAACAATTGGAAGAAAAAATAGAAAAAGGGCTTTGTTACAATTGTGATAACAAATGCACTAAAGGTCATAAGTGTGCTAAGAAGAAATTATTTTAAATAGATTATGAAGAGGAGGAAGAAAAGGATCAAGAAACATCAAAAGAAGAGGATATACACCAGGAACCTACCCCATAGAAAGAAGAAATGAATCCAACATATCTTGTAATGCATTGGCCAGAATTACCATTTCTCAAACTATCAAGATAGAAGGACATATCAAGAATAAAAAGGTTCAAGCAGTTAGAGATCACATCGAGTGTCAACAACAAGTTCTCCAACTTTTAAAGGATAACGCCACTTTGGTGTATAATCGAATGAAACAATAGGTAGATCAACATCGCAGTGAAATTTTTTTTGATGTAGGTGATTAGGTATTTTTACGGCTACATCTCAAGCAAGATATTGATGAGAAGGAAACATTGGCAATACTACATGCACTTAAGAAATGGCAACCTTACCTAATGGGAAGACACTTCAAGGTAAAACTGGATCATGATAGTGAAATACATTTTAGAACAAAGATTATCTTTAGAAGAAAATAAAAAATGCATCACAAATATGTTGGGTTATCATTTTGAAATCATCTACAAAAAAGGGAAGCAAAATGTTGTTACAGATGCACTCTCAAGAAAGGATGAAGATGTGGAATCATTGTTTTGTGCTATTTCTATTATCCAACCAGATTGGATAAATGAAGCAAGAGATGAATGGAAGAAGGATGAAGGATGAATGGAAGAAAGATGGAGAAGTGTCGCCACTCATTCAAACGTTGGAAAAGGTCCATGTTAAAACAATATTGCCAGAACTTGACGAGGAAGGAAAAATCATATTGGAACCTGGAGCAGTCACAGAAACAAGAACCCAACGGCTATGAAATCAATCAATTTTAGAGTATCTCATCAAGTGGAAGAACTTACTCGCTGAAGATTCCACATGGGAGGACAAGAATTTTATACAGAAGCATCAAGAACTACTCAAGCATTGAGGACAACACTTTTTGAAGGAGAGGGGCATGTTAGGTCCCTATACTACTAGTGTAACCCCTTATTGTTATTCGTACAACCCCATTATTATATTGTTGTGCCCATGTAGTCCCCATATTGTTATTATTGTGCCCCATAGAAGCCCACTATTGTTATTATTTTTTCTTTACATTATTATTGTTATGTCAGCTCTGATTATATTATGACCCCTTAGACTCCTATATATAGAAAGGAGGTCTTGTCATTTGAATCATCCAAGAATTGTTCATTTGTATAATGTAAAGGAGGCTGCCCCATTGAAGAGGCTGAATACTAAGGCATTTATCTATCTTTTCTATCTTTCTGTGAGTTGGTTTCATAACATGCAAGGGCAAGCCAAAAAACTTATTTGTGCAAAGAAAAATTTGTGTTTCTTGAGACCATTAGCTTGTATTCTTCCCCTTATTCAAGATGGTTCTTGATTATTTTTTCAGTTTGGCAAAGTATTCCACACCCTTATCAACATTCTGCTACCTTTTTCAACCATTTATTTTCCTTAGGACTATCTCCTATAGGATTTCTTTGTCACTGTAATTCCTATAGGATCATCTTGTAAAAAACACAGTCCCTTTGTAAACTGAAGTAAAGGAGTGGAAAAATGACAGAAATGGTGGAGGAATGAATGGTAATGAGTGGTAAAATAAAAATGTGAGTGAAGGTGGTCTCTTTGTGATCCTCCTTTTCTCTTTGACCATCCTTCTTGCTGACCTGCAAATGGAAATTTCATGAAAATGGAGAGGATGCTCTCTTTGTTTGTTTTTTTTTTGCCAAGAATGAATTGGGATGGATGAATGATGAATAGATAGTGAATATGAAGTGGATGGAGGGCTTGGAGTGTTGTGGTTACCTTGGCCTTTGCAAAAATTTATTCTTTTAACTGCTGTCCTCATTCCTTGAAATTATCACCCTTCATAATTTGATTTTTCAACATTGCATGATTGAAGGAGTGAGTTGCAATTAACTAGCTGAAGTCAGCATAGACTATTGACTAATCCTTAGCTTATAAAACCTCATCTCTCATGCATTGACAATGAATTTCTAACTATAATATGCTCAAGAGAAGAGGTCAAGAATATTTCATACCTGTACCTACCTGATGGTTGTTGGAGAGACATGCATGTTGCTGCTGAGTTGATGTTGATGTGCAGGTCTTGGATGGTGATGATGATGATCCTAATGATGCTACTAAGCTCTCGAGGAGCTTCTTTGACCTCTGGATCTCCTTTAAAACTACTCACTGCCAATCCTGTAGGTTTTGTTCTGTATCCTATAGGTTTACAGGACAATGATTTGTCCATATCTCCCAAACGATAGACTGGATTAAGCTGAAAATTGTTTAGCATGTTTCCATCATCATTATGCACCTCCCCATAGGAAAATTTTGGTTAATGGGTGCACAGATCCCGAGAAAAACTAAGAAGGGATGAAGGTGATGAAGGTCAATTTCTTGGAAACTGTGCACTAGAATTTGCTGAAATTTCTTGGACATGTTACCATCATCCATATTCATCTCCCCAGGAAACAGCTTTTTAAATGGATGCACGGATATTAAGAAAATGCAAACATGGATGAAGGTTATGGAGGCCAATTTTTTGGAAACCATGCACTGGAATTTTCTGAAATTGCTTGAGCATGTTACCATCTTCCATATGCATCTCCCCCTGAAACAGC
Source organism: Pinus tabuliformis (assembly GCA_031772625.1). Classification (NCBI taxonomy): domain Eukaryota; kingdom Viridiplantae; phylum Streptophyta; class Pinopsida; order Pinales; family Pinaceae; genus Pinus; species Pinus tabuliformis. The sequence goes on from CM062814.1 coordinate 672,472,718, forward strand.
TTGGCAAATGGATGCATGGTTTTCAAGTTACGGCAAAAGCAAATTTCTACTCTATGTATTTTTGTATCCTGTAGTAAAACAAAGCATCCTGTAGTTTTTTAAGACATCAAGTAAACTGAATGGTAGAATCTTGAGAATGATTGGTGGATGGTGAAAAATAGATGAGGGTGATGGATTGGCATGGCCTTAGCCTTGTTGGAGCATTTGAGCAAAGGAGGAGAAAGTCAAAATTTGACTTCTTTTCACTAGGCTTGTCCAAGTTTCCTTTTGGTACCAACTTGTTCTTGTTGCTTGTAGATGTTGGAGAATACATGCATTTATCAAAGAGATGCATGGAGCAAGGATTTCTTTTATTGTTTTTTCTCTTTTTCCTTTTAGGCCTACTAGCTGCCTCAATGAGGTTTTCAACTAGAAGGTCTGCCTAGGCACCTGATCTGAAAATGGAAGTACTTGAAAATGTGTGTAAGGTATCCATCTTCATTAATTTAAATGTGTGCAAAATACTTCTTGTCTTGCGAAAAAAACATGGTGATTTTTGGCTGAATGTTATGAATTTATGTGTGAGGTCAATTATCTTGATGTTCTAAATGTCCCGTCAGCAAATATGGAGTGTGTATAACATATGTTCGAAGTTTCAAAAGAAACCAATATGTTTCAGGAGGTTAAACAATGTTTTTAATTGTAGGTGCAAATAGGCACAAATATGTATTCTTATTGTTTAACATATCAAATCAGAATTGTTCAGCAAGATATCTTAAGCATAAAATGACACAGATGTTTTATGAGCAGTTCACCCCTCCTGGGCTACGTCTGCTAGATCAAACCTCCCAAAATGAGCTTGTCCTCTTGTATTAAAATGCTTCAAAATGCTAATACAAGCGTAAAAGTGCCTCAATAGGAAAATATGAATGCAAAAATAGATTCAGAAGACATGAAAAAGCTAAGAATGCCTTTCCAAAATCACTAAACAGTGAAAGATTACCCAATACAGTGCCTTCTCCAAATGGCCCTACAGGCTCTGAAAAATCTCCTGAAGCTTTTCTAGCTTTGAAAGTCTTCAAATAGATCTAAAACCTCTTCTAATTGGTTTAGAAGGTAGAAAATAGTAGGAAATGATCTTTGGTTCACCTCAAACAGAGAGGTACAACTCAAAATAGCTCTATTTCCCAAATGGCCCTAATGGCTCAAAAAGCTTCCTTGAAACTAAAATGGTTGTAGAACACCTCTAATGCCTCTAGAACTTGTCCCAATAGCTTTGGAATGCTGAAAATAGCTGAAAATGACTATTGGTTCACTTAAAATGGTTAAGCATAGCCTAACACAACTCCAACTCCCTCTTGGCCCTGATGGCTCTCTTGGCTTCCCTAAAGCAAACGGGGCTGAAGATGAACTCCAATGGCTCTGCAACCTATACCAATGGCTCTAGAATGATGAGGAGATATGAAATCAAAAAAAAAATTGTCCAAAAAGGTTCTCCGTTCAAAAGTTATGACCAACTGAAGTTTTCTCCAGTTTGGCCTAAAAAACTCCACCAAATTTGGTGAAACTGTATTTAGCTCCGACAAATATGGCAAATGCACCAAAATTGGTGGTCTCCAAAAAAATAACCACAAAATGGGCCATAACCATTGGGCACTTAAGCCACATGTGACCACGTGGTCCCCCAACTGTCGGGGTTAACCATCTATCCGCCAAGTTTTAAGCACGTGGTTCTCCACCAGGGCCTTATGGATAGGGGATGGCCCCTTTTGCGCTCAAACGAACCTTTGATAAACCTTAAAGGTAAACCATGCCCATTGAAGGTTAAGTTCCAATGTGCAGGCAAGCCAGTCGGGCCTGTGGGCTGGTGGCCACCTGACCTAAGGTCGAATCTTGCGAGCTCCATATAAATTTTACCACATTAAATCTTGCAGACTTCGGGCCATGTGGCGGTCTTTGGGCTTGCCACGTGGCGCTCATTGATTGGCCAACTAGAACAAAATATTCTTGTGAATATTTTTGGTAATATTCCATGGAATATTCCTTAGAATATTCTTTTTTAATTTTTTTTTCAAAATTCAAATTTTTGCAAGTTATTAGGCATTTTCAAAATGCGATAACTTCTCCATACGGTGTCAGATTTTCGAACCGTTCATGGCACCGAGATCACATCAACGAGACCTATCCGGTCGTTTAGCTTGTAAGTGTTTTTTAACACTTTAAATTTTGAGCCTTTTCCCTAGCTTGGACTTGAGCTCCTGATCACACCTCCCAAATGAGAAACTTTTGGACCCCAAAAGCTCTTTGAAGTGATGAAACTGAACTGAACAGTAAATGAGAGAATAACAACATCCTCTTCTGTGTAGCCTCCAAAAATTTTCCTGACTTGCCAACTATCCTCATGGTGAATTTTGTTGAATGAGCCATATAATTGTGTCGAATCCCAACCAAGTTTTCTTGCCATACCAATCTGCCATTCTGAAACCAACAGTGACCCTTGCTAAAATTTTGTGCCCTCTTTACTTGCATGCTTTTCCATCTCATGGAATCTTGTACCACTTTTGCACCAACACTTCGTTCTCTACACCAATTGACACCAAAGGAACCTTGTGCAACATACAACATCAACAACAAGTTGACCTGAAATGTGCTATACAATTGACACAACCATCAATGTAAAAAGTGTGCCCACAATTGACACAAGTCAACAAACATGTGCAACTGCAACTCTTCTTTTCAAATACCAACAACTGGTATATCATCCCAAAAACATGTGGTTGACTAAGAGCTGAACCAAAATGACATTACTGCAATATAAGTGAGAATCATACCCATCTTTTACACCTCCATGGCGAACTTTTGCAACAACATAAAAATTCCGTCAAATTGAAACTGCTTTTTCATGCAATCTTGCATCAACTTTTCAACTGAAATACATGCATACCAATCTGAAATTTACATGTACAAAATGCGTATGACTTACTGCAATAAGAAGTTAATCCACTTCCTACCAAGCCAATTCCATTGTGTCTTTTGTTGCAATAGCAGTTCTTCATGTGAATCTTCTACATCGATAATGGAATTCTTAGATCCACTTGTGCTAATCTTTTTTTCCTCAAGCTACATGTGCTTTGTATGACTTATTGGATGCAAGGTCCAACAATGAGAAACATGATGTCCCTTATTTTGACAAAATGTGCAACTCCTAGGCACTTTATAAGAAAGTTTTCTTTGCCTCTTCTGCTTCCTGTGTGCTTTCTTTTTCAACCAGCATCTTGAAGAAACATGGTTAAATCCACCACAAAATGTGCAACAAAACTTCCTTTCATTTGAACAAGAAAAATGATCATTATTTGCTGAAACATAATCAAATTGATCATGTGAATGTTTATACCTCTTTTGCTGCAATGAAGGCTTAACACAATGGAAACCAACTTGAAAACAAACTTGACATGTTTGTGTATTAGAACTTGGAAAAAAGTTCTTTTCAAATCTGCATCACATGCATTCAAAGATTTGAATTCTTCTCCATTAGACTACACATATCCAAGACCAACATTCTTGGGTCGCTCCACCACTGAAATATGGTCAACCATGCCTTGTGCATGCTTTCCCAAACCTTTGCCTTCATGATAGCCCATCTTAAACATTAATTTGGACCCTATACCCCTTGTATGTTTTTCAAAAGAACCAACACACTTTTCAATTGAGGAAATTGAAGACAAGTTTGAATGATTTACCTCATCCTCAGGCATTTTCTTGGACAAAGCTTCTTGAGCTTGAAGGAGTTGTTTCTCCATGTTATGCAGTCTTTGGAGAATTGTTTCCTTTTCCTTCACAAAATTTTTCAATGAGGACATGAAGAATGAGTTCATTAAGGTGAAGGACATGGTGCAGATTCTCATTGAGGATCAAAGAGAAAGTGTTAAGCTTCATGCACAATTGTTGGCTACCTTAAAGGAGGTTTTCACCTAGGATATTTTCTTTTTTCTCTTTTTTTCATTTTTCCCAACCCATTGACCGCCTCATGGAGGTTTTCAATCAATGAGCCAATCTGAGGCGCCTCCAGGGAGATTTTCACCTTAGATTTTTATTTTTCTCTTATTTTTCATTTATTTTATTTTTTTTTCTACCCTACCCTGCTTTGAAAAACAAAATCAATTTCAAGTATAAGAATACTTCCAATGGAGCCATGTGCACATTAAGATGACAGAAAAAATGAAGTGGAGGCTTGAAATGTATGCTTTGACATGTACCTGGATTGGAGTGATCAAATGCTTTGAATTTGATGATATCAAGCACAATTGAATAAGAGAGTATTGTTGCAACTTAGTGATTGTGTGGAACCATATTTCAATATAGTTGTGATGCCTCTGGTCCACTTGCTAATTTGGACCATATTGGATGTCTTCTTCTATCATGACCTTCAATTATTCCTCTTTTTGTTGATTGATCTCTTGAATGCATGGAGGATTTGATAGTAACCACGAGGGAGCTTTTTCAATCTTTGATTTTGATGTCTGCTCTTCATCAAGTGCAACCCATGGTTCTATGGTCTTATTATTTGAATCTTCTTCTTTTGGATGTGGTACTTCAATGATATCAAGATGATCTCTTTTTTGCAATATTCTTCCTGAGCTATGGTAAATACCATTGATCTTAAGAGTAGATGTTTGGGAGTGTTGTACCTCAACATTGTAAGTGGGCTGAGCTACTTCAATGTGTGGGTTTGGAAATGGTGGTACAGGTAGTTGAGTGGGAGTGGATATTTGAGATGGATGTGGTTGCGGTTGTGGTTGTGGTGGAGGTGAATGGTAGGAATAACATGGACTTGGGTATGGAGGATATTGAGTAAAATATTGAGGATATTGTGGATGGCTCCCATAAGTTCCTTGCCAACCTTGTTGCCAAGATTAGTTTTGGGGTTGAGATGGCCAATGTTGCCAAGGAAAAGTTGTGTTCCAATTACTTTGAGATGGATATGCATAACCTTGAAATTGTGATTAGGCTCTTGCATCATACCTGGCTGAATAGGCTGCCATGGTTCTCTTGAATCTACATAACATTGATGCATTGGAAATTGACTTGCTCCATTGTCCTCTTGGTGAAATGTCTTCAACCTTGGTAATGATGGCCAAATGTTTAACATCATGTGATTCTGCAACACAAATATCATAATTTTATTTTCCTTCATCTTTCATTCTTAACATTTCTACTTGTTTTGTTAGATTGCTAAGAAATGCTGTTCTAAAATCATCAAACAAAGTTCCAAGTTTAGCTTGATTTACCGATCTTGATGTTGCTTTACCTACCCTTGCTTTTCCTCTTGATATGTGTTTGCATGTTTCACAAATTTCCTCAAATGATAATTGATATACATCACCTCTACTCATGAGATTAAGGAGATCAATCCATTCATCTGTAATTGTTCTAAGTAAGAGGGTTTTAGTGTGTCAGATCATAAATGGTGTAGCTTTTCCCTCTTAACTTTATACATGAACCTCTCTATTAGATCCTCAAGGCTCTCATCTTCTCTTTGATTCATTCTAAAGATTTCTTCCTTAGGATCACGATCTTTATATTTTTCTAGAAATACCTTTTTCATATCATTCCATGATCTTATTGAGTTAGTCCCTAAACTCATGAACCATTTAAGAGCTCTATCCTTCAAAGTTGTCGGAAAAAATCTCAGTTTTTGAGTTTTTAATAAGTAACCATAATATCTACAAACAATTGCAAATTCAAAGAGAAAGGTTTGCGGATCCTCTAACCTTAGACCATGAAATTTTGGAAGAAAAGAGGGAGGGATGTTCTTCATGTGCACACTACCATCAGTATCTTGAATGGGAAATTCGAGAGGATCTTATTCATTGTCATCATCTCCATCCATTTCTTCTACATTCTTTGTCATCTTCTTCTTCTACCTGCAAAAGTGAATGGTGATATGGCTCTTACTACAACATGTGATCAAATGGGGGGGTAGGCTGGTGTTGGAGAAATTTTGTTTTTGTTTTTATGACTGAATGAAAACTATAATGCAATGCAATTTTCTACGGAAATTAAATATGCCTAATGCAAATATTTTGTTCTTGCAAAAAGCGAAAAGACATAAATCAACTAGGGAAGAAAACAATGCATACTTTGACACCTCCCCAGCAATGATGCCAAAAAGTGATAAGCCTTGGTATTGCAACAAGAATGCTACAACTCCCACGACTACCAAATTTAATTATCAACCCGGGGTTCGTAAAAACTTAAGAGGTGTCGGCACTATATGTGCGGCATACAGTGTGTCCTTCCTTTTCTGTCATGATGTAATGGAATGCATGTAACGAATTCAAATCCTAAACTAATTGTAGAAAATTAAATGTTCAAAATGGAACCTTAACCTACTGCAAGAAAGAAAGTACAAGGAAAGAGATAGAAATTCAATGCTAAAGCACACCATTTCCTAATTAACTACCAAGAAACTATGCTTTGCAATAATGATAAATTATCATGAACCAAATACTACTATCTAATCATGGAAGTAAGAAGCATCAAACATCACTAATGTGCAAGTAAAGGGACTAAAATAAATTTGTTTTTGTCTTTTTGTCTTTTCATGCAAAAATCAAGTATGTCAACTAATTTCCTCTGTTGATGTGGCAGGTGAATTAAGGATGTTGGAGGTCGGATGGAAGGGTTAGAAGATGGTTGGATGGTGTGGGAGACCCTTGGGAGGCTTTTTTTGACTTCCTAGAGGTTTTCTCTCAATTCGGCCTCAAAACAGGCCATTTTAGGAAAACCTACAGGATGTACTAGAAACCTACAGGATGATCTTGTAGGAATTACAGTGAACCCATAGGATACAGCCGAGAGAAAAATGTGAGGTGTTGGAGGTGATGGGAGGCCTATGAAATATGTGTGATGGGTGGAATGGAGTGGAAAAAATTCTAGGATCACTCAGAACTCAAAACCAAAGTTAGGAGATGGATGGATTCGCTCAAAAAGCTTGGAGAAGTTTCCTTATGCAATGATGAAATTGGTGAGGATTTAATGACCAAGAAAATCAAATCCAAATTGGATGGGACAATTTTTTTTATTAACTAGGATGTCTTAGGTCCCTATTCCAAGTGGAATCACTCAAAAATACCTATGTTAACCCATGCAAAAAGAAAAAAACATTACTAGTCAAAAATCTAGAAATTTGAGAACTAGTGAGCTAGTAAATCTAAGAAATTCCTAACCAAACCAAGTGCAAATGCAATGGGGTAATTTTTGTTATGAACTAGAATGTTGTTTTGATCTAATACAAGTAGAATCAATTCAATTGAATCTTGTTAGGATGCACTAAAAAATAACAGAAATTTATTGTTCTTTGCTAAAAAGGAGGTCCAACAATATAGATTTGGGAATAAGAAGACTAATCCAAGCAAATCAATGATTCCTATGAACTTCCAAATATTTTCAAAGGATGAAATAATGCTTTTGATCCTGAAAAAGAACTTACATAAACCATTTAACTCAATACTACAACAAGAAATCATAAATTCTAAATGCAGAAATAGAAAGAAATAAAAACAAGAGATGCATGTGAATAAGCAATGAAAAGAGGGAAATAAAATGATACAAAAGGGATCTGAGGTTCTTGGGATGGCCAAGCGAAAGGAAACTCAAAGACCTATGGAAGAGAACAAGATTTAGAAGCTAAACATGACACCAATCTTCATTATTTTCATTAATAGAATTACATCCCTGCAAGAAAATACAATGGAGCTGCAAAAATACAAGCTCTCTCCACAATAACACTAATTGAAAATCTCCCCCTAGAGGAAAATTTGACTTGGTACTTATAAAAAATGATTAGGAATCATTCCCAATGAATGGAGGAAGCTTTCCCCACCAAAATCCCTTGATTAGTGGATCTAGTCCCCAATACTAGGAATTTGCATTAAATGGCAGGGAACACATTCCTAGATTTTCTCAATCATTCCCTAGAGGAAAATTCGACTTGGTACTTATAAAAAATGATTAATAATCATTCCCCATGGATGGAGGAAGCTTTCCCCACCGAAATCCCTTGATTAGTGGATCTGCTCCCTTGATTGGTGGATCTGCTCCCTTGATTAGTGGAACACATTCCTAGATTTTCTAAATCATTGGATTTCCACAATTTCTGCCATAATTCCATATATATTGACTTATTATTTATTATTGATCCTCTAGTAGTAGGGAATAGGTACCTAAATTATATCCTCCTCCAACTCTTCATAATCTGCCCAATATTCTCATAACATTCCACAAAAAATAAATACTATTAGGCACAAATATTCAATTATTCATAAACCTCCCTAATGAATATATTAAAGTTAAAAATAATTTATCTAATGCAAAAGAGAGGTTTAATGTGCTGAAGGATGGTCATAGGCCTTAATTTATGTTTTAAGTTAGAGGCATGGGCCTTAATTTATGTCTAATTTAGAGGCCCATCAATCAAGTTCAAGTTCATCCTCCCAATCCTCCATCGAGCCATCATTCTAATTTTGATTATGATTCTGATTCATCTCATTCATCCTCTGATTCTATGTCTTCTCAACCCCATATCGCCATCATGTCAGGCACCAATGCAGGTTCAGGAACCTAGGGTGGTAACCTGGGTGCTAACAAGGGTGCCCCCACTAGTAGAATCCCAACCGGTGTGGTCACTCCTACTCCCTTACTTCCTTTTGTCGTTGGTTTAAGTCTCCCATATTTTAACCAAATAATCAATGATCCTCTTCTCCATGACCACGCATAGCCAAAAATTCCCACTAAACATTCTTCATACTTCCCAAAGTTTGAAGGTAATCCTAGAGAAGATCCAACTAATCATGTTCTCTCCTTCCATATGTGGTGTTCATCCAACTCCATTCATCTTCAGTTGTTCCAATGCATGCACACTAGAGTTGCTCTGAGGTGGTACGTAGACTAGCCCAAGGAAACCGATTCCACTTTAGCGACTCTTGCCAAAACCTTTCTTTCATATTTTCAATTACCTCTCCATTATGATATCGGTACCAAACTTTTGACTTCATTCCATCAAACTTCTACCACTCGCCTTTTTGACCATGTTCAGGAATGGCGTAAAAGGAGGAGTATTTGTAGAGATCCTAACTTCAAATATTGAGTCTACATGAATTGGTTTCTTATATTGTTGTTGGCCCCCATTGCAAAATATGTCACATCACACTTTCCTCAATCTGAGGAAGAAGCACTCCAAATAGCTCTCAAATTTGATCTAATTTATGCCTAGTCAAGTTATGTTTACACTGTCATCATCGATCTGCCTCAGCCTAGTACTGCTAACGTGCCGACAAAATCTCATGTCATTGATGGCATGGTTTGAAATATATCACACCCTTAGCCATATGCTCCACCTCATATGAGTTATGGTCAACCTCAAGGAGGGACTAGTTCCATGTACAATTATCCCTCCCCTAATCCTCCTCAAGGAAATCCTTATCCAAACCTTAGCACACCATATGCATATCCTCCTTCACATCAATATATGCTAGGCTAGTTATTTCTCCTCCTGCTTATACCAATGTTTTCCCATCTCCCTATTATCCATATGCACAACCTAGCACTCTAGCCCATTCGGTACTAGTGCCTTAGCCCCCCATGCCTGCTCCCCCTCCATTGCAACAACCACCTCCTTCAAAAGGACACATCTATGCTTGGAAAAGTGGACCCAATCCCCCTAACCCCAAGAAAAGGAACAAGGGGAAGGGTAATAAGAACCAACAAATGCAAGGTAATCAAGGAAACCAGGGTCCTCCACCAAACTCCTCTCAGGGTACTCAACCTAACCCTGTAACCCAACAACAGGGTAATCAGCCCAAGCAAAACAAGAATATTCATATGAACAAACCTTGTGCTTGTTGCGGAGTTTATGGTAATTATACCCATGAGTGTCCTCTTTTACCTTAGATGCAACAAGCATGGGAAACTCAATCAGCTTCTCAAGGATCGCAACCCATCGCTCCTCTTCCTCCTCCTGCTTCATCCCAATTGGTCGTGCTTACCAATCCTTTTCCTCAACAAGGATTCATAGCTGCTCAACCTACACAAGGTCAAGCAACCCAACTAGATCCACAACCTAGTCAACATGGTTATCAAATTCTCATGATGAATTTTGATGAGAAAAATACTGAGTAGGTCAACCTCCAGAGTCGATCGTGCCAATATGACAAGCCACCTACTAAGGCTGCAACTGAGTCCCAAACCAAAGAGTCTACCAAGCCTCTATCCTCACCCAATGATACCTTACATATCCCTCAACCTAATATTGAGGTCATACCCAAGATCCCTAAAGGTTCGTTACATCGTAATGCTGCTTCTACCAAATCCACCCATACATATATCATAGTAGATGACTTGGTGCAGTCTCCTACTGCCATGTCAACGTTGGAAGTTCTCTAGACATGCCCATCGCAATGAAAAGCTATACTATCTACTCTAGGCACCATGGATCCTCAATATGATCAGATGATTGTCTTTCATGTTGACAAGTTGGATAACACTCCCTTACCTTCATCTATTTCTTTCCAAATTCCAGTGTCCATTCGAAACGCCACTGTCTAGCGGTGTATCATTGACAAAGGTGCATCAACTTGTGTGATGGTCGCTAGTGTTTGGAAACAACTTGGTTCCCCTTACCTATCCCCATCCACCATCACTATGAGTGCATGGGAGGTCATTCTTCATATCCCCTTGGCTTATACCACAACTTCCCAGTCATAGTTACCTAGTAAGAAAGCACATCCTTTTGGGTTGTAGCTATACTTACACCATGTTAGTTGTCGCATATGTGGTTCATCGTAAGATGTACTTTCCATGCAATGGAAAGATCGTCACAATCGATTAGTTGATGTATTATGATCCAAAAGCCTAGACTTCACCTTAGACCAACATTTCTTCCGTGGCTGAAAATAAGACTGTCTCGTATGTTTCTCCAGGAGCCTAAAATATTCCTCTTTACATGGTGCTTACTATGGCCCCCTACCTAATCCTTCTAAGCCTAGCTCATCCAGTGTTTGCATGCTCCAAGCATCTAGGGCCACCCACAAATGGGCCACTATGCCTTCACAACAGTCCGCACCTTCACAACCTATTGTGCCTGACTTAAATTTGCTTGTCAGTACAACTCCTCAAGGATCAATTCTTTCTCCTAGTATCTCTCCTAATCCATTTCCACCTAGAACTATTCCCCTAGGCCTTAACCATTGTGGAGCAGTTCCTCCAGGCCACTATCCTTTTGGTCAGATACCCTTCTTATTCCCACCTCCTAGAGTCTATTCTACACATGTCATGGCTATGTTGAGTCTACCCAATATTACCTTAGGGATCCCAGTCTAGTACATTGATTCCCCTCAAACACTCCACCTAATCAATTGAAACCTTACACTACTTTGACCCTGGTCCAACCAGTTGTTCCTACCCCTGCCTTTGCTTCAGTTCCTCAACAACCTCAATAGGATCATACTCCTGTTGTGAAAGCATCTATCGAGGGGGCAAATCTTGAAAGAAGGGAACCCAAGACAAGGCTCCCCCAACAACTCCAACTCCTCCTAAGCCGCCAAAACCTCTTCCTCCTTGTGCTTTGTGTGATGTTGTCAGTCATTCCACCAATAACTATCCTAAACTCCCTTACATTAAAGAGGTTGTCATTGATACCTTTCCTGATTCTAACATCCCTGATGTCCATGTAACCTTGCCTGAGTCAGCTAAAAGGATATGATCATTACGCACAAACCACCCTTGCACTTTGTGTGATAAATCTAGCCCATATTCCCATCACTGTCCCTGTCTCGAAGTTTTTTGCGATACACTTCAAGTGCTTCACGAATTAGAGGCTGCTCATAATGAGTCCACTTCTCCTTTACCTATGGATTTTGGTCCCACTTCTACACCAGAACAGAAGGTCTATACAAAAACCAGTGTGATCCTTCCCCCTGATGTCGAGATGATGGAGAGTTCTGCTCCTATTCTCTACCTATCATCATTCATGAGATCGTTACCTGGAAACTCCCCAAATGTTTCCTTTCATGCTTCTGTTGAACCTTCTTCATCGAACACATCGGTAGATATTCCATGTACTAGTCACATGTCTCCCACTTTTGATGATTTGTATGTGAACCTTGTATCTCACGACGAGGCTTTAGGTAGATCTTTTCCATCATGTGGTCCTTCTTCCTCTAGATCTTCCATTCTAATGAAGACATTATGGAAGCCATGACCACTCCTGATTATCCTTGAGATTATATGCACCATCGTGCATACTTCCTTCCACAGTAGACCCATCCTAATTATGTTGTGGAGTCCAAAGGCTTCATCCATAGTGAGGTCGACTGGTTTAACCACCCCTTACTTCAAACCCATGAATTCGAACCACATCCACCTTGTGGCCATTACATTACCACTCAATGTTTGGGTAAGGGGGCATCCAATTTTGAGAGTCTAAGAGAAGCAATTCTCCCCAACCCTCCTAGTTCATTTGTTAGTGTTGACTCTAGCACCATTATTCTTCCCCATTTAGAAGAACCTATAGAGTCTCATATCACTTTAGATCACTATTGGGATGATCCATTTAATCATTCCTCCATCTTATCTCAAAAACTCAGTCCCTTAGACATTGTTGTTGTTCACCCACCGTGTTTTCCAGGTGAGCGTCAATTCATTATGTCCGAAGCCATTATTTGGTATAGTAACACCATGTATGTGAACCCAAAAATTTAGTCCATTTGATTCATATATGCAGTGCCAAACGAGATTGGTAATCCACCATTTCCTTTCTCTAACTATATCTATCAATTCTTCCCACAAGAAGATATCCATAATAAATAAATGGTTAACCACATCATCAAAATATATTTGGATTTCACTACTCTAAATACATTTGGTATGCCCATAGCATACTCCATCTATCCCTTCTGGGGGGAACATATGCCCCTACATTTCCTCATCATCCTTTGGAGGATCTCGTTCCAGCTGAGCTGAGATGCTTGAATCCCTTATTTGAACACTTGGAACACAATGGCACTCCAAAAAATCCTCCTACTAGGGAGCATCATTCCCACCTTTGCATACTAGATCAGTCCCCTCTAGCACATATGCTGGGGGGCATGATGGTTCCCCCATTATCCACATTCTCACTTAATCAAAATAAGTCTCGGCGTAGACCCCAACACTCTAGGTATGGTCGATTATCCTCTCATTACTTGGTTAGTTTGTCCTACCAGCCTTTTCGGCGAGCCATTTACACATCACATATTATAGATCATTGATACCACATATTCAAATATTCTACTCTATCTGATGCGATACTTACCACCTGGTCCCCATGTTTGAGTAGGTGGGAGGGGATGAACCTAGAACTTCTCTAGCAATTCATTCTTATATTCCTTACTTACCTTGATTCTTCACCAGGAACCATTCTTCCAAGAAGCATTATGGTGATATTTAGACAAGTAAGGCCACCTACCTCCAACTTGCAGATCCTAATTTCGATGGTCGATTTGTCTGCTACGATCTCCACTAAACTTAGGGCCTTATCCTCCTCTCCAAATTATCCATAGCTCACTATGAAAATGAATTGGATTTGGAGGCAAAAATCTCTTTTATAGGAAAAAACTTATTTTTTTCCATCGCCCATTGTGACCAAACCATAGCTCTATTTGACAATCCATCAACACCGTTGGAAAGATCTCAATGAATTCTATAATGTGTCTCTCTTTGTTTTTGTTCATTTAACACTTCACCCAGAAGCCATTTTTTCCACAAGGTTTCACTTTACCACCTCTTAAACCACATCTCTTCGTTTGAGCCATCCATACTTTGGTAACACTTTACCTTTGCATTGGTTGGCTCACGTGTCAATTTTTGTCATGAGTAACCATTAGTTACTCATGTTTTCATGTTCCCCACCGGGCCTCTCCCACATGGTAGCATCATTGATTCACCCTTGTTTAGAGCTTCCGAGATGTGTCACCCTTGTACTTATGGAGTCTATTCTGAGTCCCCATTGCATCCCATGATAGTATTTCATTCGTCGTCATGCTTCATTTCTTCCATTTTATTCATATTTGGCCTCCATTCCTTCTGCTCCATCTTTGTCAAACCCTCATTTGAGTCATCGACCATCCCCTCTGGAATCGAGTCAGTCGCTACCAGGTCAACCACTTTTATTATGCTCTGACAAGGGAAGTTGTCAGTCTGCCATCCATCTTTTTTCCTTCCATCATCATCCCTAGTGTCAGTCCATCAGTCACTCTACTATGTTCCCTCGTGCCTTTGTTGAGGATTCCTCATTGCCTTAACTCTAGCAGGCTCTCTTCTATCGACCTCAACACATTTATTCCAGAAGAGTAGTCTAGAGGGTGGTGTACCTTGGTTCTAGCTTCCATATTTGTTCGATGCCTCGGATCAGGAAAAGGGACTCATTATTTCCCTTTGACTTGGTTGTTTCTCACATGCTCGACATCATCTCCTTATTGCACGATTGAGATTCGTACACTTGATGATTCAGTGATCCAGATGGTTGTCCCAATGATTCTCGTGTATTTGTGAGATGTTTTAGACCTCATGAGGTGGTGTCCCTTTAGGTAGCCCTTCACATGAAGGGATGACCATAGATGTTGATCCAACCTCCGATGTAGTTCCGTAGATTTGATGGGTTCAGTTTCCACCACTTGCAGCGCCCATAACATCCATGTCTCCTCAAAATGATCCATTCAAATCTTCAAATCCCTTTCCTAATAAACATGGCTTCCTTGGTTGTGATCCCCCCTCCCCATGTCAGTTTGAGGGGAATTATATCTCATGTACTCAGATGTTATTGTATTCAATCCTGACCTATGTTTTTTCCAAGTGAGTTATGTATATGGGATCCATTGTATTATTTCCTGGCCCATTGATGCCAGTGTATCATGTATCATATATCATGTACTTTGTAGCTTAGTCCCACATTGTTGGACTCACCATTATTCTTTGTACTCTGTTATCTTAGTGGGTATGGGTATGCCTCCCCCGCTTCATTTGAGATCATGTACTACCACATAAATGGAGACTTCTATCAGTATTGTAGGTCTCACCCCCTCCACTATTTTTCCATCCTTAACTTACTTCAGATCTCTCTCTCTCTCTCTCTCTCTCTCTCTCTCTCTGTAACTCCCCTTACAGCATCTCATGGAAGTGTAATTTACAACGTATTTCAGTCATATGATTTTCTCCTAACACTCATACGTGTGGGGGAAATATGTTATCACCAAAAAATGATCACCTAGCCATTTCTAACTAGGTGGATCGAAATACACCATGTAGATTTAATTTTACCATAGTAAAATCACTTTCACCGTGAAAAATAATTTAGTAAACCACTTTTATTAAATCATTTTTTGATTTATATCAAAAAACCCCATGAGAATAATTAGATAAATCATTATTTATTTAATTTTCTCTAGGAATGATTATTAAATCATTATTTAATAAATATTCCTTGTCACATTTGACTAAATCCCTTAGGAATATTTAAATAAATCATTATTTATTTGAATTTCCTTATTTGTGTTATTAGAATAATTATTAAATCACTATTTAATAATTATTTTGATTTCACGCCTTTCTTTTTTCTCACAAAATAATTAATAAATAATTTTATTTGTTAATTATTTCTAAATAAAGGTATTTAACCATTTTAAATTCCTTTTCCCTCTCCAATAAATAAATAAAGTATTCCAAGTAGTTAGATCTGAATTTAGTTAATAATATTTTATTATTCTCCATTTTTGAGATTAACTCCATACTTATGTATATAAAGGAGGGTTTTCATTCATTCTTCACCATGTTTGTAATCATCCTCAATATTATTGTCATTTTTCTTGTGCTCCCATTTTGAGTTCTTCGCTTTTGTTTGAATTTTTCACATTGAGAGAGAAGATCAACTTTCTGAAGCCTCAAGGATATCAAGGACCCATTCCACAGAGGGGGACTTACAGACAAATATTTAGATCTCTTTCAGCAGGTGTTATCAATAAAAGATTAATGTAGAAATTCCCACCTTTAGATCACCTGATAATGCAATATATTAAAGCAAAATACAAGATCTACTTCTACAACCAATTTAGCTGAAGCTTAATCGAACATGAGCAACATCAATAAGAACACATATAACTAAAATGGAGAAATCAATCACATATAATACAGAATAATTTACCCGGGGAAAGTCTTAGCCTAAAACCCCAACTCTGTATTATCATACAAGTGAAAAAATAACTAATATTACAAAAAGGATCAGCTCAAAATCTATCCTGCTCTCTTTGCAATACCTCCGCTATTCATAGACAAACAAAGGCCTCTATCTAACCTCTGGTCTGCCCTCTAAGCCTCCTATTTATTTGTACAACTTTGATTGGGGTCTAGTGCAACCATTTGTGTGAATTGGCCTCTTCACACACTCACTAACCTCTGATCTAACTACGCAGTCCTGAAGGAGATAAATCCTCATCATGGATGAGTTTCCTTTACAAGAAAAATATTCATCCAACTAATAGTACACTGTCCCTTCTTTGATCTCAACTAGGTCTCTATTTGAATTGACATGCATGAGTTATCCATGAGAGAATCTTCAGTTATCTAAAGTACAACAATTATATGCTAGCATGCATTAACTAATTGAACTTAATTAATTTAAACAAACTGTTTAAATAAAATATAATTGGATTTGACTCAGTTAACTGAGCCAACTATTTACTACTCAAATTAGAACTCATCCTTATTTCTTTAACTGATGGATAAATTCCTCAATTAATAGAGAAATTGTTGCATGTCCTCACATAGACTTCATGTTTGACTTTTCCCAGCTAATTAACTCATGGTGAATTAATTAATTTATTTTCAAACAGCTGTTAAGTTCAAATTCGAATTTTACTTCCTATTTTTAGTCCAGGGACTGACTAAAATAGGAATCCATCCCGAACTGCTAAAAATAGCAATTTTATTTTTAGCACTTCCATTTTTCATTCCCTGTTGCTCAATCCAGCACTGATACCCAAACTACTATTTATAGTAGTGTTATTTTAGCACTTCTATTTTTAACATTTCCTGTTCCTATTTTCAACACTCCCTCTCAACAAGAAAGGCTTCAACTTGAACCTAATCATGTACCTTTGGAATGTTCTACATGCAACACTCCTACCAAGTGTGGTTGCTCCAGCAACTCTCGGAACAAAAAAAACTCCCCATTGACCTCTCTGTTGGGCTAGAAACATACTCTAATGCTGAATCTCTACTTGCTATTGACAAGTGCTCCCTCTCTGACCTTTGAGCTACTGCAACATTCCATGCATCTCGCACCGTTGCACACCTCTCTGTGCCATCTTGCACTGGTGGAACACTCCTGTGCCTCTTGAACTGTTGCAGCCTACTAGATCTACACAGTCCTGGACTCCTACACTATAGCTCTCTCTGCCACTCCATCCGCATATGTCTCTACCTAATTAGCCAGTCCTGCTACTCCTCATCGGCGCTCCTGTAGCAAAGTCAAATCAAAGAGGTTGGGTACCTCAAGGATCCTACCCCTATTCCAGCCTTCTTGGGACTATCACTCCACATCTCCCCACCTCCTACCTGGAGGTATGGATGGATGTGATCCCTATGCCCACCTGGCTTGAAATTTCCCCCTACTTGAGGTCTCTGCATAAGTAGATGTCTCTACTCGATCTCCTCTCAGCTTCTCTAGTTGTGGCTGCTTCACAACCTCCTGAAACTGCTTCACCAATCGTGGTTCCTCCATAATTATCTAAGACTTCTTCTGGCGCTGCATGTTGAGAGATAATTTACTCTCCCTCTCAACCATCAAGCATCTAACCTTTGCCTTGCTCCTCAAGGTTTTGCATGCATCTTATACCTCAAGTGCATACAGGTTCTTGGCTAGCACACAATTCTATTTCCACTTTCCCGCCGTCATGAAATTTTATGGAAAAAGAGCTGATTTTAAATCAGCCATATCTCCCTCATCTGAACTCCGACTTAACCGATTTTTTTTATTTTTTTTTTGATTTTGGGTATTTTTCCGCAAGGAATCCAAATTTGCTATTTGTTTCTGAAAATTTTGTACAGAAATTTTCAGATCTACTCTGCAAACTCTCGGCCCAAAACTCAAAACTTTGAAATCTCCTCTCAGTATACTGTTCTCTCCTTTGATCACCTTTGCTCTGATACCATGTAGAAATTTTTATACAAATCAGCTAGCTTCGATACCATGTAGAAATTTCCCACCTGTAGATCACCTGGTAATGTAATGTACTAAAGCAAAACACTTGATCTACTTCTACAACCAATTTAGCGGAAGCTTAATCGAACACGAGCAACATCAATAAGAACACATATAACTGATATGGAGAAATCAATCACATATAACACAGAAGAATTTACCCGTGGAAAGCCTCAGCCTAAAACCCCAACTCTGTATTATCATACAAGTGGAAATATAGCCAGTATTACAAAAAGCATCAGCTCAAAAGCTATCCTGCTCTCTTTTCAATACCTCTGTTGCTCATAGACAGTCAAAGGCATCTATCTAACCTCTGGTCTGCCCTCTAAGCCTCCTATTTCTTTGCGCAATTTTGATTGGGGTCCAGTGCAGCCACTTGTGTGAATTGGCCTCTTCACACACTCACTAACCTCTGATCCAACTACGCAGACCTAAAGGAGATAAATACTCATCATGGATGAGTTTCCTTTATAGGAAAAATATTCATCCAACTGATAGTACACTATCCCTTCTCTGATCTCAACTGGGTCTCTGTCTGAACTGACATGCATGAGTTATTCATGAGAGAATCTTCAGTTATCTTAAGTACAACAGTTATATGCTAGCATGCATTAACTAACTGAACTTACTTAATTTAAACAAACTGTTTAAATCAAATATAACTAAAATTGACTCAGTTAACTAAGCCAACTAATTACTACTCAAATTAGAACTCATCCTTATTTCTTTAACTGATGGATAAATTCCTCAATTAATAAAGAAATTGTTGCATGTCCTCACATAGACTTCATGTTTGAATTTTCCCAACTAATTAACTCATGGTGAATTAATTAATTTATTTTCAAACATCTGTTAATTTCAAATTCGAATTTTACTTCCTATTTTTAGTCCAGGGACTGACTAAAATAGGAATCCATCCCAAACTACTAAAAATAGCAATCCTATTTTTAGCACTTCCATTTTTCATTCCTTGTTGCTCAATCCAGCACTGATACCCAAACTGTTATTTATAGTAGTGCTATTTTTAGCATTTCTTGTTGCTATTTTCAACAATTAATTCATTTAAAATTATCTTTCCAATTGGGTTATGATACTGGATACTTTATATTTTTGCTTTCTGTTTTGGGTTATATCTTCTTTTACTACAGGTTTTCTATTTACATTTTAGATCTAAGACGACAACAACCATCAACTTGTTGTTAGGGTCACTTGTCACCTAGTGACTTAAGTGAAGTATTTTTGGTACACCTTCCAGGAATTTTCACACTAACACACTCCATTTTGTTCGTGAGTATAGGGCACAATTGTCTCTTTCTTGATACCTTCCTTCTTGCAAAAATCAATGAACTCTTTTGATATGTACTCCCCACCATTGTCAGACCTAAATATTTTGATTTTCTTCCCTATTTGATTTTCGATCAAATATTTGAACTCCTTAAACATTTTAAAGGATTCATCATTGTGATTGAAATAATATATCCACATATTTCTTGAGAATTCATCAATGAGGTTGATGTAGTAGAGATGGCCACCAATAGAATGCACGAGCATCAAACCACATATGTCAGAATGAATGAGATGGAGGATGTCATTTGTCTTGTTCTTACTAGAGGGGAATGGACCTCTTGACTTATTTACACTAGCACAACCTAGACATATTCCATCATGTTGGGCTTGAACCTTGGGAATCCCAGAGATAAATTTCTCCAATTTTGTAAGAGAATCATAATGTATATAGTCCAATCTTCGGTGCAATAACTCACTTATATGATTAGTATCATGGACCAATGCTAGAAGAGGTCTACCAATGACTCTATAGAGTCCTTCAAATCTTGACCACAATGTGAATGCATCCCTCATAGGTGATCCAACATGCCAAGTAAGAACCTTTCCCTTGATGAAGGAAACCCTCATCCCTTTGTCTTCCAAAGCGGATATTGATACCAAATTACTCTTCACTCCTGAAACATACATCACATCATGGAGAAAATATGTTCCCCGGAATCTAGGTGAAATTTGACAAACCCAAAGCCTTTGATGGGATGAGTGGAGTTGTCTCCAAGAATAATTTTCAAATTTGATTCCATCTCTAACAAATTATAGAGAACTTCCTTATACCTAGAGAAATGATGAGTGGCTCCACTATCAACCAACCAACTATCCCATGAATTCGGAGGAGATGAACTAGTGAGGGAAGAAATAAGAATATACTCATATTGATTTGCAACACTACTTTAAAAACTAGGGAATATTGACTTCTTTTGGGATGACAATCTTCTTCGTGGTCACTTGGATCATCTCTTCTTCTTATTTCATCTCTTCTGTTTGCGATCATTCCTTTGGTCATTTCTTCTTCTTCTTCGATCACTGAACCTATTGGTGTTGCTTCTAGTATGGTAGTGTGGTCCATTTTTCTTCTCAAGGCAATCCTAAGCATAATGGTCTCTCTTATGACAATTGAAGAATTCAATGTGCAACAATTCCTTCCTTCTATTTGAATTTCATGGAGGAGGTTGTCTTGAATTTGATGGACCTCATTTTCCTTTCTTCTTCTTCTTATCATGAGTGATGAATGCAATGGAATTTCCCTCTTCATGATTTTGAATCCTTCCTCTTGATACCATCCTTTATTCTTCTTGAGTGACCTTTCCAACAATCTCATCAAATAAGGGAAAAATGTTATTGTTGCTTATAGTAGTAACGAAGGTTTCCCAAAGAGTCACAATCACCAATTCCCTGTCAGGTAAAAATTCACCAACTCTTTATAATTGATCTCTAAGATGAGATATCCTCACAGTGTAGGATTGCACAGACTCTCCTTTGTTCATATTCATGTTTTCGAGTTGATATTTCAAGGAGATGATTTCATTCAAATTTTTGACTTCATACATGTGAAATATATTATCATACATGTCCTTAGATTTCCTCAAGTTTCCAAAATATGCAAGTAAATTATATTTTAAACCATCAACTATAATTTTCTTTGCTTTTAACTCACCTTTCTTGTAATTTTTCTTTGTGGTAGCAGAAGCATTTTCTGGAGGATCATGTACTTTTCCTTAAATGTAATCCAAAACATCATTGTTATCAACTATGATCTCCAACCTAATTTTCCATGTAGCAAAGTAAAATGAGTCACCCAACTTTGTTCCTTGAAGGAGGAAGACATCTTGACTTGATTAGATAGGCTCCTTCCACTTTCCTAAAGATGATTTCTTCAATTCTTGTTTCCTTTTGGGTTTGTCCTTTACCTTAGCTATGATACCATGTTAATTTTTTAGATTGTTCTATGTTGTATCAATTACTTTAGCCCAATTCAATACTTTGATTGGCAATATTTTCAATACCAATTAATCTTTCCAATCATCAACAATAATTGAAGATAGAACAATAAATGCAATGATAAAGGAGACAATCAACACATCAACAAGAGACACTAGGTTTGGTCAAAGACCATGGAAAAACCCCACAAGGGGGAAAACCCTTTGAAATTATTCTTTTATTAGATTGTCATAAAATGTTTAGTAGAGAGTACAATAAGCCCAATAAAATATCATCCAAAAAAATTATCCCAACAACATTCAGAAATATTTTTCTAGCATCAACATAGATCAAAGATAAATTTTCCTGACTGCGGTCAGTTGCAGTCAACTGTCAAATTTTAGCGATAATTTTAGGTATGCAAGTGACTGAGATCTTCTATTCACTCTCTGGAGCCTACAAGCCAGTGACTACAGTAAAAAATTTCCTTTGACAAGCCAATGACTGCAACCCAAAAACCCTAGAAACATATGTGAGCTTCAAACCCTGTAATCTCAGACATGTGCGAACCTATTTTGTCGACCCAAACTCATACCTGTGCAAACCAATAAATGAAGAAGAGAAGAAGAATATGCTTGATGATGTCCAAATGAGCTTGAGGTCACTTGTATTTATAGCCTCCTAAGGGTGACCAATTTCCTATTAGGGCCGACCTGTCCAAAAATGTGCATATGTGGGATTTCTTCATAAGTACACTTTCCCTTGTCCAAATTGAGTGCTTCAATAATCAAAATGATCCTCTCAAAAAGAGGAATATAGTCAAGTGGTTGGAAGTTTTCATTGAGATGCAAAATTAATAATAGCCTTAGCCATATTACATTTTCTTGTACCATCATATTTCCATATTAATAAAATAAGGCTGAGATTTTATGCATGTTTGTCTTGTTTATCTTTTAGTTTCAGATTATATTTCCATTTTTCGTCATTAATTTTATGGTTCGATATGTTAAAATTGTTTATCGAGGCGACAACACAAATTTTTGAAGCAATATCCAACAAATTTATAATTTGGTATATTACATTGGTATCAGATCCATAAATTTATGAAGTAATATCCAATAAATTTATAATTTGGTATATTACAGTGGTATCAGAGTCATAAAATTTTGAAGCAATACCTAGAAAATCTATAATTTGGTATATTACAGTGATATCAGAGCCATGCATCCTGCCAGCTAGAGGGTTTATTGTAGATCAACTTTAGAAAAAGGTCATGAGTTAAATAAAAGGTTTCATGAGAAACTAGATTCAATGTTCTTCCATAATCACCCTAGTTAGAATCTCATCAACCTAGTTGACTCATTATGGTGAAAATATTTGAAGTTTATTGTTCTACAAGTGATCTTTTGAAGAAGTCATTTTAACAACCATTTTTGAAGAAGAAAATAATTTTTTTTATTAAGGAGGGAAAATATTATTTTGGCCCAATTATTTAAAGCCAAAATATTTATTGAACTAAATTTTAATAGGGGAAAATCATTATTCAAGGGTCCTCTTATTTCTAAAAAAAGAATTATATTATTTGGGGGTCAAGGGATTAAAATGTGAAAGGTCATGAAGATTATTATGAAATTGAAGGTATAATTCTATTGATAAGATGAACATCATTTTTTTTTAAGGACGAGCTTTTATTATATGAAGGGGTCACATTAATTTCTGTTCACAAGGAGATCAATCCACCTATTTATTTGAAAGGTTGATATCATTTACCTGAAGATCAAATTGCTTGACCACTGCATAATTGTGAGGTCGAGTTTCCTCTGTACTAGGAGACTAAGCTTACTTTCCACATGAGGACCAAATTGTTTATCTCTTGAAAAGTAAATTCACTGATCTATCTAGAGGTCGATCTACTTAACTGGAGGCCAAATATTTTATTCATATGGTTGCTAAGTTACCTATTTTGTAGAAGCCAAATTCTTCATCTGCATGGAGATTCAATCTAGGTCACATATCTGCAGGAGATTGAGATTTTATTTTCCTTGTGCCTAAGATCATCGTAAGAGGATGATTGTTGATCATTTATTGAAGACCAAATTATGGGATTCGAGATTGACTTGTTGAGGGAGCCGAGACAACTATTTTGGTCAAACTAAGTCTATTACCATGAGGGAATATATCACCAAGTCGAGGAATAAATTAGATCCTAGGTTGAAGTGTTTCTAAAGACCCATATATCAAAGACCAGATTAGCATTATGCTTACGGGTAAAATTCAAAGTCCAAATTTGCATTAATTATTTACAATAGGAACTGAGATTAACATTACCAGAAGGTCACATCATTGAATGTTAATGGGACAAAATAACATATTAGAGGGTCATTCTCAACTAAACTTTTGTGCGTCAAAGACTTACGAAAAAATCCAATCTATTAGTCTTATCTTCACTATATTTTCTATTGTGTTTGTATGTTGATATTTCCTTGAAAATGGGTATTCTCTTCAATCTATATGAGTTTCTAGAGTGCATCTATTTGCATAGATTGAACCCTTGAAGAGCATGCATGAGAGACACTTATTATCAGTCAAGGGATAACATACCTGAGGGTTGTAGCATATTTATAAGGGTTGAGTCTTCAATCAGTCATTGGTTATTACTATTGATTAGTGGCACGAGTTGCATTTCTTTGGACAGTAATCCTAAGCTTATATTGTTGGACTTCATTTTTGTCACTGTTATATCTAGAAATTACACCTTGGACAAATCCCAAGTTCTCCTACTCTCATTAATATCTATGTATTTTCTTGATAAATTAAACAAGGATCTATTCATTTGTATGTTATTGTACTTATACAAGCATTATACTCATTTCTGAGCACTTTATAATTCAATCCAAGTCACGTGAATGTTTCATTTTGGCATAAATTGGTCACTGTGCATATCTATTTGAGACTAAATATTGAAAATATGCCTACAACAATATGTATTTTACATGTTTGACAAAAATAACCACTAAATACATCCATTAAACTCATACAAATCATTGGTCATTGTGCAGAATTTTCTCAGTGATTATGATTCAATCTTGTAGTAATCTTGTTGAGAGTACATGGTTGAGTTGTTTTAGGTACTATGTCTTGTAGTGATGTATGACCAAAGAAATGAGGTTGTCTTGAGAATGTTTATCAGAGAAATATTGTGTATATTCATGTCTGAATGAGTATAGTAGCTAGTGTTATTAAGGTTAATGAGCTAGGGTTGCGAGCTAAGATTGTTTGAGGTGCTTGTATTTTGTTATGTTTGTTGAAAATATTTATCATCAGTTGTATATGATATGTATGTCTGAGAGGGAAATTTGCACTATTTTCTATAGTTGAATCATTGTTTTTAATAAGCTTGGAAGGACTACATCATCATCATGTCCAATATATCACCCCGATTGGGGCAGGGAATTGAATTAGTGACTTCACATCAAGGAGTGCCTTAACAGAGCACCCGATCACCATCTATCCAAGACCCCGTGGACATCTGTAGCTAGAAATTATGTAAGATGTCTTCTTGAGCTTTGTATTGAGTTAAATATTTCCTATTGCAATAGTCAATAAATGTCCATTCCTGTTATAGAAGATATTCTCATATATGCTAGGAAAAATTGAGGGAAAAAGTTGATGGGTATGCACTATAATAGTCCTACTAGGGTATGTCAAGTAGTTGTTCTTATATCCATGGTCACTGTATTGAGAGACTAATATTTTTTTGATGTCATGTAAGAGTCTAAAACATTTCCATGTATTGTTAGAAGCATTATGTCTTTGTATAGGCAGGGAGTGAATTGTATGTTGTTGAACAATGGAGTATTTTAAATTCCTCATAAACCAACACAACAATACCTCAATTGATGATGATATAGACCAGACAACCAAGAAGAAAAATAGACCTTTCTTAAGAAGGGTCCATGCCATTCTTCAACATGAGCAACCAAGGGATTTGCAGAAGGGGCCGAAAATCATACACAAAATCTTTGCACTTGGGACAGATCTGAAATACATGAGGGTTATAGTGAAATCCCTTCTCAAACTGGAAGAACTAGACTCACTCCTTTCCAAGGTGAACTAGTGAGAGGGGAAGAAGCTAAGTTGGGCTCTAAAACCAACCATGCCTGCCCTTGTACAACACAAGTTCTTGGAGTACCCTTGTGAATGGGTCAAACTTCTGGTTGCATCCTAGCTTAGTAACATTATGAGGTTGACCACACCTATACCCCCTTACAATGATGATATTATGAGGGGAGTTTTTAGACTAATAGTAGAGACCTTTCGGAACTTGGATAACACATGGATCCTACCTTTGGGAAAAAACTATAGATCCTAGAAACCATGGCCATGATCTGATCATATGACATCATGTTTGATCTAAAGTGTGATGAACTATTCCTTCAAATGTTCCAATACTTCTTCAAAATTAAGAAACACCATCCTGATGCGGTCAAATATCACATGCACTCCATTTTATCCTATATTATGGGAGATTGTGATGCCATTTGCAAGACGTTGCAGTCTAAGTTGTTCGCCATTTGGAGAAATGAATGGATGGTCTCCCCACAACTTATGAACTATTCGAAAGGTTGGTTAAGAAAAACATTAATCTATTCATAAGATAGTTGACCACAGACGAGTTGTTGAGGATTGGTGGGCCATGCTGTAAGAATGAGTTAAGGAGAAAGGGTATTTGCTTCATCTAAAAGTAACCTTGGGGGCCTAACCACTCATGTTTGAGTGACATAGAGGAGATGAATCAGGAGGATATTCCTTCTAACTTCCTGGATGAGGATTATTCTTTAGTCAAGTCCATGGGTTTTTACGAGGATACCTCTAAGGAGCAGGAGCAGTTTGTTGGGTTTTGTTATATTCTTTTCATGACTAGCCCAAATAGTCAATTGGGGGTTAGAGGGGGGAAAAATCCCCCCCTTCATTGTGTCGACTATGCAGCGGGGGGGTCACAGGAGGTGGGTAGCCCCACTCTACAGGGTTTGGGGCAGCACCCTGGGAAATTTTTTTTTGGACCCTATATTAGGTTGAGCGGACCTACCTATGGTTTTGTGCATGGTTTTCGCACATGGTTTTGGATGCAATGGTTTTCAGTCCATGGTATTGGATGATTTAGAATGTATAAATATGTATTGTAACATTGAAAGGAGCATAATGAAAAATCAAGCTAGTAGTCTTGGTTTTGGGATCTAGGGGAAAATCTCTATCTATATGTGTTTTGTGTGTTATGCTCTTGCATTGTTTATTTTCTATGTTTTAGAATTCGTATGCAGGTAATTTTTGTACGAGGTTAAAACCTACATTTGGTATCAGAGTTGTTTTTTCTTCAAGGGGACGCCTTTTTTGCTGAGGAGTTTTTCTCGGGCCTGTGGTAGATTCTGTTCAGTGGGAGATCTGCAGGATCGATTCTTGTGGTGAAAGAAGATGGCGAGCAGTGGAAAGATATAGATCAAGAAATTTAATGGTCAGAGTTTTGTGTTATGGAAACTCAAGATGGAGGATCTGTTGGTAGAGAAAGATCAATGGATCGTAGTAGATCCGGGTACTAAACCAACGGGAATGTCCGATGAAGAATGGAAGAAGTTGGATCGAAAGGAAAAAATCACAACACGATTGTGTGTCTCAGATTTCGTATTGTTGAATGTATAGGGGAAGCTACGGTGAAGGATTTGTGGGAAAAGTTCGGGACTTTGTACCAATCTAAGTCTCTAGTGAATAAATTGTTCCTACGAAAAAAGTTGTATAACCTGAGGATGAAAGATGGAGACTCAGTGACAGAGCATCTAAATGCATTTAATACTGTGGTAAGTTAGTTATTGTCTGTTGATATTAAAATTTCAGATGAAGATAAGTGCATTAGTTTGTTGTGTTCTCTACTAGATTCATGGGATAGTCTGGTTATTGTAATAGGTAGCGATGAAACTGCCTGTAGTTTGATGAAATAGTCTCATCCTTGCTGACGAAGGAGATGAGACGGAAAAATATGGAGAGCCAGAATGGTGATGCCTTATCTATACGAGGACGGTCCCAGAACAGAAACAAAAATAAGTCATCGAGTGGGAGATCTAAATCTAGAGGGAGATCTAAATCTCCAGGAAAACAGGTAAAGGTGGTTTGCTGGAAATGTGGAAAGGAAGGGCACTACAAAAGGGACTATAAATCTAAAGCTCCTGACAAAGGAAAGGGATCTGATGATGCTCCTTCTGTAGAGGTAAAAACCACCTCAGATGAAGGTGGGGATGTGTACTTGGCTTCTTCAAGTACACATGTAGATCATGAGGCATGGTTGATTGACTCAGCTGCATTCTTTCACTTCACTCCCCATAGAGAGTGGTTCTGCGAGTATGAAAAATATGATGGTGGTGATGTCTTCTTAGGGGATCACAGGAAGGCTAGAACCATTGGTAATAGAAAAGTAAAGTTGAAGTTGCAAGGTGGAAGGATTAGAACACTTTCAGGTGTTTTGCATATTCCTACATTGGCCAGAAATCTGATTTCTGTACGAAAGTTGGATGATGCAGATGTAAAAATAGTGTTCGAGAAAGATACCTGCAATATGGTTCAGGAAGCACTTGTATTGATGTGGGGAGTTCAAATTGGAACTTTGTACAAGCTACAAGGTAGCACTGTTATTGATGGGTGCAACAGTTCTATGGTTCCTGAAAGTGGATCAAAAAATCTAGTGGTCCCTAGAGAAAAGACCATGCTATGCCATCAAAGGCTTGGACATATTGGAGAGAAGGGTCTTCGAATACTTCATGGTAAAGGTATGGTAGAAGGTATGACTAATAGCTCTCTAGATTTTGATTTCTGTGAAAATTGTGTATATGGGAAGCAGAATCAGGTGAGTTTCCCCTACGGTGGTAAGAGGGAGAAACAAATATCAGAGCTTGTGCACAGTGATGTGTTTTTACCTGTGAAGGTTCCATCAATGGGTAAGTATGTGTACTATGTATCGTTTATAGATGACTTCTCAAGGAATACATGGATGTATTTCCTTAAGAAGAAATCTGAAGTCTTTGACAGGTTTAAAGAATTTAAGGCTCTGGTGGAAAACCAGATAGAGAAGAAGATAAAGGTGCTGAGGATAGATAACAGTGGAGAGTTTTGCAGCAAGGAATTTGAAGAATTCTGTAAGAAGTGTGGTATAGCACAAAAAAAGACTACTTTATACAGACCTGAGAAAAATGGAGTTGCAGAAAGAATTAACAAGAAGTTGATGGAAAGGGCAAGAATCATGCTCAGTGGTGCTGAGTTAGGACAGGAATTCTGGGTAAAGGCAATGGAGACAGCATGTTACCTGGTCAACAGATCACCTTCATCAGCTTTGGAGGATAAGACTTCACAAGAGGTATGGACTGGTAAGAAACCCTCTCTTTCACATCTGAGGGTATTTGGATGTGATGCATATGTACATGTTCCAAAGGAGAAAAGAACAAAGTTGGATAGTAGATCTGAAAAGTGCATATTTATTGGGTATAAGGATGGTTTAAAGGGTTATAAGATTTGGAGCCCAATAACAAGGAAGCTTGTGTACAACCGAGATGTGGTGTTTAGAAAGGTGAAAGATGTTATTAAACATGAAGTTCCATCAAAGGAAACTGAGAAGATAAAGTTTGAGCTAAAGGAGGAAGAATCAGACTCTACAACAGAAGAGGAATCAAAAGATGAAGAGCCACAAACTCTGGTTATGAGAAGATCAGCTCGAGAAAGAAGGCAGCGAAAAAGGTATAGTCCATCTGCTTTCTGTTAAAATTTTTCTTTATCTATTATTGATGATGATCCCAGAACTATGAAGGAACCAGTAGATTCAGAGGATGGCAAACTTTGGAAAGAGGCCATGATTGATGAAATGGCATCTTTACAAAAAAATGAGGCATGGGATCTGGTGGAGTTGCCGGTTGGAAGGAAACCCATTGGCAGCAAATGAGTGTTCAAGAAGAAGACGAATGCAGAAGGAAAGGTGGAGACATACAAAACTTGGTTGGTAGCAAAAGGTTATTCCCAGGTGCCGGGAATTGATTTTGTTGATATTTTTTCTCCTATTGCCAATTTAGCTTCTATTAGATTACTTTTATCTGTTGTTTCCGTTTTTGATTTTGAGGTAGAATATATGGATGTGAAGATATCATTTCTTCACAGGGATCTAGAAGAAGAGATCTACATGAAGCAACCTGAAGGCTTTGCAGTGAAGGGTAAGAAAAAACTGGTATGCAAGTTAAAGAAGTCTCTGTATGGGTTAAACAAGTCAACAAGTGTTGTAGGGAAAAGTATCCGACTCGGATGACCCTATCCCACTCTAAGGGTGATAGTTCCTTAGCAACAACTGTAAAACAAACTACTTAAGGTTTACTTCTTTATGAAAGCAAAAGAGAATGGAGAAAAGCACTAACCGTTGCCTTGCGCTTAATGTCGAATCCAAACTCTTCTCTTTGGCCGCTTGCTCCTGGCTCCTTGTTCTTTTGCTTGCCCAGCTACAATGAGATCCTACAAAATAACAAAGAAGGAAACTACAAGAGGCATGCAATCATAACTGGTTCATGGATTAGTGTAAACCAAACATGCAATCATCACAATATATCATTGAAACAAGAGCACATAGAAGAACCTCAATAGCTTTTATTAATGAAGAAGTAAAGGTTCTGAGAGTATTACAACCATTGAAGGCTCCAACCCAGCAACACCTCCCAGCAGAAAGAATTTCTCCTCTTCACCTCTCTCAAACAATCACCCAATAGTTCTATAGTAAAACCAACAGCATATCATTACTTTGCACAAAATTCCAGCCTCTTGAGCTCATAGGAGAGAGCTCAATAAATAGATGAATTGAGAAAGGATGAGTCAGCTTGCAACTGATGTGTAGCTGCCTTGTGTCCTCTCTCTCTTCAGTTAATCTTTAGTTGATCTTCAGTTCTTGAGTCCACTTGGAGAACCTTGCTTCCACTTGGAGAAACAGAGCCTCTGACTCATCACAAGGCGAAATACCTGATCCAAGTGTCATTTTTGGAAGATTCCAGAGCAATGACTCAGTGTGCCACTTGTCCCATCTCGCTCAGTGCAGGTGGCCTTTGTTCCACTTGCTTTGCAACGCAGGTACACCATGGAGCAACTGAGTTTCAGCGCAAAAACCTAGTGGAGCACCTGCTTTGATTTCAGGATTGCTTGCTTTTGAGTGTTTTTAGGTGGAGAACTGATCTGAGAGCTGTTGGTTTGCTGACCTTGTTCCTCTAGGGGTAGGAACATCATGTTTAGGGAACTTTGGATCCCTTGGATTATTGACAATTCATGCTTGTTGCTGTAAGGCACAAATTTGTCTATAACAGATGCCCCCTAAAGTATGAGGTCGTTTATCGGGTGAAATGCTTTATTGAGAGGATCCGAAGTTCATTCAATCTGCTGAGAAGTGTCCTGTAATAAGATACAATACGATACATTATTTTTCATACATTTTCATGATCTAGCTGAGGCGGGCATTCCCATGCTCAGCTTTATAAATACATTTTGGTACATAGAACAGACGATCGTCTGATTGTAGACTGATAATTCTCTGCTGAAATTATCATCCTTTGAGAAGGATGATCATCTGCTGCAATGATGTACATATCAAATGTCTTTATATCCTGAATATATATCGCAGCCCGGATGGATGAAACTAGATCCGGGGTCTTCAATCTCTTCCGATCTTCACTCGATGTACAAGTCGATCCATGTGAGAATTTCTCGAAGTCGAACATGGAAAGACATCGCTTGATTACCGGCCAATGATGTAAACCGTTAACAAGCGCGAGAGGAATCACCGATAAGGATGATGACCCTCAAGGTACGGCAGTACAATTCACATGGTGGGAATAAAGGACTTGGCGTCGACCACCATGCAAAATCCTCTGGTCGAAGGTCATTGATGTATACCTGTCGCCGGAAGTGACAAACTTGCCATTGAGGCATGCAAGCTTCAAAGTACTGAAGGGGGTGTTCCTAGATCAACTCCTTGGATAATGAGCTGATGTCGACAAGGAGCGATCCGTCAAAGGAGGGCCTTAATGAATCCCACATCAGTGACACGGAACGGAGCTAGTGATTGTGATGAGGTGAAAACAAACTGTGATGTATGATTCAGGGTGGCGGTCATGAAGTGGATGAAGGATAATGTATGGTAGTGGGTGGGACACGGTTGACTCTTTGCAGAACCACATCTCTTGAACATATAACGACACTGATGTGATGGATCGGTAGCATTACCCCAATTGTGGATGGTGTGGCGAGGACCATGGTTATGAGACCGGTGAATGAAACAACCCAACCCGATGTGATACGGAGGACAAAGTGTCATGTTCAAGAGTGACTTGCTACCATTAATGCTGTGAGGTTCTCCCAATTTTTCCCCAGTCATTGCTGACCAGTACCTCTTTATTTTTGTCAAGCTTGAGGAGGATAACATATGCTTGTTCTATAACCTGCCCTTCGGGCAAGCCCATCGCTATGTTTTAACGAGCCTAGCGATAGGGAAACTCGTTCTTGTCTAAAGACAAGTTTGTCGCTATTTAATCATTTTAACGAGTCTAACGACAAGGAAAACTCGATCCTTTTCATTTTTAGAGAGTCTGAAAAGGTACGGAAAGTTAACTCCAAAATTCCTTTTTCATCTTCTAATCCCTTAAGTCCGAAAAAGTATAAAACAATACAGAAGGGATGAATTTTCGATTGTTTTAATGAGCCGAACAAAACAAGCGCTCGATCTTTTTGTGCAATAATCCCTCAGGTCCAAAAAGATTAAAATCTAGAGGAGGGATAGCTCTTCCGGTCGCTTTAACGAGCTGGAAGGCCAAAACTCGGCAATCTTTTCATATTTTACGAGTCAGTGAAAAGAGCTTAAAGACGACTCGTCTTTCAAGGAACGAGTGATTAACAGGGCAGCAGCAGATTCCAGGTACAGGTTGGAATATTCCAATCACGGCAGTGTCACAAGGATGGCTTAGTGAAATCACTCTTCGCAGCTGTTCCTCAAAATGGGTAAACAAACATATGGAGATGAACGATTGGCCAAATGAACGGATGGAGGTGAGACTGCAAGAACACGACCAAGGGCTTTAATATGGCTGTCAAAGGTTACATTCACCAAGGTTATTTACCGGTTCATTTTTTCTGGGTGAGCTTGAACTCTAGGGGAAGATTGCTCACAACTTATGTTTATTTTTTAACGAGCATGAACTATGCGCTAAAACTGCTCGGATCTTGCGTTTATTTTTTAACGAGCATGAACTATGTGCTAAAACTGCTCGAACATACCAGTCATAATACAAGAAATGCCTCAGGTGAGGTAGTCATATTTAAGGAGCTATACCTCACTAGTTACTCCAATTTGGCAAGTTTTAACTTTCGCCCCACATCCTTTCTTTATGCAAGCTGGAAACGGTTAATCCTACGAGTTTAATGGGTTAGACCTATAGGTTTAAAGGGAGGACCTAAAAATTTAAAAAATAAATAGTCGTCCCATGCTTGCACTCCAAAAGGTTTGCATGCCCCCAGGTATAAAGTATAATTTCGAGGCGCTGCCTCTTACTTATTATCCGAAAAATGGTTTTGCTTGCTGCCGCAAACTAAACTCTCTTTTCGGCGGTGTCTATCATTAGGTTGCTAAGGATGGTGACTACTTGTTGTAGCAATTTCATCTCTTTCTTTGAAGACTGCCCCTACTTATCCTTCAAAACATATTGTTTTAATGGGTGAGGCTTGACATTCAAAGATGGTGGCTACTTGCTGCCACAAATGGATCTCCTCCTTAGGAGAGCCTACTTTTTTAGACAAAGGGAGACGATCTTTTCGCTCACATAACTTTGACAAAAGAATCTTATTCTAGAACAACCCTCTCTTCCTTCTTTCGGACGGGGTACGGACTAGTCATATTCTTCTGCGGAAATCAACTTTATACCCAAGGTTTCCTCTGCCCAAGGCAGGCCAGGGTGCATGCCCCCTGGGTCCCAGTTATATCTTTCCGAATCACTCGCATTCATCGGGAAGTAGAACCGGGGGTGGAGGCATTTCTTGAGTGAATAATCCGTTTAGGGATGGTATTTGACTATTTGCGATGCGTGATCCTGGAAATGAAAGTTAGTCTACGAGCTTGACCATTCTTCCTTCGTGCGGAAAACACATGACTCTAAAGAGCGAGGAAACTATTGCCTCCATGCAATATATATAGTCTCGTCCAAGGAGTAAGTTATAAACCAAGGGTCCCTGGACGACCATGACATTCATATGAACTGTCTTCCCCTTCAATGTAATGGGAACATTGGGGAGAATCCCTAACGGGCGACTGGTTCCTTTATCAAAACCTGATAGATTTCTCATCTCAGGTAAAAGCGCTGGGGAACCCAGTGCTTTCCAAGCAATAGAGGAAAGGATACTCACAGATGCCCCTTCATCAATGATGGTTCCAGCCATTACCATTCTATAGATTTGGACAATGATTCTGAATGGTATACTGGCTGGTAACCGGGGTCTGCCTAGTTGGTTCCAATCAAAGGATACAACCAGGTTGCTTGGTGGTGGGACCGAATACACGGCCGGATACGACCCTGACGATGTTCCTTCCTGCGATAAAGGAATGGGCGCATTGCCCTGATGCTCATCAGAGTCTGTGTTGATGAAAAGAATCTGGACGGTGTCATCCTTATTCTCTTCAGTGGGGGTGTCATTTGAAGATGAATCTTCAACGGCGGTGTCATTTGAGGATGAAACCTCCGAAGGAAGAACCGGGTCAACTGCCGTTTTGACCTTTAGACTTTCGTCTGGTCTGGATTCAGTTGGTTCATTCTCAATGACTGACACTTCAGCTGACCACTTGAGCGGGCCAGCTGGATTTTCAACTATCGAGGGATTAGGCACGAGGTTTTGGTATCCAGGAGGAAGTCGTAACGGTGATACCGGACGATCTTCCAAAACTCTTTTTGCCTCATCTAAGAATGGACATCGGTGGATGGCGTGATCGCCTTCACACAACATACAGGGTGATCTTGGTCTCCCTTTTCGTCCTTCACTCTCGCTAGTTGACGGATTGCAATCAACATGACTACCAGAGGTTGATGCTAACGGATTGTGCAACCTGGGGGACCAGTCCCTTAGTATCCGGGGAATACAAGGACAATCATGGTGGAAGTGGGTCCCTTTGCAAATGACACATGGCGATTTAGGCCCGGTCGGTGCAGTGTGTGGATTTTTGTCAGCTGTCTTTTTCTTGCCCCCAGTCGCCTTCGCCATAGGCCCCTTCTGCTTCTTTTATTTCCTCTTCTTTTCCTTCTTCTCCATGGGAGGCTGACTTTTGCCGGCTCTACCTTGTGAAGATGAAGGATCAGAGGAAGAATTGTAAGAAGTGGAAGGCTGGTGGGTAGTTCTAGACTGGTCTGACTGTTGATTCGACTGCTCAGGATTAGTGGCGATTTGAACTACATTAGTTGAAAAGAGCCATACAGGTAGGCCAATTGTCAATCCTGGAAGTGACAATGTGGCCATATGAGGCGCACCAACATCTCCCCAAGAGGAGAAGGGATTTGGACTTCCACCAAGGTTACTTCCTTGGTTGGTGGGCTCCATACTTTTCAACTGAAAGATCAATGTGGGAATAACAGGTGATTATGTTCCGTTTAAAATAAATTTTATTAACGACGCTTTTAGACACAAACTTGCTTTTTCATGTTTTAAGAGTCGAGAAAAAGCTAAAGATGACTCTAGTCTCCTTCGATGTATTAACGAGCCCGAAGTGACAAATGCTCGGATGGACTTTTTCAGTTATAGAGTTTGAAAAAGGCCAAAAGAAACTGCTCTGGAGTACTAGGCAGAGGGTGTGCCAAACTTTTCGCGAAACCACAGAATACGTTTTACGGTACGGGTGGTCGATCTTCGTGAATGCTGTGTTCACTGCATCGCGATCAGTAGGGCGGCCGACACGGCTTCCTATGGATAAAGGATAATTGCCTATAGGGGTCTCCCAATATATACGCGACGGTACGTGGGAGCACAAGTCCGTATTAGTGCCACCGACTCTCAGGAGGAATCACCCACCTTCGTAGAGATCGACAGTCACTATGTTTAACGACGCCGGAACACGTCTCTACCTAGACCTCTATTTGTTTGCGTTATGTTACAAAGCGTTGTTATGTAAATTGGATTTATTTTAATGTTGATCTTGCTTAGCAGTTTGCCTTTAAGGATCACCACGAGATGTATGTAACAAATTCCTGAATGCAATCTAAGATGAGAAGTAAACTTTTCAATCTTTCAACTTTGAAAACCTTAACTACTGAGGGAAAAGAAAGGCAAATCTTTTCACACAGATCATAGAGCACACACTAAATGCAAATTTTTCCTAAATCGTCAAGCAAACAGTCAAATGCAAAATGCACAATGCATGTATTTTCTTTTCCCTTTCTTAATGTGGATGGGTTACAAAAAGAAAGTTGCTATATAACTTTGATTTCGATTTAAAGCGAAAGTAAACAAGCTTGTCCAAAATCAAAAGACACCTTAAGATTCACTTGCTTAATCACTGGAAATACATGAAATCAAACCATAATGACGAAAGTAAAATGACTAATCAGCTATGGACAGCAAACAAGCTAACTCTTTAGACCAGCAAAATGCCTAACACAGGTTCAGATCTAAGAGGCCAAAGCAAGACTAGTTCACTTTCCTTATGGGAAATTGTAAATGATGTAAGAAATACCAAAGAACAAGAACAATTTTGTTATATAACAGAGGCGGAATGATGGCAAGTAAGGTTGGTTTCAGAACAGGTACAAGACTGGTAATTGGCAGCCAAATCTATAGTGAAAACAGGCAAGAAAAAAGGGAGGAAACCCCAACAGCACTAGGCAAAATTGGGCCAATGCAGGTGCTGCACAGCCAGTCTGGCTCTCAGCGCAGGTAGCCCCTTCGGGACCTGCGTTGCAAAGCAGGTAGCCTATGTACTACCTGCTTTGGAAAATGAAAGTTGCGTTTTCACAGTTTCCGGGTCATAATTTTCTCAAAAATGCACAGTTTTTGCTCAAATCAGAAGCAATCAGTCAAGCACACTCAAAGGGATGATTAGGAAGGTAAAAAGCTATCACTAAGAGCTTACAAGGATCCTTGTAGATCAGCTCTTCAAATCATGAACTTGCTCAGAAATGAGCTAGAGTAGCTGCCCTCTACTTCGCTTTTGATATAGTCAAAAGCTTTTCGATTTGGTACTCTTTTGTTCAGGAAATGAATAGCAAGATACTACAAACACAATCAAATGGATACGATCCCCAGTGGAGTCGCCAGTTTGTTGTAGGGAAAAGTATCCGACTCGGATGACCCTATCCCACTCTAAGGGTGATAGTTCCTTAGCAACAACTGTAAAACAAACTACTTAAGGTTTACTTCTTTATGAAAGCAAAAGAGAATGGAGAAAAGCACTAACCGTTGCCTTGTGCTTAATGTCGAATCCAAACTCTTCTCTTTGGCCGCTTGCTCCTGGCTCCTTGTTCTTTTGCTTGCCCAGCTACAATGAGATCCTACAAAATAACAAAGAAGGAAACTACAAGACGCATGCAATCATAACTGGTTCATGGATTAGTGTAAACCAAACATGCAATCATCACAATATATCATTGAAACAAGAGCACATAGAAGAACCTCAATAGCTTTTATTAATGAAGAAGTAAAGGTTCTGAGAGTATTACAACCATTGAAGGCTCCAACCCAGCAACACCTCCCAGCAGAAAGAATTTCTCCTCTTCACCTCTCTCAAACAATCACCCAATAGTTCTATAGTAAAACCAACAGCATATCATTACTTTGCACAAAATTCCAGCCTCTTGAGCTCATAGGAGAGAGCTCAATATATAGATGAATTGAGAAAGGATGAGTCAGCTTGCAACTGATGTGTAGCTGCCTTGTGTCCTCTCTCTTTTCAGTTAATCTTTAGTTGATCTTCAGTTCTTGAGTCCACTTGGAGAACCTTGCTTCCACTTGGAGAAACAGAGCCTCTGACTCATCACAAGGCGAAATACCTGATCCAAGTGTCATTTTTGGAAGATTCCAGAGCAATGACTCAGTGTGCCACTTGTCCCATCTCGCTCAGCGCAGGTGGCCTTTGTTCCACTTGCTTTGCAACGCAGGTACACCATGGAGCAACTGAGTTTCAGCGCAGAAACCTAGTGGAGCACCTGCTTTGATTTCAGGATTGCTTGATTTTGAGTGTTTTTAGGTGGAGAACTAATCTGAGAGCTATTGGTTTGCTGACCTTGTTCCTCTAGGGGTAGGAACATCATGTTTAGGGAACTTTGGATCCCTTGGATTATTGACAATTCATGCTTGTTGCTGTAAGGCACAAATTTGTCTATAACACCAAGGATGTGGTATTAGAAATTTGATACATTTATATGAGGGCTTGGCTTCACTAGAAGCAAAGAAGATCACTGTGTGTATTTTAAATTAATTGGTGACCGTGTTATTTATCTGGTATTGTATGTGGATGATATGTTGCTGGTTGGAAATGACAAAGAAATTATCTAGGATTTGAAGACCCAATTGTCCTCCAAATTCGACATGAAAGATCTTGGTGTTGCAAACTATATTTTGGACATGGAAATTAAAAGAGATCGGGCAAAGAGGAAGCTTTGGTTAAACCAGAGGAAGTATGTCAAGACAATACTGCAGAGGTTTAATATGCAGGATAGTAAACTAGTGAAGGTTCCTATTCCTGTTAGTGTAAAGTTATCTACTGAACAGTGTCCCAAGACACAAGAAGAGGAAGAGGACATGTCCTGTGTTCCATATGCAAGTGCAGTTGGTAGCCTGATGTATGCGATGGTTTGTACTAGACCATACATTGCACATGCAGTGGGAGTATTGAGTAAGTTTATGTCAAAACCAGGAAAGGAGCATTGGACAGTAGTGAAGTGGGTTTTCAGGTATTTGTGTGGCACTAGTGATTATGGTTTGTGCTATTGGACAAAGTTTTGGATATTCATGGCTTTGTTGATGCAGACTGGGTTAAAGATCTGGATCAGAGAAGATCTACAAGTGGTTATGTGTTTAACCTATTTGGAGGTGCAATCAGTAGGATGAGTAAGAAACAATCTATAGTGGCACTGTCAACTACAGAGGCAGAATACATGGCAGCCACTCATGCAAGAAAGGAAGAAGTTTGGTTGTAGAGATTGTGTTCAAGTATGGGGTTAGTATAGGCAGCTATAAGGATAGACTGTGATAGCCAAAGTGCAATTTTCTTGGCAAAGAACCCTTCTTAT
This sequence comes from Pinus tabuliformis, assembly GCA_031772625.1. NCBI lineage: Eukaryota > Viridiplantae > Streptophyta > Pinopsida > Pinales > Pinaceae > Pinus > Pinus tabuliformis. The sequence goes on from CM062814.1 coordinate 672,511,571, forward strand.
CATTCAAAGACAAAGCACATTGATGTTCAGTATCAATTTGTGAGGGATATGATAGAAGACAAAAAGGTGTTTCTGGTAAAGGTGGACACTTTTAAGAATAGTGCAGATGCATTAACAAAATCTATGAGCTTTGAGAAGTTCTCTTGGTGTAGAGAAATAATGGGCATTGCAGGGCTGGATAAATGACTAAGCTCTCCTGTGGCCCCCTGTCGAAAGAAAACAACAAGTGGAGAATGTTGGGTTGTGTTATATTCTTTCCACAACTAGCCCCCCTAGTTAACTAGGGGGTTAGAGGGCGGGCAAAGCCCCCCCTTCATTGCACCGATTGCACTACAGGGGAGTCATAGGGGGTTTGAGGGGGATGGGTAGTGCCCCGGGAATTTTTTTTTGGACCCTATATTAGGTTGGGCAGACCTACTATGGTTTTGTGCATGGTTTTATGACATCATGGCCATGATTTGATCATATGACATCATGTTTGATCTAAAGTGTGATGACCTATTTCTTCAAATGTTCCAATATTTCTTCAAAATTAAGAAACACCATCCTAATGCAGTCAAATATCACATGCACTCCATTTTATCCTCAGTTATGGGAGACTGTGATGCCATTTGCAAGAAGTTGTAGTCTAAGTTGTTCACCATTTGGAGAAATGAATGGATGGTCTCACCCACAACTTATGAACTAGTCGAAAGGTTGGTTGAGAAAAACATTAATCTATTTATAAGATAGTTGACCACATAAGAGTTGTTGAGGATTGGTGGGCCATGTTGTAAGAATGAGTTAATGAGAAAGGGTATTTGCTTCATCTCAAAGTAACCTTGGGGGCCTAACCACTCATGTTTGAGTGACATAGAGGAGATGAATCAGGAGGATATTCCTTCTAACTTCCCGGATGAGGATTATTCTTTAGTCGAGTCCATGGGTTTTTACGAGGATACCTCTAAGGAGCAGGAGTATTTTGTGTAGTAATTAACAACAACCCAAATGTGCATTCATGTTGTGGGGATGAGTATGATCAATATTCAATAGTCCCCATGAGTAAAGAAGACCGAGTAGGAGGTTTTCAGGGATATGAGCGACCTTTGATGATTAAGCATTCAGTTAGATGAGGCAGATGATACACACAATATACATTATGAGCCATCTTTAGAGATCTAGTTAGTGGATCATGTTGAGCCCATTGTGAGGAAGGATGAGAAACCATCTTTTAAACCAACCATTGATGAAAAGTAGATAAATGCATAGGCAGTTGGTAGAACTACAATATTTTTAGACATAAGCTCTCTTAAGTACATAGATAGGGCTTGTAGCACAGCCTACACACTTTTGTCCATTCTAGAAAGAGGGGAAGGATTTTCTACATGGGTCTTGTTGATTGAACATGAATAGCTACATAAGTTGAGCATGGTGCAACATAGTGAACTCGTTCTATATAAAGGCGACCATGCATCTGATCCTTCCCATGGGATGTGTTGTCACCTAAGATGTACACCTGAATGTGGGAGAAGTTTTGAACCCCAGAAGGTATAACCTTTAAGGTGCAATGCTCAGAGAAGGGGCTGTCACTTATTCCCAAATCTCTTTGTTTAATCTCTCTCCTAGGAAATCTATGGGGGGTAGTCCCTAAATATGATTAGTAAAGGAAAACATGTTGAAAACAACAAGTTCTAGGAGATCAAGGGGAAGGAAATTACCACTCAATGTAACTTGATTATAGATTAGTGAATGATTATCAATATGAATATTAATGAGCAATATAGATATCAAAAGATAGATTTGATTAAATCAATATGGAATCAACAATATAAAATGTGATGGACCAATGCCTTATAAACAATGCTCAAATAAAGATGTAATATTTGCAAATGAAAATAATATTTCAAGTTACAAGAATAACAATGTTGCAACATGAGTTTTAGTATAATAAACCAAGAAATTATAAGAAACTAGAACTATGAGCAATAATATTCAAATACAACTTGCCAGTAAAGAAATCTTGTACTTCAAGTAAGGATTTTTTAATTATGATATGATGTTGAAAATGCAATAAGCATGGAATTGACAAGTACAAGAATATAAATTAAAGCTTGCAAGTAAATAATTAGCCCACAATTCCAATTACAAAAACCAATTGAAATACAAAATATAACAATGTTAGATGAATGAATGCAAGACTAGATTATGTGTGATGCAAGAATATTGGTTGATTTTAATTAAAGGCCTAGTCTATGGTAAAGATTCCCCTAAATTCCTTAAAAATTGGTAAGGACTGAGGTGAACTGCAAGAAGGATAGGCCGAGGAGGTGCTCAGTCCATTATTAATGATACCCACTTATGCTTCTTGATAGCTCACGTGTCTTCATTCCTACAAGGGCTCAACCACAAGAGAACTGTGAGGTCATGTGTTTGAACCTTTTCTCCAAACTAAATTTCTTGAATTGAATGACAGTTAGGGAAGTTGATCCTAAAATTTCTATACAACCAAGCTTATGCATGGAGGTAAATTTTAGAGATGCAAGTCTAGATCTAGTATGAAAATGAAATGCAAATGTTAGTTCAATTCTTAAATGAGAGATAGTTATAGAAATATGCTTCAAAGAGAGATAGAGACCAATATGCTTATAATCAAGATTTAAGATAAATAATTTTAAGCACAATATTATTAGCTAACAACAATAATTTGATAAAGAAAAATTACACAATGAAACAAAACTATTGACGGCAATGAAAATTAGATGAAAATATTGGAGCAATATCCCAAATTATTTAATAAAGAGTGCTCTTAATGATATTTCTTCATTTCTAAATTGTTATGACAGATAGAACAAATGAGAAATATATAATTAAGCACAATTAAATGATGGAAAATGATATTTCTAATCAAATTTAACTAAAGAAATTAGAAAATTAGAAAGACTACTTGTTATCGAGAAATCTAGTGTCTATTCAAAACTGCTAGTCCCACTAAGACGGGTAACTATCTTAGAAACAAATAGATTAAAGTCACTTGTTTTTCCTTTACGAGAGAGAGATGAGAAAGAAGCAGAGAGTACCAACCTCAGTCTTCCACTTGGATCCTTGCTTGTTTCCTTTCCCCTTTAACAGAATCTCGCCATTGATTCCTTACTTGTCTAGCTTCAAAGAGCACCTGTAGATTCACAGTAGCATAATACCATCAAAGCATAGATATCTTTCTCTGTAAACAATATAGGATCATATATATATTGACCATATAAATGCATATAACAACACAATATTCAGAGATACACAAGAATATGGAGGAAAACTCAGACAACTTTATTATTAAAAGTCGTAGAAGAGAGGATTACAACAACTTGGTTTGACCCAGTGCCATCCTCCCAGCTTGAAAGCCCTCTTCACCTCACACTAAGCAAGATCACCCAACAATGTATTCAAAGAGAAACCAGCAGCACCTCTTTTCAAATTACCCAATTCCAACCCTTGGATCTCTTGGATGAGGGATCCATTTATAGATATTTGCAGGGGGGTGAGTTAGCTTCTGGGATTTTGATTAGTGTCATCTCTCTGATAGTTCTTAGTTCCACATGGAGATTTTAGATCTCTTAGTCATCCCTGGGCGAACTCAGAGAGGCAAGTGTCAAATGAGCAGTTTCTAGAAGATTCTCTGGGTTTCCACCTAGTAAACTGCTTGTGCCATTTGTCTACTCTCACTCATCGCACCCTATAGAAGGGCTTTCCAGTATGCATTGCAAATTTTGCATGTGGCAGGTGAGATGCATCACACCTTTAGCACTGGGCAGTCTGTATGGTCCTGCTTTAACCAGTTCTGAGTAGCTTTTCATGGAGAACTTCTGGGAGATGATGTAATCAGCTAACCTTGCTCCTTTAGGGTATGAAACAACACTTTTAGGGACTTAGAAGCCCTTGGTTTATGGACATATGTGATTGGTGTTGCAGTGCCCAAATATGTCTATAACAGTTGCCCCCTAAAGCATGAGGTCGTAAATCTTTTGATGTCGGGTGAAATGCTTTATAATGAGGATCCGAGGTTTTTCGCACTGGAAGGTGACTTGTAATAAGATACAATACAATACATTATCTTCATAATATTTTCATGATCTAGCTGAGGCGGGCATTCCCATGCTCAGCTTGATAAATTCATTTTCATGTACATAGGACAGACAACCGTCTATGTGCAGACTGATGATTCTGGTAGAGCCATCATCCCTTAGTTTGGATGATTATCTATGCAACAATGATGTACATTTGATGTCTTTATTTTCCTAATTATATCGCAGCCCGGATGGATGAAACTAGATTTGGGGTCTTCAAAACTCATTCAATCTTTGCCCGAAAGTACAAGTCGATCCATGTGAAAAGATGTTCTGATGTCGAACATGGAAGGACATCATCTGATTACCAGCCAATGATGTAAGTTGTTAACAAACACGAGAGGAATCACCGATGATGATGATGACCCTCAAGGTACTACAGTACAATTCACGTGGTGTGAATACATGAGTTGATGTCGAACACCACACAAAATCTTTCGGTTGAAGGCCATTAGTGTAAACCTATTGTCAGAAGTGAGAAACTTGCCATTGAGGCATGCAAGCTTCAAAGTACTGGAAGGGTTGTCCCTAGGTCGGCGTCTTGGATAATGAGCTGATGTCGACAAGAATTGACCCGTCGTAGGAGGGAATTAATGGATCCCACATCCACGACACGGAACGGAGAAAATGATTTTGTAGAGGTGAAAATGATCTGGTGATACAAGGTTTAGGGTGGCAGTCATGAAAGAATGAAGTGTGAAGGTATTGTAGCGGATGAGACACAAGCTGGGTAGGTGAATTCTCTGAGCGATTTCTCTTGAACATATCAGCAACACTGAAATGGATTGGTAGTGTTAACCCCAAAAGTGGATGGTACGGTGGACCAATGGTGATATGATCGGTGAACGAAATAACCCAACCCAACTCAATCATGGTGATGGAGTGAAAGTGTCATGTTCAAGAGAAACCTGCTACCAATAAAGTTTCTTCAAGTTTTCTTCCCAATTTTCCCCAGTCATTTCTGACCAGTACCTCTTTATTTTTGTCAAGCTTGAGGAGGATAACATATTCTTGTTCTATAATTTTCCCTTCAGGCAAACCCGTCGCTATGTTTTAACAAGCCTAGCAATAGTGAAACTCGTTTTTGTCTGAATGGACAAGTTTGTCACTATTGTTTTAACGAGTTTAATGACAAGGATAACTCGGTCCTTTTCAATTTTAAAGAGTCTGAAAGAGACAGAAAGAAGACCCCAATATTCCTTTTTGGTAACATAATCCCTTAAGTCCGAAAAAGTATAAAACAATGTGAAAGGGATGACTTTTCAATAGTTTTAACGAGCCGAACAAGACAAACGCTCGATATTTTTGTGTAATAATCCCTCAGGTCCAAAAAGATTAAAATCTAGAGGAGGGATAGCACTTCCAATCACTTTAACGAGCTGGAGAGGCCAATTGCTTGGCAATCTTTTCATATTTTATGAGTCAGATGAAAAGAGCTTAAAGGAGACTCGTTTTTTGAGGAACGAGTGATGTTTTCAGATAGCAGCTGGTTCCAGGTAAGTTTTGGAACTTTCCAATCACAACAGTGTAAAAAGGTGGCTAATAGGATCACTCATGGTAGCTGTTCATCAAAAGGGGTAAACAATCAAATGGAGGCGAATGATCGGCAACAACAGAGTGGAGGTGATGGTAAGAACACAACCAAGGCTCAAAAGCTGATGATAATGCATTCACAATGGTTATTTACCGGAGATGGGTTCATTTTTTAATGAGCTTAAACTCTGGTGGAACATATGCTCATTGCTAGGTTTAATTTTTAACGAGCTTGAACTTCACGTAAAACTGCTCGTGCCAGTCGTATAATAAGGATGTCTCATCGTATAATAAGGATGTCTCTGACTCCTTTCATTATGTAAGCTAGGAACGACCAATCCTATGAGTTTAAAGGGTTAAGAACCTACAAACTAAGAAAATAAATGGTCACTTTTCACTTTCACGCAAAAATTTTGCATGCCCCTAGGTATAGCGATCTAGAGTTTCCCAGGTTACCCCTCAATTTGCAGACAAAACACTTGTTCTATCAGGAAAGGCCTACCTTTCTAGGTTACCCTTTAATTTTCAGACAAAACATTTGTTCTATTGGGAAAGGCCTACCTTCTAACAGAGGTATCTTATTCCAGTCTAATCCCATTTTCCTAAACGAACGGGTGTGTCAGACCAGTCATATATCCTCTGTGGAAACCTACCCTATACCTGAAGTTTCCCTATCGAAGCAGACCAGGGTGCATGCCCCCTGGGTTTCAGTCACAACCACCGAATCACTTGTGCTCATCAGGTGGATGAACTGGAGATTGATAAGACATTCCTTGTGAAAAAAGACCTGTTAGGGATGGCATTTGACTATTAGCTATGTGTGAACAGGGGAATGAAAGTTGGTATACAAGCTAGACCACTCTGCCTTCATGCAGAAAACACATTACTCAAAAGAGTGAGGAGATGATGGCTCCCATGCTATAAATGTAGTCGCGCCCAAGGAGTAGATTGTAATCTAAAGGTCCTTGGACTACCATTACATTCAGATAAACAATTTTCCTTCTCAAAGTTGTAGGCAAACTTGGAAGGATCCCTAATGGTCGACTAGTTCCTTTATCGAAGCCTGTCAGATTTCGCATCTCAGGAAAAAGCGATGGCGAACCAAGCGCTTTCCAAGCAGTTGAGGAAAGGATACTCACAGAAGCCCCTTCATCTATGATGGTACCAACCATGACCATTTTGTAAGTTTGCACTATAATTTGAAATGGTACATTAGATGGTAAACGGGGTCTGCCTAGTAGATTCCAATCGAAGGAAACGACTAGGTTTCTTGGAGGTGGGACCGAATAAATGGTCGAATACAACTCCGACGAATTTCCTTCATACGGTAAAGGAATGGGCAGATTGCCCCCATGTTCATCGGAGTTTGTGTTTATGAAAATAATTTGAACAGTGTTGTTCTCATTCTCTTCGGTGACTGTATCATTTGAAGGTAAATCTTCTGAAGTCAAGATGGGGTCCACTGCCATCTCGACCTGTTGACTTTGGTCTGATGTGTACTCAGAGGGTCTATCTTCAATGATAGGTGCTTCAATCGACTCCAAAGGTGGGTCAGTTGGATTTTCAACTAGCGATGGATTCGGCAGGAGTTTCTTGTACCCAGGAGGGAGCTGCTGTGGTGATACAGGACGATTATCCAAGACTCTTTTAGCTTCATCCAGGAAGGGACAATGGTGGAGGGCATGGTCGCCTTCACACAATCTGTAGGGAAATTTATATTTCCCTTTCTATCTGGTGACTTCGCTTTCACTAGTTGACGGTGTACTTTCAACATGATCGTTAGAGGTTGATGACACCGGATTGTGAAAGTGGGGAGACCAGTCCCTTAGGATCAGTGGGATGCAAGGAGAATCTCGGTGATAGTGGTCTCCTTTACAGATGACACATGTAGATTTAGGTTTGGACATTGCAGTGTGTGGATTTTTGATAGATGATGCATGGTTGCCCCTTTTTTCCGTTGGCTCCTTCTTCTTTCCCCTTCTTCTTCTTCTCAGTTACTTGGTTTTTAGTTTTACTATCTTTACCAAGCGAAGAGGAAGAAGGAGAGGGAGAGGAAAACGAAGTAGAAGGTTGGGGGGGGGGAACTCTTGTATCATCTAGTTGCTGATTCGATTGTTTAGGAATCACGGTGCTTTAAATGACAGAGGTCGAGAAAATCCATACCGGCAGGCCAATTGTCAATCTTGGAAGGGACAATGTGGCCATATGAGGTGCACGAACATCTCCCCAAGAGGAGAAAGGACTAGGACTTCCCCCAAGGGGAAATCCTTTGTTGGTGGACTCCATTTTCTCAACCTAAGACCAACGAGGGAATAGTGGCGTTATTCCGATTAAAATAAATTTTAGATGCTTTGACACAACTTGCTTTTTCACTTTTTAAGAGTCGAGAAAAAGCTAAAGATGACTCTAGTCGCCTTCAATTTTTAATGAGCTTGAAGTGACAAGTGCTCAGATGGACCTTTTCCTTTAAGGAATCTAAAAAGGAACGAAAGAGACTACTATGGAAATCTAGAAAGAGGGATTACCAAACCAATCGCAAAACTGCATAATACTTTTTATGGTACGGCAGTAAATCTTCCCGAATGTTGTGTTCAGTGCATTGCGATCGATAGGGTGATAGACACAGCTTCCTAAGGATAAAGGATATAGCCTATTGTGGTCTCCCAATATATACTCGATGGTACGTGGGAGCTTATCCCTTTGAAGGAGGACTCTATCCCTTCATAGGTGGACCTGTAACCTCCTTCCTTTGCACTATAAAATGAAGCATTGGGCTGGTTACTGAGGAGGTTGAAAGCTGAATATTTTTGAGGTGAAATGTTGTTGGAATTTAGTCTTCCTAATTGAGCTTGAGAGGAGAGATTACATACCTTGTTTGATCTCATTGGGAAGAGTGTGAGGCTTGTCAAAGTAGAGGAGATTCCTGCTTGGACCCTGGGAGGAGCTTGTACAACATCAAGGCACCAAAGGTTGTAAAGTTCTTCTATTTTCAAAGTTAATACAATCAAGTTTATTTTTCTCAATAAGCTGTGTTTTATGGTTTATTTCATGGATTCCTTGATCACCATGATGAATATGATTTATTATATTAGCTATGCAGGTGTTATTTGATGTGTGCTTTTTTTTTATTGCAGGTTCTCAAAAGGAAACTCTTTCGAACGGTCGTAGTGTGGCTACCACAAACTAGCGTTGGAATTAAGGTAGGGTCTTAAACACCTCTTAGTTTTTATTAATAAATCGCAATATAGAGAAAGGTAGATTTTCTTGTCCTGTTTGTTGCTAGATATCTATTGATACTAGGGAGATCATTCTTGTCCGCAAGAACAATTTATCCGGCCGACACCCCGCAAGTCTGGTAGGAAATTTCTTGAGCGAATAACTTATCAGGAACATATAAGGGTAGCACATGAGGGGAAGAAATGCTTCCAAATACTCTGACATAGGTGAAAAATTCTTCCCCAAACCATCTTCCGACAGGGAGAATATCAACTTCCGCTTCGGGGGAAAATCTTGGGGCATCCCTATTATACAACATTCTATGAAGAGGTAACATAATTCCATGACAAATTCTGTAAAAATACGAGATGAACTTGGAATCCCACAATTCTTTATGATAAATGTGAATGGGTAAGGGATTCTATTTAGTCCACTTCCAACCCATTATAGGAAATCTAGAAACAGAATAGATTGCATCCATTACATAAGCAGCTAAAAAGAAAGGAGGTTAAATCCTTTGAGAGGTAGTTCTTTTAGATTGGTAGTTCCAAATAGCCGAAGCTAAATTATCAGACAATGTCTGAGCCCAATCCATAATAGTGGCATTAGTGGCTGCATCTAATAGGGGTAGCCACTTGGATGAAAATTTGTTGATGTCGAGCCTTCCAAATATCCTACATAGCATAGCAGCAGCAAAACAATACGGGGAGGAGAGGGAACCAGTACTGTACATACCGTGTTTGTCCTTTTTCAATGGCTCTTCCCTTGCCGACCAGTTCTTGGTGCACTCCGCCAAATCTTCATTTTCTTTGGTGAACTTCTCCACAAACTGCTTGTTGTAGCTTGCCTGTGGCTCTGGTAGATGATACATAAGCCTTAAATCTTGTGGGGTGAACGACCCAATGAGGTCTTGCCTCTGAGAATTGAATTGTCTGTCTATTATATCAGCACTGTCCAGTACCCACTTGACCATGTCTGTGTATGGAAGTATTTTAGGCCTTGCCGCTATTCGATGAAGGAATGAACATGCAAGTTCAGTAATTGATGCCTCAGATGACCCACATGAGTCTGTTGTTGCTTTAACTTCCATAACTCTGGGGTTTTCTTCTTTGAGCAGACTGTACATGCCTTCCCAAGTGGTTATGTCGGCATCTCTGGTACAGGTGGTGTTTGTGAATAAGGGCGTCATCTATTTGTCCTCACAAGCCAGAGCTTCTCCCTTCTTTCCCATTACGTTCTGCCAAGGATCATGTTCCACTATGAAAATTTCTATCTATGTATCAGTTTAGCAGTTTGGTACTTAATTCTGCACTTGCATGAATGGAGGAAAAAAAAATTAAAATTATGAAATATGTTTTTCTTTCTCAAAGCATGGTAAATTAGATGCCACATGGGCTTAATATGCTGGTACAAGTGTTGGAATATACCCAGATCACACGTGTGGGATCCTAGCACATGATTTAAGCTAGATAAAAAAATAGGTAACAATTTTGAAGCTTCTTGTTCTGCCTCGATTTTCGTGCACATCGTGGAAAATATAAAGAATATAAAAAATGGGTTTTCAATTATCTTGGTGAGTGCATAATGTAACTTGTGTCTAGGTTATCTTACTATAAAGGGAGAGAGTAAAGTGAGCTTCTAGATGAGAGGTAGTAGTACCACCCAAGGAGAGACACACACGAACCAACAAGGGTTTGTTCAACATCTAGTAGAGTAGTCCATAGCAGATGCGGCAATCGTTAAAACCCAAATACAAGGGAAAACACATACACCATCCAACAAAGTAGTCCACACGGAGGTGATGGTAGTTATAACCAATAAACAAGAATGGCTTGTCTAATGTCCCGTAGAGTAGTCCACACGGAAAAGACAATATTTATAAACAATACAAAGCATCTTCAACAATGTGAGTACTAAAATAACCAAAGTAGTTCAATTATCTTAGTACAGGTTAAGAAAACATGTGTTACACATGTTTAAAGAGTAGTCTTACAAACATCTACAAAACATGCGTGAAAATGTGCTGGCCTTAACAAGCTTCTGAATTAAGCAAAAGTCCTAAGAGACATCTCTACACCATACATCACTAGTCCCATTAGTGGGACATTGGAGCCACTCTTCGCTCCTTAAAGAACATACTACAGATTCTCAAGGCTATGTGGGAGGATCCAAGGTGAAAATTCCTTGCTCATACAATGGGAGGGGTATATATAGCGAAGGGTGATGCTTTACCCTTGTAACTCTTGGAATACCCTTGTGACTATTCAACTTCCCATGACTTTTCAACTAACATGACTCTTCGACCTTTGTGTTTGTCCATTGGATTTCACTTTAAATTACATTCAATTACAATGGATATGGCCCATAATGGTGAGGTGGCCTAGACAGTTCATGACACAACTTGACATGACACTGCTGACATATACTGGCTGATCGTGGTGTCCACGTCAAGGTATTGCATTGTTAAGTGATGGATATACTCTTGGTTTGCTTTTTCTTCTCCTCCACATGGCATAGTGTTGCAGGGTCTTCAATGGTCTTGGTCTTTCTTGATGGTTCAATGCAAATGTTCCTTTTGCTTGTTGCTTGATATGCTTGGTACGTTCGTCCAGATGCAAGCAAGTCTTCTAGCATATGCACTCCTTCTTCATCATGTTCATTGTCTCGCCATGATCTATCACTGCACATGTTCCTACAATTCACTAATGACGGGACGACATAAAATCCAAAACATCCTAGTCTAGCATGATGCATTGTTCTTGTGTTTTAGGTGACAGGGAGGGAGGACAACTCACTGAGACAGCACAGAGTGCAACTTAGGTTGGAATGAGGCATTCCAGGAGGAAAACCTATACTGTCGGGAAAATCTATATAGTGTTCAAAGGGAGGTAGAATTGCATAGTGAAAGTCACCAGTGTCAGGTGCAAGGTAGGACCCTGAGAGGGGCAGCTTCTGCATATTTTTCGGAGAGGAAACAGAGTGGGAATGCAAGGGGATTACTGAGCAGTTATGAAAAGTTTCTATAGGGAGGAAAGATCAGGGCTGCAGAGGGACTGTTGGTCATGATTGCATGATTTTTAGAGGGAGGACAGAGTAGGGCTGTAGAGGGACCTATTGGGCATGACTATGCAATTTCTAGGAATAGTGCAGGACAGGCAGCAAGGGAACTGCCAGACATGTCTGCGCAATTTCTGGGGGTAGTGCAGAGAAAGGTAGCAAGAGTCAACTGGGAAGTTCTGCACAATTTATAAGAATAGTGCAGAGCAAGGTAATATATGATCAGCTGGGCATGTCTACGCAATTTTGGGGAGTAGTGCAGACCCATGCCCAGAGTAATGTGGGCTTTTGGCAGGAAAGAAGGAGGGTTGATGTCTATGCTTGAGAAATGTGCAGTTCAATTGGACAGGGAGGTAGTTTCTGTGCAATTCTGGGAGGTAGATAGCCTACTCACCTTCGAGATTACACAGTACAGCTGACCTGGATGACAACCTTAGACACTGTGCAGTTCCAGGAAGCAAATTAGGGTCACTTAGGGTTGAGACTGCGAAGTGCAGCTTAGTCGGGGTCTAGTAGAAGAGGGTTGTCTAGTTGGGAAAATTTTCAGGAAAATGGATAAGTGTCGAAAGAAAGTGAACTTGTGTAGACTGGCATTGTGATCATACACTTAGCATACTTGATGATGAGACAACATGGACCACCATGACAATAGGAAAAAACATGGCCTCGGTGAGGCTGTCTTGGAGTTGAGAAAGACACTCGTGATAGGCCTTCGGATGTCCGTGATGAAATTTACATGATAGTGCTTACAACTTTTTGTGTGAGTGCAACTAGTGTTCATGTAGAAAAGACAACCCAAACACGCAAATACAAGGTTTTAAAATCACCAGAATAAGATCACAAGCATGGCAAATCAATCAACATGCGAAAAGATGATTGCTAGCCAAACAAGAAAAAAGGTGAAAAGACTTCACAAGATCTCTTGGGGTGAGCTCGAGTGTTTGAAACCATCAAAGGTAAAACCAGGGAAGGCTTCGAAATTTGGATTCAAGCCAAAATTTTGGAGGGTGTTGCAGCCGCTACAATGCTTGGCGACACACTCGTTGAATATCAGCTTATTTGTTTTGGTTCATTTTTAGCATAGGGACTTAGCCTTTCGGGAAGTATTGATTCGTTGTGCAGAAAACTTTGGCTTCCCCACTTAATCCACAGACAAACATGGTTTACCTTGTATCGACTCAGTTTAACAAAACAAAAAATTCAGCCAGATCACAGTGTTTCAAATTGGGAAGGATAATTTGGCTCGCGAGAATAAGTTTTTCAAAGTATAAGTTTTCATCTTTGGTTTTGCTCTGCTACCAACAAGCCTAGATAGTACCCTAATGGAGTCACGCGGGAACACAAACATTTCTTCACTACCAGCGAGCCTGGACTGTACCCCAGTGGATTTTCTTTCTTCACCTCTCTGCACAGGAAGCCTTTCTCTTCTTTTTCCTTTGTTATTTTTGAAAGAGAAATGTGCACATGCACTTATTTATTTTTGGGGCGGAGGAGGGATCTTGACTTATTGAGAGTAGAAGAGGTTTCTCCTTCAGAGAAGCATGTAAAGAACTCTGATTTAAGTTTTCTCATTTAGATTTTCCCCTTCTCCCTTTCTACTAGTTGGATAAGCTTGAACACACATCATAGAAAACTGAGTATAGGCATGAGGTTCCAAGACTGGACACGAGTTTAGGGTTTGACCAAAACTTTCATTATAGACAGATCATATTTTCCATCAAGACTTCATCAACAAAAACTTACAACCAAGCACAAAGAAGACAGACACAGGACTAGCCAAGCGCTGCAGTTTCACAAGACTCTTTTAACTTCAGCCACATACATATTCAGAAGCTAGAACACAGTGTGGGATAACACTTATTAACCTAGTGCAAACAAAAGAAAAACTCAACACGAAAGGGAAAAACAAGATGGGAGGAAAGGAGTACACAACAAAGACTAGAAAACAAGAAATCAAATGGTCAAATTAAATAGGATGTAAAACTGAAATAAGAAAACCATGACAGAATATGAGTGAAAAAGGAGTGCAAGGAAAGGAAACGAAGATGAAAATAATCCTACTCCTATCCTAACAGCTAAATGGTCGAGGTTACATGAAATTAAATTTCCAGTGAAGCCACCATAGTCGCTTCCGATTTGCATGCACAAAGATGCAAGTGACTAAAACAAATAAAAAGTAGTGTGCAACATAAAATATAAAAAATTGAACAAGATGCACACGGAAAGGAAGGTCTTACGTCTTGTGGATAGAAAGATGCGTCATAACCGCCCAATACACATGCTTAACTTTTTATGGATACCCTTTCTAAAAAAACCTTGGAATCTTCTTCCGAGTGTGTCCTTATCTGCACCGAGCTTCTTATCAAGTGCGAGGAGGGATTGAAGGTTGTTACCTGCAACATGGCTTTCCAAGTAATATTGTTCCATCCATTCAGCAATTGGGTCGTAAAATTCATAATGGCTATTTGGACAGTCTCGTGATCTTTGAAAAGATGGATTTTTGATTCAAGAGACGAGATCATGATAGGAATCTGATGGGGAAAGATTGATCTGATCTTTCTCAACAGTCATGCCAAGACAGTGAGGAGCTTCCATAACCATCAGCGTGGGTTGAAGTGCCCCACCTACTTGAAAGAAATATGAGGATAAAGATGCTAAACAATGAATATTAGAGAGCACAGAGAAAGTGTCATCGAATGTGATGTTGGGAAAATGATAAGCTAAATGACAGTCACCCAAGATAGAGGAATGATCAGATGAGCTAATTGAAACGTCTGATTCCCAGTTTGCAATGAACAAAGAAAAATCCATTTGAACAATCTTGTGAACACTCTGAACAATGGAAACAAGTTCACTATGAGCTAGACAACTGGTGAAAAATTGCGCAGACGTCATGGTCATCACAGGAATTTAAAATGGATGTGAGCACCATGAATGTGTGAAACTAGTTGGCGCATGGTGAATGGGGAGGAACTTGATTCATGTGATAGCTTGTGTGCTCATCATCACCCAGGGAGATTTCTAGTGTGTTGAGCAGACATATTTGTAGTGCAAGGATCGTAAGGCCAGGAAGATGATCATGAAGAGGGAAATTCAATAAGTATGATTGCAAGCAAAGAGAGTCTTTGAGATGATCAACTTCACAATTCCATGATTTTATGAGAGACAAACATTCCCAACCCAAGTTTGACGTATGAAATGTGCATGAAGATGGATGTGGTGTAACAGATTCATGGATTTAGTCATTAGTAAAAATTTTAAAATTTGAAAGATCACACCTGGAATGCCAGACATTTTTTACATGGGGATCCACAATGAATGAAACCATGTAGATAGACGGATTGTGCATGAGAAACCAGATGTGATTTAGTTCAATGGGATTACCAGAGTCGCGAGGTCCTGACATAACCATCAACGGACATTGAAGTGCCTCGACTCCCTGGTACATCCTGAAACTTTCCAGAATTTCAGAATCATATTTTGAAGCTTGAACCAGATCATGCATGGATTGAGGATGGCTGTTGTTTCTGATTTCAAAACTTCTCTTAGGATGGAAGCCATCTCTATCACAGGTTGCATTGGATTTTTCAGCTTCAACAAGCTGACTTGAAGAGTTGACTTCATGCAAGAGAAGAGATGATGGGGAATGGGAAGTACACTCTATTATTAGACTGTTTTCAACTTTATCACGAACAACCTCACTTCCTTATGTCAATTTAGGAGATAACTCATCAGATGAAGAAACAAGAGAACGTGGAGTATCTGTGACACATGTGGATGCGTTTTCAATGGTAGGACACATAGGCAAGTGAGGTGAAGAGGAAGTTTTGATATGAATGTCTTCTTTGAGCAGAGCACATTCTAGATTTGATTTAGAGTCTTCATGAGAAAACGGAAGATTACATGATGTTCTTGAGAATTCATCATAGCATATGGAAGCATTGGAGTGATAACTGCCCAAGACTAGGGGTTGATCAAAATAATTAATTATACAAGACGTTGCATCGAGATTTTCATATTTAGAATCATTCAAGAAAGGAATCTCATTGTCTTGATGCACAAAATTTTGAAATGGAGAGGGAAGATTGATAGTGTCCTCACCTTTCTGCTCCTCTTCTTGTGTAATGTGACTGGATTGTGCTTGATCGCAATTTGAGCTAGCAGCTGGAGAATCAAGAGAATGCGAGCAACTGGTTGGAAAAGTGGATTGATCAAGTGATTCATGGTACGAGGAGTCATGGCTTATAGATGATGGAGGATGGAAGAGATGCACATCAAATTCGAGACTTGAGTTATGAATGATGACATCCTCTTATGGAATGGAGGAGTGATTCTTGAATATAGGCTTCCTGAGCCATTTTGGAACTTCCTTCATAGAAGTGAGAGATAGATGAGAATATGGGTCAGGGACATGTTGCGCAAATATCTCAAGTTTGTAATCACTGCAACAGAACCCACATTAGGACCGGAAAAGGAGGAGGACAAGGAACAAGTAGGGTATTGGGCTCCTCCTCTGCAATCTGAGGTACCTCATGATTGCAAGAGTTGGGGAGGAAGGGAAATCAGGAGGTTCACTATATTGAGAACTATGAACCAAGCATTTAAACTCTCCTCTCAAGAAGTCAAAGTTCACAAGCTGTTTAGGAATTTTGTAACAGAGGTGAAAGAAGTGATCAACAAAATACTCAACTATTTCATCAGGCTCCATACTTAAACGATAAATTTTTTCACGGGAATCCCGGTGCCTATACTCATCGAACATTTTAATCATTATTTTAGCAAGATGACCAGATGAATCGATAGAGGCAAAGAGTAATGTGTAACACCAAAATTGAGCGAATGTGAGGGTGAGTAATATAGTCTAGACATCTTCGTAGTCTATCTTATGGTGTAGGAAAAAGTTTATAACTTGGCGTACATGCGCACGAAAAGATAGTTCACCCTCACCACTAAACTTTAACTTGGATAGGTCACAGATAATTTTGCGGGGATGGTATATTCAAACTTTGTAGAAAGACATCCCGGGATTATGATGTTAGGAAGAGCCATTTTTAAATAAGATATTCAAACCAGAATCTACGGGCACAACCTATCATCTGGTCCTCCTTCTAGTGCCATTTTTTTTATGGTGCTGGACCTGCCAACAAAGGGGATCTCCCCAGTATGAAGTCCTAACTAGACCTCACACTGTTTGGTGTAGGAGTCCCATCTGGTACGATGGCCTAGTTGCCATTATCTTAGAGATTTACCTTAGCTCTTGTTGTTCAGTACATGAGAGTGTTATGCTTGTATCTTCAAAAGCAAGGTGAGTATGCCTGGTGAGTGTGTAATCTAACTTTTTTCTGGTTCTCTTACTGTAAAGGGAGAGAGTAAAGTGAGCCTCTAGATGAGAGGTAGTAGTACCACCCAGGGAGAGACACACACGAACCAACAAGGGTCTATCTAGCATCTAGTAGAGTAGTCCACAATGGATGTGACAGTCATTAAAACCAAAATGAAAGGGAAAACACGTACACCATCCAATAGAGTAGTCCACATGGAGGTGATTTTCATTATAACCAATAAATAAGAATGGTATGTCTAATGTCCCACGGAGTAGTCCACACAGACGAGATAACATTGATAAACAATATAACACATCTTCAAGAATTTTAGGCAAATATTTAAAGAGTAGTCTTACAAACATCTACAAAACATGCTAGCCTTAATAGGCTTTTGAATTAAGCAAAAGCCCCAAGACACATCTATACACCATACATCACTAGTCCCAGTAGTGGGACATCAAAGCCACTCCTCGCTCCTCAAAGAACAGAGTACAAACTCTAAAGGCTATGTGGGAGGAGCCAAGGTGAAAATCCCTTGCTCATACAATGGGAGGGGTATATATAGCCAAGGGTGAATCTTGACCCTTGTGACTCTCAGACTACCCTCGTGACTGATCAACTTCCCATGAATTTTCAACTGACATGACTCTTTGAGTTCTATGTGCATCCATTGGAATTCACTTTACATTACATTTAGTTAGAATGGATATGGCCCATAATGGTGAGGTGGCCAAGACATCTCATGACACAACTTAACATGACACTACTGACATGTACTGGCTGACCGTGGTGTCCATGTCAAGCTGCTGCGTTACTTAGTGATGGATGTACTATTGGTGTGCTTTGTCTTATCCTCTGCGGCATAGTTGATCTAAAATGGGGCACTAAAAGCTTCTTGTCAACTTACAAGAACCTCTCCCACTCCAAAGCTTATATATTCCCAAGATATATGCTTATGATTGACAATTTGCGGAGTTAAAGGACTTGAAATAGGTGTATGCTTTTGTTTTCCTTGAACTGTGAAGTGCTTATGAACATTTGCTTAAACTTATATGAAATGCATATAATAGTAAATAAAGCAGCAAATAAGTAAACCACAAGACAAAAGGTTTAATTAGGAGTTCACCCAAACCTCTTGGGCTACGTCTCCATGAGCTCTAGTCAACTCAACTAGGCTCTTTGGGATTATGGCTTAGCTTCTTTTACAAGTTCCACACTCAACTCCATAGGTTTACAACTGAACCAATGGGCTTAGAATGCCATCTTTATCCTTCGTTGTTTGGCTCTTTGGCTCTCGGCTTCTGCTCTCGGCTCTTGCTCTCGGCTCTAGCTCTCGGCTCTGGCTTTTGGCTCTTGGCTCTTGGCTCTTAGCTCTTGGCTCTAGCTCTTGGCTTTGGCTCTCGGCTCTAGCTCTCAACTTTGGCTCTCAGCTCTAGCTCTTGGCTCTTGGATCTTGGCTCTTGTCTCTCGGCTCTGGCTCTCGGCTTTGGCTCATGGCTCTCGCTCTCGACTCTTGCTCTTTGCTCTTTGTCAAGCCTCCAACCTCTGGTGTCTCTTTCACTATCCTCCCAACCTCTAGTGGAACTCTGTGAATCTATGGCTCTTTGGCCTTCTGCGCTCTACAACTCTGCTGCGCTCAGCTCTCTGGGAAATCACCCCTTTGCCATCACCCCAACCTTTGGTGGCTTCTTGGCTTTCATGAGCTTCTGGTTTTGCTCGACCTCCAAGCAACCCTCTTCTTCTGAGTCACCTCGACTCTGCAGACTGCCTCCTCTGGGCTTACACTCAACATTCAAGCATCTTTGAGCCTCTTGGGCTTATCTGTGCTTCTCCTGAGCATAACTCTGCCTCTCTATGTTATCAATGGTTCGCTCGACCTCCAAGCAAATATCAGCAACCTTCAGCTGCCCCGTCAATTGAGCTCCCTGTGCTTTTTTTAATACATTAGTTATAGTCACCTCCATCATTGAAGACTGACTGTCTCATTACAAGAATCCGTTTACAAATGGAAAGGAACCAGCGAGCATGGCCACCCGATCATTTTTCCTTCCTCTGGCCGAAATAGCCAAATAATAGAAATACACAGGAAAACGCATCATGAGCCATTTAACCAGAAATCAAATAATATAGAATCGCCCCTATAATCCTCTCGGGTCCATCATTCTATCGCATATCACAATTGCATTGCATATGGCCAAAAACCCAATACACGGGAAAATACAAAGAAATCCTGTAAATTCGGATTTCAAATGATATGAAATCGCACTTATAAACCTATCAAGTTGTTTCACTAAAAATTGTCACCTTGACATTCTGCTATCTGTGTGAGTTCATTACCACTCATAATTTCCTCCTTTGTAAGTCTAAAGCATCAGTTCCTCATATCAAGCCTGGAAAATAAGAGAAAAGCTCTCAAAAGTCTTTAAAACTCTGGTTCCGCACTTTCTCTTTGTCTTACCTGCGGTCCCGCACCTAATGGTCATGTCTCCTATGCACCTGACCACATTGTCTCTGTGTTAAAGGTGCGGACCCCTGTAAAAGTTAAAAAGGCGCAAGTATACTCTGAAAAAACTCACTTTCAGTTATTTCTAGAAGCTTCTGGAAGGAATCTTGAGGTGGCAAGTTCGCTCTTTTAAGGTTCATGTATCCCATACCTTAAGGAGCTAATCCCTTGATGTAAGGAGTTTATCCCTTTGAAGGAGGATTCTATCCCTTCATAGGTGGACCTGTAACCTCCTCCTCTTCACTATAAAAAGAAGCATTGGGCTAGTTACTTGGGAGTTAGAAGCCTAGTATTTTTTGAGGTAAAATGCTGCTGGAATTTAGTCTTCTTTAGTTGAGATTTTATGAGGAGAGATTGCATACCTCTATGTATCTCATTTGGAAGAGTGAAAGACTTGTCAAAGTAAAGGAAATTCCTGTTTTAGACCCCAGGAAGAACTTGTTCAACATCAAGGCTGAAAAGGTTGTAAAAGTTTTCTATTATTCAAAGTTAATACAAATATATTTGTTTTTCTCAATAAGCTGTTAATTCATGGTTTATTTTATGGATTCCTTGATCACCATAATAGACATGATTTATAATATTTGCTATGCAGGTGCTATTTAATGTTTGCTCGCTTACGATTGCAGGTCTTCAAAGGTAACTCTTTCGAACGATTAGAGGATGACTACTACGAACAAGCACTAGATCTAAGGTAGGATCTTAACACCTTTGTAGTATTTATTTATAAATCGCATATGTCTAGAGAAAGATAGGTTTGTTTGTCTGTTTGTTGCTAGAATATCTTTTGATACTAGGGAGATCGGTCTTGTCTGCAAGGTCGATTTATCCGGCCAACAAATTGGCGACTCCGCTGGGGATAGTATTTGATTTTTGGTTTTCCTTTGTTTTGACTTGAGAAAATTGTTTCTTTTTTGGTTTTTGATTGATGTATACTGGCTTGGGTAGCTTTTAGAATCTAGAAGTATTTTTGTTTTTTTTGAAGTTTTCTGGAGACCGCACTTTCTCTTTACAGACAGTGCAGGCATCTCCGCATTTTTCCTTCAGTAAACAGTGCGGGACCGCACTTGTTGCTTCTGGAGCTCGTGGACCCTGTTAATTTTTTTTTAAAAACGTAAGATATCTTCTTCTAGTTAAGTTTAGGTTTGATTTAGGATTTTTAGTGTCTACCCAGATCTGTATTTTTCCTATCAAAAATCTCTTGTGAGTGAGTTCTGATAGTATTTTTGTTTTGAATGATTTTCTAGAAGTTTTGCATGCTTGGAGTGGTTTTCACTTTGTCTCTGTAGTGACCCAAAGACCAGAAGCTTGAGAAACCTTAGATCACCCTGGTGTCATTTCATCTTCTTGATGAGTCTGACTTGGTTGTGAAATCTAACCTTTGTGAGAAATAGATTTAGTTTTCTCGTTGCAAATCTTTGAACAAACTTTGTTATAAGTTCTGAATTTCATTTTTACAAAAGAAAACATATCTGGATGTTTTAGATTGGTTTGTTATTATGTGAAAATGAATCCTTAGTTTATTGAACAACTAAGTAAAACGTCCTCAAAAAAGAATTGAAGCTTTTATTCAATTAGATTTTTAAAGTTTTTAGATCTCAAAATTAGTTTTTGTAGTTTTGAGTGTTTTTCTAGAACTTATAGATCTCTTTTGAAGAAAATTGTTTTTTTTGTAGTTTCGAGTTTTGAAAAAGGGAAAGGGATTTATTGTGAGCATTAATTATTTTTCTTGTTTTGAGTTCTTATTAAAAAGACAAAAATATTTTCTTTCCATTTCCATGTTGAAAGAAAGAATTGTTTCTTAAAGAATTGCATTCTCGAACTCTTTCTTTTAGCTAGAATTTCATTGAAAGAAAAACGAATTGCTTATCATTTTAGGTGCATTTTTTTAGTGTGTTTGGAGTCGAGTCTTCACACCATCAAAGTTTCATTTCCATACCTATCGACTTAAAGAACAACCCATAAAAGCAACGCTTAATTAAAATTGATCTAGTAATCTTTTCTATTTCTAGGGTTCTTATCACCAATATAGCTTAGGCTAGTATCTTGGAGTATGGAGTAATTAACTTTCCAAGATAGTTAAAACAAACAAGTAGATACATCTTGTGGTAGGAAATAAATCCAATTGTAATTGATACATTCTAGGAAGCTTCTCTTAAAGGAATCAATCATGAGATCATGTCCGAACCTTTGAGACAATCAATTTTGTTTCATTGGGAAAGATAGAAGATTTGCGCGTATTATAAACGGTAAACCTCGGATTAACCATTGTCGAGGAGCCTGGGGTCACTTGTTGGTAAACCTCGGATTGACCATGTCGAGGAGCCTTCAAGGGGATTGAGCTTTGTTACTCTGCCCTTGTACGTAGATCGGATCGTAGACTGTTCCCCTAGTTGTATTTTTTACTGTTGGTAACCTTAGTGTCCATAAACTTAAGATTATTTCCTAAGGTGACAGTGAAGGAAAGATCTCACTGTACCTAGAGCAGACATCAACTAGACTCACTTGGACTCTCTGGGGGGTTCTCTTCACTCGATATGGTTTTGTGAAGAAACTTGTGCTAGTCTGTTTCATTAAGCAGGTTGTCGGGGTAACTGTTCCAACTGCCCTTTTTGTATTAAACTTCTACTAAGTTGGATTTCATCACCAACTAGTGTTTTTAGTACGGGAAGTTACTGTTTGTGTGTGGTTTGAACTCTTAGATTTTTTAGGCGTGTGATTCAACTGTTTGTTTCTTCAGAGACTTTAGGTGTTTTTATTGAAATTTTCTTTGTTTGCGTGTGATTAATTAATATTTAATCGTGGTCGAATTACCGAGACAATCTCGTAGACTTCAAGGGAAACCTCCTGAGTATACACCAAGCCAACTTGAAGGGCTATGAGCTCTCGTATCACCTAGTGATAGTAGAGTTGGATCACCAGAAGCTGGAGAGTCATCTTTAATTGTTCATCCTGATTATCAAATACAAACAATAGAGCATATTCAAGAGCCAATTTCATTTTCCGAAGTTACTGGTAGTATTTCTCCTTCTAGTGAATTAGCTGAAGAACCTGAAATTTCTGAGCCTGACACTGAACCTGCTATTTTGGAACCATCTTTAGGATTTGTTACTCCAACTTCTAGTGATCCTGGTTCACCTAGGGTAAGAAATATCATTACACAAAATCTTCCTGCTGACCTCATTTCTTTGAAGAACTTGTTAGTCCAGACGAAGATGTAACTCTTCCCGAAAACCAACAGACTTTAAATCTTAGGGAGCATGAATCAATATTCTACAGTCCTTTTAGGAGTGACGCTTGGTATTTATCATTCACAATTTTTTTATAAAACCTGGGTCTTAGTTTTTCACCACCTCGAATTCCTTTTCATCCTACACCAAGAGGTTATTATCCTTTGTTGATCATGGCAAGACAGTCATCTATGTTTTCCCAATCACCAGAAACATTTTTATCTTGCGGTCCTTCTATTCCTTTGGGGTACCAGTCACTCTCTAGTAATTTTTCAAGAACAACTCCTTGACCGACTGAACAAGATTTATCATCTGGTAGTAATGGAACTCAAACGTTAAATGCAGAGCAAATCCTTATTATGTCTGGTATTATTCCGAATCCTCAACCTCAAGGTAGTCAGTTACCACCTGGGGGCAACCCCAAGGTATTCAGTTACCACCTAGGGGGCAACCCCAAGGTAGTCAGTTACCGCCTGGAGGGCTACCTCAAGGTTTTCAACCTTCAGGACAGTACATACCCCAAGGTCAACCCCAGATTCAGCACATGCCTCAGGGTTGTCAACCTCAAGGTTAGTACCCAACTCAAGGTTTCCAACCACCTTCTGGTCAATCATTTTTACAAGGAGTTGGAAATGTACCGCTTAATTATCAGCCCTACGTTCAACCAGGTTATGGTCCTCCATATGCACAACCTTTTATGGGTCTATACTTCGGAATGAACATGGTGTGGAATCCGTCTCAAACTCAATAGACTATGCAACCTAATGTGTAGTTACCTAATCAACCTGGACAGCCTTTGGTTTTTGGTTCAACCAAGAAACCTGTCCAACCTACTGTTCAAATCCTTGCCTGGTTTAGTTCAGCAGCCTGGGCCTAGCACACCTCGTACTCCACCTCAAACTGCTGCAACTACTGCAACTTCTATTCAACCTACAACACCTATTTCTGGAGTACTTGTAGCTCCGGTTTCTACTATCCTTGCATCAATGCAAATTCCTCAAGTCTCTGTGCCACAGTTAGGACCTACAATTCAGACTTCGGTCCAAATGCCTACAGGACAAGCTGGTACAAGTATGATTGCCACAAGTCAACCGCAATTCATCTACCAACTGTACCAGGAATAGTATCAATTCGTTCCTACTATACAAAACCGAGTTTATCAGTATCAACTGTATCCTGGCTATACTTATCAACAACCTCAACAACCCCAATTTGGTCTGGTTAATCCTGGTTTTCCAGGAGGTTATAACATTCCTAATGCAAATTTGATTCCAGGTTATCTTGGATATCCTCCTCCTGGAACTGGTCTCATTACTCAAGGTTTTCGCGACCCTAACTGTCAGTTACCATTTATTGCAACTTTGGATTTACCTGATTTGTCGTGCCTTATGAACGATCTGATTTACTATCTTCCGTATTGGCCGCCAATGCCTAGTAAGTTGCCTAGTGATATCCCGAAATTCGAGGGTAAGTCAGGAGAGGATCCATCAAATCATGTTATGACTTATCACCTCTGGTGTGCATCTAATTCAATCATTGATGATTCAATTCGATTGCATCTTTCTCAACGAACTCTTATTGGTCTTGCCGCCAAATGGTACATTGAGTTACCACGAGGCTCTTTTAATAATTTCAATCAGTTAGCCACCGCTTTCTTAACTCATTTTCAGTTGCCTGTCAGATACAACAATGGCACACAACCATTAACTTCACTGAAACAATCCACATCCACATATATTTCTGATCATATTCATAAATGGCGACGTAGAAGGCGTTTAGTGAAAGTTTTCATTCGGGATCAAATTTTAGCGGAATGGTTCATTAAATCATTGTTACCCAAAATCATTGAAGATGTAGCTAAGGGAGGAGTTGTCACTAAAGAGCAAGTCATTGCTCAAGCTCAGTACCTTGACCTCGTCTATACGCAGTCAAGTAATTTATATGAAAAAATCCTTGATCTTCCAAAACACAGTCAAATAACTGCAGCTTCTTCAGGGTCACATGCCACTGATGGTATGATTGGTTCAGTTAGTACTAAAAGTAAGAATAAATCTTTAAAGAATTCTTCTCCTATAATAACTTTACCTGACTCCCCGAAAGGAGATTCTTCCACTGAATTTTCTGCCGACATCCATGTCGTAGATTCATCTACAACCAAATCAAACTCCAGTAGTAAAAAGAAGGGGAAGAAGAAAAACAAACAAAATTCAAAAGATAAAACGGATAAAAATGAATCTACTAATGAAAAACGGAAACCTCGCTATCCTTGTTTCAATTGCGACGAGGATCATTTTACCAAAGAATGCCCACATCGAGCAAAGGTTTCAAATTTCGTTAAAGGTTCTTAAATGCTTGCTATCTTGAAGGATCCTTTTCCTACTCAAGATAGTAAGATGATTGGTTCTTCCTTGAATGCCTCAGAAGAACCCATTATGATGATGTCTCATGTCAGGATTGCAACACAATCGCAAGATTATGGTAGTAAAAATCCTATTGGTGGTAAAGAAGCAGAATCCTCTAATTCAAACACATCAACTACACCTCCTCCTGGTTTTGATCCACTATAGATCGAGAAACCCAACCATGACTTAGTAATCAAACCACCTGCTAAAGGTGTACTTCGTAAATCAGCTTTCAATCCACATGTGAGAGCTGCTCAGAATCACAACATTGTTGAAGACTTAGCTATTTCCCCTTCAGCATTGTCGGCTTTGGAAGTGTTGCAATCGTGCCGAGCACAGCATAAATTACTATTGTCTGCTAGAAGAGCTGTTGATATTTAGGATTCGAACCTAATAATCTTCGATTTAGAGAATAGTACACCCTGCCTACCTCATCAAATGGCTTTCCAGATTCCAGTTTTAGCCAAAAACATTCCTTGCTTTCGGACTGTGATTGATGAAGGGGCTTCTACGTGTATTATGTCGATCCAGTGTTGGAAATCGCTTGGTTCTCCCACACTCAATCAGTCTACGACAATTCTAAAGGCTTTTGATGGCCGAGGGTTCCATCCTTTTGGTATTTTGCAGGATTTACCTATAGGGGTTGAAGGAAAAACTGTAAATCTAGATGTGGAAGTGGTTGATGCCCCTCTAGATTACAACCTTCTCCTGGGTCACAGTTGGTTTTATGCTATGACTGCTATTGTTTCATTGGGTTTTTTAGCTTCTCAAGTTTCCTCATAATGGAAAGATCATTACGATAGACCAGCTGACTTATTTTTCATCTGACCCGGCCTCTACAGATAGTATTCAGCACATTGGTAAAACGACTATCCCTTACAAGGATGTTGGCATAGGTTTGATTAAAGATTATGGTTTATTGGGAACCTTTTCCTTCCCTCCTCCTAACGTATCGCCTTCTATTGCAAATATTCATATGATTTCATCGAATACTATTTTTTTTATGATCCTTGGATCGTACCTTCCGATTCTGAGGTGGATTCATTTGATGGCGCGATGCCTTTGAGTCCCTTTGAAATTTCATATCAGGCTGTATAGTCGTTTTCTGATTCCTATTCAACCGAAACTGATCCAATGAATTTGGTCCATGGGGAATCACTTTTGATATCAACCTCAAATCCAACAACACTTTTTGATCCTATTCATACTGATGAGTAGATTCGTGAACTTTTGTCTGTTGATGATTTACCATGGGAAGATCTTCATCACCGATCTTCATTTTTACCTGAGCTTGATCATTTTGAAAATGATTTTTCTTCTATTTTTACTACTGACTATGTCAAAGAACCACAGAATCCATTGCAACATTCTGATTCTGAGTTAAATTTGGAAAATATCTATCGAATGGTTCCTATTGATATTTCAATTAAGCTAGGAATTATTGAAAACATTCATATAGGTGCTTCCTGTACAGATGATGAAATACAAACCTATAAAGCCCTATTTCAAGAATTCCGTGAATTTTTTGCCTGGTCATGTGAAGAAATGCCAGGAATTGATCCATCAATTGTTGTCCATGAAATTAAAAGATACCCGGATGCTAAACCTGTCTGGCAATGCTTGCATCAGATACATCCGAGAAAAGTTTCTGCTATTAAAGCCGAAGTTGAGAAATTACTTCGCGCAGGTTTCATTTATCCAATTCCTTTAACCAATTGGGTATCAAATATTGTTCCTGTCAACAAAAAACAAGGAACGATAAGAGTATGTGTTGACTATAGGGATATTAATTGAGCTTGTCCTAAAGACAATTATCCAACCCCCTATATCGATCAAACTATTGATGATTGTGCCGGCAGTGAAATTTTCTCCTTTATGGATGGTTTTTCTAGTTACAATCAAATCAACATACTCCCTGCTAATCAACCTAAAAAAACTTTCATTTGCCCATGGGGGACATTTGCTTATTGCAAATTACCTTTTGGATTGAAGAACACTAGAGCAACTTTTCAAAGGGCTATGTCTTACGCATTTCATCACATCAAACACATTGTGCAACCTTATCTCAATGATTTACCTGCCCATTCATCACATAGAGCTGATCATCTCACTCACTTTTGAGCTATCTTTATGAGATGTAGGCATTATCGAATTCAGCTGAATCCACACAAATGTGTTTTCTATGTAGAAACGGGTTGCTTACTGGGATTTGTCATGTCAAAGGCTAGCATTCATGTTGACCCCTTGAAGGTTGAAGCTATTGTCAATCTACCTCCTCCTTTGACTCTTCTCCAACTCCAAAGTTTGCAAGGGAAAGAAAACTTTTTACGTCGTTTCATTCCTAACTACACCGAGATAATGAAAGGTTTTACTAGGTTGTTAAAATAGAATATTCCATTCTTTTGGGATGAGATAACTGATAAATCTTTTGATGCACTTAAACATGCATTAACCCATGCGCCGTTACTGCATCCTCCCAATTACAACCAGGATTAATTTTTGTATCTCGCTGCTTCTCATTCCACCATTGGCATGGTTTTAGTTCAGGAAGATGAATTCAACAATGAACATGTGATTTACTATCTTAGTCTAACTCTGCATCCGACTGAGCTTAAACATTCGCATGTGGAGAAATTGGCCTTGGCAGCTATCTAAGTTGTCCAAAGATTTCGTCACTACATCTTATTACGCAAAACCACGGTAATTTCTGACTGTAACCCTATGATGTATATCTTGACTAAACAATTGTTAGGGGGAAAGTATTCAAAATGGATAGTTATCCTGCAGGAATTTGACTTGGAATTTGAAAAATCCAAGGCAAAGAAATCTTTGGTTTTTGCCAAACTAATGTGTGATTTCCTGCGTACTGATACTGAAACTGTGGCAGAACAGCCCATTACAGATGAATCCTTGTTTCTTATCAGTACTCTTGATCCTTGGTATGGAGATATTATTGTTTATCTCCAAACCAATATTTTTGGCCTAAAATCTCACGATCTCAATGACGGAAAATACGTTTCCAATCCCAACAATACAATATTATTGGTGATACACTTTATCGTCGTGGATCAGATTTTGTTTTCCGACATTGTATAACTCATGAATAAGCTGAAAAGGTTCTGAATGACTGTCATTATGGAGCATGTGGCGGTCATATGTCTAGGTATGCCATAGCCCAAAAGATATTGCGCGCTGGTTATTTCTGGCCATCCTTATCCAAAGATTGTATCTATGCAATCTAGAAATGCCACAATTGTCAAATCTTTGATTGTAAAACGCATGCTCCACCTGCCCCTCTTCACCCTATAATTGTTATCGGTCCTTTCGCAAAGTGGGGTATTGGCTTTATTACATGTAACCCTCACTCAGCCAAGGGGCATGCGTATATTATCCTAGCGATAGATTATTTTACTAAGTGGGCCGAGCCAATGCCTACATTTTCAATAGACAGCAAGGCTACTGCAAACTTCGTATTCAATCATATAATTTCTAGATTCGGTGTTGCTCAAGCTATTATTACTGATCATGGAAGTCACTTTCGAAAGATCATGATGACTGAACTGATAAATCAAATTGGACTGCGCCACGATAGTTCTACTCCGTATTACCCACAGGCTAATGGTCTGGTTGAAGCTATCAATAAATTTTTAGTGACTATGATCAAACGAATCATTGGTATTCATAAGTCCACTTGGCATACCATGCTATTTTTAGCACTTTGGGCATATCGGACCTCAGTGAAAACATCGACTGGTTTCACTCCTTTTCAACTAGTCTACGATTTGGAAGCAGTGTTACCTATTGAATGTGAAATTCCGTCATTACAATTAGCCATAGAATTACTCCCAGCTACTTCTGAAGAAGAGAATTTTTTTTTGTACTTAGCTCAGCTAGATGAGAATTGACGCACTGCTGCAATAGCAAACGAGACTCATGCGAAACGAATGAAAGCTCAGTACGACAGAAGTGTTACACCTCATAATTTTTCAAAAGGAGACCTATTTTTAGTATATGATCAAGCGAACGATAAGTTAGGGGCTGGAAAATTTGTACCTATGTGGCATGGTCCTTACATTGTTAAGTGAAAGCTGACAAAAGGGGATTATGAATTGATATATTTTGACGGTGTCTCTTTGAATCAACCCAAAAATGGACTTTATTTGAAGAGATATTATGCTTAAATTTTGTGTGAAGATTTTTTGTTAGATTAGTTTCTTTATAGCTGGTGTGTTTTAGATTAGAAAAGTGTGCCTAGTTTAGAGAGTGCTCTTATCATTACTCCTGCTTATCTTGATTTTACTCTTGATATTGCAGATGTCGACGTCTCTTCAAACATACATTGGTTTTGTTGATGGTGCTTGTCATAGTACATAGAACATTTCTTCCATAGCTTGGGTTATTTATTCACCCTCTGATGAGTTAGTGTCTATGCATGGGGTAAGCCTTGCTCAAACAACGAATAACATTGCAGAGTATAGTGCAGTGATTAAGTTATATCTGAATCCATCTCATTTAGGATTCAGAGTTTGATTGTTAGACTGGATTCTGAACTCGTTGTATTATAGCTTAACAGGGTTTATTCCATTAGAAATCCAGTGTTATTAAGGTTATTTTTGAGAGTTCGTCTCTTGGAACGTGAATTTGATCACATTGAATATCAGCATATTCCAAGACATTTAAATACATTAGCAGATGCAGTTGCTTCTAGTATGATAAATAGACATTTGCAATAATCAAAACAGTAAATTTAATAACATTCGATAACATGTTACATGAGATAGCCAGTAATAATGATATATCATAACATAGAAGTGTGTTGCAAAATATACATCTTCTTCGATCATAGGTTGAAAAACACCTTATGATCGGCAAAAATGATAATACAAAAAGATAAAAATGTTGTGAGTCTACAAAATTGATCATCCTAACCCTAGCGATGATCACGATAATAAACTACTGCTCAGGCCACCCTACATAGGAACCTCCTAAAAGCTCCTGGAACCCCAATCACATATCTCTGTAACCTAAGTGGAATATCATCTATATCAGTCTCTGGAATATCTAGTGTCAAGCGCTCTAGATGATGCTCCAAGTCGGTTAGGATCTCTGTTGATTGGTCTTGTGGGGCTGGTACTGCTGTAGATGGTTGTCTCCTCTCAAAAGGCTAGAGAGCAGCTGGTCGTTGTGTACCCACATCTGCATTTAAACTTTTGATTGTCAGTTTTGGATGATTTAAAATTAAAAAAAAAATAAAACTTAGAAAGTGTTGAAAATGGTTTTCACTTGAATCATCCCATTGCTCTCCTGGTGAAAGAATCATGTGTGGGTCGCCGCAGTAATCCATCTCGGCGTATGGAAAGTCCTGAATCACAAAAGTTTGGTTGTTCAACCAATGAAAATATTCAGGTGGAAATCGAACAAGCTTTGTGCCCTTAGAGTGATGGGCCATCAAAGCAACCCAACGAACCATTCTAGGCTCTCGGGGAAGACCAACATCAACAGGAATATGCTGTGGGGCTAACATGGGGATCCTCTCTAGAGCAAAGGTGACTACGATAAATCCATATCCAAAGTTTTTCAACTGTCCATTCTTTGCTCTGGTTAGTTGGCCTTTCACATTTGTCAACAGAGTCTCGCACCAGTTGTATATGATGCCTTGGAAACACTCTACAGCCATTTACATCTAGGATCTAGTAGCCACATGCAATGCTGCACTTCCACATAGTTTAGTAATAGTGAATGCAATAACTTTAAGCTTAGGACAGCTAATAGTTTTAATATCAATCCATTTATCCTTGGGGTCTGCTTGATCATCGCAAAACTGCAATTGAAGACTAGTGACAGACTGGCCACCTGGCCTAGTCCCGAAACGAGATAATTGTTCACGCTTCTTGGACAAACCAGTCAAAAAGTATATGTCCTCCAGCTCGATTTCAAGCCGGTGGCCACCAATCACAAAGCACTGGCCCTGTGTGTTCCATCTATCTACCAGCCATGTTACGAGGCCTATTTGGGCCCTCATGCCCAGTATGGCCTAGAACTTATACAATCCGCATGCTCTCAATGCCTGCAATGTGGGCATATCATTCATTGTGGCATAATCTACATCCTCGTGCTTGCGTTCTCGCCAAATAAGAATTTTGAATGTCCTACAATGCATAAAAAACCATATTAGAACAAGCTTGTTCGAAAAATTTTGGACAAATTTGGAGAAATTTAAGTTTTAAAATTCATTCTGCAGGGTCCACACCCACTGCTTACAAACAGTGTGTAGGTCCCCATTGGTTGTGAGCAATAGGTGCGGACCCACAACCTTTTATTTATATAAACAAGTCGGGGTCTACAGGGCCCGTGTGTTGCACCTGTGGACCCCCGTGAGTGATTTTTTAAACCTAATTTTCCTTTAAAAATCAAATTTAAAGCCTAAAAACAAAATGTAAATGGATGAAATGCAAGTTAAGTGATGAGCCCTGAATTGGGTAACTTATTGGGCTCATTTTTCCTAATTGTCCTTGATCAATCCACCATTTTTCATAGATTATGCATGTTTTTTGAGTATGTTTATGTTATTTGAATGAATAAGGGTGGTCACTTTACCAAGGAGGCTAATACGTGGTTATTTCAAGATTTTTGGACAAATTTTGGAGCAAAGCCAAGCAATTACGATCCAGGTGACAGCCAAGCATGAGGGAGCAAGGGTGAGAATTCGTAGGGAGGTTGTCTCTTGCATTAAATGGCCCTTCCTCAAAATCTCCACCCTCAACTCGGAGCTCAGCAGGCCACCAAAACGAATCCTAAAGGCAGCCGAGCAGCTTTGTGAAGAGTGACTGTTTACTGGCAGTTTGAACAGCTGAGTCCCTTGAGTTAAGGAGGTCTGCTTGGACCCTCGTAGTGCATAAATAGGAAGGCCTCAGCCTTCGTAGTTTACTTTTGGAATTGTTGGGTTTGCACCATAGTGCTATCATTATCTCAGCTCATTTTTTTAGCTACTGTTGTATAACTTTCTTGTGACATGATTATTTTTGGGTAATGAAAAGCAGCTCTATTTGGCATCAGTCCTAAGTTTTCTTTAGGAGCCTGTAGCTCTTGGGGTTAGGCCCAACCCAAGTGCCAAGGCTTCTTTTATGTATTGTTATTTTCTTTTTATGTCTTTGCAAAATAATTTTTGTTAAGTAGATTAAAATCTTGCTGATTACCTAGGTCATTGTTAATGATTAGAAAGGCCTTTTTTATGTTCAGATTGAGTTGATAAGTTATTAACAGGGAAGATATCTAAAAAAATGTCATCAAGGACCTCTTATCTCGCCTCTCCCTCAGTGGGATCATGAGCTGGGACAAAGGTGACCTTGTTGCCAACAAAAACACTGTCTTTGCTTTGCCATGCAATCATTAGTGTTCGATTTTTATTTGCAGGAGTTGGTTACATGTTCAGATTCTTGATTTCTTCATTGCATAGTTAGTATACATGGTTTCATTGCAAATAAACTTCTATTCATTCTCTTCACTATTAGCTAGATCATATTAGGTTAACGTAACTAGGTCTCTAATTTTCCAAGTCTTTGTTGCTTTAGTTGGAGAAACGACTTGCAGAGCACCCATACCACTTCTCTATCTACTCGTACTCCTTCAATCCCAGCTGCTCCATCCCCTACCTCTAATCCTTGCCTCATATTTGCTACACCTTGACCTAGTTTCCTTATTTTTGTGCAACATTGCTCCACTTCTCCTTGAACAAATCCAGCCATCGTCATCTCTCCTCAGCTCCATCCACCAAGTCCTGGACCCCCTCACACCCTTGTCCTACCTCCATACTCACTTCTCCACCTTTCTCTCTCCATCCACCCTCCAAAATCCCATTTCTAAACATCTTGTAGAAAATACAGAACATCCTGTAGAACCCCTGGAGACTTCCTATAGAAGCTCACGAACACGGTTTCTTGATAGCCAAACTTTTTGAAACTCTCTGGAAGGGTGCTAGGGACCCCTTAAGCCCTCTTTGAACCTTCCCAACTATCTGCAAGCATTTCCTCTCACCAATCCACCTCTGCACAGTCAAAACAGTCAAAGCACATGCATGGTAATTCTGACAACTTATTCAAAAATACAAAAAGATGTTTTCTTTTCAGATGTTATTGTAGAAGTAGCTTAGACACATGCATTTTACCTTCCTAGAAGTCAATGGCATCTCTTTCAGTAGATTGCATCCTCTTTCTGGCATCAATAGGGCTAGCTGGTAAAATTAGGGTTTGCTAGGGTTTGTGTTTCCTTTCAGCTTTCTAGTTTCTTTCTGCAAGTAGATTAGCCTTCTTTGAGTTAGCTTTCATCCATCAATTAAAAAGCTTCTTCTAAGAGCTCATAGAAGTTGGCTTAAGCTCCTAGCGGACTTGTGCCAGCTGACCAAGTGACAGCCACAACAAGAGCTAGTACTTGTGCATACAACACCGTCGCTTCCAAGTTTGTTACAAACTACTGTGTTGATAAGAGTAAATAAGGGAGTCCCAAGAGTTGCAGCATTATTGCTGCAATACTGGAGCCCATCATCTTTTTTGCGTCGTTGCCAGGGAAGCATCAGAGTATTTGTGATTGCTGCTTTTCTTCTATTTTTCTACTCCAATCTTCTGCTAAGTAGTTTATTTCAAGTTCAATTCCGCAATTTCAATTCTACAAGCGTAGAATAGCATTTCAATTCTGCAAGCGTAGTCTAACATTTCATTCCTGCAATTTGATTTCAGCAAAATAGATTAGTCCTTTCTTTCTTTCATTTCAATTCCACATTTTCATTTCCGCAAGATAGATTTTAGTTAGTTGCAATTCCATCCATTTCAGTTTTGCAGGTACAAGCAGAAAAAAAGAAAAAGCAACCAAAAATCTTTTCATGCCTTGTAGGAACAGAGATAATACCGGAAAATTCCTACCCAACACCCCCACTACTTCACTGAGTCACCCTTCTCTCTTCTTTGGTGGCAGTGACTGTTACAGGGAAAAGTGTCTACACAGAACTGCTTATCCCACTAAGGTGTGATAGCTACATTAGAAACAAACAAAGTAAAGCTACTTTCGTTTTTCCTTTATGAAATATAGATGAGAGAAGAACAAAGAAGACCAACCTCTGTCTTGCGCTAATCTCCTAGTTCGATTCCTCTCTCTCTTGATAGTCTTTCGCCACTTGCTCCCTTGTATGCCCAGCTTCACAGAGTACCTGTAAGGTCACAGTAGCATAGCACTATACAAGAACATGGATCTATAATCATAAAAAATTTAGGATCAGATGTAAATTGACCATACAAATGCATAAAACATAAATGACACAAGAGTATGGAGGAGAACTTGAATAGCTTTTATTGATAAACAAGAAAGAGCCAAGGGAGTTACAACCAGTTGTTCTGACCCAGCATCATCCTCTCAGCAAGGAAGCCCCTCTTCACCTC
Source organism: Pinus tabuliformis (assembly GCA_031772625.1). Classification (NCBI taxonomy): domain Eukaryota; kingdom Viridiplantae; phylum Streptophyta; class Pinopsida; order Pinales; family Pinaceae; genus Pinus; species Pinus tabuliformis. Next base: position 672,546,361 of record CM062814.1, read on the forward strand.
ATACAAAGCTTAGATCACCCAACAATCTGATGTTGTCTCAAGAAACCAACAACAATTCCTTACAATATGGAAAATTCCAGCCTCTGGATCTCTGGGATGAGGGATCCATATATAGATATCTGTAAGGGAGATGAGTCAGCTTGTGATTTGATTAGTGTCTTCCCTGTGATAGTTCTTGCTTCCACTTGGAGATTGATGATCTCTTACTCATCCTTGGTCGAATTCAGAGAGGCAAGTGTCACAGGAGAAGTTTCTGGAAGTTTCCATGCCTCTCCACCTCGCGGAATGACACTGCCATTTGTCACTTCTCGCCCATCGCACCCCATAGAAGGGTTTTTTGAAATTCAACGCACCCACACAGTGTATTTAGGTGAGATGCAACGCACTTTGCCTATGGAGCAGCTGAAATGATCCTGTTTTGACCAGTCCTGAGTAGTTTTTCATGGAGAACTTCTGGGAGGAGCTGTAATCAGTTGACCTTGTTCCTTTAGGGGTTAGAACAACACTTTTAGGGACTTAGGAGCCCTTGGTTTATGGAAATTTCATGCTTGGGGTTGTAGTGCCCAAAAATGTCTATAACAGTTGCTCCCTAAAGCATGAGGTCGTTAATCTTTTGATGTCGGGTGAAATGCTTTATTATGAGGATCTGAAGTTCTTTCAAGCTGGGAGGAGACCTGTAATAAGATACAATACATACATTATCTTCATAATATTTTCATGATCTAGCTGAGGTGGGCATTCCCATGCTCAGCTTTATAAATTCATTTTCATGTACATAGGACAGATAATCGTCTGAGTGTAGACTGATGATTCTGGTAGAGTCATCATCCCTTTGATTGGATGATTATCTGTGCAGCAATGATGTACATTTGATGTCTTTATTTCCCTGAATATATATCGCAGCCCGGATGGATGAAACTAGATCCGAGGTCTTCAATCTCGTTTGATCTTCACTCGAAGTACAAGTCTATTCATGTGAGAGATTTTTTGGAGTCGAACATGGAAAGACATCACCTGATTACCAGCCAATGATGTAAGCTATTAACAGGTGCGAGAGGAATCATCGATAATGATAATGACCTTCAAGGTACTGCAGTACAATTCACGTGGTGTGAATAAAGGACTTGGCGTCGAACACCACACAAAATCTTTCGGTCGAAGGTCATTGATGTAAACCTGTCGCCGGAAGTGAGAAACTTGCCATTAAGGCATGCAAGCTTCAAAGTACTGAATGGGGTGTTCCTAGATCGACTTCTTGGATAATGAGCTGATGTCGACAAGAAGTGATCCGTCACAGGAGGGCCTTAATGAATCCCACATCAATGAAACAGAACAGAGCAAATGATTTTAATGGAGGTGAAAACGATCTGATGACATAAGGTTCAGGATGGCGGTCATGAAAGAATGAAGTGTAAATGTATTGTAGCGGGTGAGACATAGGTGAATTCTCTGAATGACTTCTCTTGAACATATCGGCGACACTGACGTGATGGACTGGTAGCATTAACCCCAAATGTGGATGGTGTGATGGGACCATGGTGATGTGACCGGTGAATGAAACAACCCAACCTGACTTGGATGCGGAGTGAAAGTGTCATGTTCAAGAGCGACTTGCTACCAACAAAGTTTCTTCAAGTTTTCTTCCCAATTTTTCCCCAGTCATTGCTGACCAGTACCTCTTTATTTTTGTCAAGCTTGAGGAGGATAAGATATGCTTGTTCTATAATTTTCCCTTCGGGCAAACCCATGGCTATGTTTTAACGAGCCTAGTGATAGTGAAACTCGTTCTTGTCTGCTATGGACAAGTTTGTCGCTATTAAGTTTTAACGAGTTTAACGACAAAGATAACTCGGTCCTTTTCAATTTTAGAGAGTCTAAAAAGGAATGTAAAGGAAACTCCAAAATTCCTTTTTCGTCATCTAATCCCTTAAATCCGAAAATGTATAAAACAATACAGAAGGGATGAATTTTCGATACTTTTAACGAGCCGAACAAAACAAGCGCTTGATCTTTTTGTCTAATAATCCCTCAGGTCCAAAAAGATTAAAATCTAAAGGAGGGATAGCACTTCCGGTACCTTTAACGAGCTGGAGAGGCCAATGGCTCGGCAATCTTTTCATATTTTACGAGTCAGTTGAAAAGAGCTTAAAGGAGACTCATCTTTTGCGGAACGAGTGATAAAATTGGGTAGCAACTGATTCCAGGTAAGGTTTGGAATTTTCCAATCACGGCAGTGTTACAAGGATGGCTAGTGAGATCACTCTTCGCAGCTGTTCCTCAAAAGGGGTAAACAATCAAATGGAGGTGAATGATCGGCCAATACAGAATGGAGGTGATGATGAGAACACGACCAAGGCTTTTATAGGCTGAAGTACTACATTCACGATGGTTATTTACCGGGAAATAGTTCATTTTTTAATGAGCTTAAACGCGGGGGGAAAAATTTGCTCATGGCTTATGTTTATTTTTTAACGAGCTTGAACTATGCGCTAAAACTACTTGATTAATCCAGTCGTATAATAAGAATGTCCCATTTAAAACGATAATTTTTAGAGTTTTGCCCCACATTCTTTCTTTATGCAAGTTAGGAAATGACTAATCCTACGAGTTTAAAGGGTTAGAGGACCTACAAATTTAAAAAAATAAATAGTCGCTCTTCGCTTGCATGCCAAAAGGTTTGCATGCCCCTAGGTATAAAATAAAGTTTCAAGGTTACCTTTTTTTCTACCGACAAAACATTTGTTTTATCAGGAAAGGTTTACCTCTTTTAGGTTACCAAAGATTGTTCTATTCACAGCACAAATAAAACATTTCTTCGGCGATGTCTACCGAAATAGACAAAGGTGAGTGGCAGAGACGACTCCACTCACATAACTTTGATGAGGGAATCTTATTCCAGTCTAACTCCCTTTTCCAATCACGGATGGGAGTACAGACTAGTCATATATCTCTCGCGGAAACCTACCCTATACCCGAAGTTTTCCTGCCGAAGCAGACCAGGGTGCATGCCCCCTGGGTTTCAGTCATGTCCCCCGAATCACTCGCGCTCATCAGGTGGACGGACTGGGGATTGATGAGGCATTCCTTGCGTGAAAAGAACATTCAGGGATGGCATATGACTATTTGCTCTGTGTGATCCGGGAAATGAAAGCTGGTCTACGAGCTTGACCACTCTTCCTTCGTGCGGAAAACACATCACTCTAAAGAGTGATGAGACAATGGCTCCCATGCAATAAATATAGTCTCGTCCAAGGAGTAGATTATAATCCAGGGGTCCTTGAACTACCATTACGTTCATGTGAACGGTTTTCCCTCTCAATGTTATGGGCACATTGGGAAGGATCCCTAACGGTCGACTGGTTCCTTTGTCAAAGCCTATTAGATTTCTCATCTCAGGAAAAAGCGATGGCGAACCAAGCACTTTCCAAGCAGTCAAGGAAAGGATACTCACAGAAGCCCCTTCATCTATGATGGTACCAGCCATAACCATTCTATATATTTGAGCAATAATTCAGAATGGTACATTAGCCGGTAAACGGGGTCTGCCTAGTTGATTCCAGTCGAAGGAGACAACTAGGTTGCTTGGAGGTGGGGCCGAATAGACGGCCGGGTATGACTCTACGAACTTCGTTCCTGTGGTAAAGGAATGGGTAAATTGCCCCCATGTTCATCGGAGTCCGTGCTTACGAAAATAATTTGGACGGTGTCATCCTTATTCTCTTTTGTGACTGTGTCATCTGAAGATGGAACCTCTGAAGGCAAGACCGGGTCTACTGCCGCCTCAACCTTTTGACTTTCGTCTGGTATGGGTTTAGATGGTTTGTCTTCAATGATAGATGCTTCGGCCGACCACCTGGGCGGGTCAGCCGACTTTTCAACTAGTGACGGACTCGGCAAGAGTTTTTTATACCCAGGAGGAAGTCATAACGGTGAAACTAGACGATCGTCCAAAACTCTTTTAGCCTCGTCTAAGAAGGGACAACAGTGGACGGCATGGTCACCTTCGCACAGTTTACAAGGAAATCTATATTTTCCTTTTTGTCCTGGGGCTTCACTTTCACTAGTCGACGGTGTGCTTTCAACATGATCATCAGAGGTTGACGACACTGGGTTGTGCAAACGAGGAGACCAGTCCCCTAAGATCCGTGGGATGCGAGGACAATCTCTATGATAGTGGTCTCCTTTGCAAATGACACATGGCGATTTAGGCCTGGTCGGTACAGTGTGTGGATTTTCGCTAGACGATGCTTGGTTGCCCCCTTTTGCTTTTGGCTCCTTCTTCTTCTTCTCTTTCTTCTTCTTTTCCTTCTTCTTCTCAGGTACTTGATTTTTGGCTTTACCAACCCCATCAAGTGAAGAAGGAGGAGAGGAAGAATTGGAGGAAGTAGAAGGTTGGTGGGTAACTCTAGATTCGTCTAGTTGCTGATTCGATTGTTCCGGAATTGCGGTGTTCTGAACGACAGAGGTTGAGAAAAGCCATACGGGAAAGCCGATTGTCAATCCTGGAAGCGACAATGTGGCCATATGGGGTGCACCAACATCTCCCCAAGAGGAGAAGGGACTAGGATTTCCTCCAAGGGGAATTCCTTGGTTGGTGGGATCCATTTTCTCAACCTAAGATCAACGTAGGAAAGGGTGATGATTATTCCATTTAAAATAAATTTTAGACGCTTTGACACAACTTGTTTTTTCAATTTTTAAGAGTCGAGAAAAAACAAAAGATGACTCTAGTCGCCTTCGATTTTTAATGAGCCTGAAGTGATAAGTGCTCAGATGGACCTTTTCCGTTAAGGAGTCTGAAAAGGAACGAAAGGGATTGCTCTGGAAATCTAGGTAGAGGGATTACCAAACCAATCACAAAATTGCAGAATACTTTTTACGGTACGGCAGTCAATCTTCCCGAATGCTGTGTTTAGTGCATTGCGATCGATAGGGTGGTAGACACGGCTTCCTATGGATAAAGGATTAAGCCTATTATGGTCTCCCAAAATATACTCGACGGTACGTGGGAGCACAAGTCCGTACTGGCACTTATCGTCTCAAAGTGGAGGAATCACCCAACCATCAGTGAGAACACCAGTTACCAGGCTTTACGACACCAAAATATGTCTCTAGCCTAGACTTCTAAATGTTGTGCGTTAGGTCCCAAAGCGTTGTTAGATTCATTGAATTTATTTTATAGTTGATCTTGTTTATGAAATTTTCCTTTCAGGTTCACCACGAGATGTAGATGTATAATTCCTAAAATGCAATCTAAGATGATAAACAGTCTTTTATCTTCTTTGTGCAATGAAAATCCTAGCTACTAAGGAAAGAGAGACAATATTCTTTCACAAAGAGCACACTCTAAATGCACCGTCCTAAATCAAACCAATCAAACAGTCTAAATGCAAATGCACATGCATGTATTTGTTTTTGACTTTCTTAGTATGTGAATGGTAAAAATAAAGTTGATGCACAAATCTGAATTACTTTTCAAGTGACAATTATTAACAAGTTTCTTTTCAAAATAAAAAATGGAGACAATCACAACATTTTACGATTTGGAAATGAATACTTATTTTTGACACTAGAAAAACTACAAATTCAGACCAAATACAATAGTAACAAGATAATCGACTATCTACAGCAACCAAACTCTTTCCTATGATTGAAAACGACACTTGCGACACTTTCAAATCAAAGGATGACAGTACGATTACGTTACTTTTTGCAAAGGAGAACTGAAAATGACTCAACAAATACACAAAAACACTTACAGTTCTTTTGCACAAGGAGGTGGAATAACAGCAAGGAAAAGGGGTTTCAAATCGAGATATACTGATTACAGGCAACAAAATTCATGAATAGAACTGGAAAGAATGAATCATAGAAACCAAAACTGAACAATGCCTAGTCTGATCAGGGCACCTGTAACACAGGGAATTTGAAATGCAGCGCACCTACTACACTCGGAAAGTGCGCTGAATTTTAGATTCACAGAACAGTACCTGCGCTGGGCCAGAGACGAGACTTTGCTTGGGTTCCGGGTCATAGTTTGCAGTTCAGTTCATGGGTTTTGGCCCAGCAAATGGTAATCAGTAATGCAAAAATCAAGGGTAGATCTAAGGAGGTTCCGAAAGCTACCACAAGGGGCAATCAGAGAGTTTGTGAATCACTTGTTTAAGTTATAAACAAATCCCGGAGATTGACTGAAGCGACATTCATCTACTTTGCATTTGCATAGCGAATGAAGTTCGAAAGCTACCTGGCTCAACTTCAGGCTCCGTCTGTAAGTTTATAAAATAGACAACAAGGAAGATAAACAAACAAACTAATTCGTCCCTAGCGGAGTCACCATTTTGTTACAAGGAAAATGTGTCTACACAGAACTGCTTATCCCATTAAGGTGTGATAGCTACCTTAGAAACAAACAAAGTAAAGCTACTTTCGTTTTTCCTTTATGAAATATAGATGAGAGAAGAACAAAGAAGACCAACCTCTGTCTTGCGCTAATCTCCTAGTTCGATTCCTCTCTCTTGATAGTCTTTCGCCACTTGCTCCCTTGTACACCCAGCTTCACAGAGTACCTGTAATGTCATAGTAGCATAGCACTATACAAGAACATGGATCTTTAATCATAAACAATCTAGGATCAGATGTAAATTGACCATACAAATGCATAAAACATAAATGACACAAGTGTATGGAGGAAAACTTGAATAGCTTTTATTGATAAACAAGAAAGAGCCAAAGGAGTTACAACCAGTTGTTCTGAACCAGTATCATCCTCTCAGCAAGGAAGCCCCTCTTCACCTCATACAAAGCTTAGATCACCCAACAATCTGATGTTGTCTCAAGAAACCAACAACAATTCCTTACAATATGGAAAATTCCAGCCTCTGGATCTCTGGGATGAGGGATCCATATATAGATATCTGTAAGGGAGATGATTCAACTTGTGATTTTATTAGTGTCTTCCCTCTGCTAGTTCTTGCTTCCACTTGGAGATTTATGATCTCTTACTCATCCTTGGTCGAATTCAGAGAGGCAAGTGTCACAGGAGAAGTTTTTGGAAGTTTCCATGCCTCTCCACCTCGTGGAATGACACTACCATTTGTCACTTCTCGCCCATCGCACCCCATAGAAGGGATTTTTGAAATGCAACGCACCCACACAGTGTATTTAGGTGAGATGCAATGCACTTTGCCTATGGAGCAGCTGAAATGATCCTGTTTTGACCAGTTCTGTGCAATTTTTCATGGAGAACTTCTGGGAGGAGCTGTAATCAGTTGACCTTGTTCCTTTAGGGGTTAGAACAACACTTTTAGGGACTTAGGAGCCCTTGGTTTATGGACATTTCATGCTTGGGGTTTTAGTGCCCAAAAATGTCTATAACAGTGACCCAAAAGAACCTATAGGCGAACCTCCTGACATATACGAAGATCTTATAATAGAAGAAGAGCAAGAAAACATTCCTTTTGAGACCATGGCTGAAAACATAAACGGTAGAGAAGATGATGAGAGAATAGAAGGTACCTTCCCCATCTGAGAGACCAACGAGGACATGAAAATGAAAAACATAAGTCCCTCAGCCTTATCTCATTTCCATGGATTGACCACTGAAGACCCTGATACCTTCTTATTTGAGTTTTCTGTCCTTTGTCAAACTTATGACTATGCAGAAGACGAGCAAAAGTTGAAACTCTTTCTCTATACCCTCAAGGATGCAGCATTACGCTGGTTCATGGGGTTACCTGGAAACAGTATCACCACTTGGACTTAGATGCAACAAGCCTTTAACAACAAATACTGGGACTACTGTAGGTGAAAGGAAACAAAGGGAGAAATCTTTCGGATGACCATGGGAAATGATAAGTCTTTAGAAGACTACGAGGAAAGGTTCCAACTCAGCTATAAATGGGCCAGGTGCACACTTGACCCTGAATCTCTGAAGCTGGTTCTGCTCCAAGGAGTCCGTGAAGACCTTCTAGATACCCTTCACATGCTAGCTAGAGGAGACATCTACCAACCACCTTATGAAGACATAAAGACTGTGTTTAGAAACCATTCTAGGGTAGCTCGGAAAAGAGGTAGGGGGAATCCACTTTCAGCTAGTACCACCTTCTCCAATCATGAGTTTGCTAATTAGATGGAAGACCTCAAAAGTGAGATGAGACAGACCATTGGCATGCAACTTGATACTTTTCGGATCCAACAAAAGAAAGAGGAAGCTGAGAGGGCTTTGGCCATTTTTTGTCCTAGATGTACGAGGAATCACCCTAAGAACGAGTGTCCATTGCACTCAGTAGAGGTATGTTTTGTTTGTGAGGAAAACCACCCCACAAACCAATGCCCAACCTTGCCCGGATTTAAAGCCATGTACCAAGGGACTGAGGCAACCACTGAACCTCTCTACTTCCTCAACCAAAGGAGGCCGCATGGGCCTAGACCTTACTAGCAGGGGATGCAAGGGACATCCCAAGCTTATTATAGCCCCAACCAATCTACTCACATACCTTCTTGGGGTCCCCCTGCTCATCCTTCCTGGTCCGCACCTCCTCCGTGGTATTATCCATCTCAATACCATACTCAACCCACTGCTCATTCGTTTCGCTCACATGTCCAGCCACAACCTCAGTGAAATGCACATCAACTGGGGTGGAGGCCCCAATACAACTCTCCTCTCACCATTCTGCCTCCACCACCGGCTCAGCCACAACCATTACCTCCTGATCCTCCAAGACAACCCCAGATGCCTGCTCAACCGAACCCGAACCCCAACAACCGACAGGCCCAGCAGGTATACATTGGGGAGACAACATGCCCTACCTATGTTGTGGAGATCCAGGAGATCAACCTGCGATCTGGGAAGACCCTTCCAGATCGCCAACCTCCTCCCCTGTAGGACGAGGAAGAGAAACAGGAAAGTGAACCCAAAGCCATTCCACCCTTTCTTGAGCGACTAACAGTAACCACACAACCAAACCCAGAGGAGACTGAACTTTTGGGAGAACTTAAACAGTTGTGTGTGAAAATACCACTTCTCCAGGCCATAAAAGATGTACCAATATACAACAAATTGATTAAGGATAAGTGTTTCAGGCACCCAGGCAGGCGAAAGAGAGATGCCTCGACTATCAATGTCATAGGACAACTGTCCAATCTAATGTTGGGGCAAGTAATCTATCCAAAGTATTTGGACCCTGGGAGTCCTGTAGTTGATGTCCACATCAATGGCACCATTATCCCCCATACCTTGATTGATCTAGGGGCTGCCATTAATGTGATGACCAGGGACACCATGCTTAAACTCAACCTTCAGAGTTCCTTAAGGAAGACCTCGACAGTCCTGCAGTTAGCAGATCGCTCCACCGTGACTCCCGAAGGGATTGTGGAAGATGTCTTGATCTCTGTTGACTCTTGGGAGTACGCTACGGACTTCTTGGTCCTTCAGCCAAAGGCAAAGCTCACTGGATACCCCCGCATTTTGGGAAGGCCTTGCTTAGCCATAGGGGATGCTTACATCAGTTGTCGAGCTGGAAGAATGACCATCAAGAAGGGGCCTATGTCCAAGCATCTAGTCCTATACCCTCCTGCCCAACCTCTACTAGAACATGACTTACCACTCTGGTTGGAAGAGGGAGATGAGGATGAGGTCTACTCTGCACCATTGTGCACAGTAGAAACCACCAGGGGAGGCCCTCAAACCGAGGATGACTTGATTGAGAATTTGATTCAAAATCCACCTCCCAGTGCACTGTCCTTAGAATAGTTGGTGGAGGGTACCCAAGCCAGCACTTTAGTGGACCTCTGTGTGACTGATTTGACCTCTCCCAGAATTAAGAATGTGGAATTTGGCCCTTAAAGAACCTTAAAGATCAGCTCCTCCCTATCTCCCTCCCAGGAGAAGGAGCTGTGTAGCTTACTGAACAATCATCTGGATGTTTTTGCTTGGAGCTATAAGGAGATGAAAGGAGTCCATCCGTTGGTCTGTACCCATCACATTTACATTAAATAAGATTGTAAACCAGTCAGGCAGCCTCAGAGGAGAATGAACCCAGCCCTTAAAGACATTGTCAAAGAAGAATTGCAAAAATTGTTGGATGCAGGATTCATCTACCCCATCTCCGATAGTGAGTGGGTCTCACCTCTAGTGCTTGTGCCCAAGAAGAACGGGAAGTGGAGAATCTGTGTAGATTACCGAGAACTTAACAAAGCCACCAAGAAATACCATTTCCCTTTGCCTTTCATAGATCAAGTGTTGGATGGACTGGCAGGGAAGAAGTTCTTCTCTTTCCTAGATGGGTTTAGCGGGTATAATCAGATCCAAATCAGCCCGGAGGACCAAGATAAGACCACCTTCACTTGTCCATGGGGTACCTTTGCCTACCGAGTCCTTCCCTTTGGGCTATGCAACACTCCTGCCACTTTCCAGAGAGCAGTATTGAGCATATTTTCTAAGTTGGTCCATGATTTGGTAGAAATCTATATGGATGACTTTACTCCTTATGGGTCCAACTTCCAAGAAGCATTGACTAACCTGGGAAAAGTTCTAACCAAGTGCATTGAGATGAACCTGTCCCTCAGTCCTGAAAAATGTGAATTCCTGATGACTGAAGGGACCGTGTTAGGTCATACCATTTCTCGGCAAGGATTACAGGTGGATCCTAACAAGATTTCTATCATCCAAAAGATCCCACCTCCTCAAAAGGTGAGAGATGTTCAGAGTTTCCTAGGCTTAGCAGGATATTATCGAAGATTCATTAAAGATTTCAGTAAGCTAGCCTCGCCATTGTTTGTCCTCTTAGGGAAAGATGTTGAGTTTAAATGGACTGACGACTGTCAAGGGGCTCTGGATGAGTTGAAAGATAAGCTAGTGTGCGCCTTGATCTTAAGAGGTCCAAACTGGGCCCTACCTTTCCACATCCACAATGATGCATCGAACAAAGCCATAGGGGCAGCCTTAGGACAAGTTGAGGAGAAACTGCCATAAGCCATATGCTTTGTCAGCAAAAACCTGTCCAAGGCAGAAATGAGCTATACTATAACCGAGAAAGATTTCCTAGCTGTAGTCCATTCCCTAAACAAGTTCAGACACTATATCACTGGTTATCAAACATTCGTACACACTGATCATTCTGTGATTAGATACTTAATGAATAAGCCTGATGTAAATGCTCGTATCATTAGATGGTTACTTTTGTTGCAGCAATTTGATTTGACTATTGTCGACAAGCCAGGTAAAGAAAATGTTGTTGCTGACTTCTTGTCTAGATTGGATTTGCCCGCAAGTGAAGAAGGGACAGTGGATGACCAGATGCCAGATGAACATCTATTTGCTATCTTAGTACTCTCTCCATGGTTTGCTGATATAGCAAATTACTTGGTCTCAGCACAGTTCCCTTCGCATCTATCCTCAAAGTAGAAGAGCAGAATTGTGAGGAAAAGTGCCCCGTTCACTTGGATCAGGGGCAACCTGTTTAAACTTGGCCCAGATCAGATCTTGAGGCATTGTGTTAGGGAGGAGGAAGTCTTTGACATCCTCCTAACCTATCGTGATGGACCTTGTGGAGGCCACTTTGCAGCAAAAAGGACTGCCTTCAAAATTCTACAAGCAGGCTACTATTGGCCTACTCTTCACCAAGATGTCAAAAGATACATCAGCCAGTGTGACCAATGTCAGAGAATGGGGAAACCGACTCCAAGGGATGAAATGCCTCTCCAACCTCAAGTGACCTTCGAGCCATTTGAGAAGTGGGGCATGGATTTTGTGGGTCCTATCAACCCTCCTTCAAAGCAAAAGTCTTACATCATTGTGTGCACCGACTATCTGACAAAGTGGGCAGAAACAAAGGCAATAAAAGCAACAACAGAAGAAAAGGTGGTTGAGTTTTTAAGGGAAAATATCTTCTACAAGTTTGGCTACCTAAGAGAGTTAGTCACCGATCAAGGAAGCCATTTCACCTCTAACCTGATTGAAGACTTGCTCGCTCATCACAAGATCAAGCACAAGACTTCCACCCCATATCATCCACAAGCAAATGGGTAGGTGGAAGTCACTAATAGAGCATTGGAAGGGATTTTGACTAAGGTGGTGAGCAGAAGCAGAAAGGATTGGGCAGATTACCTGGTTGAGGCCACCTGGGCCTACAACACCACTTGGAAGACTACAACAGGTTTCACACCTTATGAGCTGGTCTACGGGAAGAAAGCTTTGTTGTCCATAGAGTTCGAGTACAACACATTGAGGGTGGAAGCTCAGCTAGACCTAGATCTCAGCCATGCTCAACGTGAAAGATTATTGCAGCTGAATGGATTAGATGAACAGCGAACGCAGGCCCTCCTCCACTCAGAAGTAGTTCAACTTCAGATGAAGAAATGGCATGACCGGCACCTTAACGAAAAGCAATTCCAGCAGGGAGATTGGGCACTGCTGTATGACTCAAGATACAAGGATTTCAAAGGGAAGCTGAGGACAAGATGGTTAGGACCATATACAATGGAGAAATGCAATGAAAATGGTTCAATCCTCATCAGGACCATTGATGAAGAGGCCATCCCCATGCTTGTCAATGGACATCGATTGAAAATCTACAGGAAACCCCTTTCGAGGCAGGAGTTCATTGAAACTTTGGAAAAATCAGTGCTGGTAGTGGAGCAGGGCTTTGCCTCTATTCCGCCCACACCTTGATCATAAAAAAAAAAAGGGAATAAAAAGATCCCTGGGTGAAAACCTCTCTGAGGTGCCCAGGGCAGATAGTGGGGGTGCCCCTACTATCCCTAAAAAAATAAAGAAATGGAATAAAAAAAGATCCTTGGGTGAAAACCTCTCTGAGGCGCCCAGGGAAGATAGTGGGGGTGAAAACCTCATGGAGGTGCCCTTGCTGTCTCTCAAGAAAAAAGAAGAGAAAAAAAGAAAAAAGAAAAAAGAAAGAAAAAAGAAAAAGAAACAGGTCTAATCTCTGTAAAATTATTGCAGGTTGCAGGGAATACATTGCAGATAAAGAAGGTCGCGCAAAATGAGGACAGGGGTCCGTACTAGGCTACAGGACATCCTTACAGACACTCCCTCCATAGCCACTCACTTTTCCCAGGATTTGATCACATTCGGGTCGAGATTCCACCTCCTACAGGAAGTTCTGGGCTTTCTACAGGAAGTTTTGGGGCTTTCTACAGGAAGTTCTGCATTTCTACAGGAAACATCCTGTAGAGCCTTCGGGCAGGCCAAATTCGATTTTGGAAGGGGATTTGAAGCTTGGAGTCTGTTGATTAGGCCTGCAGCCACCCCTCTCTTCCATCCATCACCTGTTTCATCTCTTTCCACCGCCATTGCAACCATCTGGTTATGTATTCCTGCACGGTCATACAAAGAGCCCTGTTTTCCTCAGATTGAATTTTTTTTCCAAGTGACAAATCAAGCACACAAAGGCTTGCACACTCTACCTATCAAATCTCCATCAGGACTCTTCATCAGCGAATAAAACCCTGCTCGTTTAAGCCTGCATCCCAGGAGGAGAAGCAGCTACAGGATATCCTACAGGAATCCTGTAGCAGCTGATCCGTCTGGAGCACATACTCTGGAGTCAGTAGCAGCTGAAATCGACACAGGGGACATGTAAAAAGCTCCGCTTGGATGTGAACACATCCTCGACAGCTGAAACCAGACAGAACCTGTGCATGAAGCGTTTACAACCAAAGGATCAGGTCCGAAAGCTGTGCATACAACATCAACCAATGAAAGAAGGAGTTCCAGCACCTGTTCACGAAGTAGCAGCGAGCGAATCCATCATTCCAAGTCCCGAAGCCTGCAGAACATGTCCACGGCCACACAGGTAAGTGCCTAGCCTTATTCGTCAAATTGCATAGACTATATTCCAAAAATTGCATGTCTGTGAAATGGTTCGGATTGAACGAATTCGATGGCCAGTAAACTGGCCACCCACAGTCAGTCGAATGGCTTCGTGGGATCCGAACAAGCTCGGTTACGTTCAAATTCACCAAAGAGACGTGCAACCGACACGTGGGAAGTGTCCAGTCGGGGAGAATCGGCGGGATTGGCAGTGGTGGCGGCGGTTAATGGCAGAGGAAAGGTAATGGTAGTCAGAGACACGCAGGGGAATGATGGCCGTGACGTTGGCTAATGGATCAGCCTAGCCACCTCACCCCCTCACCATGAATTGCGCTATAATTCAAAAATGCTCGGCCGAAGAACTCACGTTAACCGCTGTCATTTACACTTGCAACCATTCTCAGCGAAGTACGCGTCCTCCTCCTTTGCAGTCTGTTAGCCTGAGCTTCTCGGCCTGTTTCAAAATTCTCCCGCGTCCCAGGCTTCATAAGCGTCGTAACATCCTCCAGAAGCCAGAAAAGCGTTCTACAGGAAGGAGCTCTACAGGAAACATGGCATAGCCTCCCGGAGCAGAGAAACCTGGACTTTCTGCATCGAAATTGGAGTTTCGAAGAGAGGTAGGCTCGAAAACACCCTTCCAATGCATGGTATATGTCGAAAACATGGTGAATTGAGGTATCTCGAATTGGAGGGTTAGAGACAAGTCTGCGTGTGAGTCAAAGTAGCAATTTACTTGCGGTTGCATGAAATTTCTTCATTGGTTTTGCATCCAAGTTTTTCTCCACGGTTCCTGAAGAAAATTCCTCCTGTAGAAAATTTAAAGCACTGTCAAGGCTACCTGTGTAAGAAAAATGTGAATTTTACATGGTTATATGTATGCTGGGGGTTGGAAATTGAGCTCTGCACTCTGTCTGGGGAAACCAAGGTCTTCCTTCTGTACATGGACAATCGAGTTTTTTAAAACCAGGGAATTGGTGTAGGGTTAAAACATAAACACCTGAGGGATATTGTCTTCAAGTTCGAAGAAGGAAACCATAAAACAGCAAGTCCTCTCTACTCAGAGCACAAAATAGAGCACTCTCACCATGCCAAGGGGGTTTATCAGGAATGAACCCTCAGATTCTAGGAAATTTTATGAACATCTCGAGGTGGTGAACCTCTTCACTCGTGCCAATTGGATGACCTTTTGTGACAGAATTCAAGGTCATGACGATGAGGTAACAGAAGAGTTCTTGATGTCCCTGCAGCCTAAATGAAAGACACTAGCCACTGTGAATTTCAGAGGGCTGACCCTAAAGCTTACCCCACAACTCATTAGTCAAGTTACTGATCTGCCATTAGGGATACCCTGGAGCAAAGAGGAGAGGGCATTGGGCCAAAAAGCCAAGAAAGAATTCTTCCTACTAGAGGAACAGTTTGCAGAAGACAAGAATGGGGTCCGGAGAGCCAGCCTACATCCTTTTTGGAGCGAGGTCAGCTTTCAGATTATGAAATACATTACCTGTGAGGGGCGGTTCAGTATTGTTTACGGCTATCACTTCCGGTTGCTAAGCGAACTCAGACATGGGATAGATTTACCTCCAGAACAAAAGTTAAGCATCCCCTATTTCCTCCTATAATCATTAATTGAGTGTGGCACAAAATTGAATGAAGGGACACCGGATCAGCTAGCCCATCATGGGCTTATTAAGCTTCTAGTGGAAGATGCCCTCCATATTTACACTGTCCCCCTCTCCTGGGAGATTTTCCGCAACATGTCCAAGGATGATGATATTCGAATTTTGGTTGAGGAACTCACTTCATCCAACAGTGAAGAAAGGGAACACATTGAGTCAGAAGAGAAAGCTAGTGGAAAAGAAACACAGAACATACCACCACAGAGAGAACAAGAAGAGAAATGAGGAAAAGGCCAAGTTGCAAAGCCTAAAACTGTGGGAGGAACAATGACACAAACACCTAGGGAGAAGAGATTGCAGAGCAAGGCAGAGAGGACTGAAAAAGTCCAAACAAGTGAGGACAAAACCAAGGCAACCACACCAAAATTAAAAGGGAAGACACCCCCAGCCAAGCAGACCAATACAGTGAAGACAGTTTCTACAGGAAGCCAAAAAACAGTTTCTACAGGAAGCCAGAAAACAGTTTCTATAGGAAGCCAAAAAACAGTTGACAGAGGACTTTCTACAGGAAGCATGGAGACAGGGCAACAAAAGGAAAAATTGCTGAGATTTTAGCCAGGGAGGCAACAGCTGTGCTGGCTACCCTAAGCACATCTCCAAAGCAAAAAGGGAAGCGAAAGAGGGAGCCTTCCATGTATTTTAAGGCAAAAAGGAGCATGCGGATAAAAACTGGCAGACGCTAGCCACCATCAAAAGAGCCAATCACAATTTTAGACACCCCAGGTACACAAAAGGAGAGGTCTCCCTCAAAGGCATCCATCACCTATGAACGGGGAAGCCCGAAGACATCCACCTAGAGAGAAAGAATGAAAATGTTGGACACAAAGGCCTCTCTACAGGATGTTGAGACTGTTCTACAGGAAACACTGGCTAGGCTAAAGGAGACTGAAGAAATGGAAGGAGAGGTAGCTAAATCACCATAGGAGGAAGAAAAGGTGGAGAACATTGTGGAACCTAGCCCCCAGCCCAGCTTGGGCTCCTACTATAACTTCTTAGAGGTCGGAAAGATCATTCCCCAAAAATTCACAGTGCCACTTTTCCTTGCACTAGAAGAAGAGAGAGTGAGGACCCACACTTGGATGAAGATCGCTAAGTCCAAGGGTGTGGCAGATATAGGTCCCCTAGAGGAACAAATCAAAGAGGTGAGAAAGGAATTGGCTATGGTACAGCATGTGGAGAGCAGCCAGCGGGCCAAGCTACAGGAAGAAAACGAGCTGCTTAAACAGCAGCTACAACTATAGGGACAGAAGAAGGAAGATAGGCCTCACATCTTGGGAGAACAACAACAACAGGAGGAGCCCACAACAGACAAAGAAACCCCTGATGAACAGCAGAAGAGAGATGGGTTGCAGGCTGAAATTGAGACACTAAATAGACAGCTACAAGAGAAGGAATTGCAAGCAGGCCAGGAGATACAGTCTCTGAAACAACAGGTACAAGAAAAGGAGGCCCAACTGGCCTGCATGGCCAGTTGGGCAATGGAAGCTCTGCAGTGTAGGCAGCCTACCAAATCATACGCCCTATACCTTAAGGATCAGTGGTTGCAGTTTTAGATCAACACCTTGGCCCAAAGAGGCATCACTCCATTTCAAAATTATCACCAATTTGTAGCTTTATGTGATAGTAGCTCCTCAGAGGACAAGGCTAAATTAGCAGAGTTTTATTTGCACAATTTAGCCCTTCCAAACATGAATGCATGGGATCCCAACACTGTGATAGGAGATTTCCAACTTATGGCCATGGCCTCTTGGATGAATCGTGAGGAAAAGAGAGCAACAAAGGTCCACAGTATTATGAGCAGAGAACTCAGTGAGCCACTAATGATCAGAGCAGAGCCAGATGACTCCTCAGGATTTACCAGAATACATTGAGCAACAGGCTCAAGCTATCGCCCACTTTGAGGACATGGAGAGACTGTTGGGGGAAAACTACCTTCATGCCTGCACAAGGCAGTGGAACACACTGCCTCACATCTTGAAGATAAGAGAATACCACTCTCCCACCAGGATGAGGGAGGCCTTGGCAAGGGTACCTCTCTACAACCAGTTGATGCAAAATTTGCAGGCCAATTGGATTGGCCTGAAATTCAGTCCCCCTTTGCTTTTGGGATTGCTAGAAGGAGTTAAGGAAGAGGAGGAAAATAGATAGTGGGAGGAAGTGGAAAGGAAAGCAGGATTTCACGACCGGGAAGAAGATATCACCGTGGAGGCCTGAGATGTGAGAGAGGTGATCAAGGCAATCAAGGATGAGGAGATGGACTAGTTGCTCAGAGGATGAGCAACCCATTTAGTAGGGGGTGATGATGAGCCTCGAATTGGGTAACTTATTGGGCTCATTTTGCCTAATTGTCCTTGATCAATCCACCATTTTTCATAGATTATGCATGTTTTTTTAGTATGTTTATGTTATTTGAATGAATAAGGGTGGTCACTTTACCAAGGAGGCTAATACGTGGTTATTTCAGGTTTTTTGGAGAAATTTTGGAGCAAAGCCAAGCAATTATGAGCCAGGTGATAGCCAAGCATGAGGGAGACAGGGTGAGGATTCGTAGGGAGGTTGTCTCTTGCATTAAACAACCCTTCCTCAAAATCTCCACCCTCAACTCGGAGCTCAGTAGGCCACCAAAACGAATCCTAAAGGCAGCTGAGCAGTTTTGTGAAGAGTGACTGTTTATTGGCAGTTTGAATAGCCAAGTCCCTTGAGTTAAGGAGGGTTGCTATGACCCTCATAGTGCATAAATAGGAATGCCTCAGCCTTCATAGTTTACTTTTGGAATTGTTGGGTTTGCACCATAGTGCTATCATTATCTCAGCTCATTTTTGTAGCTACTGCTGTATAACTTTCTTGTGACATGATTATTTTTGGGTAATGAAAAGCAGCTCTATTTGGCATCAGTCCTGAGTTTTCTTTAGGAGCCTGTAGCTCTTGGGGTTGGGCCCAACCCAAGTGCCAAGGCTTCCTTTATGTATTGTTATTTGCTTTTTATGTCTTTGCAAAATAATTTCTGTTAAGTAGATTAAAATCTTGCTGATTACCTAGGTCATTGTTAATGATTAGAAAGGCTTTTTATGTTCAGATTGAGTTGATAAGTTATTAACAGGGAAGATATCCAGAAAAAGGCCATCAAGGACCTCTGATCTCACCTCTCCCTCAGTGGGATCATGAGCTGGGACAAAGGTGACCTTGCTACACCCAAAAACATTGTCTTTGCTTCGCCATGCAATCATTAGTGTTCGATTTTTATTTGCAGGAGTTGGTTACATGTTCAGATTCTTGATTTCTTCATTTCATAGTTAGTATACATGGTTTCATTGTGAATAAACTTCTGTTCATTCTCTTTACTGTTAGCTAGATCAGATTAGTTTAACGTAACTAGGTCTGTGATTTTCCAAGTCTTCGTTGGTTCAGTTGGAGAAACAACTTGCAGAGCACCCGTACCACTTCTCTATCTACTCGTACTCCATCAATCCCAGCTGCTCCATCGCCTACCTCTGATCCTTGCCTCATATTTGCTACACCTTGACCTAGTTTCCTTATTTTTGTGCAACATTGCTCCACTTCTCCTTGAACAAATCTATCCATCGTCATCTCTTCGCAGCTCCATCCACCAAGTCCTGGACCCCCTCACACCCTACCTCCATACTCACTTCTCCACCTTTCTCTCTCCATCCACCCTCCAAAATCCCATTTATGAACATCCTGTAGAAAATACATAACATCCTGTAGAACCCCTGCAGATTTCCTGTAGAAGCTCACGAACGTAGTTTCTTGATAGCCAAACTATATGGAACTCTCTGGAAGGGTGCTAGGGACCCCTTAGGCCCTCTTTGAACCTTCCCAACCGTCTGCAAGCATTTCCTCTCGCCAATCCACCTCTGCACAGTCAAAACAGTCAAAGCACATGCATGGTAATTCTGACAACTTATTCAAAAATAAAGAAAGATGTTTTCTTTTCAGATGTTACTGTAGAAGTAGCTTAGACACATGCATTTTACCTTCCTAGAAGTCAATGGAATATCTTTCAGTAGCTTGGATCCTCTTTCTAGCATCAGTAGGGCTAGCTGGTAAAATTAGGGTTTGCTAGGGTTTGCGTTTCCTTTCAGCTTTCCAGTTTCTTTCTGCAAGTAGATTAGCCTTCTTTGAGTTAGCTTTCGTCCATCAGTTAAAAAGCTTCTTCTAAGAGCTCATAGAAGTTGGCTTAAGCTCCTAGCAAACTTGTGCCAGCTGACCAAGTGACAGCCGTGGCAAGAGCTAGTACTTATGCATACAGCACCGTCGCTTCCAAGTTTGTTACGAACTACCGGGTTGATAAGAGTAAAGAAGGGAGTCCCAGGAGTTGTAGCATTATTGCTGCAATACTGGAGCCCATCATTAAGGAGGACGTGGATTACATGGAGCTGACGGTTTTTGATTTCGACGAAAGGATTTTCCAGAATCTTCATAGGTACTTTTTACCCAAAAGCTCTCACTTCTCACTTTGTACTCAAATGGTAAAAATGAAGTAAGAAAAGCCCTTTTTATAAGTTTTTTCGAATAAATGAATTTTAATTTATTTATTTTTCACTTTAAAAAGGTAAAATTTTAAAACATTTTTATTTATCTTAAACATGTATTTGTAATGTTTTGAGTTTTAGTGTAGAATATTGGATTTTTCAGGAAAATTGATCATTTTTCAACAAATAGCATACTTTTATCACTTTTTCGAACTCTTTCAAAAATTTACGAAAAAGTGAAACATTGGAGTCCTCTTTAAGCTCTTCTCAGACTCTCAAAAATTAAAAAGATTGTCGAGCACTTAATTGTTCGAACTCGTTAAACTAAATGAATAATTGTCCCTTCAGTATAAGTTTAGCCCTTTTATGGACTGAAATGGACTATTTATGAAAAAGGTATATGTTGACTAATTACGGTCAATAGAGTCCTCTTTAAACCCTTTTCAGACTTGTTAAATATGAAAAGATTGTCGAGCGCTTGTCTTTTCCAGATCGTTAAAGTATTGGAAATGTCATCCCTCCTGTATTATTTTATCCTTTTTCAGACCTAAGGGATTAATTTATGAAAAAGTACCCCCATAGAGTTTTCTTAAGTTTTTCTTCTGACTCCCTAAAATTGAGAAACACGAGTTTTTCCTATACTAGACTCCTTAAAATTTAATAGTAAAGGAGCTTTTCAATTTTAAACAGGAATGAACCACTCCTTCTTAGGGTTTGAATTTTAAACTAAGTTGGACTCATCCAAAGGATGAGCTTATAAACAAGAAAATGTTATCCTCCTCAAGCTTGTCAAAAATAAAGAGGTACTTGCTAGAAATGGTGGGGGAAAAGAGAGAAAAATGAACCTATTTATTACACTTTGTTTTTTAAAAAAGCCGTCAACCACTCTTGAACATGACACTTTTTGTTCACCTGGGTTGGGAAAATCCTTTGCCTAATAGTTAATCAAACCACATTGAAAGTCTTCAGCTGGTTTCTGGGTATTAGCTTTGGGTCAATTGTCACCAAGCCATCTGTAGTGTCGTTATGTGTTCAAGAGAATAGTTCAAACAAACCATTCATCTGCAAGATATCTGTCATCCATTTTGACCATCCCTGAGTCAGTCCTTGCCAATATATTTCTTCAAAACTTGATCTATGATTTCGTTTTGTGGGCTTGCCTACGACGAATCGCTTTCTATCGACTTCAACCCATTATCTAGGAAGTTGATGTAGAAATCATGAGTACCTTGAAAACTGCATGCCCTAATGGCAGCTTTCTCGCCTTTGATGATAGTTTGCATCATTGACCTTTGATCGAATGATTCTATGACATGTTCGACTTTAGCTCATTTATTCACATTTCATGGATTGTACGAGTACTTTGAGAGCCATTGACATTACTGGTGGTTTCTCTCACACTTGTTAACAGTCCACATCATTGACTAGTAATCAAGTGGCTTCTACCATGTTCGACTTCGACACATTCATTCACATGGATAGAATCATACTAGCTCGGGAAACGGAAATCAAGACCCTGGATCTAGTTTCTACCATCCAAGCTGCAAGAAATTTTGTTATTTATTATATAGTGGACTATTCATAAACAGATGGTTGCATCCATACTGTGTCTACACATGTCTATACTCTTGATGTATTATAAAATCATTTCTGTATCAGAATAGTTTAGTTGGTTTTCTAGTCAGTTTTGATCCGAGTATGGGAATGCCTACCTGAGTGATGATATGTCTACATATATATATATTTTGCATTGAATGTTTTACAGGTTTCGACTGGGTGTCCGCAAGATGATTCTTGAAATGATAAAGTACTTCACTCTTCATACATGACAGACTCTATCTTCATCTATTACAGACTTCGCACTTTAGCGGGCAATCTGTTGCACTAAAAATTGTCACTTTGACATTCTACTATCTGTGTAAGTTCATTACCACTCATACTTTCCTCCTTTGCAAGTCTAAAGCATCAGTTCCTCATATCAAGCCTGGAAAATAAGAGAAAAGCTTTCAAAAGTCTTTAAAACTCTGGTTCCGCACTTTCTCTTTGTCTTACCTACAATCTCCCACCTAATGGTCATGTCTCCTGCGCACCTGACCACACTGTCTCTATGTTAAAGGTGCGGACCCCTGCAAAAGTTAAAAAGGCGTGAGTATACTCTTAAAAAACTCACTTTCAGTTATTTCTAGAAGCTTCTGGAAGGAATTTTGAGGTGGCAAGTTCACTCTTTTAAGGTTCATGTATCCCATACCTTAAGGAGCTAATCCCTTGATGTGAGGAGCTTATCCCTTTGAAGGAGGATTCTATCCCTTCATAGGTGGACCTGTAACCTCCTCCTCTACAGTATAAAAAGAAGCATTGGGCTGGTTACTTGGGAGTTAGAAGCTTAGTATTTTTTGAGGTAAAATGCTGCTGGAATTTAGTCTTCTTTAGTTGATATTTTATGAGGAGAGATTACATACCTCTATGTATCTCATTTGGAAGAGTGCAAGACTTGTCAAAGTAAAGGAAATTCCTGTTTCGGACCCTAGGAAGAACTTGTTCAACATCAAGGCTGAGAAGGTTGTAAAGTTTTTCTACTATTCAAAGTTAATACAAATATATTTG
This sequence comes from Pinus tabuliformis, assembly GCA_031772625.1. NCBI lineage: Eukaryota > Viridiplantae > Streptophyta > Pinopsida > Pinales > Pinaceae > Pinus > Pinus tabuliformis. The sequence goes on from CM062814.1 coordinate 672,568,965, forward strand.
TTTTTCTCAATAAGCTGTTAATTCATGGTTTATTTTATGGATTCCTTGATCACCATAGTAGACATGATTTATAATATTTGCTATGTAGGTGCTATTTAATGTTTGCTTGTTTGTGATTGTAGGTCTTCAAAGGTAACTCTTTCGAACAACTAGAGGATAACTACTACGAACAAGCACTGGATCTGAGGTAGGATCTTAACACCTTTGTAGTATTTATTTATAAATCGTAGTATTTATTTATAAATCGCATATGTCTAGAGAAAGATAGGTTTGTTTGTCTATTTGTTGCTAGGCTATCTTCTAATACTAGGGATATCGGTCTTGTCCGCAAGATCGATTTATCCGGCCAACACGGGTCCATGCCCTGATCACAAATTGTAATTGCATATGTCAATGACCCTTTATATTGGGGATCCACCGATCGCCGATCGCCGATCGCCCATATCGGTGCATTGCATATCACTATCGGCCCCATCGCATCGGCGTATTGCTATCAACCCCATCGCATTAGCGCTATCGCTGATCGGTGCCATCGCATATCACAATCACAATGGCCTGAGGCATATACACCATCCCATGGACTGCTTTGACGCGATATATATATCGCTAATCGTCGATCCGCTTCGTCGCAATTACTCTATTGGCTTGCCCAGGTTCCGATATCGCATGGCAACCTACCTCCAATACGATACGTTGGAGATTGTAATTGGGGATTCTTAAGGCCTGCTGCTTTTCCATTTATCATTGCGATGTGATTCCTTTAAGGAGCCCTTAAGTCCCATTTATAAGAAATTTCCTCCTTTTCTAAGGATAATGGGAAAACTTCTTTTTACAATAACTTCTTCATCCAAAGTCTGTTTTAGCCCATTCAAATTGTGTTAGATTTAGAATGAAGAGATCTATGCAATGAGACTATTCCAAAGAACATCCTTTGACTTTCATTTTCCTCTGTGAGGAATATTTTTAGACTTAGAAGTCTATTACTAGATCCATTTTGGATCACGCCTTCCCACTAAAAAGCTTTTGGACTCCAAAACATTGATATACTGATCTGAACAGTAAATGAGAGTACCTCACCCTCTTATTCTAGCCTCCATACACTTGCCTTACATAGTGCCTTTGAACCAAAGCCATTGAACACTCCCTTCCTAGATGTGCTTGTCATCTTGGGAAGAACTATCTTCCTCCTTGATTTCATGCAGAACTCTTGTTGAGAAGGTCACAAAAGGTAGTTTGAACTTCTCTGCCTTAATCATTGATCCAAGGTGGCTCAAACCAATGTGAAGTTACATCTGCTTCACAAAATTTTCATTTGTATCTATTTGACATACTGTCAACAACAACTGTTAACAACAACAGGATTATAGACAACAATTGGATGGCCTAAACTCCTGCTTCAACAAAAGAAACAAATCTTCACATCTTGTGAATTACCTCCATGTCTTTAAATCTGCATACAAATGATTGACTAGATAACAAGTTAATAAAACATGCCTTTAAAACAATTGACCCTTCAAGTCAAGCATGTAGAAAAAGAACTTTTGGATTCTTTTTCAAAGGTGAAACAATTCATCATCATCTCCATCTTGGAGACTAAATCAACTTTTCTCAAGTCAATATTGCATTACATGCATGTTTACAACAAAGTAATTAAACCTTCAAGTTAATCACACATACATGTTCAAATACAAGGAAATCATCAACATCCCTGTGGTCATGCATATCATGCTTATGCATATCATGCTTATGCATGCATTTCACCTTTCAACTTTCGCTTAAGCACACTATACTTTCAAAGCTGAAATGAATATAATGTTGCAACAATAAAGTGAGTCTCCTATTCAACTTTTCCATTCACCTTCTTGGTAAAACCCTGTAACTTGCATTCCATTAACAAAGAAATGCAAATAGATTCATTATATCAATAGACATGCAATCTTAATTGGATAAGAATTCTAACCATTTCTTACCAATCCATTTCAAAGGTGTTACCTTTGTCTTCACATCAGCATCAACATGTGAATCATCCTGAAACACATCAATCATGGAATCTTTTTTTCCATTCTCACCATTTTCTCTTTCCACCTTCTTCAAGTTTCATGAAAGCATTGTTGGATTCAAATTCCAACACCTTTCATCAATATGTCCTTGCTTATGGCAATAAGTGCAACACATGTGCATCTTCTCAACAACATGATTTGCCTTGGCCAATGTACCTTTGGCTTATTGCTTCTTTTCCTTCAAAAGTTTCCTGTATGTGGCCATTCTCTTCCAACATCTAGAAACACTATGGTTATCCAAACCACAAAAGGAACATGCAATTCTTTTCCCATGCTTATATGGAAATTTACCTTGCTTCACATAATCAAAAGGAATATGATTAGAACTAGATTTATACCTTTATTTTTCACCTTTATTACCTTCATGAGGAGGTGAATTGAATGAAGTAGCTCCCTTTGGAACACCATCAATCTCTTCAATGGTTTCAAAATTTCCACAACTCTCTGGTTCAAGTGTATGCTTATGAACACCTTCTTCCTGAAAATGATGTTTCAAGCTATTGCATTCCCTGTTAGGATTCCAAGAAACTCTCCTAGGTTGTAGCTCGGAGATGCTTGGTAACATATAAATTCAACTTATTGTTGTAATGGATGAATGGAAGGAATGATGCTTGTCCAAGCTAGATAACCACTTCTACTTTGTTCCACTCCAGATATGCGTGAACACCCCTAGACTACAAGGCTTTAGACCACCAACTAGTCACAGTTTAGAGATAAGGTGAATATGGAGAATACTGACCACACCAACAAATGCACAAGACCATGTGATGGCTGGCTGAAACTAGTAAAGAAGTCTATAAATCTATTCTACTAATGCACAAACAGGATGACAACTTTCTGACACTAGGTAGAAAGAAACCTGGACCACCTATTCAATGATGCATACAAGATTTTAACACAGAGATAGGATGACAACTATTCTAATGCTAAAAATCAAGAGCTCAAGAACAGAGCATATCAGGCACAACTTAGAATAGAGGAAAGTGGAAAGTGAGCAGTTAACAACAAAAGAAGCTTGTATTAGCTGAAAATGAAGACGAGACGCTGCAAGTGTCAAAATATCTACAGTCTTCAGAAGTTGAACCTTACATCAAATGCCAACCTATCAACCCTGATTACATCTTGTTTCTGGGTATTTATAGATTTTACATTACAGGGCCCTTGGGCCATTTAGATATGGAGGGGTCATAATTGACCACCGACCGCATTTAACTGCCTGATGGAGTCTCTGATCATGCTTGCTTGCTTCAGTAGATGAATCTGATCTATTCAGGCGCTGTGCTGTCCTCTTAGGCAGTTGGAGTCCTTGTACAAATGGAGTTCCATAACTGCTAAATGAAGCTACAGGGTCGTGCTCTGTCCTTTTCACCCTTGGCCATACTGCTTGTTGAAGATGGTTGTTGGGGCGACTGTGACTAGTACTAGCAAGCTGGTCACCTTCCTCCTTTAGGCCAATGGAGTGGTCAAAGGACGTGGACTGCATGGGCAGATGGACGAGTTGGATGAGGGGGAAGGTTGGCCGTCGAATTGAAGAAATGGACGGTGGAGATGGCTCGGCGGAGAATATCGGCCGAGGTGGGAGCAGGGTGAACGAGGGTCGTTAGATCTTGGGCAGATAGATCGAATGGTGATCGGGCAATGAAGTTGCACGGGAGTTTAACAGGCGGGCAGATAGGCTGGGCGGTAAACGGTATTGATCGCACTGCCTTTGGGCATAAACCGGTAAAAGGACAAGATCGAGTGATTCCATTCAGTGACAGACATGTAGCAGCAGATGAGAGAGAAAAACCGCTCTCATCGTGCGCTAAAGTTTTGTTGAGTTGTAGGCGTGATAAGTGCGAAGGCCATTAGATCTCAGTGGAGATGATCTAAGGGTGGAGATTTGATCGTGCAAGTTGCTTTATCTAGCACAACGGAAGCCGTTGGATCAGCGGGAGGAAATCAACGGCTGAGATTAAGAGAAGGGTTTATGAGCACGCGGGGTTATAAGGATGAAGTTCTATGGTGGTTTTTAGGCCTTTGCGCTCGGGGCTTAAAATAAAATGGGTTTATATTGGTTTTAGAGGAAAAAATGGAGGGAACAGAGGTAAAGGAGAATAAGCAGAGTAGAGGAAAAAAAGGGAAAATGACCAATATGAGCTTCCTTTTGAGCAGAACCAAGCAGATCAAGCTTATCTTTGACCTTTGAACACCCTCGTTATAGCAGAGCTAACACAGGCTCCTTTTGGGGATGAGATCCTCCCAGTGAGGTCTCAAGGATTGTAGACCAATGCCTTTCCTACAAAATAAGATCAAAAACATTGCCTAGCGTTCCATTGGGCATGGAGTCTAATTAAGTCTACAATAAAACCTAATAAAACAACATATTTACAACATTAGGGCCTGAACACCTTAAACAACATAAATTTTCAAAAACCACCCATTAACTGGGCCATCAAAAATTGTCTCTCCTTCCACACTTTGCAGCATGAAAGTATTGTTCCACTAGATTTGAGTGATGACAAAAGCTCCGGTCCACAGAGCATCAAACTTCCCATGATTGCCTTTCTTTTCCTTTAGAGCATCCCATTTAACAACCAAGTCTCCAACTTGAAAACTACCTATATTTGCCTTTTTGTCGAAGGCTTCCTTGATTCTCTTTTGATGTGTTGCAAACTTTTCAACCAACTGACCTCTGATTTGATGCACCTCTTCCAAGTCACTAATCCTCCTTGCCATGTCATCCTCCTCATTCTACTCTTCCTGTAAGAATTTTGCCATAGGGAGGATTAAGTGGATTGGGAATACAGCCTCAGTGCCTTAAACCAGCTTGAATGGAGAACTCCCTGTGGATTTCTTGATGGTGACCCTGTCAGCCCACAATGCATACTTCAGCTTGGAATCCCAGTTCCTCTTATTGTCTTCCAACAACTTCTTGATTATCCTTATCAGGCTCTTGTTGGAAGATTTTTCTAGGCCATTGCCTTGAGGGTAGTATGAGGTGGACTGTACTAGTTTAATTCCCATTGAGTCACACATGTCCACCAACTATTTTGCCCTGAAGGTTGTTGCATTGTCTGTAACCAATTTGTGTGGGCAGCAAAACCTGGTGAAAATATTTTCTATCAAGAACTTCATGACCACATGATGATCAACTTTCCTAGTAGGGATGGCCTCAATACACTTAGTGAAGTAGTCAGTGGCTACTAAAATCCATCTGTGCTGGCCATTGGAATGTGGATTAATTTCTCCTATGAAATCCAAACCCCACTAGTGAAAAGGACTATTGGCATGTATTGGCTTTAAGGGCAGTGATTTCAACTACTTTTTTCCTTCAAACCTCTGGCACCTGTCACAAGATTTAACAAATGAAAAGACATCAGAAAACAAGGTAGGCCAATAGTACCCAGCTCTGAGAATCTTGTGGGTTGTGGTTTTCCAATAGTGATGTCCTCCACATATGTTGGAATGAAATTGGTGCATGACCTCTATGGATTGTTCTTTGTCCAGACACCTTAAAAGGATTCCAGATGGATCCCTCCAATACAGCAAGTTGTCATGAATGCAATACTTGGCTGCTCTGAGCTTAATAGTCCTAGCTTGGCTTGAACTTAGGCTTGAAGGGACTTCTAGCTTCAGTAAAAGTTGAGCTATTGTAGAATACCATTCACAAGAAGCTAGATTTTTTGCCAATGACTGGTTTTTCACTAGTGCAACTATTTCTTCTGTTTGTCCATCTTCTGAAATTGTGCTTATAAGATTTATGTATAGCATCCTGAAATTTTCTTCAACCATCAGTTTGGCAAGGCCTTGACCTTTGATCAGCTTGGTGGGCTTCAATTCTATGTTGAATTCAATCAGCTTTGCAATCCATTTAGCCCTTCTTCCATCAATGTCTGGCTATGTTAGGACATCTTTCACTGAAGCAGAGGGCACATATGAAATTACCTTGGAGTGCAGAATGTATATTCTGAAAGCCTTTAAAGATTTGATAAGAGCATAGGCCTGTTTTTCAATGATATCATATCTTAATTCAGCATCCCTTAATGTTTTGCTGAAGAATGCCACTGGATGCTCTGAACCCTCATCATCTTTTTGTAATAGGACTGTTGCAAGGGTGTCACCTGAGGCAAAGGAGAAAATATGGAACTCCTTGCTATAGTCTGGGCTAATCAAAGTGGGAGCTTCCATAATGGCTCTTTTTATGGCTTCAAATGATCTTCTCGCTGCATCAGTCCATTTGATTTGTGACCCCTTTTTCAGCATGGAGGTGATGTGTTTTACAAGTTCTGCAAAATTAGGAATAAACCTCCTTACAAAATTTATTTTTCCCAGAAAGGACTGGATGTCCTTCTTTGATCTTGGGACAGACAAGGTCTGTATTGCTTTCACTCTTTCTCGGTCAATTTTGACACCTGCAGCAGAGATAATGTGTCCTAACAGCTTGCCCTCTTATAAAGCAAACTGTGACTTCTTAGGGTTTACTGATATGCCAAACCTCCTGCACTTCAGAAACACCTTCTTCAAATGCTGTAAATGGTCTTGATGGCTGCTGGAGTATACTATTATATAATCTAGGTAGACGAGGACAAACTTATCCTTCTCACCTACAAATGCTATATACATAGCTCTCTGAAAGGTAGCTCCAGCATTCATCAGCTCAAAAGGCATCTTGGAATACATAAAAGTGCCCCAAGGAGTGGTGAATGTTTTCTTTTCTTGGCCATCTGGATGTACAACAACCTGGTTATACCCTAAAAATCCATCCAGGAAAGACATGACTTTAGCTCCTGAAAATTTCTGCAGCAAGTGCTCCATCTTGGGAAGAGGATAATTGTCTTTCTTAGAGCATTTGTTTAGGTTCTTGAAATCAATGCAGGGCCTGATTTCTCCACTTTTCTTCGTTACCACTACCAAATTGGCTACCCACTTTGAATATCTGAGAGGGACTATGATTTTGGCAGCCAACAACTTCTTGATTTCTTTTTCAATCATGGGAAGGAGCAGAGGATTTATAGGTCTTAGTTTCTGCTTGAAGGGGATAGTGTCTTTCTCTAATGGGATCTTATGCTGGATGATCTTTTTATCATAAGTTTTGAGGTCACTGTATTCCCAGGCAAAGACATCAGCAAACTACTTCATTAGGGTGCAATATTTAGCAATTTGGGCAGCAAACAAATGGGTGGACAGATTTATATATTTTGGATGATCTGGACTCCCTATGTTATGTCCATGGACTACAAATTGGTTTTCTTTCTGAGCCACCTTATGAGGCACATCATTCTGGTCAAATAGTTTCTCCAGGGGAACTAGGCCTTTAGGTATATAATTTCTAGGCAACTGAACAATGCTGTCTTGGCCAATTCTGTTCTTTAGCTGGGGATGGGGGCTTTCCTCCAAGGTTTCATTCTCTTGATCAATTTACATTTCAAAGAATCCATCAATGACCTGTAGAAACCTATTTACTTCATCGTCATCCTCAAAGACTTCCCAGTGGTGGACATTATTAGGCAAGGATGGTCTATATTTTATCTGGACTTCGTGAACCAATCTTGGGGGTAGGGGAGGGATGAACATGCTAGCAGACATGACAAGGGAATCAAAAAGCTGATTTTTTACTCTAGGAATGTATGAGATACAAAAACTATAAAAGGAGTCTTTTAGTCTCCATACCTCATCTCTGTATGCTTTCAGCCTTGGGTTCCTTGCTTGGAACGTTTTGTTCACTTGCTGAATGATGAGATTAGCATCTCCAAACACCTTTATGTCTCTAATTCCTCTGTCTTTGGCAGCGTTTAAGCCCAATATCAGAGCCTCATACTCTGTTATATTGTTGGTGACTTGAAAAGTCAGCTTGAAAGACAAATGTATGCTTTCTTGCTTTAGAGACACCAACACCACTCCTGCTCCTGCAATCTCCTTTAAGCATGCTCCATCAAATAACATATCCCAAACTTGCGTTTCTCCTTCTTTCATGGCCCAGTCTACTTGTTTCTTCAGCTGTACCAGGGCCTTCTGGGATTATCGATTTGGAGAATACATGCCCCAAACTCAGTGTCCACAGCATAAATGGGATGATTAGTAGGATTCTTCTCATCACTGATGATGTAGGTTAGTTGGGCTTCCTTGTATAATCTCCTACTTTCCCCTCCATAAACTGGGATAGTGGCATAAGATAAATCATTTAGTAATGTTCCACCCAGCCTCTTGATCCACCCTCTAGAAAGTAGCATACCAAACTTAGGGCGGACATCTGCTACCACAATATCCATTATCATGCTCTTCATGGGTAGCTGAGTTAGGGTGATAGCCAAGTCTTTGATTAATCCTAGACATTTGACCTTCCTTGAATCAAAGGAGAATAAATCATGATAAGGTCTTGTGATATCAAGGCCTAACTCTTCCATGATAGCTTTGGGCATCAGATTATGGTTGGCACCTATGTCCAGCAGACAGTTATGGAGGGTTTTGTCATGAATGGTCAAGGAGACATAAAATGATGGGGAGCTATTATCAGAGGGTTCAGTCATTGGGCTAAGCACAACTGCAGGCTTATCATCTTGTAAATTCACATAGTCGTTGGAGGCTTGTGTGGGTTTCAGCTCAAAGGCATCAAGGATAGGCCTTCTAAAGACTTCAATCTTTGCAAGTTCTATCAGAGGGACAAATATTTTTAACTTCTGAACTTCTGATTCAAAACTGAAAGGGGAAGGGAGCTTGTCAGGGCCTCTTACCTCTTGAGCTAGTGCTTTGAGAATGACTGGATCAACTGTTGGCTTTTTCTGCTTGCTGCTCTGCTGTTCTGTGGGGACAACAATTCTCTAGGCAAGACTTTCTTTGACATTGTTTCTTTTTGACCTCAAATTATATCTTTGCTAATCTTCAATCTGTAGAACAGCTTCTCTGTCCCACTCTTGGCTGGTCTGGTCTTTGAGTAATGACTCTTCATAAGCAGCCAATGTCAAAAAGGCAACACTGCCTTTGTCTTCCATACAGTGAATCTCATCCTCTTCATCAAACTGCTCCTCCTCCATGACTACGTTTTGGAAAGGAGCCTTAACCCTTTGTTCTTCATTGGCCTCTTTGCCCCTTTGAATGATCTGTAATTGTTCATTTGCTCTTCTGAATGGATTTGGATTTCTAGGAGCAAATGTGCTAGGTAACCTTGCCTTCCCAGAGCTCTTCTCAACCTTTAGTTTGGATATTTCAGTAGCCAATGACTCTATCATTTTAGTCATTTTGTCTAATTTAGGCTCCGAAGATGAAGAAGAGGAGGAAGCTTCACCTCTCTGCCTCCTTCTATCAGCATGAATTTTGAGTTTTTCTACAGCCATGATATTAGATTCCACCTCTAAGGCTGCATCTTGCATTTCAGCTAGGGAAGCACATCTTCTTTCTCTTAAGAGCAGGTAGAAATTAGAATCAAAGGCATTAGCATAGGTGAGTTTTGCAGAGGTGGGGGTAGGCTTTACTTCAGCTGGTATTTTGCTATACATGCAGTTGAATCTCTTATTAAAATCAGGTAATGATTCCCCATTTTCTCTCTTGAGGTTTCCAAACTCAGTATGGTAGTATAGCAAGTCTTTTGTATCTCCCCAGTGCTTCAAAAACACATCATCTAATGCTTCAATGTCTATTATGGACCTAGGGGTCAGCTCTTTGAACCACTTTCTAGCCTCTCCATCTAGAATTTGGACAAATACTCTCATCCACACATCATCTTCACTGATATCTAAGTTATCAGCATAACTATAGAAAGACTCAAGGTGCTCTTCAGCCGTTACTCCCTCTATACCAATGAACTTAGGAACATATTTCTGATATTCTCCTGCAGGCATGGCATTCAAAGGTGTAGGCAAGACTAGGCGTCCATACCTAGCAGCTATGATTCTCTCCATCTTAATAGGTGCTTGTGGACCTGCCATGACTAGGATAGATGGAAGAGTACTGGAAGTTTAGATGAGAGAAGGCAGAGAAATGGATGACAGGGCCGAAGGAAACTGATGGAATATAGTGGAGGTTTTCTTTGGACTGAGATCCAAATGGGAACTTACTGAATAAGGAGATTTATGAATCTCTGGAATGATTTCTTCACTAATAATGTTAGGCTCTATATTTTCAACATGTACATGCTCAGTTATAAGCCTCTCTTGTAGAGATACATAAGATTGTTTAGGCTTACCTAATCCTGATGCTCCTTTCTGTGATGTTTTTCTTTGCTTAACAATTTTCTTAGGGTCAGGCATTGGGTTAGCTGGTGATTTCTAAAGATTTTTCCGAGTATGCCTCACAAACTGAGCCAGAACTATGATGTGGAGTCAACAAAAGGCTAGTCCTCCAGTGGAGTCGCTAGATAGATGATACAACCAGAAATGTGTCTAGACTTTGTCTATCATCAAAGCTGGATCTGTGTCATTCTCCCAGGGAAGCTAAGCTTCAATCTCCTCTCCCCGGCAACAGCACCAATTATGTTAGGATTCCAAGAAACTCTCCTAGGTTGTAGCTTGGAGATGCTTGGTAACATATAAATTCAACTTATTGTTGCAATGGATGAATGGAAGGAATGATGCTTGTCCAAGCCAGATAACCACTTCTACTTTGTTCCACTTCAGACATGCGTGAACACCCCTAGACTACAAGGCTTTAGACCACCAACTACTCACAGTTTAGAGATAAGGTGAATATGGAGAATAATGACCACACCAGCAGATGCACAAGACCATGTGATGGCCGACTGCAACTAGTAAAGAAGTCTGTAAATCTATTCTACTAATGCATAAACAGGATGACACCTTTCTGGCAACAGGTAGAAAGAAACCTAGACCACCTATTCAATGATGCATACAAGATTTTAACACAGAGATAGGATGACAACTATTCTAATGCTAAACATCAAGAGCTCAAGAACAGAGCATATCAGGCACAGCTTAGAACAGAGGAAAGTGGAAAGTGAGCAGTTAACAACAAAAGAAGCTTGTATTAGCTGAAAATGAAGACGAGACGCTGCAAGTGTCAAAATATCTACAGTCTCCAGAAGTTGAACATTACATCAAATGCCAACCTATCAACCCTGATTACATCTTGTTTCTGGGTATTTATAGATTTTACGTTACAGGGCCCTTGGGCCATTTAGGTATGGAGGGGTCATAATTGACCACCAACCACATTTAATTGCCTGATGGAGTCTCTGATCATGCTTGCTTGCTTCAGTAGATGAATTCAATCTATTCAGGTGCTATGTTTTCCTCTTAGGCAGTTGGAGTGCTCGCACTAATGGAGTTCCATAACTACTAAATGAAGCTACAAGGTCATGCTCTATCCTTTTCACCCTTGGCCATGTTGTTTGTTAAATATGGTTGTTGGGCGACTGTGACTAGTACTGGCAAGTTGGTCACCTTCCTCCTTCGAGCAAATAGAGTGGTCAAAGGACGTGGACTGCATCGACGGGTGGACGAGTTGGATGAGGGGGAAGGTTGGTCATTGGATTGAAGAAATGGATGGCGGAGAATATCGGCTGAGGCGGGAACGGGGTGAACGAGGGCCGTCGGATCTTGGGCGGATAGATTGAACGGTGATTAGGCGATGAAAGGGAGTTTAATGGGCGGGCGAATAGGTTGGGCGGTAAACGGTATTGATCGCACCGCCTTCAGGCATAAAGTAGTAAAAGGACAAGACCGAATGATTCCATTCAACGGCCAACATGTAGCAGTGGATGAGAGAGAAAAACCACTCTCTTCGTGTGCTAACGTTTAGGTGAGTTGCAAGCACGATAAGTGCGAAGGCCGTCAGATCTCAACGGAGATGATCTGACGGTGGGGATTTGATCGTGCAGATTGCTTTATCGGGTGCAACAGAAGTCGTTGGATCGGTGGGAGGAAATCAATGAATGAGATTAAGAGAAGCGTTTATGAGCGCATGAGGTTATAAGGATGAAGTTCTATGGTAGTTTTTAGGCCTTTGTGCTCAGGGCTTAAAATAAAAGGGGTTTATATTGGGTTTAGAGGAAAAAGTGGAGGGAATGAAGGTAAAGGATAATAAGTGGAGTAGAGGAAAAAAGGGAAAATGACCAATATGAGCTTCCTTTTGAGCAGAACCAAGTAGATCAAGCTTATCTTTGACCTTTGAACACCCTCGTTATAACAGAGCTAACATTCCCCAAGAATACAATCTTTACACTTGTTATCACCAAAATAAGAGTTTACATTGTTCCTAGTCATGGTCTTAGATAAGTGTCAAGTTACCCTATGTTTTAAGGCATAGGTGATAGTTTATGAGTCTTAAATGTCTCATTTTTCATATCCAAATAAAGTCTAACAACCTTATTCCATGTTTCATGAGTCTTACATTCTTTTTAGAAACTCATAGCTTAAACCATTTTGAAAATTTTTGGAATTAGCCCCGAAACCATGTTTTCATAGCGCAGACAGTGTAAAATGTTTGTTTTGTGGTACGAAAACACTGCTCTTTTCGTAGCACTTTTCCATGCGCACTACGAAAGCGTGGATTCGTAGAACAGTCTTGTCAACACATCAATACATTAAGATTCCGTTAAATTTTCATTATTAGGTGTCAGCTAGGAGTTAGTTCTTAAGCATTCTGCCATCCAAAACTCATCATTTCAAATTTAGGGCTCATCATGATAAGCAATTTCAAATTTGAAAAGGGCTAGCTGGTCTCTCATTGTAGTTTACATGAAAACCCTTAAACAGAATCATTTTTCGAATGGTAAGCTTTTGGTAATTTCTTACCAAGGTTTCTTTCATCCATAATTCAAGCAAGGCTGACCACCATAAGCAAGTGAGGCTGATCACCATAGGCAAGCGAGGTTGTTTTGTTACAGGAATTCAGAGGCAAAGATGACAGAAGAAAGGAAAAGTAACAGGTCTGGCCATTGTTTAAGAACCAAGCCTGAAAGCACCAAGGTCTTAGCTAGAGATAAATCAGTTGTGGAAGCCTTCAAGAAAGCAGGATGTTGGAAGTTTTGTAAAAAATTGCAAGGAGGACATACTCAGGTGACAAAAGAGTTTGCACTACATTTCACTGGCTCAAGCACAAAGGTTGGAATCCTAAACTTGAAAATTTCTCCAGAGATCATAGCTTTGGTGACAGAGATTCCTAGGGGGCAAGATATATGGTTCAAAAACTTCAGATTCGACATGGAACCATGTAAAGTGTTTCTAAAGCCAAAGTTTGCAGAAACAGACTTAACCAAGGCAGTTCCTAGGAATTACATCAAGGACAACTATGCCAACTTGCTCTTCAACATTCAACGTTATTTTATCTGTGAAGGAAGACATCAAAAGGTTTATTCATATCATTTTAAACTCCTGTTGCATTTTATTGGTATGATTTCTTTAGATTTTACTTACTTCTTGTATCGATGTGTAGCTAAGATGGCAGATAAAGTGCAGTTGAAATCTCAAGGATATGAAACTTCCCTTTTTCATCATGGTCTAATTAAACTGATAGTTTTACATGAACTCAAAAGGATCAAGAAAGAATGGTCTTCATTTCTGTTTTTATGTGATTTTGGAGTGGAAAATCAAGATTCAAGCATTAGCCCTAAGGTTAAAGAAACTCCATCAGCAGAAACCAACAAGTTTGTAATGTCCAGGGCAAAAATATTTGTTAAGTTGAAACCTAGGAAGCAGGTGAAAGAGCAAGTAAGCAAAACACCAGTAGTTATTCTTGAAACTCCTAAATCTACAAAGGAAAAGATAGCTGAGGTTAAAGGAATGACACAAGAACAGTCAGCTACCAAACCAATTCAAAGGAGATTGACTAGAAGTAAAATTGCTAAGGAGAAGGGTAAATCAGTGATCTTGAGAGAAAGTCCAAGATTAAAGGGTAATTTAAATGATATTTTAAAAGCCATTGATATTGCAGAATCACCTTTGGTGCAGGAAGATGTCATAGAGTTTGATAAAGGAAAGTCAAAGAAGATGAAATCCTATAAGAAACTGGAATTTGAGGATGATGTTATAGCATTTGTGTTCAAGCCCAGAAAGCCCTTAACTAGGCAATCCAAAAAGATGCAAGAGTCCAATATTGAGTTAGGGAAAACAGAAGAAACCTTCGCTGTTTAGGAAGAGTTGATGGACTTTTCATCACCAAGACCTGAAGGTGACAAAAACAAAGTTTTTTCCACTCAAACAGAAAAAGCCAGTTACGAAGAAATGGAAGAAAGGTTAAGAGTAGCTAATAATGAAATTGCTAGACTAAGGGTGAGAGCAAGAAGGCATGCTGCTGAGAAGACAAATTTCAAAAGGATAATGGCTCTCTGGGAAGTTGAAAAAGCGTCCAAACCAGAAATAGTCAGCAGTGAAACTCAATACTTTACCTGGACTATTCCTGCAATCAAAGAAACCAGATTTGTAAGGAGGATTAATGCTCAGCTGAGAGCTACTAGCCGGAGATTGAAGAGATTGATTGAAGACCTAGAAATACAGTTAACAAAATCTGGAAAAAATACTACAACAATAATCAAACAGGGTGATGAAAAAGGGCAGTGACGGATATATGTTAAAATAGTTTTGGCATAAAAAAGAAGAACATCTGTGAAGAAGAACATATTATAAGGGTAATTTGTTTTGATTTTTGGTGATCATATCAATCTTTATGAAATTCTGAAAATTCCCAAACTGCGGATTTTTGAAGGTCGTGTTGAAAAAAGAGCATACACAGCAGTTTCGTAGCGCGCTACGAAATTGCTGAAGGTGACCATTTAGCACCTTATAGATGTTTTTCGAAGGTAAGGTCTGATAAATTCCAAGTTTGATGATTTCTGGTAGACATATGAGGATCATTGATGAAGTTTCATATGGCAGTGATGCAGAATGGTTCAAAGAAGTATTGCATAAGTAATATAAAATGTGTGCTATGAAAACAGGCTATTTTTGTAGCACAATCATGTTTCATTCTCTTTTTCATCTATTCGAGATTCCCTTTCTTGCACAGGTGGACAAATGAAGTTTAAATGGATTACTAACACATGCCACTTATATGAAACTGCTCGAAGATAAGCATAAAGGATTTAGGGTTTTAAAGGGAGGAACTCTATCTCCTTGTTTTCAGGACAGTTAGGTCATGACTCAGCAGGGTTTGCAACAATACTGGAGACATCATAAAGCTTGAAGACATGGATTAGCATCTGATTAAAGAATGTATTTAAGTCATAGATAAGGTTGTTGAAAGCATGTTTTAGGAGTTTCACTCCTGTTTGTATTAGGACTCTTAAAGACAATTAGCTGTCAAGTTGTAATTAAGTAGTTTGTTTTATGAATAGATAGGTGTCAATGTTAGGAATTTGAATTCTCCTAAAGATGGATCATAGAATACAAGGTTGTAAAAATTCTATATAAAGCATGAGAATCAAATTCCCCGGGGTTGGAATTGGATTAGCAAAATAAAGTTGTGTTATTGTAAGAAACTGTGGTTTTTCAAACTTAATACAGAGATCAGTTTGACTACTCAAGATTCACAAGGATTTTATGTGTTTGATGTTATTATCACCTTTTTAAATTACTTATTTGCACTGGTATGAGCTTGTGATACTTAGAATTCATTGGAAAATGCTCTAACTTCCTTCACATGCTTATAAACTGTGTTGATTCACTGTGTTACTATTTTATTTATAAACCTAAACTCTAAGTGCCTTGACTTCCATGTTTTGATGATCATGTTGTTTTGTTGAAGACTATCTTGACTCCATAGCCCAATAGATGTTTGCTAATCTTTGATTCAACCAGTTAACCAGTTATACATTTGTCCATGTTTGTTCCTAGAGTTAGCCATATAATCATTAATCAAAAATCTTAAACCTATTAAGAGAGCCCTCTAAGGTTGAGGAGGCTAAGCCTCAACCAAAAGATTGGTTTGAAAGAGTTACTCAAAGTCTACTTGATCAGCAGCCTATCAGGGTCAAATTTTGTGATAACATTTTGGTGCGTCTACAGGGAGCCTGAAGATTACTCATTCCCAAAATCAAGAAGTTGAACTTCTAAAGGTAGCAGGAGCTCAGAAAGCTTTTTGAGGCTGCAATCTACCTTGGTGACTCCATATATTTTCAAATATTTAAAGGTGGCTTCGAGAAGGAGATACACAAGGAGAAATCATAATCCCAATCCACCTACCATTGGAGACAATCCGAACATTATTTCATGAGTCAGTCAAAGATTTTTAGAAATATCAGGTACTCCATCTTATTTGAAATATTTGCTCTCTGAATTCTCAAGAAGTCCTTAAGACAAAAAAGTTGATGATAAAATTCACAAAGTGTTGTTTAGATCATAAAATGAAAAGGAACTTGTTGATATTATCTTAGACCTGCAAAAGAGAGGAATTGACACTTCAACCCCAGTAACCCAAGAAGACAAAGAAGAGTTTTGGGAAATTGTTACCTCTGAGCTATTGTTAGAAAAAGAGTCTCTAGATAAATTGAAAGAACTTGACCCTTTTGAAGTCCTGCTGAAATCTAAAGCTAGTTTACCTCTTCCAACTTGGAGTTCATTTGTTAGTGATTTACAGAAGCCAAGTAGTTCTCCTCATATCAGTTCTTCATCTTTTGTTTCTACCATTCCTAGTGGCTTATAGAAACCAGGAAGTCCTCCTCATATTAGTTCTTCATCCTATGTTCCTGTTATTCCTAAAACTATTGTTACTCCTTTAATCATGGTTGCACCTGCTAGGTATGCTCCACTTGTGCTCCCTACTATTTTGCTTGACCTTCCTAGTAAATATGCTACTAGGATCCCTACCTCGGGTAGTGATGAAGAAATTATAGTAGAAGAACACGTAGATAGATTTAATGATTTTGTTGACAGAGAAGAAGTCGATGATGAGGATGTGAAGTTAAGGCTTTTTGCACAGAGCTTCATTGGTGAAGTTAGAAAATGGTTTAAAGCTCTTACACCGGGAAGCATTCAAAATTGGGTAGATTTTGAAGATAATTTTCTAAGAAAATGGGGAAACATAACTAATCCAGTTCAAGCACTTACTGAATATAACAGCCTTAGAAGGGCATCTGATGAAACTGTTCAAAATTTTTCAAAAAGATTCAATAAAGTGTTTAACTCAATTCCAGCTCATTTGAAACCTCCAAAAGCCCTAGCACAAATGAGATATGCTGAAGCATTTTATTATGAATTTTCTCTCTTTTTGAGAGAAAGAGAATCCCCTACACTTGTTGAAATGCAGAGTGATGCAGTAAAGGTAGAGGTAAACATGATAGCTGCTAAAAAGTCAAAAATGGGAAAAACTAAATTGAAAGAAGAAGAAAAACCTTCCTCTTCAACTTCTGAAGATAAGTTAGACTCAATGATGAAAACCATGGAGAAGTTGATGGATAGGTTAGCTCTTGGAAACACTTCTGCTCCTCCTGTGCAACATGAACCTCAATTTAGAAATCCTCAATTCAGGAGACCTCAAAACCAACAAAGACCAAGAGAAAATAGAAACCAACAACCTGATCCTCCAGTGAGACCTCCTTTTCAGTAGAATTTGGTTGATGAAGAAGATGATCCTGAAATTCCTGAAGAATCTATCCATTGCCTTGACGAAGAGATGTCAAGAATTTTCTTGACTAAATAAGAGCATGGTGAGTCAAATTTGGCCAATCTAGGGGAAGAACCTTCAGATTATTTTAAAGGGTATCAGCATGCCATCTTTGAAATGCAAAAATAATATAATATTAGAAACAGAAATGTGCTGATTATTGCAAACAAAGCATAACCTAAGAAATATGCTCCAAAGGTTGCTGAAGCCAAAAATGATACCGCAAATATTGCTGAAGGTAAAAAAGACGCTCCACTAGGTAAAAAATACACTCAGCCTCCTCCTCCTATCAAAGAATCTAAAAAATCTGTTTCAGTTTTCAACCTTGAGAATGAAATTTCAGAGATTAAAATATCAATCCCTTTTAGTGAGATTCTCATGGTAAATAAATATGGAAGCAAGATTGTTGAGATGTTGAATTCACAACCAGGAGCTGCTTATTTTAAATGTCCAAGAAGATAATCCTACTATATATTTGGGTCCAAGCTTAGAAGATGATCAAAATCAAGAGTTTCCTCCTTTCTATGTAAGCATTAGTATTCATGATATGACTTTACATAATGCTATGTTGGATTCAGGGGCTTCTCATAATCTCATGCCCAAAGTAATTATGGAAAGGTTAGGGTTACAGGTAACAAGACCATATAAGGATTTATTCTCTATTGACTCAAAAATATTTCAATGTATTGGTTTAATAAAAGATGTTTTTGTTGGTCTAACACAAATCCCAGCAAAGACGATTGTTATGGACATTGTTGTGGCTGATATTCCGCCAAAGTTTTGGATGTTACTATCAATATCATGGGCAGCAAAAATTAAAGGCACAATGCAGATGGACCTTACTTATGCTACAATTCCTGTTTTTGGTGAATAAAGGAGATTCTATCGGGAGACTAGAATGGCTTATATGGTAAGCAAAAAAGATAAACCTCGAAATTTTCCTATTTATTCATTTAATACTGAACTTGGATATGCCATTCTTTTCAATGAGTCAGTTGATAGTGGTTGGAAGAAATGAAAGCAGAAAATCAGCACTCAGAAAATCAGCAGGTAAATAACAAAGAGATGGAGGGATGGTGGTCATTGTACTTCGATGGATCAACAAGAAAAGAAGGGGCAGGAGAAAGAATTTGGATTACAAGTCCAAGTGATGAGAGTAAGTTTTACTCTTACAAACTGAATTTTGATTGCACAAACAACATGGCTAAATATGAATCTTCAATTTTGGGTCTAGATGTTTTGATAAGAATGAAGGCTCAAAATATTTCTGTTTTTGGAGATTCTAAATTGGTTATTAGACAAGTAGAAGGTGTTTATCAAACAAAGGACGTAAGAATGAGAGCATACAGAAATCTAGTTTTAGACATGTTGGAGAATTTTCAAGCCTATTCTTTCATTGTCAAAACTAGAGACCAAAATTCCATTGTTGATTCTCTTGCTATTTCGACAAGTCTTTTTATCATTCCTATTCATTCTTCTGAGAAATATGAGATTGAAGTTCGTCATAGACCAGCTATACCACACAATATCACCAATTGGCAAGTTTTTGAAGATGATCAATAGGTAAAGAATTTTATTGAGCTGAAAGAAGAATTTGAAAGTACTCAAGTAGATCAACAAAACATGCTTGTTGAGTCTAAAGAAAATTCTGAAGTCTTGCAATTAAAGAATAATTCAATACCAAAGGGTCTTATTCCTCTTGAGAAGCTTTTTGATTAGAATGATGTTTTCAAATCACCAAAGATTCAAGTTGATGAAGAGGAAGTAGAAAGTTGTAATCTGGGTACATCAGCTTTGCCTAAAATGATCAAAATTTCAAAGTTTCTTTCAGTTGATATGAAATTCAAATATATTGAGATGATGAAGAGGTTTGTTGATGTTTTTTCTTGGAGTTATGCTGATTTAAAACAATATGATGCTTCCATTATTCAGCATACTATTCCTATTAAAGAAAATGAGAAACCTTTCAAACAGAAGTTAAGAAGAATTAATCCCCTTCTCATGCCATTGATTGAAAAGGAGATAAAGAAGCTTTTTCATGCTAAAATCATTATCCCAATAAGATTCTCAAATTGGCTTGAAAATTTGGTACCGGTTAGAAAGAAGAGTGGAGAAATCAGAATTTGTATTGACTTCAGGAATTTGAATAAGGCTTCACTAAAGGACAACTATCCTCTTCCCAAGATGGACGCAATTCTACAAAATATTGTTGGTTCACAAAGAATGTCTATGCTTGATGGCTTCTCAAGTTACAATCAGATTCTTGTGCATCTGGATGATCAGGAGAAAGCAACCTTCACAACACCATGGGGCACATTTATGTACGCCAAGATGCCTTTTGGTCTCATGAATGCGGGAGCTAGTTTTCAAAGAGCGATGGAGATTTCTTTTTCTAAAGAAAAGGACAAGGCGGTGGTTCTTTATCTTGATGATATAACAGTCTTTTCAAAGAAATAGGAAGATCATCTAAAACACCTAGAAAAAATTCTGTTGAAATGTAGAAGGTTTGGTATCTCTCTTAATCCTACTAAAAGAATCTTTTCCTTAACTACAGACAAATTACTTGGTCATATTATTTTTGAAGATGGAATTAGGATTGATCCTAACAGAGTTAATGCAATTCAAAAAGTAGATTTGCTAAGAAGTAGGAAAGAGATTCAATTATTTCTTGGGAAAGTGAATTTTGTTAGGCGCTTCATTCCTAACTTTGTTGAGATTGCCAAAGATACAGGGATGTTAAAGAAAGGAGTTGATATTAAATGGACAATTGAAGAAAAGAATTATCTTGAGCAAATTAAGAAGGCACTCACACAAACACCAATACTCATCAGTCCAGATTTTTCAAAAGAATTTCTTGTTTTTACATTTGCTTCCGAAAATACAATTGCTGGAGTTTTTCTTCAAAAAGGAAAGCAAGGTATTAAACGAACTATCTCTTTCTTTAGTAGAACATTAGCTAATGCTGAGCTGAAGTATAATATTTTAGAAAAACAGGCCTATGCTTTGGTGAAAGCTATTAAAGATTTCAGAATTTACATTCTGCATTCTCACATTGTGGCATATGTTCCAAGTACTGTGGTGAAAGGAAGATCCTGATGGTAAGAGGGGGAAATGGATCACAAAATCGCTGGAATATGATATATACATCAATCAAGCCAAATTGGTGAAGGGACAAGGGTTGGCGAAATTAATGACTCAGTCAAACTTGGATTGTCTTGACATAAATCTGAACGCAGAAATATCAGAAATTTCTGATGATGAGGAAGAATTGGTTCCAATTGATGAGAAATATCTTGTTTCAGATTGGTACAAAGATGTGGTATTTGTTTTACAACATCACAAAGCTCCCACTGATCTAAAAAAATCCAAAGCAAGGTTTGTGAAGTTGAAATCTTTGAGATATTTTATATTTGATAGAAATCTGTTTTGGAAGGATACAGGAGGAATTTTGCTGAATTGTTTACTTGAAGAGGAGGTTGAAAATTGTTAAACACACATGGACAGTAAGAGAGATATGAAAGATAAAACATGCAATACATTTTTTATTAACATGAGATATACATTTATAGTACAATACGTGACTCTTGGGTTTCAGATCCCAAGGTCTCTTGGACTGCTTTGGTCTATTCGGCTTCCACACTAACCCATTTAGGATTAGGTGTCCAACATTCCCCCCCTTAATCTGAAGGGTTATGTATGAGTCCAAGAAGAGAGTTGTAATACAAAATGTGCAAAAAATGCATGGCAGCACTAGGCTGAATGTGCTTTATGAAATGTTGGTATAAAGGGTGGTGGTTTAAGGATGACCACCAACACTGGAACGCTTAGTGCAGTTCCCGTAACTCTTCCAAAACTGGCAAGAAACTGAAGTTTTCTGCTAGAGGAAGTGATCCTATTGTTTTAAAGAGGGAAACCTTCAACCATAAACGGGAGGTCTCACCCCGCATAAAAGGTAAAACTTCAACCTGAAAAGGGAAGTCTCAACCTGTGATGGTTTAAGGATAACCAACAACTCTGGAATGCTTAATGCAATTCCTGGAACTCTTCCAAAACTGGCAAGAAGCTAGAGTCTTCTGCTAGAGGAAGTGTTCTCAATTTTGTTCCTGGAATTCTTCCAAAACTGGCAAGAAGCTGAAGTCTTCTGCTAGAGGAAGTGTCCCAGATTGCCAACTGAAGGCATGTTCAGGCATCTTTGTCTCTGGCTACAACTCTGAAACTGGTGTAGCAGGTTGTGGCTCAGGCTCGCTTGATGTCGCTTTGAAGCTTGTAGATGACCATCATTTCCCCCCCTGTTAGATACAAGGTGAGAAGATGGAGAAAACTCAACTACAAGACTGTTCAATACTCTAGAACAAGTTCTGACATGTGTTTGGAATATCTTCTTGGCTGTTGATGCCCATTGCCAAGAAGCGATCCATCCAAGATGAATCTTTGTTCTTGCAGGACGTTTGTTTCTAAAGCATCTGTGTGAAGAATGACTGGTTTTATGACAGTGCTTACATGGATGAAGATCAAAATAGTGATCTTTCAGATGGCCAACTCGGTCACAGTGTTGGCATTTCACGATCTGTTATTGTTGTTGTTGCTGTGGAAGAGGGGCAGAATCTGGAACAGATGGAGGTGAACTGTCATGAGGAGCAGGTGAACTGTCATGAATAAATCCAGCACTCTGAAACTGAATGGGCTTGGCATAGTCTGGAATATGAAAGGACAAGTCCTTGTCATATCCAAGACCAGTTTTGTGCTTGTTGTGGACAAGCTGTTCCCAAGGTCTGATGATGGGCTTAGGAAGTGCAGACTGAGTTTCTGCATCTGCATGTACAATTGCTGCTTTATTTGAATGAACAGTAACATTATTGACTTGCTGTTGATGGGTTGCAGTCTCAATGTTCTGAACAAAAACAGGTTCAGAATGATGTCTATTTTGATGTAGCTCTTCTTGCTGTAGCTGTGATTCAATCTGCAAAAAATCAATCTTTTCCTGTGCATTTTGTAGACATGTCTGAATTTCTAAGAGAGATCCTATGCTGATTTGTAATGTGTCATCAACAATAGATTGTATAAGAGTTTTCATGAACTCTAATACTTCACTGATTCTGGTCATTTTTCTTCAATGTCAGATTTACACCTTAAAAATTGATCACAATTATTACTTTATGCAGAAAAGTAATAGTACACAACAATATCTTGTATAAATGTGCAGCAAATGAATCAGGGAATCAATTTATGTAGACAGAAACTATAATGGGTTTTAAATACAATGCCACAATTGGGGCAATAGCAACTGCAAACTTGCTTGGATCCTTCAAGTACTCCTTCACTTTCAAATCAGAAATGATGACTATCAAAACTTCAATAACACCATGTCATGGGCAGGACTTGAATATTCATATGCTTTGACTGGGGTACAAATTAATATTCTCTGATCTTACCACTTTCTAGCAATGAAGAGAAGCAATGAGAGTAAATTCCAGCAAGGACTTTCAGACCCAGAATGCTGCTTCAACAACAAGGAATATAGTCAACAAAATGACAGTCTGTGCCCAGGAAGATAATAATTGTGAGACTGATTTTATAAATCGGATACAAATATTCCGCCCTCTAATATTATGCAATAATTCAGTCTTGAAAACCACTGTTGTGACAACAATTCAACCTTTGAGTCAAATTAACTCGGCCTTGAGACTACCACATACTATAATTGAACTCGGATCTCGAAATACTCTGCCACAGAGAATATGTCAGATATGGAATCAGCGAATGCCCACTCCTTTGAACTATGATGACCCAAACTAGTGCTCGACTTTCTCTTTTAAAGACAGATAGCTTAATCTATTATGTGAACCTGTTTAGAAAATAAATGGGATACTCGGCCTTCCTAATGGAAGAAATATATATCAAGAGAAAATCGATGCTGCGAGATGGTGTAGCATGAGGAAAAACTAACGAATCACTTTACAAGGATCTCATTGCAAGAGCGAATCCACATTGTGAGTTGGTGTAGCGTGATGGAAAACTAGTGAAGCACTCTACAGGGATCTCATTGCAAATGAATTGATGCTCAAATGCACATACCAGATTGATCACAGATGTAGGTTACCATCTCCAAGATGACCATACCCCAGAACTTTAACTAATTCACCTCATATACAATAGCTGTCACAGAGAGGTGTGATACTCCAGCTCGTGGTACAGGGATGTGATACTCAGGTCTGAAGCAATCAGTTTAGACTCCAATATAGCCACACGTCCAACCAGCTAGCAGTAACAAGTTCGAACCACCCAGAATAGCCTTCCACAAAATTGTGACCAGCGCAACACACAGTGGTAGGGATGCTCACACAGGTGAAGAGTATTCAGCTACCACCAGTTCGATTCTCCTCCCCAACGATAGTTTCTGCCTTGGAATATACCATACGGTCAGTCAACTGAAGTTGGGTTTGTTGCTGCTGCTGTCTGCTCTGCTTTGCGAATTGGCCTCGCGAACCATTTCTTCAGCTTGGATTAAATCTTAATAATCATGGCCGGAACGGGAGCAGATGCAACTCTCTTCGACGCTCGTCAGTATGACGCCAAGATGAAGGAAATACTTTCAACAGAAGGCGACGAGCTCTTCGCAAGCTACGATGAAGTTCACGAAAGCTTCGATGAAATGGGCTTACACGAGAATCAGATCATCGAACATTCAACGCATATCAGATCCATTAAACTCACTACTTTAAAACGGGTCACATCAACTTTGTCTTCAAACATACATGGAACGCTCCAACCTTTAAGCATCGCAATACTGGAAATTTAAACTTCAGGAATTCAAAGTCCCCTTACTGACTAATTCTCTCAGCATCAAAATGAACTCAGACCTCAAAATAATCGTAGTCCAACTCAAAGACATCCAAATACACTCGGCAGAAGCTTCAAATCATCAAAATAAAAGCACTCCCAGCAGCAAAACTCTGTGATTTGTTCAATTACAAGACTAGAAACAGGAATACTTCGATTTCCTTATTTTTGAGATTCGAAATTGCTTAGAACCGTACAGTAGTCAAGGAATTGCACCGCCGGAATTGCACCGCGGAATTAAATGGATCCGCTCATTCTGTCGATTGAGACTCATTACGATCGCTTGATCGAATCGATTGTTGATTATTTGCAAATAGTCGACCGTCTTCAAAGATGCAACG
Organism: Pinus tabuliformis; assembly: GCA_031772625.1. Taxonomy (NCBI): domain Eukaryota; kingdom Viridiplantae; phylum Streptophyta; class Pinopsida; order Pinales; family Pinaceae; genus Pinus; species Pinus tabuliformis. Next base: position 672,593,737 of record CM062814.1, read on the forward strand.
AGGAGGTGAAAGATGCTGGGATAGAGAAAAATGACATAGAAATCGATACCGTCTCACCAGTGGAACTACAAATGAGTTTGGAATTGAAAAAGGCCAGCGCAATTTAGCATTTGAAGAATTGTTACAAGAATTTGAAGGGAGCACTGGATAGCGCTGAAAGCAGCGTGGAGACAGAAAGACGTCGTCTGCAGATGTGGCTGGGCGAGCACGCATCCGCCGCTCTTTTCAATAATGACCTGTCTGCGGAATTCGATACGATAGACTCTACCCTTTGTCATGAAATTTCACTTCTAATGAAATATTGGAAAGTCTTTCTCAGAACATCCATAAACTTACCAGCAATGATGCACCCCGAGGCCGATTTAACCACCGAAAAACCACAGTCTTGTTTCTCGAGCAATAACCACAACTGTAGTTGCTCATTCAGCATCCGCAAACCATAACGACTCCATACCATCAACGCCTGAAAGTTTTACTGTCTTTTTTTTTAGAAAAATGAAATGGCTCCTTCCATCATTCACGCAGCCTCAGTTTGAAGAATCTCAAACGTTCACCATGTCAGGCGTTAACCAACAGATGCACAATAGCAGACAGATGCGTTATGGCATAGTATGGAACAGAGGAGTTACAAGTCACACCAAAAAAGAAGCCTGGGACCTGTGCTCCGATACACCGTGCCACAGTGTTCAAGTTTAATGGCTATTCAAACACATTCAGTAACGCAGGTGAGAATAATCAGGTGAATTGTCAGGCAGTAGAGGCACAAGTGTAATGACGCTCTTTCTTTAAACGTTTATGACAGTCAGAGAGCGATTATTGTATTCAGAAGAACAGGCAGGCAGAATTAAAGGAGCGTTACAGGTAATGAAGACTAGGCCAGCACTATTCAAGGCAGCTCAGACTGGTTGCTCAGGGAATAACAACATCTCATTTTTTTTAACTAAAGGATAAACCCTGAGGAAGAAAACTACACAGGCCACACATCATGGCTCTGATACCATGTTAAACACACATGGACAGCAAGAGAGATATGAAAGATAAAACATGCAATACATTTTTTATTAACATGAGATATACATTTATAGTACAATACATGACTCTTGGGTTTCAGATCCCAAGGTCTCTTGGACTGCTTTGGTCTATTCGGCTTCCACACTAACCCATTTAGGATTAGGTGTCCAACAAAATTGTCATTGAAGAATTCCATAAATGTGATTGCGGAGGACACCATTATTGGAAGGCTATAACAAATAAGATTCTAAGAGTAGGATATTATTGGCCAACAATGTTTAAAGACATTTACAAAAGAATTGCTGCATGTCATGAATGCCAAATTTTTGAAGGAAGAAGAAAACTTGTACCTCTACCTTTGGTACCTATCTATGTGGAAGCACTATTCCAGCAGTGGCGGTTAGAATTTATTGGAGAAATACATCCATCATCATCAGGATAGCATTGTTGGATTCTCACAGCAACAGACTACTTCACCAAATGGATAGAGGCGATCCCCACAAGGCAAGCTAATGATTATGTAATTATTTCTTTTCTAGAGAATAATATATTGTCTCGATTTGGCTGTCCCATGAAGATTATAATAGATAATGGTCAAGCCTTCAATTCTAAGAAAATGATCAATTTCTGTCATCAATACCATATCACTCTTGGACACTCTACAACATACTATCCACAAAGAAATGGTCTTGCTGAATCATCAAATAAGAGTATTGTAAGAATCATCAAAAAGGTATTGTAGGAGAACAAGAAAGCTTGGCACTTAAAGCTAAAGTACGCCTTATGGGCTGATAGGATATGTACAAAGAGATCAATTGGGACTTCACCATATGAATTATTTTATGGTGCTGAAGTGGTTTTTCCAACATCACTTGGGGTACCAGTCATGAAATTAATTCAAGGACTTGAATAAGAACCAAATGCCATACAAAGGAGGATAAACCAACTGATAGTTTTGCAAGAAAAGAGGAATGAAGTTTATGACAACCATCAACATGCTCAAAACAAAATTAAAAATACATTTGACAAGAAGATTAAAGAATATAGTTTCCAAATACAAGACAAAGTGTTGAAATGGGAGGCCAAAATTGAGGAAAAGGGAAAGCATGGTAAGTTTGAGAATTTATGGAAGGGTCCTTTTAAAATTGTTGGTTTTCATGGGAGAAACACTTATATATTGCAGGAAATTGATGGAGGATCATATGATGGAGGGCCTGTCAATGGCAGGTACCTAAAGCATTATACTTGCTGAAGTTTTATCAATCACTCACAACATTGTATATATTCCATCTTTGTCAGTTTTTGTTGCTAATAATGATAACATGACATAGAGAGCTTAAGCCCAAGCTGAAAGCCAAATAGTTTGAAGAAGATGCTTGTCAAATCAAATAAAAGTATTTATGTTTTACCAAAAAATGGATAGCACTGGAGCTACGAGTTCTTAGTGTGCCATAGGGGTACACTATCCCAAGTGGAGCCACTATTATCACCAAAATAAGAGTTTACATTGTTCCTAGTCATGGTCTTAGATAAGTGTCAAGTCACCCTATGTTTTAAGGGGTAGGTGATAGGTTAGGAGTCTTAAAGGTCTCATTTTTCATATCCAAATAAAGTCTAACAACTTTATTCCATGTTTCATGAGTCTTACATTATTTTAGAAACTCATAGCTTAAACCATTTTGAAAATTTTTGGAATTAGCCTCGAAACCACATTTTCGTAGTGCAGACAGTGTAAAATGTCTGTTTTGCGCTATGAAAATGCTGCTCTTTTCGTAGCACTTTTCCCACGCAATACGAAAGCGTGGATTCGTAGAACAGTTTTGTCAACACATCAATCTGTTAAGATTCCGTTAAATTTTCATTATTAGGTGTCAGCTAGGAGTCATTTCTTAAGCATGCCGCCATCCAAAACTCATCATTTCGAATTTAGGGCTCATCATGATAGGTAATTTCAAATTTGAAAAGGGTTGGCTAGTCTCTCATTGTAGTTTGCATGCAAACCCTCAAACAAAATCGTTTTTCGAACGGTAAGCTTTTGGTAATTTCTTACCAGGGTTTCTTTCATCCATAATTCAAGCAAGGCTGACCACCATAAGCAAGCGAGGCTGACCACCATAGGCAAGAGAAGTTGTTTTGTTATATGAATTCAAAGGAAAAGATGACAGAAGAAAGGAAAAGTCACAGGTCTAGCCATTGTTTAAGAACCGAGCCTGAAAGCATCGAGGTCATAGCTAGAGATAAATCAGTTGTGGAAGCCTTCAAGAAAGAAAGATGTTGGAAGTTTTGTAAAAGATTTCAAGGAGGACATATTCAAGTGACAAAGGAGTTTGCACTACATTTCACTAGCTCAAGCACAAAGGTTGTAATCCTAAACTTGCAAATTTCTCCAGAGATCATAGCTTCGGTGATAGAGATTCCTAGGGGGCAAGATATATGGTTCAAAAACTTCAGATTTGACATGGAACCATGTAAAGTGTTTCTAAAGCCAGAGTTTGCAGAAACAAACTTAACCAAGGCAATGGAACCATGTAAAGTGTTTCTAAAGCCAGAGTTTGCAGAAACAGACTTAACCAAGGAAATTCCCAGGAATTACATCAAGGATAGCTATGCCAACTTGCTCTTCAACACTCAACGTTATTTTACCTATGAAGGCAGATATCAAAAGGTTTATTCATATCATTTTAAACTCCTATTGCATTTTACTAGTATAAATTCTTTAGATTTGCCTTAATTCTTGTATCGAAGTGTAGCTAAGATGGCAGATAAAGTGCAGTTGAAATCTCAAGGATATGAAATTTCCCTTTTTCATCATGGTCTAATTAAATTGATAGTTTTACATGAAATCAAAAGGATCAAGAAAGAATGGTCTTCATTTCTATTTTTATGTGATTTTGGAGCGGAAAATCAAGATTCAGGCATTAGCCCTAAGGTTAAAGAAACTCCATCAACGGAAACTAGCAAATTTGTAATGTCCAGGGCAAAAATATTTGTTAAGTTGAAACCTAGGAAGTGAAAGAGAAAGTAAGAAAAACACCAGTAGTTATTCTTGAAACTCCTAAATCTACAAAGGAAAAGATAGTTGAGGTTAAAGGAATGACACAAGAACAGTCAGCTACCAAACTAGTTCAAAGGAGATTGACTAGAAGTCAAATTGCTAAGGAGAAGGGTAAATTAGTGATCTCGGGAGAAAGTCCAAGCTTGAAGGGTAATTTAAATGATATTTTAAAAGCCATTGATATTGCAGAATCCCCTTTGGTGCAGGCAGATGTCATAGAGTTTGATAAAGGAAAGTCGAAGAAGATGAAATCCTCTAAGAAACTGGAATTTGAGGATGATGTTACAGCATTTGTGTTCAAGCCCAGAAAGCCCTTAACTAGGCAATCCAAAAAGATGCAAGAGTCCAATATTGAATTAGGGAAAACAGAAGAAACCTCCACTTCTCAGGAAGAGTTGATGGAATTTTCATCACCATGACCTGAAGGTGACAAAAACAGAGTTTTTTCCACTCAAACAGAAAAAGTCAGTTACGAAGAAATGGAAGAAAAGTTAAGAGAAGCTAATAATGAAATTGCTAGACTAAGGGTGAGAGCAAGAAGGCATGTTGCTAAGAAGATAGATTTGAAAAGGATAAAGGCTCTCTGGGAAGTTGAAAAAGTTTCCAAACCAAAAATAGTTAGCAGTGAAACTCAGTACTATACCTGGACTGTTCCTGCAATCAAAGAAACTAGATTTGTAAGGAGGATTAATGCTCAACTAAGAGCTACTAACAGGAGATTGAAGAGACAGATTGAAGACCTAAAAATACAGTTAACAAAATCTGGAAAAAAGGCTACAACAATAATGAAACAGGGTGATGAAAAAGGGCAGTGAAGGATATATCTTAAAACAATTTTGGCATAAAAAATAAGAACATCTGTGAAGAAGAACATCTTATAAGGGTAAGTTGTTTTGATTTTTGGTGATCATATCAGTCTTTATGAAATTTTTAAAATTCCCAAATTGCAGATTTTTGAAGGCCGTGTTGAAAAAAGAGCATACACATCAGTTTCGTAGCGCACTACAAAACTGCTGAAGGTGACCATTTAGCACCTTATAGATGTTTTTTGAAGGTAAGGTCTGATAAATTCCAAGTTTGATGATTGCTGGTAGACATATGAGGATCATTGATGAAGTTTTAGATGGCAGTGATGTAGAATGGTTCAAATAATTATTCCATAAGTAATATAAAAGTTGTGTTACGAAAACATGCTATTTTCGTAGCACAGTCATGTTTCATTCTCTTTTTCATCTATTTGAGATTCCGTTTCTTGCACAGGTGGACAAATGAAGTTTATATGGATTACTAACACATGCCACTTATATTAAACTACTCGAAGATAAGCATAAAAGATTTAGGGTTTTAAAGGGGGGAACTCTGTCTCCTTGTTTTCATGATAGTTAGGTCATGACTCAGCAGGGTTTGCAACAATACTGGAGACATCATAAAGCTAGAAGACATGAATTAGTAGCTATTTAAAGAATGTATTTAAGTCATAGGTAAGGTTGTTGAAAGCATGTTTTAGGAGTTTCACTCCTATTTGTATGAGGACTCTTAATGACAGTTAGCTGTCAAGTTGTAATTAAGTAGTTTTTTTTATGAATAGTTAGGTGTCAATGTTAGGAATTTGAATTCTCCTAAAGATGGATCATAGAATCCAAGGTTGTAAAAATTCTATATAACACATGAGAATCAAATTCCTTAGGGTTGGAATTGGATTAGTAAAAGAAAGTTGTGTTATTGTAAGAAATTGTGGTTTTTCAAACTTAATACAGAGATCAATTTGACTACTCAATATTCACAAGGAGTTTATGTGTTTGATGTTCTTATGGACTTTTTCAATTACTTATTTGCAGTGGTATGAGATTCTGATACTTAGAATTCGTTGGAAAATGCTCTAACTTCCTTCACATGCTTGTAAACTATGTTGATTCACTGTGTTATTTTTTTATTTATAAACCTAAACTCTAAGTGCCTTGACTTCCATGTTTTGCTGATCATGTTGTTTTGTTGAAGGTAGATGTTTGCTAATCTTTGATTCAACCAGTTAACCAGTTATACATTTGTCCATGTTTGTTCCTACAGTTAGCTATTTAATCATTAATCAAAAATCTTAAAACTATTGAGAGAGCCCTCTCAGGTTGAGGAGGCTAAGCCTCAACCAAAAGATTGGTTTGAAAGAGTTACTTAGAGTCTACTTGAACAACAGCCTATCAGGGTCAAATTTTGTGATAAAAACACTTTTGAGGTAGAAGACGTGAAATGAAACTCCTTCTTGGAACTGTTTCAATTGTCCTCATGGCAGCTTTGGAAATTTCTCCACAAGATTGTCCATAGCCAAGACCCAAAGACTTAGGCCTTTACACAACCATTATTGGTTGAACAATACCATGTGCATGTTTGCCCAATCCTTTTCCTTCACAACCCATTTTGGACATTAACTTGGAACCTATGCCTCTGGTATGTTTTTCAAAAGAACCAATATAAACATTCTTAGAGGAAATTGAAGACAAAATGGAATTATTTATCTCTTCTTCAAATTGATACTTGACTAAGGCTTCTTTGGCAACAAGGAGTTGTGTCTCCAGCTCATGCATCCTTTCCAGGTCCATATTTGCAATATGAAGTTGTCTCTCAATTTCCTGCATTTTGTTAGAAAGCAACTGCTTCTCTTCCTTCATGGAATTCAACTGCTCTCGAAGTTTGGTGCTCTTCCTTCCATCCTCATAAATTTCTCTCACCATATCCATCATGATGAACAAGTCTTGCTTCATGTATTCATCAAATAATCTTGTGACGAAGGAAGAATTTGAGGAGTCACTTGTAGAAGTAGTCATTATCAAAATGAACAAAAGAACTTCAAACAAGATTAACAAAGAGCTTATTCAAGCAACCTTTTGCAACAAACCTCTTGTGCTTCAAGGATTGCTTTGAGGTCCTTTGGGATAAGAATAATGCCTTCAACTCTTCTTCCTTCTTGTCCTCTCCTAGACTTAGCTATCAATGGATTTCACTTCTGCAAACTCAAACAATAGTCATTTTACAAACAATCAAACAGCGAAATTCTTTCTACTATTTGAACACCTTTCAAGTCAAACAAGCATATAGATTTGTCAAACAAGCATTCTGATCTAATACCACTTGCATCATGATACAACCTACTCCAATACCACCTGCTTTGGTATACTCAACTCCAATATCACCTTCTTTAAAGGTGGGGTTAACCAACCTGATGCTCTGATACCACCTGATCTGAAATGGGGCACTAAAAGCTTGTTAACAACTCATAAGAACCTCTACCACTCCAAAGCTTATATACTCCCAAGATCGATGCTTATGATTGACAATTTGAGGAATTAAAGGACTTAAAATAGGTGTATGCTTTTATTTGCCTTTAACTGTTAAGTGCTTATGTTCATTTGCTTAAACTGATATGAAATGCATATAACAGTAAATAAAGCAACAAATAAGCAAACCACAACACAACAAGTTTAATTAGGAGTTCACCCAAACCTCTTGGGCTATGTCTCCGTGAGCTCTAGTTAACTCAACTAGGCTCTTTAGGATTATGGCTTAAATTCTTTTACGAGTTCTGCACTCAACTCCATAGTTTTACAACTGAACCAATGGGCTTAGAATGTCATATTTATCCCTAGTTGTTTGGCTCTCTAGCTCTCGGGTCTCGGGTCTCGACTCTTGCTCTCGACTCTGGCTCTCGGCTCTTGTCTCTTAGCTCCTAGCTCTCAGATTTGGCTCTTGGCTTTGGCTCTTAGCTCTGGCTCTCGGCTTTGGCTCTCAGGTTTGGCTCTCATCTCTGGCTCTTTTCTCTTGGCTCTTGGTTCTTGGCTTTGTCTCTTGGCTTTGGCTCTCATCTTTGGCTCTTGGCTCTGGCTCTTGGCTCTCGCTCTCGGCTCTTTGTCAAGCCTCCAACCTCTAGTGGCTCTTTCATTGTCCTCCCAACCTCTGGTGGCACGCTGCGAATCTATGGCTCTTTTTCCTTCTGCGCTCTACAAATCTGCTGCACTTAGCTCTCTGGGAAATCACCCTTTTGCCATTGCCCCAATCTCTGGTGGCTTCTTGGCTTTCATGAGCTTCTGGTTTTGCTTGACCTCCAAGTGACCCTCTGCTTCTGAGTCACCCCGACTCCGCAGACTACCGCCTCTAGGCTTACACTCAGCATTCAAGCATCTCTGAGCCTCTTAGGCTTCTCTGCGCTTCTCCTGGACATAACTCTACCTCTCGGTGTTATCAGTGGTTCGCTTGACCTCCAATAAAATCTCAGCAATCTTCAGCTGCCCCATCAATTGAGCTCCTTATGTTTTTTGTAATACATCAGTTACAATGGCCTCCATCATTGAAGACCGATTGTTTCATTACAAGAATCCGTTTACAAATGGAAAGGAACTGGCGAGCATGGCCACCCAATCATTTTGCCTTCCTCTGGCTGAAATAGCCAAATAACGGAAATACAAAGGAAAATGCATCATGAGCCATTTAACCAAAACTAAAATAATATATAATCGCTCCTATAATCCTCTCGAGTCCGTCATTCTATCACATATCGCAATCATATTGCGTATGGCCAAAAACCCAATACACAAGAAAATACAAAGAAATCCCATAAATATGGATTTCAAATGATATGAAATCGCGCTTATAAACCTATCGGGTTCGCGCCCTAATCACAAATTTCAATGGCATATGTCAACAACCCTTTATATTGGGGATTCATCGATCACCGATCGCCGATATTGGCGCATCGCATATCGCTATCAGCCCCATTACATCAGCATATCACTATCGGCCCCCTCGCATCGGCACTATCGCTGATCAGCGCCATTGCATATCACAATCGCAACGGCCTGAGGCCTATACAACATCCCATGGACTGCTCTGATGCGATATATATATATATATATATATATATATATATATATATATATATATATATATATATATATATATATATATCTATCTATCTATCTATATATATATATATATATATATATATATATATATATATATATATATATATATATATATATATATATATATATATCGATCGTCGATTCGCTTCGTCACAATCGCTCTATTGACTCGCCCAGGTTCCGATATCACATGGCAGCCTACCTCTGATGCGATACATCAGAGATTGCAATCGAGGATTCTTAAGGCCCACTGCTTCACCCTTTATCATCGCGATGCGATTCCTTTAAGGAGCCCTTAAGTCCCATTTATAAGAAATTGCCTCCTTTTGTAAGGATAATGGGCAAACTTCTTTTTACAATAGCTTCTTTATCTGAAGTTTGTTTTAGCCCATTAAAATTGCGTTAGATTTAGGATGAAGAGATCTATGAAATGAGTCTATTCCCAAGAGCATCCTCTGACTTTCATTTTTCTCTGTGAGGAATAATTTTAGACTTAGAAGTCTATTACTAGATCCATTTTGGATCAATAGTGTTGCAGGTTCTTCGATGGTCTTGGTCTTTCTTGATGGTTCAATGCATGTGTTCCTTTTGCTTATTACTTGATATACTTGGTACATCCATCCAGATGTAAGCAAGTCTTCTAGCATGTGTGCTCCTTCATCCTGTTCATCATCTCACCATGATCTATTAGTGTACCTATTCCTGCAAATTCACTCATGATGGGACAACATCAAATAAAAAACCTCCTAGTCTAGCATGATGCATTTTTCTCATGTTACGAGTGACAAGGATGGAGGACAACTCACTGAGACAACACAGAGCATAGCTCAGGTTGGAATGAGGCATTCTGGTAGGACAACCTACACTTTTGGGATAAAATGCGTAGTGATCAAAGGGAGGCAATATTGCGTAGTGAAAGTCACCAGTGTCAACTGCAAGGTGGGACCCTTAGGGGGGTAGCTTCTGCACAACTTTTAGAGGGAGGACAGAATAAGGCTATGGAGGGACTGCTGGTCATGACTATATGATTTTCAGAGGGAGGATAGGGCATGGATACAGAGGGACATGCTGGGCATGACTACACAATTTTTGGGAATAGTGTAGGACGGGAAATAGGGGAACTACTAGACATGTATGTACAATTTTTGGAGGTAGTGCAGAGAAAGGAAACAAGAGTCAGCTGAGAAGCTCTGTGTAATTTCTGAGAATAGTACAGAGCAAGGTAGCAGATGACCAAGTGGGCATGTCTTCGCAATTTTGGATAGCAGTGCAGACCTAAGTCCAAAGCAGTGTAGGCTTTCGATAGGCAAGAAGGAGGGTTGATGACTGTGCTTGAGAAATGTGGAGTTTAGTTGGACATAGAGGTAGTTTCTGTGCAATTCTGGGAGGCAGAAAACCTACTCACCTCTGAGATTGTGCATTGCAGCTGATTCAAAGGACAATCTCAAGCATTGTGTAGTTCCAAGTAACAGAGAAGGGTCACTAAGGGCTGAGACTATGCAGTGCATCTCAGTCTAGGTCTGATAGAAGAGGGTTGTCCGGTCAGGCATATTTTTAGGAAAATGGCTAAGTATCGAAAGCAAGTGAACTTGTGTAGACTAACATTGTGATCATACAATTAGCATACTTGACGATGAGACAACATGGACCACCATGAAAACAAGACAAAACATGCCCTCGGTGAGACTATCTTGGAGTTGAGAGTGACAAGTGCGACACTCATGATATACCTTCGGACGACCGTGATGACACTCAAAAAATAATGCTTACAACTTTGTGTGTGAGCCCGACGGGTGTTCATATAGAGAAGAAAACCAAAACACACAAAGACAAGCCTTCAAACTCACCAGAATAAGATCACAAGCATGGAAAAGAAATCAACATGCTGAAAGATGACCGTTGGTCAAATAAGTAAAAAGTTGAAAGGACTTTACAAGAGATCATGGGATGAGCTCAAGTGTTTGCAACCATCAAAGGGAAAACCAAGGAAGGCTACGAAATTTGGATGCAAGCAAGAATTTTGGTGGGTGTTGTAGCTGCTACAACACTTCTCAAAGTGTATGTTATGTCAGGAGAATATCCCTCACCATGCTTCTCCTCTGATCTATAGGGAGAATCTCGTGAGTTGTAGTATACCATATTGCCATTCATCTTCGATATTCTCTTCCTATAAGGTATATCATGTCAGCTAAAGAAAATTATAAACAAACCAATGTACCTGAGTGTAGTTCAGGGGAGGCTATCTCATCTGCAGTATCAACCAGATTAGCACAATACATGTATAATCATAATGATCAAAGTATATGGACATCATCTCAATCAACATCTAGTTACCATGCATGATGCCACAACTACAACATCAATCAAATACAATTCATGCATAACAACATGTGTACGACACACATGAATACACAATACATACAAACACTAACATGCATTCATGAAAAACACATTCCAACAATAACACCATCAACTTCTACATAACATCACAATGGCAACCACGACCACCACCATGCATACACAAGAAGCACATAGACCACAAGCATAAGGACACATATGCAACCAACATGTACATATGAAAAAAAATGCATCCAAGGAGAATGGAAACCAAACATCACCCAAGGAGAATGGAACCATGCTCTGATACCACTCTATAATACCCTCCTCACACATTTACCCAACATAATCAGTCCAGTGGGGTAAACATGTGATGGAGAGTTAGTATGATATGATTCAACTCCCCATGTATAGTTAAGGAAGTGGAATCAGTATGACAAGACCAATCTGACTTTCCTCAAAAGCTACAGAACCTTCAGGAGCCAACCAACCCCTTCAAGTGCCCAACCACTGAGAGAACTTTCCCTTTCACTACCCTGGAGTCTCAATTTCTCCCATGATAAGGAATGCATGCCACTAGGACCCCCCATTTTCTCCCACAACAAGGCATCCATGTGACTGTGGCCTTTTTTAGGCATTTTTGTGCCAACAACCCCATATTTTGTACCTCTTTCAGGGACAGGACTCAGGCCATTGCCTAGAACTTCATGAAACATATATAAATGATAAATAACATAGAAACAAGGGTACTAATGCAAACAATTGAAAAATTACTTGACCTGACCCCTACTAGCCATGACAGGAATTTTTCAAACATATCACAAACATGTAATTACAGGTCACGACAATAAATTTGAGCATAAGGCTCTCATACTTATCTGAGAATCATCAACTAGGACTGATATCTCCTCACAATAGTTGCATTGTTATCTATTAAGTCATTCATTCATTAATATTTCATATACTAACCAGAACATGATAAGATCCATACATCATAATTGTCATAAAACCTACTTATATCCAACAAATAACTAGAGATATATTAATAAGGAAACAACCATTAAAGCCACATAATATAAAGCACATTTACTCATGAAAGTACCAAGGAAAAGAGCTCTTATTAACATATGAATATCCAACCAAGTTAGGGACTTCCACATACCAATTGACCATAGATTGAGCTAAACCATTTATCTCTTTCAACCAATCACCCCCATGCCATATTCTAGGCATGAATGTGGGATCTCATGAAACAAATCAAACAAAACCAAACCATGGCTTCAAGGGGCCATCCACCTCAACCCTTAACCAGTGATTCCACCTCACAGTTGAACATCACTAACCATCAATATATCGGTCTCTACCCAAGTTGTCCAGGGCTCCAGAGCATTTGTTCCAACCAAGGCTTCCAGGACTAGTAACTCAACCCACAACTATTGTTGGGCTCTAGAGTATTTTTCCAAACAGGGCTCTCAGGACTAGTAACTCAACCCACCAAGGGCTCCAGAGTGATTGTCCAACCAAGGCTTCCAGGACTAGTAACTCAACCCAAGTTGTTACAGGGCTTCTAGAGTGTTTGTCCAACCAAGGCTGCAGGAACTAGTAACTCAACCCACAACCAAAGGAACATGAGCACCAACCAGAAAGAAAAAATAAAACCCATAACAACATGGCTATACAAGCAATGGAAAGGATAGGAAAAACCATTTTCAGTATAGGAAATCCTCCATGCCAATGACATATGATGACCAAGAAACCACATGCATGCGCCATGCATGCCAAAACTAGCAAGGAAATCATACATGCAACTTTGTACCTGCAAGAAAAACCTGTTGTAGCTGCTAATCCTGATGTCCTCTTGTATTTTACTGCTCTTATTTTGCCTTCTTGATCCAAACCCCAAGTATTCCACACTCCATCAAGATTGATCCAAGGATATCTAAGTGTCCAAGAGTATGAGAGAGACAGAGAGTAGAAAATGAGAGCTCCAAAACTGAACTAAGAAAAGGCTAGCACTGACAAAAGCTACGAACTGATCCTCATCAGCATTTTTATTAAAGAGGCCTCTATTTTCTCCGTATTTTCCATTATTTTCCTTCATTTTCCTCCTCACATGCAACCTGTGACCTTTCACCTTCCTTTTCTCCTAATTTCCATTATTTTCATAAATAAAATGCCAATTAATTCCACTTTTCATTTCCAAAGCCTTTTCCATTTCCCTTGTCATTTTCGATAGCCATTAATTAATCACAAGTGATCCCCATCACTTTTATTTTTTCCCAATGTTAAGAGTGGGATACATATCCAATGACATTGGTTATTATTTTTTATTTATTGACTTTATTACATGGATTTTTGACCATGGTTGTTATAGTCTCATTGTAATTCATTAAAATACCCTTTTAATTTTCCTCATTTATTTTGTTGTAGCTCGAGGATAGACATTTCTAGAATATACAGTAAGCCTTCCTTAAGGATGTTGAAACCCTCTCACTATATAAGAGGGTTATCCTTTTCATATAATTAATAAAATATATTTTCTTTTAGGGAGATTGGGGCTATCCCCATGGTATCCCACTCTTGATTTAGAAGGAGGATTTCATGGTGGTGATTAAATTCCAATTTTAATTTCATTAGTATTTAGATATATTTCCTAAGTGATTTTCTTGCATTTGATTACATTAGTTTCATGTTCATTGCATCTTAGATCTAAGTAGTGTTATAGACATATTTGGGCACTGCAACCCCAATCACATATGTCCATAAACCAAGGGCTTCTAAGTCCCTAAAATTGTTGTTTTATACCCTAAAGGAGCAAGGTCAGCTGATTACATCATCTCCTAGAAGTTCTCCATGAAAAGCTACTCAGAACTGGTCAAAGCAGGACCATACAGACTGCCTAGTGCTAAAGGTGCGATGCATCTCACCTGCCACATGCAAAAAATGTGATGCATACTGGAAAGCCCTTCTATAGGGTACGATGAGCGAGAGAAGACAAATGGCACAAGCAGTTTGCTAGGTGGAAACCCAAAGAATATTCTAGAAATTGCTCATTTGACACTTGCCTCTCTGAGTTCGCCCAGGGATGAGTAAGAGATCTAAAATCTCCATGTGGAACTAAGAACTATTAGAGAGATGACACTAATCAAAATCCCAGAAGCTGACTCACCCCCCTGCAAATATCTATAAATGGATCCCTCATCCAAGAGATCCAAGGGTTGGAATTGGGTAATTTGCAAAGAGGTGTTGTTGGTTTCTCTTTGAAGACATTGTTGGGTGATCTTGCTTTGTGTGAGGTGAAGAGGGCTTTCAAGCTAGGAGGATGGTGCTGGGTTAGACCAAGTGGTTGTAATCATCTCTTCTACGACTTTTACTAATAAAGCTATTTGAGTTTTCCTCCATATTCTTGTGTATCTCTGAATATTGTGTTGTTATATGCATTTATATGGTCAATATATATCTGATCCTATATTGTTTACAAAGAAAGATCTCTATGCTTTGATGGTATTATACTGCTGTGAATCTACAGGTGCTCTTTGAAGCTGGACAAGTAAGGAAATAGTGGCAAGATTCTGTCAAAGGGGAAAGGAAACAAGCAAGGAGCCAAGCAGAAGACTGAGGTTGGTACTCTCTGCTTCTTTCTCATCTCTCTCTCATAAAGGAAAAAAAAGTGACTTTAATCTGTTTGTTTCTAAGATAGTTACCCATCTTAGTGGGACTAACAGTTCTGAATAGACACTAGATTTCCCGATAACAAAATGGCGACTCCACTTGGGAATGATTAGTTTGATTTCTTGTCTCTATTTGTTTGATTCATAAACCACAGACGGAGCCTGAAGTCAAGCCAGCTAGCCTTCAAACTGCATTCACTATGCAAGTGAAAAGTAGATCAACGCTGCTTTAGTCAATATCTGGGTTTGTTTATGAACTGAACAATTGACTTGCAAATATCCTAAGTGCCCTAGAGATAGCTTGAGTAACCTCATTAGATCAGCCCTATACTTTGTAGTCACTGACTATCATTTTCTCGGCCTAAATCCCTGGACTAAACTACAAACTGCGACTAAAAACCAAGTTAAAGTCTCATTCCTTGACCATCACACCCTCTCCTTTAGGAAATCTGGATGCATCGCACCTCTCGTGTGCAGTAGGTGGGATGCATACCTGTTTCCCTGTGTTATAGGTGCGATGATCAGACAAGACTAGATCTGCCTCCAGATTTTGGTTTTTCTTCACTGTCTTGAGTTTTATTCAGGAGTTTTTGATGTCTGTGATCAGTAGACCACTGTTGAAACCCCCTTCTTTGCATCATCCAACCTCTATTGTACAAAGAATTGTGAATGTTTTTATGTATTGTACACCATTTACAGTTCTCTTTTACAAAGAAGTAGCTTAATTGAACTGTCGTCTTTTGATTTGGAAGTGTCGCAAGTGTCATTTTCAGTCAAAGAAAAGAATCCTACTATTCTTGATAGTCAATTATATTGTTACTCTTGTATTTGATCTGAATTAGTAGTATTTCAAGCGTCGAAAGCAGTTTTCAATTCAAAATCGTAAAGTGTCGTCTTGTCTCCTTTTCGTTTTTTGAAAAGAAAATTGTTAGTACTATCGCTTTTAAAGAAGAAATAGTTCAGATTTGTACTTAGCATTCTTTTGTCATTCACACATTAAGAAAGCGGAAAACAAATACATGCACGTGCATTTACATTTAGACTTCTTGTTGATTTTGATTTAGGACAGTGCATCTAGTGTGTGTGCTCTTTGCTCTATGTTGAAAGAATTTCATTTCTCTTTCCTTAGTAGCTAGGATTTTCATTGCAAAAAGAAGATTAAATGACTGTTTATCATCTTAGATTGCATTTTAGGATTTGTATATCTACATCACACAGTGAACCTGAAAGGTAAATTTCTTAAGAAAGATCAACTGTAAAATAAATTTAATGAACATAAAAATGCTTTGGAACCTAACGCACAACATTTAGAAGTCTAGGCTAGAGATGTATTCCGGCGTTGTAAAGCCTGGTAACTATTGCTTTCATCATAGGTTGGGTGATTCCTCCTCTTTGAGACGATAAGTCCCAATACGGACTTGTGCCTCACATCAAGGGGTTAGCTCCTTAAGGTATGGGATGCATGAACCTTAAAGGAGCGAACTTGCCACCTCAAGATTCCTTCTAGAAGCTTCCAGAAATGACTCAAAGTGATATTTTAAGAATGTACTTGTGCCTTTTTGACTTTTACAGGGGTCCGCACCCATTACACAGAGACAGAGCAATCAGGTACGCAGGGGACATGACCAGTAGGTGCGGGACCGTAGGTAATGCTAAGAGAAAGTGTGGAACTAGAGTTTTAGAGACTTTTAAGGGATTTCTCTTATTTTTCAAGGCTTGACATGAAGAATTGAGGTTTAAGACTTGCAAAGGAGGAAAGTATGAGTGGTGATAGACTCACACTGATTTCAAAATGTCATGGTGACAATATTTTGTGCAACAAATTGCCCCCTAAAGTGCGAAGTCTGTAATAGATGAGGATAGCATTTGTCATCTAAGAAGAGTGAAGTACTTTATCATTTCAAAGATCATCCTGTGGACACCCTGGTTGGAACTTGTAAAAACATTCAATACAAAATATATATATGTGAACATATCATTGCTGAGGTAGGCATTCCCATACTCAGATCAAAACTGACTAGAAAATTAACTAAACTGCTATGATATAGGAATGATTTTGTAATACATCACAAGTATAGACATATGTAGACATAGTACGGGTGCAACCATCTGTTTATGAATAGTCCACTATATAATGAACAACAAAATTCCTTGCAGCCTGGATGGTGGAAACTAGATCCAGGGTCTTGATTTCTGCTTCCCAAACTAGTACGATTCTATCCATGTGAATGAACGTGTCGAAGTCGAACATGGTAGAAACCACTTGATTACCAGTCAATGATGTGAACTGTTAACAAGTGTGAAAGAAACCACCAGCAATTTCAATGGCTTTCAAAGTACTCAGTACAATCCATGAAATGTGAATAGATGAGCTGATGTCGAACATGTCATAGAATCCTTTGATCGAAGGTCAATGATGCAACCTATCGTCGAAGGCAAGAAACCTGCCATTAGGGCATGCAAATTCCAAGGTACTGGTGATTTCTAAATTATATTTCTAGATAATGAGCTGAAGTCGATAGAAAGCGATCTATCGTAGGCAAGCCCACAACACGAAATCGTAGATCAAGTTTGAAGAAATATATTTGGCAAGGACTAACTCAGGGATGGTCAAGATGGATGACAGATACTTTGCAGATGAATGGTTTATTTGAACTGATCTCTTGAACACATAACGGCACTGCAGATGGTTTGGTGACAATTGACCCAAAGCTAATACCCAAAAATTGGCTGAAGACTTTCAATATGGTTTGATTAACTGTTAGGCAAAGGATTTCCCAACCCAGGTGAACAAAAAGTGTCATGTTCAAGAGTGGTTAAATGCTTTTTCTAAAACACAAAGTATAACAAACAGGTTCATTTTTCTCTCTTCCCCCACAATTTCTGGCAAGTACCTCTTTATTTTTGACAATCTTGAGGAGGATAACATTTGCTTGGTTATAAGCTCATCCTTCGAATGAGTCCAACTTAGTTTAAAATTCGAACCCTAAGAAGGAGTGTTTCGTTCCTGTTTAAAATTGAACAAGTCCTTTACTATTAAATTTTAACGAGTCCAGTATAGGAGAAACTCGGCGTTTTTCAATTTTAGGGAATTAGAAGAAAAACTTAAGAAAACTCCATGGTTGTCCTTTTTCATAAATTTGTGTCTTCCAAGCCCGAAAAAGTATAAAATAATACTTGAGAGAACCGCTTGACCATTACGATCGAGTACTTTTTCATAATTAGTGTCTATGATCTGAAAAAGTAAAAAATCAATCAACAACATGTCGTTTTATAACCAATATCGAACTTGAAATGACAAAAGCCCGGTAATATTTTCATGTTTATACGGTCAAAAAAGAGCTGTAAGTGGACCGTCCTTTTAATTCTGTTTTAACAAGCTTAAGAAGAAAAACTCAACAATCTTTTCATATTTTACGAGTCAGAAAAGAGCTTAAAGAGGACTCCAATGTTTTTTGTTGAAAATGATCAATTTTCCCTGAAAAATCCAATATTCTGCACAAAAACTCAAACATTACTCATACCTGTTTAAAATAAATAAAAATGCATCAAAAAGTTACCTTTTTAAAGTGAAAAATAAACAAATTGAAAATTCATTTATTCAAAAAAGCTTATAAAAATGGCTTTTGTAAATTCATTTTTACCGTTTGACTTAGAGTGAGAAGAAAGAGCTTTTGGGTAAGAAACTTCCTGTGAAATTATGGAAAATCCGTCCGTTGGAATCGAAAACCGTCAACTCCAAGTAATCCACATCACCTTTATCTTGGATTTCAACCATTTTCATTTCGTTTTTAGGCTTCCATATCTATTTTTTAGGGAAATATTAGTTTAAAAAACTGCTCGCGGGGGTCCGCAAGTGCAACATGCGAAACCTGTGGACCCCGACTTTTTTATACAAAGGAAAGAGCCAGATTCCCACACCTGTTTCTTGGGAAGAGTGTGGGCCTACGCATTGTCCCTAACTAGAGGGTGTGGACCCCGCGAAATAGGTTTTAAAACTTAAATTTTTTCCATTTCCGCCCAAAATTTTTTGAACTAAAATGTTCTAATCCGCTGTTTTTGCAATGTAGGATATACAAAATGCTCATTTGGTGGGAATGGGAGCATGAAGATGTGGACCTTGCCACAATAAATCATCAACCCTCATTGGATGCATTGAGAGCATGCGGGCTATTTAAATTCTAGGGCATACCTGGCATGAGGGCCCAAGTAGACTTTTTGCAATGGCTGGTAGACAGGTGGAATATACAAGACTAGTGTTTCATTATTGGTGGCCACTGGCTCGAAATCGAGCTAGAGGATATTTATTTCCTAACTGGTTTGCCCAAGAGAGGTGAACAATTATCTCTATTCGGGACTAGGCCAGGTGGCCAGTCTGTCGATAGTCTCCGACTAGAGTTTTGTAATGACCAAACAAAGGACAAAGGGATCGATATCAAAACTATCTCCCATCTTGAACTTAAAGTGATTGCATTTATTGTCACCAGACTCTGTGGAAGCATAGCACTACATGTAGCTACCAGATCCCAAATGTGAATGGCAGTAGACTGTTATCGAGGCACCATCTTCAACTGGTGCGAAGCTTTGTTGGCGAATGTAAAAGGCCAACTAACTAGAGCAAAGAACGAACAACTAAAAAACTTTGGATATGGTTTCCTAGTTGTGAGCTTTGGTCTAGAGAGGGTCCTGATGTTGGTCCCACAACAGCTTTCCATTGGAGTTGGACTTCCCCGAGAACCTAAGCTAATGTGTTGGGTTGCAGTTATGGCCCGTCATCCTGAGGAGGGTTCAGAGGTTGTTTGATTTCCGCCTAAGTATTTTCGTTGGTTGGAGGACCAAATTTTCGTGATTCAGGATTTTCCATATGCTGGGATGGATTATCATGGTGACCCAGACATGACTCTTCCACCAGGAGAGCAGTGGGATGATTCAGGTAAAATCATTCTCAATATTTTCTAAGTTTTAACTATTTTTTTTTTGTTTTTAAATCGTCCAAAACTGATAATAAATGTTGAAAATGCAGATGTGGGTCCACGACGACCAGCCACTCTCCGACCCTATGAGAGGAGACACCGAGCTACAGCAGTATCAGCCCCACGGGACGAATCTACAGAGATCCTGATTGAATTGGAAAATCATCTAGAGCGTTTGACAGCAGATATTCCAGAGACTAGCATAGATGATATTCCACTTAGGTTACAGTGCTATGTGATTGGGGTCCCAGGACCTTTTAGGAGGTTCCTTTGTAGGGTGGCCCGAGCAGTGGTTTCTTATCGTGATCATCACCAGTGATAGGATGATCGCCTTTGTAGACTCATACGACATTTTTGCTTTTTGTACTATCATTTTTGCCAATCATAAGGTGTTTTTCAACCTATGATCGAAGACGATGTATATTTGACACACTTCTATGCTATGCTATATCACTATTACTGGCTATCTTGTATAACATGTTATGGAATGTTTTTAAATTTACTGTTTGATTATTGCAAATGTCTATTTAACATTTGAGAAGCAATTGCAATTGCTAATGTATTTAAATATATTGGAATATGTTGATATTCAATGTAGTCAAATTCACGTTCCAAGAGACGAACTCTCAAAAATAATCTTAATAACACTGGATTTCTAATGGCATAAACTCTATTAAGCTGCAATACAACGAGTTCAGAATCTAACCTAACAATCAAACGCCAAATCCCAAATGAGATGGATTCAGATAATAACTCAATCACTGCACTATACTATACAATGTTGTTCGTTGTTTGACCGAGGCTTACCCCATGCATAGATACCAACTCATCAGAGGGTGAATTGATAACCCAAGCTACGGAAGAAATGTTCCATGTATTACGACAAGCACCATCAGCGAAACCAATGTATGTTTGAAGAGATGTCGACATCTGCAATATCAAGAGTAAAATCAAGATAAGAAGGAATAATGATAAAAACACTCTCTAAACTAAGCACACTTTTCTAATATAAAACACACCAGCTAGAAAGAAACTAATCTAACTAAAATCTCCACACCTAGATTTAAGCATAATATCTCTTCAGATAAAGACCATTTCTGGGTTTACCCAAAGAGACACCATCAAAATCTACCAATTCATAGGCCCCTTTTGCCAGCTTTCGCTTAAAAACATAAGGACCATGCCACATAGGTACAAATTTTCTAGGCCCTAGCTTATCATTTGCTTGATCATATAGTAAGACTAGGTCTCCTTCCGAAAAATTACGAGGTGTAACATTTCGATCATACTGAGCTTTAATTCGTTTGGCATGAGTTTCGATTGTTAATGCAGCATCACGTTGATTCTCATCTAGCTGAGTTAAGTACAACAAACGTTTCTCCTCTTTGGAAGTGGCTGGGAGTAATTCTATGGCTATTTGCAATGACAAAATTTCGCATTCAATGGGTAACACAGCTTCCAAACCGTAAACCAGTTGAAAAGGAGTGAAACCAATTGATGTTTTTATTGAGGTTCGATATGACCAAAGTGTTGAAAATAACATGTTATGCCAATTTGACCTATGAATACCAATCATTCGTCAGATCATGATGACTAGAACTTTGTTGATAGCTTCAACCAGACCATTAGCCTATGGGTAATATGGAGTAGAACTATCGTGACGCAGGCCAAGTTGATCTGTTAGTTCAATCATCATGATGTTTCAAAAATGACTCCCATGATCGGTAATAATCACTTGAGGAACACCAATTCTACTAATTATATGATTGAAAACAAAAATTGCAGCAGTTTTGCCATCTGCCGAAAATGTAGGCATCGCCTTAGCCCACTTAGTAAAATAATCTACCGCAAGGATGATATACGCATGCCCCCCGGCCGAGTGAGGTTTACATGTAATAAAGTCGATACCCCACTTTGCAAAAGGATTGACGACAATTATAGGGTGGAGAGGAGCAGGTGGAGCACGCATCTTTCGATTAAAAATTTGACAATTGTGGCATTTTCGGACCGCATAGATACAATCTTTAAATAAAGACAGCCAGAAATAACCAGCGCGCAATATCTTTTGGACTGTGGCATACCCAGACATATGACCGCCACATGCTCTAGAGTGACAGTCATTTAGAACCTTTTCAGCTTCTTCATGAGTTAAACAACGTCGAAAAACAGAATCCGCCCCATGACGATAGAGTGTATCTCCAATGATTTTGTATTGTTGGGATTGGAAACGTATTTTCCGTTGTTGAGATCATGAAATTTCAGGCCGAAAATATTGGGTTTGGAGATAAACAATGATATCTCCATACCACGGATCAAGAGTACTGATAAGAAACAAGGATTCGTCCGAAATGGGCTCTTCCGCCACAGTTTCAGTATCAGCACGCGGGAAATCACACATCAATTCCGCAAAAACCAAAGATTTCTTTACCTTGGATTTTTCAAATTCCATGTCAAATTCCTACAGGATAACTATCCATTTGGAATGCTTGCCCCCTAGCAATTTTTTCGTCAAAATATAGATCATAGGGTTATAGTCAGAAATTACTGTAGTTTTGCATAGTAAGATGTAATGACGAAATCTTTGGACAACTTGAACAGCTGCCAAGGCCAATTTCTCCACATGCGAATATTTAAGCTCAGTCAGATTCAAAGTTTGACTAAGATAGTAAATCACATGTTCACTTCTGAATTCATCTTCCTGAACTAAAACCATCCCAATGGTGGAGTGAGAAGCGGTGAGGTACAAGAAGTAATCCTGGTTGTAGTTGGGAGGATGCAATAACGGTGCATGGGTCAACACGTGTTTAAGTGCATCAAAAGATTTATCAGCTATCTCATCCCAAGAGAATGGATTATTCTATTTCAACAACCTGGTAAACCCTTTTGTTATCTCAGCGTAGTTAGGAATGAAATGACGTAAAAAGTTTGCTTTCCCTTGCAAACTTTGGAGTTGGCAAAGAGTCGAAGGAGGAGGCAATTTGACAATAGCTTCAACCTTCGAGGGATCGAAACGAATGCCAACTTTTGAAACAACAAATCCCAGTAAATGACTCATTTTTATACAAAAAACACATTTGTGTGGATTTGGCCTAATTTGATAATGCCTACATCTCATAAAGATTGCTCGTAAATGAGTGAGATGATTGGCTCTACGTAATGAATGGGCAGGTAAATCCTCGAGATATGGTTGCACAATGTGCTTGATGTCATGAAACGCGTAAGACATAGCTCTTTGAAAAGTGGCTCCGGCGTTCTTCAATCCAAAAGGCAATTTGCAGTAAGCAAATGTCCCCCATGGACAAATGAAATTGTTTTTGGTTGATCAGCAAGGAGTATGTTGATTTGATTGTAACCGGAAAAACCATCCATAAAGGAGAAAATTTCACTGCCGGCATAATCATTAATGATTTGATCGATATAGGGGGTTGGATAATTGTCTTTAGGACAAGCTCGATTAATATCCCTATAATCGATACATATTCTTATCGTTCCTTGCTTTTTGTTAACAGGAACAATATTCGATACCCAATCCGTTAAGGGAATTGGATAAATGAAATCTGCTCGAAGTAATTTCTCAACTTCAGCTTTAATAGCAGTAGCTTTTCGTGGATGTATCTGACACAAACGTTGCCGGACAGGTTTCACATCCGGGTAAGTTTTAATTTCATGGAAAACAATTAATGGATCGATTCCTGGCATTTCTTCATATGACCAGGCAAACACGTCACGGAATTCTTGAAATAGGGATTTATAAGTTTGGAGTTCATTGTCCGTATAGGAAGCACCTATATGAATGTTTTCAACAATTCCTGGTTTAACTAAAATGTCAATAGGAACCGTTCGAGAAATATTCCCAAATTTAACTTAGAATCAGGATGTTGCAATGGATTCTTTGGTTCTTTGACATAATCAGTAGTAAAAATAGATGAAAAATCATTTTCAAAATGATCAAGATCAGGTAAAAACGAAGATCGATGATGAAGATCTTCCCATGGTAAATCATCAACAGACAAAAGTTCACGAATCTGCTCATCTGTATGAACAATCTCGGAAAAAGTTGTTGAATTTGAGGTTGATATTTGTCACATGGAATAAGTCGATCTTGTGGACAAGATAGACCTTCCTAGAATCTAAAGAAGACCTAATGACAAGCAAACCAACCAGACACTATCTTTCTCTAAATTTGCTTTGATTAACAATAGCAAACAAGTGTTTTTAGGGCCTACCTTAGGTCCATCGCAAGCTTGTGGATGCCCTCGCTCCTTCGATCCAAATGAGCTCCTTTTCGCGAATCTGCAAACAAAAACAAGGCAAACAAATTAAATAGCACCTGAAAAGCCAATTGCATAAAACATATTTAACATGAAAGTCAAGGAGTTCATGAAACAAATAACATGAGATACTTGTTGAGAAAAATGAGTTTGATTGTATTAATTCAAAAGAAGAAGAACTTTACAACCTTTTCCTTGACGCTGTACAAGCTCCTCCCAAGGTCCAGCAAGAAGTCTCCTCTACTTTGACAAGTTTCACTCACTCCCCAATGAAGCCAAAAAAATGTGTGATCTCTCCTCTTAAGCTCAACTAGGAAGTCTTGATTTCACTAGCATTTACCCTAAAAAATGTTCAGCTTCTAACCTCTCTAGTAACCAGCCCAATGCCTGTATTTATAGTGCAATGGAGGGAGGTTACTAGGTCCTCCTTCAAAGGGATAAAGCCCTCCTTCAAAGGGATAGCTCCTCTCATCAAGGGATTAGCTCCTTCTCTTTTGGGATGCATGAACCACCTCAGAGCGAACAATCCACGTCAAAATTCCTTCTAGAAACCTCTAGAATTAACCCAAAGTGAGTTTTTTAAGATAAAACTTGCGCCTTTTGACTTTCACAGGGGTCCACACCTACACCGTTAGGGACAGAGCGGGCAGGTCCGCAGTTTTTGTACACAGAAGGTGCGGGACCGCAGGTGACCATGAGAGAAAGTGCAGAACCAGAGTTACATTGATTTTTAATGTCTTTCTCTCATTTCCAAAGCTTGATTTGAAGAGATGAGGTCTAAGACTTGCTTAGGAGGACAGTACAAGTGATGATAGACCCATACTGACTGCAAATAATCATGGTGACAGTATTTTTGTGTAACAGATTTCCCCCTAAAGTGCGAAGTCTGTAGTAGATGAGGATTTCTTATCATTTAGGAAGAGTGAAGTACTTTATCATTTTGAGGATCATCTTGTGGAGAGCCCGGTTGGAACCTGTAAAAACATTCAATGCAAGATATATATATGAGATCATATCATTGCTGAGGTAGGCATTCCCATACTCAGATTAAAACTGACTAGAAAAACTAACTACTGCTCTGATATAGGAATGATCTTGTAAAACATTACAAGTAAAGACTCATGTGGACACAGTATGGACGCAGCCATCTGTTTATGAATAGTACATTATATAATGAATACAAAATTCCTCGCAACCTGGATTGTGGAAACTAGATCCAGGGTCTTGATTTCTACTTCTCGAAACAGTACGATTCTATCCATGCGAATGAATGTGTTGATGTAAAACATGGTAGAAACCACTTGATTACCAGTCAATGATGTAAACTGTTAACAAGTGTGAGAGAAACCACCAGTGATGTCAATGGCTCTCAAAGTACCCAGTACAATCCATGAGATGTGAATAAATGTGTTGATGTCGAACATGTCACGAAATCCTTTGATCGAAAGTCAATGATGTAAACTGCCGTCAAAGGCGAGAAACCTGCCATTGAGGCATGCAGATCTCAAAGTACTGACGATTCCTAGATCATCTTTCTAGATAATGAGCTGATGTCGATAGAAAGCGATCCGTCGTAGGCAAGCCCACAACACGAAATCATAGATCAAGCTGAAGAAATTTAGTTGCAAGGACTGACTCAGGGATGGTCAAGATGGATGACAGATATTTTGCAGAGGAATGACTTATTGGCAGTGACCTCTTGAAACCTCTTAAACACATAACGACATGACAGATGGCTTGGTGACAATTTACCCAAAGTTAATACCCAGAAACCGGCTGAAGACTTTCAATGTGGTTTAATCAACTGTTAGGCAAAGGATTTCCCAACCTAGGTGAATAAAAGTGTCGTGTTCAAGAGTGGTTACAAAGTATGACAAACAGGCTCATTTTTCTCTCTTTTCCCCCACCATTTCTGGCAAGTACCTCTTTATTTTTGACAAGCTTGAGGAAGATAACATTTGCTTGATTATAAGCTCATCCTTCGGATGAGTCCAACTTAGTTTAAATTCGAACCCTAAGAAGGAGTGGTTCGTTCCTGTTTGTAATTGAACAGGTCCTTTACTGTGAAATTTTAACGAGTCCAGTATAGGAGAAACTCGACATTTTTCAATTTTAGAGAGTCTGAAAAACTTAAGAAGACTCCAGGGTTGAACTTTTTCATAAATTTGTGTCTCCCAAGCCCGAAAAAGTATAAAATAATACTTGAGAGAACCGCTTGATCTTTTACGACCAAGGAGTACTTTTCGTCATTAGTGCCTTTGACTCGAAAAAGTAAAAAAGCGATCAACGACACGTCGTTTTATGACCGATATCGAATTTGAAACGACAAAAATCTGGCAATATTTTCATGTTTTTTACGGTCGGAAAAGAGCTGTAAGTAGACCGTCTTTTAATTCCATTTTAACAAGTTTAAAAGAAACACTTGGCAATCTTTTCATGTTTTAGGAGTCAGAAAAGAGCTTAAAGATGACTCTACATGTTTTTTTCGTCGAAAATGATAGATTTCGCCTGAATAATCCTTTATTCTGCACAAAAACACAAACATTACTCATACCTGTTTGAAATGGATAAAAATGTCGCAAAATACCTTTTCAAAGTGAAACATAAACAAATTTGCAATTTATTTACCCAAAAAACTTATAAAAAGGGCCTTTGTCAATTCATTTTTACCATTTGAGTTTGGGTGAGAAAATAGTGCTTTTGCTCAGAAAACTTCCCGTGAAGATTGCGGAAAATCCAACCATCGGAATTGAACGCCGTCTTCTCCATGTAATCCACATCATCCCACTCTTCATTTTTAACCATTTAATTTTTTGTTTTAGTCACTTATTTCATTTTTTGGGAGGGTTTTTAGGCGCAAAACCCGCGCGTGGGGGCCCGCAGGTTTACCATTGCGGGCCTGTGGACCCCGACTTTTTCTCCATTGGGAAAAATCTCGGGGTCCACACCTTCCGTGTAGACAAAGTTCGGTCCCACGCACTGTGTCTAACCTGGAGGGTGCAGTCCCTGCCGCAAGAGTTTTTAACCCAAAAATTCTCAAAAATGGACCACACAAAATATTTTCTAGCATTTTAATTTGTCTTTATACTTGATGCAGAGAGTACATCATGCTAGATTGGCGTGAACGAGAGCACGAGGACATGGATGCTGCCACATGGAATCATCAGCCTTCACTTGATGCTTTGAGGGTGTGCGGCTTGTATAAATTCTGGGCCATTCCTGGCATGAGGGCTCAGGTGGATTTCTTACAGTGGCTGGTTGACAGATGGAGCATACAGGACCAGTGCTTTTTCATCAGCAGCCACCAGCTCGAAATTGAGCTGGTGGACATATATTTCTTGACTGGTTTGCCTAAGAGAGGCGAAGACTTGACTCTGCACGGGACTAGGCCAGGTGGCTAGCCTGTCGATAGCCTCCGGCTAGAGTACTGCAACAGCCAGGCTAGAGACAAAGGGATAGACATAAAGACCATATCCTGTCCTGAGCTCATGGTGATTGCATTCACTGTCACCAGACTTTGCGGAGCTGCCGCATTACACATTGCCACCGGATCCCAGATGCGTATGGCAGTTGATTGCTTCTGAGGCACCATCTTCAACTGGTGCGATGCTGTGTTGGCCAATGTGAAAGGCCAACTGACCAGGGCCAAGAACGGGCGACTAAAGACCTTTGGTTATGGGGCTTTGGTCGTGAGTTTTGGCCTGGAGAGGGTTCCTATGCTGATCCCACAGCACCTTACTGTTGGAGCTGGGCTTCCTCGAGAGACCAAACTGATGCGATGGGTCGCAGTCATGGCCCATCACCCAGACGAGAGGACAGAGGTTGCTTGATTCAAACCTGAATATTTCCAATGGCTGGAAAACCAGGTCTTTTCTATTCAGGACTTCCCTTACGCTGGGATAGATTTTCGTGGTGACCTAGACATGGTTCTTCCACTAGGAGAGCAATGGGATGAGTTAGGTAAAATCCTTTTCAACATTTTTCTATTTTAAATTTTTTGTTATTTTTTCATCGTCTCAAAACCGATAGTAAAAATTTCAAATGCAGATGTGGGTCCACAGCGACCAGCTGCTCTTCGGCCTTATGAGAGGAGGCAACCAGTTGCACCCGCGCCAGCCCCACAGGACGAATCAGTAGAGGTTTTGGCCGAGTTGGAGGGTCATCTCGAGCGCTTGACAGGAGATATTCCTGAGACCACTATAGACGACATTCCTCGTCGACTTTCAGCGCTATGTGATTGGAGTCCAAGGACCTTTTAGGAGGTTCCTTTGCAAGGTGGCCCATGCAGTGGTTTCTTATAGAGATCATCACCAGTGATAGGATGATCGCCTATTGTGGGCACATGTGACATTTTTGTTTTTTGTACTTATCATTTTTGCCGATCATAAGGTGTTTTTCAACCTATGATCGAGGACGATGTATTTTTTGACACACTCCTATATATATATATATATATATATATATATATATATATATATATATCACTATTACCAGCTTATCTTGTAAATCATGTTATGGAATGGTTTTAAATTTACATGTATGATTATTGCAAATGTCTATTTAACATTCGAGAAGCAATTGCATCTGCTAATGTATTTAAAGATCTTGGAATATGCTGATATTCAATGTAATCAAATTCACGTTACAAGAGACGCACTCTCAAAAATAATCTTAATAACACTGGATTTCTAATGGCATACACTCTATTAAGCTGTAATACAACGAGTTCGGAATCTAACCGCACTATCAAACTCCGAATCCGAAATGAAATAGATTCAGATAATAACTCAATCACTGCACTATACTCGGCAATGTTGTTCGTTGTTTGACCGAGGCTTACCCCATGCATAGATACTAACTCGTCAGAGGGCGAATAGATAACCCAAGCTGTGGAAGAGATGTTCCATGTATTACGACAAGCACCATCAGCGAAATCAATGTATGTTTGGAGAGGCATCGACATCTGCAATATCAAGAGTAAAACCAAGATAAGCAGGAATAATGACGAAAAACACTCTCTAAGCTAAGCACACTATTTAAACTAAAACACACCAGCTAGAAAGAAAAAACTATCCTAATTAAAAATCTCCATACCCATTCTTTTAAGCATAATACCTCTTCAAGTAAAGGCCATTTCTGGGTTTACCCAAAGAGTCCCCGTCAAAGTCTACCAATTCATAAGCCCCTTTGGCTAGCTTTCGCTTGACAACATAGGGACCATGCCACATAGGAACGAATTTTCCAGCGCCTAATTTATCATTAGCTTGATCGTAAACTAAGACTAGATCTCCTTCCAAAAAATTTCGAGGGGTCACATTTCAATCATACTGAGCTTTCATTCGTTTTGCGTGAGTCTCGATCGCCAATGCAGCATCACGTTGATTCTCATCTAATTGAGCCAAGTATAACAAACGCTTTTCCTCTTTGGAAGTGGCTGGAAATAACTCGATGGCCATTTGCAGTGACGGGATTTTGCATTCAATGGGTAACACAGCTTCCAAACCATAGACTAGTTGGAAAGGAGTGAACCCTGTTGATGTTTTTATTGAAGTTCGGTATGCCCAAAGTGCTGAAAATAGCATATTGTGCCAATTCGACCGATGAATCCCAATGATTCGTCGGATCATGATAACTAAAACTTTGTTGATGGATTCAACCAGACCATTCGCTTGTGGATAATAAGGGGTTGAACTATCGTGACGTAAACCAAGCTGGCCTGTAAGTTCGGTCATCATAACGTTTCGAAAATGACGCCCATGATCAGTGATTATCACTTATGGGACACCAAACCTAGCAATTATATGATTGAACACGAAAATTGCAGCTGTCTTGCCGTCTGCCTCGAATGTAGGCATCGCCTCGGCCCACTTAGTAAAATAATCTACCACAAGGATGATATACGCATGCCCCTCGGCCGAGTGAGGGTTACATGTAATAAAATCGATACCCCATTTGGCAAAAGGACCAACGGAAATTATAGGGTGGACAGGAGCAGGTGGAGCGCACATCTTACGATAAAAAATTTGGCAGTTGTGGCATTTTCGGACCGCTGTAATACAATCTTTAAATAAAGATGGCCAGAAGTAGCCAGCGCGCAATATCTTTTGGGCTGTGGCAAACCCAGACATATGACCGCCACATGCTCCAGAGTGACAGTCATTTAGAACCCTTTCAGCTTCCTTGTGAGTTAAGCAACATCGAAAAACAGAGTCCGCCCCACGACGATAAAGAGTATCTCCAATAATCCTGAATTGTTGGGACTGGAATCAAATTTTCCGACGTTCTGACCTTGAAATTTCTGGCCGAAAGGATTGGGTCTGGAGATAAACGATGATATCCCCATACCACAGATCTAAAGTGTTGTTTAGAAACAAGGATTCATCCGCAAGGGGCTCCTCCGCCACAGTTTCCGTGTCAGCAAGCGGGAAGTCACACATTAATTCGACAAAAACTAAAGATTTCTTAGACTTAGATTTCTCAAATTCCAAGTCGAACTCTTGCAGGATAACAATCCATTTAGAGTACTTGCCCCCTAGCAATTTCTTGGTCAAAATGTAGATCATAGTGTTGCAATCCGAAATTACTGTAGTTTTACGTAGTAAAATGTAGTGACGAAAACGTTGGACAACTTGAACAGCTGCCAATGCCAATTTCTCCACATGTGAGTATTTTAGCTCAGTTGGATTTAATTTTCGACTAAGGTAATATATCACATATTCCGTTCTTGATTCATCTTCCTAAACTAAGACCATTCCAATGGTGGAATGAGAGGCGGCGAGATACAAGAAGTAATCCTGGTTGTAGTTGGGAGGATGCAACAACGGTGCATGGGTCAACGCGTGTTTGAGTGCATCAAAAGATTTCTGAGCTATCTCATCCAAATAGAATGATGTATTTTATTTCAACAACCGGGTAAAACCCTTTGTAACCTCAGCGTAGTTAGGAATGAATCGTCGTAAAAAGTTTGCTTTCCCCTGCAAACTTTGGAGTTGGCGAATACTCGAAGGAGGAGGCAATTTGATGATAGCTTCAACCTTCGAGGGATCAACGCGAATGCCGGCTTTCGAAACTACAAACCCCAGCAATCGACCCGCTTCTATACAGAAGACACATTTGTGTGGGTTCAACCGGATCCGATAATGCCTACACCTCATAAAAATTGCTCATAAATGGACAAGGTGATCGGCTCGATGTAAGGAATGTGCAGGCAAGTCATCGAGATACGGCTGCACAATGTGTTTGATGTCATGAAACGCGTAAGACATCGCCCTTTGAAAATTTGCTCCGGGATTCTTAAGCCCAAAAGGTAATTTGCAATAAGCAAATGTCCCCCATGGAAAAATGAAAGCCGTTTTTGGTTGATCGGCAGGTAGAATGTTGATTTGATTGTATCCGGAAAAATCGTCCATAAAGGAAAATATTTCGCTGCCGGCACAATCATCAATGATTTGATCGATATAGGGAGTTGGGTAATTGTCCTTTGGACAGGCTCGATTAATATCCCTATAGTCGATGCATATTCTTATTGTTCCCTGCTTTTTATTAACCGGAACAATATTTGATACCCAATCCGTTAATGGGATCGGATAAATGAAACCTGCTTTCAATAATTTTTCAACTTCTGCTTTAATTGCAGCAGCTTTTCGTGGGTGAATCTGACGCAAATGTTGCCGGACGGGTTTAGCATCCGGGTAATTCTTGATCTCATGAACAACAATCGTGGGATCAATTCCTGGCATTTCCTCATAGGACCAGGCAAACACGTCGCGGAATTCTTGAAATAGGGCCTTATATAATTGAATTTCGTCATCTGTACACAAGGCACCTATATGAATGTTCTCAACAATTCTGGGTTTAACCAAAATGTCAATAGGAACAGTTCGAGAGATGTTTCCCAAATTTAACTCTGAATCGGGATGTTTCATTGGATTTTGAGGTTCCTTGACATATTCAGTTGTAAAAATTGATGAGAAATAATTTTCAAAACGATCATCCTCAGGTAAAAACGAAGATCTGTAATGGAGATCTTCCCATGGTAAATCATCTACACATAAGATTTCATGAATTTGTTCATCAGAGTGAACACGTTCAGAAAACATAGTTAAATCTGAGGTTGATGTGAAAAGTGATTCCTCACAGACCACATTCATTAAGTCATTTTCGGTTGAAAATGGGTCGGCAAACGACTGCACGGCTTCATAGGCAATTTCATATGGACTCAAAGGCATGGTATTACCAAAAAAGTCTATCTCAGATTCAAAAGGGACAATCCAAGGATCATCATAAATAATGGTGTCTAATGTAATCATATGAATAGTTGCAAATGAAGACGAAGCGTTGATCGGAGGAAAAGGAAAAGTTCCCAGTAAACTGACATCTTTAACTAGTCCTACTCCAACATCCTTATATGGGATAGTCGTTTTACCGACATGCTGAATACTCTCCGAAGAGGCTGGGTCGGATGAAAAGTAAGCCAGCTAGTCTATTGTCATGACCTTTCCATTGTGTGGAAACTTTATTACTCGAAAGACTGATGAAACGACCGCTATCATAGCATAAGACCAACTTCGACCCAAAAGAAGGTTGTAATCTAGAGGGGCATCAACCACCTCCACATCTAGACTAACGGTTTTTCCTTCAACCCCTATAGGCAAATCCTGTAGAATGCCAAAAGGATGAAACCCACGGCCATCAAAGGCCTTTAGAATCGTCGGGGATTGATTTAGCGAAGGAGAACCAAGCGATCTCCAACACTGTATCGAAATAATACACGTTGAGGCTCCCTCATCAATTACAGTCTGATGAATAGGCCTGTTTTTTACTATCACTGGAATCTGGAAAGCCATTTGATGAGGAAAACACGATGTACTATTTTCTAGATCGAAGATTATTAGGTTCGGGTCCTAAACATCAACATCTCCTATAGCCAACAAAAGAAATTTACGTTGTGCTGGACATGATTGCAGCACTTCCAAAGCCGACATTGCTGAGGGTGAAACAACTAAATCCTCAACAATGTTATAATTCTGAGCCGCTCTCACATGTGGATTGAAAGTTGACTTTCGAAGTATACCCTTGGCAGGCGGTTTGATTACCAAGTCTGGATTAGGTTTCTAGATCTGTAGTGGATCGGAACCGGGAGTTGAGGTTGATGGATTAGAATGAGAAGATTCTGCTTCTTTACCATCAATAGGACTCTTACTACCATAATCTTGCGTTCAAGTCACAATCCTAACATGGGACATCATCAGTATGGGTTCTTCATTGGCATTCGAGGATGAACCTATCATCTTACTGTCTTGAGCCAGAAAAGGATCCTTCAAAACAGCAGGAGTTTGGGAACCCTTGACAATCTTCGCAACCTCTGCACGATGAGGGCAGTCTCTTGTAAAATGTTCATCGTCACAAATGAGACAAGGATAACGAGGTTTGCGTTTTTCATCATTGGATTCCACCTTTTTAGGTTTCTCCTTTGAACTTTTGTCCGTTTTATTCTTCTTCTTTCCTTTCTTCTTCCCACTGGATTTTGATTTGGCTGTAGATGAATCTACAACGTGAATATCGGTGGAAATCTCTGTAGAAGAATCTCCTGTTGGGGAATCAGGCAAGGTTATGATAGGGGAAGAATTCTTGGAAGACTTCTTCTTACTTTTAGTGTTAACCGTGCCAATCATGCCATCAGCGGCATGAGATCCCGAAGGAGCTGCAGTGATTTGATTTTGCTTGGGAAGATCGGGGATTTTTTCGTGTAACGTACTTGACTGAGTGTAGACCAATTCAAGGTACTGTGCTTGAGCAATGACTTGCTCCTCAGTAACAACTCCGGCTTTAGCAACATCTTCAGTGATTTTTGGCAACAAAGATTTTACAAACCACTCAGCCAAGATGTGATCCGGAATAAATACCTTCACTAAACGTCGTCGACGTCTCCACTCATGAATATGGTCTGAAATGTAAGTGGATGTCGATTGTTTTAGTGAAGTTAACAATTTCGTGCCATTGTCATATCAGACTGGCAACTAAAAATGAGTCAAAAACGAGGTAGCTAACTGACTAAAATTATAAAAAGTGCCCCGCGGTAACTCAATGTACCACTTAGCCGCGAGACCAATTAGAGTGCGCTGGAAAAGTCTAAGATAGATTGAATCATCTGTAATGGAGTTAGATGCACACCAGAGGTGGTAAGTCATCACATGGTTCGAAGGGTCCTCTCCTCATTTACCTTCGAACTTGGGAATGTCACTGGGAAACTTATTCGGCATTGGCGGCCAAAACGGAAGATAATTAATGGGATCGTTCGTTAGGTGCGACAAGTCAGGTAAGTCCAAAGTTGCGATAAACGGTAACTGCCGATTAGGATCCCTAAAACTCTGGGTCATGAGACCAGCCCCAGGAGGAGGATATCCAGGATAACTAGGAATAAGAATGGCGTTCGGGATATTGTATCCTCTCAGAAAACCAGGATTAACCAGACCGTACTGGGGTTGTTGAGGTTGTTGATAAGTGTACCCAGGGTATGGTTGATACTGATAAACTGGTTGCTGCACAGCAGGACCGAATTGGTACTGTCCCTGGTATGGTTGATAGGTGAATTGTGGTTGACTTGTGACAACCGTACTTAAACCAGGTTTTCCTATAGGCATCTGAACCAAAGTTTGAATCGTAGATCCAGACGGTGGTAAAGATGTCTGAGGAGTAGATATAGGAACAGTAGAAACCAGAGCTGTCGATACTCCAGAAGTAAGTGGGGTAGATTGAACAGATGTTGCGGCAGTTGTAGCAGTCGTTTGAGGCAGAGTACGAGGTGTACTAGGCCCAGACTGAGAAACTACTGAAGGTACAGAAGTTTGAATGTTAGATTGGACTAGTTGTTGGGGTGTACCAGAAACTAAGGGTTGTCCAGTTTGAGATGACAACTGTACACTTGGCTGCAACACTTGTTGGGTTTGTGATGCATCCCACACTATATTCATTCCGAGGTACTGACCCATAACTGGTTGAGAATACTGAGGACCATAACCGGGTTGAGGGTAGGATTGATAATTGAAAGGTACATTTCCCATTCCTTGAACAAACGTTTGACCTTGGGGTGGTTGGAAACCTTGGTTCGAGTGTTGACCTTGGGGTTGATACCCTTGAGGCGCATATTGATACTGGGGTTGACCTTGAGGTATAAATTGATACTGGGGTTGACCTTGGGGTACATATTGAGTCTGGGGTTGACCTTGAGGAACGTACTATCCCATAGGTATGTACTATCCTTGAGGTTGCCCCCCAGATGCAAATTGCGTACCTTGAGGTTGCCCCCCAGGCGGTAGCTGGCCACCTTGAGGTTGAGGATTGGGAATAGAACCTGACATCATAAGAATGTCTTCTACGCTCAACGGCTTAGTACCATTGCTTCCAGTCAATAACCCTTGATCAATGGGTTGAGGAGATGCTCCCAAAAAAGTACCAGAAAGTGACTGATACCCGGAGGGAACAAAAGGACCGCCGTACAAAAAAGATTCGAGCGATTGAGTAAACATGGATGACTGTCCTGCCATATTGACGGGAGTATAAAAACCTCTAGGTGTTGGGTGATAAGGAGCACGAGGTGGTGAAAAACTTAACCCTGAGTTTTCTAGAAAATTAGTCAAAGAAAGATACCAACAACTACTCCTAGGTGGACTGTAAAAAATTGATTCACGCTCCCTTAGCTCAATAACAGGTTGATTTTCAGGGATAGGGATGCCTACTTCCTCTTCCAGAGCAAGTTCCTCAATAGCAATAAGTCTAGAATGAAGATCTTGGGTGATTACTCTTTCTACCCTAGGTGAACCAGGACCACTAGAAGTTGGAGAAACAAACCCCGATGTCGGAGTAGCAGCAAATTCACTTTCAGGCTCAGATATTTCGGGTTCTTCACCTATATCACTAGTAGATGAAAACCTACCAGCGATTTCGGAGACAGACACTGACTGTGGATTATACTCTGCTACTAAAGGTTGAAAATCAGGATGTACTATTAAAGAAGATTTTCCTTCTTCAGGTGACCCAACTCTACTGTCTTTAGGAGTTACGAGGACTTTCAAGCCTTCAAGCTGGCTCGGTACTTCCTCAGGAGGTTGGCCCCGAAGTCTACGAGACCTCCTCAGTAACTCAGCCACGTTTACAAACTCAGGAGACTGGCCCCGAAGTCTACGGGACTGTCTTGGTAATTCAGCCACAGTTAAATACTTTTAACTACTTCACACGCAAACAAAGTAAAATCTCAATGAAAGGCACCTAAAGTCTCTAAAGAACCAAACAAATTTGAATCACACGCCTAAAGAATCTAGGAGATCAAACACACACAAACAGTAACTTTCCGGACTGAAAACACTAGTTGGTGATGAAATCCAACATCGTAGAGTTCAATACAGAAATGGTGGTTGGAACAGTTACCCCGGCAACCTGCTTAATGAATAGACTGGCACAAGTTCCTCCACTTAACTGTCTCGAGTGAAGAGAACCCCCAGAAAATCCAAGTGAGTCTAGCCGACGTCTGCTCCAGGTACAGTGGGATCTTCCCACCACTGTCACCTTAGGAAGAGTCCTAAAGAATATGGCCACTAAGGTTACCAACTGAGACAAATACACCTAGGGGAACAGTCTACGATCCAATATGCACACAAGGGCAGAGTAGCAAGCTCAATCCCCTTGAAGGCTCCTTGACATAATCCAAGGTTTACCAACAAGTGACCCCAGGCTCCTCGACAATGGTTAATCCGAGGTTTACCGTTTTTAATACGTGAATATCTGGCGTCGTTCCCAATGAGGAAGGATTGATTCCCACACTGGTTCGGACACGATCTCGTGCTTCTCCTTTAAGAGGAGCTTTCCTAGAGCATAAATGCAACAATTGTATTTCTTCCCTACCACAAGATACAGCTACTTGTTTGTTTTTACTGTCTTGGAGAGTTAATTACTCTCCTACTCCAAGACACTAGCCTAAGCTAAGTTGGTGTATCAGAGCCCTAGAAATAAAAATGTTACTAGGTGAATTTTACTTTAAGCGTTAATTTTAGTGGTTTTTGTTTAAGTCCAAAGGTGCAGAGATGAAACTCATGGTATGAAGACTCGACTCAAAATCACTAAAAATGCACCTAAGATGATCTAAACAATCTTTTTCTCTTTGATGAACTTCTAAACTTGCCCGTGACTCTGTATACAAAGCCAGTCACTGACAGGTCGCGAGGTCGAATCCGGACCTCTACAAAAGCTGAATGGGTTTTTTATTTGGAATGGAAGTGGAGATCTTCTGAGCGAACTGTGTTGTGCGATGGAAAAGGGAGGAGGAATGAGATTCTTATGCATGGGCACCTAAGTCACCAGCGGTGGCACATGTCTTCCACTCACAGCTTCCTCGTCTCAAAGGTTAGCTGAATCTCCCCTCCTCTGCCCGTTCATTTTACGTTTTTGGCAAAATTTATCTTAATTTGGCACCGGTTTTGATTAAGCGTTAGGTTTGAAACTTTTCTTTTTGTGTCTTTTTGCCTATTTTTGTTATTTGTTTGCAGGATGGTCGCAAGATTAGCAATGGGGACTGCGCGCTATTTAGGGCCGGCAATGCACCGCCATTCATTGGAATAATACGGCACCAAGTCGTAGACGAGGAGGGCGACGTAAAGCTGGGAGTGAATTGGCTTTACAGGCCTGCTGACGTGAAATTAGGCAAAGGCGCCTCAATTGACCCCCTGCCGCCCAACGAGGTATTTTATTCGTTCCACCAGGATGAGATATCGGGGGCATCGTTGCTTCATCCCTGTAAAGTCGCGTTTCTCAGCAAGGGTGTTCAACTTCCCTCGGGGGTTTCGGCGTTTGTGTATAGAAGGGTCTACGATGTTACCAGTAAATGCTTGTGGTGGCTCACCGACCGAGATTACACTAATGTAAGATTACCGCACTGCTTTGCTTGCATTATTATTGAATATCATAATGGGATTTTTTTATTATGATTACTGGTTTCATTAGGTTTTTGGGCTGTAGGGTTTCTTAGAGTCTCTGTCTGAGAGTTTGTGTTCCAGTTAATAGAGAAAACATATGTGATTGAGTGCTACAGAATCTTAGTTCTCGCTGTTCATATTTTTCAATTATCCATGTATTTGTAGAACTAGCATTCTTACTTGCAATTTTGAGATGCTTTCATTCCTTAAACTACCTCGGGTTTGTAGGAGTGGTCTGTTTACCATGAATTTGAAATTTAACATGGTATCACAGCTGCAGATCTGAAATCTTTTAGGAATCAGTGCATGGAGAAGGGTGCTGCCTGTGAGTGGGAGCTGTTGGAAGATTTCAGTGGTTATGATGCCCAAGAGCTTCAATGGTTGAAGCATTCCAGTCCTTTGAGAGGTTTTAGGTTGTGATTCCCTAACTGCTCCAGTGATTGGAGTGTTGTTTGTCCCTGAGAGAAGCAATATGCCTTTGTGATAGGTTGCTGATCTGATTTATTTCTGGCTTATCTGTTGAGTTGAGGTGTGATGTTAGATTTTCTAAGCCCAGCAAATTGATTTAGAGTGCCAATAACTTTTATACGCAGAATTTAATTTTAACAGCATAACCAAATCTGAAATTTATGCGCAGGGAATATTTAATTTAGTTTTAAGCTAATTTTAATTTTCTACAGTGAATGCACATCCCAGGGAAACTCTCTGGTCACTTCTGATTTCGAGGATGGTAGCCGGGGTGAACTGGCCGGTTGCAATTTTTGTAATTTAGTTTTAATCTAATTTTAATTTTCTCCAGTGAATGCACATCCCAAGGAAACTCTCTGGTCACTTCTGATTTTGAGTATGGTAAACGGGGTGAACTGGCCAGTTGCAATTTTTGACAACCTAACCTAGCCTGGACATTGAATGAGGCCCAATAATATACACAGAGGTAGCCATCCCGGGGACTTGACCCCATGACCTCCTGCTTGTAATGCACAGCACTCAACCACTTGAGTTAACCCACTGGACTAGATTAAAAACTAAACATGCAATACCTTATGTGGGGTTTTGCCCATGCATTCAATTTCCTCTTGTTTTGTTTTGCACTAATTGCCCACTTTTTGTGATATTGATGTGTTAATAAAAGAGAGCTGATTTACAGGTATCATTTCAGGAAGGCATTTGAGTCATTCAATCAATAACGAAGTACATCTCTGTCTCCGCTGTTCCCAGTATTTGAATTTTCGCTGATGCTTGCTATTCTTTAAATGCCATAAACGTTACTTTGTTGGTAACCTGAACAGAGAACACCAACCCAACTATGTGGGTTAAGGAAGAAGGCATTGAGATTCATCTCAGCTGTGGCTGTTCCTATTCCTCCACCTCCAGTTAATGACAAAGAGGAAAGAATGCACCTTGCTGAAGATTATGGATTTACCCAAATTGGGGAGCCTGTTCCTGATAATGTGACATTGAAGCATGTCATTGATACACTACCTCAGGAGGTATCTCGTTGTCTCAGTTGTTTTGACATGTAATTACAAATCCTCTAGACGTGCAAGTTGTGGTGTATTTTAAGGTCACCTAATTCTGCTTTGTAATACCTGGACAGGCATTTGAGATTAACTATTTTAAGGCTTGGAGAACTGTAGTTACATCAGTTACTGCTTATTCACTAGGGATTTATATCATATCAAGAGCACCTTGGTACCTCCTCCCTCTTGCTTGGGCATGGACTGGAACTGCAATCACCGGGGTCAGTTTATTTTTATATATCAAACGATGCTTTCATGACAGTGAGCATGTTAATTTTTGAAAAGAGGAGTTGTACAATTTGGGAATTTTGTCATCATGCCTTTTTTGTTTGTATTCTTCTGCTAATTGTTTTTGTTTGTAGTTCTTTGTGATAGGACATGATTGTGCACACAAGTGCTTTTCAAAAAACAAGATGATAGAGGATATTGTTGGGACGCTGGCCTTCTTACCTCTAATCTATCCATATGAACCATGGCGAATCAAGCATGACAGACATCATGCCAAGACAAACATGTTCTCTCTCTCTCTGTATGTGTGAAGTTTGAACAGAGGGAAATTAGTGAAGCAAATGGTATTTGTTTAATTTGGTTAAAATGCTGACTATAATTCATAACAAATAGTTTCATTTCTTTCTCATTTGCATGTAAGGAAGCAAATTATTATCGAATCTGCTAGTATGCCTGGAGAGGATCTACTTTGGATTTTTCTAGACAATGATGAGTCCTTTTAGTTGTTTGTATTTAGCCTACATTCCAGAAAAAGTTACAGTCTATATGATAACTCATCTGAGATTAAATGGACCTGATGCAATTATGTGAGAGTGGAATTCTTACTTGAGTTTATTATTTTTTCTACAATATTAGCCATTGGATAAATAGTTGCTACCAGTTCAGCCTGTAGAATGGTTTGGCATAAACAGTTATTAAATAACAAAAACCTAAGTGAAGAACATATCTGCCAAGCCTCAACTTATGGACAAATATGTATCTAGCATACTCAAACGAAAATAAATATTTGGTGTTTGTGCATTATTCCATGCATGTCGACCTGGAGGCTGGCTCTATATGTGTGTGAGAGAGATTTCCTGCAATCCACCTAGAAAAAGATGAGAAGTGAAGGTTCCTCCTTGACAGCGGATCACTAATTTTACACTTATAGTCCAGTAATGGCACCTTGACAAGAACAGTTACTAATATTTGGATATTGATATGATCTGTGACTAATTTCTTTGCACCTTGACATAAGTTGTGACTCTTTTGTGCCTAGGCTAGGTGAAGACACTGCATGGCACCCATTGCTAAGGGAAAATTATGACTGTTTACCGCTGTCTTTGAGGCCATTGTTTGATGCTGGATTTGGTCCATTACGTCCATGGTTATCAGTTGGTCACTGGTATGCATCTATATTAAAGGACTATCTTAATGGTCTCGGATGTCCATATTACAGTACGATAGGGCATGATGTACCATTTAATTCAAGATGATCTTTGACAAATAAGATTCAGTTGGTCACTGGTATGCATCTATATTAAAGGACTATCTTAATGGTCTCGGATGTCCATATTACAGTACGATAGGGCATGATGTACCATTTAATTCAAGATGATCTTTGACAAATAAGATTAAATGAATGTAGTTGACGTTTTCTATTTGTTTTTCCTTTGTTATGCTGAGAGCTTCACCTAGGAAGCATGAAAAACGATGAATCCAATCTCGTAACAGCTTTTGTCTGTATCATACTCTATTATACCCACACACATTTTCTGCTTTATGACAGGTTGAATTGCCACTTTGATTTGAACAAATTTAGAGCATATGAAAGAAAGAAAGTTCTTATAAGTTTGACTTGGGTCTTTGCATTCATGGCTATTGGATGGCCACTGATAATATACAAGACAGGAGTTATAGGCTGGTTCAAGTTTTGGCTCATGCCATGGCTTGGATATCACTTTTGGGTAAACTTCTCTTCTCTCATATTTGTCATCAACTCTATTCAAATGGGCATGTTCGTCCTATGATTTTCTACTGGTTATGTAGTTTATTTAATTT
This sequence comes from Pinus tabuliformis, assembly GCA_031772625.1. Lineage (NCBI taxonomy): Eukaryota > Viridiplantae > Streptophyta > Pinopsida > Pinales > Pinaceae > Pinus > Pinus tabuliformis. The sequence goes on from CM062814.1 coordinate 672,635,501, forward strand.
ACTGCTTCTGAAATTGTACAAGGATTCGTTAAAGCTTGTGGCATTCTTTGTGTGCCTTTTTCTGACATGAAATTGTGCAGATGAGTACTTTTACTATGGTCCATCATACAGCACCTCATATACCTTTCAAACATCCCAAACACTGGAATGCTACACAAGCTCAATTAGGTGGAACAGTTCATTGCAGTTATCCACATTGGTGATGCTCAATTTTACTAATTCATCCTTTTTCTATTTTCATTCAATTTGTTTTTCTTCATCTTATTATTTTGTGTGTGTCAGGATAATGAGGCCTTTGCAGATCACTCATATATTTATTTTGCAGGATTGAATTGTTGTGCCATGACATTAATGTTCATATTCCCCATCATATTTCTCAAAGAATTCCAAGCTATAATCTACAGTTAGCTCAGGATTCCCTCCGCCAAAACTGGGGCAAGGTATACATTTTTTCAAATTAAAATTAAAAATGTACACTATATCTCATCCGGCATTCTTTTTGACTTGTATGGCTTTTAGAAAGGTAATGTGTGGCAGACAGATCCTTATATTCATTTTATTTTCTTCATTAATGGGTTTTCTTTGGGTGGTATGTATGACCAGTATCTTAATGAGGCCCACTGGAATTGGCGATTAATGAAGACAATAATGACAAAGTGTCATATATATGACGAGGACAAGAATTATGTGGCTATGGATGAAGGTGCACAAGAGGAGTCAAAAGTCCTCAGACTTTTAAGGAGATTGATGTCAAACTCATCATAAGATGTAATGATAGTTCTATTACACCAATGACCTTGCCGACAACGTACAAATTGATGTTTGCTCTTGTTGAATAGGATCATCATACACTAAAGCATAAGGAAATTAGGAGGAATTTCCATGCTATAGGTAGATGAAGGTTTTTTCCATAGAATTCATGTGCCCAAGGGAGCACCCCACTTGAGCCCCCAACTTTCGTTGATTTAACAGATTCTTCAAAATGTTTGCGATATTTATGAGTGATGATTATGAAATATATTAATTGTTTTACTGTGATTAAGAGTATGATCTGTTTTCTATACCTAAAGAACAATGGTATCTTCATATACTGTGTTTCGGGATAAGTGCAAAGCAATGAATGATCCACGTGGATATTAAATTGCATTGAAATGCAATTAAGAGAAGATGCATATTAGCTTCAAGGGATAGCTCAGTTGGTCAAGTTTTTGTTGCTAAGTATCTTGCCAATTGGCAGGGTGGAGTCAAATCTCCTCGACGTCCTTGGGGTTAGCCCTGGCATATTAGGCTAGCGGGTAGATCCCTTCAGGTGGATCTGCCTGGATTATTGCTCAGGGATATTGTGATGTAGCGGCCACTTAGTGTCTGTGAACCACAGTGAAAAAGACAAGATGCACGTTGAGGATTTCCTCAAATTAGGTTCAAGATGACTTCCTTTCTTCTTTTTTGCACTTCGGAAATAGATGAATTTTATTTCACTCTTCAAGATTATGGTCATATACCAACATCCTAAAATCTTGCTCATGTTCCGCTTGTGGTCGTATATCAATAACAAAACATCAAGAAGAAGGAAGATCTCACCTCAACCTTTTCCCTTTTTCTGGAGCATAACTACCCTTAAATATAGTCCCTTACAACAGATTTTACAGACACAGTTCCAGCGATCAAATTCAGCCCTATGAGATGAGAAACGGTGAACGACATAGAAACGGTGAACCTTACATTGAATAAGCCCCTTAACTTCTTCCTCCTGACAGATTTTTGACTAGGCTTGAAGGGGATGTCCTTCCAAATCCAACCATCCTCAACAAATGAGAGGGCTTCTCTTTATATAGAATTTTAGCTCAACCTCTCTTACAATAAAATAAGAATAAGTGAATCCTAGATCCACATTCTCTCCTAGAACAATGTTAAATTATACATCATAAATGCTCTTCAAGGCAGGTCACTCTTTAAAAACAATGCATTATGCATGAACACGGGTTTGAATGAGTCCTTATGCCACTTGTTAGTCTCCTAGGCAAAGCACTTCCTGGCCTGCGTGAAAAGTTTAAATATTTAGTCACAGATAAAGAGCATTTAACTCCAGCCTGTGGTTATCAGCACATAGTGATTACAAAGCAGTTTGCTTCTGTAAGATGATTGAAAAAATTGGACCAAACCAAAATAATATAAAAAACGGGAAAGGTCAAATATATAAAAGGGAAACTAATCAAGCACATGAGATAAGGAAAATGTTGCGAAAAAAAGGAAGAAGTTAGAAGTATACATTTTGTGTGGATGACTATAAGAATACCTCTTTCAATATGTCGATGTTAATATTAGAAATGTGAAAACCATCTTTTGCACATGGTTTGACACATTCCATTCCTAATTTTCCTTCCCGACGGGTTACCTTCATGTAGTTAGAAGTATACATTTTGTGTGGATGACTATAAGAATACCTCTTTCAATATGTCGATGTTAATATCAGAAATGTGAAAACCATCTTTTGCACATGGTTTGACACATTCCATTCCTAATTTTCCTTCCCGACGAGTTACCTTCATGTAGGGAACTGTTGTAAACACAAATCGTTCTCAATTAAACAAATTAAAAGAAGAGCTTTTCCTTTCCAAAGCACTCAAAACACGAGACAACTAGTTATTTCACAAAAATTTCCCTTTTTCGTTTCAAAGCACTCAATCACTACAAAAACAAACTTTTTCCAAAAGAGATTTTTATATTTTTTAATAAAACACTCAAACCTAATGAAAATGACTAACTTTGAGAGCTACAAGCTAAAAAAACCTATTTGAAGTCAAAGCCTAATAAAAGTCTTTTTAAGGATGTTTTACTCAGCTAGATGCAAGCTAAGGACTAATTTATGCAGAATCACAAATCAGTCAAGAACAACCAATTTCGTTTTCTTTTTGAAAATGAAAATCCAAACTCTTAAACACAAGCTTTTCAAAGTTTTGTAAAGAGAAAATTTAAAGCGGATTCCTCAAACAAGGGGAGATTTCATCAATGGTCAGACTCATAAGAAGGCTAGTAGACACTAAGGTGATCTGAAGTCCCTACAGCTTCTAAGCTCAGAGCCACTACAGAACCACAATGAAAAACAAACCCAACAAGCAAAACTCCTAGGAATTTCACCTAAAACCCTAAAACTAACGAAATCAATCCAAGGAAAGCTTCTGACAGGTTATGTGCAGGTCTGGGCAGTGGATAACAATTTCTAAACACAAACTAAGCTGAATAACAAAGGAAATCTTAGGGTTTTCAAAATTTTGACAGGGTCCGCAGGCCCACAGTTGGCACAGGTGCAGTCCCGCTCTATGCTAAAAGCCAAGCTGCGGGTAGGTATGCACTGTGTCAAACGGCTAGGGTGCGGTCCTCTCCAAAAGCTATGAAAAATGAAAAATAACCCTGGATCTACAAACTATACCCAATTTTACACACAACAAGTCAAAAACAGAAACAAAAATAGAGTTTCTCAGGTCAAAGCAAAACAAGGAAAACAATCAAGTCCCCAGCGTAGTCGCCATTTTGTCACACGGAATAAGTCAATCTTGCGGACAAGATAGACCTTCCTAGAATCTAAAGAAGACCTAATGACAAGCAAACCAACCAGACACTATCTTTCTCTAAATATTCTTTGATTAACAATAGCAAACAAGTGTTTTTAGGGCCTACCTTAGGTCCAACGCAAGCTTGTGGATGCCCTCGCTCCTTCGATCCAAATGAGCTCCTTTTCGTGAATCTGCAAACACAAACAAGGCAAAAAAATTAAATATCACCTGAAAAGCCAGTTGCATAAAACATATTTAACATGAAAGTCAAGGAGTTCATGAAACAAATAACATGAGATACTTGTTGAGAAAATGAGTTTGATTGTATTAATTCAAAAGAAGAAGAACTTTACAACCTTTGCCTTGACATTGTACAAGCTCCTCCCAGGGTCCAGCAAGAAGTCTCCTCTACTTTGACAAGTTTCACTCACTCCCCAATGAAGCCAAAAAGATGTGTGATCTCTCCTCTTAAGCTCAACTAGGAAGTCTTGATTTCACCAACATTTACCCTCAAAAATGTTCAGCTTCTAACCTCTCTAGCAACCAGCCCAATGCCTGTATTTATAGTGCAATGGAGGGAGGTTACTAGGTCCTCCTTCAAAGGGATAAAGCCCTCCTTCAAAGGGATAGCTCCTCTCATCAAGGGATTAGCTCCTTCTCTTTTGGGATGCATGAACCACCTCAGAGAAAACAATCCACGTCAAAATTCCTTCTAGAAACCTCTAGAATTAACCCAAAGTGAGTTTTTTAAGATAAAACTTGTGCCTTTTGACTTTCACAGGGGTCCGCACCTACACCGTTAGGGACAGAGCGGGCAGGTCCGCAGTTTTTGTACACAGAAGGTGCGGGACCGTAGGTGACCATGAGAGAAAGTGCGGAACCAGAGTTACATTGATTTTTAATGTCTTTCTCTCATTTCCAAAGCTTGATTTGAAGAGCTGAGGTCTGAGACTTGCTTAGGAGGACAGTACAAGTGATGATAGACCCATACTGACTGCAAATAATCATGGTGACGATATTTTTGTGTAACAATATTGAAAGTGATTCTCCATGGACCACATTCATTAGATCAATTTCGGTTGAAGAAGGGTCAAAAAATGACTATACAGCCTGATATGCAATTTCATAGGGACTCAAAGGCATCGCATCACCAAATGAATCCACCTCAGACTCGGAAGGTATGATCCAAGGATCATCAAAAACTATAGTGTTTGATGAAATCATATGAATAGTTGCAGTAGGAGGTGATACGTTGGGAGGAGGAAAGGAAAAAGTTCCTAGTAAACCAAAATCTTTAATCAATCCTACCCCAAAATCCTTATAAGGGATAATTGTTTTATTGACATGTTGGATATTTTCAGAAGAGGCTGGGTCAGATGAAAAATAAGTCAGCTGGTCTATGGTTATGATCTTTCCATTATGAGGAAACTTTATAAGCTGAAAGACTGATGAAACAACAACAGTCATAGCGTAAGACCAATTGCGACCCAAAAGAAGGTTGTAATCTAGAGGGGCATCAACCACTTCCACATCTAGATTAACAGTTTTGCCTTCAACCCCTATAGTTAAATCCTGTAGAATGCCAAAAAGATGGAACCCATGGCCATCAAAAGCCTTTCGAATCATTAGGGATTAATTGAGTGTAGGAGAACCAAGCAATCTCCAACACTAGATCAACATAATACACGTAGAAGCTCCCTCATCAATTACAGTCCTAAAGCAAGGTCTGTCTTTTACTAACACTAGAATCTGGAAAGCCATTTGATGAGGTAAGCAAGGTGTACTATTCTCTAAATCAAAGATTATAAGGTTTGAATCCTGAATATCAATAGCTCCTATAGCCGACAATAGTAATTTATGTTGTGCTGGGAATGATTGCAACACCTCTAAAGCCGACATTGCTGAAGGGGAAATAGCTAAGTCTTCAGCAATGTTATAATTCTGAGCAACTCTCACATGCGGATTGAAAGCTGACTTCTGAAGTATACCTTTAGCAAGTGGTTTGATTACTAAGTCTGGGTTAGGATTCTCTATCTGTAGCGGATCAGAACCAGAAGGAGTTGAAGTTGATGGGTTTGAATTAGAAGATTCTGCTTCCTTACCACCAACAGGACTTTTAGTACCATAATCTTTTGATTGCGTCGCAATCCTGACAGGAGACATCATCATTAAGGGTTCTTCTGAGGCATTTGAGGAAGAACTAATCATCTTACTATCTTGAATAGGAAAAGGATCCTTCAAGACAGCAGGGGTTTGAGAACCTTTGATGATTTCGCAACCTCGGCTCGATGTGGGCAGTCTCTTGTAAATAGCTCTTCGTCACAAATGAGACAAGGATAGCGAGGTTTACGTTTCTCATCAGTAGATTCAATTTTATCTGATTTCTCTTTAGAGTTTTGTTTATTTTTATTCTTCCCTTTCTTTTTACTGCCAGATTTTGATTTGGTCATAGATGATTCTATGACATGAATATCGGCAGGAATTTCAGCGGAAGAGTCTCCTGTGGGGGAATCTAGTAAAGTTATAATAGGAGAAGAATTCTTTGAAGGTTTCTTCTTGCTTTTGGTGCTAACTGAGCCAATCATACCATCAGTGGCATGATACCCTAAAGGAGCTGCAGTTATTTGATTTTTTTTTCGGAAGGTCAGGGATTTTTTCATGTAAAGTACCCGACTGCATATAAACGAGGTCAAGGTACTGAGTTTGAGAAATTACTTGCTCTTTAGTAACAACTCCTGCCTTAGCTAGATCCTCAGTGATTTTAGGTAATAATGATTTAACAAACCATTTTGCTAAAATTTGATCCGAAATAAAAACTTTCACTAAACGTCGTCGACGTCGCCATTCATGAATATGATCTGAAATATATGTGGACGTTGACTGTTTTAATGAAGTTAATAATTCCGTGCCATTGTCATATCTGACAGGCAACTGAAAATGAGTTAAGAATGAAGTGGCTAACTGACTAAAATTATAAAAATAAGCTCACAGTAACTCAATGTACCACTTGGCCGCAATACCAATCAGAGTGCGTTGAAAAAGACGTAAGCGAGTTGAATCATCTATAATGGAATTAGATGCACACCAGAGGTGATAAGTCATCACATGGTTTGACGGATCCTCTCCTGATTTACCTTCAAACTTTGGGATATCATTGGGCAAATTATTCGGCATTGGCGGCCAAAACAGAAGATAATTAATCAGATCATTCATAAGGCACGACAAATCAGGCAAGTCCAAAGTTGCAATAAACGGTAACTGACGGTTAGGGTCACGAAAACCCTGGGTCATAAGACCAGCCCCGAGAGGAGGATATCCAGGATAACTTGGAATTGGAATCGCATTTGGAATATTATATCCTCTCGGAAAACCAGGATTAACCGGACCAAACTGGGGTTGTTGAGGTTGCTGATAAGTGTATCCAGGGTACGGTTGATACTAGTAAACTGGGCTTTGCACAGCAGGACCGAATTGGTACTGTCCCTGGTATGGTTGATAAGTAAATTGCTGTTGACTTGTGACAACCGTACTTGGACCAGGTTTTCCTATAGGCATCTGAAGCGAAGTTTGAATTGTAGGTCCGGACCGAGGTAAAGAGGCTTGAGAAGTTGATGCAGGAACAGTAGAAACCGGAGCTGCCGATACTCCAGAAGTAGGTGGGGTAGATTGAACAGAAGCTGCAGTAGTTGCAGCAGTCATTTGAGGCGGAGTTCGAGGTGAAGTAGGCCTAGACTGATGAGATACACCAGGTGCAGAAGTTTGAATAGTAAGCTGGACAGGTTTCTGGGTTGAACCAGAAACCAAAGGTTGTCCAGATTGAGATGACAACTGCACATTAGGTTGCAAAATCTGTTGAGATTGAGGTGGATCCCACACCATGTTCATTTTGGGGTATGGACCCATAGAAGGTTGAGCATATTGAGGACCATAACTGGGTTGAGCGTAGGGCTAATAATTCAAAGGTACATTTCTAGCTCCTTGTACAAATGATTGACCAGAAGGTGGTTGGAAACCTTGGGTTGGGTATTGACCTTAAGGTTGATAACCTTGAGGCACGTATTGAAACTGGGGTTGACCTTGAGGTATATATTGATACTGGGGTTGACCTTGAGGTATGTACTGAGTCTCTGGTTACCTTGAGGTATGTATTGTCCTGAAGGTATGTACTGTCCTTGAGGTTGCCCCCCAGGCGGTAATTGACTACCTTGAGGTTGCCCCCTAGGCGGTAATTGAGTACCTTGAGGTTGCCCCCTAGGCGGTAACTGACTACCTTGAGGTTGCAGATTTGGAATAGTACCAGGCATCATAAGAATTTCTTCTATGCTCAATGATTTAGTTCCGTTATTACCAGTTGATATCCCATGTTCAATGGGTTGAGGAGATGCTCCTGAAAAAGTACCAGTGAATGACTGATACCTAGAAGGAACAGAAGGACCGCCATGTAAAAATGTTTCCGGTGATTGGGAAAACATGGATGACTGTCTCAACATATTCAAAGGAGGATAATGACCTCTAGGTGTTGGATGAAAAGGAATTCGAGGTCGTGAGAAACTAAGACCCAGATTTTCTAAAAAGTTGGTCAATGAGACATACCAAGCGTCCCTCCTAGGTGGACTGTAGAAAATTGATTCATGCTCCCTAAGTTCTAAAGTTGGTTGATTTTCAGGGAGAGTTATATCTTCTTCTAGACTAACAAGTTCTTCAATAGAAATGAGTCCAGAAGGAAGATTTTGGGTAATGATCCTTCCTACCCTGGGTGAACCAGGACCACTAGAAGTTGGAGAAGCAAATCCTGAGGATGGAGTAGCAGCAGGTTCAGTTTCAGGCTCAGAAATTTCAGGTTCTTCAGATAATTCACTAGTAGAAGAAATACTACCAATAACTTTAGAAAAAGAAATTGGTTCAGAAATATACTCTGTTGCTTGAACTTGATAATCAGGATGAACAATTAAAGAAGATTCTCTATCTTCCGGTGATCCAACTCTACTATCACTAGGTATTACAAGAGCTCGTAGCCCTTCAAGTTGGCTTGGTGTATACTCGGGAGGTTGCCCTCGAAGTCTACGGGATTTTCTCGGTAATTCAGCCATGATTAAATATTTTAATTACTTCACATGCAAACAAAGAAAATCTCAATAAAGCCACCTAAAGTCTCTAAAGAAACAAATAATTGAATCACACGCCTAAAAAAAATCTAAGAGTTCAAACCACACACAAACAGTAACTTTCTGTACCAAAAACACTAGTTGGTGATGAAATCCAACGTCGCAGAATTCAATACAGAAAGGGCGGTTGGAACTGTTACCCCGACAACCTGCTTAATGAAACAGACTGGCACAAGTTTCTTCACAAAACCATCTCGAGTGAAGAGAACCCCCCAGAGAGTCCAAGTGAGTCTAGTCGACGTTTGCTCTAGGTACAGTGGGATCTTCCCTCCACCGTCACCTTAGGAAAGAATCCTATAGATTATGGCCAATAAGGTTACCAACATAAACAAATATACCTGGGGGAACAGTCTACGATCTGATACACACGCAAGGGCAGAGTACCAAAGCTCAATCCCCTTGAAGGCTCCTTGACATAATCCAAGGTTTATCAACAAGTGACCCTAGGCTCATCGACAATGGTCAATCCGAGGTTTACCATTTTTAATACGTGTATATCTACTATCGTTCCCAATGAGGAAGGATTGATTACCTCACTGGTTCAGATATGATCTCGTGCTTGACTCCTTTAAGAGGAGCTTCCCAGAGCATACATGCAACAATTGGAATTTTTCCTACCGGAAGATATAGCTACTTGTTTGTTTTAACTATCTTGGAGAGTTAATTACTCCCTACTCCAAGATACTAGCCTAAGCTATATTGGTGATAAGAGCCCTAGAAATAAAAAGATTGCTAATTAATTTTACTTTAAGCGTTATTTTTATGGGTTGTTTCTTAAGTTAATAGGTATGGAGATGAAACTTTATGGTGTGAAGACTCGACTCCAAAAACACTAAAAATGCACCTAAGATGATACCAATTCTTTTTCTTCAACGAATTTCTAGCTAAAAGAAAGAGTTGAGAATGCAATTCTTTGGAAAACAAATATTTCTTTCAACATATAAATGAAAATAAAATCTTTTTCGTCTTTTTCAATATACTCAAAACGAGACTACTAATTATGCTCACAAAAAATCCCTTTCTTTTTCAACACTCAAAAACTACAGAAAACAATTTCTTTCAAAAGAGATTCTACAATTTCTAAAAACACTCAAAACTATAAAAACTAAGCTTGAGATCTAAAAATTTCTAAAAACCTAATGGAAGTAAAAGCTTTAAATCTTTTTTAGGACATTTTACTTAGTTATTCAATAAACTAAGGATTAATTTGTTAGAAAATTATATATTACAGAGCAATGGAACACATAAAATATTGCAAAAATATAAACACAAAAAACGCACAAAACACGAGAGACACAGATATACGTGGTTCACCCAGTTTGGGCTACGTCCACCCTGAACAACCAGTCCTTCCTTTCTATTATCCAGCAAAATGAAGAGACAAAACCTACAACAAATCCGCTGTAATACCCTCTGTTTTCTCTCACAGTCTCACCTCTCTGTTTCTCGCTCACAGAACACACATCTATTTCACAGCCTCAAATACAATACCCTCATACAAAGAGAGGGGTTGCCTTCTAGGCAAAAAACCCTAAACTAAACATAAGTTCTACCGTCCGATCATCTGCCTAATGAACGGCCGAGATTGACTAGAAATTACTATACTTTTACAAGGCAATTTTACATTTGTTTTTAGCTTCGGGGGCGCTGCCCTCGAGCCCCCATCGGGGGACCGCTGGCCCCCAGACCCCCGCGGGGGGGACAAGTCCCCCCCGCACCCCCCCGTGTGGAGGGGTGTACAAACTTCCTGGGGTATACATCTGGCTGAAATAAAGACCTCTGAACAATCATGCTCCACACACAACAATCTCCCACTTGGAGAATGATTGTAGAAACTCCACCGCTGCTTCATTTGCTAAACAATGACTCCTCTTTGGACCTGGCTATTCCTCATATTCATCGTCATCCTTGAAGACCAATTGGAACTGAGCATATTCCCATTTTCTCCCTGGTTACAACTTTTGTTAGCATATCTGTAGGATTCTGGCTAGTGTGTATCTTTTCCAGCTTCAACTCTCCATCTTCCAACACTGATCGTATGAAATGGTACTTGAGCTGTATGTGTTTAGTCCTGGAATGAAATGCTGAGTTCTTTGCAAGATGAATGGCACTTTGGCTATCACTGTATAACGTGACCTTATCATGCTCCTTACCCAATTCACCCATAAACCTTTGTAACCAAATCATTTCTTTACTAGCCTCTATAGCAACAACATACTCTGCTTCTGTTGTTGAAAATGCAACAACACTTTGGATTTTTGAAACCCAACTGACAGTTGTTCCTCCAACAGTAAATACATATCTTGTAGTGCTCCTCCTGTTATCTCTGTCACCTGCCATATCTGCATCAACATATCCCTGTAGAGAAATGTTTGCACCACCAAAGCATAATGCTTGATTTGCGGTACCTTTCAAATATCTGAGAATCCATTTCACTGCCATCCAATGTTCCTTTCCTGGATTGTTCATGTACCTGCTTACAACTCCCACTGCATGTGCAATATCAGGCCTTGTGCAGACCATTGCATACATTAAGCTTCCAACTGTTGATGCATATGGAACTTTAGACATATAATCCATGTCTTATTGGGTCTTTGGGCACATTTCCTTGCTAAGTTTGAAATGGCTAGCAAAAGGTGTACTAACTGGTTTTGTATTGTGCATGTTAAATATTTTCAACACCTTTTGTATGTACTCATTCTGAGACAATGTTAATTTACGATTTTTCCTGTCTCTATTTATTCTCATACCAAGGATTTGTTTTGTAGCTTCCAAATCCTTCATTGCAAATGAATTTGCCAATTTTCTTTTGAGCACATTTATTTCCTGCATGTTAGATCCTGCAACAAGCATGTCATCTACATACAATAACAATATAATATAGCTGCCATCATTTTGCTTTTTCAAATAAACACAATGATCAGAGTGACATCTAGTGTAACCTTGTTCAGACATAAACTTGTCAAATTTTAGATACCACTGCCTTGGAGCCTGTTTTAAGCCATACAAGCTCTTCTCCAACCTGCACACTAGTTTCTCCTTCCCTTTCACCTCATATCCTTGTGGCTGCTGCATATATATCTCTTCCTCCAAATCTCCATGGAGAAAGGTTGTCTTTACATCTAACTGCTCAAGATGCAAATCTTCAGCTGCTACAAGACTTAAAATGGTTCTGATTGAAGTCATTTTAACAACAGGAGAAAATGTTTCATCAAAATCAACACCTTTCTTCTGTGAAAACCCCTTCACCACAAGTCTAGCTTTATACCTCTGTTTTCCTCTATCTTCTTCCTTTAGCCTGTAAACCCATTTATTCTTCAATGTAGTTTTTCCTACAGGCAACTTGACTAAATCCCAAGTTTGGTTATGCATTAAGGAGTCCATCTCTTCTTCCATGCTACCTCCCACTTCTTCCTACTTTCAACCTGCATTGCTTCTTCATAACATTCGGGTTCACCGGAATCAGTCAAAAATAAATAATATAATGAAGGAGAGTATCGTTCAGGGGGTCTACTTATCCTGGTAGATCTTCTAACACCACTTTCAGGTGTTTGGGGTGCCTGTTGTTGTTGTGGTGGTTGCTGTTGTTGTGGTTGTTGATTATTATTATTTTCAGGCACCTTTCCTTTTTCAGTGATTTCATCAAGAACTGTGTATTCCTTGTTTTCTTTTTCTTGTTTCTTTTCCTGCAACTGATTCTTATACAAGACCTTTTCATTGAATATTACATCTCTACTCCTAATGATTTTGTGATTTTCGTAATCATATAAGAGATAACCAAAATCATTAACACCATATCCAATAAAGGTACATTTCTTTGACTTTGTCTCAAGCTTTGTTCTATTTTCTTTATGAATATGGACAAAGGCCTCACAACCAAAAGGCTTTAAAAAAGAGTAGTTTACCTTTTTACCTGTCCATGCTTCCTCTGGAACACCACCATCCAAGGAACTTGAAGGCCCTCTGTTTATTAGATAAACAGCAGTATCTACAGCATCTGCCCAAAACTGTAAAGGCAATCCTGCATGCAATCTCATGCACCTTGCACGCTCCATGATTGTTCTGTTCATCCTTTTTGACACACCATTTTCTTGTGGTGTTCTTGGAACTGTGTTCTCTCTATGAATTCCATGCTCTGAACAGTACCTATCAAACTCTTTGCTGCAATATTCACCTCCATTGTCTAATCTAAGACACTTCAATTTCTTTCCTGTCTTAATCTCAACCAAAGTTTTCCATTTCTTGAAAGTATCAAATACATCAGATTTATTCTTAATACAATAAATCCAAGTTTTTCTAGTTGCATCATCAATAAAAGTGACATAATAACGAGAGCCACTGAGAGATGATACCTGAGCAGGTCCCCATACATCTGTATGCACAAGCTCTAATTTTTCATTCTTCTTTTCTTTCCCAACTCTGAGAAATCTGACTCTCTTCTGTTTTCCATAAATGCAATTCTCACAGAAGTCCAAATCAACATTCTTCAAACCCGGCAACAAATTCCTTGAGTGAAGAATCTTCATCCCCTTTTCACTCATGTGTCCGAGCCTATGATGCCATAATGCTGCATCTGCTCCTTTGGAAGTTAAAGCATTAACAGAGGTAGAAATACCATTGCATAAATACAATGTACCAACCTTTTCGCCTTTTGCTATTACCAGGGCTCCTTTGGTGACCTTCCAAGCTTTATCTGTGAAAGTTGTCACACAACCTTCACCACCTAACTACCCTGTTGAAATCCGATTTTTCTTTAGATCTGGAACATGCCTTACCTCCTTTAATAGCCATTGGTTTCCATTTTGCTGTTTTACAAGAACCTTACCCATTCCAACAATTTTACAGGGTTTATCATCACCCAGACAAACTTGTCCAAAATCTCCTTGAACATAGTCATGAAAGTATTTCTTATCAGGTGTGGCATGGAATGAAGCCCCTGAATCTACCACCCAGGAATCAGTAATATTTTCAAAAGAAAGAATCAAAGCATCTTGTAACACCTCACCTGTCACATTTGCTTCATGATTGTTTTCTTGCTATGCATCTCCTTCTTTTTCCTTCCGAGATCTACAGTCTTTCTTTAGGTGTCCTTTCTTTCCACATTTCCAGCACACTATCCCCGATCTGGACTTGGATCTGCCTTTCCTTGATTTATTGTGATATCCTGAGCTCTTTCCTCTTTCCATTTTTCTTCCTCTAGACTCAGCACTCAAAGCATTTCCCGATGTCTCACCGGAGCTTTTCCATCGCATTTCCTCGCTAAGGATAGCACCGACAACATCATCAAACTTTAAAGTACTAGATCCAGAAACGGAGTTACTAATGGCCATTACCAAACCATTCCAACTTTCTGGTAATGAGCACAAGAATAACAGAGCTCTAACTTCATCATCAAAGTTTACCCCTACAGAACTTAACTGACTTGTAACTGTATTAAAATCATTTAAATGGTTTGCAACAGGTCCACCTTCCGACATATTCATATTAAATAATTGTTTCATAAGAAATACCTTGTTTGAGGCCGAGGGTTTTTCATATAGTTTCGACAACGTCTGCATCAAACCCTCTGTCGTGGTTTCCTTCGAAATGTTGAAGGCGACTGACGCAGTAAGGCACAACCATATTGTTTCGAGTGCCTTTCTATCGAGAAGGTTCCATTATTCATCTTTCATACCTGTTGGCATCTTTTTTTTTCCACCCAATGGTAGGTATAGATCTTTCTGATAGAGATAATCTTCCATCTGCATCTTCCACAGCGAGAAGTTTTGGCCGTTAAATTTCTCAACCCTAAACTTACCATCTTCCGCGATTGCTCCCACTCGATTCAGGAACCCTTCTTTCCTGCGAGTTTATCAGCCAAATAGACCTTCGGCTCTGATACCAGTTTTTAGAAAATTATATATTACGGAGCAATGGAACACATAAAATATTGCAGAAATATAAATACAGAAAATGCACAAAACACGAGAGACACAAATATACGTGGTTCACCCAGTTTGGGCTACGTCCACCCCGAACAGCTAGTCCTTCCTTTCTATTATCTAGCAAAATGAAGAGACACAACCTACAACAAATCCGCTGTAATACCCTCTGTTTTCTCTCACAGTCTCACCTCTCTGTTTCTCGCTCACAGAACACACATCTATTTCACAGCCTCAAATACAATACCCTCATACAAAGAGAGAAGTTGCCTTCTAGGGCAAAAAACCCTAAACTAAACATAAATTCTACCGTCAGATCATCCGCCTAATGAATGGCCCAGATTGACTAGAAATTACTATACTTTTACAAGGCAATTTTACAGTTGTTTTTAACTTTGGGGGCGCTACCCCCAAGCCCCCGCCGGGGGACCGCTGGCCCCCGGACCCCCCAGACCCCCGCGGGGGGGACAAGTCCCCCCCCGCACCCCCCCGCGTGGAGGGGTGTACAAACTTCCTGGGGTATACATCCGGCTGAAACAAAGACCTCTGAACAATCATGCTCCACACACAACATAATTCATTCAGAATAACAAATTAATCAAAAAAACACCCAGCTATGTTTTCTTTTATAAAAATGAAATTCAAAACTTTCAAGCAAGTTTATTCAAATCTTTGCAAAGAGAAAATGAAATCTATTTCTCACCAAGGGCAGATTTCACAAATCAGTCAGATTCATCAAGAAGACCAAAAATACCAGGGTAATCTAAGGTTTCTTAGGCTTCTAATCTCTGAGTCACTACAAAGACCAAGCGAAAATCAATCCAGGGACGCAAAACTTCTAGAAAATCACCTAAAACCAAAATGCCAATGGAACTCACTTACAAGAAATTTTTGACAGGACACATGCAGATCTAGGCAGACACTAAAAGTTCAAAATAAAAAACTAAACTTAACTGGACGAAAACAATTTAGGTTTTTCAAAAATTTTGACAGGGTCTGCAAGTTCTAGTAGAACTAGACGCGGTACCGCTCTGTGCACTAAAGGAAAAGTGCGGGGATGTCTGCACTGTCTTGTAAAAGAAAGTACAATCCTCTTCAAAATTTCAGAAAAAACAAAATATACTCCAGATCCTAAAAACTACCCAATCCCACACACATCAAGCAAAAACCAAAAACAAGAAAAAGTTTCTCAAGTCAAAGAAAAAGGAAAAGCAAAAGCCAAATTCCAGTCCCCAGTGAAGTCACCAATTTTTCGGCTGGATAAATTGTTCTTGTGGACAAGAACGATCTCCCTAGTATCAACAGATATCTAGCAACAAACAAGACAAACAAATCTACCTTTCTCTAAATATATTGTGATTTATTAATAAAAACTAAGAGGTGTTTTAGACTCTACCTTAATTTCAACGCTAGTTTGTGGTAGCCATGCTTCGACCGTCTGAAAGAGTTTCCTTTTGAAAACCTGCAATCACAAACAAGCACACATCAAATAACATCTGCATAGCTAATATAAGAAATCATATTCATCATGGTGATCAAGGAATCCATGAAATAAACTATAAAACATAGCTTATTGAGGAAAATAAACTTGATTGTATTAACTTTGAAGATAGAAGAACTTTACAACCTTTGGTGCCTTGATGTTGTATAAGCTCCTCCCAGGGTCCAAGCAGGAATCTCCTCTACTTTGACAAGCCTCACACTCTTCCCAATGAGATCAAACAAGGTATGTAATCTCTCCTCTCAAGCTCAATCACGAAGACTAAATTCCAATAGCATTTCACCTCAAAAATATTCAGCTTTCAACCTCCTCAGTAACCAGCCCAATGCTTCATTTTATAGTGCAAAGGAAGGAGGTTACAAGTCCACTTATGAAGGGATAGAGTCCTCCTTCAAAGGGATAAGCTCCTCACATCAAGGGGTTAGCTCCTTAAGGTATGGGATGCATGAACCTTAAAGGAGCAAACTTGCCACCTCAAGATTCCTTCTAGAAGCTTCCAGAAATGACTCAAAGTGAGTTTTTAAGAATGTACTTGCGCCTTTTTGACTTTTACAGGGGTCCGCACCCATTACATAGAGACAGAGCGGTCAGGTACGCAGGGGACATGACCAGTAGGTGTGGGACCATAGGTAATGCTAAGAGAAAGTGCAGAACTAGAATTTTAGAGACTTTTAAGGGCTTTCTCTTATTTTTCAAGGCTTGACATGAAGAACTGAGGTTTAAGACTTGCAAAGGAGGAAAGTATGAGTGGTGATAAACACACACTGATTGCAGAATGTCATGGTGACAATATTTTATGCAACACAGGCTGGGAGGAATGAGCAAAGAGTTGAAAGACAGGAAGAAGGCCATCTGGCCGCAATTTTCTGTAGCCTGTGGGGCCTTTTCACTGTTTGATTTAGGTCATGCATTCAAAGAAGTAGACAACATGCTGAGTCTATGACTGTTTAAGTTTCCAGGGAGATAATTCGACCCCTTTGATGTCATTAAGAATTTTACTACTGCTGTCAAGATAAAAGTATTTTCTAAAGAAGATGATCTTTTTGATGATATCTTCCAACAGAAAAGCACACTGAAAGAAGTTTTGTATATGGCTCAAATTCAATTTCCCCTAGCAAAATTCCCATAATTCAAATTGTACAGAGAAAGGAGACTAGCAAAAATCCCCTTGGATAAGTTGCGCTTAGAGCCAATAAGGGAGCCAACTCCCAGTATCAATTTAAGTGGAAGTTCGGGTATAGACAAGTCCAGGTCTAAGTCTAGGAAAGAATCACCAGAACGCTCTGAGCGGTCCAAGAGCGACCATAATAAAAGTGAAGGGTCAGTTAGAGATACTGCCCAATCTAAAGAGCGCCTAGAGCAATAGGTCTTGACTACACCACAGGTAAAGGTTCCCCCTCTCCTCATCCAACCACCAAAGCCAGTGAGAACTGAGCTGGATAAAGAATGGGAAACATTCAATGAATTGATTAATATTGAGGAGAGGAACACGAAGACACCTAAGAATACAGTGCAGACAATGACAGATATGATCATTGGAACAGTCAGCAATGCTCCAGAAATGGAGCATATTCCCATTACCCCATCATCTAAAATCATGCTCAAGATAGAGGAGATTCCTCCTCTAGATGTATTTTATAGTCCACAGCACAAGGCAGTGGTAAGAGGACAAAGAAAGAAAATGAAATTGGATAGCGTGCTCTCACCTAAGGCAGAGCAGCTAGATGTCCTTTGGCGAGACCCTACCACTGATCCTACTGAAAATCTGACTAAGTTATCCCAGATCACAGGAGCCTATGCTTCTACTACCATTGATAAAGCTTCGGAGGTACAACAATTACTTAAGGATAGAGAGGAACAAATCCAAGTTTTGCAGTAATAGCTACAACAGGCCAATGCCAACGGAGAAGCAGAGGAGAAGTTAGAAAAATTACAACAAGATTTTCAATAGATGTAGTTGGGGTATCAGAAGAATTTGGCCGAAAAGGAAAATCAGTTACAGACCATGCTAGAATTGCATAGAGATGACCCAAAAATTACAAAGTTTGTCTCAGAAGCCCTTGCCTTAAACGACCAACTCTTGCGACAGCAAGAGGCACTCTGCCAAAGAATATCGTAATGGAGTTCCCATTGCGAAATGAGATATAAAATTATGAGTCAAGTCGTGGACTTGCGACTTGATTATGATTTGATTGATAAAAGAATTTATGATTATTTGAAATGGCAGGAATTAGAGGAAAGGAAGAAAGCAGGCTTGCTCAGATTCAATGAAGCCCACAAAAAAATGCTTTTCCATAAGTGGGACGCATAGATTAAAAAGGCAGAACAGGCAGCGAAGGAAGCAGGGACAACAGCAAACAACGTCATTGACTGTGTCAATGAAAATCTTCGTAGAGAATACCTGATATTGGAAACCACTCCAGGATTTCTCCTAAAGGAACAACAACTATAGACAAGCTAGAGACGGAGAGCTGAGGAAAAGGCGAAGTCCATCAAGAAGTTAACCAAGTTGAATTAGGACACTTATTGGCAGTACTTGGTTAAACCACACAGTCAATGCATGACTCTCAAATGCCTTACAAACTCTCCCGAGAAGTTAGCACCAGCACTTGCCGATTCTGTTTTCGCAGGACAACTAAAATCGGAGGTTGGCCAACCAACACTCCTTAAGCCAATGCTGAATGCTTGCGATCTCAGAGAACAGATACATAGATAGTTAAATTCCAGATACAGTTTTAGTTTCATTTTTTATTTATTTTTACCTTAGATGAGGATGGTCATTTAAACCTCCTCCTATATTTTTGTAATAAACTATTTTTAGTATTTAGGTAGTAGTATTTTAACCCCTCTCATGCATTTATAGAGGGGTCCTGAAATTTGTCAAAAAACGTTTCCTCAAAACATGCACTTCTGCACCCTCGGAGGAGGTTTTGATGAATGAATGGAACAAGATTTATTGATATCTGTGTTTAATGTCTACTACTGAAACGCATTTCTGTACTCTTAGTAGATATTGAATTAGGAAGAGATAAATCTATATTGCTAAAGCTCATGAGTAGGACTTGTTATCAATGGTACTTTTATCTCTTAATGATTTCTGCTTATGTGTCAAAGTAATATTTTATATTCAGTTATTTATATACGAAAGCTTGAATGTTTGAGTTATCATTTGGCACTTTTGTATGGTGGTGACTATTCTATTTATGCTTAATGTATGAATGACTTATTATGCGATATGCTTCTCACAATTATTTCGGCTAATTTATTATACGAAACAATTCATTTTTAACGAATTCTTTTCTCGTAGCGATTGAATGATCTTTATTACCAATTGTTGTTAGAAACTATTTTAGATTGCATAAGAAAAAAGGTAAATCCCGGGTTAGTTTTAGAGTTAGATATTTCTGTTCATTAGAATATAATTGCATGTTTTAGATTAGAATTAGATTAAAAGCATTTTATTTAGAAATCTTTAGAAAAGGAAATATCAATTCTTATCATCACACACACAAATTGGGAAACTGGTCCCATTATCCCCTGTCAGACCCACCATCCCAAATGAAAAAGGAGCTGCTTTCAATGTCTGTACCGAGTGGGTATCCCCCTTGTTGTAGACCCAATTTTCAGGGCTTCAATAGCTCCAACATTCCTCCATGCCTAAGATTTTGCATGTCCTCATGCAAACAAAATATGGACTAAGAAGGAATGGTGGATGATATAAGGTGACAATGAAGATAATGGCTAAATAAATATGGACTTGGAAACTTGTAAGACCATTACTTATTTTGTGGTTCTTTCTCAGATAAGAAACAATGACTTCAACCTCTTATTGAGAGCATTCAGATGATGGTTTTGTGAATGTTTTAGGATGTACAAGGAGAAGACAGTATAGATATTCATGTACCACAATCGTTCTGATGGTCTTACTAAAGTATGCATTAATGGATTTGGAAATGGGGGTTTAATGGTAGTTTAAGAGAGGTGAATATTTATGTAATAGGAAGTGATTAGTCATCAAGATTCCTTAAATTTTAATGAGTTAAATATCCTTTAAACATGTTTTACCTCAAGTATACCTTTCAAATTTTGATATGTACTACAGGGTACAATGGATGTTGTATGGAGCTAAAGATGAGATAAAGTAAGGTAGAGAGTCCGAAATGATGAATGTCGATATGATCTGCTAAAGAGAATGAACTGAAGATGTTAAAAAGGTCTCAACAACCACTCCCACATGCCTACGGTTTTGCATGTCCTCATGCAAACAATGTGAGGTATTAAAGAAGTGAGGAGGGTTGCTGAGATGATTCTAGTACAAAGGAACCTAAAAAACAAAACAATGGAACTAATGAGATGAATACTGAATAAAAATAAGTCATCTTAGATTTATTAAAATGATGCAAAAATAACACCAAAAATAAATTCCAAATCACTCATTACATATGATTTCATCAATCCTTAACAATTTTATGCTTAAGAAAAGAAACCTTTTATAAATTTAAGGGGTTCTGCTTCTTTGTATATAAAAAAGTAGGAGGCTTATTATGATCACAACAAATAATGAACCAAAGAAAAATTAGTTATTACTAACTGAATCCCAAGGTCTTATAGTTATCCAAGAATTATAGATAAGCTTTGTAGTTGAGCTATCAATTCTCTGTGATCATAGGTCCCACTTCTAAGACAATTATATCTTAGATATAGTATGAAAAAAAATGATAGAGGAATCAAAGTTACCTTAAGGCCATTCTTTAGCAACAAATTTATGGAGTTCATTTTTACCCTTGACTTCATCCACACATGCTTCCTTTTGATTGTAACATTATAGAGTAACCATTATACGTGTAGACAAAAGCCTTGGTTTGGTTGACACTTCTTTAGGCAGAATGCCCCATCGCCCATGAGCATCCATAGCCCGATGGGTTTTCCTAATAATATCACAGGTCATTACCTACTGTCAGGAGGAGTCCATAGCCTCGACGGGTTAATCTCTTATACCTATTCTACACTAAAGGCTTTAGTCCCATGTTTCCTACCATTTTAAGTTTAAATTATGGACATTGTTTTTGTAATTGGTAAATGGGGGAACGACTTCAGAAATCCCCTTAAAGGCATGGGATGATACCTTTCAGAGTGACTTTGATTACCTTCCTAATGTCTTAGATGCATAATGTACTTATAGGTACCCAAAGGACATAGCATGAATGAGCCATTTTAATGTGAGATGGATGAGGCTAACCAAAGAATAACCAAAATACATCTAAAGTCATAGCAATCATAGTTTTCATGTATGATTTTCCTTTTTAAAGTAGTGTTCCACTATCAATAGAGACTTCATCAACTCTTTTGCAAGTCTTAATAAATATTCTTGGATATCATGCTTTGGTGTTTTGGTTACAGTGTTTAAGTTACTTTTCTCATTGATATCAATGTATGGACCTTTTAATTTTGTTTTAATCCCCTTAATATGTTTTGGTAACTATATTTTGAACAATTGTTTCATATCGGTAATTAGAAATCTATATGGATAAGAAAAAAATGAAATTTCAAATAAAAAAGGTATATCAACTATGAATAGTTTGGAATTATCATTCAATTAAACTTTTATGAAAATGATTGCTTATTCAATCATCTTTGTAAAATAGCGGTCTTAAAATAGATAAGTAATGATAAATTATGAAGCATCATTTTTAATAACTTAAGGTAAAAGAAAAGATGTCATCAAATACTCTCCTAAGTGTTCCATTCCGTTGATGAAAATTTATTTTCCACTTTTGAGTACCAACATTCTTCCAGTATTTCAGTATCCAAAATGAAAAAGATCCTTGAATTTGGATTTTTCTTGCAAAATATCAAATTGGTCCCAAAATTTTGGGTACTATTACCGAATTAAGTACCCAAATTATGAAATTCTAAGTGCTGGTACCGATTTGAGTGCCAAAATTCTGGAAGCTGGAATTCTGAGTGCTAGTATTGAATTGAGTATCAAAATTCTGAAAACTAAAATTTTGGGTACTGGTTGGCTGAAATATGGTACCAAATAGTAGGTATGCAATACTGGATGATGTTGCAATGTAATATTTTCCAACTTCACATAGTATTCCAAACATAAGGTCATAGGTTACTTTATTGAAAAGAAAAACTAGAATCAAATCTAACTAAAAATAATTAATTAGTGGGAAAGCAATGTAATAGTTGAACCATGCTTCTGTTTGAAATAAGATTAAGTGGTAAAACAATATGCAGCTAAAAGAAACCTCAGTAGAAATTTGCTATAGAAACATAGATCTGTTATTTTCAACTAGTTTACTTTTTAACTATTAACATTCCCACTTATACAAAAAAAATGAAAAAGATGTTGCACTATATTTTAGAACTAAACTAACTACTATATGCAACATTATTTATTTATCTATTTATTATCCTACTCTACTTGAGAAAAAGAAATTCCTCTCCTTAAGTATAGGAGTATTTCCAATGTAACCATGTGCGTAATAGGTATAAAAATTCATTCATACTCAAGTTTATAATATAATCTTCAATGAATACCTGAGTATGAAGAACCAGTTTTTTTGTTTATGATGTCAAGAAGTAATGAAGAATGAAGGATCAATATGGTATTATAGTTGCTTGAAACCAACTTTCAACAAAATCAAAATGCTCTTGGTTTACCTCATTATTTGGCTCACTTAGCATATCCTCCTTTACCATACCATACAGATCTTCTAGCATTAGATTATTATCCTCTTGTGTGCTTAAAGGATCCACAAATAGGTATGTCAAAAATTCTTCAGTCTCAGGTTCTAATGGTTTCTCTCCATTGGAAGTAATCCATAATTCTCCAGCTTCCTCAACAAGTTTGCAAGGGTGAATATCTTCGTGTGGATGTAATTCGTGGAGTTGTTATTATTCTATCACTTCTGGAGAGGCAATGAGTTATGGGTGGGATCCTTGTGCCCTCTTGAATTCCATATTACTAGAAGACTATTGAGAGAGATTGTATGGGCTTGCTTAGGAACTTAGAACATTGTTATTGATCTTGACTCTCCATGAAAGAACTCTGAATGGTAGCAAATCGGTCTTCCTCCTTGCATAAGAACCGCCTATATGGCAGTGAATCCTTACACCGGCACCAAGCCCTCTTCTCAGAGCCACTAACCACCGACCCTAAAAATCCATCCATAAAGGAAAGGACTAGACAAGTTCTTGACTGTTGTCAATATTTTTTCTTCCTAAGAAGCACAAATCCCAGTTGTTGCTAGGAATTAAGAGAGTATTTTC
This sequence comes from Pinus tabuliformis, assembly GCA_031772625.1. Taxonomy (NCBI): domain Eukaryota; kingdom Viridiplantae; phylum Streptophyta; class Pinopsida; order Pinales; family Pinaceae; genus Pinus; species Pinus tabuliformis. The sequence continues at coordinate 672,658,923 of CM062814.1, forward strand.
AAACTCTTGATCATCCTTGAATACTACATTGTTGGTTGCTAATCCCTATCCTGCACATGGATTAGTGTATGGAGTTCTTATGGTAACAAAAAAATTAAAAAAACCTAAAGAAATAGAAAGGAAACACAATTAAAACAAATACAAGCAAACCAATCATGTACTTGAAGCACCACCAAGATATTAAGACCCTGTTTTCACCAAGTTATCTATTCACACAAGTTAGCCTTCTCTTCTTTTCATGAATCGTTCTAAAGGAAAACACACTTGCAAAGAAAACTAAGGAAAGAGGAAGGATTTGGAGCAACCCCACCAAAGAGGATGCACAGGTTCTTACCTCTTGTATTACTATTTTATCTCTTCCCCCAAGTTGTCCCTGTAACTAAAATCATGTAGAAAATTTGTGAAAGAAAATCTGCTCTAATCCCTTTAGCACCTGCCCAACAATGGTATTAAAAATGTTAGTAAAATTATATGTATTTTAATTCTACCAATTAGTTATCGAATCCAAGATTGTAAGACTTACATATGCAAGCACATGAAATGCATGGTTAGAGCCTATTCTAGCATATGCTAACAACTAATTTCGGGGAAGCATACTTTGGGATAAATAAAATGAAATGGAAAATCACCATAATGCCTATCACTGGGAGATAAAACAACTTAGTGCTATAAGGGTTCTGGATCACAATATTTCGTGTTTGGATGTTCATGTGATCTATCATGAAGATATTTCTAAGGTTTTAGTGTCATTCAGAAATTTCTTGTAGTGGAAAATATAATCAAATGACTAAAAGTTAACACTGAGGGGATTAACACTAGGTGTGGACCAACAAATTCTGTAAAGGCTCTAAGTTGCACTCTTTCACGCACAAGGGTGTTCATACAACTTTAAAAGAGTAGCTAATTAGTGTATTTAACCTTCAATGATTCTTCCCTATAGTGGATCCACACATATGCTACAAGAAAACAAATCAAAATAATGCAAACCAATTAGATCCAAACTAGACTAGCTTTATATAATAAAGAAACAAAGCATAATAGAAATAAAGACATAAAACATTTCAAAGGAGCTTAAAACCTATAAAGAAATATGGAAATAGAATATTGAGCTCAGTAAACTACTACATCTACAATTTAACCAAACCTAAAATGTCAAAATACTAAGAAGAGGCATGAAAGTTAGAGAATTAACAACATTTTATTAAGGAAAAATCAACATTGTTACATAGAGGCAACACTCAAGTTTGCTGCCATGATGAAGCTCTTAGCCACCTATGTATGCCAAGACCCTTTACAAAAACAAATGTCCAACTTCCCCAACTCTATTTTGAGCTTGAATATTTATACAAAAATAGGTTTGGGTGGATCAAAACCAATCCCCCAATCTTTGATTTGCTTGACTAAAAGTTACATTTAAAATAGTAAATGGAGATTTTACAACACAATATTGGGTGATTTTGATTCCCAAAATACATATGAGATATTACATGATGATTTTTAGACTCTTAAAATAAGTGATATTCATTCTCCATATAGTTAAGATGACTGATTTTACATTTTCCCCAAATCTGGGCATGATTTGGAAATCTCATAAAATTGTGCATTTTTTACAAATTGGGCTTAAAGATCCTCATGTATCTTCCAAACCATCATGTATTTTGGATATATATTTTGATGGATCCTAATTTTCCATATTATAAACAAAAAATATCATGTAATTTCCTAATTCAATTCCATGGCCTTGGAAATCGTGCATGAAGTTGATCATTTAGATACTTTTGTCAATCTGGGTTTTGTAGAAATTTTGTACAAAACGGATTCGAAGAACCATCTATAAATTTTAAACCGTATGAAATTTTTGGAAAGGGTTTAATAAATAAGTAAATTGCTATTTTGTGTAGGAACCCATTTTCCAAATTCTTTATATTCACCACCATATGCATGAAAATCAAGGCAGAGCATGGCAGTTTCAAAATTGTTACCTATTTTTGGCTCTAGCTTAAATCATGTGCTAGGTTTCCACACGTGTGAGCTAAGTATATTCCAAGGCTTGTACTATCATATTAAGCCCGTGTGGTACCTAATTTACCATTCTTTGAGAAATAAAAACATATTTTATTATTTTGACCCTTTTTTCCTCAATTCATGCAAGTGCATAATTAAGTACTGAACTGTTGAATTGAGACATAGATAGAAATTTTCATAGTGGAACAGGATCCTTGGCCACATAACCACATTATTAAACCATCATTGATAAAACCATATTAATAATACAAGAAATCATTAATAATTAACCACAAGGTAAAATGAATGCATTTAGTGAAAATTGGTGATATAATATTTACAAAATACATTGTAAGGGTATGAATATGGCTTATAAATGGAAGGTTTTGATAGAAAATGTTATATCATATATGGGGTCCAATAGTCACAGGTTGGATAGATATGGCATAGTCAAAGATGGTAGATTCTTGGATACACCTAATAGGCGAGGCAGTAGACATGGGCTTTACTCAAGTTCTGGTTCCAACATGTATCATGGTCATCATCGCTATTATCCTCACAGGAGGAGTGACAGGGGATATTTTCCAGATGAGTTGAAGAAAGCAAAGACACCTACATCTGATGGAGAAATGAAGAAGTCAGAGGATGTCGAAGCATGGTTGCTTGGGATGAATAGGTTCTCAGATTGCAAGATTACTCAACGAACATGAAGGCCACAATAAGTACATTAAGTCTTAAAGGTAAAGTACATATTTAGTGGGAAGTTGTAAAGAATGTCAGAGGTATTCATGAGGAGGAATTGACTTGGAGTGAGTTCAAGAGACTATTCAGGAAGAAGTATCTATCAGAGAGATACTATGACGGCAAATAAAAATAATTCTATGAGCTAAAGATGGGAACTATGATCGATGAGGAGTACATAAGCAGAATTTCAGAGTTATTGAGATATGTACCTTACCTCAAGGAGGAGAAGGCCAAGATTCAAAGATTCAGTAATGGGTTTCTAGTAGAATTCAAAGACAAGATTGAGTTTGATGAGCCTAGATCATTGGAGGAGGCCATCCATAAGCTAAAGCATTGTTATGAGAAATCAAAGTGCAAATCTGAGACTAAGCGGGTCTGGAAAGGTAATGATAAGAATAAAGATAAATGGGATAAGAAGCAAAAAAGACCTCAGTACACAGGTAACAAACATAATGCAACACTTCCTAAGAAGTTCAATGCATCTGACAAAGGGCATGGATTTCGATCTGAGCAACAGAACAAGGGTGATGATATGAAAACTTTATAATGTTGGACTTGTGGTGGAGACCATCGTAGGAGAGATTTTCCAGAACATCAGGGTGGTAGACCACAAATCTATATTGTGCAGGAGGCATAGTTAGTGGGCAATGTTGGACAAAGTATTCCATAGATCTGTGTAGCATTGGAGAACAAGCAGGTAGATCCCCAGGTGTCTATTATCGAGATGGACAGTAAGCTTTGTGATCAAGTTGTCTCTATTTTGATTGACCCTTTATATTTATGTTAATCTTGATTTGGTGGATAAGTGTGGTTTGAATAAATAAGTGCATGTAGAATCTTAGTTAGTGCAGTTGGCTACAGGCACAAAAAAAAGAGTTCATCACTAGGTAAGAGCTTATGAATTTGAGTTGAATGGCTTCTCTACTTCATCACATTTGAATGTACTTCCATTGGGATCATAAAATATGTTGTTGGGTATGGAATGGTTGTATCTTCATAGAACCAAGGTGGATTATTATGACAAGGATATTGAGTGCCTAGATGACAATCAGAAACAAAGATTCTTGTAGGGTAAGAAGAAGGCAACATCAGTTAGAATGGTGACAGCTATGCAAGTGAAGCGCAATCGCGAGAAAGGGTGTGTGTTATTCGTAGTGTGTATTTGTAATGATAAAAGTAAGGATGTTGAGGATGTAGATGTCTTGAGAAGGTGCCTAGTTTTACAACAGCTTTAGGATGTGTTTCCGATAGATATTCAGAGTTGTCGCCTCAGGGGAAGTGGAATTTCTATTGAGTTGGTACCAGGGGAAACACCAACATTAAAGGCATCATATAAGATGAGCACACTAGAGTTGGTGGAGTTGAAGTTGCAACTGAAGGAAATGCTTGACAAGGGATATATTAGGCCAAGTGTGTCGCCTTGGGGTGCAACAATGTTGTTTGTGAGGAAGGATGGTACTCTCAAGTTATGCATTGATTATAGGTATTTTAACAAAGTGACCATCAAGAACATGTATCTGTTGTTGAGGATTTATGACTTGTTTGATCATTTGAAGGGAGCAATAGTGTTCTCGAAGATTGATCTGAGATCAGGATATCATTAGGTACGCATCAAAGAAGGGGACATCTACAAGACTACTTTCTAGACCAAGTATGGGAATTATAAGTCTTGGGCCTCAAATATTCCCATGTTTTCATCATTCAATTCCACCATTCATACCCTATATTCATGTACTATTACACTCATTTCACACCATAATTCTATCACTTGTCACCAATTCATGTCTTATGCCTTATGGTTGATTATCATTAGTTTTATTATAATTTTTATGATTAAAGATGATTTTTCCATGATTTACTAATGATGGTTTTGCTAAGTTCACTTGTCATAGGGTTCCATCGCTAAAATTCTTCACAAGTCAACTGAACTAGTTGGTACAAGTAGAGTACGCAAATATCCAATTTGGGTTTCGACATTTCAGCATGCTTCTGGGGAAAATCGAGGGAGGTTATTGTGAAAAATAATGTTTTAATACCTTTCCATGTATTGGATTGGAACCAGGTTGTACATGTGGGTCCCTAGGAGCTAACTAACAAAACTGCTCAAAATGTGCACAGTTAAAAACTGCCAATTTTGACCTCGATTTCTGTGCATCTTGAGGTAAGTCTGGAAAATCTAAGAAATTGAGTTTTTTATACATATAAACAATTATCTATATCTAAAACCATTTCTCCATATTCAATTTTTTCTAAAATTTATAAGCAGGTCTTGGAGGCAGTTTTATAAAAAATGATTGTTTTCTAGAGTTCTAGAAACTTGCAAAAAAAACCAGACAGCCAACTTTGGGCACGATTTTCGAGGTGATGGATTTGAATAAGATAAATTTTTGTTGAAAATATAACAATTTAGGTTCCCTTCAAAATGTTTTCCAAAATTCCCCATGGTTAGGAAGATAAGCCAATATCTTTGGGCTTAGTTTGTTAAAATTGTTCAATTTTCCATAATTGAGGAAAATGACTAATTCTCCTTGTAAATCTTATGAATGGGCCAGCCATGGTTTGTATTGTAATATTTTGAAGTTTGTAAAAGGAAGAGAAGCTAGGAAGGAATAAAGGATGGATTAAAGCTTTGTTGTAATAATAATTGCATCTTAATTGAATTTTGTTTCATCTCTAAATTCTCTGTAAGTATTATGACTGTGTTTTGAATTTTATTTCCATTGAGTTAATATAACTTGCTCTAGGAGTGGCAAGGACCCAACACCACCTAGAAGTAAGTTTTGTAGTTCATTCCAATCATAGGGATTAGATTTGCGGAGTGAATTTTGTTTAAACATTGCTTAGATATTTGAATGTTCTCATTTCCACACTCAATACTCTTACTCTGTTTTATAATTTGAAGTTCAAAGTTGTAGATTTCATTACTTAGTCATCAAACGATCAACAAGGATTCAATGAGCAACGATCTGTGATCTAAATAATACTTTTGGTACAATTGCATGGCATGGGACAACAAATAAACAGAAGTTAATCACCATATCACAAGTCTAGAAATGAATTTGTTATCCTCTATTTATTTTCTATACTTTACTAAATTTTGCATCATTATAAATCTGTGATTAATGCTCGGGAAAATAGCAAGACAATGTTGATTGTGAGTGAAATGTGTGAGTGTTGATATGATAAGGATAGGATTAGAGTTTTTTTACAATTGAACACTGATAGGAATCACTATTTCTTAAGTTTAATCATTTTAGTTATAAGATTGGATTTCTAAGTTAGGTATAGAATACAGTTAGTTTAAAGAGAGTTGCATTTCATTTTTTTATGCTTGTTGATTTCTCATGTCACGGGAATTATATTAGTTACAATTTTGTTTGAATTGTGGTTATTTTCTGCATTAGGATAGAGTTTATTTCAACTGCAAGTGTGATTACTTTACCGCGTTAGATTAAGATTACTTTCTTGCATTAGATTAAATGTTGAATTAAGGCTTCTATGATCCATATCATGTTTATGAGAGATTTTTCGGTGTAAATCACATGATATTTCATTTGTCAACGTGTTTCGAACCAACCAGTGTGGTTCATCGTCAGGACAAGTTGAATGAACAGATCAGGCTTTGCATGTTAAATAGATAGAGCAGAACCTCCAACGACTATATTCAGGTAACGGCTAAATTGACAATGGCTAGTTTTGACTGACTAGTTAGGACAGGATAATAACCAATATTTAATTAGATAAGTTACCCCGGTTAGTTATAAAATGGGCCCTTTTTATACACTTCCAATTATAAATATGTATTTAAAAATAAAATTATAACATAAATTAATTTAAATTAATAGTAGTTAACAAAGTTATTATATCTAAAAATTAGAGTAACTAAAAGTTAGTTATGAAAGTTATTAAATATATAAATATTAGAGCAATATATAAATAGCTAGTTATATTCTTATTAAAATATAAGTCAAAGGGTTGTTTCATACCTTCATTTATAAATGAATATTAAAATAAATCAAAAATAATTATTTATAAAAGTTAAATAAATATAGAGTAATTTAAGGGTATGATAATAGAGTAATTTAAATTATAATAATGATATTATAAATATATATTAAAATAAATAAATTATAAAATAAAATAATTTAAATTAATGGTAAGTGATCCAAGTTATTATATCTAAATATTAGAGTAGTTAGTTCTAAAAGTTATAAATATGAATATTTAGTTATATTTTTATTGAAAAGGGACTTTTTATAAACAAATTTAAAACAAATTAATTAAAAATAAATTAATTCTAATTTAATAGTTACAAAAGTTAATATATAAATATTAAAGTAATTTAAGGGTAAGAAAGAATATTTTAATATTTAAATTTTTTAAAATTAGTGGTTAATTTAAGGGTTAAAATTATCATAGATTAATTTCAAGATTATTTTCTTTATTAGCATAAAAATCACCAACTAAATCAATCATAAAGAACAAAGGCCACAAGAAACAGTAAACCAGGGGAAAATTTTAAAAAACAACAAGAAAAAACTAAACAAAGGGAGGGGAAGACAGTTAGACAACGACTAGGAGGAGAGGGCTGGGACCCAGCAACTACTGATCTTCCAACCATCCTCTCTATTCAGATTGTTCAGCCTTTTTTCAATCTCAAGCGCTTCCCTAAATTTCTGGTGATGGAATTGGGACACTCTAGCAATAACACTAGCCTCTTCAATAGAGACATGATGATTGGTTTTCTCCACATGCTCTGCTAAAGTAGAAGACTTGGCCCTCCTATGCTTAAGGTCAGCTACGTGCTCACTAACCCTTTGATTAATGGAGCGACGAGTCTCACCAATATAGGGGGTCCCACATGAACAAGGAATAATATAAACCCCTTTCATGTCCTTGGGGTCGATAGGATCTTTCACTGAACTGAGGGACTTACAAATGGTGTTAATAGGTCTAAAGGTCGAGGGGACATTATGCTTCTTAAGAATCCTCGAAATCCTATCCGTGGTCCCTTGAACAAACGGAAGATGGACACCAGGAATCTGCTCCTTCTTATCTCTTTTAGTGAATGAATTCTTAGCTGCTTTGAGGAAAGCCTTTTGTCCCAAGTGCCTATTATAACCGTTCTCAAAAAAGACATTAAGGAGATGGGATTTCTCCTCCTCAAAGCTCTTTTCATCAGAGATCCTTAAGGCACGAGTAGCAAGGGTGTTGAGAACCCCCAAATTCTAAGCTAGGAAATGGTGGGAACTAGCATGAAGATACTGCTTCGTATGAGTTTTCTTACAAAACACTTGGTGGGAGAGGGAACCATCACTATTCTTAGAGATAAGAATATCAAGGAAAGGGAGGCAACCATCAGTTTCTTGCTCCTTTGTGAACTTAATGGCTGAGGATTGACTATTGAGATGATCGAAGAAGAGGTCTAACTCCTCTTGGCCATGAGACCAGATGACATTAGTATCATCTACATATCTCTTCCAAAGCTTAGGCAAGAGGTGGGCTAAGTTAAGAGCCTTGGATTCAAAATCCTCCATAAAAAGATTCACAACAACAAGGGAAAGGGATGAGCCCATAGAAACCCCACAGGTTTGCTCAAAGAACTCATCCTCAAAATTGAAAATATCATGTGATTTACACCAAAAAATCTCTCATAAACTAGATTAAATGTGTTTATTTTCTGGCATTAGATTAAGGTTACTTCATTGCATGTGTGGTTACTTTTCTGTACTAGATTAAGTTTCATTCCATTGCAAGATTGGTTACTTTTGACAGTAAATTGATTTAGTTTCAAACTATAAATAGCAATTTTGTACTTAAACAGTAAATTGATTTTCTTACTCTAGTTTAGGTTAGATGCTCTCATCTTGCATTACTTACGCTTGTGCCCCTAAGTTTTACGACCCCAGATTGATAATTTAATGTTGGAATTATTACACATATAATTTCCCCAACATTTTTGGTGTCGCTGCCAGGGAGGTGCTAAAGGGATTAGAGTGCAGTTTGTTTCACAAGATTTTGGTGTGATCTTAATTGAAGAACAATCAAAGGGAAGAGAGAGTACAGTAAGATGTGAGTGGAGAGCCACACATCCACTATAGCGGGGTTGCTCCAAAGTCTGGTTGTCCAAGTAAGAATGTTTGGTAATTTAAATTGCAATCAATTCTTTTTCATTTAGATTAAAAATTTCAAGCTCTTAAAACGACAAAACATTTTTGGGGTGCTATAAGAACCCCTTAGTACTAATCCATGTTGCAAGACAAGGATCATCAACTGGAAGGAGAAATTCAATAATGATTGAAAGCTTGAAGAATTTCCCTTGAAGTGCTTTCTCAAATCCTAGAAGTAGCTAGGATATCTGCCTCTCAGGAAGGGTTCATCCTGACCACATTTAGGAAATTATCTATCTCTCCACAACCAGAAAAGGATTTGGAAGTCTGCTTGATTCCTCCTACCTTTCTACCAAGGAGATCGAGCAATCATGTACCAAATCTGATGAGGAGCATCTTGATGAACTTGAGATCAAGGAACTTTCACCATGTCCATCAGCAAGCCTTGTATGCATTCTGGAGATCAATTGTTCAAGTTTGTCTGGCATGACCGAGGAGGGCTTCCCAAGTGGTTCAAATGAAGAAATGGGCCAATACCACCAGGATTACATTAAGTGTTGGTTCCAAATCACAATATAGTCAAAGTACCACTCTCATCTTCAATTACTCTTTGTATCACATCTTGCAAAGTTGCTAATTTTTCATGTTCATGTACCTTCTAAAGTTTGTATGTTAAATTTGAGCATGAATATATCTTTGTACCTGATCCATACATGGCTTCACTGGAAGTTCTCTTTCACTTGAAGGAGGATATATTTTCTCCAGTATAGTAGGAAATTTAGTATTGTAAACAAATAAATGAAAATAGTAAATAGAAAAATAAGTCCTTTTGTGAAAACCAACTTGTCTAGTGCGCCTGGGTAGGGATTTTGCTTGAAAACTAGGTAACAAGCGTCAAAGTTCCTAATAAAGTTTGTAAATTTGTATGAGTTTTTCAAATCATGCATCTTTCAAGTCATTATGTTTGTACTTGAGTTGGTTGATGTGGGATTCCTTAAGGACCACCTACCGACAAGCCTTATCCCATCAACATCAACACATTATCTAGGATTGGGGTTAGGGTTAGATAAGGTACCTAGGAGCCTGCATGTATTAATGGTAGGTATCCTTGTCATCTACTAAGGAAATTCATCAATGTTTCTTAGTGGATGAATTATGTAATCCATTTGACTTCGACAAATATATTCATGGTTAGTAAAATGTACCTAGTACCTTGATTCCCATTGACATCAAAGGTGGGATATCTTGCATTGGTTAATGACTTCTTCAATGGTCAGTAATCCAATGGTTATTTCTTATGTTCGATACTGACACCATTTATTCACATATGCAATATTGCACACGGGTATGTAGTAGTTGAAGACTAAATGGTTTTTTGATCTCAACACAAATTTGCAGTAGTTTGGATTCTTGTATCAGCATCTCCTTTGTCATTTGCAACAGTAGTCACCTTTCCTCCATTGTTTGGGGACATAGAACTCCTTAGGCATGGGGTAAAAGGAGTCCTTCAGTTCATCCTTCAGCTCTTCAATTCATCCTTCAACTCTTCATCTCATCCTTCAGCCTTCTTCAGCAGGTTACATCAGCAGTCACATCAGCTCCAACCATTCCATCATTCACTTCTTCTTGCAGCATCGAGCACATCAACAACAAAGGTAAAACTTGAGGTAAAGTTGGCTTAAGATTCTTTAATTCATTATATATTTAAGAAATCTTTGATGATTAACCATGACATATTTCATATATTTTGTTTTCCATATACCCTCCATTTGAAAATTCCTCATTCATAATAGAATGCATGCTACTCTAATAAGGTCATAATCATGAAAAGAAAAGTATATTGGTTCATGTAAACAAAAACAATAACTATAGTGCCTTCCCTTCCTACATTCACACATATTGTCAGTTGAATGTATCCAATAGAGGATGAATTCATTGCTTCCTTTCGTAAAGGAATCATCCATAAGAATTGGCCTAACAAAAACCGAGTATGCAAGCACCTATTTTACCATCTCCATCACCACCTCATCTCATCCACCATTTCCATTGCCACCTATCATCTCGTTTATCATTTCCTCCTACCACATCTATTATTTATCCTCAATTTGTATTGCTCTCAAAATCAAATATATGGCAGTCAAATTAATGGTGTTTCTCCACAAGAACCAACACCCTCAAATATTCACACAGTGTTGCTCCACCAAAACCAACCCTACCCAAAGCCACGATGCCATAAAATCTATATATGAGCAAAGTCCTTGTTTGAATGAGGACATGCAAATCCTCAAGCATGGGGGAGGGATGTTGGGCCTCAAATATTCCCATGTTTCCATCATTCAATACCTATTACACTCATTTCACGCCATAATTCCATCACTTTTCGCCAATTCATGTCTTATGCCTCATGGTTGATTATCATTAGTTTTCTTATATTTTCTATGATTAAAGATGATTTTTCCATGATTTAATAATGACGGTTTTTCTAAGTTCATTTTTCATAGGGTTCCATCGCCGAAATTCTTCACAAGTCAATTGAACTAGTTGGTACAAGTAGAGTACGGAAATATCCAATTTGAGGTTTCGACATTTCAGCTCGCTTCCGGGAAAAACTGAGGGATGTTATTATCCAAAATAATGTTTTATTCTCTTTTCATGTATTGGATTGCAACTAGGTCACACATGTGGGTCCCTAGGAGCTAATTAACAAATCTGCTCAAAATGTGCACAGTTTCCAAACTACCAATTTTAACCTCGATTTTCATGCATTTGGAGGTGAATCTGGAAAATATGATAGAATGGGTTTGTTAAACATATAAAAATTATCTACATCCAAAACAGTTTCTCCAGATTCGAATTTTTCTAAACATTATAAGCGTGTCTTGGAGGAAGTTTTATAAAAATGGTTGTTTTTCCATATTTCTAGAATCTTGCAAAAAGAGCCAGACAACCAACTTTGGACACGATTTCTGAGAAGCTGGATTTGAATGAGACAAATCCAAGAGATTTTTTTGTTGAAAATATAACAAGTTAAGTTCCCTCCAAATATTTTTCCAAAAATTCACCATGGTTAGGAAGATATGCCAATATCGTTGGGGTCAGTTTGTTAAAATTGTTCAATTTTCCATAATTGAGGAAAATGACTAATTCACCTTGTAAATCTTATGAATGGCTCAACCATGGTTTGTATTGTAAGATTTTGAATTTTGTAAAAGGAAGAGAATATGGGAAGGAATAAAGGATGGATTGAAGCTCTGTTGTAATAATAATTGCATCTTACTTGAATTTGTTTTATCTCTAAATTCTCTGTAAGTATTATGACTGTGTTTTGAATTTTATTTCCATTGAGTTAATCTAACTTGCTTCAGGAGTGGCAAGGACCCACCATCACCTGGAAGTAAGTTCTGTAGTTCATTCCAATCATAGGGATTAGATTTGGAGAGTGAATTTTGTTTAAACATTGCTTAGATCTTTGAATGTTCTCATTTCCACACTCAATACTCTTACTCTGTTTTATAATTTGAAGTTGAATGTTGTAGATTTCATTACTTAGTCGTCAAACAATCAACAAGGATTCGCTGAGCAATGATCTGTGATCTAAATAATACTTTTGGTACAATTGCATGGCATGGGACAACAAATAAATAGAAGTTAATCACTGTATCACAAGTCTAGAAATGAATTTGTTATCCTCTATTTACTTTCTATACGTTACCAAGTTTTGCAGCATTATAAATCTGTGATTAATGCTCAGGAAAACAGTAAGACAATGTTGATTGCGAGTGGAGTGTGTGAGTGTTGATATGATTAGGATAGGATTAGAGTTTTGTTACAATTGAAAGCTAATAGGAATTGATATTTCTTAAGTTTAATCATTTTAGTTATAAGATTGGATTTTTGAGTTAGGTATAGAATACAGTTAGTTTAAAGAGAGTTGCATTTCATTTTTTTATGCTTGTTGATTTCTCATGTCACAGGAATTAGATTAGTTACAATTTTGTTTGAATTATGGTTATTTTTTGCATTAGAATAGAGTTTAATTCAACTGCAAGTGTGATTACTTTCCCACATTAGATTAAGATTACTTTCCCACATTAGATTAAGATTACTTTCTTGCATTAGATTAAGCGTGTTTATTTTTTGGCATTAGATTAAGGTTACTTCATTGCATGTGTGGTTACTTTTCTGTACTAGATTAAGTTTCATTCCATTGCAATATTGGTTACTTTTGATAGTAAATTGATTTACTTTCAAACTATAAATAGCAATTGTGTACTTAAACAGTAAATTGATTTTCTTACTCTAGTTTAGGTTAGATGCTCTAATTCTGCGTTTCCTGCACTTTCTCCTCTAAGTCTTACGACCCTGGATTGATAATTTAATGTTGGAATTATTACACATATAATTTCCCCAACATTTTTGGCATTGTTGCAGGTGAGGTGCTAAAGGGATTAGAGCGTAGTTTCTTTCACAAGTTTTTGGTGTGATCTTAATTGCAGGACAATCAAAGGGTGGAGAGAGTATGGTAAGGCATGAGTGAAGAGCCACGCATCCACTATAGCGGGGTGCTCCAGAGTTTGGTTGTCAAAGTAAGAAATTTTGGTGAGTTTTATTGCAATCAATTCTTTTTCATTTAGATAAAAAATTTCAAGCTCTTAAAACGACAAAACATTTTTGGGGTGCTGTAAGAACCCCTTTGTACTAATCCATGTTGCAAGACAATGATCATCAACTAGAAGGAGAAATTCAAGAATGATTGAAATCTTGAAGAATTTCCCTCGAAGTACTTTCTCAAATCCTAGCAGTAGCTGGGATATCTGCCATTCAGGAAGAGTTGATCCTGACCACATTCAGGAAATTATCTATCTCTCTACAACCAAAAAAGGATTTGGAAGTCTCCCTTGATTCCTCCTACCTTTCTACCAAGGAGATCAAGCAATCATGTACCAAATCCAATGACAAGCATCCTACTGAACCTGAGATCGAGGAACTTTCACCATGTCCATCAGCGAGCCTTGTATGCATTCTAGAGATCTATTATCCAAGTTTGTGTGGCATGACCGAGGGGGCTTTCAGAGTGGTTGAAATAAAGAAATGGGCCAATACCACCAGGATTACATCAAGCATTGCTTCCAAATCACAATCCAGTCAAGGTAACACTCTCATATTCAAGTATTATTTGTATCACAACTTGCAAAGATGCTGATTTTTCATGTTCATGTACCTTCTAAAGTTTGTATGTTAAATTTGAGCATGAATATATCTTTGTACCTGATCCACACATGGCTTCACTAGAAGTTCTCTTTCACTTGAAGGAGGACATTTTTTCTCCAGTATAGTAGTAAATTTAGTATTGTAAATAAATAAATGAAAATAATAAAGAGAAAAATAAATCCTTTTTGTGAAAACCAACTTGTCTGGTGCATCTGGGTAGGGATTTTTCTTGAAAACAGGGTAACTGGCAGACAAAGTTCCCAATAAAGTTTGTAAATTTGTATGAGTTCTTGAAATCATGTATCTTTCAAGTCATTATGTTTGTATTCGAGTTGGTTGATGTGGGATTCCTTAAGGCCCACCTATCGACAAGCCTTATCCCATAAACATCAACACATTATCTGGGATTAGGGTTAGGGTTAGATAAGGTACCTAGGAGCCTACATGCCTTAATGGCAGGTATCCTTGTCATCTACTAAGGTTATTCATCAATCTTTCTTAGTGGATGAATTTTGCAATCCATTCGACTTCAACAAAACTATTCATGGCTAGTAGAATGTACCTAGTGCCTTGATTCCCATTGACATCAAAGGTGGGATATCTCGCATTGGTTAACGACTTCCTCAATGGTCAGTAATCCAATGATTCCTTCTTATGTTCGAGATCGACACCATTTATTCATATATGCAAGATTGCACATGGGTATGTAGAAGTTGAAGACTAAATGGTTTGTGATCTCAACACAAATTTGCAGTAGTTTGGATTTTTGTATTAGCATCTCCATTGTCATTTGCAGCAGTAGTCACCTTTCCTTTGTTGTTTGGGGACATACAACTCCTCAATCATGGGGGAAAAGGGGATCTTCATTTCATCCTTCAGCTCTTCAGTTCATCCTTCAACTCTTCAGCTCATCCTTCAACCTTCTTTAGCAGGTTAGATCAGTAGCCACATCAGCTCCAACCATTCCATCATTCAATTCATCTTGTAGCACCGAGCACATCAACAACAAAGGTAAAACTTGAGGTAAAGTTGGCTTAAGATTCTTTAATTCATTAGAGATTTAAGAAAGCTTTGATGATTAACCACCACATATTTCGTATATTTTGTTTTCCATATACCCTCCATTTGAAAATTCCTCATTCATAATAGAATGCATGCTACTCTAATAAGGTCATAATCATGAAAAGAAAAGTATATTGGTTCATGTAAACAAAATAAATAACTATAGCGCCTTCCCTTCCTACATTCACACATATTGTTAGTTTAATGTATCCAATAGAGGATGAAGTAATTGCTTCCTTTCATAAAGGAACCATCCATAAGCATTGGCCTAACAAATTCCAACTATGAAAGCACCTATTTTACCATCTCCATCACCACCTCATCTCATCCACTGTTTCCATTTCCACCTATCATCTCATTTATCATTTCCTCCTACCACATCTATTGTTTATCCTCAATTTGTATTGATCTCAAAATTAAATATATGGTAGTCAAATAAGAATGGTGTTGCTCTACAAGAACCAACACCCTCAAATATTCATGTAGTGTTGCTCCACAAAAACCAACCCTATCCAAAACCACGATGCCATAAAATCTATATATGAGAAAATTCCTTGTTTGAATGAGGACATGCAAATCCTCAGGCATGGGGGGGATGTTGGGCCTCAAATATTCCCATGTTTTCATCATTCAATACCACCATTCATAACCCATATTCATGTACTATTACACTCATTTCATGCCATAACTCCAGCACTTGTCGACAATTCACGTTTGATGCCTCATTGTTGATTATCATTAGTTTCTTATATTTTCTATGATTAAAGATGGTTTTTCCAGGATTTAATAATGATGTTTTTTCTAAGTTCATTTTTCACAGGGTTCCATCGCCAAAATTCTTCACAAGTCAGTTGAACTAGTTGGTACAAGTAGAATATGGGAATATCCAATTTGTGGTTTCAACATTTCGGCATGCTTCCAGGAAAAACCGAGGGGGGTTGTTGTCCAAAATAATATTTTAATATATTCCCATGTATTGGATTGCAACCAGGTCACACATGTGGGTCTCTAGGAGCTAATTAACAAATTTTCTCAAAATGTGCACAGTTTCCAAACTGCCAATTTTGACCTCGATTTCCGTGCATCTGGAGGTGAATCTGGGAAATTTGAGAAACTGAGTTTGTTAAAAATATAACCAATTATCTACATCCAAAACAGTTTCTCTAGATTTGAATTTGTCTAAAAGTTAAGCGGGTCTTGGAGGCAGTTGTATCAAAAATTACTATTTTTCTAGAGTTCTAGAATCTTGCAAAAAGAGCTAGATAAACAAATTTGGGCACGATGTCCGAGGAGATGGATTTTAATGAGAAAGATCCAAGAGATGATTTTGTTGAAAATATAACAAGTTAAGTTCCCTCCAAACAAGTTTCCAAAATTTTCCATGGTTAGGAAGATATGGCAATATCTTTGGGGTCAGTTTGTTAAAATTGTTCAATTTTCCATAATTCAGGAAAATTACTAATTCGCCTTGTAAATCTTATAAATGGCTCAACCATGGTTTGTATTGTAACATTTTGAAGTTTGTAAAAGGAAGAGAAGCAAGGAAGGAATAAAGGATGGATTGAAGCTCTATTGTAATAATAATTGCTTCTTAATTGAAGTTTGTTTCATCTCTAAATTCTCTGTAAGTATTATGACTTTGTTTTGAATTTTATTTCCATTGAGTTAATCTAACTTGCTCCAGGAGTGGCAAGGGCCCACCACCACCTGGAAGAAAGTTTTGTAGTTCATTCCAATCATAGGGATTAGATTTGCAGAATGAATTTTGTTTAAACACTGCTTTGATCTTTGAATGTTTTCATTTCTGCACTCAATATTCCTACTCTATTTTATAATTTGAAGTTGAATGCTAAAGATTTCATTAATTAGTTGCCAAATGATCAACAAGGATTCACTGAGCAATGATCTATGATATTTTTTTCCAAAGGAAAAAATCTGTAACCTTTTATTTAAAAAATGAAAAGTTACAATTGCATATGCATTGAAGCATCTCCATAAACTGCCCATTGGGCACAGGTGCTTTCGCACCCTTCACAACGATGAATAGCTAACGAGCAAAAATGAGAAAAATGAGAGAAGAAGAAGAGAGAGAGGGGGAATGGAGGGGAGGAGAAAAACTGAATTACATATGTGAGTAAGACTCACTCTTCAGGTTTTCCTTCCCTTTTTCTTTTCGACCTTGCGCCATTCTCCTTGAGTGGGCTTGATCGAAGCTATGACTAGTTGTGTTTCTGCTCTCTGCATGCCTAATTCCTTATCTGAATCTGAAGAGTCCGATTGGTGAAGCCGTTTGATCCCTCCCATACTCTGATCCTCCTTTGTCTTCTCTGCCTGATTTGGTTGTAACTGTGTAACCTGGTTGTCTGATGAGTTTTCCTGCTGGGTCCCTGTTTCTTGGGAAGCCATAGCATTCTCTGTGAGGATATCATCCTCTTCTGCTTCTGATTCTTCATCCTCTGAGTTCGGGGGGGAGAATTGCCATCCTTTCCTCGGCTTCCCTTTCTTCTTTCTGCTGCTGTTTACTTTCTTGGCTTCTGGACAGGTGCTTTGCAAGTGTCCTGTTTGTCTGCATAGCCTGCATCTGAATGCAGTATTTTCATAGTCCAAGGTTTGCAACCAATTCTGTTGTTTGTAGATCAGCCTTATGTTTTCTGGCAGTCCTTTGCTTAGATCTACTTCCACACAAATTCGTGCAAAAGTGAAGACCCTTTCATCAATCCTCTCCAGATCTGTTTTGATGTATTTCCCTATGCTGTTCCCGATTCCTTCCAACACTCGTTCATCCCAAAAGTGGAGAGGAAGGTTATAGAGCCGAACCCAAACCGGCACTTTGGATACCGTCATTTTGTTTGGATCAAAATCTGTAAACCATGGAGTCATGAACAACCCCGCCGTTCCCCAGAACCAAGGCCCAGCACTGATGATTGTATCTCTAACTTCCCTTGATGCAAATCTGACTATGAAGAAACCTTTTGAACATAAATGTATGTCACATTCCATGGTCCAGGTGGTAAAAATCCAGTGAAATAGGGCCGATGGTTTTGGCCAGAAGCTGTTGAACCGGCAGATTAGAGCCTGCGTTTCATATGACTTGATATAATCATCAAGCCCTGTGGAATCAAAATTTAGGGCTGGGGTTTGCCCTAACTGGTCTACTATGTATGGCCTGGGTGTATATCCTCCTTGATCTGGAGAGGATCCAGGTTCTCTGTTACCTTGAAGGATGTTTTTGTAAGAGATACCTCCCTTGGTTTGATGCTGGGGTGCTGTCTTTTTCCCCTTGTCTCCTCCTGAGCTGCTTGGCTGACCCTGAGGTTGAGCCCCTCCTCTCAGCCTGAGGTTCAAAGCAATGGTGTCTCCTGGACTAATCACATAGCTTCCCAGGGTTCTGTTGTCCTGGAGAGACCACCTGCCACTGACTAAATGTTGGATCTGACAAGGATAGCCATTCAATGCCTGGATTTGCTGCTTTAGCTGCATAACAGTACTATCTACATGTACCCAAACCAAAAGAGATTTCTGTTCTGGGGTTTTGATGAAGATCTGAAAACGAGATTTGGTTACCTGTTGTTCAAGTTTTGGCTGACTTTCCTTGTGCATGTCTAGATCTGCAAACCCTCTGCTCGATCTATGCTTGATGCCACCGATCTGCTGCCTGGAGTCTCGGATATTGGCTGGATCAGGTAGATCTAGGCCGGATCTGCAAGATTCAAAGGCGTAGTTGAGCACCACGCTCCTCAGCACCCCGAAAACCTCCTCATAAAGCCACGCAGGGCGGTGATCCACCATTGTGGATCTCGCTGCTTGATCCCATTGGAATCCAGGCCGTAAAGGGCATTCGCACAGATCAATACCCTCGGCCTCTTCTGCTAGCAATTGGTTCAGGATATAGGGAGAAGAAACCGAATCGTAGATCTGACCGGAATTTGTGAAAAGATCTCTATTTGCGTAGATCCTGAGCTCGGAAACCATGGCATTTGAAATGAGAGGGCTCATGATTTCCTGACGTTTCCATTCCGAGGACGCATGGTTCCTTGAGGCAGAAAACCCCACAGATTCGTTGCCGTGTTGATCTGGAAGGGTATCAAGCATTTGTCTGCACCGTTTCACATGGAAAACCCTTTCAGCGTCGTGAAGAGGAACGCTTGCCGTATCTCCGAGCCCTGGATCGCCTTCGATCCCTGCAACAGACTTAGAATCGGCTGCGGCCGCGAACAGATCTCCACGGTAGCAGAACCTCACGCTCGCCATCGTTCCTGTGAGAGCTCCTTGGAAAAATCAATTCTCTGTCCAATATAATACCGCAATGATCTATGATATAAATAATACTTTTGGTACAATTGCATGGCATGGGAAAACAAATAAACAAAAGTTAATCGTCGTATCACAAGTCTAGAAATGAATTTGTTATCCTCCATTTACTTTCTATACGTTACAAAGTTTTGCATCATTATAAATAGGTGATTAATGTTCAGGAAAATAGTAAGACAATGTTGATTGCAAGTGAAGTGTGTGAGTGTTGATATGATTAGGATAGGATTAGAATTTTGTTACAATTGGAAGCTAATAGGAATCGATATTTCTTAAGTTTAATCATTTTAGTTATAAGATTGGAATTCTGAGTTAGGTATAGAATACAGTTAGTTTAAAGAGAGTTGCATTTCATTTTTTTATGCTTGTTGATTTCTCATGTCCCAGGAATTAGATTAGTTACAACTTTGTTTGAAGTGTGGTTATTTTCTGCATTAGAATAGGGTTTATTTCAACTGCAAGTGTGATTACTTTCCTGCATTAGATTAAGTTTACTTTCCCGCATTAGATTAAGATTACTTACTTGCATTAGATTAAGCATGTTTATTTTTTGGCATTAGATTAAGGTTACTTCATTGCATGTGTGGTTACTTTTCTGTACTAGATTGTGTTTCATTCCACTGCAAGATTGGTTACTTTTATAGTAAATTGATTTAGTTTCAAACTATAAATAGCAATTTTGTACTTAAACAGTAAATTGATTGTCTTACTCTAGTTTAGGTTAGATGCTCTGATCTTACATTACCTGCACTTGTGCCTCTAAGTCTTACGACCTTGGATTGATAATTTAATGTTGGAATTATTACACATATAATTTCCCCAACAATGAGTTTATTATAGTTCGATCTGGTTTGACTAATGCTCCAACTACTTTTATGTGCTTGATGAATAATTCTTTGTGTCCTTATCTAGAGAAGTTTGTTATTGTATTCATTGATGATATATTGGTATATTCTGTTAGGCCCCTATACTACTAGTGTAACCACTTATTGTTAATAGTACAACCCATTTATTATATTGATGTACCCATGTAGTGCCCATATTGTTACTATTGTGCCCCATAGAAGCCCACTATTGTTATTATTGTGCCCTTAAATTATTATTGTTATGTCGGCTCTGATTATGTTATGATCCCTTAGACTCCTATATATAGAAATGAGGTCTTTTCATTTGTATCATCCAAGAATTGTTCATTTGTGTAATGTAAAGGAGGTTTCCCCCTCGAAGAGACTGAATTCTAAGGCGTTGATCTATCTTTTCTATCTTTTTGTGAGCTAGTTCCATAACATTTGGTATCAGAGCTTTGGATTCTAGGGTTTCGCTGCTTCAAATAGGTCATCATGGCATTTTCGCTATAACTTTTTTTCTGCGATGTTTCAGAAGATTAAAAAAAACCCATTTGAGAATAAATCGTGCTAAATCATGGGTCTGAATTTCAGAGCTTTTCGCGCTATATTTGCAGAGATGTGATCTGAGGAAGTTTGTCTTTTTGCGGACTCCTGAATTACATTCCAAACAGGTGACCTGGGGAAAATCGTCATAACTTTCTCTCTGAGCATTGGATTGAAATTTTGTAAGAAGTTAAAGAAAGACGACGGACTGTAGTTTCTTGTATATATTTTTCAGAGCCAAAGGTCGAAACAGTGACACGTGGCACTTCATACAAGTTCGCTCTTTTGGAAAGGTCTATAATCAGGTGATCTTGGGAGATTGTGCATTTCTTGGAGAATCCAATTTGGATCAGACTGGTGGCATTGGAAAGAGGACGCAGATGGCTACTACAAGTCGCAGTTTCAAAACTTAAAGATCCGAAAGTACAGAGTTACAGTCGTTTCAAGATCAAGCTCCTAAAATCAAGAAAAAGAAAGATGAGGAAGTTTGATGGCAAGGATCCAGTAAATTGGATACCTTAGATGGAACAATATTTTGATCTACATGGTGTACCACTATTACAAAAGGTATGTATTGCATCTTCATATTTAGAACTGAATCAATTTTTATGGTATGAATGGCTTTGTTCTCGTAAACAACTTGTTACGTGGTCAATTTTGACGGAGGAAATGATAGCACATTATGAGGATACAAAGAGCAACAACTTCTTTAGAGCAACACCACAACAATTGGAAAGAGTAAAAGGGCTTTGCGACATAGTGGAAAGCAAAATTATGGAAACCAGGGAGCATACCCCTCACAACTATAAAGATGGAAGTGTTGTTTCTCCTAGCCTTCCACAACCTACAAGGGTTACACCACAACAATTGGAAGAAAAAAGAGAAAAAGGGCTTTGTTACAATTGTGATAGAAAATGCACTAAAGGTCATAAGTGTGCTGAGAAGAAATTATTTTACATAGAATATGAAGAGGAGGAAGAAAAGGATCAAGAAACATCAAAAGAAGAGGATATACACTAGGACCCCACCCCAGAGAAAGAAGAAATGAATCAGACCATATCTTGTAAAGCATTGGTAATAATTACCACTCCTCAAACTCTCAAGATAGAAGGACATATCAAGAAGAAAAAGGTGCAGGAAGTGAAAGATCACATCGAGAAAGAAGAAATGAATCCAACCATATCTTGTAATTCATTGGTCGAAATTACCACTCCTCAAACTATCCAGATAGAAGGACATATCAATAAGAAAAATGTTCAAGAAGTGAAAGATCACATCGAGCATCAAGAAATGAATCCGACCATATCTTGTAAAGGATTGGAAGAAATTACCACTCCTCAAACTCTAGAGATAGAAGGACATATCAAGAAGAAAAAGGTTCAAGCAGAGAAAGATCACATCGAGCATCAACAACAAGTTCTCCAACTTTTAAAGGATAATTCCACTTCAGTGCAAAATCAAACGAAACAATAGGTAGATCAACATCGTAGTGAAAAATGTTTTGATGTAGGCGATTGGGTATTTTTACTGCTACATCTCAAGCAAGCTATTTATGAGAAGGAAATGTTGGCAATACTACATGCACTTAAAAAATGGCGACCTTACCGAATGGGAAGACTCTTCAAGGATGAGGATGTGGAAGTATTGTTTTGTGCTATTTATATTATCCAACCAGATTGGATAAATGAAGCAAGGGATGAATGGAAGAAGGATGAAGAAATATGGCCACTTATTCAAAAGTTGCAAAAGATCCCAATTCAAACAATATTGCCAGAAATTGAAGAGGAAGGAAAAATCATATTGGAACCTGGAGCAGTCACAGAAACAAGAACTCGACAGCTACAAAATCAATCAATTTCAGAGTATCTCATCAAGTGGAAGAACTTACCCGTTTAAGATTCCACATGGGAGGAAAAGAATTTTATACAAAACCATCAAGAACTACTCAAGCGTTGAGGACAATGCTTTTTGAAGGAGAGGGGCATGCTAGGCCCCTATACTACTAGTGTAACCCCTTATTGTTATTAGTACAACCCACTTATTATATTGACGTACCCATGTAGTGCCCATATTGTTACTATTGTGCCACATAGAAGCCTACTATTGTTATTATTGTGCCCTTACATTATTATTATTATGTTGGCTCTGATTATGTTATGACCCCTTAGACTCCTGTATATAGAAAGGAGGTCTTTTCATTTGTATCATCCAAGAATTGTTCATTTGTGTAATGTAAAGGAGGTTGCCCCCTCGAAGAAGCTGAATTCTAAGGCATTGATCTATCTTTTCTATCTTTTTGTGAGCTGGTTTCATAACATATTCTAAGAACGAGGAAGAACATGTCGAACATTTAGCAGCAGTATTGATATTGTTGAGAGAGTATCAGTTGTATGCCAAGCTTAGTAAATGTAGTTTCTTTTAGACATAGGTACATTACTTGGGACATGTGGTTTCCAAGGAAGGCATAACAGTGGATCCAAAAAAGATAAGAGCTATCATGGAATGGGCAGCTCCTAGAAATGTGGATGAGGTAAGATCATTCATGGGGTTAGAAGGTTATTACAGGGGGCTCATCGGGAAATCTCACAGATTTCTTATCCTATTAGATGATTGCAATGGAAAGGTAAGAAATTTGAATGTACAGAGGAATGTACAACCAATTTTGAGCAGTTAAAGCAATTGTTGACAAATGCTCCAATTCTAAGGATTGCATATCCAGATAAAGAGTTTGTGGTATGTACAGATTCTTATGATAGAGGGCTTGGTGGAGCCTTTATGTAGGAATGAAAAGTAGTATGCTATGAATCAAGGAAAATTAATGAGCATGAGAAGAATTATCGAACACATGATCTTGAGTTGGCAGCAATCATCCATGCTTTAAATATGTGGAGACATTAGCTTCTTAGCAGACGGTTCATCTTGATGAGTGATCATAGTGGATTTAGGTATCTATTTGACCAACCGAATTTGAATTCCAAGAAAGCTAGATGGTTGGCCATGATCAATGAGTTTCACTTTGAGATCAGCTACATTAAAGGTAAAGAGAACAGGGTTGCAGATGCTCTTAGCAGGAGGATAGAGGTAAATCATATAGTACCTATGAGATCCTATAGGACAGATCTACAAGATCGGATTTTGTACGCAGGATAGCAGGATGATATGTATATGGAACTTATGCACAAGTTATAGTAGGGTACAGGTGATTAGGATGTGGACTGTCATCTCATAGTAGATGGCTTAGCCAGATTTAGGGAAAATATATATGTACCAGACAACAGTGAGCTCAAGAAGCTTATCTTGAGGGAATTTCATGTTAAATTGTATGTAGGTCATCCAAGATATCAAAAGATGTTGACAATGGTGAACAAGTTCTATTATTGGCCGAACTTGAAGAAGGAAGTGGCAGAGTTTGTTGTGAGATGCTTGGATTGTCAACTGGTAAAAGCAGAGTGTAAGCATTTTGGTGGTTTACTACAGCCAACTTTGATTCCAGAGTGGAAATGGGAGGTCATTTCCATGGACTTCATTACAGGTTTACCAAGGACATCTAGAAAGCATGATTCTACCAAGGTTTTGGTTGATAGGTTGACAAAGGTAGCACACTTCATTCGAGTGAAGTCCACATATTCAGCTAATGATTTCACACAAGTCTTCATCAGAGATGTAGTGAGGTTGCATGGAGTTTCGAAGAAGATTGTGTTAGACAGGGATGCCATGTTCACTTCTAGATTCTGGAAAGAGTTCTTTGTCTGTTTGGGTATGGAGTTGGCCTTCAGTATAGCTTATCATCTACAGGCAGATGTAAAAACAGAGAGGGTCAACATGATATTGGAGGACATGTTGAGGATGTTTGTGATGCATCAGTAGTGAAAGTGGGAAGAGTATCTTCCATTGGTTGAGTTCGCTTACAACAATGAGTATCAAGAATCTTTGAGGATGAGTCTGTTTGAGGCATTGTATGGGTAAATTTGTAATACTCTGATTAGTTGGAGTGATCCAATGAATAGGGTGTTAATTGGACCATACATGTGGGTAGAGATGGAACAAGAAATGCAGGAAATCAAGAAAAATATGAAGGAAACACAAGACAAACAAAAAATTTATGCAGATCAGAACATGATGTTTAAGGGGTTTAAAGTTGGGGAACAGGTGTACTTGTGTATCAACCCCAAGAATATATCCTTGAGGATTGGATCATGTGCTAAGTTTGCACCTCAATATTGTGGACCTTTCAAGATTCTTGAGAGGATTGAACCAGTAGCCTATCAACTTGCATTGCTTACAACAATGAAAGTCCATGATGTTTTCCATGTGTCATTGCTTAAGAAGTATGTTAAATATGTTGATCATGTGATTGACTGGTCTGTATCAAAGGTGGAACCAGAAGGGGAGTTCCAGCCGGAACCTTTAGTGAATTTTGAAAAGAAATATGCTCATGCTCCAGAATCAAGCAATTGAGTAGGTTAAAGTGCAATGGAATCCCTTTGGGCCAGATGAAACTACATGGGAGATGGAGGATCATATGCAAGTTATGTATCCTTCTCTATTTGTTGGTTGAGCGAATGTTTTTGGCATATTTTTTAGTGTGATGTTTTGGTATATGTATATATGTATATGGATGTAAATACTGCCATGAGTTGTGTTATAAAGCTCCAATAAGCGGTATGGGTGTCATGTCATTATGGTTGTCATGTTGTTATGTTTCTTATATTGGCTTTCTTCTCAATAGGATGATCATTGTAAATATTGCAACGAGCTAAGTTATAAATCTCCATGGGTAGTATTTTTTTTCTTTTCAGTAGTCTTGCTGGTTGTAGGTGTCAAAGAATACCAAGGATGGTGTTCCCCCAAGGGGGAGGGTTCTGTAATAGCCCCGGTCAAAAATCCATGTAATAAAGTTAATAAAGGCAAAATAATAACCAATGTCATGGGACACGTATTCCAAGATTAATGTTGGGAAAAAATATAAGTGATGGGGATCGCTATGATTAATTAATGGAAAAGGAAATGGCATTAATCGACATTTTATTTATGAAAATAATGAAAATTAGGAGAAAAGGTAGGTGAAAGGTCATAGGTTTCATGTGAGGAGGAAAATGACAAAAAATAATGGAAAATTGAACAAAATAGAGGCCTCATTAAAAAAAATGCTTTTGAGGATCAATTTGTAGCTTTTGTCAGTGTTGGTTTTTTATCAATTCAGTTTTGGAGCTCTAATTTTCTACTCTCTCTCTCATACTCTTGGACACTTAGAGTTTCTTGGAGCACTCTTGTAGGAGTGTGTGTCAGGCCAGGGTAACTCCAGCTATTGATGAACGCAAGACAACTTAATATTTCACATTAGATAACAATTATTTATATACAAAAGAGACGGATCAGTTCATCTTCTAGATGACTGTCCGGCTTCACCTCATCCGTTTCGGATTAGGTGTCAACATTCCCCCCCTTAATCTGAAGGGATGTTGGTGAGTCCAAGCATCGTTCTGAATCTTTCAAGCTTTTCTCTTCCAAGCGCTTTGGTGAAGATGTCTGCAATTTGTTCGTTTGTGGAACAATGACGGAGATGGATTGTTTTGGCCTCAACATGATGTCGGATCAGATGATATTTAGTATTGATGTGCTTAGTACGATCATGGAACTTTGGATTTTTGGCCAACTTTATTGCAGATGTGTTATCAATCATGAGTGGAGTAGATTGTATTTGTTTTACTTGCAAATCTTCAAGAATTTTCCTGAGCCACACAATTTCTTTCGTTGCTTCAGCTGCTGCCACGTATTCTGCTTCTGTTGTGGAATCCGCCGGTACTGATTGTTTGCGTGATCTCCAGGAGACAGCTCCTGATCCAAGACTCATAGCATATCCTGAAGTAGATACCCCAGTTTCTTTGTCTCCATCGAAGTCTGAATCAGAGTATCCAATCAAGTTGAAGTCGTCCACCTGTGTATACTTGATTCCAAGGTCTTGAGTTCCCTTCAAGTACCTTAGAACTCTTTTTGCAGCAGACCAATGTCCCTCACAAGGCTTTTCCATAAACCTGGAGAGGATTCCAACAGCAAATGAAATGTCTGGTCTGGTAGTAGTGAGGTAGATGAGACTTCCTACAAGCTGTCTATACCTTGTTGCATCCTCAAATTCCTTTCCTTCAGTAGATGTGAGCTTCAAGTTTTGTTCCATTGGAGTAGAAAGGGGATTGCACTCTGTCATGCCAAATCTGTATAACAAATCTCCAATGTATTTCTTTTGAGAAAGAAATATGGACTTTGGATGTTGGGTTACTTCAATGCCAAGATAGTAATGAACATAGCCCAAATCAGTCATTTCAAAAAATTTTCCTAATTCTTTCTTTATGGATGCAATATAGCTTTCATTGTTCCCTGTCATTAAAAGATCATCTACATATACCACAAGATATACAACTGTTTTGCCAACTTTCTTGACAAATAAAGTTGCATCATCAAGATCAAAATGTTTGAAGTTGAGTTTCAGAAGATGCTCAGTTAGTTTTTCATACCAGGCTCGTGGTGCTTGTTTGAGGCCATACAAGGACTTCACAAGTTTGCATACTTTGTGTTCATGTCCTTTCACAGCAAATCCTTCAGGCTGGGACATAAAAACATTCTCTTTTAGATCTCCATTCAAGAATGCAGTTTTTACATCCATTTGATGGACTTTCCAACCGTTCTGAGCAGCTAGTGCAAAGAGTGTCCGGATGGTGGCCCATTTTGCTGTGGGAGCAAAAGTTTCCTCGTAATCGACCCCTTCTTTCTGTGCAAAACCTTTTGCCACAAGCCTAGCTTTGTGCTTGTCAAGTGAGCCATCAGCTTTGTACTTGTTCTTGTAGACCCACTTGCAGCCAATTGGTTTGGTTCCAAATGGAGGATCAACCAGCTTCCAAGTGCCATTCTTTATGAGGGCATCATACTCCTTTCTCATTGCTTCTTTCCATTCATCATGAGAAGCAGCTTCTTTGAAGGAAGTTGGTTCAAAATCTGTAGACAAGTTCAATTCACAATCATAAGTAACATCCATATCAACAGGTGAATTAGAGTTATCTACATCACCTCCATCTTGTCGGTTTGAATTTCGGGTTCCTGTTTTTCCAATTTCATCCGGATGAACACTTTCAAGTGTCTTTGTCAGCCACTTTGGGGGACCTTTCTGAGATGGTCCAGGCTGTTCTGTTGATTGAGTTGGGTCTGAATCAAGATTGAGTCTCCCAATTCTATCAATTACATCACTTAAAGCATCATCCGTTGTTGGAGTGTCATGCAGGGGAGATTGTTCTTCAGAAGAAGATTCCACATGTTGATCTAGTATAGGAATCCCCCCTTCAAGATGTGGAATCTGATTATCAAACTCTTGAAATGATTTCTGTTTTGTGAATCTATCCAAGCGATCAAGTTGCCGCTCAACAACATTGTCAGATTTGGATGATTCAAGAAAAATGACATCTCTAGATAAAACAAACTTTTTATTTACTTCATCATAAAGGCGGTATGCTTTAGATGTGTTTGAATACCCCAGGAAGATACACTTACGACTTCTTGCATCAAGTTTGTTTCTATGTACCTTTGGTATTAAAGCATAACAGGTGGAACCAAATATCCTGAGATGTTTTACCGAAGGAACATGTCCATACCACAATTCATAAGGAGTCTTGTTTCTTATAGCACTAGATGGACATCTATTCTTTATATATGCAGCACATAGAACAGCATCAGCCCAAAACATTGTCTTTACATTTTTGAAGAAAAGCATAGATCGTACCATATTCAAAATTGTTCTGTTCATTCTTTCAGCTACACCATTCTGTTGAGGATTATAAGGCACAGTTGTTTGATGTTTAATCCCATGTTGGCGAAGATAGTGTTCAAATTCATTTGATGTATATTCTTTTCCATTATCAGTGCGAATAGACCCAATATGAGATTGTGCATCATTTTCAATCCACTTATGAAAATTCTTAAATGTTTGAAAAGCATCAGATTTGTTCTTCAATAAGTAAACCCAACACATTCTGGTGTAATCATCAATAAATGTCATGATATATTTATTTCCATTTGCAGAAGGAACAGGCATTGGACCACATAAATCTGAATGAATAAGTTCAAGCTTCCTATGTGCTCTTGAATGTGAATCATGAAAAGACTGTTTGCTATGCTTTCCTAGAATGCAAGCATCACATTGTTTATGTTTTCTAGGAATTGTAGGCAAACCAGCAACACCATTTTTCTTCAACAAGCGGAGACTATCATAGTTTAAATGCCCAAATCTAGCATGCCATAATAAACTTGATGGAAGTGTACATTCTTCATGATGAGAAATATATGAGAAATGCTGTGCATGAGCAGAGGTTCCTTGCAGTTTAAGGAGTCTTTCTTCTTCTATACCCCTCATGACAAGTGAGTGGTCAGATGCCTTTCTTACCTCAACCTTGCCATCAAACATGTGAATGGAGTGACCTTGCTGGCGGATGTGAACCAGGGACAGCAAGTTTCTCTTCAGCTGTGGGAGATATAGAACATGATCCAGAAGAAAGTCTGGAAGACCAGGCAGTTTAAGCCTGATTGTGCCAAGCCCTGATGGCTTGATTTTTGACTGATCTGCAAAGTATACTGCTCCATCAACATTGTTAGTGAAATCTTCAAAGAAATCTCTTCTATGAGTCATATGACAGGTTGCTCCTGAATCAAGCAACCAGTCATTTTTCGAAGAAGCAAGTGAAGCATTAAACAAATCTTCATTTACTCCAATATTACATTGTGCCTCAATATAGTGTGCAGATTCGGGTGCTTTACCTTTGTCTGAGTCATCAGTTTTACCTTTCTGCTGATTTCTTCTCTGCTCAACTTTGTCCCATGGTAGCTTGCATGTAGAGGCATCATGTGATCCATTTCATTTGCAGCGAATGCAATGCAGATCTGCCTTTTCTGCTTGAGGATGTCTGCCCCCCCTGCCTCTGAAGTATCTTCCTCTTCCTCTTCGTCCACCTCTTCCTCTTGTAGAATCTT
This sequence comes from Pinus tabuliformis, assembly GCA_031772625.1. Taxonomy (NCBI): domain Eukaryota; kingdom Viridiplantae; phylum Streptophyta; class Pinopsida; order Pinales; family Pinaceae; genus Pinus; species Pinus tabuliformis. Next base: position 672,688,768 of record CM062814.1, read on the forward strand.
GAGCAGGCTGCTTTTCTTTATGAGCAAGGCAAACAGTCTCTTCAGAAGATTCAGGGACTGTTTTCTTTCCAAAGGCTTTCTCTCTTTCAGCAAACTTTTTCACAAGAGTGTCAAAGGTTATATCTTTAAGATTTCCATTTGCTTGTAAAGACTCAAGATAGTTAGAGTAGGTAGGATAGAGTGCTTTGAGAAAGGCAATAAGAGAGATATCCAGCTCAACCTTAGTGGATTTAATGTCATGCACTATAGATTTTATTTCAGAAGCAAGAGTAAGAGGATCATTATTTTTCAGTTCAAGAGTGAAGAGTTTAATCATGAGCTGAACAACTTCAAGTGCAGAATGTGTATCATAGAGTTCTTTCAGCTTTTGTAAAGCTTCAAAGGCAGTGGAATAGGATGAAATATGACGACTTACTTCCTCATTTACAGATGCTGCGATCAATGCAAAGGCTTTGCTGTTCTTGTTTTCCCAAATGGCGAGTTCTTTGTCTGATGTGGGCTGCACAGGGTCTTTGTCTTCTTCTCCAACACACACTCCTTTCCACAGCTCATTGTAGATGAGGGTGTGTTTCACCATCCGAGACCATTCAGAATAGTTCTCCTTGCCAGTGAGAACTATTCCGACCATTGAAATGATTGAATGCATTCTGTGAAGAAGAGAAAAAAAAAATCTCTGCCAAAAAACACTTCTGTTGAGAGAAAAAAATCCTTATATGATTGCCTTATGCAACAGTATATATATAACAAGGGTGCTCAATACACTGTTCACTGCTCAAAGACTGGTCACATATATGACTGTATTACTGTTTTAAAAAAAATAAGGACTCTCACTGCTTTTCCATATATCAATATCTGAGAAAAAAATAGCGCTCATATATATGACTGGTTACATATATCACTCCTGAACAAAAGATGGCGCATATATATATATCACTGCTTAGACACTCATATGAAAATCACTGTAAAAAAAACAGGAGGGCGCTCATATACATATTACTTTTCACACATATTTCAATGTATATCACTGTTCTAGCCATAAAAAGGGCGCTCACATATCAATCTCGGCCTTGTCATTTACACAGGTGTCGGCCTTGTCTTCACGCCAACACAGTTCTGTCTTTAAATAAGGAAAACGCAGTCCACGGCTTCAAATAAAAAATGCAGTCACAGTCAATTAACAAGCAAGCACCGCGAGCTCTTCAAAGTTCCATCACAGATTACAAAAAAATATTTAATTCAGGTACCACACCAGCTATATTTGACAGAAATGTCACCGCCCTCGGGTTTCCATTCTCAATACCAACAGCCCAATAAAAAAAAAACAACAATACCAACACGGTTTTGCACAGTTTTACACTTGGGCGCACCCACATCATGGGTTCCAGTCTTCGGCAACGCAGTCATCACAGCTATACCATGTCACCATGTCGGCTAATCGAACTCACACCATGCTTTCAAATAGTTACGTTAACAACCATCCATCTGGTGAGGAACAGGCATTAAACGATGCCAATGTTTATGAAATGATGCCAAAACTTTACCGCAGGCTTATAAAAACTATACGCAGGCTTATAAACTATACCATGTCAGAGCAGGTTTATAAAATGATGCCAATATTCAAAACTATACCGCAATTTTTTTTTGAAAAACGATACCACTGTTTTATCCAAAAACGATGCCGCAGTTCTGTATAGTCTTCAAACACAGCTTTTTTTTTATAACCTTCAAACGCAGTCTCCACCGTTCAGAACGTCAGGCACCACAGACTTCATTTGCTTTCCACGCTCACCGCACCAGGTCAGAACGCGCCAGGGCAGTCAGAGGCAGTGGTGGATTAGGTGTCAACAGTGTGGCATACTTGGGGTTTGGAGAAATAAATCAAAACAAGTGTAGGAAAGTACGAGAGGACATCAGTATCAATAGCTATTGTGGTTTTTTCTTGCGCGTACCAAGTTGCATGTATGATTTCCTTGCTAGTTCTAGCATGCATGTGGTTTCTTGGTCATGATTTATCATTCGCATGGAGGATTCCATGGATTGATAGTGGTCTTTCCTAGCCTTGATATTTCCTAGATACCCATGGAGTTGTGGGTTTTATTTGTGTTTTCCAGTTAGTGCTCATGTTCCTTTGGCTATGGGTTGAGTTACTAGTTCCTGGAGCCTTGGTTGGACAAATGCTCTAGAAGCCCGGTAACAACTTGGGTTGAGTTAATAGTCCTGGAACCCTTCGTTGGAAAAATTCTCTTGATCCCTTGGTGGGTTGAGTTACTAGTCCCGGAAGCCATGGTTAGACAAACGCTCTTGAGCTCAACAATAACTATGGGTTGATTTACTAGTCTTGGAAGCCTTAGTTGGAACAAATGATCTGGAGCCCTAGACAGCCTCGGTAGAGAACAATCTAGTGATGGTTAGTGATGTCAACCGTGAGGTGGAATCACTGGTCGAGGGTTGGGGTGGATGGGCTCTAGAATCCTTGTTTTGGTTTTGTTTGATTTGTTTTATGAGATCCTGCATTCATGCTTGGAATATGGCACGTGGGTGATTGGATAAAAGAGAGATTTGGTTCATCTCAATCTATAGTCGAGTGGTATGTGTGTTGAAATTTCTAAGTCTATCTATTAGAAATTTAATTTGTATTCTTCTGGTTTATTTCTTCTACTTTTTAAATTCGAACAAGTTATTTAAAACATATAAATAATGAAATAAACACAATACAATCTCAACAACTACATATCATCAACTGAAAGAAAACAAACACACAAGTGACACCGTTATTTTTGGACAAATGCCCCCGGAAAAACCCAATGTGGGAAAACCGATGCAACTATTCTGATGGTTTATTATTATGTAGTATTTCCTTGAGTACAACTAGGAGCCAAACTGGCTCACCCAAGCGAAAAAAATAATTGGCAGCAATAGCTCTCTATTCGGAAACAGGTATTCAAAAAACATGTCCCACGAAACCCTCTCTAGCGCCTCTAAAGCAATATGTCATCCCTTCTGGCCTCTACGGCATCCCCAAACCCCTCTACATCAGCCCTCTAAGGCACTGTGTAACCTCTAGGATCCTCTATGTCACTCCAACTTCTCTTTGCGTGGATGACGCAATCCCTCTGGCCTTTGGGTTGTCTTTGTTGGGCTCTGCGTGGCCTGCTCTGGATGTTACTTTTTTCTCTCTGCCTCTACATTGGTCTCTTGGCACTGTCTCAGCCTCTCTGCCTATTATTCACTACCTCTCACTACTGATCACTGATTCGAATTTGCTTAGCAACCCTGCTCTAGCAAATCGAATGACTGATCACTCTGGTGTGTCTTCCAACTAACCCTCAAGCCTCTTATACTTTTCGTATTTTTCCTTAAATGGCCGAGATTAAATCTCTAATCAATGGATAAGATTATATTTGGCTTGATCCATGACTTTTGGAACCTTCTAACCCAGTTTTATATTAATACCCATTAATATTTTATTTTTCCTAAGTTTAGACTAGGAACTCCATTAAAAATATTAATTATTTTAATATCTCCCAAACTGGTTAGAATCTTCCCAAACCATTTTTGGGTCTTATAGATCTCATGTGCTTTAGCCTATCCACCAATTTTCATGGCTATAGCACATCCGATGCTACCCCAAATCAACAATCCCTCTTAGCGGTGATTGTGCTCTAATAATACTCCTCACTAAGCATCACACTAATTATCCAACACTGGTACCTATGATGATGCTAGGCCTCCCCGCCCAACATCCTGTGCACTGCTGCATCATGTACTTCTTCCCATGGCCCTTCCACTACCATTGTTGCATCTGTACAATATCTCCCTCTGCATCCATGTTGCTACTGGTCCATCCTCCCAACACTGCATCTGCACTGCATCCCCCTCTCATCATGTTGCATCATGCTACTACCACCTGCTACAGCACTGCAATTCAGTTACTGAGAAGTAAGTAATTGATCCTCCCAACTTCTGACATCCCTATCAGTCTAGAAACACTCTTGATGTTGAAGCTCTCTCTGTCACTAACAAGTGCTCCCTCTAATGACCATGTGCTACTGTAACAACTCCCTGAATCTCACACTGTTGCGTACCTCTTTGTGCAATCCTTCACTGGTGCAACACTCATGTGCCTCTCGCATTGTTGTAGCCTACTAGCCTCACGCTGCCTAGGAACTCCTTCAATGTAGCACTATCTGTCGCTTCATCCACATCTGTCTCGACCGACATCTGCCACTCCTACTACTCTCTCTTCGGAGCTCCCGTAGCAAGATATAATCCAAGAGGTTGGGTACCTCAAGGATTCTACCCCTCATCACCTGTAGTCTTCCTGACTATAGCTCGATGTCTCCCCACCTCTTCTCTAGAGGTACATGAGCACTCATGGCACAATAGTCATCCTCCTCGACTTCCTTCTCCACCTTCGCTGGCACTACCTTAGAGTCAAATGCCTCTCCCTTGTTCTTCTTCCTCGGACATTGGTTCACATAATGACCTAGTTCCCCACAGTGGAAGCACTTGACCTTAGATAGGTCCTTCTTCTTCCTCTTCTCCTACTTTCCCGCAGATGCCAGAGCTGCATCCTCTTCCTCTTCCTTCTTGATCTGAACTCCTTTGCTGCTACTTCCCACCTTTCTCAACTGCCTGATCTCCTCTTGGCAAAGATCCGCCCACAATTCTTCCCAATTTGGAAGATCCACCCTGCCCAGTATGCTCTGGACAAATGTCTCCCACTCCTCGAAGACTGCATTAAGTGCAGTCCTCACCATCAACTCTTCATCTGGCATGGTTCCTATGGAAGTCAGTTGGTCCCAGATCTCCTTCAACCGGCTGAGGAAGTGATCTATCTGCTCCCCCTTCTACATCTGGTATGACCATAGTTGATTCTAAAGTAACATCTTCCTCTACACAGAAGTATGCTGGTACAACGTATTCAAGGGGTCCCGCATTTCCTTTGTTGTCTCCTTCTCGGTAATATGTTGGACCACATGATCATTGACCCCATCAAGGATGATGCATTTTGCCTTGGCCATTGCCTCCATGTACTTCTCATTAGCTATCGAGTCAACTGGGATAGACATTGTTCTCAAAGCGAAGCCCTTTATGCAATGTCTATCTAGAATGGAAAAGATCCTGGCCTTCTATGGTGAAGTAAAATTATAAGTGCGGACACAAACAAATTCCTGTAGCTCGATAATGGGTCTAGAAACAACTGATACATTCTATGGAAGATTTACTAAGGTTAGAACCAATTAAGAGGGCCTACCTCTTAGTACGCATATCTCGTTTGATGATGTCCTCGCTTGCTCGCTCCAGCTATCTCTCGCTTCCTTCTTCAAACACCAGAAACAAGTAAACAACAACAAACAACAACCGTGATAATAGACAAATTGTAATTCAACCTACTTAACAAGTTAAGAAACATTAAGCCATGAATATGTAATATGAAAAATCATGTAGGAAATCAGTCTATAGTTGCATTTATATTGAATCAAGAAGAGATTACAACCATTGTCTTGACGTTGCCATTCTCCTCTGACAGGACCAGGTTCCCACACACTTCTGCTAGTATTCCATGATGGCCTCAACAAAAATAGTTTTAAGGCTCTTCCCTTTAGGCTTCACTCCAAACCAAAACACACTTCTCCCTCACACAACTAGAGAGCTACAACTATGAATAGCTTGTTGTTTACTCCAAAATTAATTAGCACTAGCACACCAATATTAACACTAGCTTGTGCTTGGGAAAAAGGGAGGTTTATATAGGATGAATGGATGGGAGATGGATCCTCTTCTCATGGGAGAAGGTCTTATCCCTTGAGCTAGTTCCATCATTATAGGGGAAAGGAGCCCAAACTGACATCCTTGACCCCATCCAGCCAAACCATTTACCAGACTTCTATTACGAAGCTTCTAGAGCTAGAAGCTTCGGCTCTATATTTCAAAAGCTTTCCATAATAGGACCAACATGATTGGGACAAAGCTTAGTCACTCTGGTCGGTGCTAGGGATAGTGCTAATCCCTGCATATCAATGTGAGGAAGACAAGGGCCATAAGCATTGGTCTTGTAAACTGGGAAAAACAGAAGTTTCAGGGGAAATGGTGCAAAAGGGAATTTATCTACTCATGAAGAGGGACACAATGAGGGATTCTTCATCAAGGGTAAGCATATAGGGTTCACTGTAGAGATCCTCCAGGATCAAGGAACAAGGAGTACATGGATAGTGACAAAATGTTGTGTAACAGATGCCCCTAAAGTGTGAAGGCTGAACTAGAGTAAGGGGTAAAATGTTTTATGAATCAGTGCGAAGAACCATAGTCTGCCGTCGGAAAACCTACAAGTAAGTACAAATACATATACATAACTGAGAACTCTATCAAATGATACATGAATCGTGTCATGGACACAACCATCTAGAGAATGATCATGTAAATGGATCCAGATATGGGCACAACCATCCGTCAAAGAGGATCATAATGAAACCAAGGTATGGTTGCAGTCATCCAATAATGAGAAGGATCACAGATGATAACTCATGGTATGGTCGTAGCCATCCATTTGAAAGAGACATGTATACCAACATAACCATGTCACATCACTTTGCAACCTAGACTTTTGTGATCTGAGTCCAGGGTCTTGTGCTCCAACAGAACCTGATCAAAGTACAAATTCTAACATGTGAATAGATGTGTTAACATCGAACATGCTAGAAAGTCGCTTGATTACCAGTCAATGATGTAAAATGTTAACAAGTGCGAGAGAAACCACCAATAATGTCAATGTTCCTCAAGGTACTATCAGCACGATCCACAAAATGTGAATAAAGGAACTGAAGTCAAACACCCGTGAAATCACTCGATTGAAAGCCAATGATGTGAACTTGTCGTCGAGTGCGAAGAACTTTCCATTAGGGCATGCAAGCTCTAAGGTACCGAAAGGGAGTCTCTCGGTCAACTTGGCGAATAATGAGTTGACGTCGATAAGAAGCGACTGTGTCGAAGGAGGGCCATAATGTATCCCACATCATCGACACAAGACAAAAGGATGCAAAATGATTTTGGATGATACAGAGAATCAGAGGTAAGAGTAACTACAAAAGGACAACTCTTGAACATATCGGCGACACAATTGGAAGTTTGGAAACTTTTGGATCCATAGGGTCGGTGGTCATGATGACATAGAAGAGATCAAATGAAAGGAGAAAATGAATAGTGTAACCCAGTAAGGTCAACGATACAAAGGAGGATATCCCAACCCGACACAAAGCAGAAAGTGTCATGTTCAAGAGTGAGTTTCCGACACAACTTATTAGATTTCCAAATTTTTTCCCCCACCATTTCTAGCAGGTACCCCAATTATTTTTTAATCAAAAGCTTGAAGGGGATAGCATATGCTTACACTGTAAGTTAATCCTTCGGATGAATCTGACCTAGCAAGTTTAATGAGCCCTAGGAAGGAGAAGCTCATGTTTGTCATGGTGATGAATCTGATGTCGTTTAATATTTTAATGAGTTCGACGAAGGTGTAACTCAGTATCTTTTTCATGTTTAGAGATTTTGAAAAAGACATGAAAAAGAAAACTCCACATGGTCCCTTTTTGTACATTTGTGTCTCTTGAGCCTAAAAAGGTAGAAAATGATACTCAAGAGAACCACTTGACCATTTCAGTCAAGGAGTACATTTTTCGTAAATAGTGCATCCCAGCCTGAAAAAGGGGTAAACTTATACTAGGCACATGACGTTTCGCATCCATTAACAAGTTCAAAATGACAAGGGCTCAGCTACCTTTTCTCTTTTAAAGGGTCGGAAAAGAGCTTTGTCATGCGGAAAGAGTCAATTTTGCGGACAAAACCGACCTCCCTAGAAGCTAAGGCTTTCTAGTGACAAACAAGACAATTAAGCACTATATTTCCCTAAATATGCATTTAGGATAGAAACAATCAGGTGTTTAAAACATACCTTTAGCCCAATGCTGTTTGTAGCAGTCCAGCCTCTCTGATCCAGATGAGCTCCTCGTTCTCTTTGAAACCTGCATTCACTAACAAGCAAACGATTACATAGCACCTGAATAACTCATATAATAAAACATATTCATCATAAAGACCAAGGAGTATATGAAACAAATTATATAGAACAACTTGTTGAGAAAAATGAACTTAATTGTATTAAGTGGAAACAAAAGAAACCATTACAACCAGTGCCTTGGTGTTGTGCAGGTCCCTCCCAGGGTCCAGCAAGAGTTCTCCTTTACTTTGATCAGCTCACCCACTTCCAAATGAAGCTAAGAAAGAATGGGAATCTCTCCTCTCAAGCTCTATAAGGGAGTCCTAATTTCAGCAGCATCTACCCTTAGGAATGTTCAGCTTTCAACCTCCCCTCCCTCTGGTCCAATGCCTGTATTTATAGTGTTTAGGAGGAAGTTAATCAGGTCCACCATGAATGGGATAAGCCCCTCTTTCAATGGGATAGCTCCCCTCTTCATGGGATAAGTTCCTCTTACATAGGGATGCATGAACCATCTGGAGGTGCTCAATACACGTCAAACCATCTTCTAGAATGCTCTAGATTCGACCACAAGTAACTTTTTTGAAGTAAAACTTGCGCCTTTTGACCTTTACAGGAGTACGCACCCACCCCTTTACAGACAAAGCGTACAAGTACGCAGGTATTGTGAACTTGAGGTGTGTACACGCAGGTGAGGCCAAGAGAAACTGCGTAACCAGAGTTAATTGACTTTTTTAAGGACTTTCTCTCTTTCTTGGAGTTTGACATGAGGAGCAGAGGTATGAGACTTGCCAAGGAGGATAGTATGACAGTTGATAGAGCCATACTAACTGTAGATAGTCATGGTGACAAATTTTTAGTGTAACAGATTGCCCCCTAAAGTGCGAAGCCTGAAGTAGATTAGGGTTTCATATCATCTAGGAAGGGTGAAGTACTTTATCATTTCAAGGATTATCTTGTGGAGAGCCTAGTTGGAACCTGCAAATTTTCAACACAAAATACATGTATGAGATCATATCATCACTGAGGTAGGCATTCCCATACTCAGATCAAAAACTTTAACTAACAAACTAACTACTGCTCTGATATAGGAATGATTTCGCAGTACATCATAATCATAGACTCATGTAGACACAGTATGGACGCAGCCATCTGTTTATAATTAGTCTACTATACAATGAATACAAAACTCCTCACAACCTAGATGGTGGAAACTAGATCCAGGGTCTTCATTTCTACTTCCCGAAATAGTACGATTCTATCCATGCGAATAAATGAGTTGATGTCGAGCATGGTAGAATCCACTTGATTACCAGTCAATGATGTAAACTGTTAACAAGTGTGAGAGAGACCACCAGTGATGTCAATGGTTCTCAAAGTACCCAGTACAATCCATGAGATGTGAATGAATGTGCTGATGTCGAACATGTCACAGAATCCTTCGATCGAAAGTCAATGATGTAAACTGTCGTTGAAGGCGAAAATCTGCCATTGATGCATGCGGATTTCAAGGTACTGACGATTTCTAGATCATCTTTCTAGATAATGTGCTGATGTCGATAGAAAGCGATCCGTCGTAGGCAAGCCCACAACACGAAATCATAAATCAAGTTGAAGAAATGTAGCTGTAAGGACTGACTCAGGGATGGTCGAGATGGATGACGGGTATTTTGCAGATGAATGGTTTATTTGCAGTGACCTCTTGAACACATAACGACACAACAGATGGCTTGGTGACATTTGACCCAAAGTTAATACCCGGCTAAAGAATTTCAATGTGGTTCAATCAACTGTGAGGCAAAGGATTTCCCAACCCAGGTGAATAAAAAGTGTCGTGTTTAGGAGTGGTGATAAGGTTTCTTCTGAGACAGAGTATAACAAATAGGCTCATTTTCCTCTCTTTTCCCCCACCATTTCTGGCAAGTACCTCTTTATTTTTTACAAGCTTGAGGAGGATAAAATTTGCTTGATTATAAGCTCATCCTTCGGATGAGTCCAACTTAGTTTAGATTCGAACCCTAAGAAGGAGTGGTTCGTTCCTGTTTGTAATCGAACAGGTCCTTTACTGTGAAATTTTAACGAGTCCAGTATAGGAGAAACTTGGCATTTTTCAATTTTAGAGAGTCTGAAAAACTTAAGAAGACTCCAGGGTTGAAATTTTTCGTAAATTTGTGTCTCCCAAGCCCGAAAAAGTATAAAATAATACTTGAGAGAACCGCTTGATCTTTTACGACCAAGGAGTACTTTCATAGTTAGTGTCTTTGACCTGAAAAGTAAAAAGCGATCAAGGACACGTCGTTTTACTTCCAATATCGAATTTGAAACGACAAAAATCCGGCAATCTTTTCATGTTTTTACGGTCAGAAAAAGGGCTATAAGGGGACCGTCTTTTAATTCCGTTTTAACGAGTGTAAAAGAAACGCTCGACAATCTTTTCATATTTTAGGAGTCTGAAAAGGGCTTAAAAGAGAACTCCAAGGTTTCACTTTTTCGTAAGTTTTAACGAGTTCGAAAAAATGATAAAAATGTACTCATGGTTTTCATTTTTTTGTAAGTTTTAATGAGTTCGAAAAAATGATAAAAAATGTACTCATATGGCCGACTTTCAATTTAATTTACGAGCAAGAAAAGACGGAAAGAATTCGGCATTTTCATTTGTTTTACGAGAATGAAAGATAGCAAAATAATCTCGGGATTTTCATGAGTTTAACGAGTCTTGAAAATAACTGAAATTGACTCAAGATAGGTTTCATTTTTACAAAAGCTTGAAACAGAGAAAAACTATGCTTCAAAGTAGTTTCATTTTGGCACAAGCTTGAAACAGAAAGGAAACTGTGTTTGATGCTCCCTAAGCATAACTGCTAGAGCGCATGCCCCCCAGCTTCATTTCATTCAACCAGTTGGATGAAATGAAGGTTGAGTTACGAGATCATTTGAAAGACTCGACCTAAACTGTAAGAAAATTATGCAAAAAACTGAAATAACTAACCTAAATATACAACTTAACATTTATGAGATCTAGCCAAACACTCGACTCAAGTAGAGGAGGATTTGTTTCATTTGTTAACGAGCTTGACACAGGAAAAGAACTATGCTCGAATTCGGTTTCATGTTTACGCAAGCTTGAAACGAAAAACTATGCTTGTTATAAGTTCGCATGCCCCCAGCATTATGACGCAAAACGAGTTACATGCCCCCCAAGCTTTATTGCATTCAATGAGGTGGATGGAATGAAGCTTTACTTTCAATATCTTGGAAAGACTTGTGGGAGTTGTTTCATTTTTTAGTGAGGTTGACACAGGAAAAGAACTATCCTCAAAACCCTTGTTTCATTTTTTAAATGAGCTTGACACAAGATAAGGAACTATGCTCATAACTACTCTCTACAATCTACCTATATAACCTACAATCTACCTGATTCATTTTTTAATGAGGTTGACTCAGTAAAAGGAACTGTCCTCATACTCACTGATTCATTTTTTAACGAGGTTGACACAGTAAAAGGAACTTTCCTCGTTTAACTGATTCATTTTTTAACGAGGTTGACACAGGAAAAGAACTGTCCTCATGGCAACCTATTTCATTTTTTAACGAGGTTGATACAGGAAAAAACTCTCCTCGCAAGCACTGATCATGGCTTCCAACTAGAAGAAAGACATGTCAATGGACACACCTTGATCATGGCTTACAAGAGGTCTTCATCAGAAGGAAGAATAGTTCTCTGGAAGGAATACATGTCAAGGGACTCAAAAGGGATAAGAACATCGTGTTCAAGTAATCCCATAGAGTTTTCCATGTCAATTACCGGATCTAAATCAAAGGAAGATGAGCAAACAGTGAGAGGCTCACTTACATCGGTAACTGAAAACATGGGACCAGTTGCCACATAATTAACCCGTGGGAGGGTAGATACCACTTTAGAATCAGGAACATTTAGGGGTGTCATATTGTTGGTAGTTGAGACAAGACTAGGGAACAAAAGCTGGTCTATAGTCACAATACTGCCATTTTGAGGGAAAGACATCACGCGAAAGAGTGTCGATACGACAGCTTTCATTGCATAAACATAGTCTCACTCAAGGAGTAAATTGAAATCCAAGGGACCTCGAACTACCACAAGATCAATACAGACAGTTTTACCTTCCAAGGTAATAGAAAACTTAGGAAGGATCCCTAAAGGTTCACTAATGGTTCTGTTAAAAGCTTTCAGATTCTGCGTAATAGGCGCAAGCTGAGGGGAAACCAAAGCTTTCCAAACAGTTGAGGATAAAATACTAACAGAAGCACCTTCATCTACCTGTGTATGATGTATGTCCCTACTACCAGCCTTGACAATGATTTGGAAAGGGATGGAGGAAGGAAGACGAGGTTTTGTCAGTCTATTCCAATCAAAGGAAAAGACCTCAGTACTTGGAGGGGGTTCTGTAGAAATAGGTGAAATGCCCCCCGGCATAGAAGAATCTGATGTAACAAGAAGAACCTGAGCGGTATGAAGTTCACTCTCTAAAGGGAAAGTGGGATCGATCGAATGTGAAATTGAATCGACCACTTGATCAACTAATGGATCATCAACCTGAGTGACATGAGTTCCACTCTTCGATGGAAGAGTGTGATTGACTGTATGTGAAATTGAATCGACCACTCCATCATTTGACGGTAGGTTGGGAGAAAGTTTACGGTAACCAGCTGGAAATTCTTGCTGTGGAACAGTAAGGTTTTCCAACAATTTTGAGGCTTCATCCATGTGAGGGCAAATGTGAGTTTGATGACTCCCTTTGCATAACTTACAAGGAAACCTAACTTTACCCTTTTTCCCAGGAACCTGACTATCACTGGTTGATGGATCAATGGAAAATTGATGAGATTTTCCTGACCATACTTCCAAGACCTTTGGAATACCAGGACAATTGACAAGGAAGTGGTCACCCTTACAAAGCCTGCAAGGGTATTTGGGTTTACGATGCATGTCAGAGTTTTCCTCAACACAACTAACACTTACAGTCGTGGTTGGTTGGTTGACTTCTTTCTTATCTTGCTTCTTCTTCTTCTTTTTCTTCTTCCCTTTCTTCTTCTTCTTAGACACCTGGTTACTAGCGTCAAGGCTTTTACCAAGCGAAGAGGAAGAAATGGAGGAAGAAAAATTAGGTGAAGAAGGTAAAGGGTCAACAGAAGGTTGGTGATGTTGAGATGGTGAACTCTGTTGAGGTGAAGCATTCGGTTGAGGTGGAACAATTGGAGTATTTGGGGCCAACGAAGTTGAAAATAACCATATCGGTAAACCTATTGTAAATCCAGGTATTGACAAAGTAGCCATATAAGGAGGACCAACATTTCCAAAGTAAGGAAAAGTACTAGGATTCTCGTTAGGAGGGGTTCCTAGGTTGGTAAATTCCGGAACATTTGCCATTATATTCAACTTTAGTGAATTTTATTAACAATTTAAAACTAAAATTAACAATTCACAATTCACACCTAACAATTAAAATTCACAATTCACACCTATGGTCTCTAAAAGTAAAAAACAAACAAATTAACATGCACTATCAAATATAGGAGTCAAACCACACACAAACAGTAACTTTCCGGACTGAAAACACAGAAATGGCGGGTGGAACAGTTACCCCGGCAACCTGCTTAATGAATAGACTGGACCAAGTTCCTCCACTTTAACTGTCTCGAGTGAAGTGAACCCCCCAGAAAATCCAAGTGAGTCTAGCCGACGTCTGCTCCAGGTACAGTGGGATCTTCCCTCCATCGTCACCTTGGGTAGAACCCTAAAGATAATGGTCACTAAGGTCACCAAAAGCAACAAATATACCTGGGGGAACAGTCTACGATCCGATAGCACGCAAGGGCAGAGTAACAAGCTCAATCCCCTTGCCGGCTCCTTGACAATAATCCAAGGTTTACCGACAAGTGACCCCAGGCTCCTCGCCAATGGTCAATCCGAGGTTTACCGTTTGTAGTACGTGCGTATCTGGCATCATTCCTAATGAAGGAGGATTGATCCCCTCACTGGTTCAGACACGATCTCGTGCTTCTCCTTTAAGAGGAGCTTTCCCAGAGCATAAATGTAACTATTGGATTTATCCTACCACAAGATGAGATACTTGTTTGGTTTTGCTGTCTTGGAGAGTTAATTACTCTCCTACTCCAAGACACTAGCCTAAGCTATGTTGGTGTATCAGAGCCCTAGAAATGTAAAAAATACTAGATGAATTTTAATTAAGCGCTATGTTATTAAGGTTGTTATTACTCAAATGGGTAAATGGATATGAAACCAATGGTGTTATGACTCGACTCAACTGAATGCAATCGAATATGATAATGTGATCTTTTCAATTCGATGAATCCTAATTAAAGTAAGGAGAGAGTTTCCATTCACTTCCAACAGTGAAAAAAATTGATCACTAAGAGAAAATATAACAAATTCTCTAATGCACTAATTTCATCAAGAAAAACTAATGCAAATCAATTCCAAAATAGTTTTTTTTATTTTTATTTTTGTGTAAATTCAAATCAAAGAAAACTGATCTAAATCTACGATTGATTTTTCAGAATGTAAACTATGCAATTGTAATCTATGCACAATTCACTTGAAAAGTATGCAAATGTAATCTATGCACATTTTTCATTCATATTCTGAAAATGAGAATTCTAATTATGCAAATGTGATCTATGCAAGAGAATTCTCAAATACAAGACGATTCTAATGTAATCTAAGAACCAATCAAGTGCAAGTCGAGAAAATTGGGTGAGAGTTCCAAGGATCAAGAAATAAAAAACACTCAAAGGCGATTAACACTCATACATAATTTAGCCCCCCCCGGTGAATGAGGGGGAAATTTTTTTGCAAAAACAAGAGCAAAAAGATGCAAAATTGTGAAAAGACTGAGACAAACCTCCAAGTAATAACCAAAGGAAATCAAATTTAGAATTTCTCAAAAAAGAGACTCAAAACACCCAATTGATAAAAGCTTAAAGCAGGAATGCCAATGAAATTAGCCAAGATGAAAGCTTCTGACAGGTGAACAGTGGATCTGGGCAGCAAAAACAAGCTATAAACAAAATCTAAAAGATAAAAAAGAAGAAATTGAAATTTTCTAGGCTTTTGACAGGGGTACACAGGCAGCCTGTTTGCACAGGTGCAGCCACGCTCTGTGTACACAGCAAAAGTGCGTACAGGTACGCACTGTGCTTAACGCAGAGGGTGCGTACTGCTAGCAAAACCAAGAAAAATAAAAACTAACTTAACCCTAAGCTATCCCACCCAAATGCACAGTCAAACAGCCAAAAACCAGAAAGAAAACGACTTGTCTCAAATCAAAGTTTCACACAAAGGAAAAATCATTCAAATCATGGAGTTCCCCAGTATGGTCGCCATTTGCCATTTTGTCATGCGGAAAGAGTCAATTTTGCAGACAAAACTGACCTCCCTAGAAGCTAAGGCTTTCTAGTGACAAACAAGACAATTAAGCACTATCTTTCCCTAAATATGCATTTAGAATACAAACAATCAGGTGTTTAAAACATACCTTTAGCCCAACGCTGTTTGTAGCAGTCCAGCCTCTCCGATCCAGATGAGCTCCTCCTTCTCTTTGAAACCTGCATTCACTAACAAGAAAACGATTACATAGCACCTGAATAACTCATATAATAAAACATATTCATCATAAAGACCAAGGAGTATATGAAACAAATTATATATAACAACTTGTTGAGAAAAATGAACTTAATTGTATTAACTGGAAACAAAAGAAACCATTACAACCAGTGCCTTGGTGTTGTGCAGGTCCCTCCCAAGGTCCAGCAAGAGTTCTCCTTTACTTTGATCAGCTCACCCGCTTCCAAATGAAGCTAAGAAAGAATGGGAATCTCTCCTCTCAAGCTCTATAAGGGAGTCCTAATTTCAGCAGCATCTACCCTTAGGAATGTTCAGCTTTCAACCTCCCCTCCCTCTGGTCCAATGCCTGTATTTATAGTGTTTAGGAGGAAGTTAATCAGGTCCACCATGAATGGGATAAGCCCCTCTTTCAATGGGATAGCTCCCCTCTTCATGGGATAAGTTCCTCTTACATAGGGATGCATGAACCATCTGGAGGCGCTCAATACACGTCAAACCATCTTCTAGAATGCTCTAGATTCAACCACAAGTAACTTTTTTGAAGTAAAACTTGCGCCTTTTGACCTTTACAGGAGTACGCACCCACCCCTTTACAGACAGAGCGTACAAGTACGCAGGTATTGTGAACTTGAGGTGTGTACACGCAGGTGAGGCCAAGAGAAACTGCGTAACCAGAGTTAATTGACTTTTTTAAGGACTTTCTCTCTTTCTTGGAGTTTGACATGAGGAGCAGAGGTATGAGACTTGCCAAGGAGGATAGTATGACAGTTGATAGAGCCATACTAACTGTAGATAGTCATGGTGACAAATTTTTTGTGTAACAAGCTTGAAAGCAGCCCCCCCCCCCCCCCCCCCATCTTATTCTCTTTTACGAGTGAAAAGGGAAAAAGACTCAGCAATCTTTTCATTTTTAATGAGTCAAAAAAGAGCTTAAAGGTGACTCGTCCTAGAGGAATGAGTAGTATAAAAGGAAGCAACTGGTTCCGGAAATGGGGGAACTGCTCAAAACATGTAATGGCTAAGAGGCTGGCTCATAAAACCACGCATCGCTGCAGTCCCTCAGGAAAGGAAAAACAACCAAGTGAAAGCATATGATTGGCCAAAGAGATGGTGGCAATGGAATGAAACAACCAAGGCTCATCTATCAGAAATAAGCTGATAAAAATTGTAATCAAGAGATGTGAATTGGGCATGGGTTCATTTTTACACAATCTTAAACCATGGAGAACTCCGCTTGGATTCGGTTTCATGTTTACACAAGCTTGAAACAACAAACTATGCTTGAGTTTGGTTTCATTTTTACACAAGCTTGAAACGAAGACAAACTATGCTTGAGATAAGTTTGCATGCCCCCAGCATAATGACTCAATTCGAGGTACATGCCCCAAAAGATTCATTTCATTCAGCTCGGTGGATAGAATGAAGGTTCATTGTCGAGATCCAGGAAAGACTCAACTGGAATTTTACGGAAGTTATCTCTTTGACTCCTACTGAGTCTCTCTACTTCCCACCTGGAAGTTCTCTGCTAGACTCCCTCTGAGTCCTGATTTCCCTTCTAGAAATCATCCTGCCAAATGTCAAATTGCACCTCTCTAATCTTTTGTGCACCTGTAACATTGATCTGGATTTCTTGGCTAGAAATCTGCCTCGGTAGAAACTCCCTCTACCTTGGTTTTTCCCTGTTAGGTATCGTTCTGTCCATAGTACCCCACCATCTTCGCTCCCAAAAACTACCCACAGCTTCCTATGCCCTAGCAACTGAAGGAATGTGTAGAAATTTTTAATAATAAACACATATTCAACAGAGATTATCCCAATTATACACTATTGCAGAATACATGCATAATACATAACCTCCTCTATGTTGATCATCAATTTAGCAGCATCATAAACAATAAAACATCAATCGCATGCACACATTAACACAGTATGTAACCCGGGGAAATCTTACAGCTGAAAACCCCACACTATCTGTATATTAATGATTGAGAACATGTAACAAACATAGTACAATACTCCTCACAAGTATCCAGCACTATCTCCACCTGTTACACACAATACAGCTCAGATCTGATCTCCAAATCTCCTCTGATGCTTACCTACCTCCACTGCACAATCCTGCAAGAGAATGAATGAATCCAAACTTGTTCCAAGTTCTATTTACCTTGGAAAAAATCACTCACACTGTAAATCATGTGAGCACAGGCTATATTACTGGGCATTCTCATGGGCATACTCAATACATTGCTTGTGCAAATCCTCATGCACAACTATATTCACAACTGATAGCAATCTCAACCTCTAACACCTGTCCCTGTTGAACTGTACATGCACTGAGTTAACTGATGTATTCTTTAGTTGCTTTATGAGTTAATAATTAGTGAATTAATTAATAACTAATTCACACAACTCATCACTTAGTTTATTGATCAGTTAGACTAAATACAACTAGTTCAACTAAGTCAAACTGAACACAACTCCATTAACTGCTCATCCAACTCCACAAAACTCAACCACATGAGTTCTAACTGATGTCCTGCATGCAATAGCTCAACTGACCCACAAAGAAAGTGTATTTCCTTCTGACAGCTGCATGTGCCACATCTGTAGCTCAAACTGAAGTGCTCCAAGAGGATAAGATAAAGTTTATAGTCTAAATATTATTATGAGACAATAATATTTGACTTTTCTATTTTTGACTAGAAATCTAAAAATAGACTCTAATCACTCTTGTTGTGATCACTCCTGTTGTGATCCATAAATAGACTTTGCACCATAATTTGCCTGCAGGCCCACTTAGTGAAGGCGACTCCTTTCCACTAAGCTCCATCATCTTGTTGCATTCTCAACAAGCATTTCTTGTTGCACACTTTTCAACACTCCCTCTCAACAAGAAAGGCTTCCTCTCAAACCCAATCCTATAACTCTGGAATGTTTTGCATGCAACACATATGCCCGCTCCACTTTGCTCCAACAACACTTGGAACAAAAACACTCCCAATTAACCACTCTGTTGGTCTAGGAACATACTCTAATGCTGAAGCTCTACCTGCTGCTAACAAGTGCTCCCTCTATGACATCTGTGCTACTGCAACATCTCCATGCATCTCGCACCATTGCACACCTCTCCGTGCCACCTAGCACTGTGCAAAACACTTGTGCCTATCGCATTGCTGCAGCCTACATGCTATGTGCTGTCTTGGGATTCCATGCACTCTCGCTCTCTCTGCCGCTCCATCCACATCTGTCTCTACCAAATCAGTCAGTACCTACTACTCCACATCGGGGCTCCCGTAGCAAGGTCTCATCCAAGAGGTTGGGTACCTCAAGGATCTTGCCCCTCCTCCTTGGGACGATCAATCCACATCACCCCACCTCCTACCTAGAGGTATGGCTGCATGCAATCCCTCAACCCACCTAGCTCGAAGTTTCCCCCTATTGGAGGTCTCTGCATGAGTCGATGTCTCTACTTGAACTCCTCTCAACTTCCCTTGTTGTGTTTGCTCCACAACCTCCTGAAGCTGCTGCACCAATCATGGTTCCTCCACAATTTTCTGAGACTTCTTCTGGCTTTGCATGTTGAGAGGTAATATACACTCCCTCTCAATGACCAAGTCTCCATCAGTTGCCTCGCTGCTCAAGGCTTTGCATGCATCTTGAACCTCAAGAGCATATAGGTTCTTGACCCGTGAACCAATCTGCTTCACCTATCTAGTGATGATGTGTCTAAGGAAAACCTTTCCCTTACTAAAGACTACATCATAGCCTTTGTCTTCCAACATCACGATCGACACCAAGTTTATCTTCAGTCCTAGTACATACTTGAAATCGGTCAAGGTAAGGAGAGCTCCATGCTCCCTCTGAAAAATAACCGTGCCTACACCTGAGACACTATACTTCTCATCATTACCCATCCCTATGAGTATCTAGAGATCTTTCTCCTACAAAGTACTGAACAAACTTTTGTCACCAATCATGTGGAAAGAAGCTCCACTGTCAAGAAACCAACCACTTCCCACCATGGATGAAACCATGCATGCGAAGAGTGTGAAGTCCAACTCAAACTGTGAAGAAAGTGCCTCACCTTCAGATCCTTCCCTAGATCCATTATTGGATTTCTTCTTTGGGAAATTAGTAGCATAATGACCCAACTCATGACAACGAAAGAATCTCACCTTCGACTTGTCAACCTTCTTCCCATCATTGGAAGAATTGGATTCGGAAAGAGAAACCTTCCCCTTCCCCTTCTTCGCCTTACTCTCTAAGGCACAGTTCTCCTCATCATGCATGCATGAAGAACTGTCTCTGGTGCGCCGTCTAATCTCCTCTTGCACAAGATCCGACCAAAGTCTCTCCCATCCTGGCAATTTCTCCCTTCCATTCACTGAGTCTTGGTAGCTATGCCAACTCTTAAGAAGGCCAAGGAGTGCTAGACTCACCATATCCTCATCCTCAACAGTTACCCCCACACTTCCCAGCTCATCTCGGCATTGGGTGAACTTCGTGAGATACTGGGGAATACTGTCTCCATTCTCACACTTGATGTTTCTGAGTTTATCCTTGAGCGCCAACTTCTTCTGGTTGCTCTTACTTTGGAATAATTCTGTCAATGTTTTCCACATCAAATATGGAGAATCCTTTCCATGGAGGCTGGACATAATGTGATCCCTCACGCCCTCCAACAGAACCCTTCGACACTTTTCTGTCTTCTTTTGCCAATCCCCAACTTGAGCAGCATCAGTAGGTTTTGGGACATCTGCATCTATGAAATCCTTCAACCCATTATCATCTAATACCTCCTTCATCCTGTCCTTCCATGCAATATAGTTCGAGCTGCCCTAGAGGCATACTCCAATCGCAATCCGTTGAAAGACATTTCAACTTTGACACCAAGAAAACACTGTTGCAAATTCGAATTCCACCAGCTCAACAACTCAACCACTTCTGATCTAAAATTCATGAGAACAAAGTATTTCTCGTATAGAGATCGACTGTATGGGCATTCACCAGATATCTCACCTTCCAAAAGAATGATGAATCCATAGGCTACCTGGCCCGATCACAGACTCTGCCCGAAGAAATAAAATGTAAACACTTTCTGAATAATAGATCTGATGATCAATACAACACTGATATCATGTAGAACTTCTTCTACAAATCAGCTCGCTCCGATACCATGTAGAAATTTTGAATAATAAACACATATTCAATAGAGATTATCCCGATTATACACTATTGCGGAATAAATGCATAATACATAACCTCCTCTACGTTGATCATCAATTTAGCAGCATCACAAACAATGAAACATCAATCGCATGCACACAATAACATAGTATGTAACCCGGGGAAAGCTTACAGTTGAAAACCCCACACTATCTATATATTAATGATTGAGAACATGTAACAAACATAGTACAATACTCCTTACAAGTATCTAGCACTATCTCCACCTGTTACACACAATACAGCTCAAATCCGATCTCCAAATCTCCTCCGCTGCTTGCCTGCCTCCACTGCACAATCCTGCAAGAGAATGAATGAATCCAAACTTGTTCCAAGTTCTATTTACCTTGGAAAAAATCACTCACACTGTAAATCACGTGAGCACAGGCTATATTACTAGGCATTCTCATGGGCATACTCAATACATTTCTTGTGCAAATCCTCATGCACAACTATAGTCACAACTGATAGCAATCTCAACCTCTAACACCTGTCCCTGTTGAACTGTACATGCACTGAGTTAACTGATGTATTCTTCAGTTTCTTTATGAGTTAATAATTAGCGAATTAATTAATAACTAATTCACACAACTCATCACTTAGTCTATTGATCAGTTAGACTAAATACAACTAGTTCAACTAAGTCAAACTGAACACAACTCCATTAACTGCTCATCCAACTCCACAGAACTCAACCACATGAGTTCTAACTGATGTCTTGCATGCAATAGCTCAACTGACCCACAAAGAAAGTGTATTTCCTTCTGACAGCTGCATGTGCCACATCTGTAGCTCAAACTGAAGTGCTCCAAGAGGATAAGATAAAGTTTATAGTCTAAATATTATTATGAGACAATAATATTTGACTTTTCTATTTTTGACTAGCAGTCTAAAAATAGACTCTGATCACTCTTGCTGTGATCACTCCTACTGTGATCACTCCTGTTGTGATCCCTTTGCGTCATAACCTGCGGGCCCACTTAGTGAAGGCGACTCCTTTCCACTAAGCTCCATCATCTTGTTGCATTCTCAACAAGCATTTCTTGTTGCACACTTTTCAACAAAATGAGCCTCTAGGCTCTACGCAATCCCCGCACTAGCAAAATAGCTCCCTCAACCACTGCGTCAACCCTCCTGGTCTCTGCGTGGCTTTGCATGAGCCCATTTCTGCCCTCCTCAGCCTTTGCATTGGCCTTTCTCTGGCCCAGACTGATGACACAGTCCCTCTGCATCAACCCTTCCTCTGTAGCTTCTGCAAGGATCAGCTTCTATCACTTGGGACTGCTGATTCTGTTGCAAATGCTCTGCTTAGCTTATGCCTTCAGCTCTCCTGTGATCTACAACCACACTTGGATAGCATGTTGAAATTTCTAAGTCTATCCGTTAGAAATTTAATATGTATTCTTCTGGTTTATTTCTTTTACTTTTTAAATTTGAACAAGTTATTTAAAACATATAAATAACGAAATAAACACAATACAGTATCAACATCTACATATCATCAACTGAAAGAAAACAAACACACAAGTGACACCGTTATTTTTGGAAAAATGTCCCTGGAAAAACCCAATGCAAGAAAATCAATGTAGCTATTCTGAGAGTTTATTATTATGCAGTATTTCCTTGAGTACAATTGGGTGCCAAACTAGCTCACCCAACAGAAAAAAATAACTTGCAGCAATACCTCTCTATGCGGAAACAGGTATTTAGAAAAAATTTCCCACGAAACCCTCTCCCACAACTTTGAAGTATTGTGTTGTCCCTTCTGGCCTCTGCATCAGCCCTCTGAGGCACTGCGCAGCCTCTCGGACCCTCTGCGTCACTCCATATTCTCTCTGCGTGGATGACGTAGTCCCTCTGACCTATGCATTGTCTTTGCTGGGCTTTGTGTGGCTTGCTCCGGTTGCTGCTTCTAGCTCTCTACCTCTACGCTAGTCTCTTGGCACTGTGTCAGCCTCTCTATCTAGTACTCACTGCCCCTCACTACTAATCACTGATTCGACTTTGCTTAGCAACCCCGCTCTAGCAAATCGAATGACTAATCACTCTGGTGTGTCTTCCAACTGACCCTCAAGCCTCTTCTTATACTTTTCTTGTTGGTCCTTCAACGGTCAAGATTACATCTCTAATTAATGGCTAAGATTATATTTGGCTTGATCCATGACTTTTGGAACCTTCTAACCCAGTTTTATATTAATACCCATTAATATTTTATTTTTCCTAAGTTTATACTTAGGAACTCAATTAAAAATATTAATTATTTTAATATATCCCAAACCGTTTAGAATATGCCCAAACCATTTATGGGCCTTGGATATCTCCTGTGCTTTAGCCTCTCCACTAATTTTCATGGTTAGATCACATCCAATGCTACCCCAAATCAACAAAATGGAAGTCCATGACTTAGTTGGATTTACATATGTTGATAAGTTATATTTTCCTTGGTACTTTCATGAGTAAATGTGCTTCATATTATGTTGCTTTAATGGTTTTTTCCTCATTGATATATCTCTAGTTATTTGCTAGCTATAAGTATTTTTTATGACAGTTATGATGTATGGCTCTTGTCATGTTTTGGTTAATATATGAAATGTTAGTGAATGAATGACCTAATAGATAACAATGCAGCTATTGTGAGGAGATATCAATCCTCTTTGATGATTTTCAGAGAAGTATGAGAACCCTATGCTCAAATATGTTGGTGTGACCTGTAGATTACATGTTTATGATATGTTTGACAAAATTCCTATCATGGCTAGTAAGGGTCATGTCAAGTACTCTTTCAAGTGTTTGCATTAGTACCCTTGTTTCTATGTTATTTATCATTTCTGGAAGTTTCATGAAGTTATAGGTAGTGGCTTGAATCCTGGCCCTGAAAAAGTGGCACAAAATTTGGGGTCGCTGGCACAAAACTTCCTAAAAAAAGGCCATAGTCGCATGGATTCCTTGTTGTGGGAGTGACTGGAGGGTCCCATTCGCATCATGAATTGTCATGGGAGTGGTTAAGGCTCTAGGGTAGTGAAAGGGAATGTTCTCTCATGGGTTGGTTGGCTCCTAAAGGTTCTGTAGCTTCTGAGAAAAGTCAGATTGGTCTTGTCATGAAGATTCCACTTCCTTAACTGTACATGAGGAGTTGAATCATATCATAGTAACTCTTGGTCACATGTTTACCCTGGTGGACTAGTTAGCTTAGGTAAATGTTGGAGGAGGGTGTTATAGAGACTTTCCTAAAACAAATATAAATCAATCCTTCACCAAAGTATCAATACCTTGGCCACCGAACTAAAGGAAGTCCACAAAAGGGTAGAAGGAGATGGTCTCCTTCTGCTCTCCGCCTTAGAGAGGAAAAGGCCTTAAAATTATTGGCATTATGGTGTGCATGGTTCCATCTAGCTCATGTTGGCATTGGTTCATGATGGCAACTAGTTCGTGTTGGAATTGATGTCAACCCTTGTAGCCTAGCTGATGTTTGGTTTTCTTCATTGTAGCATGGTTGCAGCTCATTGTGTTGACATTGGATGATTGTGTTGGCATTGATGTCAATACTATGATGTCACACTCATGATGGTTAGATGATGGAATTGGTTTAGTTGATGATGTTTCTATAGATGGATGATGCGGGTCTACATGTGATGGAGATGATGATTGGCACACTAGTTGAGTTGGAAAATAGGTCTTCATCTAGGTCTTAATTCTTATGCTCATGGAGATGACTTATTATGGTGTGATGGACTTATGATGATGATTTTGTAGAGGCGCCACGGAGGTCTATCAGAGGTGTTGCATCTTGTTTAGATGTTTGTTGGAGAGTGGAGGATTTGTTGGCACTCTTGCCAACCTTGTTTGTTCACCTTCTAGGTCAATTTCGAAGTAACACTAGAGAGATATGTTTGATCCACTTGAATATGTGTCAAAGGCTATGTAAGAGGTTTGCATGCATGTACATATGTTCGAGAAGGTGATCTTATAGGTGGCAGAGGTTATGAGCTGAAGCCTTGATGTTTTTCTTCATCCTTTTCCCTAGTCGCATGGAGCCAAGCCTCTAGGAGCGATTGAAAGGTGCCAGTTTATAGAAGACAGGCCTATGGGATCAAATGAAGGTTTTAGTCATGTTCATCCAGAGTTATGCATGCACCTGAGGATTTTCACGAGAATTTCTCTGCATTCCTCTCCCAAATCAGAAGAAAACTATCAAGGCAATTCCTCGATGCTTCCAAAAAAAGTGAAAATGTTTTGAAAATGTCCTCCAATGATGTGAACTCAATTAGTGCACAAGTAGTGGTATTAGTGGATTGATTTGGTCCAATTTTTACACCCTTGATCCTAGCCCCAAGCTCAATTTATCCCTACATGTTTTATATTCATCACTTGGGAACTGTGTGAAGTTGGATGTTGAGTTTATGTGTATAAGAGAAGGTTGCAAAGAGTGATTATGCTTCAGACCTATTTGAGAGCATAGATACTTCAATGTATGAGTGTTAATGGTTGCATAGTGGGCATATCTTAAGCATGCTACAAAATAGATCAGATTTGATGCTACTGGAGTAGAGATTGTTTGGAAAGATTTTTTATCCCACTAGATAGTGTTTTTGTTGGTGACTCTCACAGTTGTTTTTGTAGGAGATGTTGATGCATATGGCACATAACCATAGTGTCTTATGTTTTTTATTGTATAATGCAACATTTATTTTGCAGTGAGGGTTTGATGGTTGATGTAGTATTTAGATTTGATATGGCCACTATTTTTCTAGAGCTGAGAGCACATAGTTGTGGTATT
The DNA here is from genome assembly GCA_031772625.1 of Pinus tabuliformis. NCBI lineage: Eukaryota > Viridiplantae > Streptophyta > Pinopsida > Pinales > Pinaceae > Pinus > Pinus tabuliformis. The sequence continues at coordinate 672,714,391 of CM062814.1, forward strand.
ATTTTGATTGATATGATGATATCTTGGTGCTAGAGATCATATTGCAAAGCTAAATCTATCTGAGCAGAAATTCTTGGGATACAGTTTGAAAATAGATGAAAGAAGGCCTTCATAGAGTACAGGAGCAGTGACTTCATGGATGTGGAGAAGTGATTGCGAAGTTTCAGCGAAAGGAATAACTTCTCAATCCAATTGTAGTTGGACAGTCTAATCAAAGTTGGGTGAGGATCGATTGATCGTGGTGGATTTCAGTAGATGCTAGTCCATAGATCCATGGAGAACATAGTCTTCCAAGTTGATCAATAGAATCAAGTCTCCAAGCTAATCGGTGTCAGTTGATTGCATATGAGGTCAAGTCTCCATGTTGATGGGAGTCAACAAATCTATGTAAAAGACATTTTTCTTAATAGAAGATTCAAAGGAGCGTAGCAACAACAAGGGTGGTTTTTTCCCCAGTGAAGGGTTTTCCACCAAATATCTTGTGTCTCTTTTGTGATGCCTTTTATGGTTTTGTTTGATGGTTTTGTTTCTCTCATGGTTGTTTGATTTAGCTGCGTAAATTGTCATATTCATGTGATCTTATAATATGTTGCTTGTTATATGCATGATTTAGTAAGTGAAGTAATAATTGGTAAAATTGTTAAAGAATTCACACTATTGATTCACCACCCCCCCAATAGTGCTCAAAGGTTTCCAACAAAAAAATTATTTTCAAGCCAAGAAAAGATATGGAATATCCTACAAGAAACAAGCTTGAAAATATTTAAAAATACTTCCTCTGCAAAACAATGGGTTAGCAACAAATTTCACACCAGAGGAGAAAAGATTAGCCCTTTAGGGCTTGTGGTCAAGAAAGAAATGTTTTAAGCCCCCCAAAAAAAATTATCAATTAAATTCTTAAAATGGCACAAAAAATTTTTAGGAAAAGACCCCCTTGTTTTAGAGGTTAGAAAAGGCCTATTTTTGCTCTTGTCCTAGAAAAAATATGATCCAAAAAAACTCATGGCTAGGGATGAAAATGGCTCAAAAAAAATCATTTAAAAATTGATTTTTTTTTATTTATTATATATATATATATATATATATATATATATAAATATATATAAATAAATAATCTCCTTTAATCTCCAAGGCCTTGGATCCTCAAAAATTTCAGCAATTTTGCAAGACGCCTAAGCCAGAAAGGGGTTTTGGACCAGAGGGAAACTCAACCTCTTTTGAGATTTTGACCAGGTAGAAAAGGGCCCAAAATGACTACGACCTTTACCAAAAAAAATATAATTCAAACCATGCCTTCAAAAAATTATTCCTCTACCAAATTTTGATGAAAATACCCCTTAGAAAATTTAGTTTTCTCTGCAAATGTCCAAGGGATTACTACTTTGACACAAAAGGGAAGAGATCAACCCTCTAGGACCTGCGACTTAATGAATTAGTGCCAAAATTTGTTGCGACCTACCTAAAATTTTCAAATTTAATTATTTAAACCACAAAAAAAAAAAAAAACCCTTCATATCCGAGCTTGCAGCTTCCTCAAAGATTTGCAAAAAAATTAAAACCCCAAGTGAGATTCCTTAAAAATATTTTAGAAAAATATTATAAACTTTATAGAATGGAAACCTTTTGAAAAAAAATCAATTTAGATGCAAGGAGGGATCTTCTATTTCTTGCATGCTGAAGAATTTATTTCCAGGAACTGTAGATGGATTCCCCAAAAATAATGTGCTAGAAACCCTAGCCATCCAAATCAAGGAGAAGATTTGGCCTTAAAGAAACTTTGATTCTCTCTTCAAACCCTCCACCTATAAATAATATTATTTAAGAAATCTAAAACAAAATCCTTGATTTTATCTTCAGATCTGCAAGGAAGAAAAGTCCAAAAATATGTACAAGATCTACAAAAGGGTTATAAAAATATGTACAAAAGTTATTTATGAATTTACAAATCTCAGAGATCTAAGGAGTATGAGTACAAGTCCACTCCTTAATTAGTAGAAATAAGCTCTACTTCAGCCAGATCTATTCAATAAAGCACAATAGTTGAGAAAATAGATTAGAAGTAGTTATATCACAAGGCAAGGCCAGTAAATCCCTGTAACAAAAATAATATTGAATGATAAGCCTTTAGAAAATTATAATGTGGGTTCTTCCACTTCTATGCTCAAGAGTTGGTTAGTTTAACCGAAAATGTCCCCTCACACTTGATATTTGATTCAGATAATTTATACACAACTTCAAGATAAACTATTAGATTCATAGGGGTTAGATAGTGTTGTAGCATTCTTTGGTTTTGTTAAGTTAGAATAAATTAGTCCAAAAAATGAAAATATTTTTCAAAAAATGTTAAGCTAGGATATGGACAAAAAGAATACCGAATAAAAATGTTAAGAAATATTTTGATAAATATGTCCATATCAAAGAAAATGTTAGAATAGATGCCCTAAAAAATGAAGGCAAAAATAAAATATTAGGTTAGAGAGAAAAGAAAAAAGAAATAAACTTTGAAAGTGTGCAAGTCCAAGTGCCACTACTTCTTACTTTATTGTGAAAAATAATGGTTGTGTGCAGCTTGTCATAAATTCCACAACCCATGACAGTCAAATAGTTTAATCTTGATTAATTCTTGAGAAAAAGGTGTCGTTCAAAGCTAGAGCTGAAGCACTCCCAAACCCTGAGAACAAACCCTAGCTGCATCACGCCATGACCACCTTTGGGGGTGGTTCGAACCCCCCAGCCTTCGGCCCCTTCGTCCTCGGAAATTTTCCCTCTTCGCCCTCCAATACCCCATCAAGCTTCCAATCCAGGGTTAATGGAAAAGCTCCAGTTGCAAACCATAATCCTAAAGCAAATGGTTCTGCGGCTGCGGGGAACATTCCCAATCAAAACAGGGCAACCGGTCTGTCCCCTTGCAAACCGCTATCGGAGGAAACACCATCATTGATCATCGAAGATCCCTGGATCGACGAATATAGAGATCATATGAGTAAACATGCCCTAATATGCCATTTCATGGGAGTTCAACTCAATGAAAAGGCTCTCTACTGGTGGACAAACCAGAAATGGAAGCCCAAAGAGAACTATGAATTTCAGTTGGGGTCAAGAAGTTTTTTCACCGTCATCTTTGCTCACAAGGATGACAGAGACTGCACTTTTGAAGGAGGCCCATACTTTTACAACTCGGCCAGACTCTACATGATGTATTGGAGACCCAACTTTTCTCAAGAATAGGAAGATTTCAAAAAAAAAATCCAGTTTGGCTCAGACTCTACTACCTGCCTGTTGACTACTGGAATAAGCGCATCTTGGAAGCCATCGGGAATCAACTAGGCATCTTCGTCAAAACCTCAGATCTCACATCTCAAGGTAAATACACTAACTACGCTAGAATCTGCGTTTACATGGATATTTCAGGACCCCTCCCAGGTCATATTGATCTGATCCACAGAGGAATTCATTGGAAACAATCCATCGACTATGAAAACATCCCATTTAGAAGTCGAAAATGTAGACAACATGGACATATTAGTCATGGATGCCCCCTGAATCAACCTCCACCACAAACCCAAGTAGACATGGAGGATAACCCACCCCCAAATTTCATCCCTGTATTAAGGAAGAACAAAAGGCAGAAGGGCAAAAACCCTCTGAAACCCTCCACCAACCCGACCCCAACCCAGCAGAATAGATTTGAAGCACTGGTCAACCTTAATCCAAATGAGAACCCGATGGATTCCCCCACCCCCATGGCTCAAGATCTACCCATGCATGTTCAGTTTTCAAACCCATCAAACACCTCCATCCTGAACCCTAACTCACACCAAGCCCAGCCGCAACAATAAAACCCATAGCCCAATCCCATCCAGAAAGATACAAGCCCTATCTCAATGCAAACCCCTCCTTACATAGAATCTCACTCAGACCAGCCACCCTCAACCACTCCAAACAATCCTCTGGAAGAGATCCTAGGTGACCTAGATCTCCAAAAGGTCAATGAGCAATGGTCCAAACTAGGAGTGGACGCCATTCCCCAGGAACATTTGGAGAAAATTGAAATGGCATACCTGCAGTTAGAATATCTCAACCAAAATGCAGCCAAGAAGCAATGGGGAAACAACAGCCAAATAGGGATTCAAGCCAACCTGGATCTGGACCAATACAAGTCGAAAGGTCCAAGAAGAAAACAAGGGAGAAAATCGACAAACAACAAATACAAGAACTCGGCAGGTGCCTAATCAATGAAGGAAAAATTAGGGCTTTGGTCTTATCCACTCCAAAGGTTACTCAATGAAGATCACAACCTAGAACATCAGAGGGCTAAATGGTACCTCCAAAAGACGAATCCTAAAAAACTGTCTTTTCTCGCAATCCCCAGACCTCATTCTTCTTCAAGAATCCAAATGCTCCTCCAACGGCATAGAGACGCTTAAGAAAATCTTTGCAAAAGGTTATCACTGCATAAGCATAGAAGCCATTGGGCAAGTAGGAGGGCTTCGCATGTTTTGGAATAAAAACAAGTTCTTTATGCAGAATGCTCCGTCCACTAAGCATTCGTTACCAATTATCTTCAACCTGCTAGAATCCAAGCACACGATATGCATCACCAATGTGTATGGACCTCAGCGAATCTAGGAAAAATTCAAGATGCTGGAAGACCTGGACGAGATCCAACAACACCATGGGGCCAACCACTGGATCTTAGGAGGGGATTTCAACATGATCACCACCCTAGAGGAAAAGAAAGGCGGCTTAGGAAGACTGGATAAAGATGCGGAAGCATTCAACACCTTCATAGCTACATCTAAACTCATTGATGTTCCCACAGTCAATGGTTTGTATACTTGGAACAACAAGCAAGGGGAAAAAAGGCAAGTTGCATCGAGGCTCGACAGGTTCCTCATCTCGAAATCCATCATACTCCAAAATCTAGATAGGGAGGCTAGCATTTTGCCTATTGGGGGATCTGATCACTAGCCAGTGCAGATGCACTTCACCAATATGGACAAGCCTCAAAAGAGACCTTTCATATTTGAAGGATTTTGGATAGATCATCCAACCTTCAGACAAAATACACAAAGCTAGTGGACTCAAACCACAATAGAGAGCGATAATATCATTTACATCTTCCAGAAAAAGCTCAAGAACATCAAAGCCAATCTCAAACGCTGGAACAAGAACACCTTTGGCAATATTTTTCAAGCCAAAAGAGAGCTCGAGGGAAAAATGGAAAGCCTCCAACAAACAATGATCAAGGAAGGGCCCAATGAGGAAAGGCTGGCTCAGGAATCAGACCTACAAAAGTAATGGGAAGAAAGGCTAAGACAAGAAGAGTTGCTCTGAAAACAAAAATCCACGGTGCAATGGTTAAAACATGGAGAAAGCAACACAAGATTCTTCCATAAGTCAACCATTTAACATCGAGCCAACAATCGTATTCTATCCCTCACAAAAGCTGATGGCACTAAAGTTCATACCAGGGAGCAAATAGGATCGAACTTAACTCATACTTCAATTCACTTCTCATTGATCCCATTCAAGATAGAACCCAAGCCATCAATAAAGTTATCGGTGCTATCCCACCCTTAGTAACGGAGGAGCAAAACTCCCTTCTCTTAAGAGATTTCACTGAGCAGGAGATTGAAGAAGTCGTCTTCACCATGGCCACTAACAAAGTCCCCAGACCAGATGGCTTTACAATTGAATTGTTCAAAGCTTGATGACCCATTATCAAAGCTGACCTCTTCAATCTTATCAAGAACTTTCACAGAACCAAGAGAGTGTTGTCGGCCAGCAATGCCACCTTCCTCACCCTAATTCCTAAATCTGATCAAGCTGACTCTCCCAACAAGTTCCAACCCATAGCCCTATGCAATGTCCTTTATAAAATCCTTTCCAAACTAATGGCTAATAGACTTAAACCTATCTTCCCCTCAATCATATCTCCAGAACAATCAGGATATGTGGAAGGCAAACAGATAACTGATAGCATAATTCTCACTCAGGAAGTTCTTCATTTTATCAAAACGCAAAGGATTCCAGGTATGCTCATCCAGCTTTACCTCTCAAAGGCTTTTGATAAAATTAGCCAAATCTACATCAGAGCAATCCTCCAGGGCTTCGGCTTCAGTTAGATTTGGATAAATTGGATAATGGAAATGGTCTCAGGAGCATTCTTTTCAATCATGCTGAATGGAGGGCCCCTTCAACCTTTCCTTCCATCCAAAGGTATAAGACAAGGGGATCCCCTGTCACCTTTTCTCTTTGTTATCATGGTAGAGGGTCTGGGAAGATCTCTATCCTAAGCACACTAGCAGAATCAGCTCAAAGGCATCAAAGTTGCACATCAAGGCCCCACAGTAACGCATCAGCAATTTGTAGATGATACAATGCTCATGGGATCTCCCACAGTGAAGGAAGCACAAACCTTCAACAAGGTGCTAAGGACCTTCACGGAGGCCACAGGTATGGAAATCAATCTCACAAAATCCAAACTAATCTCTTCAATACTTCTATTCCTGTGCAGAGAAATCTTAGCAAAATTCTCAATATTCAAAAGAACTCCCTTCCAACCAAATACCTTGGCATTCCACTCTGAAAATATGCCCCCAAATCTGCAAACTGGCAATACCTCCTTAACAAAATGAAGGCTAGATTAAGTAGCTAGACTCATAGAGCCTTAAACATGGCCAACAGACTGGTGCTGGTCAAATCAGTTCTTTAAACAATGTCGGCCTACATGCTTTCGGCCTTAGCAACACCTAAAGCAGTTTATCAATCTATTCGAAACATCCAGCAGTCCTTCGTCTAGAGTGGAGACTCTAAGAAACCCAAATGGGCCCTCCTCAAGTGGACAGACATTTGTAGACCAAAATTGGCAGGAGGACTGGGCCTAAGAGATCCTGAAATCCTAAGCAAGGTTGTAGCAGCAAAAATATGGTGGAAATGGCTAGAAAATCCTAATTCCCTCTGGGGAACCTTGTGGAAAGCAAAGTACATGAATCAAGCCTAGGACAAAGACCTTATTAGGCTCACTAGTAACACTCAAGGATCCCCCCTCTGGAACAAAGTATGGGAAAATCGACATATTGTTCAGCAGCACAACTTCTGGGAAGTGCACCAAGGAAACACCACCCTCTTCTAGGAGGATGCCTAGTAGCAACTCCCCCCCCCTGGACCACCCAAATTGGACTACTCTTAAAATGGATATGCAAGAAGCAGGGTTGGTGAAGGTAGCAGACTACTAGCAACCTAGAACATCGGCTGCTACATGGCAAAAATGGTTATCTAAATAGCAATGGATAACCCAAGACCACAATGAGAATATAGACCCTCTCTTACAAGATCTAGACCATCGTAGAATCCTCACATCGAATAAAGAGGATATCCTTCAGTGGGGAAATAATCCTAAAGGAACTTTCAGCCTCAAAGAAGCCTACAAAATCATGGCTGCTTCTCCTAACTTACAACCGGACCCCAAATGGCACGCTCTATGGAATAGAGGAACCTGGAGACTCTATTCCAGCGGTCCTTCCTCTAGAGTGGAGACTCTAAGAAACCCAAATGGGCCCTCCTCAAGTGGACAGACATTTGTAGACCAAAATTGGCAGGAGGACTGGGCCTAAGAGATCCTGAAATCCTAAGCAAGGTTATAGCAGCAAAAATATGGTGGAAATGGCTGGAAAATCCTAATTCCCTCTGGGGAACCTTGTGGAAAGTAAAGTACACAAATAAATCCTAGGACAAAGACCTTATTAGGCTCACTAGTAACACTCAAGGATCCCCCCTCTGGAACAAAGTATGGGAAAATTGACATATTGTTCAGCAGCACAACTTCTGGGAAGTGCACCAAGGAAACACCACCCTCTTCTAGGAGGATGCCTAGTAGCAACTCCCCCCCCTGGACCACCCAAATTGGACTACTCTTAAAAGGGATATGCAAGAAGCAGGGTTGTTGGTGAAGGTAGCAGACTACTGGCAACCTAGAACATCGGCTGCTACATGGAAAAAATGGTTATCTAAATAGCAATGGCTAACCCAAGACCACAATGAGAATATAGACCCTCTCTTACAAGATCTATACCATCGTAGAATCCTCACATCGAATAAAGAGGATATCCTTCAGTGGGGAAATAATCCTAAAGGAACTTTCAGCCTCAAAGAAGCCTACAAAATCATGGCTGCTTCTCCTAACTTACAACCAGACCCCAAATGGCACGCTCTATGGAATAGAGGAACCTGGCCCAAAATCACCCTGTTCTCCTCGCTGGTCTTGCATAACAAAGCACTCACTTGGGACAATCTTCAGAGACAAGGTTTCATTGGTCCTTCCCACTGCATTCTCTGTGAGAATGATCTGGAAACTCTAAATCATATTCTCAACACATGCCACACTGCTTGCTCTGTTTGGGATGACATGGCCATAGTCTTTAGACAATCCAATAGAAATAGGAACTCTATCTGTCACACATTGAGCAACTGGATATCCTCCATATCCTCCAATAGTCTGGTCAACAAAGCATGGAATCTCATTTCGAGAGCCATTGCTTGGATCATGTGGAAAGAGCGTAATACAAGAATCTTCAAGAATTTGGCAATGACAGCGGAAATGCTAATAGGAAAGCTGTGATCACTGAATCGATCCATGCCATAGATATATTGCAGCAAGAGGGAAACACGTCTCTGAATGACCACAGGATAATCCAGATCCTAAATCTCATAGCCAAGGCCACTCCCACAGGAAGGAACCAGGCCTCCATTACGATGATGAAGGATAAATGGTGTTTGCCTCCAGTTCAAACATTCAAACTGAATTTCGATGGGGTGTCAAAGCAAAATCCGAGAAAAGTCGGTTATAGTGGAGCAAATAGGGATCATGCCATTAATATCCATCTTATCTACCATGGCAGTCTTGTCATGAACACCAATAATTCTGTAGAGTTAATCGCTCTCATCAAAGGCATCACCCTGCCTGATCGCTACAGACTTCTACCTCTGGTGGTGGAAGGATATTCGGAGATTGACATCAAGATGATGAGAAAACTCCAAGATGGCACTTAGGTGGACAAGATAACACCCAGCTGGAGGGTCTCAGTAATCCTGAAGGACCTACAAGGCCACCTCAGCAACATTCAAGGTGTCACCTTTCAAGTGGTTCGAAGAACAACAAATAAGTTGGCTGACACCATGGCCAATGTTGGTGTTCAATCCAATCTTGAAGATTATCACATCCTTTGGCAAGACCTGGAGGAGGGGGAACTCAAAGAGAAATGCAATACCATAAACAATGCGGACCATCGAGCCCTGTAAACAGGCAAAGCATGACGGTCACAATTTTCTTTTGATTCTTCTTTGTATGCATCTATATCGATAATTCTACAGGCTGTAAGTGATCTATTGAAAAAAAAGATAAAACATAGACTAGTCCCACTTAGCTATATAAAGGCAGACACAGGGAGGTCCCCTTGACTCCCACTCAGCATTATGTATTCTACTATATTCTATTAATATAAAGTCCCGCTGAACCTTCATTAAAAAAAAAAAATAGTTTAATCTTGACTAGTTCATGCTTTAAATTTCATGTTTATAGTTAGATAATAAAGATCTAGCCAAACTGTTTAATATTGGCAGATCAATAGTTACGTAGAGAATAATAAGGAGCTCATCAATTTAATCTGAGCCCTTGGATGTTATAAGGTTAGAATTAGATAGTTTTCTTTTCAAAAGAAAAAGGAAATAAAGGGTCTGCTAGCTTAAATGCACCCAATTAAGTGAAGAAAAAAGGTTAGGGTAAGTAAAGGGTAGGTTGAAGAAAGGTTGCAAAAGTACAAAGTTGATTTAGGCATAAGCACATTTATCATGCTTGATTATGTGTTGCAGTGTGTAGGAGCAGTTATGAAGGTGAAAATATTTTCACAAGTTGATTTGGTTAACTTCCCCTCATTTCATTTCACCCCCCACTAAATACTTACTAGTTTCCTCATTATCCCATCATTTCCTATTAAAATACCCTTTTCCCTTCATTTTCACCTTTGCCCCTTGGTTTCACACATTTTCCTAGCAATTTACCCTCCAAAATCATTCTCCTACCCAAAAACCCCTTTTCCTTAGTGTGAAACCCTTTCCCGTTGAAAAAATCACTTTCCCCTAGTGATTTCCCTAAAAACCCATAAATATCCCTTACTCTAAGTTTTATTCCCCCCCTCCACTTTATTTAATTAAACTCTACGATATTCACTTTTTCCTGACAAAATGCCTAAAAACCCATAAAACCCCTTTAATCCTAAGTTTTGTTTACCCCTGCTTTATAAAGTTAACTCCACCAATATACCTGTTTAACTTATATCCGCTATGTTTTAACCCCAATCAAACTTTATTAAACCCATCGCATTACACTTTTAACCAGCACTTTGTTCATTAAATTTAATTACAAATCACTTGTAATTAACCCTTGGGCCCCGCTAATCTCCATTGACTGTCCTCCGTGCAAATCCATCGCGTGATAGCTGTCAAATCATCTACTTCTAGATCCAACAACCCACAACAATATTGGTCTCTCACGATCTCCCAGCTTTACCTGCCTGAGAGCACGTGAGATTTGTGGTTTTGATCGGGCCCCTTGTGGTTACATGGAAGTCCTACATTAACTCGCGTGCCCTCAGAGAAAAACCACCCCATGGCCAAAAGTGGTGCGATGAGCTTCCGAAACCACTCCCCGTGTATGATAAAACCATCCACTATTCACTTAACCCTTCTGTGCCAAATTTTAAAAGTTTCCCGTTTAAACGCTGAAACCCTCACTTTCGCTCTTTTTGCCTGTTTACACAATAAAACCCGTATAACCCTTCCTACGCCACCCTGAGCCTCTGCAACCTATTTTGACCCCTGATTACATTCCAAACACTGCCAGGACTCCGTGCATACACTATCCTATTCCCTGAAGTCATTATGGCTCTCCCTGTCCACCTGTGTCTTTCTTAACAATTGTTGTGTTTTGTAGGCGATCATATAAAACATGTTTGTTCCAGATTCAAAAGGAAATCCATTTAAAAGCCTTTATTCAGAAGAAAAAGACATTTATTACAAAGCAGAAGGAAACAATTTACAAAGGCACTAAATGATAAAACAAAGAAGAAATCCTTTACACAGAGACAGTAAATGTTAAACAGAGGAGGCAGATAAAGACATACAGTTAAAAGACAAACAGATGAAATATATAGAAAGATGATCAATATTCAACTACCTGAACTGAGACGTGTAAAAACTAAATGATTTACTATTGAAATACACAGTAAAAATTTGAAATGTACAGTAAAAGTAAAAAGCACAGTAAAGGTTATTGACAGGTCAAAAAGGTCAAAGATTGTTATATGAAAGTGTATTAGATGAAAATTCATAAGTAAATATGACATCCATCGTGAAGATCAAATAGCCAAGAAGCTTAAAGGGAAAAAGATAAAAGTCTAAAGGACAACAAAACCTAAATAACAGGGAGATCAAACAACAGTTCAATAGTTATCTCTATCTTCTTGCATGAAGATATTTCTTTTTCCTTGAATAAATCTATTTTTGTAAAAGCAGTTTAGGATATTTTATTAGTTCTATTGTTGTATAAATAACTCTCCTTACGAGTTATTATGGGTTCACCATTGAACCAGGTTGACCATTGAAGGAGAGTTGCACTCTTGAATAAAGGTTGCACCTTGTTGAAGCATTTCAAAACACTTGGTGTACTTGAATTTTCTGGACCCTTAATACAAAGCAAAGGATTATGAATTCAGTTTTACATAGTTTTTGTTTCCTGTAAGTTTTTCCAGTGTTACACATTATGTTTTTCTTCATATTCTTATGTCTTACAGAGATACCTAGGTAGGAATAATTGTGTTTCAATCTATTCCTATAAGCTTCTGAAGTGATAATCTATAAATAGAATGGATTAATGAACTGTTTGTTTAATTAATTCCCTCTGAATCAATAAATCATAAGCATCTTATTGTAAGCACAAGCATATTCTCTTGAAATTTTTGAACATTGGTCAGAGGTTTTCATACTTATGATTATTTAATTTTCTATCTGAAAACTGTGATAACCATATTTTTTTTGTTTCTCCTCACCACTATTCAAGCTATTTCACTATGTAAAATTTTATAGAAGCCCTCTGTTTTGGTATTAATATTATTCAAAAGGTTAAGAATTATAGTGTCACATCTGTTTCATTCATTGGCCCTCCAAATTAAAACAAAACCCCAAAACAATTATCTTAGATGCTCTGGCTTGATAGCTGACCATTATCAACTCAAAGGTACAACATCAGTCTGGCGCCGATGTCGGGGATTCGAATTCCATTAAGTTTTCCTGGGGCAACAATATTCATTATATTCCTTTAAATTGATTAAAGGTCTAGAAAGGTTAAAATCCTTCACCTGGCGACTCCACTAGCCCAAACTGGCACCCTTTAAGCACACCAGATCTCATTGAGAATCTGACTTAGTTAATCCTCTATCAGATCCTGAAAAACTTCTGAGAAAAGCCAATTCTAAAAGGAGAATCAACCATCTTCTTCTTCCTCTTCAACCTTGCAGTCTAAAGAGTTAGTATCATTTGATACTTTTAGTAATATTCCATCTGATCCTGATTTGACACAAATACCTCCCAGGGTTTCTGAACTATTAGATAGAGGAGTTGATTTAGATTCATCTTTCCTCATTCATTCTTTTGAAAAGCATCCAAAACTCCCACTACCACCAGGATCACCTAAAACTGAGTCTAACTTGGGTGTTCATTTACCTGGATACAAACCCATAGATTTCATATCCCCCACCACTTATTCATTTCCTTCTACTTTTGAACAACCTCAAGAGACCATCTCTATATATACAAATCCACTCTTTGAAACAAAAGAGGATATTCATTTGTAGGTCCCAAAGTTAGTTCTTAAAACTCCTTTAAATTTATTTAGGAAATCCCCTCCTTCTTCACCTCCACATAGTCACACACCCCCTCAATCACCTTCTTCTTCCTCTTCTTCATCTTCTTCTTTTTCATCTTCTTCTTCTTCATCCACACAAACACCTCATACACCACCTTCTACTATGGCATTCCAACCTATTGTACAGGTTAGATATGCAGCTTTAGTCTTACCTGCTAACCTCGATGCATTCACAGCTGGATACTTGAAATACCTTCCTAGGTATAATGGAGAAACTAGTCCCACCACTGAGGACCATCTTCAAGCTTTTCTAGACTTTGCAAACAACATGAATATTGAACAAGAAAATGTTTACATGAGATTGTTTTTACAGTCACTCGAAGGAAATGTAAGAATCTAGTTTAGGTAGTTACCTCTAAATTCCATTAGAAATTCAAAAGAGATTACAAACATATTTAAAAATCAATGGGGTGTAAAGAAAGATCCTCTTTAATTTCTAACTGAGTTTGAAGAACCTAAAAGAAACTTTGGTGAACCTGTATCAGATTTTATCAAAAGGTTCAATAAAATTTATCATAAGATGCCCCCTGATTGTAAATCCCCTTGTAGCAGAAGCTAAGTCTAGGTTTTCTAAAGCCTTTGATGATGATATTTATGTAATGCTAAGAGAAAGAACTTCAAGAACTCTTGAAGATATGCAAACAAATGCTATAGAGGTGGAAGAAAATAGGGATGTGTTACAGATCCATTTGGGCACATCAACCCCAACCTACAGATCAATACTATTAGGGCCCATCAAACCCTAATTCAATTGTTACATGACCTAAATAAGTCAACCATCAGAATTCCTAGCTTCCCAAGAAGTTCCATGACTCAAATCATCCAAAAAATGCCACTAAGAAGATCAGTGCAGGCAAGCCTTCATTAGGGTGCACTGCAGTGCAGTCTAGTACACTGCTAGGGTGTTATGCAGTGCACTTGATGCCTCTTTGGCTTGTGCTGGGCAAATTTGAGCGAAATTACATTGGGGTTTTGGAATATTCTTATCCATTGGATGCATCTAGAAGTTTCCCAAGTTTATCTACTCCTTTGAGCTCAAATTTGGATGAGGTAGGGAGTTAAGGAACATCAATCCCTTTATCCCTTCCTCCATGGAACTAAATTCTAAGTTTGGGAGGGCATTTATTATCACCATTTATGGCATAACTTCCTTTATTCACCTATAAAAATACCATTCATCTAAGTGAGCAGGGGCTGGAAATCATTGAATTATAGGGAGATATTGTTAGTATGAGACTTGAGTTGATTTCAAGTATTGTAATGATGTCAAAATGTCTTGCTTGTTATGAGGAGAGGATGGGATTGAACTGGAGGAGTGATGCTGAATCAAGCAAATTGGGTTGTAACTCTTCCTTTTACTAATAAATTGTTCAAAGCTTTTTCCATATGCTTGTGTTATTCATTGATGCTTTCATATGTGTACTATGTACTTGATTCCATGTTATGTTTAATCAATATATCATTATCATATGCTTTGATCAGTTTTTGTCTTTTGTCTATGTGCAAGTACTTTTGAAGCAGATTAAGTATAAAAAGGAGAGACAGAATTGGTCAAGGGAGATAAGGAGTAAGTGAAAGATACAGGTAGGCTTCTTTACCTCTTATTTAATCTATTGGTCATATAAAAAGTAGATAATTCTTTGCATTGTTGTTCTAGACTTAGCTACTAGTCTGGGGGTTTAAGAGTTTATCCGTAGACACTAAAACTGAGCTAAAGTTTTTTCCAATTTTCTCCTGTTTGAACAATTTGCTGAATGTCAATGATGTCTTGTCTCTGAAAATATTTTTTTCATCTCCTTACCTGGCCCTACTTAGACTAGGATTGATAAATGTTTCTTATGTATTTGTTTTGTGATTTTCAATCTATAGTCGAAAGTTAGTTTTTTGGTCGATTGATCTTTAGCGAAAGAAAGTGTTGTTAAATCATCTTTTCCTTCAAAAATTGAATTGTCGTCAAGTCTTCATTCATGAAAGATCGATTGATTGATGTAGGCATATGATTAGTCTTTTCATTGAAAGTGTCGTAATTCCTCATTTCATTGAAAACGAAAGTGTCGTAAAGTCTTCCTTTCCTTGAAAAGAAATTGTCGCAAAATTGTCATTTTTATGAAAAGAGATTATTGATCGATTGTGCATTAGTTTTTCTTTTTTGTTCATTTACATTAAGGGAAATCGAAAAGAAATGCATGCATGTTGCATTGAAAAAGTTTGTGTGTGCTGATAGGAATCGTGTAGGGAATTTGCATTTAGATTGTGCTCTTTGCTCTTTGATCAAAAGAAATATGATTGCTCTACCCCTAAGTAGCTAGGATTTTCATCGTTAAATTGAATGGAAAGAATGCTTATCATGATAGTTGCATTCCTAGGAATTTTAGAATACATCACGTGGTGAACTTGAAAGGCAAATTCCTAAGCAAGATCAACTTAAAATAAACATCAATTTACCTAATGGAGCATTGTCATTAACGAGAAAACTTAGTGGTTCTAGGCTAGAGACGTGCTCCGATGTCATAAAACAAAGCAGTTTTCATTAACTTGTCTGCAATACATCCCCAGTTTGATACCTCATTCCACGTACGTGAGTATATCGTAGCTTGTCCATGTACCTTCGGGTATATAGGGCAGTTTTACAGTACATAAAGTATATGGGAATGCTCTCATTGTGTGGTTTTGCATTAGACAGTGCTTATACAAACTGGGCTTCCATGTACCTTTAAGTATATATGGGAGGACAACTCTAGGTTGCTATCCATCCTTAAGTAACCGAGTCAGCCACCTTGTAAACTATGATACACCGAACACAGCATTTGGGGAGATTGCTTTCCCATACTTCTTGGTTCACCAGGAGGTATTCTGCAGTTCACAATTTCTTGGTAAACCTTTTGCCAAGTATACCCCTTTTTTTATTTCTTTTTTGATAATAAAATTAATCAGCAATCATGGAGGAACATCAACCCATACCCCACCGTTCATGGAGAATAGTGAGAAAACCGCCTTTGCCTCCCAAAGCGACACCAATTCGGGCAAAGCAGTATCGTTTAACTGAGTCTAGTACATCAAGAACTCCTAGTTCTTCATCTGAGTTACCTAAATCATTTATTTTGGTAAGTACAGAGACTCCAGTTACTCCAACTATTTCTGGTACATCCGTTCCTGTAGAAGAATTTTCACAATTACTTGAGCACATTAGCACTGATCCTAGTGAAACAGTAACTGAAGTTGTTCAACCACAAGTTGATCCTCAACTTGAAATTGCTCAACAAGAAAGTACTTCTGAACTTGAATTAGTTCAACCAGAAGTTAATCCAGAATCTATCCCAGTTCAAACAGAAGTTACATCTGAACCTAAAGTTGTTCAGGAACCTCTCATTGAAACTATCGGTCATTTACCCGAACATCTGGACTTCGAATTTGAACATTCAAAAGTTGTTACTTTACCAGAAGACGATCAACCGGTTACCCCTCAGACATTAGTAACTATTGAAACTTCAACTTCATCAACACTAGAAATATTCTACGATGAAGTTCTTCCACTAGGTTTGATTACCATAGAGGAGGAAATGGAAGAAGATTCCACACCTGGAACCCCGTTTCACTTTGGAGCTGGGCTTTATCTTTACCCTAATACTCCTAATTTCTTTGCTTCATTTGATCCTGCTTCTTTTCAAGTACTCGTCGAATCTTTAGGACAACTTTTGGGTCAATTAACTATGGTTGAACAATCGTCAACATCTCAGACTATATCATCTGATCAGCTGCAACAGAATCTTCTGTTGTGACTTCTTCGATTTTTTCTACCACACTTGAGTCACACCTGTATTGTGAATCATCCCTCCTATTTGGTTACCAATCATTGTTTGGAACCCACTCAGGGGTTGCTTCTACACCATGGTCATCACCCATGTCCTCAACCGGAATTTTACCTGGTTCTTCTCTAATGGGAACTCAACAGTTTGATCCTGCATATTAGTATCAAGCTGGGCAATCTAGTCAACAAAGACCTATTGTCACATGGAATGAGTCGATCTTGTAGACAAGACAGACCTTCCTAGAATCTAACGATATCTAGTGAAAAGAAAGCCAATCAAAAACTATCTTTCTCTAAATATGCAATTATAAACAAAGGCAAACAAGTGTTTTAGGCCTACCTTGGGTCCAATGCAAGTTTGTGGAAGCCTCACTCCTTTGATCCAAATGAGATCCCTTGTTGCGAATCTGCAAACACAAACAAGCAAACAAATTAAATAGCACCTGAAAAGCCAATATCATAAAGCATACTTAACATGATGATCAAGGAATTCATGAAACAAATGACATAAGACAATTTGTTGAGAAAAATGAATCTGATTGTATTAATTCAAATCAAAGAAGAACTTTACAACCTGTGCCTTGATGCTGTACAAGTTCCTCCCAGGGTCCAACAAGAAGTCTCCTCTACTTTGACAAGTTTCACTCTCTTCCCAATGAAGCCAAAAAGGTATGTGATCTCTCCTCTCAAGCTTAACTAGGAAGTCTCAATTCCACCAGCATTTACCCTAAAAAATGTTCAGCTTCTAACCTCCCTAGCAACCAGCCCAATGCCTTAATTTATAGTGCAATGGAGGGAAGTTACTAGGTCCTCCTTCAAAGGGATAAAGCCCTCCTTCAAAGGGATAGCTCCTCTCATCAAGGGATTAGCTCCTTCTCTTTTGGGATGCATGAACCACCTAAGAGCGACCAATCCACGTCAAAATTCCTTCTAGAATCATCTAGAATTAACCCAAAGTGAGTTTTTTAGAATAAACTTGCGCCTTTTTTACTTTCACAGGGGTCCGCACCCACTCCTTTAGGGACAGAGCGGGCAGGTCCGTAGTTTTTGTGAACAGGGGGTGCGGGACCGCAGGCAATAGTGAGAGAAAGTGTGGAACCATATCTTTGTTGATTTTTAATGTCTTTCTCTCATTTTCAAAGCTTGACTTGAAGAGCTGAGCTCTGAGACTTGCTTAGGAGGACAGTACAAGTGGTGATAGACCCATACTGACTGCAAATAGTCATGGTGACGATATTTTTGTGTAACAGATACCCCCTAAAGTGTGAAGTCTGTAGTAGATGAGGATTTCATTTATCATTTAGGAAGAGTGAAGTACTTTATCATTTCAAGGATCATCTTATGGAGAGCCTGGTTGGAACCTGTAAAAACATTCAATGCAAAATATATATATGAGATCATATCATCGCTGAGGTAGGCATTCCCATACACAAATAAAAACTAACTAGAAAACTAACTACTGCTCTGATATAGGAATGATCTTGTAATACATCACAAGTATAGACATATGTAGACATAGTATGGACGCAGCCATCTGCTTATGAATAGTCCACAATATAATGAATACAAAATTCCTCGCAGCCTGGATTGCGGAATCTAGATCCAGGGTCTTCATTTCTACTTCTCGAAACAATACGATTCTATCCATGCGAATAAATGTGTTAAAGTCAAACATGGTAGAAACCACTTGATTACCAGTCAATGATGTAAACCGTTAACAAGTGTGAGAGAAACCACCAGTAATGTCAATGGTTCTCAAAGTACTCAGTACAATCCATGAGATGTGAATAGATGTGTTGATGTCGAACATGTCATGGAGTCCTTTGATCGAAGGTCAATGATGCAACCAGTCGTCAAAGGCGAGAAACCTGCCATTGAGGCATGCAGATCCCAAGGTACTGACGATTTCTAGATCATCTTTCTAGATAGTGAGCTGAAGTCAATAGAAAGCGATCCGTTGTAGGCAAGCCCACAACATGAAATCATAGATCAAGTTGAAGAAATTTAGTTGCAAGGACTGACTCAGGGATGGTCAAGATGGATGACACATATTTTGTAGATGAATGCCTTATTGGCAGTGACCTCTTGAACACATAACGACATAGCAGATGGTTTGGTGACAATTGACCCAAAGTTAATACCCAGAAACCGGCTGAAGACTTTCAATGTGGTTTGATCAACTGTTAGGCAAAGGATTTCCGAACCCAGGTGAATAAAAGTGTCATGTTCAAGAGTGGTTACAAAGTATGACAAACGGGCTCATTTTTCTCTCTTTTCCCCCACCATTTTTGGCAAGTACCTCTTTATTTTTGAAAAGCTTGAGGAGGATAACATTTGCTTGATTATAAGCTCATCCTTCGGATGAGTCCAACTTAGTTTAAATTCGAACCCTAAGAAGGAGTGGTTTGTTCCTGTTTGTAATTGAACAGGTCCTTTACTGTTAAATTTTAACGAGTCCAGTATAGGAGAAACTTGGTGTTTTTCAATTTTAGAGAGTCTGAAAAAACTTAAGAAGACTCCAGGGTTGACCTTTTTCGTAAATTTGTGTCTCCTAAGCCTGAAAAAGTATAAAATAATACTTGAGAGAACTGCTTGATCTTTACAACCAAGGAGTACTTTTCGTAATTAGTGCCCCTGATCCGAAAAAGTAAAAAGGTGATCAATGACACATCGTTTTATAACCAATATCGAATTTGAAACGACAAAAATCCGGTAATCTTTTCATGTTTTTACGGTCAGAAAAAGAGTTGTAATTGGACCGTCTTTTTAGTTCCGTTTTAACGAGTTTAAAAAGAAAAACTCGGCGATCTTTTCATGTTTTAAGAGTCAGAAAAGAGCTTAAAGGTGACTCTAAATGGTTTTTCATCGAAAATGACCGATTTCGCCTAAACAATCCGTTATCCTGAACAAAAATTGCAAACATTACTCATACCTGTTTGAGATGGATAAAAATGCTGCAAAAGTTACCTTTCTAAAGTGAAACATAAACAAATTTACAATTCATTTATTCAAAAAACTTATAAAAAGGGCTTTTATCAATTCATTTTTACCATTTGAGATTTGGGTGAGAAATTAGTGCTTTTGGTCAGAAACTTCCCGTGAAGATTGCGGAAAATCCATCTGTCAGAATCGAACGTTGTCTCCTCCAGGTAATCCACATCATCTTACTCTTCAATTTCAACCATTTCAATTTTTTTTTTAGGGTTTTATGTCATTTTTTAGAGGGTTTTTAGGCTAGAAACCCGCGCATGGGGGCCCGTAGACATAACACTGGCAGCTCGCGGACCCCGACTTTTTCTCAATGGGGAAAAAGTCAGGGGTCCGCACCTTCCATGAAGGCAAGGTGCGGACCCACGCACTATCTCTAATAGAGAGGGTGCGGTCCCCACAGCAAGGGTTTTTAACCCAAAAATTCTCAAAATTGACCCAAACAATTTAATTTCTTGCATTCTAATTCGCCTTTTTGTTGGATGTAGAGTGTACATCATGCTTGATTGGCGATAACGGGAGCATGAGGACGTAGATCTTGCCACGTTAAATCACCAACCTTCGATCGATGCATTGAAGGCATGCGGCTTGTACAAATTCTGGGCCATACCTGCCATGAGGGCCCAGGTGGACTTCTTGCAGTGGCTGGTAGACAGATGGATCATACAGGACCAGTGCTTCTTCATTGGTGGCCACCAGCTCGAAATTGAGCCAGCAGACATATACTTTTTGACTGGTTTGCCTAAGAGAGGCGAAGACTTGACTCTATTTGGGACTAGGCCAGGTGGCCAGTCTATCGATAGCCTCTAGCTAAAGTTCTGCAACAACCAGGCTAGAGACAAAGGGATAGACATTAAAACCATATCCCATCCTGAACTCATGGTGATTGTGTTTACTATTACCAGGCTTTGCGGGAGCGCCGCACTACATATTGCCACTGGATCCCAGATGCGGATGGCAGTTGACTAATTTCGAGGCACCATCTTCAATTGGTGCGATGCTGTGTTGGCCAATGTAAAAGGCCAACTGACCAGAGCCAAGAACGGACAACTGAAGACTTTTGGTTATGGTGCTTTAGTTGTGAGCTTTGGTCTAGAGAGGGTCCCGATGTTGGTCCCGCAACACCTCACTGTTGGAGTTGGACTTCCTCGAGAGCCCAAACTGATGTGATGGGTTACAGTTATGGCCGATCATCCTGACGAGGGGACAGAGGTCGTTCGATTCAAACCTGAGTATTTCCATTGGTTGGAAAACCAAGTTTTTGCTATTCAGGACTTCCCTTACGCTGGGGTAGATTTTCGTGGTGACCCAGACATGGCTCTTCCACCAGGAGAGAAATGGGATGACTCAGGTAAAATCATTTTCAACATTTTTCTATTTTATTTTTTTTTTGTTTTTATGTCGTCCCAAAACTGATAGTAAAAGTTTCAAATGCAAATGTGGGTCCACAACAACTAGCCACTCTCCGAACTTACGAGAGGAAACAACCCAGCTGCAGCGGCACCAGCCCCACAGGACGAATCAGCAGAGTCCTTGGCCGAGTTGGAGAGTCATCTAGAGCGCTTGACAGGGGACATTCCAGAGACCGGCATAGATGACATTCCTCGTCGACTACAACGTTATGTGATTGGGGTCCCAGGACCTTTTAGGAGGTTCCTTTGTAAGGTGGCCCATACAGTGGTTTCTTATCGAGATCATCACCAATGATAGGATGATCGCCTATTGTAGACACATATGACATTTTTGCTTTTTGTACTTATCATTTTTGCCGATCATAAGGTGTTTTTCAACCTATGATCGAGGACGATGTATATTTTGACATACTCCTATCACTATTACCGGCTCATCTTGTAAAACATGTTATGGAATGCTTTTAAATATACATGTATGATTATTGCAAATGTCTACTTAACATTTGAGAAGCAATTGCATCTGCTAATGTATTTAAAGATCTTGGAATATGCTGATATTCAATATAATCAAATTCACGTTCCAAGAGACGCACTCTCAAAAATAATCTCAATAACACAGGATTTCTATTGGCATATACTCTATTAAGCTGTAATACAACGAGTTCAGAATCTAACCTCACTATCAAACTCCGAATCCCAAATGAAATGGATTCAGATAATAACTCAATCACTGCACTATACTCTGCAATGTTGTTCATTGTTTGACCGAGGCTTACCCCATGCATAGATACCAAAAAATGTTTCGTGTATGACGACAAGCACCATCAGCAAAACCAATGTATGTTTGGAGAGGCATCGACATCTGCAATATCAAGAGTAAAACCATGATAAGCAGGAATAATGACGAAAAACACTCTCTAAGCTAAGCACACTTTTTAAACTAAAACACACCAGCTAGAAAGAAAACTATCCTAACTAAAAATCTCCACACCCATTCTTTAAGCATAATACCTCTTCAGGTAAAGAACATTTCTGGGTTTACCTAAAGAGTCCCCGTCAAAGTTTACCAATTCATAGGCCCCTTTTGCTAGCTTTCCTTGACGACATAGGGACCATGCCACATAGGAATGAATTTTCCAGCGCCTAATTTATCATTAGCTTGATCGTACAATAAGACTAGGTCTCCTTCCGAAAAATTTCGAGGGGTCACATTTCGATCATACTGAGCTTTAATACATTTTGCGTGAGTTTCGATCGCCAATGCAGCATCGCGTCGATTCTCATCTAATTGAGCCAAGTATAACAAATGTTTTTCCTCTGCAGAAGTGGCTGGAAGTAACTCGATGGCCATTTGCAATGACGGGATTTCGCATTCAATGGGTAACACAGCTTCCAGACCATAAACTAGTTGGAAAGGAGTGAACCCTGTTGACGTTTTTATTGAGGTTCGATACGCCCAAAGCGCTGAAAATAGCATGTTATGCCAATTCGACCGATGAATCCCAATGATTCGTCAGATCATGATGACTAAAACTTTGTTGATGGATTCAACCAAACCATTAGCTTGTGGATAATAAGGAGTTGAACTATCGTGACACAAGCCAAGCTGGCCTGTAAGCTCGGTCATCATAATGTTTCAAAAATTATGCCCATGATCAGTGATAATTGCTTGTGGAACACCAAACCTAGCAATTATATGATTGAACACAAAAACCGCAGTTGTTTTGTCGTCTGCCTCAAATGTAGGCATCGCCTCGGCCCACTTGGTAAAATAATCTACCGCAAGGATGATATACGCATGCCCCCTGGCCAAGTGAGGGTTACATGTAATAAAATCGATACCCCATTTGGCAAAAGGACCAACGAAAATTATAGGGTGGAGAGGCGCAGGTGGAGCGCGCATCTTTCGATCCAAAATTTGGCAGTTGTGGCATTTTCGGACCGCGTTAATACAATCTTTAAACAAAGACAGCCAGAAGTAGCCAGCGCGCAATATCTTTTGGGCTGTGGCATACCCAGACATATGACCGCCACACGCTTCAGAGTGGCAGTCATTTAGAACCCTTTCAGCTTCCTCGTGAGTTAAACAACGTCGAAAAATAGAATTCGCCCCACGGCCATAAAGAGTATCTCTAATAATTCTGAATTGTTGGGACTGGAATCGTATTTTTCGACGTTCTAACCTTGAAATTTTTGGCCGAAAGGATTGGGTCTAGAGATAAACGATGATATCCCCATACCATGGATCTAAAATGCTGATTAGAAACAAGGATTCGTCCACAATGGGCTCCTCCACCACAGTTTCCATGTCAGCACGCGAGAAGCCACACATTAACTCCGCAAAAACTAAAGATTTCTTAGACTTAGATTTTTCAAATTCCAAGTCAAACTCCTGCAGGATCACAATCCATTTGGAGTACTTGCCCCCTAGCAATTGCTTGGTCAAAATGTAGATCATAGGGTTGCAATCATAAATTACTGTAGTTTTACGTAGTAAAATGTAGTGACGAAAACGTTGGATAGCTTGAACAGCTTCCAATGCCAATTTCTCCACATGTGAGTATTTTAGCTCAGTTGGATTTAAAGTTCGACTAAGGTAATATATCACATGTCTAGTACCGAATTCATCTTCCTGAACTAAGACCATTCCAATGGTGGAATGAGAGGTGGCGAGATACAAGAAGTAGTCCTGGTTGTAGTTGGGAGGATGCAATAACGGTGCATGGGTCAACGCGTGTTTTGGTGCATCAAAAGATTTCTGAGCTATCTCATCCCAATAGAATGGAGTATTCTGTTTCAACAATCGGGTAAAACCCTTTGTAACCTCGGCGTAGTTAGGAACGAATCATCGTAAAAAGTTTGCTTTCCCTTGCAAACTTTGGAGTTGGCGAAGACTCGAAGGAGGAGGCAATTTGACAATAGCTTCAACCTTCGAGGGATCGACATGAATGCCAGCTTTCGAAACAACAAACCCTAGCAACCGACCCATTTCTATATAGAAAACACACTTGTGTGGATTCAACCTAATCTGATAATGCCTACACCTCATAAAGATTGCTCGTAAATGGATTATGATCAAATCGATGTAATGAATGAGCAGGAAAATCATCGAGATAGGGTTGCACAATGTGCTTGATGTCATGAAATGCATAAGACATGGCCCTTTGAAAAGTTTCCCTGGCATTCTTGAGCCCAAAAGGTAATTTGAAATAAGCAAATGTCCCCCATGGACAAATGAAAGCCATTTTTGGTTGATCGGCAGGTAGAATATTGATTTGATTGTGTTAGTGCTTGAAATTTCACCTCAGGCTGAGAAAGGTAAACCTCAAGGCAACATCAAACCATTTAGCCTCGTAGCTAGCCCTACGGGGCAGGAGAAGGCTCTCTCTGGTCTATCTCGTAAAATATTCAATAGGTGAGATGACCAATAAGGTAACACTGATATTAGGCTAGTAAACTGATCAAAGAGTTTGATTTGGGGTTTTTTGGGTTTTTGGTGGCAATTTGAGGGGACAACAATTTTGGGTGCGGGGATTGGACACAGTTTCTGCAAGGGGTTCTTTGGGGTGAGGTAGGAGACAGTATTGATGCCTTTGATTGAGGTGGATGGTCAGGAATGAAAGGTGAGGAGCTAAAGAGAGCAAACAATAACTTTGAATTCTCTTTAGACAGAAGAAAACATTGAAATTAAACAAACTTAAAAGCAGAGCATGGCAAGCATGAATTTTTACTTTAACACTTCATTTGTTTAATGTGCAGAAGTAAAAGAAAGGAAATGAATCACATAACAAGCTTACAAGTATATTGAGAAACACACCATCAACACATGAGTCCACAAGAATCCTAAAGAGGACTGCAAAACTCTGGTCTTCCTTAGCCAAAAATTGCAGAGATACAGTGAATAATACAACGATAGCTTATCCCTCAAGAGTCCAACCATGAAAATGAGCAAGAAAGTACATAATATAGATGATCTAACCTCTTTCCCTGCCTCCATGGGTCGAGCTCACTATCCTAGGAGCTGTTTCAACCACTTCTAAACTAAGCACTACAAACTAGGCAGTCAAAACAACTTGCCTCTATAAACTTGGAAACCAATTCATTCATTTAATATTTACCCTTTTCATGAATGAATCTTCTAGAAGTGTTACATAAGAGTAAAAGTGTCTAAAAAGTACAATAATTACATCAAAGAGAATCACATTTCATCCCAAAAAGTCAAACTGAGTCAAATCTGTGTTTTCTGGGCTGTACAGTGCATTTTTTGAAAAAACTGCCTGACGGGTCGCGCGCCCCTGCCTGACGGGTCGCGCGCCTTTGGAGCCATCTTTGGGGCACTTGCAGGTGTCCAAATTGAGAAAACGTAGGCTTGTTGGAAAGGTCTGTGAGTCTACTTTCCAACCCAACTAGAATTTTTGAATTTGGAGTTCATTTGCCCTGTCAAAAATCAAATCTCCCAAGACTTCTTTCTGCAATTCAAAAAAGTGGCAGAAAGTCATTTTTTGCTAGTTTTTTTACTTTCTGGAGGCCCAAAACTTCACTAAATCTCAAGTCCATCCATGAGAATATGTAACTTTGCATGAAAAATCTGGAAATGCTGAGTTTTGGTCAAAAGGAGTTGCCATGATGAAGGGTCGCGCGGGGGGTGAGACCCGTTAATGGGGAAAACCTGCAAATTGCCAAAAAATGCCAAAATTCACCCAAAATTCTCAAAATTTCTTGGGATTTGTGCTGTGGCTAGGCTATTTAGTTCCTTGATCCTTGAGTGAAGCCTCAGCCAAGATACGGAGGGGATTTGGCCTCTTTCTCCATTTTTAGTGCCTCGGTCAACCGCCTTTGAAACATCTTCATCTTTGCCTTGCACACATGCATTCTTGCCCAGTAATGGTTCTTCATGTTCCTTAGAAATTTCTTTTCTTGGTTGGCCTTAGCCAACAGCCTCTCCAAGTGTGCATTTACTCGGATGAGCATGGACTCTCGGTCAGCGGGCAATGGGTCACCGGGTCTTCTTCGGTTCAAGATTCGGTCACTACGAATCCTCCATAGCTCATCAAGTGCTTTCTCCTCCTCCAACTGTTTGTTGCGCTGCTCCAGGTATGTGATGGTCCATTGTGCACCCTCTAATCTCCTCTGTAAGGAATCATTTTCAGCTCTGAGATGCTGAATGACCTCCTTTGCCTCTTGGCTCGGAGAAATGGCCTCAAGATCAACAAGCTCAATATCTGGAACTCCTGATGGCCCCTCATCAATCTTGGGCTGCTTGCCCCTCTGTGCTGCCTGTGCTGCTGAAGAGAGTGAGGCCCCTTCCACCTGATGTGGAGATAACACTCGTTGAGCTGATGATCAAGGCGAGACCCCTTCCACCTGTTGTGGAGATAGTACTCACCGAGCTGCTGCAAATAAGGCCCTCGGGCCTTTCTGATAGGTAACCAGGGGTGAGGAGCTAACATTTCTAGTGACAGGGATGTCATGCTGCTGGGATGGTCCTCCCTCCTCGTGAACAACCTCAGGTTGTGGCGAGAGTGGTGCTGTGAAAAACTCACAAGAGATGAACTCCTCCCATGAGATGCCATGCTGAGCCAACTGATGCAATACTACAAGCTGAATCAAACCATAATGGTACAGGCTCCTATACTGTTGTGCCGGGCTCTTCCTCTGCAACATGGGCACCATCCTCTGAATGTTCTGATAGAAGAAAACAGGGATGTTCATCATCCTCACTTGGGTGAAGTGCATCAAGAGGCGAATATGATATGAATATACCTGTGAAAATCTGCCCTCACAGGTAAAATAGTTCATGATGAGCCTCATCATGGGAGCATACTCGCTCCTGAGAAACCTAAATGGAAACACACCTGCCAAATGTCTCATGAATGGTGGCCGGACAAAAGGCTCAAAGTAAACATTATCCAGCACCTTGCGCTTATTCCACACCTCCCCAACATTAGGTATCCCTGTGGCATGTGAGATCACCTCGGGTGTCAATGTAAAGTCCACCCCTGCAAGGTTGACATGTCCGTCATGCAAGTGTAAAACAAATAGGCGAGCCAACTCTCTATGGTGCTGAATCCGAGAGATCCTCTCACAAAAATCATAGCAAGACATATACTGGAAACATGTGACTGCCATAGGACAGGCCTGTAACTCTGCTAAAGAGGTGGGCTCTTCTCGCTTATGATGTCCACCCTTTCAGCCCTTATGAGGCCTCCTCTGTACCTCAATCTTTGAAGCTGATGACTGGTCATCACTTTGCTCATAAGTTTCGGTTTCTGACATTGTTTAAGGAGCAAAGTGGACAAACTGTACTGCTGTTTCTGCCTGTAAAAAGTTGATTTATATGCTCAAGCGATTTGATGATTTAGAAGGCGGTTGAGCAAATTTGAAATGAGTTGGGAGGAAGGTTGCTTGACGGGTCGCGCACCTCGCCCAACGAGTCGCGCGGGCCTGACGGGTCGCGCCCGTTGAAAATTTGAACTGCGGGAAGCCTCCTGACGGGTCGCGCCCCTCTGACGGGTCACGCGCCTGGCCTGACGGGTCGCGCGCCTGTCTTGCTCCCAATTTCAACCAGTTTCACCCAAATTCGCTTGGAAGCTCGCCCAATCTCTCTTGCAAGTGTTTTGGATGTAGAATGAGAGTAAAAGGAGGGAGATTGGGTCTTTATAATTTCCATTTGAATAAATTTCATGCTCAAACCCATTTTCTAATGTTTCTCTTTGACACTTTATAAAACTGACTTTTTTGGTTTCCTTTGTCCTGAAATTGACTCATTTAGTGCTTTTGCTTGATTCTTTTTGCAGGTAGATCATCTGAGGGATCTTGGCAAGGGGACCAGGGTTTCATACTGTCCACTGAAGTCTTTTGAAATTTCATCACTTTTTACAAACATTTTGAAAAATGACCTTGGCTTTAAAAACAGAGTTTTTAAATCCAAGGTGAAAATTAACTGTAGAAGATAAAAAAATCTCGAATAAGCATCTTTACAATCATCCCTCTGGCTTGCTGAACATTTATTGACCTTCAGAAACATGACCTTGTAAACATTTTTTACCAAAACCCTAGACCTAGGAAATTGACCTCAAGACAAGACAAGACAAGCTTGAAAGAGCTTAATGACTGAAATGACCTGAGCCAGCAATGCCAAGAGGGGAAAAATATACCAGCTCCTCCATCAGGGTTATGGCATGCCTAATGGGATGCAAAAATTGACACTGATGAGACACCTACATATGCAAATGCAAAGAGTTTTGATCGCGGATGGAGGGCTCAAGACCGACTCTAACATTGGCTCCAATGGGGATGGTATCTCCTTGGAGGTACCAAGAACCTTAGACCTCTGGGAGAGCAGACCAGTGCTTTATTAACATTGGGCAATGGAGTCAACTTTTACACATGTGACCAAATTTGAACAACTTTATTTGACTTGGACAATTGACTGAAATCCTAGACTAACTTTGACACTAACTAACTCACTTTATGCAGAAAATAAACTGACTGAAACAACTTCAGAAACTCACACCAACTAATCACCATTTTCAGAATTATAGCCTTCACCGCGGGCCCCAAACTGAAGATGGGGGATCAGTAAACAGTTGCTGCAGAATGAAAGTAAAATGGTAATTACAATGAGAGTGATTAGTGCAGAAAATTCTCAAGCATGATACCTTTTGAGCAGCCGGCCATTCACCGACCCACCAAGACATTCATCACCGTTCATTTCTTTGAGAAGAAAAGCATTTGGACCACGGTATGCTGCAATTTTGTAGGGACCTTTCCACAAGTTGTCGAATTTTCCATGTTTCCCTTTGTCTTCATTTCGGGCATCCCATCTCAAAACAACATCATCGATCTGAAAATCATCTGATTTAGCCTTTTTGTCATAGATTTTCTTTATGCGCTCCTGCAACTTAAGGGAATTTTGATGAACCTCCTCTCGTGTCTGTTGTAAATGAATCATTTGACTGATCCGCCGTTGCATAGGATCCTCCTCGCCACCAGCTTCTTGAAACAACTTGGCTACTGGAACACTAAGTGAAGTAGGAAACACTGCATCAACTCCATAAACCAGCTCAAAAGGTGACATACCAATTGACTTCTTTTGACTTACCCGATCAGCCCATAATGCATTTACTAACATTTTGTGCCAGCTCTTCTTATTTATTTCCAACAATTTCTTTATGATGTTCACTAGAGATTTGTTCGAAGATTCAGCCAGCCCATTACCTTGTAGATGGTAGGTGGTTGAATGCCCCAAGCTGATGTTATATTTATAGCAAAAATCAACCATTTTCTTCGATTTGAATGCTGCTGCATTATCTGTAATCAACTTATGTGGACAGCCGAAACGTGACAATATGTTACTTTCAAGAAAAGAGATAATTACCGAATCCGTGGCCTGCCGGGTGGGAATGGCTTCAATCCACTTCGTGAAGTAATCTGTGGCGGTCAAGATCCATTGATGCTGCCCGGAAGATGCTGGGTGGATTTCGCCAATAAAATCCAAGCCCCATTGCTGAAATGGTGCGCTGATTTCAATGGGCTTGAGAGGCAACGGCTGTAACTTTTGCTTTCCTTGAAAAATTTGACATTCATGACAGCTCTTTACCGCTTTATACACATCAGAAAACAAATAAGGCCAATAGAAACCAACTCTTAAGATCTTATTAGCCGTGGTCTTCCAAAACAAGTGACCCCCACAGTCACCTTTATGAAAATCTTCTACTGTTGTCTTAGCTTCTTCTTCGACCAAATAGTTCAGCAATATGCCACCGGGATCTTTCCAATAAAGTGCTGATTTGATAATGCAAAATTTGGCAGCCTTTAGCTTCAATGTTCTAGCTTTGTTTCTAGGCATCCCAGGGGGTGAAGACAAATTTTGAAGCACATAAACTATATCAGCATACCAAGGAGAAGACACAAAGATATCGGATACCTGTAGAACTGAATTTTCTTCATCTTCATTGGACAAGGCAGCAATCAAATTGATATCAAGGACGTGAAGATTTGTTTCAGCCATCAACTTAGCAAGACCTTGACCTTTAATCAACTTGGTAGGCTTAATTTCTACATCATACTCTAATAGTGCAGCGATCCACTTACCTCTTCTTCCTTCCGGTTCCATTTGTACTAAAACATCTTTAACAGCTGCATTGGGAACATATGCTAAAATATGAGAATTCAATATGTATACCCGGAAATCTTTCAAGGCTTTGATCAGCGCCAATGCTTGCTTCTCAATAATATTATAATTCAGCGCTCCGTCCCTTATGATACGGCTGAAAAAAGCGATGGGCCTTTCAACCCCATCTCTCTTTTGCATCAATACGGCTGCCAATGTATGCTCAGAAGCAAAGGAAAATAAAATAAAATCCTGTGTATAATCTGGGCTGATCAAAGTTGGGGCTGAAGATAAGATTACCTTGATCAAATTAAAAGACTTTACCGCATCTTCGGTCCATTTGAGCTCGCTGCCCTTCTTGAGCATATTGGTTATCTCTCTAAGATGTTCGGCAAGATTGGGGATGAAGCGACGCAGAAAATTCAATTTACCATTGAAGGACTGAATTTCTTTCTTGCTACGGGGCTGCTCTAATTGCTGAATTGCTTCCACCCGTGCAGGATCTATACGAATGCCATCTTTAGAAATGATATGGCCCAGCAGCTTGCCTTCGCTCATAGCAAAAAGACTCTTCTTCGGATTCAACGAGATACCATACTTTCTGCACTTTTGAAACACCTTAGTCAAATGAAACAAATGCTCTTCATCTGATTTAGAAAACACGGTCAGATCATCAAGATAAACAACCAAAAATACATCCTTCTCATTTGCAAAGGCCATGTCCATTGCCCGCTAAAATGTGGCACCTGCATTCTTCAATCCAAACGGCATCTTGGCATAATGAAATGTACCCCATGGAGTAGTAAATGCTATCTTGTCACGGTCATCTTCATGTACCAAAATCTGATTATACTCGGAATAACCATCAAGCAATGACATCCTTGATGCCCCCACTACCCGCTGCAATATGTGGTCCATTTTGGGCAGCGGATAATTGTATTTTAATGACACCTTGTTCAGATTTCTGAAGTCTATACACAATCGAATCTCGCCGGTCTTCTTTCTCACGGGCACCAAGTTGGAAATCCAATCAGAAAATCGGATTGGCACTATGATTCCAGACTTATACAACCTGTTGACTTCCTTCTCAATCAATGGCAGCAATTTAGGATTAATTCTTCTCAACTTTTGTCGGAAAGGCTTTTGATTTGGCTTTATGGGAATGGTATGCTGAATGATACTTGTGTCATAAGTTTTCAAATCTGAATAGTCCCATGCAAAAACATTAGAAAATGAAGACAATAATCTGATATACTCTTTCTTTACCTTTGGCGGCAATGCTTTCGAGAGCTTCACCATCTTTGGATTTTCGGCTGTCCCAAGATTGACATCTTCAACACCTTCGTCTGTTGGCCTCAAAGTTGGCTTGCGGGCCACATCATCTTGATCGAACAATTCTTCCAAAGGAATTAATCCTTTAGGAATGTAATTGTCCTTGAGCTGCAATACATCCATTTGATTTACTCCTTCAGCTTCCGTGTCTATTGAAATGTCTTCAAATTTACCCTCAATTTGCAGAAAATCTTTGATTTCTTCGTCATCTTGGAAAACTTGCCAACACCTTTGATTATCTGGAACTGTAGGACGATGCTTCACATATATCTCAAACTTATTGCTGGAATTCATGGGTATTTTCAAATTACTTGCTGCCTTTGCCAATGCATCCGCAACACCATTTTGAATCCGGGGCACACATGTCAAAGTATGTTCTGAAAACCGCTTTAAGATATCTAGGACAGCATTCCGATATGCTCGCATACGAGGATGCTTGGCCTGAAATTCACCTTTCACTTGCTTGATAACCAACTCGGAGTCGCCATATACCGCTATCTTCTTTGCCTTCAACTTCCGAAGGATTTTCAGACCAGCAATAAGAGCTTCGTATTCCGCCTCATTATTTGAACAATCAAATGCCAATTTATAAGAACATACCCGTACCTTACTTGGAACTTGGTTTTGGACTGAAAATGGGCTTCGAATCCACACACCTATACCAGCACCATCGCTGCCCACTGCGCCATCAAAATCCATGGTCCAAAGACCATCCTCATCATCTTCTAAATGCTGAAAATCTGATGTTGATGCATGATCTGTTTGTTGCCCATTTGTTTCAACAATTGGCCTTATGACAGCAGACCTTTCTTCACTTTCCTTTGTCAAAACTTCTCTGAAATTTTCTGAAATGCCTGGTATATCTTCTACTTGCACTAATTGACTATCTACCTCATTGAAATTATCCGCAAACAAAACAAAAGATTCTAAATCTGTTTGTACATAATTTA
This sequence comes from Pinus tabuliformis, assembly GCA_031772625.1. Lineage (NCBI taxonomy): Eukaryota > Viridiplantae > Streptophyta > Pinopsida > Pinales > Pinaceae > Pinus > Pinus tabuliformis. The sequence continues at coordinate 672,746,978 of CM062814.1, forward strand.
CAGGATGATTGACGGGCTTTTCCTTACTAGTAATCATGTATTTCATCTTTTGTTCCCGATATAACTTCCTCATTTGACCGAAAACTGGAATTGTGGCATATGAAAAATCAAGCTGAAGTGTACCTTTGAGCTTGGCTCCCCATGATCTCGAAAGCAACATGCCGAACCGCGGAGGAATATCCGCCACCACCACATCCATCAAAACATTCTTCGCGGGAATTTGATCTAGACTCACCACCAAGTCTTTGATCAAACCAATACATCTTACCCGGCTGGAATCAAACGAATACAAATCATGATACTTCCTTGTGATGTCAAGTCCCAGCTTCTCCATGATCGTTTTCGGCATCAAATTATGCGAAGCTCCCGAGTCAAACATGGCATTGTGCAGCACATACTCATGCAATCGCAAACTGATATAAAATGGAGGAACATCACTTTCAGGAGACTCACCATTTAAAGCTGGCCCAAAAATCAACTCCGGCTGATCATCTTGTACATTCATCGTATCTAGCATTAGATCAAAATTCAACATCTTGGAGAGCTGGCCTCGGTAGGTGTTATTCTTCATGATTTCTATCAAAGGAATGGGCACTTTCAACTTTGCGATCTCATTCTCCAAACTGAAAACTGAAACCTTCTCACCTTCTTTAGCCGGATTATCTCTTTTTTCAGCTTTATCTTTTGGTGCATTTGATGGCTGATCCGTCTTAGCAGCTGGTGATGATTGACTTGTTGAAGGACCGACTATGTCTTTTCCTTTTGCGTGTGAGGAAACCGAATCATTCTTTGCTGATGTGTCTTTCCTTTTCTGAATGGGATTTATGGGAATAGCTTGGTTTCTCAATTGCCTTTGCTGGCCTTGCTGGGCTGATAAAGCATGCAAATACCCTCTTTGATACTCTTCGGATTCTTCTTCAAGTATTGCATCGTTTGACAAAATATAATGCTCATCTTGGGGAATGATGGAATTACTCACCAACTCATCTTCTTCTGTAATATAAGTGGGCATGTCATCAGGAGTGAAGAAGTGATTTTCCTCTCCAAGATTATCACCTTCATCCTCTGATTCTTGACTAACAAAATTCTGCTGAAAAGGAGGTTTCATTTGCTGCTGAACTGCTGCCTCTTGTGCCTTTGTTTCACGCTGTTTGATCCTATATTGTTGCTGCTGTTGACCTTTGAAATTTGGATTACGAATCTGAGGCTCCGGCTTGTCAATAGTAACCTTTTCAAGTGCCCTCTTTATCTGTTCAACATCACGAATTAGCTGATTTGAAGTGGATGCTTCCTCTTTGATTGTGACTCGCTTTTCTGCCTTCATCCTTGCTCTTTTGTCATTCAAATTCGCTTCAACACTAACAACAATTTTCTGCATATCCTCCAAGGTAGGTGGATCTCTGTCTCTTAATGAGTAGGCCATCTCCAGATCAAAACCATCCGGGAACTTAAGAAGTGTTGATTTTCTAGATGGCCTCAAATCATTAGGAATAGCATTATAAACTATGTTGAATCTGATTATGTAATCTTGAACGGACTCACCCGGATTACGCTTGAGGTTGTTGTATTCGGCATTAATCTGAAGTGGATCCTTTCTGATTTCCCATCGATCTAAAAACTGATTCTGAAGTGCTTCCAAAGTGGCAATGCTGTTAGCTGTCAACCCTTTGAACCATTTTCTAACTTCTCCTGCAAATGTTTGCACGAACAACCGCATGGTAACATCTTCTTCATCTAACTCATATAGATCAAAGAAAGTGGTCATTTTGTCGATATGTTGCTGAGCAGTAATACTTTGTGGAGTGCCATCAAACATGGGAATTTTGCTTTGATAATCAGCTGGCATATCATGAAGATTTGCAGGCAAAGCAAGTGGGGCAAACCGAGCAGCCATTGCTCTAGGAGGGGGAGTAGGATGAGTATGAGGAGGAGGAGCTATGATAGCAGGGACTATAATAAGAGGAGGTGTAGTTTGTGGAGTTGGGGGAGTCGGAGGGGTAGGAGGGGTATGGGGTGTAGAAGGAGAACCGACTGTGGATTCGGGATAGGTGATTATAGGCGAAACTGAAACATAAGGAGGATAAGATTCTTCGTGAGCCGTGATAGTGGATCCAATATGATCAGAGATATTCTCAACAAAGTCAGCAAGGGTAGTAGCTTGAATATGTGTCTGGAGATGTCTCAAGATGAAATTTTCGACCAATTTGTTATGTTTCTCAAATTCAATAGCAGCTGCAAAATCAGGGTCAAGGACTAGAGAATCGAGCGCACTTTCAGACTTGGCTTTAAACAGAGACAACTCAAAGCTTTCGTCAAAATCTAAATCTTCAAGATAATAAAAAATAGCTGGGCATGAATGAGATCTGAAAATGGGTCTAGGATCTGTAGCCAGCTTGTTTTTCTCAAAAGACTAGGAAGGAAAAACCATTCAGCCTGTGAAAACTCTCAACCTATCATCCACGGCTCAGAGTTAACAATTATACTGGGATAAAGTGTCAATGAAGCGCTACGTTCACAAGCTCACAGAGATTGACTGAAGCAGCATTTATCTACTAACGCTGATGTAAAACAAGAGCGTTTTCGAAGGCTGCCTGGCGTAACTTCAGCCTCCGTCTAAGACTTATGAAATAACACGTCAATGAGCAAACGATTAGTTTGTTCTCCCTAGTATGGTCGCCAGTATGTTAGCGCTTGAAATTTCACCTCAGGCTGAGAAAGGTAAACCTCAAGGCAACATCAAACCATTTAGCCTCATAGCTAGCCCTACAGGGCAGGAGAAGGCTCTCTCCGGTCTATCTCGTAAAATCTTCAATAGATGAGATGACCAATAAGGTAACACTGATATTAGGCTAGTAAACTGATCAAAGAGTTTGATTTGGGGTTTTTTGGGTTTTTGGTGGCAATTTGAGGGGACAACAATTTTGGGTGCGGGGATTGGACACAGTTTCTGCAGGGGGTTCTTTGGGGCGAGGTAGGAGACAGTATTGATGCCTTTGATTGAGGTGGATGGTCAGGAATGAAAGGTGAGGAGCTAAAGAGAGCAAACAATAACTTTGAATTCCCTTTAGACAGAAGAAAACATTGAAATTAAACAAACTTAAAAGCAGAGCATGGCAAGCATGAATTCTTACTTTAACACTTCATTTGTTTAATGTGCAGAAGTAAAAGAAAGGAAATGAATCACATAACAAGCTTACAAGTATATTGAGAAACACACCATCAACACATGAGTCCACAAGAATCCCAAAGAGGACTGCAAAACCCTGGTCTTCCTTAGCCAAAAATTGCAGAGATACAGTGAATAATACAACGATAGTTTATCCCTCAAGAGTCCAACCATGAAAATGAGAAAGAAAGTACATAATATAGATGATCTAACCTCTTTCTCTACGTCCATGGGTCGAGCTCACTATCCTAGGAGATGTTTCAACCACTTCTAAACTAAGCACTACAAACTAGGCAGTCAAAACAACTTGCCTCTATAAACTTGGAAACCAATTCATTCATTTAATATTTACCCTTTTCATGAATGAATCTTCTAGAAGTGTTACATAAGAGTAAAAGTGTCTAAAAAGTACAATAATTACATCAAAGAGAATCACATTTCATCCCAAAATGTCAAACTGAGTCAAATCTGCGTTTTCTGGGCTGTACAGTGCATTTTTTGAAAAAACTGTCTGACAGGTCGCGCGCCCCTGCCTGACGGGTCGTGCACCTTTGGAGCCATCTTTGGGGCACTTGCAGGTGTCCAAATTGAGCAAAAGTAGGCTTGTTGGAAAGGCCTGTGAGTCTACTTTCCAACCCAACTGGAATTTTTGAATTTGGAGTTCATTTGCCCTGTCAAACATCAAATCTCCCAAGACTGCTTTCTGCAATTCAAAAAAGTGGCAGAAAGTCATTGTTTGCTAGTTTTTTGACTTTCGGGAGGCCCAAAACTTCACTAAATCTCAAGTCCATCCATGAGCATATGTAACTTTGCATGACAAATCTGGAAATGCTGAGTTTTGGTCAAAAGGAGTTGCCATGATGAAGGGTCGCGCGGGGGGTGAGACCCGTTAATGGGAAAAACCTGCAAATTGCCAAAAAATGCCAAAATTCACCCAAAATTCTCAAAATTTCTTGGGATTTGTGCTTTGGCTAGGCTATTTAGTGCCTTGATCCTTGAGTGAAGCCTTAGCCAAGATACGGAGGGGATTTGGCCTCTTTCTCCGTTTTTAGTGCCTCGGTCAACCGCCTTTGAAACATCTTCATCTTTGCCTTGCACACATGCATTCTTGCCGAGTAATGGTTCTTCATGTTCCTTAGAAATTTCTTTTCCTGGTTGGCCTTAGCCAACAGCCTCTCCAAGTGTGCATTTACTCGGATGAGCATGGACTCTCGGTCAGCGAGCAATGGGTCACCAGGTCTTCTTCGGTTCAAGATTCGGTCACTACGAATCCTCCATAGCTCATCAAGTGCTTTCTCCTCCTCCAACTGTTTGTTGCGCTGCTCCAGGTATGTGATGGTCCATTGTGCACCCTCTAATCTCCTCTGCAAGGCATCATTTTCAGCTCTGAGATGTTGAATGACCTCCTTTGCCTCTTGGCTCGGAGAAATGGCCTCAAGATCAACAAGCTCAATATCTGGAACTCCTGATGGCCCCTCATCAATCTTGGGCTGCTTGCCCCTCTGTGCTACCTGTGCTGCTGAAGAGAGCGAGGCCCCTTCCACCTGATGTGGAGATAACACTCACTGAGCTGATGATGAAGGTGAGACCCCTTCCACCTGCTGTGGAGATAGTACTCGCCGAGCTGCTGCAAATAAGGCCCTCGGGCCTTTCTGATAGGTAACCAGGGGTGAGGAGCTGACATGTCTAGTGACAGGGATGTCATGCTGCTGGGATGGTCCTCCCTCCTCGTGAACAACCTCAAGATGTGGCGAGAGTGGTGCTGTGAAAAACTCACGAGAGATGAACTCCTCCCATGAGATGCCATGCTGAGCCAACTGATGCAATACTACAAGCTGAATCAAACCATAATGGTACAGGCTCCTATACTGCTGTGCCGGGCTCTTCCTCTGCAACATGGGCACCATCCTCTGAATGTTCTGATAGAAGAAAATAGGGATGTTCATCATCCTCGGGTGAAGTGCATCAAGAGGCGAATATGATATGAATATACCTGTGAAAATCTGCCCTCACAGGTAAAATAGTGCATGATGAGCCTCATCATGGGAGCATACTCGCTCCTGAGAAACCTAAATGGAAACAGACCTGCCAAATGTCTCATGAATGGTGGCCGGACAAAAGGCTCAAAGTAAACATTATCCAGCACCTTGCACTTATTCCACACCTCCCCAACATTAGGTATCCCTGTGGCATGTGAGATCACCTCGGGTGTCAATGTAAAGTCCACCCCTGCAAGGTTGACATGTACGTCATGCAAGTGTAAAAAAAATAGGCGAGCCAACTCTCTATGGTGCTGAATTCGAGAGATCCTCTCACAAAACTCATAGCAAGACATATACTGGAAACATGTGACTGCCATAGGACAGGCCTGTAACTCTGCTAAAGAGGTGGGCTCTTCTCGCTTATGATGTCCACCCTTTCCGCCCTTATGAGGCCTCCTCTGTACCTCAATCTCTGAAGCTGATGACTGGTCATCACTTTGCTCATAAGTTTCGGTTTCTGACATTGTTTAAGGAGCAAAGTGGACAAACTGTACTGCTGTTTCTGCCTGTAAAAATTTGATTTATATGCTCAAGCGATTTGATGATTTAGAAGGTGGTTGAGCAAATTTGAAATGAGTTGGGAGGAAGGTTGCTTGACGGGTCGCGCACCTCACCCAACGGGTCGCGCGGGCCTGACGGGTCGCGCCCGTTGAAAATTTGAACTGCGGGGAGCCTCCTGACGGGTCGCGCCCCTCTGACGGGTCGCGCGCCTGGCCTGACGGGTCGCGCGCCTGTCTTGCTCCCAATTTCAACCAGTTTCGCCCAAATTCGCTTGGAAGCTCGCCCAATCTCTCTTGCAAGTGTTTTGGATGCAGAATGAGAGTAAAAGGAGGGAGATTGGGTCTTTATAATTTCCATTTGAATAAATTTCCTGCTCAAACCCATTTTCTAATGTTTCTCTTTGACACTTTATAAAACTGACTTTTTTGGTTTCCTTTGTCCTGAAATTGACTCATTTAGTGCTTTTGCTTGATTCTTTTTGCAGGTGGATCATCTGAGGGATCTTGGCAAGGGGACTAGGGTTGCATACTGTCCACTGAAGTCTTTTGAAATTTCATCACTTTTTACAAACATTTTGAAAAATGACCTTGGCTTTAAAAACAGAGTTTTTAAATCCAAGGTGAAAATTAACTGTACAAGATAAAAAAATCTCGAATAAGCATATTTACAATCATCCCTCTGGCTTGCTGAACATTTATTGACCTTCAGAAACATGACCTTGTAAACATTTTTGACCAAAACCCTAGACCTAGGAAATTGACCTCAAGACAAGACAAGACAAGCTTGAAAGAGCTTAATGACTGAAATGACCTGAGCCAACAATGCCAAGAGGGGAAAAATATACCAGCTCCTCCATCAGGGTTATGGCATGCCTAATGGGATGTAAAAATTGACACTGATGAGACACCTACATATGCAAATGCAAAGAGTTTTGATCGCTGATGGAGGGCTCAAGACTGACTCTAACAGATTGTATCCGAAAAAACCATCCATGAAGGAGAATATTTCGCTATCGGCACAATGTAACAATCCAAAAATAAATATCTAATTTAACATTAATTTAAATGAGAGTGGCACTTACCTAGCCCAATAAACATGTAATTAATTAACTAAATTCAAATTGAATGAATAGTGCTTACCTGTTTACCTGTGGTCGAAGTAGGCTTACTGCAACAAGGTTTTGGATTAAAACAAGAAGGCATTGCATGCGAAAATATCATATTAAAACACTTTGCAGAATGAAGGTTCCGGAGGAATAACAGGGAGCAGAACTTCTCCACTGACAAGATCGTACATTTTTTCTTTCTTTCTTCTATACTCAAGAAATGGCGTTTGCCAATCATCACACGGCTTAACCCACAGAGTAGCACGACAAATAACCTTGGCAGAGAAGCTTGCATAGATTTAAAGGGGAAAGCTAACGCACGAAAACCATATCGAAGCATTTCAAAGCGGAACTTAGATGCAAAATCAACCATATCGAAGCATTTCAAAGCGGAACTTAGATGCAAAATCTCTGAAAAGAAGTGTTGAAACACCATATATTTCAAATTTTATAAATTGCCTTGCATATTTCAGCCAAAAAATAAAAAATAAAAATTTCAGGGTGTCTAAAGAAAATAAATGCAACATTCGTTATAGTGAAAATAATTTCCAGAGCAGTTGTTGCCTGGGGTCATTGAGTACCGGACCGGATGCCTGCCTTGGGGCAGATGAGGTCTGAGTCAGGCGCGAGCCTTGGGGCCAGCCTTGGACTAGGATACAGACTAGGTCAGGCTTAGCCTGGTGCCGAAAGTGGGAAAAAGGACAGAGATTCCTTAAGATTTCCCGGGGTGTTGGGGACTTTCTATGCCTGCTAGTTATACTAGTTCAGCAGAGGGTGTTGGCAATAGGAAGTAAATAAAATAATAAAAATAATGCATAATAAGAATAATAATATAATAATATAATAATAAATAATAAATAATAAAAATAATTAATAATTAATAATAGAAATAATAAATAATAATAAATAAATCACTTAATAATAAATAATAAAAATAATAAATCATAAATGTTAAATAATAAATGGTATTAAAAATATATACAAAGAAAATAAATAAAAATAATAAAAATAAAAATAGTAATAACCATACTAAAATAAGAATAAATAGAAATACAACAAGAAAACTATCAAAAAGAAGGAAATAAAACAAGAAAAGCTAAAAATCAAAAGAAAAGTAAAGAAATAAAACAAGAAAGCTAAAAATCAAAAGAAAGTTGCATGTAGACACATGGAGTGTGTGGATGTGGTTCCCCTTCCAATGTTGTTCTATTTAATAGATGGTGAGGAAGATGAGAGGCATTCTTGCATTCCATCATTCCGAGATTCTATCTTGCATTCTCTTGGGAGAATGGAGTTCTAAGACTTAGGAGTCACTGGCAGTAGTACGTTGATTGAGGGCTTGGGGTTGGCCAATTGTAGCAAATCCTTGCACAATTGAGCCTACAGTTGGGTGGAGAGTTGTCCCCAAAACCTTGTTGTCATCTGGCAGACATTGATCACAGATAATATAGGTATGTACTTGTTTGTTGATTCTGATTTTAATTAGGAAATTAATTTTATATTTACTTTGGACTGTTACACACAATCATCAATGATTTGATCAATATAGGGAGTTGGGTAATTGTCCTTTGGACAGGCTCGATTAATGTCCCTATAATCAATACATATTCTTATTGTCCCTTGCTTTTTTTTAACAGGAACAATATTCCATACCCAATCCGTTAACGGAATCGGATAAATGAAACCTGCGTTGAGTAATTTTTCAACTTCTGCTTTAATGGCAGCAACTTTTCTTGGGTGAATCTGACGCAAACGTTGCCGGACGGGTTTAGCGTCTAGGTAAGTTTTGATTTCATGAACAACAATTGCGGGGTCAATTCCTGGCATTTCCTCATACGACCAGGCAAACACGTCACAAAACTCTTGAAATAGGGCCTTATATATTTGAATTTCATATTCTGTACACGAGGCACCTATATGAATGTTTTCAACAATTCCAGGCTTAACCGAAATGTCAATAGGAATAGTTCGAGAAATGTTTCCGAAATTTAACTCTGAATCAGGATTTTTCATTGGATGCTGAGGTTCCTTGACATATTTAGTTGTAAAAATTGATGAAAAATCATTTTCAAAATGACCATTCTCGGGTAAGAATGAAGATCTGTGATGGAGATCTTCCCATGGTAAATCATCGACACATAGGATTTCACGAATTTGTTCATCAGAGCGAACAAGTTCGGAAAACATTTTTGAATCCGAGTTTGATGTGAAAAGTGATTCCTCATGGACCACATTCATTAAGTCAATTTTGGTTGAAGATGGGTCGGAAAACGATTGCACGGCCTGATACACAATTTCATATGGACTCAAAGGCATAACATCACCAAATGAGTCTTTCTCAAATTCAGAAGGTATGATCCAAGGATCATCATAAACAATGGTGTCTGACGAAATCATATGAACGGTTGCAAAAGAAGACGATGCGTTGATCGGAGGAAAAGGAAAAGTTCCCAGTAAACCAGCATCTTTAACTAGTCCTACTCCAACATCCTTATACGGGATAGTCGTTTTACCGACATGCTGAATGCTTTCAGAAGAGGCTGGGTCAGATGAAAAGTAAGCCAGCTGGTCTATTGTTACGATCTTTCCATTATGAGGAAACTTTATAACCTGAAAGACCGATGAAGCGACAGCTGTCATAGCATAAGACCAACTACGACCCAAGAGAAGGTTGTAATCTAGAGGGGCATCAACCACCTCCACATCTAGATTAATAGTTTTGCCTTCAACCCCTATAGGTAAATCCTATAGAATGCCAAAAGGATGGAACCCACGGCCATCAAAGGCCTTTAGAATCGTCGGGGATTGATTTAGTGAAGGGAAACCAAGCGATCTCCAACACTGTATCGACATAATACACGTTGAGGCTCCCTCATCAATCACAGTCCTATGAATAGGTCTGTTTTTTACTATCACTGGGATTTGGAAAGCCATTTGATGAGGTAAATGTGGTGTAATATTTTCTAGATCAAAAATTATAAGGTTCGAGTCCTGAACGTCAACAACTCCTATAGTCAACAAAAGTAATTTACATTGTGTTGGACATGATTGCAGCACTTCCAAAGCCGACATTGCTGAAGGTGAAACAGCTAAATCTTCAACAATGTTATAGTTCTGAGCCGCTCTCGCATGTGGATTAAAAGCTGACTTTCGAAGTATACCCTTGGCGGGCGGTTTGATTACTAAGTCTGGATTAGGTTTCTCGATCTGTAGCGGATCAAAACCAAGAGCTGAGGTTGATGGGTTAGAATAAGAAGATTCTGCTTCTTTACCATCAATAGGAATTTTACTACCATAATCATGCGATTGAGTCGCAATCCTGACATGGGACATCATTAGTATGGGTTCTTCATTGGCATTCGAGGAAGAACCTATCATCTTACTATCTTGACTTGGAAAAGGATCCTTCAAAACAGCAGGCATTTGGGAACCTTTGACAATCTTCACAACCTCTGAACAATGAGGGCAGTCTCTTGTAAAATGTTCTTCGTCACAAATGAGACAAGGATAACAAGGTTTGCGCTTCTCATCATTGTATTTCGCTTTTTCTGGTTTCTCTTTTGAATTTTTATTTTTTTTATTTTTCTTCTTCCCTTTCGTCTTACCACCGGATTTTGATTTGGCTGTAGATGACTCTACAACATGAATATCGGCGGAAATCTCAGCGGAAGAATCTCCTGTCGGGGAATCTGGCAAGGTTATGATAGGAGAAGAATTCTTGGAAGACTTCTTCTTACTTTTGGTATTAACCGTACCAATCATACCGTCAGTGACATGAGACCCTGAAGGAGCTGCAGCGATTTGATTTTGTTTAGGAAGATCGGGGATTTTCTCATGTAACGTACCTGACTGAGTATAAACTAAGTCAAGGTACTGTGCTTGAGCAATTACTTGCTCCTCAGTAACGACTCCGGCCTTAGCTACATCCTCAGTGATCTTTGGCAATAAAGATTTTACAAACCATTCAGCTAAGATCTGATCCGGAATAAAAACCTTCACTAAACGCCGTCGACGTCTCCATTCATGAATATGATCCGAAATGTAAGTGGACGTCGACTACTTTAATGAAGTTAGTAATTCCGTGCCATTTTCATATCTGACTGGCAACTGAAAATGAGTTAAAAACAAGGTAGCTAACTGACTAAAGTTATAAAAAGTGGCTCGCGGTAACTCAATGTACCACTTGGCCGCAAGACCAATTAGAGTGCACTGGAAAAGCCTTAGACGGATTGAATCATCTGAAATGGAATTAGACGCACACCAGAGGTGATAAGTCATCACATGGTTTGATGGATCCTCTCCTGATTTGCCTTCAAACATAGGAATATCACTAGGCAACTTATTCGGCATTGGCGGCCAAAACGGAAGATAGTTAATGGGATCATTCGTTAGGCGCGACAAGTCAGGCAAGTCCAAAGTTGCGATAAACAGTAACTGATGATTAGGGTCCCTAAAACTATGGGTCATGAGACCATCCCCAAGAAGAGGATATCCAAGATAACTAGGAATTGGAATTGCATTTGGGATATTGTATCCTCCCAGAAAACCAGGATTAACCGGACCGTACTGGGGCTGTTGAGGTTGTTGATATGTATACCTAGGGTACGGTTGATACTGATAGACTGGCTGCTGCATAGCAGGACCGAATTGGTACTGTCCATGGTACGGCTGATAAGTAAATTGTGGTTGACTTGTGACAACCGTACTTGAACCAGGTTATCCTACAGGCATCTGAACCGAATTTTGAATTGTGGATCCAGACTGAGGTAAAGATGTCTAAGGAGTTGATACAGGAACAGTAGAAACCAGAGCTGTCGATACTCCAGAAGTAGGTGGGGTAGATTGAACAGGTGTTGCAGTAGTTGCAACAGCCGTTTGAGGCAGAGTACGAGGCGTACTAGGCCCAGGCTGAGAAACTACTGAAGGTACAGAAGTTTGAATAGTAGACTGGACAGGTTGCTGGGGTGAACCTTGGTTCGAGTACTGACCAGAGGGTGGTTGGAAACCTTGGTTCGAGTACTGACCTTGGGGTTGATACCCTTGAGGCATGTACTGATACTGGGGTTGACCTTGAGGTACATATTGATACTGGGGTTGACCTTGAGGTACATATTGAGTCTGGGGTTGACCTTGAGGAACGTACTATCCCGTAGGTATGTACTGCCCTTGAGGTTGCCCCCAGGCACAAATTAGGTACCTTGAGGTTGCCCCCAGGCGCAAATTGGGTACCTTGAGGTTGCCGCCCAGGTGATAATTGAGGATTTTGAGGCTGCCCCCAGGCGGTAACTGGCCACCTTGAGGTTGAGGATTAGGAATAGTACCTGACATCATGAGAATATCTTCTACACTCAACGGCTTAGTACCATTGTTTCTAGCTAATAACCCTTGTTCAATGGGTTGAGGAGATGCTCCCGCAAAAGTACCAGAAAGTGACTGATACCCAGAGGGAACAGAAGGACCGCCATACAAAAAGGATTCTGGAGATTGAGAAAACATGGACGACTGTCTTGACATATTTAACAGAGGATAGTAACCTCTAGGTGTTGGGTGATAAGGAATATGAGGTGGTGAAAAACTTAGCCCCGGGTTTTCCAAAAAATTAGTCAATGAAAGATACCAAGCACTGCTCCTAGGTGGACTGTAAAAAATTGATTCACGCTCCCTAAGTTCAATAAGAGGTTGATTTTCAGGGATAGGGATGCCTACTTCTTCTTCTGGAGTAGCAAGTTCTTCAATAGCTATAAGTCCAGAAGGAATATTTTGGGTAATTATTCTTTCTACCCTAGGTGAACCAGGACCACTAGAAGTTGGAGAGGTAAACCCTAATGTTGGAGTAGCAACAAAATCACTTTTAGGTTCGGATATTTTAGGTTCCTCACCTATATCACTAGTAGATGAAAAGATACCAGTAATTTCGGAAACAGACACCGATTGTGGATTATAATCTGCTACTAAAGCTAGAAAATCAGGATGTACCACCAAAGAAGACTCTCCTTCTTTAGGTGACCCAACTCTACTGTCTCTAGGTGTTACAAGGGCTCTTAACCCTTCAGGCTGGCTCGGTGAAAACTCAGGAGGTTGGCCCCGAAGTCTACGGGACTTCCTCGGTAATTCAGCCACGATTAAAAATTTTTAATTACTTCACACGAAAACAAAGTAAAATCTCAATCAAAACCACCTAAAGCCTCTAAAGAACCAAACAAATTTGAATCACATGCCTAAAGAATCTAGGAGATCAAACCAAACATAAACAGTAACTTTCCGTACTGAAAACACTAGTTGGTGATGAAGCCCAACGTCGCAGAGTCCAATACAGAAATGGCGATTGGAACAGTTACCCCGGCAACCTGCTTAATGAATAGACTAACACAAGTTCCTCCACTAAACCGTCTCGAGTGAAGAGAACCCCCCAGAAAATCCAAGTGAGTCTAGCCGACGTCTGCTCTAGGTACAGTGGGATCTTCCCACCACTGTCACCTTAGGAAGAATCCTATAGTATATGGTCACTAAGGTTACCAACGTAAACAAATATACCTGGGGGAACAGTCTACGATCCGATACGCACGCAAGGGAAAAGTAACAAGCTCAATCCCCTTGAAGGCTCCTTGACATAATCCAAGGTTTACCAACAAGTGACCCCAGGCTCCTCAACAATGGTTAATTCGAGGTTTACCATTTTTAATACGTGAATATCTGGCGTCGTTCCCAATGAGGAAGGATTGATTCCCACACTAGTTCGGACACGATCTCGTGCTTCTCCTTTAAGAGGAGCTTTCCCAGAGCATAAATGCAACAATTGGATTTCTCTCCTACTGCAAGATACAGCTACTTGTTTGTTTTACTGTCTTGGAGAGTTAATTACTCCCTACTCCAAGACACTAGCCTAAGCTATGTTGGTGTATCAGAGCCCTAGAAACAAAAAGATTACTAGATAGATTTTACTTTAAGCATTATTTTTATTGGTTTTTGTTTAAGTCAAGAGGTGCGGAGATGAAACTCGTGGTGTGAAGACTTGACTCGAAATCACTAAAAAATGCACTTAAGATGATTAAGAAATCTTTTCCCTTCAATGAAATTCTAGCTAGGAAAGAGTTTGAGAATGCAAATACTTGTAAACACAAATCTTTCTTAACAAACAAATTAAAAGAAGAGCTTTTTGTCTTTTCCAATGCACTCAAAATGAGACAACTATTTATTTTCACAAAAATTTCCCTTTTCTTTCAAAACACTCAAATACTACAAAAACAAACTTTTTCCAAAAGAGATTTTTATTTTTTATAAAACACTCAAAACTATGGAAATGACTAATCTTGAGATCTATAAACTATAAAAAACTATTTGAAGTCAAAGTTTACAAGATGTCTTTTTCAAGGATGCTTTACTTAGCTATAAGCAAACTAAGGACTAATTTGTCCAGAATCACAAATCAGTCAAAAAACAACCAATTTTTGTTTTCTTTTCTAAAAATGAAATCCAAACTTTTAACACAAGCCTTTTCGAAGTTTCCTAAAAAGAAAACACAAGGTGGATTCCTCAACAAAAGTAGATTTTGCAAATGGTCAGACTCATAAGAAGGCTAGCAAAAACCAAGGTGATTTGAGGCTTCTACAGCTTCTAAGCTCAGAGCTACTACAAGACCAAAATGAAAACCAAACCCAATAAACAAAACTTCTAGGAATTTCACCTAAAACCCTAACACCAATGGAATTAACCTAAGAAAAGCTTCTGAAAGGTTATATGCAGGTCTGGGCAGGGGATAATAACATCTAAACAAAAACTAAGCTGACTAATAGAGAAAATCTTACGTTTTCCAAATTTTTGACAGGGTCCACAGGCCCACAGTTAACATAGGTGCGGTACCGCTCTGTGCTAAAAGCAAAAGTGCGGATAGGTCCGCATTGTGTCCCAAGCCGAGGGTGCGGTCCTCTCCCAAAGTTATGAAAAACAAAAAATAATCCTAGATCTACTAAATCTACCCAATTCCACACACAACAAGCCAAAAATAGAAACAAAAACATAGTTTCTCAGGTCAAAGTAAAAACAAGGAAAAAATCAAGTCCCCAGCGGAGTCGCCATTTTGTCACACAGAATGAGTTGATCTTGCAGACAAGATAGACCTTCCTAGAATCTAACGATATCTAGTGACAAGCAAGCCAATCAAAAACTATCTTTCTCTAAATATGCAATTATAAACAAAGGCAAACAAGTGTTTTAGGCCTACCTTGGGTCCAATGCAAGTTTGTGGAAGCCTCGCTCCTTTGATCCAAATGAGCTCCCTTGTTGCGAATCTGCAAACACAAACAAGCAAACAAATTAAACAGCACCTGAAAAGCCAATATCATAAAGCATACTTAACATGATGATCAAGGAATTCATGAAACAAATGACATAAGACAATTTGTTGAGAAAAATGAATCTGATTGTATTAATTCAAATCAAAGAAGAACTTTACAACCTGTGCCTTGATGCTGTACAAGCTCCTCCCAGGGTCCAACAAGAAGTCTCCTCTACTTTGACAAGTTTCACTCTCTTCCCAATGAAGCCAAAAAGGTATGTGATCTCTCCTCTCAAGCTTAACTAGGAAGTCTCAATTCCACCAGCATTTACCCTCAAAAATTTTCAGCTTCTAACCTCCCTAGCAACCAGCCCAATGCCTTAATTTATAGTGCAATGGAGGGAAGTTACTAGGTCCTCCTTCAAAGGGATAAAGCCCTCCTTCAAAGGGATAGCTCCTCTCATCAAGGTATTAGCTCCTTCTCTTTTAGGATGCATGAACCACCTAAGAGCGACCAATCCACATCAAAATTCCTTCTAGAATCATCTAGAATTAACCCAAAGTGAGTTTTTTAGAATAAACTTGCGCCTTTTTTACTTTCACAGGGGTCCACACCCACTCCTTTAGGGACAGAGTGTGCAGGTTCGCATTTTTTTTGAACAGGGGGTGCGGGACTACAGGCAACAGTGAGAGAAAGTGCGGAACCAGAGCTTTGTTGATTTTTAATGTCTTTCTCTCATTTTCAAAGCTTGACTTGAAGAGCTGAGGTCTGAGACTTGCTTAGGAGGATAGTACAAGTGGTGATAGACCCATACTGACTGCAAATAGTCATGGTGACGATATTTTTGTGTAACACCTATGTATCCATTAAATATTGGATTGCCACCATATGGAGAGAAATATTCTTATTCACCGTATCCTCCTTATTCCGAGGGACTACCATATGGTAATATCCCACAGTATTCAGGTCAATTTAGAATTAGAGTTTTTCAATGGAAACCAACAATGCCAGTTCAACCGAGACTTGTGTATCTAACACAACCAATGCAAACTATGTCAGCTATTCCCACTACACTTGTTGTTACTATTGTACCACAGTCACAAGTTCAAATTGTTGTATCTCAACCTGTTCAAACTAATCCTTCTACCTTGCAATCACAAGTTTCAAGTCAAGAAGTTCAAGTTCCTCAAGTTGTTGTACAACAACCACTTGTTTCTAGAGTTCAACAACAACCTCAGGTTAGTGTACCCATATCTAGATTGACCCATGCTTACACTGGTATAGTTTATTCACAACCTGGTCAACCTTTCATTATTGGATAGCAAAAACTGTTAAATCCACAACAGTTGTACCAACAACAACAATAGTTGATTCAATAACCGTGGCAACCTCAATTTCAACAACCCCAATTCCAGCTATTCCAACCTCATATTGGACATGTTTCATAGGCTCAACCTAGTTTTGGTCAATCTCAAGCTTACCAAGGTCCTGGTCAACAAGGATTTGTAGGTTATGGACAACCACACATTCAACTTGGTTATCAAAAACCACCTTATATTAGTTTTGTTCAACAACCATACCAAGGTTACCAAATGTAGATGCCCTATGTCGGTATGCAAAGACCTATTGCACGGGCACTTCCATCATATCTTGGGTATGCTCAACCTGGCTTGAATCGACAGTTGCCATTTGTAGCAACTTTAGAATTACTAGATTTAAATCAGCTCACTAATGATCCAATCTTATATGCACCTTGGTGGCCGATAATTCCACATAATTTACCATTTGACATTCCGAAGTTTAATGGAAATCTTGGAGAAGACCCATAAAATCATGTTATGACCTTTCATTTGTGGTGTTCATCAAACTCCTTAAATGACGATTCAGCCAGACTTCGTCTTTTCCAAAGAACACTTACTGGTCCAATTGCTAAATGGTACATTGAATTACCAAGAGCTTCTTTCAATAAATTCACCACTTTAGCCACTACTTTTTGGACCCACTTCCAGTTACCTATTAGATATGAGACTGAAACAGACTACTACTACCCATATATCATATCATATTCATGAGTGGCTGCGGCGTCGTCGAATGGTTAAGACATATGTTCTCGATCAGCTTTTAGCTAAGTGGTTCATAAAATCCTTGTTGCCATCAATCACCGAGGATGTGGCAAAAGGTGGAGTTGTCATAGAAGAGCAAGTCATTACTCATGCCTAGTACTTGGATTTGATTTACACATAATCTGACATACTTTATGATAAAATTCCTAATGCACCTTGACCAGCTTTCACTGTTCCACCTCCTCCAAAATCGAGTAAGGACTCTCATGCCAGTGACGATGTGATCGGTTCTTCAAGCACACAGTCAGCAGGAAGACCATTTGGTCAAACTCTTTTTGTTTCCAATCAAACTACCAATGCATCAGAAAAGACTCTTGCCTTCGAGATTAATGTCATGTCATCTGACAAAAGAAAAAATCCAAAGCAACCAGCAGGCAAGAAAAAGGGGAAAAACAAAAAGAAACAAGAAAATTCCCCTCCAAAGAAATCATCTGATTCCTCTGCTTTGGCAAGGAAACCTCGTTATCCATGTCTGATATGTAATGACGAGCATTATACAAGAGATTGTCCACATCGCTCTGAGGTCTCTAAACTTTTAAAGACTTCAAACACATTGGTAGTGTTGATTGATCCATTTCCAACCCCAGAGGCACATTTGGTTGCAACAGACCATGCTTCCACATCCCAAGTACTTATGTTATCCATCACGAAGCCACAAAATGATGTTTTGGTGTCAACAAGAAACAAATATTATGGAAATTTGTCGTCGTCGAATAATCAGGCCACTGATCAACCTAATCCTTCAACCTCAACTTCAACTGAAGTTGTTCCACCCATTGTACCTGAATTGACAATAAAACCACCAAAGGGATTTGTGCACAAATCGACACTCAACCCTCGGGATTGAGCAGCTCAAAACTATAACATAGTGGAAGATCTTACTGAATCACCTTTCATTATGTCGACACTCGAGGTATTGAAAAACTGTCCCTCCCAAAAGCAGGCTTTACTATCAACAATAGGCAGAATAGATCCTACAGATTCAAATCTTGTGGTTTTTAACCATGCGGGATATTCACCACAGTTACCGATGCAATTATCTTTCCTAATCCAAGTAAAATCTCTCAATAATAATGTTCACTGAACTATTAATTACAAGGGGGCATCTACTTGCATTATGTCCATGAGCTGTTGGAAAACACTTGGTTCACCATCATTATCACGATCGCCGACCACATTGAAAGCTTTTGATGGAAGAATATATACTCCATGTGGGATTTTGAGTAACTTGCAAATCGAACTTGGGGACAAAATGGTTACTGTTGAAGTTGAGGTAGTTCATGGACCCCTCGATTACAACATTTCACTAGGAAGGCCTTGGGTATATGCTATGGCTATTGTGGTTTCCACGTACTTTCGTACTATTGCATTCCCTTCTAAAGGTGGGATCATAGTCATTAATCAGCTAGCCTTCTTTGCCAATAGTTCACAGGCTACGGGAAGCATTCCATTGGTACAGGACCCCCGCTATCACTTCAAAGTGTTGGAGTAGGTCTCTTTAAAGATCCTTCCCTAATGGGTACTTTTACCCTCTCATCACCATCTGATTTGGCGGAAGTGGCAAGAGTAGAGACTTGCAACATGATTTCCTCCACCTCATCTGATTTAAGGAGGATTTCCAACCAAGTTGAAGTTGATAGTAATATTGAGGTGTTGTCGTTAAGCCCCATTGAATCAGCATAGCAGTCAATCTTTTGAGCTTGTGCCACAAACCCAAATCCACACTCAACTTTTATATGGGAAGATAGGTCATTAGAATATGGTACCTCTTCATATCCTTTTTCACGTATACATTCCACTAATAAAGGAATCATCCAATCAATGATGATAAGAGAGGAATCGTGGGAAGATTATCATCATCATTCCCATCTTACAGATGATATCGAAGATTATTCAAATGAACTAAACCACCCATTGATTGTTGATTTCCTATCGAATTCCATTAGAGTAGATACTGTAGATTCTGAGCGTAATTTGTCAAACATAGAAGAAACAATTTCTATAAACATTTCGACCAAGCCTAACATTGTAGAAAACATTCATGTCGGCAAATCTTGTTCTCCATTGCAACTTGATAATTACCGTGCTCTGTTTCATGAATTTAGAGATATTTTTGCATGGTCTTAGGAGGAGATGCCAAGAATTGACTCAAGCATTGTTGAACATGAGATTAAAATGTACCCTGATGTCAAACCAATATGACAACGACTTGGACCTATTCATCCTAAGAAAGTCGTTGCCATTAAAGCAGAGGTTGAAAAATTGTTGCGTGCTGGCTTCATTTTCCGTGTACCTCTTACCAATTGGGTATCTAACATTATTCCAGTTATGAAAAAACAAGGGACAATTCGAGTGTGCATCGATTATAGGGATGTAAATCAAGCATGTCCAAAAGACAATTATCCTACACCTTTTATCGACCAGATTATTTAAGAATGTGCCGGATGTGAAATCTTCTCATTCATGGATGGATTTTATAGCTACAATCAAATCAATATCCGCACATAGGACCAATCTAAAACAGCTTTTAATTGTCCGTGAGGCACAGTCGCTTATCGAAAGTTACCTTTTGGTTTGAAGAATGCAGGGGCTACATTTCAGAGGGAAATGAATTATGCCTTCCATGACATCAAGCACATTGTTCAACCCTATCTTGATGATTTACCCGCTCATTCTGTTATCACTCAGATTTTCCTTGAAGTTGTTGGGAAGAGGAAAGGGGTCCAAGGTAACCACAAACCAACTTTTAAGTACAGGATCTAGCCAATCTGTACTCAGAGAGGGCTCTCTCTTTATGATTTAGCTTTGTTTTGAAAGATATTAGGCTAGTTGTGAAGTTTAGGAGTTTTGTTTGAGTTTGAGTGTTGAGATTTAATAGCAGAGGGGTAGAACTGAGTAGTTTAGGCCACTGGGCTAATGGAGTCAAAGAAGATGGCTTAACTGGATTTGGTTTCTTAACAAAAGAGGGTTTCAGAGGGTGAGATGGTCAAACAGGGAACAAATAAAGACTTGGAATAGATGGAATGGACTCAAAATGGGTGAAGGGCAGTTAAGAATCCTTTAGCCTATTTGAAAAGAGAACTTGAATGATTAGTAATAAAGAGTAGTTGATTATTCTTTACTAAATAATCGAAGTGAATAATCTAGAAAACAGGAGCAATTAAGATTTCACTGTTTATGCTAGTTCAGAAGAAAACATTAAGAATAATAATGATTGAAAACAGATTGCAGTCAAGCATATTCCGAATTACTCTTTTTCATTTATCATTCAGATATGAAACATAGATGATATAAGAAACAAGGAAAACTTTAAAACATAAGGTATAGAGGACTTATTGATCCGGTGTTTGATTCAAGAAATCTGTGGAAAGTCCCTTGCATCAATTCTTTATCCAGCAAGCCATACAAAAGTTGGTCCAACAACACTTTATTCCAAAATAACTAGTATTACAGCAATGTCTAAGAATCCACCCTCAATACTCCAATTGAGGGAATATTTATACAAAAATTTTACAAAAAATATCTCATAACAAAGTGAGATATATTCTAGGATGACTATGAATAAGTTACAAGAAAATAGAGACAAATGGTCTCGAAGATAGGAGAAAAGGTGAACCGATGTTGTGTTTTTCCTATTCTTATGAATGTGATGGAGGTAGGCCCTATGATTTGGCTTGCTACTGTCTCCTTTAGTAACTCTGTGCTAGCTGCCCTATTTTCACTGATACTCTTTACCTGTTCTGATACACTTTGACCTGTTTGATCTTTGTTCATCTTCTTTATCATTACTTACTGCAGTAAATAGCCAAAATTACATTTTACCAAGGATAATTTTACAAAATTTCCAATATGTCTTCCCACCGTTTTTCTTCTGGCAATACGTTTTTCTGAAGTTTCCTCAGGGTTTCATCAATTTCTATGTACCTGAAAAAGGTAGACTGAATTGGGAACAGGTGCTTTATCTCATGCTCAACATACAACAAGTTCTCCAGACTGTCATAGAGAACTCTACCTATAGGCAATGCTTTTGTTCCTGATGTACTTGTTGATGAACCTGCTTGGTTGCCTACATACTTATTCAATTTCTCCACATAGTCTTTATGAGTCATTAGTTTATCATGAATAACTAAAGGACTTGGCAACCCTTTACCTTGTAAAATATCAAATCTCTTCATGAAGGCATTAATTTCTTCCTACATGTCATGGCACCTTATTTCTAAGTTCTGCATCAGAGTTCTTTTAGTAAATACCCTTTTGATTTCCAAAATTGTACCTATTCTGTCTTGAATGCCTAGCTCTTCAAGCTGGTACTTATTCCTGGTATTCAAAAACTATATGAGCCTGTTAGCTTCCTCAGGCATATTTCCTAGTTCTGCCCTTGTCTTTTGAATTTCTTCCCGAACTAGTTTCACTAAATCAATTTTCTCAAAGATTATTTGAATTGATGGCCAAGCATCATTTATTGATTGAGTGATGTTGGCCCAAAGAATTTTCTTGAGTTCTAACAGAGGCTTGTCAAAAGTAAGATCTTTTTCCAATGATTTCACTTTGTTTTCTAACACTTTAATCTCTCTTGTCTTTTCTGTAGCATTTATTTTTGAGAGATCATACCTTTGCTCTAAGTTGGCATATTTCTCCTTTACCTTATTTAGCTCTGAAACTTGTAATTTTAGGTCCTCCATTGATTTTATTAGCTCCTCTGTGCTCAAATTAGCAATGTTGCCCTATGCTACTCCTGTTGTTCCTGTTGTTGTTGTACCTGTAACCACCTCCGCTGTAACTACTGGAATATTTGGTGCCAATGCTGCTCCAAGAGTTGATGGGACTGCTGTTGAGACTACTGGTATCACATTGGGAGGCTGAGAGGTCGACTCTCCCTGCTTGTCCTTCAATGATTTTTAGAGTTCTTGCTCAGTATCATTCAGTCGTTCATTAAGTTTTAAGAGCAAATCCATCATTTCTTCTTCAGATTTTTGCTTTATAACCTCTGCAGTCTGTGGATGCCTGGAAGGTGGCAACTTTAATTGTTTCCTTAGGGCTGCAATATCTTCATCTTTCTTTTTTATCAAGGCTTTTGTAGCCTTAACATCTTTGGGATCATGGCCCAATCCAATAATTATTTCTTCTAAGGATTTTATTCTATTATTTTTGGCCTGAGAGGAGGCCTTCTCCAAGTGTAGTTGAGCAGTAGTGTTATCCAAAGAATTCTATAGCCTTTGGGCCATCATTGCCTTACCAGTCAGGGTTGAATAAATCATTTCTCCAGTTTGTTTATGCAACTCAATCTGATCCAAAGGATGAATATCCTTTGCCATGACTTCAAAATTTGTTCTGAGATAATCTGTTGTTGATTTAGGCTACTGCACCTTTGGCTTGAAATAGCTCATTATCATATTGCCTTCTTTGATGTCATAGGCTGACATCAATCTTTGTTGATTTGTAGGAGCCATCTTCAAATATTGGTTATAAACCTGCAGCCTCAATGGATCGTTCCTAGCTTTTATTTCTGTAAATGTCTTCTTGATATCTGAGGCATCAGTCCATGGCGGCCTGAAAGAATATATCTCTGCACTTTGTTGTCTTTTTAGTTCCTGTCTCTGTGAGCTAGTGGATGTTCCTCCAGCTAGAAAAGTTTGCTGGCTCTCTACTCTTTCTTCCCTTTGACTATCTGTAGTTTCTTCAACAAATTCCTCCTCTGAAAGGGGATTTAGTCTTTGTCTTTTTGTTCGAGGTTGTCCTGAAGGTTCACTGGTATGGGTTGTTATTTCCCTGTCTCTCTTTTTATTTCTTTCCTCATTTAGGGGAATTTGCAGAACTGGAGGCTCTCCCGTATTGATCTGAGTGGGAGGAGTATGTATTTGAGCCTGTTCTTTGGAAGTTTTAGGCTGCTTAGACATTGTAGATGTTGGCATTATGGGATAGGTTTGGCACTATGGCACAGGTGTTGTCCTTGATGGCAACTCACTCAAAGGGAAGATCACAGTTCAGGCTCTCAGAATGAAAGAAAATGAGGAATACGCAGGTTCATCTTAACAAAAACGCGTATACACACGGGGGTACCGATCAAAAGGTGTGTATACGTATGCACGTACTTTCATGCAAAGAAAAGCGCGTACATGTTGGAAAAATTATGGTTGGTCCATGGTATTTAGTCCGTCATATTTGAACCTATGTTTTTGGTCCTTGGTATTGCATCCAAAGTGTTGAACCCAGGTATTGAGTCCCTAGTATTGGATCTCTGTGGTTTTGGACCATGTGTGAGTAAGGCCTAAGTCTATAAAAGGGAAGGAGATCATTTGGCAAGGGAGTAACTGATGCATTGAATATCTTATGAAGAGAAAGATTGAGAATACTATCATTGGGTTATGGTGCATAGCTAGATCAGAATCAAGGAGGTACCTGAGCACAAGGAGAAGGATAAGTCCTATTGATGGGTCAAGGTCTTATGGCGGTTTGAAGAGAAGTATCTTTGTGAAATATTTGATCTGTTTGACGCATGACGTGATATATAAATAAGATAATTTGGATATAACTAATGTCTGAATAAGTAAAAATATAAATTATCTTTTATAGATCTGTATGCAGGTTCAGCGCAGTAGAGGCGCGTATACACGCTGGTTCGATAACGTAAAACAACGTATACACTAGATGGTCTTGATATAGAAGTGTATTCATGCAGGTTCCATATATTGAAGTAGCGTATATCTCATGAAATATGTTTTAGCTGCTTCTGTTTATTGCTGCAGTATTCTGGGTTCGGGATTGGTGTTTAGTTACTGCTATTGTTTTCTGGTTACAGCATTCTGAGAAGTTATTGGTTGATTCAGTATTTGTTTGTGCAAGGAGGTTGGTTAATGCAGATATACTTGATTGATATACATGGATCCAATCTAAAAATTTTTGAAACGTGGTCCCTGGAAGAAAAGAGAAGGTTGTAGCCTTCTATAGGTCAGCACCTACGTACTAGTACCTCAGCTAGTGCAAGAGCTAAGGGGGTTGTAGCTCCCTTACAAGAGAAGCTGGAGAACGAGAGAAGGTTGTAGCCTTCTTCAGGTAGCAGCCTCCGTACTGGTATAAGACTGCACCAGTACAGAAACATTGTAAAAAGAAGTTTCTAATTGAAAGAAGATAGAGACGAATTGTAGCAGGTGGTTTTCACCCACATTGGGTTTCCACCTTATATCTTGTGTTCTTATGTGTGATTGCCTGTTCTGTTTTACTGTTCCTGGTTACTGTTCATATGGTTTGATGCACAGATTAATGATCAACATCTGAAGAATAATTTAAATTACAAGTCTGCTCATATACGCTTTTTTCCTTAACTGAAGTTGCATACATACACGATATTTATTAGCTGAAGTAGCATATACAAATTTGTTTGTGAAATGAAAAATAATTGACCTGATAATATTGATTCACCCCCCTCTCAGTATTATTTCCAACAATTAGTATCAGAGTAGGTCCTTCAGAAGAAGCTTGATCTCTTGAAGGAAGATCTATCATCATGAGAAACTACGAAAAAGAAGCATCAATCAGGCCACCAATTTTTGATGGAAGCAACTTCGTCTATTGGAAGGTAAGAATCACTACCTATCTTCAATCTCTTGGTACAGAAGTTTGGGATATTGTGGAAACAGGATACACTTTTCCATCAGCAACTCCTACAGATACGACTGGTAAGAAGCAGTATGAAACAAATGCAAAGGTTATCAATACTCTATTAGGGAGCCTATCTCAATCAGAATTCGTCAAGGTTATGCAGCTCAAAACCGCAAAAGAAATATGGGACAAGATCGTTCTGAGCTATGAAGGAGATGAACAGGTAAAACAAGAAAAAATACAAACTCTCAGAATTCAATATGAAAATCTCAGAATGTACAATGATGAAAGTGTGGCTAACTATTTCCTACGTATAGATGAGATTGTTAATTGTATGAAAAATTTGGGTGAAGAAATAAAAGAAATTGTTTTGGTTGAAAAGGTTCTAAGATCTTTGTCTTCTAAGTTTGAATCAAAAGTTTCCGCCATAGAAGAAAAACAGAATCTACAGAACCTTACCATGTCACAGCTACATGGAATCCTAACTGCTTACGAAATGAGAAAAGGGGGACCATCAGACAAGAGAGAAGCCGCATTCAAAGCCTCAGGAAAAGGAGATTACGATGACTCAGGACATATGTCGGAAGAAGAAGAAGAATCAAATTTTGTCAAGAACCTTCAACGGGGTTCTGGAAGATTCAGAGGTAAGCTACCTTTCAAATGTTTTGCTTGTGGAAGAGTTGGTCACTATGCTACCAAGTGTCCTCATAAAGATAAGCTTGACAAAGGTAAGGAACCAATTAGATGGAATAGAAAACAAAAAGTAAGTAAGAAGAGTTATTACACACATGAAGACAATGATGGACTTTCAAATAGTAATGATGATGAACAAGGTAATGATTATAGACTTTTGATGGCTTTTGAAGATGATGATTTCTTGGATGCTATAGATGAAGAAATTCTTTATGAAGAAATTTCTAAACTCAAAATTTGCTTAGAAGAGAAAAATATGGTTATAGATACTCTGACATTCCAACTTGCTGAAATGGAGAAACACAATGAAAAGTTAAAATGTGAATTGTGGGACTTAGAAAGGACATTGAGAAAATGAAAGCTCTTAATCTTAGATTTGCTAAAGGATCTAAAACTTTAGATGAGATTATCAAAGTGCAGCGTTCTCCTCTAATTAAGATAGGTCTTGGGTATACTAAAGAAACATCTCAAGCACAGAAGCCATCTACCTCCAAAAGTTATCTTGAACCTACAAGGAGAAGTGAACAGGTTGAAAATCGACATCAAAGGCCCAATGGAGATCACCAGGTAAATCAGGGACAATTTACTTCAATATTGAACAAAAATCACCAAGTAAATCAAGGGCAATCTACTTCAAGGATGAATAAAAGCTACAACCAATCACAAGTAAATCATTCTCAATTTACCTCAAGAATGAATGGATATGGAAGGTTTGATGATCGTAGGAATTTCTTCAATGGCCAATGTTTCTCTTGTCATAACTTTGGACATAAAGCAGCTCAATGCGTTGCCTACAAGACCATCATGACTAGAGAAGCACGAAATCAAAGGAGTGTGACTGGAATCATGAAAAGAACCTACAACAACTTTTCTGCTCTTGAAAATGAAATAGAATGTTCTATCTGTAACAACTTTGGTCATGAAGATTCTGAATGCAGGAGTAGGTTTCGGCAAACAACTCAAAAGGAGCAAGCTTCATTGAGCCCCAAAACATGGAGGAAGAAAGAACCGCAACCAGAAAGATGTGGTATAGCCTTATATGTGAAAGGACAGGAAAATCAGTGGTACATTGGCAGTGCATGCTCGAAACATATTACAGGTGATAAAGAAAAACTTCAGTCATATAGCGCCTTAGAAAAGGAAAAGAAGGTCTCATTTGGAAATGACACCCCTGCATTCATAAAAGGTAAAGGTTTAGTTCTTTTGAAAGAAAAGGTCAAATCTGGGAATGTTATGTATGTTGATGGCTTAAAGCATAATCTATTAAGTGTCAGTCAAATGTGTGACCAAGGAAATGAGATAATATTTCGATCAAATGGATGTATTGTTCGTGAGCTTGATACAGAAGAAACAGTGATCAAAGGCATAAGAACTCCAAATAATTTATACATACTCAAGGGAGGACAACAGGAATGCTATCTTAGCAAGAATGATGAACACTGGCTATGGCATAGAAGATTGGGGCATCTAAGCTTCTCTCATATAAGGAAAGCATGTAAATATCAGGCGGTTCGTGATCTCCCTGACATCAGAATTCCAAACAATACAATATGCAAATCATGTCAGTTTGGTAAGAAAACCAGAACTAAATTCCCAGAGAAGGAAGGATCAGCTAGTAGGCCACTTGAACTTGTCCATACTGATGTATGTGGACCATCTAGGAAAAGGTCACCTCGAGGAGAAGAATACTTTATATTGTTCATTGACGAATTTTCCAGGATGTGTTGGTTAGGACTTATGAAGAATAAAGATGAAGCTTTCAAAAAGTTCAAAGCATTCAAAGCCTTAGTTGAAAACGAATCATATCATAGAATCAAATGCCTCAGGTCTGATAGAGGTGGGGAATTTACCTCGAATGAGTTTTTCGATTTTTGTGAAGAACATGGAATAAGAAGGGAATTCTCTACTGCAATGACTCCTCAGCAAAATGGAGTAGTGGAAAGGATGAACAGAACGGTTCAACAAATGGCTCGTGCTATGCTTGATGAGTCTGGAACTCCCGCAACCTTCTGGGGTGAAGCTGCATTTGCTACGGTTACTATTCTCAACAAGACAAACGTCTGGGTAAACAGCACTCAGACTCCTCACGAACTTTGGTATGGTAAGACTCCCACGGTAAAATACTTCAAAATTTTTGAGAGCAAATGCTACATCAAAAATACTGATGAAAATCTTGGCAAGTTTGAACCTAGAGCAGATGAAGGCATTCTCCTTGGTTACTCTCCCCACAACAAAGCATATAAGTGTTAGAATAAAAGACTTGGAAAGATTGTTGAAAGCATTGATGTAGTGGTTGATGAAGAAGGAAACATTCCAAGGCAAGTAAAATCTAAAGAGTTCGATGATGATGAGGACTATCCTTCTACAACAAATCAGAATCATGATGAAGAAGAAACCCATGAGGCACCAGAAGAATAGATAAGGATAGAAGAAAAGACTCCATCAAGGTACGTTCAGAAGAATCATCCAAAAACTCAAATTTTGGGGCAAAAGGAGGTAGGTGTACAAACAAGAAGAACCATTTCAGAAGCTTCAAATTATCTAGCATTACTCTCCTCCACTGAACCACAAAATGTAAGAGGGGCATGCAAAGATGAATGTTGGGTAAAGGCCATGGAGGAAGAACTTGAGCAGATTGAAAAGAATAACACTTGGGAGTTGGTTCCTAGACCAAAAGATAAGAATGTCATAGGAACTAAATGGATATTCAAAAATAAGCTAAATGAAAATGGAGATGTGATTAGGAACAAGGCCAGACTTGTTTGTAAAGGGTATGCTCAATAGGAAGGCATAGACTTTGAAGAAACTTTTGCACCAGTTGCCAGACTTGAGGCCATAAGGATGTTCCTTGCTCTTTCTAGCTTTCAAAAGTTCAAAGTATTTCAAATGGACATGAAGTCTGCTTTTCTAAATGGAGACTTGGATGAAGAAGTGTATATTGAGCAACCAGATGGGTTTATCCTTGGAAATGATCCAAAGCTTGTATGCAGACTCAAAAAGGCTCTCTATGGCCTTAAACAAGCTCCAAGGGCTTGGTATTATCGCTTGGATAAGTACCTCCATCAACAAGGTTTTACAAAAGGTTCCACAAATAGCAATCTATATATAAAAGTTGACAATGATAAGTTGCTAATACTTGTTGTGTATGTTGATGATATCATCTTTGGTAGCAATGAAGAAGACATGAGTCAAAATTTTGCCTTGGTAATGCAAAAAGAGTTTGAAATGTCCATGCTTGGTGAGCTCACCTATTTTCTTGGTTTACAAGTCCAACAAAAAAAAGACAGCATTTTTCTATCACAAACCAAGTATCTCAAGCAGACGTTGAAGAAATATGGGATGGAGGATTCAAAACCAGTATGTACCCCTATGGTAACAGGATGCAGCCTCAGCGCAAATGATGAATCAGCAACAATGCATCAACCAACCTATAGATCCATGATTGGTAGTCTGCTCTATCTAATAGGTACCCGACCAGATATTATGCATGCAGTGGGAATAGTTGGAAGGTTTTAGGCAAATCCAAAGGAAACTCATCTTCATGCAGTCAAGAGAATTTTTAAGTATCTTCAAGGAACTCAAAACTATGGCTTATGGTATCCTAGAAGTACAGATCTCACACTTCATGCATATACAGATGCAGATTGGGCAGGAAGTGTGGATGACAGAAAAAGCACTAGTGGTGGTGCATTCTTCATGGGTCCTAGGTTAGTATCTTGGTTCAGCAAGAAACAGAGTTCAATTGCAGTATCTACAGCTAAAGAAGAATATGTAGCTGCTGCATCTTGCTGCACACAACTCCTCTGGATGATGCAAACATTACAAGACATGCAAATCACTTGTACTCCACCTATCCCCATTCTATGTGATAATACAAGTGCAATCAACATTTCAAAAAATCCAGTCATGCATTCAAAGACCAAGCACATACCTATCAAATTTCATTTTCTCCGAGAACAAGTGCTTGAACAAAAGGTCAAGTTGGAGTATGTTCCCTCTAAGGAATAGGTTGCTAATATACTCACCAAACCACTGCCCAAGGAGACATTTGAATACCTCAGACAGAAGCTGGGAGTAGTTGATGCATCATCTTGCTGTTGAAACTTGTCTGTTCTAGAGAAAAGTGGTTGTACGCAAGTTTAATGAGGAGGAACCACATACATACGCTGGTTTATGTGAATAGAATCGCGTATATGATTTTTTGAAGGAAAGCAGTGTGGTTAGACTCAGGTTGGAAAGAGTCTGATATAGGCACAGGTTCAGGGGGAGCATATATTCTTCTAATAATGCATTGTTGGCATTATCTTAGAAGATCTTGGTTTACATTCACATCTATTTTGGTTTCAGGTGGAGAGGGAGATTATGGTTGATGATCTAAATGATGATTGACAGATGTTGCTGATGACTTTCATCGAATTGTCATAAATACTTTGTCTCTATGTCATGTATATATTTTATTATCAAGGTCATGTAACAGCCTATTTTGGTTTCCCCACTATGCCTAGATGAATTATGTAATGTACTTATTTGTCATGTGTAAACTTCTAGTGTATCCCCACTTGGTTGGGAGATGGATGTATGTATGAGTCTTTTGCGATAGGAAGGTCTCTTATAATGTATAAAGTCATGGTTCTTGTGTAGATCATCTTCTTGCAGACCTTGCCTATAGTCAGGGGGAGCTTAGACAGCTCAGCAGAGCAAAGGATTCAGCATGTATTCAGGGGGATCATAACCCTTTGCCCTTGATGTCAAAGGGGGAGAATGTTTTTGAGTGACTTTGGGTTGCCATCAAGTCCAAAGGCGGAGATTGTTGGCATTATGGCACAGGTTTGGCACTATGGCACAGGTGTTGTCCTTGATGGCAACTCATTCAAAGGGCAGATCACAGTTCAGGCTCTCAGAATGAAGGAAAACGAGGTATACGCAGGTTCATCTTAAAAAAAATGTGTATACACGCGGGGGTACTGATCAAAAGGCGCATATACATATGCACACACTTTCATGCAAAAGAAAAGCACGTACATGTGGGAAAACTTATGGTTGGTCCATGGTATTTAGTCCGTCATATTTGAACCTATGGTTTTGGTCCTTGGTATTGCTTCCAAAGTGTTGAACCCAAGTATTGAGTCCCTAGTATTGGATCTCTATGGTTTTGGACCATGGTGTGAGTAAGGCCTAAGTCTATAAAAGGGAAGGAGATCATTTGGAAAGGGAGTAACTGATGCATTGAGTATCTTATGAAGAGCAAGATCGAGAATACTGTCATTGGGTTATGGTGCATAACTAGATCTGAATCAAGAAGGAACTTGAGCACAAGGAGAAGGATAAGTCCTATTGATGGGTCAAGGTCTCAAGGCGGTTTGAAGAGAAGTATCTTTGTGAAATCTTTGATCTGTTTGACACATGACATGATCTATAAATAATATAATCTGGATATAACTAATGTCTGAAGAAGTAAAAAGATAAATTATCTTTTATAGATCTGTACACAGGTTCAGCGTGGCAGAGGCACGTATACATGCTGGTTCGATAACGTAAAACAATGTATACGCTAGATGGCCTTGATACAAAAGCGTATGCGTGCGGGTTCCATATATTGAAGTAGCGTATATCTCATGAAATATGTTTTAGTTGCTTTTGTTTATTGCTGCAGTATTCTGGGTTTAGGATTGGTGTTTAGTTACTGGTACTGTTTTCTGGTTACAGCATTCTGAGAAGTTATTGGTTGATTCAGTATTTGTTTGTGCAAGGAGGTTGGTTAATTTAGATATACTTGATTGATATACATGGATCCAGTCTGAAAATTTATGAAACGTGGTCCCTGGAACAAAAGAGAAGGTTGTAGCCTTTTGTAGGTCAGCACCTACGTACTAGTACCTCAGCTAGTACAAGAGTTAAGGGGGTTGTAGCTCCCTTCCAGAAGAAGCTGGAGAATGAGAGAAGGTTGTAGCCTTCTGTAGGTAGCAGCCTACGTACTAGCATAAGACTGCACCAGTACAGAAACGTTGTAAAAAGAAGTTTCTAATTGAAAGAAGGTAGAGACGAATTGCAGCAGGTGGTTTTCACCCACATTGCATTTCCACCTTATATCTTGTGTTCTTATGTGTGATTCCCTATTCTGTTTTACTGTTCCTAGTTACTGTTCATATGGTTTGATGCACAGATTAATGATCAACATCTGAAGAATAATTTAAATTACAAGTCTGCTCATATACGCTTTTTTCCTTAACTGAAGTTGCGTACATACGCAGTATTTACTAGCTGAAGTAGTGTATACAATTTTGTTTGTGAAATGAAAAATAATTGACCTGATAATACTGATTCACCCCCCCTCTCAGTATTATTTTCAACAGTAGACTGTTCTGTGGTTTGAAAGCTGTTCTCTAATTTTTTGCCCTTTAATGTTCTTGTGGCTGGTGTGCTTGTTTCCTGTGAAGGTTGTTGAGAGGTTCTAGCACTGGGGGCACCAATTCTTGATCTTTGAGATAACTCAAATGGTACATGCCCAAAAGAATCCAGGTCAAGTGTTTTCTCAAGATCTCTCATAACATTCTCAATATTGACCTGTTCACTATCATGTTCTACTAGGGTACCTTCCCTCCATTCATCTATATTTGCAAATTGTTCAATCTCTGGAATCCTATGGTGAATGTATGGTGACAACCTATTTTTCATTATCCTATCGCAGATGAAACTATTTGGTCATATGGTCTCCAACCAAAACTTTTGTGCAACTTAAGATGATCTTCTAGAATTATCTCTGCTTCTTTCCATGCTTCCCTATCATTGCAGACAAAAGGGCCTAACTGATTTTTTATTCTGAGTTGAGCTTTCTTTTTGGCTTTGTAAAAATGAACCATGTCTGTATGTATCATTTGTCTGAAATACTCCAATGCAAATAGTCTCATTGGAACGTATTTGGATAACTTGAAAGGGCAGAGCTCACATCCATATATCTGGATCTCTGTATGGTTCTTGTATAGTTACCAATCACCTACTCTATATTTCTTGGAGAGCTGCAGGATTTTCTTGATGTCACCACTGATTCTAGGAGGGGAAACCCCTATCAATAGAGTGGTTTCAGGATGAACAAATTGGTCAATGAACTCATTGTATGAGTAAGGAGACTCATAGGATGCATGGAAGATGGGGCTCCAAAAGGTAACAGACCTTGGATTGCCTTTATTGTCAAGTTTCTTCACAGGGAAAGGGAAGTTCTATAACTAATAATACAACATAAGATGATAAATGAAAGTGGTGTATTTAAAGACTCCTTTATTGTCCAGTCTCAGGAATTGGTCATGAATTTTATTGGCAATATAGGAGGCATAATCATATTTAATAGGAGGGGGTTGTCCAGGAGTAAAAATTGACAACAACACTAAGGTTAAATCATCAACATACTCACCAGAGTTGAATCCCATGATTAAGGCTATCATATCAACAATGCGTTTTCCTATGTCTGTGAAGAAAGTCTGCAGATAGGGAGGTGGGCCTTTAGGCTGATGTTTAGGCTCCATGAAAATATGACAGATGCGAGTCAATTCTATCTAAGACAATTGGGTAGATTTCACAAGTAAGTATCCCATATAAAGAGGAGTGAGAGCTTGTTCACGCGAAAACTGTAACATTTCATTAATGGATGCAGCTGTTATGGGGAAAATGACTGTTTGACTTGGGGACATAACAGCTCTGAGGTTAGGGTCATAGTTTGCCTAACATTGATGAATCAGATCAGGGAAAACATGGAATGAGGGGAGAAAATACCTGGGAAGGTTTGATTCCCACAGTCCTAGGATATCTAAACCATTTAGGTATTGTTTTCTAACTTGGAAAAAAACTTTCAAGTGGTTTATGTCACTGGATAAGTCCCTTATCTGAAAGTCTTTATCTGCAAGAGGCAAATAGTCTAAGTCTTTATGAGGGGCATTCATGGGTGCAATAGACAGAGCCACATGGGTTTCCATTTCTGGTTCTTATGGATTCAGAAAGGAATTTTGGGTTTTTGATGAGAAATGGGTGAACTAACTGATCTGGGAACTTATATTGGCAAAATAAAGACTGAATTTTCAAGGAATTTTGCCTTTTTCTGTGGATTTTATACTGTAAAACCAAACTTGCAGGGTTTCGACAGAAACTGGATAAATACCTGTGTTTAGGGAATGAATAGAGTAATAATAGGTGCTGATGGTGACTAACAGGTTCTGGTTGAGTCGGCTACAATTTCCTTGGCAGGGTGGTAGTTGGAAGCTTGGAAGGTTGACTTTAATGTTGTTTGCATGGGAGCACGGTTGCAGTATAGAATAACAGAGAAAACAACACTTTGTTGGTTTTATTAACAAAGTCAGAGGTGGCGGGAATTTTATTATTTAGGCGTATGACCTAAGTGGGAATAGATGTTTTGTCACATGTAGAGGGCGGTAAGTGGTATGGGATCGCACCGCTTTTGGAGACAGGCGGGATTTGACAGGGAGCCAGTGATTCCATAGGTTTTGCGACGCGTGGCAGGGTACTATGCAAAAACCGCTTTGTGATCGCGTGCTAACGCGCGGTCACAAAGTCATGCGCAATATTGTTAAGGACTGTTGGATGATGGAGGCACGATCGGATGGCTGACGGGAGGTGCGATATGGCGGGGTTTAATGTACACGGGCCCGACCCAATTAAAAAATATTTAATCGTATCGGGAGTGATATGATTGGTTGGGAAGGTTTCTTAATTAACCATGAGGGTTAATTAATCCATATTAATGGAGTGGGGGGGATCAGGCTCTTAATGAATTATAGATTAATTCATTAATCCTTTTTAAATGTGTTTATGGTTATAACTAACCGGAGGTGGGGTATATAACAATTTGGGGATTTTACTATATAGTTAAATAATATGGGAAAGGGTGAAATAGTGCAAGATTTATATAATACAAGGTTAATAGTTAATATGACATGAAATGTAAAAAGCACTAAGTAAAACATTAGGATTGTATATTTAACTTAGGCTTTAGTGGAAAAGGGGGTTTTTATGTAATATTGTGTATTTTTCCTAAGTAAAATAGGATTTTACTTAGGAAAAGACTTATGAGAGTGAATGCATGATGATTTTAAGTATTTAGGCTTTTTAGATCATTGGGTCGAGGATCCAGTCCCTCCATAAGTCAGAGAAATGCTCTGATCCCCCCTAATTTTCAAATGCCTTAGTACTTAGGGGGAATTAGTGAAATATTTAGGGAAAAATGGGAAGGGAAGTTAATTATTTGACCTTGTCTTGCTTGAACTGCATCAAGTGTAATGTCTACCTTGTACTTGTGATGAAAGTAAAGATTAACACTTTTAGAGACATTATCCCTCACATGTAATTCTGCAACATCATCTACCTACCCTACCTACTTTAGCTTGACATTTTTTCTTCTTTATTAGGGTGCACTTGGACTGGCAAACCCTTATCACACTTTTTTTCCTTTACATGGAGAAATCTATCTAAATCTAGCCTTATTACATCCAAGGGCTCATATTAAACTGTTGAACTCCTTTTATTCACTCTACCTATCTGCTTATCTGCCAAGATTAAACTGTTTGGTCAGATTTTATTCTCTATCTCTAAAACATAAAATTCAAATGTGAACTAGCCAAGCTTATGCTGTTTGACTGTTCATCAATTGTGGCATAAATTACAAGTTGCACACAATTTTTTTATTACATAAGAGTAAAAAGTAGTGGCATTTAAACTTGCACACTTTCGTTGGCCTTTCTTTTGGTGGGGTTCATTTTCTTTCACTTTTTTGACCATTTTATTCTTTTCACCCTTTGATTTTTCTTTTAGGGTATACCCTCTTTACATTTTTTAAATTTTTTGATTTTTTGACAATATGGAAAACCTTTGCAACAAGGAAAGGTATGAACATATTCATAGCTCATCAAGTCAATCATGAAATATGACACCTATTGGTATAGGAGCATAACACTGGCTCCACTTGGGGATGGATTTTCCTGGTGGAAAGTCAAGAACAGTAGGTCAAATGGCCTCTGAATGATTTTGACTGAATTGTGAAATCTTCTTCTACTTCTTGCTTCATTGTATGTATGACAATGACACTTCTGAAGCTTAAGGCCTTCTCTTCAGGATTCAACTCCAGCAAGTTACTATCCAATCCAAACTGTGACATTACCAAGGATATAATATGTACATGTTAAAATCAAGATACATTAAAAAGAAGGATCAAAGTAATGTTTCAACATCTGACCATTAACTGGCCCTTCTTCTATTTTTGTGCCATCCAAGTTTTTCAAATAATAAGTATTGTTTCCTTGTAAGGCATGGATAATAAAAGGTCATTTCCATAGGAAGTCAAACTTCCCATGTTTTCCCTTATCGTCTCTCCTGGAATCCCATCTTAAAACTTTGTCTCCAAGGTAGAAATCTTCTGCCTTGGTTCTTTTATCAAATATTTTCTTAAACTTCTCCTGCAACACTTGGGATCTTTGATACACGTCCTCTCTGGTCTGATGCAGATGGATGGTTTGGTTTATCCTCCTTTGAATATCATTAGGTTCCACCTGAGCTTCCTGAAGTAATTTCATTATAGGAACTCCTAAAGATGAAGGAAATACAGCCTCCATGCCATAGACTAACTCGTAAGGACTAGTTCCAATAGATTTATTGGTGGTGATTCTGTCTGCCCATAGTGCAATTGTAAGTTTCTTGTGCCAATTTTTCTTTTTCTCCTCCAATAATTTTTTAATAATATTAATTAGGCTCTTGTTGGAAGACTTAGGTAGACCATTACCCTGAGGGTAATAGGTTGTGGAATGGCCTAAGTTGATATGGTACTTGTTACAGAAACTTATCATCTTTTTGTATTTAAAGGCAGCAACATTGTCAGCTATGATTTTATCAGGACAACCAAATCTAGACAATATGTTGGTTTCTAGGAATCCTATGATTACTGTATCATTGGCCTGTCTGGAAGGAATGGCTTCTATCCATTTGGTGAAATAGTCTATGGTAGTGAGAATCCATTTGTGTTGGCCAGAAGAGGGAGGATGGATTTCTCCAATGAAGTCCAGGCCCCATTGTTTGAAGGGTTTTTTTAGTGGAAATTGGTCTCAGGGTTAAAGGTAATAGTTTTCTCTTGCCTTCAAAAATTTGACATTTATGGCAAGCAGTGACAAATTTCTTTACATCAGCGACCAAGGTTGACCAATAAAATCCATCCCTTAGGATCTTATCTACATTTGATTTCCAGTAAAGGTGTCCACCACAGTCTCCTGCATGAAATTCTTGGAGAATCTTGTCAGCTTCTTCTTTTAATAAACAATTCAATAGAATACTTTCATGATTTTTCCAAAAAAGAGCATTATCTAAAATACAAAACTTTGAAGCTTTCATCTTTACAAACCTTTTCATTGTTCTAGATAACCCCGGAGAAGCCTGTAGGTTTAATAGTACATAAATTATATCAGCATACCAAGGTGAATCTAAGAAGGCCTAGCTAATTTGTGGAGTCGCCATCTCCTCTTCATTATCCAGTTCATTAATATCCAGGGCTTGACAATTTGTTTCAGTCATGAGCTTGGCCAATCCCTGTCCTTTTATAACCTTTGTAGGTTTTATTTCAATATCATACTCTAATATAGTAGCAATCCATTTACCTCTTTTGCCCTCAATTCCATCCTAGGTTAAGATGTCTTTGACAATGGCATTTGGTACATAGGTTATTACATGGGAGTACAATATGTAGACTCTGAAGTCTTTAATAGCTTTTACAAGTGCAAAAGCTTGTTTTTCCATGATTTTGTATTTTAATGGTGCATCCTTAAGTGCTTTACTAAAAAGGGCTATGGGTTTCTTACATCCTTGATTATCCTTTTGTAATAAAACAGCTGATATGGTGTGTTCTGATGCAAATGAAAATATTATGAAGTCTATATCAAACTTTGGACTTGTAAGGACTGGTGTTCTGGTCAAAGCCATTTTAATTTCTTCAAATGCTTGTTTGGCTTCAACTGTCCATTTAATACTTGAATCCTTTTTCAACATATTATTATGCAATCTAATTAATTCAGCTAAGTTAGATATGAATCTTCTCAAGAAATTAATCTTTCCTAGGAAAGCTTGAAGTTCTTTGACATTTCTAGGGTGGGGTATTTGCAGAATAGCTTCTATTCTAGCAGGATCAATTCTAATGCCATCTTTAGAGATGATATGTCCCAATAGTTTACCTTCTTCTAGACCAAACAAGGACTTCTTTGGATTGAAAGAAATACTATATTTTCTGCATTTTAAGAATACTTGTCTAAGATGATCCAAATGTTGATGATCTGATTTAGAAAAAATAGTTAAATCATCTAGATATATAACCAGAAAATCATGAATTCTTTTGAAAATTCTATGTCCATTGCTCTTTGGAAGGTTGCTCCTGTGTTTTTAAGTCCAAATGGCATTTTGACATACTTGAATGTGCCCCATGGTGTTTTAAAAGCAGTTTTTTCCTCGTCATCAGGATGAACCAGAATCTGGTTATAGCCTGAGAACCCGTCTAAAAGTGAAATCCTAGAAGCACCTACTACCCTTTGTAAAATATGATCTATCTTGGGTAAAGGGTAATTATCCTTCAAAGAAACCTTATTTACATTTCTTAAATCAACACATAATCTGATTTCTCCAGTTTTCTTCCTAGTAGATACTAAATTAGACATCCACTCTGAAAACCTGATAGGAGCGATTATCCCTGCTTCATAAATACGTTTGATTTCTTTTTCAATTAAGGGAAGCAGTACAGGGTTAATTATTCTGAGCTTTTTCTTGAATGGTTTCTGATTTTCTTTCAGAGGTATTGTATGCTGAATTATGGAGGTGTCATAAGATTTCAAGTCTGCATAGCTCCAGGCAAAGATATCCTGGAATTCTCTCATTAGTTCAACATATTTGAGTTTTTGGTCAAGGGGCAAAGATTTAGATAACTTTACCATTTTCGTATTTTCTTTAGTTCCCAAGTTATATTCCTCAATATCTTCCTTTAATGGTTCCATCTTAGGTTTCTTTGGAATATCATTGAAATCAAAGAGATCTTCCAAAGGAGTTAATCCTTTAGACAAATGATTATCTTTTAAATTAATGACTTCAGATTCTCCTTCAATAATATCATCAATATCCATTTGTTTAAGGTCCTGAATTTCTTTGATGGTGAACTTTGTTGGATGAAGCATTTGAATTGCAATTTCTACTGAAATGTTTATTTCTATCTTATTTGTTTGATCAAACTCACTAACTATATCTACATCTATATTACTGCTAGAAAATTCTTCGTCTAAAGTCAAAAATTGTTAATCTTCTTATCACTATCAAACACTTGCCAGTTCTTCAAATTGTCAGGTATGGTTGGTTTGTGTCTAATCTCAACTGTGAACTGATGATTAGGTTCGAATGGAAATTTTCAGGTGCTAGCAAACATTGCTAGACTATGAGGTTGCAGGTTATGTTTTCTTGGGATTTTAGCAAGCTTAGTTTCCAAAAATGTATTGAGAATCTTTATCATTGTTCCTCTGTAATATTTCAATCTGAGATCATTTGTTGAATACTTCCCTTTGATCTCCTAAGACAGATACTCTAATTGCCCCTAATCTTTTGACAAGTTTAAGACCTAGCAACAGAGCTTCATATTCTGCCATATTATTGGTGCACCTAAAGTTTAATCTGTAGGCATGGCCTTCAGCATTATCATTTTCAAGGTTGTGCACCCAAACTCCTACTCCTACTCCTAATTTGTTAACTGAACCATCAAATTCTAAGTGTCAAAGAATTTCATGTTCATAATTGGTATCA
Organism: Pinus tabuliformis; assembly: GCA_031772625.1. NCBI lineage: Eukaryota > Viridiplantae > Streptophyta > Pinopsida > Pinales > Pinaceae > Pinus > Pinus tabuliformis. The sequence goes on from CM062814.1 coordinate 672,786,301, forward strand.
GGAGTTTCAGGAATATGTTTAATAGGGAGATCTAGTTTTTTACTTCCTTCTGGTTTCTCTTGGGTATCTGATGTTTCATTGTTCTCAGAAATTTCCTGGATTTGAACACTAGACTTTTCATTTGTAATTTATTTTGGTTCTGCTGCTAAAACTTCTAATTCATTTGAGGAATCACTTTCAGCATTGTAAAGAATGAAAGAATCCATATCAGAGTGTACTGAGTAGATAGGGAAATTTTGGGGTTTCTCCTGACTACTTACTACATATTTCATTAAGGTTTCTCTGTATAGTTTCTTAGGTTGACCGAACACTAAAATAGTAGCATAAGACATGTCCAATTGTAGATATCCTTGAAGCTTTGCACCCCAAGATCTGGACAATAGCATGCCATACTTTGGTGGAATATCTGCTACTACTATGTCCATTAAGATTGTTTTGGCAGGATATTGCACTAGTGATACACACAAGTCTTTGATTAATCCTAAACATCTCACCTGACTCAAATCAAAAGAAAAGAGGTCTTTGTATGGCCTGGTGATGTCTAGGTCTAATTTCTCCATTACAGACTTACGCATTAATTTATGAGATGCACCAGAATCAAACATGGCATTATGAAGCATTTTATCATGTATGTTCAAACTTACATAGAAAGGAGGAATTCCTCCATCTACTGGTTTTCCATTCACTTCAGGGCCAAAGATTAATTCAGGTTAATCATCAAAAACATTCACTGAGTCTTCATTAACAGAGATTTTGAGTGATCTATTGATTTGGTTTCTGTAGACATCATGTTTAGATAATTTAGACAATGGAACAACTATTTTTAATTTGCCTACTTCAGTCTCCAGATTAAAAGGTTTTTCAGTCTGAGTTCTTGTATTTTGGACAGTAGGATTCTCTTAATCTTCTGTATTTTCTGTGTTTTTCTCCTTTTCAGGAGTGGGGTTATGGGCTGAGGTTGTTTCCAAATCAACTTCTAGAGGTTCTTCCACGTTTCCTTTGGGAGGAAGAGAAGTGGAGAGTTGTCTGTTATTAGGTTGATTATCATATACATCTTCAATAATTGGGTTAGCAGGGTTAGGATCTGATCTAAAAAGTATATGTACAGGAGTGGTGTTGGTCTTACCTTTGTTGGGCTGTTTTGTAGCTTTCTATTTGTTGGTTTCAGGGACATCAATTCTTCTGCTCCTCAGATTATATTTCTTATGGACTTCATAAATGGTTGTATCATATCCCTCCCTGAAGTCAAATGATTCACCTGACTAAGTTTGGAATTGTTTAAGAATGTGAGCTTCTTGATCTTCTTGGGTCAAGAAAACTTTTTGTTCATTGTTAAGTCCCATCAAATTTATTTGAGTATCTTCTAATGGTTCATTAGAAGTTGAGGCTTCAGCATAATCTTCCTGGAATGGGGGCCTAATGTTTTGGTCAGGGCCAGTCTTTCCAATGTTCTGGTTTTGGTTCTTCCTAAAATTTGGATTTCTCCCAGTATTGCTTGGTTGACCATCCCAAGGGGATTTCCTTTCAATTGTTTCTACTCTATCTCCTAGCCTATCCATCCCTTTAATAATAGCATCCAGTTTCTGTTCAAAGGCTGAAGATTCTTCTTTCAATGGTATCCTCCTTTCACTTCTGGCTTTATCTCGTTTGGATATCAGGTTGGCTTCAACACTGACAGTTATACTTTTCATATCTTCTAAAGTCCAAGGAGCTCTTTCCCTAAGTTGGTATGCCATATCAGAATCAAATCCATCAGGGAATTTGATCAATTCCAAATCTGGAGGAGGTCTGAGGTTTTTAGGGATAGCATTGTAAACATTATTGAACCTAGTGTAGTAATCTTGTACTGTTTCTTGTGTTCCTCACTTCAGGTTTTCATATTCTGATAAGATTTGGAGAGGATCTTTCTTCTTTTCCCATCTGTTTAAGAATGTTCTATACAGAGCTTCTAGTTCATTGATACTATTTGCAGGGTGATCCAAATCAGATCCATAAACGACTGTCATAGAACCATGACTGTATCGGGACAAAACAAATCCTTGAAGAATCCAAAACAGCAATCGAAAACACCCTGAACCAGTGGCCATGGTATCCGGTGCGGAAGGACAAGGACCTTGGTCAAAGCACACTGACCGAGGCCCATGGAGACTGCGCAGGAGGTCGATGTAGCCCCTGGGAGCCCCGGAACAGGAAAAGGAGCTAATTTTCGATGCGCGATTAGGCGCTGGGAAAACAGGGATGAAATGGTAGAGCCTTAACCACTCGGTCACGTTGGGAGCCAGAGAGCCACCGGCGGAGAAACGAAAAGCGCCAACGTATGAAGGTGGGACCCATGACCTAGAAACCGGCGGTATTGATTGGGGCGCCCTTGAACGGTAAGAGGTTTTGGAGGATAGCGGAGCGATCCCACCTAGCGATCAATGCGTGGCAGTGGAGGTGAGAGAAAAACCATCGTGATCGCGCGTTATCGGTCGAGCAAGTCAACCACGCTCAACGTGCGTATGATGTTGGATCTGGAGGAGCCCAGATCGGACGGCTAAGATTGCGCCCGATAGACAGAAGTGGAATCGACAGGGAATTAAGCCATGATTTAAGGGGATTTGGAATCCATTGACTACCACGATGGAGGAAGAAACAAATCGATGAACAGGCTGGCACTGTTCCAATGGGGACACATGGCTACTTCCTGAGTGTTCATGCTGACGCCGAACAGGGAACTCCAAGCACACAAACGGAAGGAGAATCGACGCAGGCAGGAGAGGAACTGAACAGGCATGGAGACCGAATGGCTAAAGCCATGAACAGAGATAGTTGAACGAGATTCAGAGAGAGTGAAGAGTCCAAGCAACCAAGAAAGATAGTGAACAGTGAACCCTGAGAGGAGGACTAATCACAGAGAGCAGTAAAGCCAAGCAGAGGAGACAGAGGGCCGAGCTGACCACAGGCAGCATCGAGCACCAGAGAGCTTGAAGAATCAAGCCTTCCCATAGAGAAATCTGTCTGGATTGAGCATCAGAGTTGGCTCTTTCCACTGTAGACCAAGGGTCACAGAGCTGGTAGGAAGAACAAGAGTCTATGTACTCCGAGTGGCTTGGGGAATCCAAGAACCACCCTGCCAAGAAAAATCTACTTCAGGAGAACTCATATTGAGTCCCTGTATTGTAATTTCTCTGATAAAAGACACAATAAACCAAGGCAACCACTGAAGCTGGACCAGAGATGTAGCCCTGGAGAATAGGGTGAACTCCTTATTAAAAAGTGTTTGTGTCTTTGTGTTGCTTACTATATTTCTCTGTTGTCTTTCCACTTATTTTCTGTGTATTGGCAATCTGATCGATCCGTTGTTTCAATAACACAGAACACACACACACCAGCACATGGGTCTGTAATACCTTTTGTTTAATAAATCTTCAACTGAGGTCACTCATAGGGTGATTATCAGATCAAGTGGTATCAGAGCTCTAGGCTGTAAGGTTAGACAAGCTTGTGTTGGTTTAGCTGTGAATGCTCACTAGATCAAAGCTCAAATTAGGAGAAGGAGAGTTGGTGGAAACTAATCCTGAAATTGGGAGAGTCTATTCTCGGAAGACAATGTCAGAAGAAGGTTCTATAGGGCCAGACCCTCAATTCATAGAAAGTTTCCTAGCTATAAAGTCTATGGTAGAAGAAATGTATAGGGACTTTAGAAAACATAAGGGTGAAGATTCATCAGGCTCTAAGCAAGATAAAGAAGAAGATGAATCTCATTCCCATGACCACTCCAAAGGAAAGGGGAAAGAAGAAAGCTTCCCTACACCTCCTAGTAGCCCTGTGCATAATAAGAAGACATCTTTGATTAAGTTAGATGTTAAATTTGATTTGCCTATATATGATGGAGAGCTAAATGCTGAAAAGTTGGACAATCGGATTAGACAAATTGATGTGTATTGCAGAGTATAAAATATAGACTCAGACAAGAGTAAGATTTAGCTGGCAAGCCTACGCCTAGGAGGAACTGCCTTGGTTTGGTGGAAAGGCAGAACCCAAGCTGATATGAGGAAGCATGGTAAGACCATCTCTGTCTGGAGTGAATTTGTTAATGCAATCAAAAAGCAATTCTATCCATTGGCCTACATGCAACAAGCCATGATGAGTTGGCAAACTCTTCGGCAGTTGAAAGGGCAAAGTGTACAAGGGTATACTCAAGAGTTCAGAAAGAGAGCATTGATGTTGGGTATTTCATTAGACTCACCAGAAACTCTTTTGAAGTACATTGGTGGTCTACACAGCTACATGAGGCATACCATCCTCATGTTTAATCCCACTAGTATAGATGAGGTATCTGTACAAGCTACTCATCTAGAAGCTAGAGGAAAGAATGGAAATCCAGAAGTTGGGGGACCATCCCAACCCACTATAAGCAAGAGCAAGGAGAAAAGAAAGCAGAAGTGGAAAGCAAGGAAGGCTAGCAGTGCACAGATAGGCAAAGCTTCATGCACTCACTGTAAAAAGGAGGGGCATGATGATGAGCACTGTTGGATTCGGCATCCAGAGCTGAGACCTAAGAAGTCTGAGGGCAAGAAGAAGAAGATTTCTGTAGCTATTCAGAAAGATTTGGGGTCAGACTTGGGAGATGAAACAATCATTGCAGCCACAGGTATAAAAGGTAAGAATTCTGAAGCATCTACTAGTAATTCTGTTCAATCTGTTATTGATGAATAACATGAGAGAAAAAGGCATGAGCTTTTTCATATTCGAGTTGTTTCCAAAAATCAAAAGATTGATACTTTGTTTGATAGTGGCTCACAAGTAAATTTGATTTCTGAAGCAATTGTAAAGAAATTGGGATTAGAAACTACACCTCATAAGAAGCCATACCCATTAGGATGGTTGAATGATAAAGCACAACTACAAGTGACTAGACAGTGCAAACTCAAGTTTTCTTTTGGGTCAGCATTTGTAGATGAGGTTGAGTTAGATGTAATTCCTTTGGATATATGTGGAATTGTTTTAAGAAGTCCTTACTTGTATGACATAAAGGCTATTTTCTATAGAGCTGAGAGCAAGTATCTACTTGTTAAAGATGGAATCAAATACTTTGTAAGAGCTCATAAGCTCAAGAATAATTATACTCTCATAAACTTAGGACAGATGAAAAGAATGATAAATTCATGCAAACAATTCTTACTAATGGTTGTAAAGGAAAAGAAAATTGATAAAACCAATGTATTTGAGGGCTGTAATTCTAATCAGCACGCTGATATAGAAAAGATTGTTTCAGAGTATGATGTCTTGTTTCAAGAACCTCAAGGTCTACCACCCAAAAAGGGAATAATACGTGATATTATTTTGCAACAAAATGTTCCTTTGCCTAACATTGGGATGTATAGGATATCTTCTTTAGAGAATGCTGAAATCAAGAAGTAGGTGCAGGAGTTGCTCGAGAAAGGGTTCATCAGGCCTAACACATCACCATGTGGGTCACCAATCATTTTGGTGAGAAAGAAAGATGGCTCGTGGAGAATGTGCATTGATTATCGAGCACTGAATAAAATAACGATCAAAAGTCGTTATCCCCTTCCTCACATAGATGATCTTTTAGATCAACTGAAGGAAGTTGTTTATTTCACCATGCTGGATTTGCATAGTGGATACCATCAGGTCAGAGTTGCAGAGCAAGATGCATGGAAGACTGCTTTCAAAACAAAGCAGGGATTGTATGAATGGCTGGTTATGCCTTTTGGCTTGACCAATGCCCCTGCTACTTTCATGAGATTAATGAATGAAGTACTCAGACCTTTTCTTGATGATTTTGTTATTGTGTATCTGGATGACATTCTGATTTTTGGTAAAATGTGGGAAGAACATTTAAAGCATGTTAAGCAAACATTAGATGTTTTGAAAAGAGAAAAACTTTATGTTAAACTCTCGAAATGTGAATTTGGCAAAACCTCTCTAAATTACTTGGGTCATATAGTAGGGGTAGGTGAATTGAAAATAGATCCCTCTAAAGTGGCAGTCATTGTAAACTGGCCTAAACCCAAGTCTGCTACAGAAGTGAGAAGCTTCTTAGGAGCAACACAGTATTGGGGGAAGTTCATTTCAATTTTTTCCTCAATTACAGCTCCCTTACATGCTTTGACAAGATTGAACAAGGTGTTTCAGTGGGGAGGCAAACACCAGAAAGCCTTCGACACCTTGAAAGAAAAAATTAGTACAACACCTGTACTAGCACTGCCAGATCTACGAAGACCATTTGAGATCCAAACTGATGCTAGTGACGATGCCATGGGAGCAATGTTGACACAACATGGTAAACCCATATGTTATCATTCTAAGACTTTTAATCCTGCAGTAGTCAACTATCCTACATATGATAAGGAATTGTATGCATTAGTTCAGAGTGTGAAAAAGTGGAAACATTACTTAATGGGCAAAGAAACAGTAATACATACTGATCATAAGCTACTTCAATATCTACACTCCCAAACTAAGTTGCAACAATCAAGACATTATAGATGTATGGGTTTTCTACAATAGTTTCATTTAGTCATCAGATATAAAAAGGGCATACATAACAAGGTTGCAGATATGTTATCTAGACCCATTATAAATGCATCTACCATACTTAAGAATAATTTTGTGCTACATGAAAGCTACATAGAATAGTATGCTCAGGACATGGACTTTAAAGATGTATATGCAACTTTGAGTCAAGGCAAAAGAGTAGAAGAATTGGACTATCATGTGAAGGACCAACTCTTACATCATTGTGGGAAACTCTACATTCCACAAACTGAGAGAGAAAAGATAATTAGGGAAGCACACACTTCTCTGATATCAGGTCACTTTGGGGTAAGTAAAACAGTTGCATAGCTACAAAGGTTTTGCTATTGGCCAAGAATGAGTGAGACAGTTTCTAGATATGTAAAGAGGTGTGCTATGTGTGCTAAAAGCAAGCCCAATAACAGAAAACTAGGCTTATACACTCCCTTGCTAGTTCCTTCTCACCCTTGGGAAAGCATTTCCATGGATTTCGTGGGAGGACTACCTAAAGCTAGGAAAGGTCATGATTATCTATATATTGTTGTGGATAGGTTCAGCAAAATGTGTATTTTAATACCCTGTAGTAAACAGATTACAGCTGAACAAACTACAAAATTATTCTTTGAACATGTATGGGTTCATTTTGGATTACCCACTTCTATTATATCTGATCAAGACACCCGATTTGTGGGAAAGTTTTGGTCCAGTCTATGGGAACTAATGGACACCGAATTAAAGAAAAGCACAACTTTTCATCCACAAACAGATGGCCAAACAGAAGTAGTTAACAGGACAGTGATCCAGCTACTGAGAGGATATTGCAGCAAACACCCTAAGCTTTGGGATCAACACTTGTGTTATGTGCAGCATGCTTACAATAGAGCCAAACACTCTTCTACCCAGAGATCTCCTTTTGAGACCTGCTTTGGTTTCATACCAAGGTCTCCCTTGGATTTTGTGTTTGGTAAAGATACCATGGTTGATGGACACAGTGATGTGGACAGGGAAACTAGGTTCATTGAACAGATCCAGGAGATCCACCAGGTAGTACAAGAATAGCTGGAAAAGAGCCAGGCTAGGTACAAGGCTAGGCATGATAAGCATCGGATGGAGCATAGTTTTCAAGTTGGAGACCAAGTCTGGCTATATATTAGCAAGGACAGGATGCAAGGTGAAGGTAAGAAGCTAAAACCTATAAGGTATGGACCCTTCAGGATACTTGAGAAGATTGGTGAAAATGATTTTCGCCTTGATCTGCCAACTTACATGCACATCTACTTAGTCGTGAACGCAGATTGCTTGAGGTTGTTTGAACCTTCAATGATTGAGGACCCTGAAGAGCAGAGTCAATTGCCTTTTGTTGATGACCTGCTACCTGAATATCTTAATGAGTTGCAGGAAGACACAGTGCTGGACAGGAAGGTAAGGACGACGTGCAGTGGACAGGAGGAATACCTCAGGATTGGGCTTAAAGGTTCAAAGCCATGCAGTGCGAAGTAGATTAAGATTGGACAAGTGAGATAGCAGTTTCCTCACATAGTCGATGCTTGAAGAAAACCAAATTTTGGTGGTCCAAAAGATTTTTCAGTAGGGAGGTCGTGATCCAAATCAGATCCATAAACGATTGTCATAGAACCATGACCTTATCGGGACAAAACAAATCCTTGAAGAATCCAAAACAACAATCGAAAACACCTTGAACCAGTGGCCATGACAGTCGGCGCAGAACGACGTGGACCCACGAGACTGCTCAGGAGGTTGATGTAGCCCCTGGGAGCCCCGGAACGGGAAAGGGAGCTGATTTTCGATGCGCAATTAGTGCCTAATTGCTCATCACTGGGCAAACAAGGCTGAAATGGTAGAGTCTTAAGCACTCAGTCACGTTGGGAGCCAGAGAACTGCGGGCGGAAAAATGAAAAGCGCCAACGTACGAAGGTGGGACCCACGACCTGGAAACTGGCGGTATTGATTGGGGTTCCCTTGAACAATAAGAGGTCTTGGAGGAGAGTAGAGCGATCCCACTCAGCGATCGACGCGTGGCAGCGGAGGTGAGAGAAAAACTGTCGTGATCACGCGTTATCGATCAAGCATGTCAACTGCGCTCGACGTGCATATGACGTTGGATCTAGAGGAGCCCAGATCAGATGGCTGAGATTGCGCTCGATAGACAGAAGCGGAATCGACAAGGAATTAAGCCGCGATTTAAGGGGATTTGGAATCCGTTGACTGCCAAGATGGAGGAAGAAACGAATCGACGAATAGGCTAGTGCTGTTCCGATGGGGACACGTGGCTACTTCCTGAGCGTTCATGCTGACACCGAACAGGGAACTCCAAGCACACAGGCGGAAGGACAATCGATGCAGGCAGGAGAGGAATCGAACAGGCATGGAGACCAAATGGCTAAAGCCATGAACAGAGATAGTTGAACGGGATTCAAAGAGCGAGCGAAGAGTCCAAGTGACCAAGAAAGACAGTGAATAGTGAACCTTGAGAGGAGGACTGAGCACAGAGAACAATAAAGCCAAGTAGAGGAGACAGAGCGCCGAGCTGACCACAGGCAGCATTGAGCACCAGAGAGCTTGAAGAATCAAGCCTTCCCATAGAGGAATCTATCTGGATTGAGCATCACAGTTGGCTCTTTCCACTGTAGACCAAGGGTCATAGAGTTGGTAGGAAGAACAAGAGTCTGTGTACTCCGAGTGGATTGGGGAATCTAAGAACCACCCTGCCAAGCAAAATCTGCTTCAGGAGAACTCATATTGAGTCCCTGTATTGTAATTTCTCTGCTGAAAGACACAATAAACCAAGGCCACCACTGAACCTGGACCAGAGACATAGCCCTGGAGAATAGGGTGAACTCCTTATTAAAAAGTGTTTGTGTCTTTGTGTTGCTTACTATATTTCTCTGTTGTCTTTCCACTTATTTTCTTTGTATTGGAAATCTGATCGGTCTGTTGTTTCAATAACACAGAACACACACACCAGCACATGGGTCTGTAATACCTTTTTTTTAATAAATATTCAACCGAGGTCACTCATGGGGTGATTATCGAATCACAGGGAGGGCTCTAAACTAGGTTCTAACTTCTCCAGTCAGACTCTGAACAAATATTCTCATTCTGACATCATCTGTATCTATTTCATATATCTCAAAGTAGTTAGTCATCTTTTTGGTATGTTGTTGTGTAGTGTAGGTACCAGAGCCATCAAAAGGAGTGATTTTACTTTGATAATCTTGGGGAATAGCCCTTGGATTGGCTGGTAATACCAGAGGAGTATATCTGTTTTCCATTGCAGTAGATAGGGTTGAAACAACAGCAGGGGTTGGTCTTGGAGTAGTGGATGGAGGGGTGAAAGGGGTGGCTTGAGGTCGAAATGACTGAGGCACTGATGATGAACTTGGAGAGGGTATTGTGATCACAGAAAGGTTTGGTGTTCCTTCAGAGGTAAGCTCATATTGAATGGAGTTTTGCAAATGTCTGTCAAGATGTGAAGTGACAACTTCAAGTTGTAAATCTTCAATAAATAATGGGTCATGAACTATGCGAGCTAACCCAAAGTCAGAAAAGGTTACAAATAAATAGGTCTCAAAATACTCATCAAAGGGTTCATCCTTGAGGTAGATCCACTTCACAGGATAGGATCTTGATTTGTATAGAGGCCGAGAGCTAGTAGAAATTTCTTGGCTTTCTTGTCTCCTAAGAATCCTAGGGATTAGATTAGGATTTTCAAACACAGGTGGTGGATTTGGATCAGAATTAGATCTAGTGTAATGAGTCCTTTCTGAAGCCAGGTTTCTAGGTATATTTTTGGTTTTTCTCTAAGTGGGTTGGACAATACAACTTCAACAGTTTCTTTAAGAGGCTTTAGGTATGGGATTTGAACTTTCCCAAAGACTTATTTGACAAGAGGAACTGATCGAGTATTTGAAACCAGATGTCAATCCATAAACTAGACCGGAGACAGACTGAAGCAGCATTCATTTACTTATGCAATTGCAAAGCAAGAGCAGTTCAAAGGCTACCTGGCTAACTTCAGGCTCCGTATGTAGCTTATAAAGTAAACAATAGTAACAAACAAATTATTCAGGTCCCCAGTGGAGTCGCCACTATGTTATCACTCAGATTTTCCTTGAAGTTGTTGGGAAGAGGAAAGAGGTTCGAGAAAACCACAAACCAACTTTTAAGTATAGAATCTAGCCAATCTATACTCAGAGAGGGCTCTCTCTTTATGATTTAGCTTGGTTTTGAAATATGTTAGGCTAGTTGTGAAATTCAGAAGTTTTGTTTTGGTTTGGGTGGTGAGAGTCAATAGCAAAGGCGTAGAACTGAGTAGTTTAGGCCATTGGGCTAATGGAGTCAAAGAAGATGGCTTAACTAGACTTGGTTTCTTAACAAAAGATGGTTTCACAGGGCCAAATGGTCAAACAGGGAACAAATAAAGACTTGGAATAGATGGAATGGACTCAAAATGGGTGAAGGGAAGTTAATAATCCTTCAGCCTATTTGAAAAGAGAACTTGAATGATTACTAATAAAGAGCAGTTGAGTATTATTTACTAAATAATCGAAGTGAATAATCTAGAAAACAGGAGCAATTAAGATTTCACTGTTTATGCTAGTTCAGAAGAAAACATTGAGAATAATAATGATTGAAAACAGATTGCAATCAAGCATATTCTGAATTACTCTTTTTCGTTTATCATTCAGATATGAAACATAGATGATATAAGAAACAAGGAAAAATTTAAAACATAAGGTATAGAGGACTTATTGATCCGGTGTTTGATTCAAGAAATATTTAGAAAGTCCTTTGCATCAATTCTTTATCCAGCAAGCCATACAAAAGTTGGTTCAACAACACTTTATTCCAAAATAATCAGTATTACAGCAATGTCTAAGAGTCCACCCTCAATACTCATAACAGGGAGTATTTATACAAAAAATTTACAAAAAATATCTCATAACGGAGTGAGATATATTCTAGGATGAGGATGAATAAGTTACAAGAAAATAGAGACAAATGGTCTCGAAGATAGGAGAAAAGGTGAACTGATGTTGTGCTATTCCTATTCTTATGAGTGTGCTAGAGGCAAGCCCTATCATTTGGCTTGCTATTGTCTCCTTTAGTAACTCTGTGCTGGCTATCATGTTTTCACTGATACTCTTTACCTGTTATGATACACTTCAACCTGTTTGATCTCTGTTCATCTTCTTTATCATTACTTACTACAGTAAATAACCAAAATTACATTTTACCAAGGATAATTTTACAAAATTTCCAAGATGTCTTCCCACCATTTTGCTTCTAGCAATCTGTTTTTCTGAAGTTTCATCATGGTTTCATCAATTTCTGTGTACCTGAAAAAGGTAGGCTAAATTGGGAACAAGTGCTTTATCTCATGCTCGACATAGAACAAGTTCTCCAGACTGTCATAGAGAACTCTGCCTGTAGGCAATGCTTTTGTTCCTGATGTACTTGTTGATGAACCTGCTTGGTTGCCTGCATACTTATTCAATTTCTCCACATAGTCTTTATGAGTCATTAGTTTATCATGAATAACTAAAGGACTTGGCAACCCTTTACCTTGTAAAATATCAAATCTCTTCATGAAGGCATTAATTTCTTCCTGCATGTCATGGCACCTTCTTTCTAAGTTCTGCATCAGAGTTCTTTTAGTAAAGACCCTTTTGATTTCCAAAATTGTACCTATTTTGTCTTGAATGCCCAGCTCTTCAAGTTGGTACTTATTCCTGGTATTCAAAAACTATATGAGCCTGTTAGATTCCTCAGGCATATTTCCTAGTTTTGCCCTTGTCTTCTGAATTTCTTCCTGAGCTAGTTTCACTAAATTAATTTGCTCAAATATTATTTGAATTGATGGCCAAGCATCATTTATTGATTGAGTGATGTTGCCCAAAGAATTTTCTTGAGTTCTGACAGAGGCTTGTCAAAAGTAAGATCTTTTTCCAGTGATTTCACTATGTTTTCTAACACTTTAATCTCTCGTCTTTTCTACATCATTTATTTTTGAGAGATCATACCTTTGCTCTAAGTTGGCATATTTCTCCTTTACCTTATTTAGCTCTGAAACTTGTGATTTTAGGTCCTCCATTTATTTTATTAGCGCCTCTGTGCTCAAATTAGCAATGTTTCCCTGTGCTACTCCTGTTTTTCTTGTTGTTGTTGTACCTGTAACCACCTCCACTGTAACTGCTGGAATATTTGGTGCCAATGTTGCTCTAAGAGTTGATGGGACTGCTGTTGAGACTACTGGTATCACATTGGGAGGCTGAGAGGTCGACTCTCCCTGCTTGTCCTTCAATGCTTTTTCGAGTTCTTAGTCAGTATCATTCAGTCGTTCATTAAGTTTTAAGAGCAAATTCATCATTTCTTCTTCAAATTTTTGCTTTATAATCTCTGCATTCTATGGATGCCTGGAAGGTGTCAACTTTAATTGTTTCCTTAGGGCTGCAATATCTTCATCTTTCTTTTTGATCAAGGCTTCTGTAGCCTTAACATCTTTGGGATCATGGCCCAATCCAATAATTATTTCTTCTAAGGATTTTATTCTATTATCTTTGGCCTGAGAGGAGGCCTTCTCCAAGTGTAGTTGAGCAGTAGTGTTATCCAAAGAATTCTGCAGCCTTTGGGCCATCATTGCCTTACCAGTCAGGGTTGAATAAATCGTTTCTCTAGTTTGTTTATGCAACTCAATCTGATCCAAAGGATGAATATCCTTTGCCATGACTTCAAAATTTGTTCTGAGAATCTACTGCTGATTTAGGTTGCTGCACCTTTTGCTTGAAATAGCTCATTATCATCTTGCCTTCTTTGATGTCATAGGCTAACATCAATCTCTGTTGATTTGTAGGATCCATCTTCAAATATTGGTTATAAACCTGCAGCCTCAATGGATCGTTCCTAGATTTTATTTCTGTAAATGTCTTCTTGATATCCAAGGCATCAATCCCTGGCAGCCTGAAAGAAGATATCTCTGCACTTTGCTGTCTTTCCAGATCCTGTCTCTGTGAGCTAGTGGATGTTCCTCTAGCTGGAAAAGTTTGTTGGCTCTCTACCCTTTCTTCCCTCTGACTATCTGTAGTTTCTTCAGCAAATTCCTTCTCTAAAATGGGATTCATTCTTTGTATTTTTGTTCCAAGCTGTCGTGAAGGTTTACTGGCAGGGGTTATTATTTCCCTATCTCTCTTTTTATTTCTTTCCTCATTTAGAGGAGTTTGCAGAACTGGAGGCTCTCCCGTATTAATCTGAGTGGGAGGAGTATGTATTTGAGCCTGTTCTTTGGAAGTTTCAAGCTGCTTAGACATTGTAGACTGTTCTGTGGTTTGAAAGCTGGTCTCTAATTATTTGCCCTTTAATGTTCCTATGGCTGGTGTGCTTGCTTCCTATGAAGGTTGTTGAGAGGTTCCAACACTGGAGGCACCAATTCCTGATCTTTGAGAACTCAAATGGTATCTGCCAAAAAGAATCCAGGTCAAGTGTTTTCTCAAGATCTCTCATAACATTCTCAATATTAACCTGTTCACTATCATGTTCTACTAGGGTACCTTCCCTCCATTCTTCCATATTTGCAAATGTTCAATCTCTGGAATCCTATGGTGAATGTATGGTGACAACCTGTTTTTCATTCTCCTATCATAGATGAAAATATTTGGGTCATATGGCCTCCAACCAAAACTTTTGTGAAACTTAAGACAATCTTCTAGAATTATCTCTACTTCTTTCCATGCTTCCCTATCATTGCAGACAAAAGGGCCTAACTGATTTTTTATTCTGAGTTGAGCTTTCTTTTTGGCTTTGCAAAATGAACCATGTCTGTATGTATCATTTGTCTGAAATACTCCAATGCAAATAGTCTCATTGGAACGTATTTGGGTAACTTGAAAAGGCAGAGCTCACATCCATATATCCGGATCTTTGTATGGTTCTTGTATAGGTACCAATCACCTACTCTGTATTGCTTGGAGAGCTGCAGGATTTTCTTGATGTCACCACTAATTCTAGGAGGGGAAACCCCTATCAATAGAGTGGTTGCAGGATGAAAAAATTGGTCAATGAACTCATTGTATGAGTAAGGAGACTCATAGGATGCATGGAAGATGGGGCTCCAAAAGGTAACAGGCCTTGGATTGCCTTTATTGTCAAGTTTCTTCACAGGGAAAGGGAAGTTCTCTAGCTGATAATACAACATAAGATGATAAATGAAAGTGGTGTATTTAAAGACTCCTTCATTGTCCAGTCTCAGGAATCGGTCATGAATTTTATTGGCAATATAGGAGGCATAATCATATTTAACAGCACGGGGCTGTCCAAGAGTAAAAATTGACAACAACACTAAGGTTGCATCATCAACATACTCACCGAAGTTGAATCCCATGATTAAGGCTATCATATCAACAATGAGTTTTCTTATGTCTGTGAAGAAATTCTGTAGATATGGAGGTGGGCCTTTAGGCTGATGTTTAGGCTCCATGAAAATCTGACAAATGCGAGTCAGTTTTGACTGAGACAATTGGGTAGATTTCTCAAGTAAGTATCCCATAGAAAGAGGAGTGAGATCTTGTTCACGGGAAAATTGCAACATTTCATTAATGGATGCAACTATTATGGGGAAAATGATTGTTTGACTTGGGGACATAACAGCTCTGAGGTTAGGGTCATAGTTTTCCTAGCATTGATGAATCAAATCAGGGAAAACATGGACTGAGGGGAGAAAATACCTAGGAAGGTTTGATTCCCATAGTCCCAGGATATCTGAGCCATTTAGGTATTGGTTTCTAACTTGGCAAAAAACTTTCAAGTGGTTTATTTCACTAGATAAGTCCCTTATCTGAAAGTCTTTATCTGCAAGAGGCAGATAGTCTAAGTCTTTATGAGGGGCATTCATGGGTGCAGCAAACAGAGCCAAAAGGGTTTCCATTTCTGGTTCTTGTGGATTCAAAAAGGAATTTTGGGTTTTTGATGAGAAATGGGTGAACTAACTGATTTGGGAACTTATATTGGCAAAATAAAGACTGAATCTGCAAGGAATTTTTCCTTTTTCTGTGGATTTTATATTGTAAAACCAAACCTGCAGGGTTTCGACGGAAAGTGGATAAATACTTGTGTTTAGGGAATGAACAGAGTAATAACAAGTGCTGACGGTGACTAACAGGTTCTGGCTGAGTCGGCTGCAATTTCCTTGGCAGGGTGGCAGTTGGAAGCTTGGAAGGTTAACTTGAACGTTGTTTGCATGGCAGCACGGTTGCAGTACAAAATAACAGAGAAAACAACACTTTATTGGTTTTATTAACAAAGTCAAAAGTGGCAGGAATTTTATTATTCAGGCGTATGATGTAAGCAAGAATAGATGTTTTGTCGCATGTGGAGGGCGGTAAGAGGTATGGGATCGCACTGCTTTTGGAGACGGACAGTATTTGAACGGGAGCCAGTGATTCCATAGGTTTTGCGACACGCGGCCGGGTATTGTGCAAAAACCGCTTTGTGATCGTGTGCTAACATGTGGTCACAAAGTCATGCGCGATATTATTAAGGACTGTTGGATGATGGAGGCGCGATCGGATGACTGACGGGAGGCGTGATATGGCGGGGTTTAATGTACGCGGGCCCGACCCAATTAAAAATTATTTAATCGTATCGGGAGTGATATGATTGGTTGGGAAGGGTTCTTAATTAACCATGAGGGTTAATTAATCCATATTAATGGAGCGGGGGGGATCAAGCTCTTAATGAATTACATATTAATTCATTAATCCTTTTTAAATGTGTTTATGGTTATAACTAACTGGGGGTGGGGTATATAACAATTTGGGGATTTTACTTTATAGTTAAATAATATGGGAAAGGGTGAAATAGTGCGGGATTTATATAATACAAGGTTAATAGTTAATATGACATGAAATGTAAAAAGCACTAAGCAAAACATTAGGATTGTATATTTAACTTAGGCTTAAGTGGAAAAAGGGGGTTTTATGTAATATTGTGTATTTTTCCTAAGTAAAATAGGATTTTACTTAGGAAAAGACTTATGAGAGTGAATGCATGATGATTTTAAGTATTTAGGCTTTTTAGATCATTGGGCCGAGGGTCCGGTCCCTCCAGAAGTCAGAGAAATGCTCTAAGCCCCCCTAATTTTCAAATGCCTTAGTACTTAGGGGGAATTAGTGAAATCTTTAGGGAAAAATGAGAAGGGAAGTTAATTATTTGACCTTGTCTTGCTTGAACTGCATCAAGTGTAATGTCTGCCTTGTACTTGTGATGAAAGTAAAGATTAACACTTTTAGAGACATTATCCCTCACATGTAATTCTGCAACATCATCTACCTACCCTACCTACTTTAGCCTGACATTTTTTCTTCTTTATTAGGGTGCACTTGGACTGGCAAACCCTTATCACACTTTTTTTCTTTTACATGGAGAAATCTATCTAAATCTAGCCTTATTACATCCAAGGGCTCAGATTAAACTGTTGAGCTCCTTTTATTCACTCTACCTATCTACTTATCTGCCAAGATTAAACTGTTTGGTCAGATTTTATTCTCTATCTCTAAAACATAAAATTCAAATATGAACTAGCCAAGCTTATGTTGTTTGGTTGTTCATCAATTGTGGCATAAATTATAAGTTGCACACAATTTGTTTATTACATAAGAGTAAAAAGTAGTGGCATTTAAACTTGCACACTTTCCTTGGTCTTTCTTTTGGTGGGGTTCATTTTCTTTCACTTTTTTGACCATTTTATTCTTTTCACCCTTTGATTTTTCTTTTAGGGTATACCTTCTTTACATTTTTTAAATTTTTTGATTTTTTGACAATATGGAAAACCTTTGCAACAATGAAAGGTATGAACATATCCATAGCTCATCAAGTCAATCATGAAATATGACACCTATTGGTATAGGAGCATAACACATTCATGAAAGCGGTCTGATCACCCGCAACATTTGATTGCAATATTTTTATGGTGCCGACACTACAAGATAAGACTCAATCCATACAAGTGTGTGTTTTGTGTCAGCTCTGGTCAATTGCTTGGATTCGTAGTCTCAAAATATGGAATTTGACTCGATCCAATTAATTTTCAGGCAATCCTTAACTTGCCTCCACCTTCAAACTTGTTACAGTTACAGAGACTTCAAGGGAAGGCCAACTTTCTGAGGACGTTCATTCCAAGCTATGCTGAGTTGGCTAAAGGTTTTACGCATCTATTGAAGAAAGGGGTACTCTTTCATTAGGATCAAGTTGCACAAGCTTCCTTTGATGCTCTTAAATATTCCCTTATTAGAGCATCATTAATGTATGCCCCAAACTATCAAAAAGACTATTACATGTATATCGCCACTACAGATACAACCATTGGCATGGTTTTAGTCCAAGAAGAAAATGGAATTAAACATTTTATTTATTACTTAAGTCGTAATCTCAACAACACGGAAAGTAAGTATTCCTATGTCGAAAAGTTAGCTTTGGCAGCCATTCAAGCTATGCAGATATTTCGTCATTACATCCTCCTCTGTAAAACTACCATTATATCGAATTGCAACCCTATGACATACATTTTGTCACATCAATTGTTGGGAGGCAAATATTCCAAATGGATAGTCATTTTGCAGGAGTTTGATTTGGAGTTCATCAAATCTAAATCAAAGAAATCTCTTGTTTTCACCGAGTTACTTTGTGATCTTCCCTCATCCTCCAATGATTCAACATCAGAAGCATAAATCTTAGATGAGTCTCTGTTTCTTATCTTGTCAAGTGATCCATGGTATGGAGATATACTGGTCTATCTCCAGACCCAAGCTTTTCGGCCTAATACCTCTCACTCTGAACAACGACATACTCGATACCAAGCCAAAGATTATCTGATCATTGGTGATACGCTTTATCATCATGGTGTCGATACAATTTTACATAGGTGCCTCACTCATGAGGAAGCCGAAAAAGCTTTGAATGAATGTCATTCAGGTGCTTGTGGTGGACATTTATCTGGTTACACTACCGCGCAGAGAATTCTCTGTGCTGGTTACTTCTGGCCAACCATATTCAAAGATTGCATTATTGCTGTTAGAAGTTGCCATGCTTGCCAAATATTTGACCGAAAAACCAGATTACCACCTACACCACTGCATCCAGTCGTTGCTGTTGGCCCATTCGCCAAATGGGGCATTGACTTTATGACATGTAACCCCACCTCGGCTGGGGGGCATGGGTATATTATAGTCGTTGTTAACTATTTTACCAAATGGGTCGAGGCGATGCCAACATTGAACAATGGTGGCGAAATGGCTCCTTTATTTTTCTTCAACCATGTGGTTTCCAAGTTTTGTGTACCACAAGCCATAGTTACAGATCATGGATCGCATTTTTGCAATCACATGATGGTTGAGTTGACCGCCAAGTTAGGACTGTCACATGATAGTTTTACTCCATACTACCCGCAAGCTAATGGACAAGTTGAGGCTATCAACAAAGTCCTTAAGCGTATGTTGCAAAGAATGATTGGAGTTCATAAAAGAAATTGGCATTTAATCCTGTACTCGGCTCTGTGGGCATATCGAACCTCGGTAGGAAATGCGACTGGATTCACACCCTTTCATTTGTTGTATGGTTTGGAAGCAGTCTTACCAATCCAATGTGAAATCTTGTCTCTCAAACTCACAATTGACCTACTACCCGACACTTTTGAAGAAGAAGCACGTTTCTTGGAGTTAATCCACCTGGATGAAACCTGTCATGATGCCGCATTGGCTAATGAAGAGCACAAGAAAAGTATTAAGGCGCAATATGATAAAAATGTTAAGCCTCGTGTCTTCTCAGAAGGTTACCTAGTCTTGCTTTATGATCAGGAGTCTGATAAACTTGGCGCAGGAAAATTTGAACCGCTATGGATGGGCCCTTATATTGTTAAGTGTGTTTTTACGAAAGGTGCCTACGAGTTAGTGGACTATGATGGGATTCAGTTGTCGCAGCCCTGAAATGGGTTGTACCTTAAACGTTACTATGCTTAGTTAGGTGTATTAAAACTCACTGTATATATGCTTTGATTGCATGTGTGTGTGTGTTTATTTTAGACTTATTTTTTGGTTAAGTAATCCACTTTGCATTTGTTACCGATGTCAAACCTTTCAGAACCATTTGTTGGTTATGCCGATGGGGCTAGTCATAGTATGCAGAATCTATCCTCTGAAACATGGGCCATTTTCACTCCAAGTGGCGAGTTAGTGAGTTTTAAAGGGATTTGTATTGGCTGATCGACAAACAATATCACTGAGTATAGCACATTGATTGAACTTCTCTTTGATGCCATTTCACTTGGCATACGCCAAATCATCATTAGGCTAGACTCACAACTCATTGTACTACAACTTACTGGCGTTTACACCGCCTGAAACGTAACAATTCATCGCATGTTCCTTAGAGTTAGTATTTTGGAAAGGTATTTTGAGTTTATTCAATATCAGCTTATTTCCAGAAATTTAAACACATTAACTAATTCTATAGAGAATTATGTGTTAAATAGACATTTGCAACATATGTAAAGTAAAATATTTTCAATTCACATCATCAGTTGAATAGGATTGCATCACTTAACCATAATAGAACTCTGAAAGTAAAATAGATAGTTGTTTTAAAAGTTTTTACAAACAGTTTGTGTCCAAGACAAAAATTGGTCATCTGACCCAAAAACTCAAAATGTATGCAGAAAACATCTAAGTAAACTAGTGGTGCTCATGGTAACAGGTTATAGCCTGTGCTATCATGCGTAGAAGTCTCATCCAACGAATTGACACACCAATGGTGTGGCGCTATAGTCGCATAGGCAATTCCTCAATCGAGACATCCGGAATGTCTAGGGTCAAATCCTCTATGTGGTCTTGTAGCTTAGCCAATGTCTCAGCTAAATATAAGTCTCGGAGAACTACTCTCTCAACATGTCTCTGTGCTGGCCCACCTGCCACTCGTTGGTGCCCCATAGGTTGAACAAGTCCAACATCTGCATACATAAAAAAAATAGATTTTGTTTAGTCTTGGATTTAATCAAAAAACACAAAAAAACGTAGAAACTTTAAAATCAAAAACACTTTGGTCAAACAATTTACCTATAACACCCCACTGTGATCCAACTGGTAACATCAAGTCTAGATCTCCATGAAAATCCATTCTTGAATATGGATACTCTGTAATGGCCATATCCTGTCGATCAAACCACTTAAAGAATGTAGGGGTAAATGAGATCAATGACTGACCAGCATGCCTAGCCATAAGATCTATCCATCTCTGCATCCGTGGATCCCTAGGTCCAGATAGACTCAGTGAAACAAGTTGTGGCTGCATAAGTGGAATTCTCTCCAAGGCAAAAGAAATCAGGATCAACCATAGCCAAAGTTCTTTGTCTTTCCACTTTTCACCTTGATCAGTTGTTCTTTCGCATATGAAAGTACTGCCTCGCACCAGTTGAACACTTTTGGCTCTAAACACTCTAAAACATATTGCATGTATGATCTGTTTGCCAAGTGTAGTGTCACGCTGCCAAGCAATTTGGCAATCGTAAAGAGGCTCGTCCTCAATGGTAAATCACTAGCATCCCTTATGTTAATCTTTCCGTCTCTGCTAGGTTGTGCACCTTCACGACAGAACTGTTGTATGTAATCTCTCGCTGATTCACCCCCTTTGGCAAATCCAGATAGTGAGATGGGGCCACCCCACCTCGACAGTCTAGTCAGAAACTAGATGTCATCAATGGTAAAGGGGATCACTTTCTCCTTAATGTGAAAAGCCTGATCAGTAGGATCCCATGAATGAAAAAGGAACTGTAAAAGCTCAATTTGCCGCCGCATGCTAGATAGTCGGAAATATTTGAGTAACCCACAAATCCTTAGGGCCTCAACTGTACCCTAATTATTTAGGGCAATCATATCTTTTTCTTCTTGCTCTCATTCTCTCCATATAATCACCATTTTGATTCAATGAATGTCTGCAATACAACCATTAGACAAATTAGGATCCATTTCTTGCAAAAAACGGAGCAAAATTTGGGAGAAAATAGCTATGTGAACTTGGTTTTTGTGCCTAGCGCATCATTGCCTTAGAGACAGTGTGCTACAATGCATGCAGTCTTCTATGTGTGTGCAATGTAGCACACCTTTCGATGTTGAAAGGGTGCATTGATCCCATAGTTCAAAATTGAAACCCTAGGGGCCTCAAAAACTCAAATTTTTTGCTTAAAACTGAAAATGAATGGAATGAAATGAAAGAGAATAGAGATAGCTCCTACCTGGTTTGGATGGCATGAGGAATGGTCCACTAAATCCTCCGTAATCAGCTAGTGAACTTTGAGGTAAAAACTGCTCCAAAGCACCAAAATCAAAGGGTAAATTTGAAATGTAGGTTTTATCCCTGTATAGAAATTACCTGCATACGAATTCTAAAACACAGAAAAATAAATAATGCGAGAACATAACACATAAAATGCATATACATAGAGATTTTCCCGCTAGATCTCAAAACAGGGACTACCAGCTTGATTTTTCATTATGTTCCTTTCAATGTTACAATACATATTTATACATGCCGAAGCATCCAATACCATGGACCAAAAACCATCGCGTCCAATACCATGGACGAAAACCATTGTGTCCAAAAAACATGTGCGAAAATCATGCGCAAAACCATAGGTGGGTCCGCCCAACCTAACATAGGGTCCAAAACAAAAATTTTCCAAGGCGCTGCCCCGAACCCCATAAAGTGGGGTTACGGGTGCCCTTCAAACCCCCTGTTAACTACGTGGAAAGAATATAACACAACCCAACATTCTCCCACTTATTGTTTTCTTTCCACAGGGGGGCACAAGAGAGCTTAGTCATTTTCCCAGCCCTGAAATGCCCATTGTCTCTCTACACCAAGAGAACTTCTCAAAGCTCACAGATTTTGTCAATGCATCTACAGTATTCTTCAAAGTGTCCACCTTTACCAGCAACACCTTTTTGTCTTCTATCATATCCCTCACAAAGTGATACTGAACATCAATGTGCTTTGTCTTTGAATGATATGCAGGGTTCTTTGCCAAAAAAATTGCACTTTGGCTGTCACAGTCTATCCTTATAGCTTCCTGTACTAACCCCATACTTGAACACAATCTCTGCGACCAAACTTCTTCCTTGCTTGCATGAGTGATTGCCATGTATTCTGCCTCTGTAGTTGATAGTGCCACTAGAGATTGTTTCTTACTCATCCAACTAATTGCACCTCCAAATAGGTTAAACACATACCCACTTGTAGATCTTCTCTGATCCATATCTCCAGCCTAGTCTGCATCAAAAAAGCCAGGAATATCCAACACTCTGTCCAATCCTAGTCTTCCTTGGTAGCACAAACCATAATCACTAGTGCCACACAAATACCTGAAAACCCGCTTCACTGCTATCCAATGCGCCTTTCCTAGTTTTGACATAAACTTGCTTAATACTCCCACTGCATGTGCAATGTCTGGTCTAGTACAAACCATTGCATACATTAGGCTACCGACTGCACTTGCATATGGAACACGAGACATGTCCTCTTCCTCTTCTTGTGTCTTGGGACACTGTTCAGCAGATAACCTCACACCTACAGGAATAGGAACCTTCACCAGTTTACTATCCTGCATATTAAACCTTTGTAGTATTGTCTTGACATACTTCCTCTGGTTTAACCAGAGCTTCCTCTTTGCCTAATCTCTTTTAATTTCCATGCCCAAAATATAGTTTTCCGCACCAAGATCTTTCATGTCGAATTTGGAGGACAATTGGGTCTTCAAATCCTGAATAACTTCTTTGTCATTTCCAATCAGCAACATATCATCCACATACAAGACCAGATAACTAACACGGTCACCAATTAATTTAAAATACACACAATGATCTGTTGTGCTTCTGGTGAAGCCAAGTCCCCATATAAATGTATCAAATTTCTGATACCACATCCTTGGTGACTATTTTAACCCATACAGAGACTTCTTTAACTTGCATACCAGTTATTTCTTACCCTTCACCGCAAAGCCTTCAGGTTGCTTCATGTAGATCTCCTCTTCCAAAACACCGTGAAGAAATGTTGTCTTCACATCCATCTGTTCTACCTCAAAATCAAAAGCAGCAGCAACAGATAAAAGTAATCTAATAAAAGCCACCTTAGCAACAGGAGAAAAAATATCACCAAAATCAATTCCCGACACTTGGGAATAACCTTTTGCTACCAACCGAGCTTTGTATTTTTCCACTTTTCCTTCTGCATTTGTCTTCTTTTTGAACACCCATTTGCTGCCAATGGGTTTCCTTCCAACTGGCAACTCTACCAGATCCCAAACCTCATTTTTGTGCAAAGATGCCATTTCATCAACCATGGCCTCTTTGCAGAGTTTTCCATCCTCTGAATCCACTGCTTCCTTCACAGTTCTGGGATCATCATTAGTAATAGACAAAGAAAAATTTGAACAGAAAGCAAATGGACTATACCTTTCTGGTTTCCTTCTTTCTCGAATTGATCTTCTCAAATCTGGAGTTTGTGGCTCTTCATCTTCTGATTCCTCCTCTGCTGTAGAGTCTGGTTCTTCGTCCTTTAGCTCAAACTCTATCTTCTTAGGTTCCCTTGTTTGGACTTCATGTTTAATAACATCTTTCACCTCTCTGAACACCACATCTTGACTATACACAACCTTCCTTGTTACTGGGTTCCAAAGCTTATAACCCTTTAAAACATCCTTATACCCAATAAAGATGCGCTTTTCATATTTACTATCCAACTTGGTTCTTTTCTCCTTTGGAACATGTACATATGCATCACATCCAGATACCCTTAGATGTGAAAGAGAGGGTTTCTTACCAGTCCATACCTCTTGTGGAGTCTTATCCTCCAACGCTGATGAAGGTGACCTATTGACCAGGTAACATGCAGTATCCACTGCCTCTGCCCAGAATTCCTATCCTAACCTGGCACCACTGAGCATGATTCTTGCCCTTTCCATCAACGTCTTATTCATTCTTTCTGCAACTCCATTTTGTGAGGTGTATATGGAGTAGTATTCTGCCATGTTATACCACACTTCTTACAAAATTCTTCAAATTCCTTACTGCAAAAATCTCCACCATTATCTATCCTCAGCACCTTTATCTTCTTCTCTATCTGGTTTTCCACCAGAACCTTGAATTCTTTAAACCTATCAAAGACTTCAGATTTCTTCTTAAGGAAATATATCGATGTATTCCTTGAGAAGTCATCTATAAATGATACATAGTACACAGACTTACCCAGTGATGGAACCTTCACAGGTCCAAACACATCACTAAGCACAAGCTCTAATATATGTTCCGTCCTCTTACCACCAGAGGGGAAACTCACCCGATTTTGCTTCCCATATACACAATTTTCACAAAAATCAAAATCTAGAGAGCTATTACTCATACCTTCTACCATACCCTTACCATGAGGTATTCGAAGGCCCTTCTCTCCAATATGTCCAAGCCTTTGATGCCACAACATGGTCTTTTCTCTAGAGACCACTAGATTTTCTGCTCCACTTTCAAGAACCACATAACTGTTGCACCCATCAACAACAGTGCTACCTTGCAACTTGTACAGAGTTCTAGTCCAAACTCCCTGCATCAACACCAGTGTGCCCCGAACCATCTTGCAGGTATCCTTCTCGAACACTGTTTTTACACCTACATCATCCAACTTGCTTACAGAAATCAGATTTCTGGCCAATGCAGGAATATGCAGAACACCCGGAAGTGTTCTAACCCTTCCTCCTTGCAACTTCAACTTTACTTTTCTGCGACCAATGATTCTAGACTTCCTATCATCCCCTAAGAAGACATCACCACCATCGTATTTCTCATACTCGCAAAACCACTCTCTATGGGGAGTGAAGTGAAAGGATGCACTTGAGTCAATCAACCATGCCCCATGATCTACATGTGTACTTGAAGAAGCCAAGTACACATCTCCACCTTCATCTGAGGTGGTTTTCGCCTCTACAGAAGGAGCATCATCAGATCCCTTTCCTTTATCAAGAGCTTTAGATTTACAATACCTTTTGAAGTGCCCTTCCTTTCCACATTTACAACACACCACCTTTACAGATTTTCCTAGAGATTTAGATCTCCCACTCGATGACTTGTTTTTGTTTCTGTTCTGGGACTGTCCTCGTACAGACAAGGCATCACCATTCTGGCTCTCCATATTTTTCCGTCCCATCTCCTCCGTCAGCAAGGATGAGACTATTTCATCAAAATGCAAGGCAGTTGCATAGCTACCTATTGCAATAACCAAACTATCCCACGAATTTGGTAGAGAACACAACAAACTAATGCACTTATCTTCATCTGAAATTTTAATATCAACAGATGCTAATTGATTTACCACAGTATTAAATGCATTCAGATGCTTTGTCACCGAGTCTCCATCTTTCATCCACAGGTTATACATCATTTTCCGCAGGAACAGTTTATTCACCAGAGACTTAGATTGGTACAAAGTCCCTAACTTGTCCCACAAAGCCTTTGCCATAGCTTCCCCTAATACATTCAACAATATTGAATCTGAGACATACAATCGTATTGTGTTCTTTGCCTTCCGATCCAACTTCTTCCATTCTTCATCGATCACTCCC
The DNA here is from genome assembly GCA_031772625.1 of Pinus tabuliformis. Classification (NCBI taxonomy): domain Eukaryota; kingdom Viridiplantae; phylum Streptophyta; class Pinopsida; order Pinales; family Pinaceae; genus Pinus; species Pinus tabuliformis. The sequence goes on from CM062814.1 coordinate 672,812,492, forward strand.
GTTGGTTTAATACCTGGATCTACCGCGATCCATTGATCTTTATCCACCAATAGATCCTCCATCTTGAGTTTCCACAACTCAAAACTCTAACCATTAAATTTCTCGATCTCTATCTTTCCACTGCTCGCCATCTTCTTTCACCACCAAAATTAATCTCGTATATCTCCCACTGAACAGGGTTACCACAGGCCCGAGCGAAACCCCTCAGCAATAAAGGCGTCCCCTTGAAGCCAAAACAGCTCCGATACCAAATGTAGGTTTTATCCCTGTACAGAAATTACTTGCATACGAATTCTAAAACACAGAAAAATAAACAATGCGAGAGAATAACACATAAAACACATATACATAGAGATTTTCCCACTGGATCCCAAAACCGGGACTACCAGCTTGATTTTTCATTATGTTCCTTTCAATGTTACAATACATATTTATACATGCCGAAGCATCCAATACCATGGACCAAAAGCCATCGCGTCCAATACCATGGACCAAAAACCATCATGTCCAAAAAACATGTGCGAAAATCATGCAAAAAACCATAGGTGGGTCCACCCAACCTAACATAGGGTCCAAAACCAAAATTTTCTAGGGTGCTGCCCCGAACCCCATAAAGTGGGGTTACGGGTGCCCTTCAAACCCCTTGTTAACTATGTGGAAAGAATATAACACAACCCAACATTCAATGGTAAAAATGAATGGTAAAACTTGTTTTTATGTTTATTTCTTGCACATTAATCAAGTAAACATTATTTTTTATTCATTTTACCCATGAAACGGGTATTTTTGATATATTTTGATGGTGTTTTGAGCAGGTTTAACAACTGAAATGTAGAATTTGACGTGCTCAAATGTAAATTGAACATCTTTAACCACAAAGCAAACTTTTATCTCTTTTTCGAGCTTTGTTAAAAATGAAAAATTAACCCCCTTGGAGTCCTCTTTAAGCTCTTTTCAGACTCTCTAAACATGAAAAGATTGCCAAGAGCTTGTCCTTTCCAGCTCGTTAATGGATTGGATTTGATATCTCTTGTATTATTTTATGCTTTTTCAGACTTGAGAGAATATTTTATGAAAAATAACTTGAGGAGTTTTCTTTTCATCTCTTTTTAAACTCTCTAAACATGAAAAGGACCAAATTTTCTTTGTCGTTAAACTCATTAAAAACATCAAATAGCGACAAACTTGTCCATCTAGACAAGATCAAGTTTCACCTTCGCTAGACTCGTTAAAGCATCAAATAGCGATGGATTCACCCGAAGGGTGGAATTATACAACAAGCATATGTTATCCTCCTCAAGCTTGATAAAATATAAAAAGGTATTGGTCAGCAATGGCTGGGGAAAAATGGAAAAAGGGGAAAACACTTTATGGTAGCAAGTCGCTCTTGAACATGACACTTTCACCTCATCACTATGACTATGTGGGTTGGGTCATTCAGCTTGATGGTTATCACACCATTGGTCTATCATACCATCCATTACTTTGTTTTGGGTTAATGCTACCAATTCATTTTAGTATCGACAACATGTTCAAGAGAAGTCATTTAGTTCAAACTTCATCCTTTGCAATACCGTAAACCTTCATTTTCATGACTGCCATTCCTGAACCTTTTGTCGTCAGTTGATTTTTTCATCTCCAAAATCATTTACCTTGTTTCGTGTCATTGAAGTGGGATACATCAAGGCCCTCCTGCGACGAGTCACTTCTTGTCGACATCAGCACATCATCCAAGAAGTTGACCTAGAAACACCCCTTTAGTACCTTGAGGCTTGCATACATCAATGGCATGTTTCTCGCTTCTGGCGATAGATTGACATTACTGGCCTTCAACCAAAAGAATTTGTATGGTGTTTGACATCAAATCATTTATTCACACCATGCGAAATGTACTGTAGTACCTTGAGGGTCATCATCATTATTGGTGATTCCTCTCACGTCTATTAACGGCTTACATCATTGGCTAATAATCAGACAATATCTTCCCATGTTCGACTTCAGATCATCTATTCACATGGTTAGACTTGTACTTGAGTGAAAAGATTGAACAATATTGAAGACCCCGGATCTAGTTTCATCCATTCGGGCTGCGATATTTTCAGGAGTACTAAATCAAATGTACAATGGCCTTACATTCATGGTCATCCATTCATGGGTCTATATCTGTAGACAACTATATTTGTACATGTAATGAAATTTTATAAGTTAAGCATGGGTATGCCCTCCCTCAGCAAGTTCATGAGAAAAAATCAAATTATCATGATATATGTATTGTAATTGATGCAGGTCACCTTCCGCTTCGAAACCTCCTCTCCACATGATAAAGCATTTCACTCGACATACATATTTACGACTTCATGCTTTAGGGGCCAACTGTTACAGATCCATTTGGGCACATCGAACCCAACCTACAGATCAGTACTATTGGGGCCCGTCAAACCCTAATTCAGTTGTTACATGCCCTAAAGAAGTCAACCATCAGAATTCCTAGCTTCCTAAGAAGTTCCATGACTGAAATCATCCAAAACCTGCCTCTAAGAAGATCAGTGTAAGTAGGCCTTCATTAGGGTGTGCTACAGTGCAGTCCAGTACACTGCTAGGGTGCTATGCAGTGCACTTGAGCCCTCTTTGGCCTGCTCTGGATGAATTTGAGAGAAATTGCATTGGGGTTTGGGAATATTCTTATCCATTGGATGCATTTAGAAGTTTCCCAAGTTTATCTACTCCTTTGAGCTCGAATTTGGATGAGGTAGGGAGTTAAGGAACATCAATCCCTTTATCCCTTCCTCCATGGATCTAAATTCTAAGTTTGGGAGGGCATTCATTATCACACTTTGTTAAAATTGGAAACCAGGGAAAAACTTCATGTGGGTCATCTTATTCATGGCTAATAATATTTTTATTAGATTCCTCTCGTCAAGAGGTGTAGGATTGATATAAAGATCATCCAATTCCGATAAGTATTCATGGAGATATGAATTTATTTTGATTATGGAATTATTATCAAGCCGACCTACAACTCATGTAGGCTCAGAAGCCCAACAGTCGCATCTATTCACCCACCAACGTTGTGTATAAATATAAGAGGAATTTTCCTCATTTGGATTCACTCATCTCATCACATCTCTCTCTCTCTACTGTGCAGATATGAGTCTCTTCTCTACTGCGCTGAAATGGGTCTCTCTCTCTCACACATGTGAAGCCGGAAGCTGTTGAATTTGAAGCTGCAACTACAAAAGTAAATATTGACTTGTGTGGCCTAGAAGATCTCCCCTTTGGAACTGTGCTATAGGTTCATTTGAACCTCCTTTGAAAGCCGCAACTTTTGGTGGTGGAATGAAGTCAATCCGACGAACGGTTTGCAAGATATCGACTGCCCTAGTTTGAAGCCGGAAACTGCTGAAACTAAAGCTGCAACTGCAGAAGTAAAGATTGACTTGCGTGGTCTAGAAGATCTCCTCATCTGAACTGCATTGTAGGTTCATCTGAACCTCCTCTAGAAGCCGAAACTTTTGGTGGTGGAATGAAGTCAATCCGACTGTCGGTTTGTGAGATATGGTATGCCCTAGTTTGATAATGAAGCTGCTAATGCTGATGCTACTGATCTAGGGTTTGCTACTGCTGATATGAATAAGATTTATTGTACTATTTATCTCTGCTGAATTACTGAAGATAAAAGAAGATTTGATCAAATGGTTTCCCCACACATTATGGGGTTTGTCCCTTTCTAGCCGCCACATCTTGTGTCTCTTGTCTTGGCTTGTTTTATGTCGATCGTTTAATGTTCTATCTGCACTTTACTTTATGTACATGTGATTGGAAGTAAACTGTTATAAGCATAGAACATACCATAACTTAATACAATTTATGGCATAAATTCCTTCATTCACCTATAAAAATACCTCATCTAAGTGATTAGGGGCTGGAAATCATTGAATTATAGGGAGATGTTGTTAGTATGAGACTTGAATTGATTTCAAGTATTGTAATGATGTCAAAATGTCTTTCTTGTTATGAGGAGAGGATGGGATTGAATTGGAGGGGTGATGCTGAATCAAGCAAATTGGGTTGTAACTCTTCCTTTTACTAATAAAGTGTTCAATGCTTTTTCCATATGCTTGTGTTATTCATTGATGCTTTCATATGTGTACTATGTACTTGATTCCATGTTATGTTTAATTAATAGATCATTATCATATGCTTTGATCGGTTTTTTTCTTCTATCTATGTGTGGGTACTTTTCAAGCGGATTAAGTACGAAAAGGAGCGACAGAATTGGTCAAGGGAAATAAGGAGTAAGCGAACGCTACAAGTATGTTTCTTTACTTCTTATTCAATCTATCGATCATAGAAAAAGTAGAGAATGTTTTTCATTATTGTTCTAGACTTAGCTACTAGTCTATGGGTTTAAATGTTTATCCATAGACACTAAAACTTCCCAAAAGAGGATGCTTTGACTTCCTTGAAAGCTAAAGAGGAAAAGGCCCAAAGAAAACTGAAATTTGTTCAAGAAGCCTCTAGTTCCTCTATTTCTTCTAATACTAAAACTAAAGATTCTAAAATAGATGAAATAACTTCTCTTCTTAGAAATCTATCTAATAGAATTTCCAAGATTGAGACTCAACCTAGGACAGTTCAACAAATAGTTACTAGACCCAAAAATCAAAATCAAGGTTAGTATAGAAGGAATCCACAATTACAAATTCTTCAGAGACTTGGTAATGATCAGCAAGTTCCCACTCCTTTACTGATAGATGACCAACAACCTGATGAAAATATTATGACTATTACTGAAGATACTATTAGCCACCTATACCAATAGGTTTCATATTTCATGATTGGCAAAGGAAGTTCCAAATATGCTCTGCTTTGGTGATGCAAAGATCCCATATTTCCAAGAGAAGACAATGGGTGTATATAGCTTGAATGTGCCTATATAGCTTGATGTTGTCCCAATTTTGGTGGATGGTCCAACAGCCTAATCTGGATCATGCCATGTTTCAATTTTCTGTTGTAGAATAGAGAAAGAAGTCTGTCCAAACTGTTTAATCTTGGCAGACCAGTAGCTTAGGTAGAGGATTAAGGTTCCCAACTGCTTAATCTGGGACCTTGGAAGCTATAAGGGTAGCCTTGGATAGAAAATCAAGAGGAAAAAGCCAAAGAAAAGAAAAGGCACACAAGGGTCTGCAAGTCTAAGTGCACCCTCCATGAAGAAACAAAAAATGCTAGGCAAATAGATGGGTAGGTAGATGGGGTTGTAGAAATGTCATTCCTTTCAATTGAGGGTTTGATAACCTGGTTACAAAGGCAAATCAGTGGATGGAGAGGCTCCTCTTCTACATCATGTGCAGCAGAGCAAAGGAGCATGTCTAACTTCCCATTTTCCCCCTTCACATTCATTTACTAACATCCCTTAATCAGCTAAGATTCATGGAATAATTTGAGGTTTTATGCTGGTTCTTATGCCTTTAAAAGCCACATTTCCTGTGTAAAAATCTTTTCATTTTGATCTACTCTTAAAGCTAAGTGGTTTCAAATAAACTTAGCGACCTTACTCCTCATTCACCTTTTCATCCATATTAACCCTTAACTTTTATTATCTAAATCCCCTATGTCACCCTTTCCCTACTATTATAACACTGTGGTGTATAAATCCCAGCATTGTATAAATATCCTCCCTCTTTAGCACTATAGCTAAATAAGTTAGTCTTGGGGGACTTTAGTCCACCAGGGACTATGGTCAACCCTGTAATGGGATTGCTCCAACCTCTGGTTGGAGTGATAACCTCCTCCTAAGCCCTCACCTTCCCTCTGCTAAAAAATGCCATAGAAAACCCCCTTCCCCCTACTAAACCCACTCTTAACCTCTTTTTCCTAATGAAAAGCCCTTAAAAAACCCAAAAATCCCGAAAAAAACCCACCAAAACCCTTTTATCCTAAGTTCCGCGCATATAAATTAAATTGAATATTTTATTATGGGCGGGACCCAACCCAGAAAGCTGCACGACCGTCGGCATTACCCGCCAGCCGTCCGATCTCTGCCGCCCCAATCTAACGGTGGGCGGTCGATTTCGCTCCCTGACCTGCCTCCCTTTAACGTCCGGGGAAGGGCGGTATTGGGCGCCGTACCCGGGACACGTGGCAGGCGGCGGGGTTGTTCGGAGCCCCCCTCCCCGATACCGCCTTTGCCCAAAGGTGGTGCGGGGAAACCGCTTACCACCATCCCCGTTACCACCTCCCCCTTACGTCATACATACGTCATCATGACGTAGCACCATCCCCCGCCCCCGCGCCGCGTGGCCCTCCACGTAGCCCTGCCACCTTATCCGCCTGTCACGGTGTCCGTCCACGCTGGCCGCCAGCTCATCGCCCACGTCACCTCCGTACCCGGGCCCGCCATGACGTCATGCTGACGTCATCGGCGGAAAGGCGCCAATTACTCAATTTTTCCGAATTTTTCGTTAAAAGTCGCGGTTTGGGCCGTTTTATGTCATTTTCGAGCGAAAAGGACATAGCCGTTGCCGCTGGTTCACTGCCGAATCGCCTCCGGACCTCCAAATTCAAACTTGCGGCCGTGCCAACTCATCAACCCAGCTACATTTAGCCTTCACAGTTCGGCCCGCAAGCTTTCTAAGCGATTTTATACAGGTATTCACCATAAGTCCCTCATTTCGCCCATGCATACCATTTCTCTGTAAATTCACCATTAAAACACCTGTCAAGTTCCACAATTAATCATTGTCTGCTAGTTAAATGAGAGCTAAAGAAACCTGCATTACCACAGCACTATAATTCGACATTTAAACAGTCAAATTCGCGGACCAAAAATTGGAAATTTGTCCCCCAGGTGCCCAGCATTGTTCCCTTTTGCCGGGTATAAACCAACTGCAGTTTCTTACCAGAGTAAATCTCGCATACCCTCTGCAATTTACCCCTAGCAATTCACAACCCCTGTGAATTTACCAAAAAACTGCAGAAACAAGCCTGCTTTTCCACTGTAAAAAACATTTCAGACATTGTCTACAGTTGGCCTATCACTTAAGCTCTTGAGAACTTTGCAAACCATTGCAGTCACCTTATTCAAAATCAGATCATATAATGGCTGCCCCTGCACCCACAGGTCTCAGTGTTGCTCCATTAAATCCACCCAATAAAGACCTACAGTCCTTGCCTCTTGCTGACAAGGACTACCTTATTGAAGACTGTGTGGGAAGCAGGGACTTTCTGCAGACCTTCAGGCAGTTGAGAGAGGACTACCTGAATGGTCATGATACATATGGGATATGGGAGTCCAACCTGCCATACTATTGTCTCCCCTCTGTAAATGTCTTTCCTAAAATCATTCGCCTATGTGCTGAAAACTATGATGTGCAGCACAGAGCTATTAGCACTCCATCTGGGAGGATCCTCTTCTACATTAATCCTGAATCCATCAATAAAATGCTCCATTTTGATCAGACAGAGCTGCTATTCCCATTCTCCATGAACTATATGCTGGACACTGGTGCCAAGATGACCAGTGAGGAGATTCAAAAGGTCACCAGGACATTCATGAGACCTGAGTGCCAGCCTACAGGGCCACCTCCTTATTTGGATGTCTACTTCACTGAAGTAGGCAGATTACTCCTGGACATGATTGCCTATGTGCTGGGATACAGAACCAGTGAACATGTGGATGAGACAATGCTAGTATTACTAGCTGTTTACAGCCTAGGCCAACCCCTTGCCCGCAAATATAACTTTGCCAAGTTCATAGCTAACAAGATCCATGAGCAGTTGGGCACAGTGGATAGACAGGGGGTCTTCAAGTACTCGGCCTATATCTATCACCTCTTTATGTACTATCAGTCTGAGGCTTTTCCATGCTATATCAAAAAGCTGGATTATAGAGGGGAAAGAAGATCTGTTATCTTCTGGACCTCTGTCTATCACAAAGTCACAAAGTCACCCTATTCCTATTGTGAATTTGTTGACCAGTTTGTATATCCAGTCTCTTGCCTATTGATGAGGTCCCCCCTCCCAGAATATCAACTGAGATACAGAAAGCTCTGCAGCTTTCCAAAATATACAAAATAGGTGATTGGTACCTATATGAGGATCATACAGTCATCAGAGTCTATGGCTGTGAGCTCTGTCCGTACAGGCTCCCAAAATATGTGCCTATGAGGTTATTTGCCTTGGAGTATTACAGGCAGCTGATTCAGTCCGACCTCACCCACTTCCACAGTGCCAAAAAGAAGGCCCACCTCAAGTTCAAACACCAGTTGGGTCCCTTCATCATGAATCAAAAAGAAGGATGGGAAGATGCTGACCTCATCCTCAAGGACAAATATAAACTATCATATAGTTTTCGGTGGGTCCCTTATGACCCTGAGGGCTTCATTACTGCCAGAAGAAACAAGTACAGGCTTCTAGGTTATAGGCATTGTCAATACCCACACATTGAAAGATATGCCAACCAGCAAGAATGGCAGCAGGGTACTCTAGTTGAAAAGCTAACTGAAGAAGAGATAATGCTAAAGAATATAAAGGAGCTTGAAAAAACTATTGACCTAGACTCTGTGCAGCAGGTACCTCTCAAACGGCCTTATTCAGCAAGAGAAGGGACCTCGGCCACAACAGCTGCACCAACTACACGGGTACCCTCTACAGCAGCACCAGCTGCAGACAAAGGCAAAGGGATAATGGGTGCAGAAGAAGAAACAGTGAAAGAAAAGCCTGCCCCTTCAAATGAGCAGCAGCAAGAGCCCCAACAAGGGCAGCAAACAAAACACCAACAAGAGCAGACTGCCCCTCCACAAACAGAGCTACCAGCAGCTCCAGCAATGCAAACTCCACCTCCACAGACTGAGCCATTGACTGCTCCAAGTTTGCAGACCCCAGCACATGAGGAAAGGGGTATGAAAAGAGATAGAGAAGAGTCCACTCCTATTAGTCGATCCTCCCAACAACCAGGAGCCAAAAGGCAAAGGCTAGACTCCCCAGAGGTAGAAGACATCATTGAAGAATTCCTTGACAGTTCAAGGAAAAACAGGGAGGGTAGCCAGCACACAAGGACAAGCTCCTTTCAGCAGGAGCAAGGATTGCAACTTGGTTTGGAGGTGTCTTCCTCCTCCCAGCAGAGTAAGAAGCCCAAGAGCACTAAGGCTTCTTTCAAACAAATAAAGGCTCAGAATGATCTGCTGAGGGCAGAGGTCTATAAACAATTCATAGATGCAACACCAGCCCAACAAGAAAGGCTAATGTCTATGTATGACATTAAAGAGGAAAAAATCATCCTCAGTCACTTTAAACCTACAATACCGTAGCCTAAGTCAGCTGCAGATTTTGTGAAGACAAGGGTGGAGGTCATGGCCAAAGACATCCATCCCATGGACCAAATCGAACTCCACAAGCAAGATGGAGAGATGGTTTATGCAACCTTGGTGTAGAGGGCAACCATGGCCCATGAGCTAAAAGAGTCCCTGAAAAACACCAACACACAGTTGGATTTTGAGAGAATGTCCTCCTTAGCCGAAGACAATAGAATAAAGTCTCTTGAGGACATCATTATTGATCTAGGACATGATCCTAGTGATCCAAAGGGTGTAAAGGCCCTTCTGAAGAAGAAAGAGGATGACCTGAATGCATTAAAGAAGAGGTTGAAGCTGCTGCTCACAGAGCACCCTCAAACCGCAGAGCTTCAAAAGGAAAAACAGGTTGATGACCAACTAGACCTCATAATGCAGCTAAACCAGAGGATCCTGGATTTGGAGAAAGAGCTGGAAGGAGCATTACAAGATAAACAGGGAGAATCCACTTCCCAAGCTCCTCCAACTACTTCAACAACAGCAACAACTACAGGGGTAGCAGTGGCCCCCACAACAGAAGCAGCAGGAACAACAACAGCTCCAGATGCCAGCACAAGTGTAGAAGAATTGACTAAGGCCATCATGGAAATGGAGCTCCAGGAAAATGAGATAAAAAAGGCCAAGGAAAAATTGGCAGAACTGGATGCCAAATATGGCAAATCAAAAGTAACTGTAGCAGAGCAGGGCAGAGAAATAAAGGCCCTAAAAGACAAGATAAAGGCCTTAGAGAAGGAGCTGAATCTAGAGACTGCCATGGCCGACATAAAGAGGATTCTATGGGCCAAAATTGGCCAATCCATCAATCAACAATGGAGGTCAATCAAAACAATACATGAACAGATGGACTTAATGGGCCAAGCACAAGCAGAAATCCATAAGGCCAAGACAACACTGGGAGACAAGCCAAAACAGGCCAGCAGGATGATAGACTTCCTGAACAGGCAAGAAAAGGAGGAACTGGCAGCCATAGGCATTGCCAATAGAACCGAGGCTGTCCTCACTGCTAAGAAGGTACTAACTCTCAGGAACTATGTACAAACTGTGGAGAGGAAGTGCTATGAGATACAAGCTGAGGTGGAGGAATATAAAGTTAAGATGGCAGTGCTGCAAGCAAAGGGTCTGCCTAGCCTCCTAAGTGGTGCAGGAAGACTGATCTCCTGAGATCAATTTGCCAATAGAATGGAAACCACTATTGAAAATCAAATTATTGCATCTGGCAGTACATCTGAGAAAACAGGGCCTCCCACAGGACAGAGCTTATATGAAAAACTTGAAGGCCTGTTCTTCATTGAAAATGAGGTAAATCATCTGTTTGAAACTCCTCCTTAACTTTTATAGATATACAGAGGCTGATGAGACCTTGATAAAAATTCGGAGACATCAAATGCCTAAGGAGGATTGGCGGCAAGCGATGCTTCAGATTTTGCCATGGTAGCCTCAGTTGTTCGGCCACTGCCAGATCCAGGTCACTACAAAACAAACAACATGACAAAGTCAGTATTAAAGGCAGCTGAAAGGGTGACTCAGCACATGGACAATGACAGCTAGCCTAAAGGATAAGAAAATACGCATATTTGGACAGCTTATCCTCAGCCGACTCCAACAGCTGCCAAACCAACTGCTTCTGACCATTTTTGACAGCTAAGGCACTAAAGAGTTATTTCAGCATTAACTTTCTCAGCTACCAAGCTCCAGGAGTTGGCATAACATTTATGAGCCATTAACTCCTTTTCTTGATATTTTTACATGTAAATTTTGTATAAATACTCCCCTTAGTAACGCATAAGGGGTTGGTGATTTTTGACTCTAAGGAAAATCCATTGTATACTTTCAGTTTATCTAATACAAAGGGCTGGACCAGCTCAGTGATTTCCTGAAGTATTTGATGTCTGGATGATGCTAGGTGTGCTGATGCAGAATTCCTGTGCTGTCTGATGAAATAACAAGTTTTCCTCAATCTCTGTTCTTGTCTTCTTATGTTTATCAAACCATACTCATGTTGCACTAAGCTAGCAGTGAAGAAAAAGAATAGCGCAGGATTTGTTTTGTTACACCTTGTGCTCAATTTTTACTGCTGTGAATGTTTGTCTTCAGGATCAATGATGTACATGAATTCTTAACTGCTCATGTGTCTATTAATTCTATATGTATGGATGTTAGTTAGAAATTCTTCATTGCTTCTAGGTTAATATTCTCACCGTCTTTTCTCTAACAGTTTACTGTGAGATTCTTAATTTCCTTGCATAAACTGGATACACCCCACTTAATAACTATTAATAACTATTATGAACGTTTTTCTCAGACACTAATCTAGCTCTGCAACATCACTACGGTATCACACAGCATATCAGACAAACTAAAGGACCACTGACTCCATGCCCAATGGACTAGGACATGCTAGTGAGAACATATACATATTGACTAAAGTCATCACCAAACACATTCCAAAAACAAAAGCCTGAATATCATAGCTAGCCTAAAATACTATCAGAACAGAGCTAAACCTTAAAGAGAGAGCCCTCTCTGATTACAGCTTGGCTAGAAGCTGCAATCCAAAGATTGGTTAGTGGTTACCCCGGCCGTATTCCCTTGGGAGTCATAGGGAACAACCTGGGTGTTAACATAAATGGCGACTCCGCTGGGGACTGAGCTTATTATTTTTCAACTGTTGTCTGCCAAGACAGTGGTTTTAAAAGCTTGAGCAGTCCCTTAAAACAGTCCTAAAAAATATCCTGAAAATACTAAAAAAGAAGTTCAGAAGCTGGCTCCTAAAAAGGAAATCAGGCACACTAGGTCAAATCCTGACCCTAATCCACCAGCTATTTTTGAAAACCCCAATACAATCCCCAAAATCATCAGGAGGAAACAAAGGCAGGGAGATCCTACTGATTTGAGCCCTGAGATAGCTAACCCTGAACCAGTTCCAACTCCAATCAAGGTTCTATTTCGATCTACCCTTGATTCCCCCAGTTCACCATCTACCTCTCAAAGTCCTCTTTTCACACCTCCATCCACTGCACATATCCCCTTGACCAACACTTTGGTTTCCACTGTCCCCATCACCCCTGTAGTACCAGTCATTCATACTATCCCAGTTGTCCCAATCAATCCTATAAATCCTGTAAACATGGCTAATAGATATGCACCCCTGCAGTTGCCTGCTAATGCTGCAGCTCTGCCTCATGAGTACCAATCCAAGATCACATATTTTGACTCCACTGGCCCTTTTTCAGCAATTCAGCATGCCAAGAGGATGCAAGACCATTTTGAGAACTATGAAATAGACGATGATAGTGTGAGAATGAGAATCTTTGTTCAGAGCTTGACAGGGGATGTAAGGACTTGGTTTAGATCCCTGGCTGCAAATTCCATCACAACCCCTGATGAGCTTTATCAAGCCTTTACTAACAGATGGGAGAAGAAGAAAGATCCCTTGCACATACTTGGTGAATATGATACAATCAAAAGAGGTCCCCAAGAGACTGTCTTGGAGTATTGTGCAAGATTCAACAATGTGTATAATGCAATACCACAAAATTTAAGACCTCCTCCTGATTTAGCCTTGTACAAATTCCCTGATGGTTTTGACCCTGATATGGCATATCAGTTGAAAGAAAGAGCCCCTAAAACCCTTGAAGATGCCCAGAAGGTTGCTGTCACAGTAGAAGCTAACCTAATTGCCAAGAGGAACAGGGCAAGATTGGAAAAGAGAACCACCTTCAAAGATGAACCCTCAGCCTTTGATCAAAAATTGGATGCAATACTCACTGGTATGAAGAGGTTGGGAGATAGAGTAGAATCAGTGGAGAGAAAATCATCATGGGAAGCACCGCAAAGCAACTCTAACAGGAACCCAAATTTTAGGAGAAATCAAAACCCAAACGTGGGCAAGACCGGTTCTGACCCAGACATAAGACCTCCTTTCCAGGAAAACTATACTGAGGCATCCACTTCAGAAGAACAAACAGATGATACCCACATCAACCTGATGGGCCTGAATGATGAGCAGCAAGTCTTTCTAAGTCAAGAAGATCATAAGGATGATGACATTCAACAATTCCAAACTAGGTCAGGTGAGTCATTTGACTTTAAACAAGGCTATGACACAGCTGTTTATGAAGTTCATAAACAATACAAGCTAAGGAGTAGAACTATAAATGTAACACAGCCTGAAAAAACAAAGGATAGTCAGCAGCCTAAGAAAGCCATTATCACAGAACCAAGTGACAAAACTGGTCCAATTACAGATGAGGTAACCGTTGAGGAAATAGCTGAAACCTTTTCCTCAAAACAGCAACCAGTAGATCCCTCACCCTTGCAGCCCAACCTAAGTAACACCTCTCAAGAAATGAGTAAGAAGGACAAGCTTCCAGATCAAGAAAAGAAACAAGAGGAAGACTTGGTAAACAAGGAAAAGGTTGCCACCCACAACACCAAGATCCAATCTGATAGACCCTTTGACTTAGAAGCTGAAATTGGAAAATTGAAGGTAGCTGTTCCCCTTTCAGAACTGGCTAAACATGACATTTATAGGCAACAAATCAAGAAGTCCCTTCAGCTAACTCGTAATAAAGATAATGTGAATGTGTTAGATGACACCCCAGAATTGCTTTTCGGTCCAGAAGTTGATGGAAAAGCAGCTGTTGCAGGTATCTTACCCTTTTATGTTAGTTTACATGTTCATGATAAGATATTACACAATGCAATGTTTGACTCAGGTGCTTCTCACAACTTGATGCCTAAATCAGTCATGGAAAGATTAAATCTAGACATAACAAGGCCATATAAGGACCTATTCTCATTTGACTCCAGCCAAGTTAAGTGTTTAGGTCTCATAAAAGATCTCTGTGTCTCACTTGTCCAATATCCCAATAAGACAATCCTGATGGATGTTGTAGTTGCTGATATCCCACCCAAATATGGGATGCTATTATCAAGGTCATGGGGGGCAAAACTCCAAGGTTCTTTGCAGTTAGACATGTCATATGCCACTATCTCTATCTTTGGGCAACCAAAAAGACTATACAGAGAAACACTTATGAAATACATGGTTAGCAGTGAAGAAAAACCTCAAAATTTTCCCATATATGTTGTTCACTCTGATATAGATTCATACATTCTTTTCAATGATAATACAGGTCTCACAAACAATGATGAAACCAAGGCACTCAAACAGAAGCAGGACATCAATCAACCAAATGTTACCCCAGAAATAATGGCTGATCAATCATCAAACAAAGTTGCTTCTCTAGAAATCAAGCTGATACAACCAAGAGATGAAACAGTCCTAAAAGACAAACCAAATGGAAAACCAGAACTCCAACTCACAATCCCAGATCACAGAGAACTGATTAAGTCCCCCCCACAACAAGAGATCCTATGGTTCCTTGAATTTGATGGGTCAGTCAACAAGTTAGGGGCAGGGGCAGGGGTTTGGATACATAATAAACAAAACAGTCATGCAGAGGGCTGAGCCTATAGGTTAAACTTCAGATGCACCAACAATATGGCAGAATATGAAGCTCTCTTGCTAGGCCTTAAGCTAGTAAAATCCTTACAAGCCATAAAGGTTTCAATTATGGGAGATTCGGACTTGATCATCCAACAAGTAAAGGGAAATTTTGTTACTAATGATAAAAGACTGAGGTCTTATAGGTCTGCAGCTGCTGAAATACTACAGTCCTTCACTGAATTTCAGATTACTAAAATTCCTAGAACCCATAATCTGCATGCCCATAGCTTGGCCACATTTGCAAGTACCTGCAAGCTACCTTTTGAGCCCCACCATTGCTTTACAGCTGAGGTAAAACATAGGCCTTCTGTCCCAAACAATGTCAAGGACTGGCAAGTATTTGAAAATGATGCACAAATAAATAATTTCTTGACCTTGCAACAAGAATTTGTAGGACTAAATATTGACACTGATAGAGCAAGTCAATCACAAATACTTGAAAGAGCAAGTCAATCACAAATACTTGAAAGAGCAAGTCAATCACAAATACCTGATCAACAGGATCATAAGCCAATATCACCCAAAACAGCTAACCAAATCCTACATCCAACAATTTTTAACAAAGACAATATACTACAAATTCAACAAATCGGTTGTGAAGAAATGGCTGATGCTGAAGCTGAAGTGATACAATTGAAAGATAATTTTCTTCCAATAGGCCTAGCTCCACTAGAGGATATTTTTGATTCAAATTATGTCCCTAGAAAACCAAAAATACAGCCCCTTAACTCTGCCATTGAAGAATGCAACATTGGAACCATGGAAAAGCCCAAGATAATAAAATTATCTGCAGCCCTACCTCCTGATCAGAAGCCCAAATACATTGACCTCTTCAAAGAATTCCAAGATGTCTTTGCATGGAGTTATGAGGACTTAAAATCCTATGACACCTCTGTTATCCAACACACAATCCCTCTCAAGCCAAATCAAAAGCCATTCAAGCAAAAATTGAGAAGGATAAACCCCATGCTTCTCCCTGCAATTGAGAAAGAGGTACAAAAAATGTTTAAAGCTGGTATCATAGCACCAATCAGGTTTTCTGATTGGATTTCTAATCTGGTACCTACAAGAAAGAAAACTGGTGAAATAAGACTTTGTGTTGATCTTAGAAACTTAAACCAAGTGTCCCTCAAAGACAACTATCCCCTACCTAAGATGGATCACATTCTCCAAAGAGTGGTAGGAGCATCAAGAATCTCATTACTCGATGGATTCTCAGGCTTTAATCAAATCCTAGTGCACCCTGATGATCAAGACAAAACTACATTCACAACCCCATGGGGAACTTTCAAATATGTGAAAATGCCTTTTGGATTGAAAAATGCAGGGGCAACATTTCAAAGAGCAATGGACATTGCTTTTGCCAAGGAGATTCATGACTTTCTTGTCATTTACTTAGATGACCTTACACCTTTCTCAAAATCAGACCAAGAACACTTGAAGCACTTAAGACAGATCTTCCTAACATGCAGGAAATATGGAATTTCATTAAATCCAAAGAAGTCCCTGTTTGGTATGGAAGAAGGAAAGCTCTTAGGGCATATCATTTCAAAGGATGGCATCAGAATTGACCCAGATAGGATAGAAGCTATCTTGCAAATGCCCCACCTAAGAAACATCAAAGAATTGCAAGCTTTCTTAGGGAAGATTAACTTCTTAAGAAGGTTTATCCCAAACTTAGCAGAACTGATCAGATTATTGAACAACACGCTAAAAAAGGATTCAAAAGTAAAATGGATAGTGGAAGCAAATCAAGCCTTTGAAGGTATAAAATTGGCCCTTACCCAAACCCCAGTCTTAACAAATCCTCAATTTGATAGGGAATTTATCATTTTCTCTTTTGCCTCTCAGCATACTATTGCTGCTGTTTTGTTACAGAAAGATGACCAAGGAAATGAGAAGTCCATTGCTTTCTTCAGTAGAGCTCTTAGAGAAGCACCTCTGAAATATCAGATCATGGAGAAACAAGCTTATGCTTTGGTCAAAGCCATTAAAGACTTTAGGATTTACATCCTTTATTCCCATGTTATAGCTTATGTGCCAAGTCCCATTGTGAAAGACATACTTACTCAAGAAAATTTAGAGGGCAGAAGAGGAAAATGGATTGCCAACATTTTGGAATTTGATATTGAAATTAAACCTACAAAACTAATAAAAGGGCAAGGTTTGGCCAAACTAATGACAGAAGCAAATTTCCAAGCCTTAGACATAAACCAGCTGGACAATGAAATGGAGCTGGCGACTCCAAAGATCAATGTAGCCTTTGAACAATCCCCTTGGTATTCTGATATATGTTATGTATTACAAAACCTGTGTGCTCCACCAGGATTGTCCAGAACTAAGTGTAGGTTCCTAAAAATGAAAGCTTCTAAATTCTGTGTTATGGATGGCAATTTGTTGTGGAAAAGCCATGAGGGTATACTGTTAAACTGCTTAATTGAAGATGAGACTAACAATGTCACTAAAGAATTTCATGCAGGTGACTGTGGTGGACACTTGTACTGGAAGTCCACTGTGGATAAAATCCTGAGGGCTGGTTACTACTGGCCCACCATGTTCTCTGATGTCAAGAAATTCACCACCTCATGTCATAAATGTCAAGTGTTTGAGGGAAAGAGAAAGTTACTACCACTTCCCTTGAGGCCTATTGCAACAGAGAGACCTTTTCAACAATGGGGCTTGGATTTCATTGGAGAAATTCATCCCTCATCTTCAGGCCAACATAGATGGATTCTGACGGCTACAGACTACTTTACTAAATGGATTGAAGCTGTTCCATGCAGACAAGCAAACGATTCCACTATCATTTAGTTCCTTGAGACCAATATTCTTTCTAGATTTGGCTGTCCTGATAAAATAATAACAGACAATGCTGTTGCCTTCAGATCTAAGAAGATGGTGAATTTCTGCCACAAGTTTCACATTACCTTGGGCCATTCTACTACATACTATCCTCAAGGAAATGGCCTTGCTGAATCATCAAATAAAAGCCTGGTAAACATCATAAAGAAGGTATTGGAAGAAAATAAAAAGAATTGGCACAAGAAGCTTGTGAATGCCTTATGGGAAGATAGACTAACAACCAAGAGATCAATTGGGGTCAACCCATATGAGTTAGTCTATGGACTAGAGGCCAAATTACCTTCATCACTAGGGGTTCCTGTTATGAAACTACTGCAAGAAAGTCAAGCTGAACCAAATGACATGCAGAGGAGGGTAAATCAAATAATATGTTTGCAGCAAACCAGAGATCAAGTATACAGCAGAGTGCAAGTTTTACAAGAAAAGTTAAAGAAAGCTTTTGATAGAAGGACTAAGGCAGAAGATTTCAAAGTTGGTGACAAAGTCCTCAAGTGGGATTCCAGAAGGGAAGATAAGGGAAAACATGGAAAATTTGATTCCCTTTGGAGAGGACCATTTGCTGTCCAAGCAGTACAAGGAAACAATACTTATTTCCTTAAAGGTCTTAAAGAAACTGATTTGGATGAAGGTCCTGTGAATGGCAGGATGTTGAAGCACTATTTTGACTACCATCCATAAGTGCAGCCTGAGTTTCCCTTGTACATAATCACGTGTATATATTACTTTCTGTTAAAATGTAAAAATGCAGTTTCTCAAGTTTTGTTGGTTCTCAGCAAAAAGCTCATGAGTTCAGAAATTTACTAAGAGGGGAAGAGCACAATTTTGGGCTTTCATAGAGGAAAACTCTAAATTTTGATACAAGAAGTCAAGGAACAAGGCATTCTGACCTGCTGTTCTTGGTCTTTCAAATAGAAAAACCATCCCCATGTGGAGCCACTGTTAGCCACCTATACCAATAGGTTTCATATTTCATGATTGGCAAAGGAAGTTCCAAATATGCTCTGCTTTGGTGATGCAAAGATCCCATATTTCCAAGAGAAGACAATGGGTGTATATAGCTTGAATGTGACTATATAGCTTGATGTTGTCCCAATTTTGATGGATGGTCCAACAGCCTAATCTGGATCATGCCATGTTTCAATTTTCTGTTGTAGAATAGAGAAAGAAGTCTGTCCAAACTGTTTAATCTTGGCAGACCAGTAGCTTAGGTAGAGAATTAAGGTTCCCAACTGCTTAATCTGGGACCTTGGAAGCAATAAGGGTAGCCTTGGATAGAAAATCAAGAGGAAAAAGCCAAAGAAAAGAAAAGGCACACAAGGGTCTGCAAGTCTAAGTGCACCCTCCATGAAGAAACAAAAAATGCTAGGCAAATAGATGGGTAGGTAGATGGGGTTGCAGAAATGTCATTCCTTTCAATTGAGGGTTTGATAACCTAGTTACAAAGGCAAATCAGTGGATGGAGAGGCTCCTCTTCTACATCATGTGCAGCAGAGCAAAGGAGCATGTCTAACTTCCCATTTTCCCCCTTCACATTCATTTACTAACATCCCTTAATCAGCTAAGATTCATGGAAGAATTTGAGGTTTTATGCTGGTTCTTATGCCTTTAAAAGCCACATTTCCTGTGTAAAAATCTTTTCATTTTGATCTACTCTTAAAGCTAAGTGGTTTTCAAATAAACTTAGTGACCTCACTCCTCATTCACCTTTTCATCCATATTAACCCTTAACTTTTATTATCTAAATCCCCTATGTCACCCTTTCCCTACTATTATAACACTATGGTGTATAAATCCCAGCATTGTATAAATATCCTCCCTCTTTAGCACTATAGCTAAATAAGTTAGTCTTGGGGGACTTTAGTCCACCAGGGACTATGGTCAACCCTGTAATGGGATTGCTCCAACCTCTGGTTGGAGTGATAACCTCCTCCTAAGCCCTCACCTTCCCTCTGCTAAAAAATTCCATAGAAAACCCCCTTCCCCCTGCTAAACCCACTCTTAACCTCTTTTTCCTAATGAAAAGCCCTTAAAAAACCCAAAAATCCCGAAAAAACCCACCAAAACCCTTTTATCCTAAGTTCCGCACATATAAATTAAATTGAATATTTTATTATGGGCGGGACCCAACCCAGAAAGCTGCGCGACCGTCGGCATTACCCGCCAGCCGTCCGATCTCCGCCGCCCCGATCTAACGGTGGGCGGTCGATTTCGCTCCCCGACCTGCCTCCCTTTAACGTCCGAGGAAGGGCGGTATTGGGCGTCGTACCCGGGACGCGTGGCAGGCGGCGAGGTTGTTCGGAGCCCCCCTCCCCGATACCGCCTTTGCCCAAAGGTGGTGCAGGAAAACCGCTTACCACCATCCCTGTTACCACCTCCCCCTTACGTCATACATACGTCATCATGACGTAGCACCATCCCCCGCCCCCGCGCCGCGTGGCCCTCCACGTAGCCCTGCCACCTTATCCGCCCGTCACGGTGTCCGTCCACGCTGGTCTCCAGCTCATCGCCCACGTCACCTCCGTACCCGGGCCCGCCATGACGTCATGCTGACGTCATCGGTGGAAAGGCACCAATTACTCAATTTTTCCGAATTTGTCGTTAAAAGTCGCGGTTTGGGCCATTTTATGTCATTTTCGAGCGAAAAGGACATAGCCGTTGCCGCTGGTTCACTGCCGAATCGCCTCCGGACCTCCAAATTCAAACTTGCGGCCGTGCCAACTCATCAACCCAGCTACATTCAGCCTTCACAGTTCGGCCCGCAAGCTTTCTAAGCGATTTTATACAGGTATTCACCATAAGTCCCCCATTTTGCCCATGCATACCATTTCTCTGTAAATTCACCATTAAAACACCTGTCAAGTTCCACAATTAATCATTGTCTGCTAGTTAAATGAGAGCTAAAGAAACCTGCATTACCACAGCACTATAATTCGACATTGAAACAGTCAAATTCGCGGACCAAAATTGGAAATTTGTCCCCCAAGTGCCCAGCATTGTTCCCTTTTGCCAGGTATAAACCAGCTACAGTTTCTTACCAGAGTAAATCTCACATACCCTCTGCAATTTACCCCTAGCAATTCACAACCCCTGTGAATTTACCAAAACTGCAGAAACAAGCCTGCTTTTCCACTGTAAAAAACATTTCAGACATTGTCTACAGTTGGCCTATCACTTAAGCTCTTAAGAACTTTGCAAACCATTGCACTCACCTTATTCAAAATCAGATCATACAATGGCTGCCCCTGCACCCATAGCTCTCAGTGTTGCTCCATTAAATCCACCCAATAAAGACCTGCAGTCCTTGCCTCTTGCTGACAAGGACTACCTTATTGAAGACTGTGTGGGAAGCAGGGACTTTCTGCAGACCTTCAGGCAGTTGAGAGAGGACTACCTGAATGGTCATGATACATATGGGATATGGGAGTCCAACCTGCCATACTATTGTCTCCCCTCTGTAAATGTCTTTCCTGAAATCATTCGCCTATGTGCTGAAAACTATGATGTGCAGCACAGAGCTATTAGCACTCCATCTGGGAGGATCCTCTTCTACATTAATCCTGAATCCATCAATAAAATGCTCCATTTTGATCAGACAGAGCTGCTATTCCCATTCTCCATGAACTATCTGCTGGACACTGGTGCCAAGATGACCAGTGAGGAGATTCAAAAGGTCACCAGGACATTCATGAGACCTAAGTGCCAGCTTACAGGGCCACCTCCTTATTTGGATGTCTACTTCACTGAAGTAGGCAGATTACTCATGGACGTGATTGCCTATGTGTTGGGATACAGAACCAGCGAACATGTGGATGAGACAATGCTAGTATTACTAGCTGTTTACAGCCCAGGCCAACCCCCTGCCTGCAAATATAAATTTGCCAAGTTCATAGCTAACAAGATCCATGAGCAGTTGGGCATAGTGGATAGACAGGGGGTCTTCAAGTACTCGGCCTATATCTATCACCTCTTTATGTACTATCAGTCTGAGGCTTTTCCATGCTATATCAAAAAGCTGGATTATAGAGGGGAAAGAAGATCTGTTATCTTCTGGACCTCTTTCTATCACAAAGTCACAAAGTCACCCTATTCCTATTGTGAATTTGTTGACCAATTTTTATATCCAGTCTCTTGCCTATTGATGAGGTCCCCCCCTCCCAGAATATCAACTGAGATACAGAAAGTTCTGCAGCTTTCCAAAATATACAAAATAGGTGATTGGTACCTATATGAGGATCATACAGTCATCAGAGTCTATGGCTATGAGCTCTGTCCGTACAGGCTCCCAAAATATGTGCCTATGAGGTTATTTGCCTTGGAGTATTACAGGCAGCTGATTCAGTCCGACCTCACCCACTTCCACAGCGCCAAAAAGAAGGCCCACCTCAAGTTCAAACACCAGTTGGGCCCCTTCATCATGAATCAGAAAGAAGGATGGGAAGATGCTGACCTCATCCTCAAGGACAAATATAAACTATCATATAGTTTTCGGTGGGTCCCTTATGACCCTGAGGGCTTCATTACTGCCAGAAGAAACAAGTACAGGCTTCTAGGTTATAGGCATTGTCAATACCCACACATTGAAAGATATGCCAACCAGCAAGAATGGCAGCAGGGTACTCTAGTTGAAAAGCTAACTGAAGAAGAGATAATGCTAAAGAATATAAAGGAGCTTGAAAAAAATATTGACCTAGACTCTGTGCAGCAGGTACCTCTCAAACAGCCTTATTCAGCAGGAGAAGGGACCTCGGCCACAACAGCTGCACCAACTACACGGGTACCCTCTACAGCAGCACCAGCTGCAGACAAAGGCAAAGGGATAATGGGTGCAGAAGAAGAAACAGTGAAAGAAAAGCCTGCCCCTTCAAATGAGCAGCAACAAGAGCCCCAACAAGGGAAGCAAACAGAACAGCAACAAGAGCAGACTGCCCCTCCACAAACAGAGCTACCAGCAGCTCCAGCAATGCAAACTCCACCTCCACAGACTGAGCCATTGACTGCTCCAAGTTTGCAGACCCCAGCACATGAGGAAAGGGGTATGAAAAGAGATAGAGAAGAGTCCACTCCTATTAGTGGATCCTCCCAACAACCAGGAGCCAAAAGGCAAAGGCTAGACTCCCCAGAGGTAGAAGACATCACTGAAGAATTCCTTGACAGTTCAAGGAAAAACAGGGAGGGCAGCCAGCACACAGGGACAAGCTCCTTTCAGCAGGAGCAAGGATTGCAACTTGGTTTGGAGGTGTCTTCCTCCTCCCAGCAGAGCAAGAAGCCCAAGAGCACTAAGGCTTCTTTCAAACAAATAAAGGCTCAGAATGATCTGCTGAGGGCAGAGGTCTATAAACAATTCATAGATGCAACACCAGCCCAGCAAGAAAGGCTAATGTCTGTGTATGACATTAAAGAGGAAAAAATCATCCTCAGTCACTTTAAACCTACAATACCGCAGCCTAAGTCAGCTGCAGATTTTGTGAAGACAAGGGTGGAGGTCATGGCCAAAGACATCCATCCCATGGACCAAATCGAACTCCACAAGCAAGCTGGAGAGATGGTTTATGCAACCTTGGTGGAGAGGGAAACCATGGCCCATGAGCTAAAAGAGTCCCTGAAAAACACCAACACACAGTTGGATTTTGAGAGAATGTCCTCCTTGGCCAAAGACAATAGAATAAAGTCTCTTGAGGACATCATTATTGATCTAGGACATGATCCTAGTGATCCAAAGGGTGTAAAGGCCCTTCTGAAGAAGAAAGAGGATGACCTGAATGCATTAAAGAAGAGGTTGAAGCTGCTGCCCACAGAGCACCCTCAAACCGCAGAGCTTCAAAAGGAAAAACAGGTTGATGACCAACTAGACCTCATAATGCAGCTAAACCAGAGGATCCTGGATTTGGAGAAAGAGCTGGAAGGAGCATTACAAGATAAACAGGGAGAATCCACTTCCCAAGCTCCTCCAACTACTTCAACAACAACAACAACTACAGGGGCAGCAGTGGCCCCCACAACAGAAGCGGCAGGAACAACAATAGCTCCAGATGCCAGCACAAGTGTAGAAGAATTGACTAAGGCCATCAAGGAAATGGAGCTCCAGGCAAATGAGATAAAAAAGGCCAAGGAAAAATTGGCAGAACTGGATGCCAAATATGACAAATCAAAAGTAACTGTAGCAGAGCAGGGCAGAGAAATAAAGGCCCTAAAAGACAAGATAAAGGCCTTAGAGAAGGAGCTGAATCTAGAGACTACCATGGCCGACATAAAGAGGATTCTATGGGCCAAAATTGGCCAATCCATCAATCAACAATGGAGGTCAATCAAAACAATACATGAACAGATGGACTTAATGGGCCAAGCACAAGCAGAAATCCATAAGGCCAAGACAACACTGGGAGACAAGCCAGAACAGGCCAACAGGATGATAGACTTCCTAAACAGGCAAGAAAAGGAGGAACTGGCAGCCATAGGCATTGCCAATAGAACCGAGGCTGTCCTCACTGCTAAGAAGGTACTAACTCTCAGGAACTATGTACAAACTGTGGAGAGGAAGTGCTATGAGATACAAGCTGAGGTGGAGGAATATAAAGTTAAGATGGCAGTGCTGCAAGCAAAGGGTCTGCCCAGCCTCCTAAGCGGTGCAGGAAGACTGATCTCCCGAGATCAATTTGCCAATAGAATGGCAACCACTATTGAAAATCAAATTATTGCATCTGGCAGTACATCTGAGCAAACAGGGCCTCCCACAGGACAGAGCTTATATGAAAAACTTGAAGGCCTGTTCTTCATTGAAAATGAGGTAAATCATCTGTTTGAAACTCCTCCTAACTTTTATAGATATACAGAGGCTGATGAGACCTTGATAAAAATTCGGAGACATCAAATGCCTAAGGAGGATTGGTGGCAAGCGATGCTTCAGATTTTGCCACGGTAGCCTCAGTTGTTCGGCCACTGCCAGCTCCAGGTCACTACAAAACAAACAGCATGACAAAGTCAGTATTAAAGGCAGCTGAAAGGGTGACTCAGCACATGGACAATGACAGCTAGCCTAAAGGATAAGAAAATACACATATTTGGACAGCTTATTCTCAGCCGACTCCAACAGCCGCCAAACCAACTGCTTCTGACCATTTTTGACAGCTAAGGCACTAAAGAGTTATTTCAGCATTAACTTTCTCAGCTACCAAGCTCCAGGAGTTGGCATAACATTTATGAGCCATTAACTCCTTTTCTTGATATATTTACATGTAAATTTTGTATAAATACTCCCCTTAGTAACGCATAAGGGGTTGGTGATTTTTGACTCTAAGGAAAATCAATTGTATACTTTCAGTTTATCTAATACAAAGGGCTGGACCAGCTCAGTGATTTCCTGAAGTATTTGATGTATGGATGATGCTAGGTGTGCTGATGCAGAATTCCTATGCTGTCTGATGAAATAACAAGTTTTCCTCAATCTCTGTTCTTGTCTTCTTATGTTTATCAAACCATACTCATGTTGCACTAAGCTAGCAGTGAAGAAAAAGAATAGCGCAGGATTTGTTTTGTTACACCTTGTGCTCAATTTTTACTGATGTGAATGTTTGTCTTTAGGATCAATGATGTACATGAATTCTTAACTGCTCATGTGTCTATTAATTCTATATGTATGGATGTTAGCTAGAAATTCTTCATTGCTTCTAGGTTAATATTCTCACCATCTTTTCTCTAACAGTTTACTGTGAGATTCTTAATTGCCTTGCATAAACTGGATACACCCCACTTAATAACTATTAATAACTATTATGAACGTTTTTCTCAGACACTAATCTGGCTCTGCAACATCACTACGGTATCACACAGCATATCAGACAAACTAAAGGACCACTGACTCCATGCCCAATGGACTAGGACATGCTAGTGAGAACATATACATATTGACTAAAGTCATCACCAAACACATTCCAAAAACAAAAGCCTGAATATCATAGCTAGCCTAAAATACTATCAGAACAGAGCTAAACCTTAAAGAGAGAGCCCTCTCTGATTACAGCTTGGCTAGAAGCTACAATCCAAAGATTGGTTAGTGGTTACCCCGGCCGTATTCCCTTGGGAGTCATAGGGAACAACCTGGGTGTTAACAGATACCAATAACATGGATACTTCTTCTAATCAAATAGTTATGATTCCTCTCTCACAACAAAATCAGGTTCAAGAAGATCAAGAATCCTCACAGGTTTCTAAATACCATGCCTTCTCTAAATTTTTAATTACAAAGTTGAACAAGAGATATGATCTTAGGTCTAAACCTGGCCCTAGAAAACCTCCTAAGGAGACTCCAATAATTGAACCTTGTACCAACGCTGCTGAAACTCAAACAACTGTTATTTGACCATTAAATCAGTCAACTGAGACTGCTCAAAATGATAAAAATGCTTTGACTATATTTAATGTTGAAAAAGAGTTAAAATCCCAATTCCACTTTCAGAACCTTCCAAAAACCCTGTGTATAAAAATCAAGTCTCCAAATGGATACAAAACACCTCAGTTGATGCTAAAAGTGATATCATTAGTCTGCAAGATGAAAAAATAGCAGTTGTCTTTGGTCCTAGCTCAGATATGATAGATGAAATAGTGCCTCCTTTCTATGTAACTCTTAAGACAAATGATTCCATGTTATATAATTGAATGCTTGATTTTGGAGCATCACATAACCTCATGCCAACAACTATCATGGACCATTTGAAACTTGACATAACTAGATCCTATCATGACTTGTACACCTTTGATTCTAAAAGGGTGCCCTGCTTAGGATTGATTAAGGATTTAGTAGTCACCCTTGCCCAAATTCCAATGAAAAGTGTAGTGCTTGATATAGTTGTCACAGATATCCCTCCCTTATTTGGAATGCTCCTTTCTAGGTCTTGTTGTGTCAAATTAGGGGGAACTCTTCAGATGGATATGTCTTATGCCACTATTCTAGTTTATGGGGCAGATAAAATAAGGTTATATGGAGAGGTAAGATTTGTGCACATTGTTTGCAAAATAGACCAACCAAGGAACCATCCCATTTATGCAATTGATCAGGATTTTGGTTGCTTTCAACTCTCTTCAAACCAAATTCATGAAACTCAAGTTAAAATAGAAGATGTAATTGAAAGTCCTAAACCAAATCAAACTGATGTATGGAAACTATTTTTTGATGGTTCTTGTACAAAAGATGGAGCAGGAGCTGGGGTAGTTTTAATTTCACCAGAAAAAGAAAATATCACCCAATCATGCAAACTCGACTTCGAATTTACAAATAATGTGGTTGAATATGAAGCTTTCCTTTTGGGACTGCAATTAGCCAAAAGCTTAAAGGTTCAAAACTTGAGTGTTTTTTATTGATTTAGAACTTATTTTCAAACAAGTGAGAAATATTTGCCAGACTAAGCATCCTAGACTTAGGTCTTATCAAAATGAATTTTGGGATTCAGTTGAAAACTTCTTTGATGCTTTTAATTTGACTTATATGTTGGCATTATGATTCAGGTGTTGTCCTTGATGGCAAACTCATTCAGGTGGTAAATCAAGAAGGACGCAGGAAATATGTTCAGCAAGTGCGTCCCCGCAGGTATACCGTACAGAACCCGCGTCCAGGGACGCAGGCCAGCCGTTCAGGAGGTGCGTCCGCCCAGTGCACACATTTCAAGGCAGAGAAAAGCACGTGGGGGTTTCTTGTGTGGTATCTAGCCGACGGTTTTTGTGTTTCTATGGTGTCGGCTCGTGGTATTGTTCCACGCTTTGGGGAGAAGCTTGCCTATATAAAGCAAAGGAGTTCATTTGGATTAAGTATCATCTTGGTTGAATATCTCTTGGTGAGATCTAGTCCAAATCTATAAGGGCGAATCTTCTAATGGACTACGATCTATATGGCGCATGATCAGATCTGTGGATCTGAGTGTTTATGTTGGTTCTGAAGTCCTCTTATCTTCTATATCTGAAGGGACGCAGATTCAGTGAAGGGAAAGTGCGCCGGGACGCAGTATAGTAAAGGCTCAGGTGCGTCTCTGAGGCAAAGGGCGCGGCGTGACTGTGGTATTGGGTGCGTCTCTGAAGAGAAAGACGCGGCGCGATAGTGTTTCTGTGTGCGTCGGTCGCAGAAAAGCAAAGAGGAACAGTGCGTCTGCACGCAGAACAGCATAAGGTACACTGCGTCCAGTCGCAGGCCACAGAAAGAAAATATGCGTCCCTGTCTTAAGATGATCTGTTGACTGTATATTTCTGTTCATAAGGTGTTCTGGGTTGTTTCTGTAATTACTGATCTGATATCTGTCGTAGACTGTATCTGTTGTATACTTGTTGATCATTTGATTCTTCATGAAAAGAAGTAGGGGGTTGTAGCTCCCTTCCAGGAGAGTCTGGAAAACGAGAGAGAGTTGTAGCTCTCTGCAGGTTGCAGCCTGCGTGCTGGTAAAGGACTGCACCAGTACAAAATCATTGTAAAAAGAATTTCTTGAAAGAAGATAGAGACATATTGCAGCAGGTGGTTTTTCTCCCACATTGGGTTTCCACCTTACATCTTGTGTTCTTTGGTGTGACTGTCTATTTTCTTTATTCATGCTCATTGTTTTATGGTACTGATATACAAGAATATTTCAAAAGAATCAAATAAGGAAGATTTGGTAAATTGTTGCTAGATAATACTGATTCACCCCCCCTCTCAGTATTATTTCCAACAATTGGTATCAGAGCAGGTCCTTCTGAAAAGCTTGATCGCTTGAAGGTAGATCGTTCATCATGAGCAACTACGAGAGAGAAGCATCAATCAGGCCACCCGTCTTCGATGGGACAAACTTCAATTATTGGAAGGTAAGAGTTACTGCATATCTTCAATCTCTTGGTACAGAAGTTTGGAACATTGTAGAATCAGGCTATGCCTTTCCTTCAGCTACTCCTACAGATCCAGCTGAGAAAAAGCAGTATGAAACAAATGCAAAAGCAGTCAGTACTCTATTAGGAAGTATATCCCAAACAGAGTTCATGAAGGTCATGCACTTCAAATCAGCAAAAGAGATATGGGACAAAATGATCACTAGCTATGAAGGAGATGAACAGGTAAAAGAAGCTAAACTTCAAACTCTCAGGATTCAATATGAGACTCTCAAGATGTATAATGATGAAAGTGTGGCTAATTATTTTCTTCGGGTAGATGAGATTGTTAATTGTATGAAAAATTTGGGTGAAGAAATAAAAGAGACTATAGTAGTTCAAAAGATTCTAAGATCTTTATCCCCCAAGTTTGAATCTAAAGTATCTGCAGTAGAGGAAAAGGAAAATCTCCGTGTTCTCACTATGTCTCAGCTACATGGAATTCTAACTGCTTATGAAATGAGAAAGGGAGGCCCATCAGACAGAAGGGAAGCTGCTTTTAAAGCATCAGGCAAAGAAGATCACTATGAAGCAAGTCATGTTCCAGAAGAAGAGGAAGAAGAATCAAATTTTGTCAGAAATCTTCAAAGGGGTTCTGGAAGGTTCAGAGGTAAGCTACCTTTCAAATGCTTTGCTTGTGGAAGAGTAGGTCATTATGCTGCAAAATGCTCTTATAAGGATAAAGGAAAGGAACCAGTTAGATGGAACAAGAAACAGAGTGCAAATAAGAAAAGCTACTACACCCATGAAGATAGTGATGGCTTATCAAACAGTGATGAAGATGAACAAGGTAACAAATACAGATTGTTAATGGCATTTGAAGATGATGATTATGAGGATGCTGTAGATGTGGATAACCTTTATGATGAAATTACTAGACTCAAGAGATGTATAGAAGAAAAGAACATGATTATTGATACTCTACAATCTCAAATTGATGAAAAGGAAAAACATCTTGAAAAATTAGAAGGTGAAATTGTTGGTCTTAGAAAAGAAATTGAGAAAACAAAAACTATCAATCTCAAGTTTGTCAAAGGATCTGAAACTTTGAATGAGATTATCAGTGTGCAGCGGTCTCCACTAAATAAGACAGGTCTGGGCTATAATGGAGAAACTTCTCAAGCATCCACTTCAAAAAGTTATCTTGATGCAACAAGAAGAAATGAGCAAGAGCACAAGGAAGATCATCAGGTAAAGCAGGGACAAACGTCAAACAGAAACTATCAGGGGCAATCCAGCTTAAGGGTGAACAAAAGCCACAACCAGCCACAGGTAAAATCTTCCCAATTTGGTTCAAGAATAGATGAAAATAGAAATTACAATCAGTTGGCTGGTAGATTCAATAATCGCAGAAGCTTCTTCAATGGACAATGCTTTTCTTGCCATAACTTTGGTCACAAAGCAGCTCAATGTGTTGCGTATAAAACAATCATGACTAGGGAAGCTCAAAAACAAAGAAGTATGACAGGGATTACAAAAAGGACCTATAACAACTTTTCAGCTCTTGAAAATGAAGTTGAATCCTCTATTTGCAATAATTTTGGACATGAAGACTTTGAATGCAGAAGCAGGTTTCCGGAAAGAAAGGTACAAGAACAAAAAAAAGAACAAGCCTCAGGCACCAAAACATGGAAAATAAAGGAACCTCAAACAGAAAGATGTGGGATAGCATTCTATGCAGAAGGACAAGAAAATCTATGGTACATTGACAGTGGATGTTCAAAGCATATGACAGGTGATAAAGAAAAACTTGAATCTTATTCTAATTTAGAAAAGGGAAAGAAAGTCTCTTTTGGAAATGATACTCCTGCAACTATAAAAGGAAAAGGTATTGCTCCTTTAAAAGAAGATGTTAAGGCTGGAAATGTTTTGTTTGTTGATGGACTAAAGCATAATCTTCTAAGTGTAAGCCAAATGTGTGATCAAAGAACCGAGGTTATATTCAAATCAAATGGATGTCTTGTTCGTGATCTTGATACAGGTAAAACAGTTCTCAAAGGAAAAAGAACTCCAAATAATCTATACATATTTGATGAAGGACAACAACAATGCTATCTAAGCAAGGATGAAGAGCACTAGTTATGGCATCGAAGGTTGGGACATCTAAGCTTCTCACAAATAAGGAAAGCTTGCAAATATCAGGCAGTTCGCGATCTTCCAGATATCAAAATTCCTGACAACACCATATGCAGATCATGTCAGTTTGGAAAACAAACCAGAACTAACTTTCCAGAGAAAGAAGGATCAGCCAGCATGCCTCTTGAGCTAGTACATACAGATGTATGTGGACCATTCAGAAAAAGAACACCTAGAGGAGAGGAATACTTGATATTATTTATTGACGATTTCTCCAGGTTTGTTTGGTTAGGACTTATGAAGCACAAAGATGAAGCTTTCGAAAAATTCAAATCCTTCAAAGCTTTGGTTGAAAATGAATCAGGTCACAAAATTAAGTGCCTCAGATCCGACAGAGGTGGAGAATTTACTTCAAATGAATTTTTCGATTTCTGTGATGAACATGGGATAAGGAGAGAATTTTCTACAGCTAGAACTCCTCAGCAAAATGGAGTAGTGGAAAGAATGAACAGAACAATTCAGCAAATGGCTCGTGCTATGCTTGATGAATCAGGAACTCCTGCAACCTTCTGGGGTGAAGCTGCACATGCGGCAGTTATTATTCTCAACAAGACAAATGTCCGAGTGAACAGCACTCAAACTCCTCATGAGCTCTGGAGTGGTAAAACTCCTTCGGTAAAGCACTTCAAAATCTTTGGGAGCAAATGCTATATCAAGAATACTGAGGAGCAGCTTGGCAAACTTGATCCTAGAGCAGATGAAGGAATTCTTCTTGGCTACTCTCCACATAGCAAAGCATACAAATGCTACAATAAAAGACTTGGCAGAATTGTTGACAGCATTGATGTAGTGGTTGATGAGAAAGGATACATTCCTAGGCAAATACATCGTGAAGACATTGAAGAAGATGAAAGCTACCCTCAAAGACAGAATGATGAAGAAGAAGAACCGCAAGAACAATCTCAAGACGGACCTCACGAAGAAGCAGAAGAAAGAACAAGAATAGAAGAAAAGACTCCATCCAAATATGTTCAAAAGAACCATCCAGAATCTCATATCATGGGACAAAAAGAAGCAGGTATACAAACTAGAAGAACAGTTGCAGAAGCTTCAAGTTATTTGGCATTACTCTCCTCTACTGAACCACAAAATGTGAAAGAGGCATGCAAAGATGAATGTTGGGTGAAAGCAATGGATGAAGAACTTGAGCAAATCGAAAAGAACAACACTTGGGAGCTGGTTCCTAGACCAAAGGATAAGAATGTTATCGGAACAAAATGGGTTTTCAAAAATAAATTGAATGAAAATGGAGAAGTAATTAGAAACAAAGCCAGACTTGTTTGTAAAGGGTATGCACAGCAAGAAGGAATAGACTTTGAAGAAACTTTTGCTCCTGTTGCAAGACTTGAGGCCATTCGAATGTTTCTTGCTCTCTCAAGTTGTCAGAACTTCAAAGTATTTCAAATGGATGTGAAATCAGCCTTTCTGAATGGAGACTTGGATGAAGAAGTGTACATTGAACAGCCAGATGGTTTCATTCTTGGAAACGATCCAAATCTTGTATGCCGATTAAAAAAGGCTCTCTATGGTCTCAAACAAGCTCCAAGGGCTTGGTACTACCGGTTGGACAAATATCTTCATCAACAAGGTTTTTCAAAAGGTTCAGCAGATAGCAATCTTTATATAAAAGTTGAAAATGACAAATTACTAATACTTGTTGTGTATGTAGATGACATTATTTTTGGTAGTAATGAAGAAGCTATGAGTCAAAGCTTTGCCTCGGTCATGCAGAAAGAATTTGAGATGTCCTTGCTAGGAGAACTGACATACTTCCTTGGTTTGCAAATCCAACAAAAGAAAGGAGGAATCCTTTTATCTCAAACCAAGTATCTCAGGCAGATTTTGAAGAAATATGGCATGGAAGATGCAAAACCAGTATGTACACCCATGGTCACAGGATGTAGTCTCAGTGCAAATGATGAATCTGCAGCAGTACATCAACCAACCTACAGATCTATGATTGGAAGTCTACTATATTTGACAGGTACCCGACCAGACATCATGCATGCAGTTGGAATAGTTGGAAGATTTCAGGCAAATCCAAAGGAGACTCATCTTCAAGCAGTGAAGAGAATCTTCAAATATCTTCAAGGGACTCAAAATTATGGCCTATGGTATCCTAGAGATACAGATCTCACTCTTCATGCTTATACAGATGCAGATTGGGCCGGAAGCGTGGATGACAGGAAAAGCACAAGTGGTGGTGCATTCTTTATGGGTTCCAGACTGGTATCTTGGTTCAGCAAGAAACAGAGTTCAATTGCCTTGTCTACAGCTGAAGCGGAATATGTTGCTGCCGCATCTTGTTGCACCCAACTTCTTTGGATGATGCAGACTTTGCAGGATTATCAAATCACTTGTACACCTCCTATTCCTATCTTATGTGACAACACAAGTGCAATCAGCATCTCAAAGAATCCGGTTATGCATTCAAAAACCAAGCACATACCAATCAAGTACCATTTTCTCCGGGAACAAGTACTTGAACAGAAGGTCAAGTTGGAGTATGTTCCTTCTAAGGAACAAGTTGCTGATATTTTCACCAAACCGTTGCCCAGGGACACTTTTGAATACCTCAGGCAAAAGCTGGGGGTTGTTGATGCATCATCTCACTGTTGATCATCTTCCTATTGATGGTATAGGCTCAGGGGGAGCACATAATGCATTGTTGGCATTATGGAGAAGGAGATCTTGGAAATAGCTGCAATATGTCTCTGTCTCCTTCATGATGGATTTCTGGTTACAGATCTGGAGAAGCATGAGCATAGGGGGAGCATACCCTTTGCCCTTGATGTCAAAGGGGGAGAATGATGACGCTGAAGATTATGTGGTTGCCATCAAGTCCAAAGGGGGAGTTTGTTGGCATTATGATTCAGGTGTTGTCCTTGATGGCAAACTCATTCAGGTGGTAAATCAAGAAGGACGCAGGAAATATGTTCAGCAAGTGCGTCCCCGCAGGTATACCGTACAGAACCCGCGTCCAGGGACGCAGGCCAGCCGTTCAGGAGGTGCGTCCGCCCAGTGCACACATTTCAAGGCAGAGAAAAGCACGTGGGGGTTTCTTGTGTGGTATCTAGCCGACGGTTTTTGTGTTTCTATGGTGTCGGCTCGTGGTATTGTTCCACGCTTTGGGGAGAAGCTTGCCTATATAAAGCAAAGGAGTTCATTTGGATTAAGTATCATCTTGGTTGAATATCTCTTGGTGAGATCTAGTCCAAATCTATAAGGGCGAATCTTCTAATGGACTACGATCTATATGGCGCATGATCAGATCTGTGGATCTGAGTGTTTGGGTTGGTTCTGAAGTCCTCTTATCTTCTATATCTGAAGGGACGCAGATTCAGTGAAGGGAAAGTGCGCCGGGACGCAGTACAGTAAAGGCTCAGGTGCGTCTCTGAGGCAAAGGGCGCGGCGCGACTGTGGTATTGGGTGCGTCTCTGAAGAGAAAGACGCGGCGCGATAGTGTTTCTGTGTGCGTCGGTCGCAGAAAAGCAAAGAGGAACAGTGCGTCTGCACGCAGAACAGCATAAGGTACACTGCGTCCAGTCGCAGGCCACAGAAAGAAAATATGCGTCCCTGTCTTAAGATGATCTGTTGACTGTATATTTCTGTTCATAAGGTGTTCTGGGTTGTTTCTGTAATTACTGATCTGATATCTGTCGTAGACTGTATCTGTTGTATACTTGTTGATCATTTGATTCTTCATGAAAAGAAGTAGGGGGTTGTAGCTCCCTTCCAGGAGAGTCTGGAAAACGAGAGAGAGTTGTAGCTCTCTGCAGGTTGCAGCCTGCGTGCTGGTAAAGGACTGCACCAGTACAAAATCATTGTAAAAAGAATTTCTTGAAAGAAGATAGAGACATATTGCAGCAGGTGGTTTTTCTCCCGCATTGGGTTTCCACCTTACATCTTGTGTTCTTTGGTGTGACTGTCTATTTTCTTTATTCATGCTCATTGTTTTATGGTACTGATATACAAGAATATTTCAAAAGAATCAAATAAGGAAGATTTGGTAAATTGTTGCTAGATAATACTGATTCACCCCCCCTCTCAGTATTATTTCCAACATTATATTCCAAGAAATAAAAATATTCATGCAGATGCCTTAGCTGTTTCTGCTATTTCATTTAAACTTCGTGATGAAACCAATGTAATCTATCAAATACAAGTCAAATACAGACCATCCATCCCAGACAATCTAAAACACTGGCAGATATTTGAAGATGATGAACATTTGAAATCTTTTCTGCAGGTTATAGATGATTTTTCAGTTCTACAAATTGATGAAGATAGAACATAAATAAATGAAAATGACACCTCAAATTTCAATTAAAAAATTATCGATCATGACATTATTCAATTGTCTAACAATTTTATTCCCAAAGGCCTCATTCCTTTAGAAAAATTGTTTGATCAAAATGATGTCCTCCGAAACCCTCAATCCATTTCTTCACAAGATGACATATAAGAAATTAATATTGGAATAGATTATGATATTAAAAAAAATAAAAATTGTGCATCTCTAGATCCTGAGATCAAATCTCAATATCTTAAGTTACTTCAAAATTATAAGGATGTTTTTGCATGGACCTATGTTGATCTAAAAACCTATGATACTTCATTAATACAACATAAGATTCCTTTAAAGCTAGAAGCAGTTCCTTATCAACAGAAACTTAGGAGGATCAATCTAGCTCTTCTACCAACTGTAGAAAAGGAAATTAAGAAAATGTTAGATGCCCAGATCATTCTCCCTCTTAGATATTCTAATTGGGTTGCAAATTTAGTTCCTGTTAGAAAGAAGAATGGAGAAATTAGACTCTGTGTGGACTTTAGAAATTTGAACAAAGAAT
Organism: Pinus tabuliformis; assembly: GCA_031772625.1. NCBI lineage: Eukaryota > Viridiplantae > Streptophyta > Pinopsida > Pinales > Pinaceae > Pinus > Pinus tabuliformis. The sequence continues at coordinate 672,848,080 of CM062814.1, forward strand.
CATTAAAAGATAACTATCCTTTGCCCAAAATGGATCAGTTACTTCAAATGGTTTTAGGAGCACAAAGACTTTCTATTCTTGATGGTCTTTCAGGCTATAATTAGGTAAATGTTGATTCATCAGACAGAGAGAAGACAACCTTTACTACACCCTGGTGTACATTCATGTATGCTAGAATGTCATTTGGCATAACCAATGCTAGAGCAACATTTCAGAGAGCAATGGATGTGGCTTTTGTGGGTCTAGTAAATAAATTTGTAGTCATTTATCTTGATGACGTAACTATTTTTTCTAAATCTGATCAGAAACATCTAAAGCGCGTAGTGAAGGTTTTTGACAAGTGTAGAAAATTCGAAATATCATTGAATCCTAAAAAGTCTCTATTTGCTATCAAAGAACGAAAATTGTTGGGCCATATAATTTAAAAAGAAGGAGTGGTGATTGATACCAAACATGTGTCTACCATTGAAACATTGACCTTACCTAGAAACAAGAAGGAGATTCAAGCTTTTCTAGGCAAGATTAATTTTTTAAGGAGATTCATCCCAAATTATGCTGAGATTGTAAGAGATATAACTGACATGCTCTGAAAGGATCATGAAGTTAAATCGGTTGTCTCTTACAAGCATGCCTTTGATCAGATCAAGAAAGCTATCTCTAAATATCCCACCTTGGCCAGCCTTGATTACACTAAACCATTCAGTATATTTTCCTTTACCTCAGAAACAACCCTTACTGTTGTTCTACTACAAAAGAATGAAGATTCCCATGACCAACCCATAGCCTTTTTTAGTAAGGTTATGAGAGATGCTGAGATTAAGTATGGCATAATTGAGAAGCAAGCCTATGCCCTTATTCAAGCCCTAAAATCATTCAAGATGTATGTCCTACATTCTCCTATTACTGCTTATGTTCCTAACAATGTTGTGAAAATTGTTTTAACCCAACCAGACACTGATGGAAAGAGAGGTAGATGGATCACTCAAATACTGGAGTTTGATCTAATTATCAAAACTACAAAGCTAGTAAAAGGCCAAGGATTAGCTAAGCTTCTAGTTGAATCCAACTGTAAAGTGCTTGGAATCAATTTTATTTTAGAGATACAAGGGAAGAATCCACAAGAACCTTGTCAAACTTCAGATAAGAAGAATACACAAGAACCTTTTGTCCTTACTGAAGAGGAGAATCCACAAGAACCGTCCCTTCATCCTGAGGAAAAGAATCCACAAGAACCTTTACCTTCAGATCAGATTCCCCTTTATACATTGATGACAAGTTTCTGTTGTCAGATTGGTACCAAGACATTGTAAATTTCTTGATCCATTTTGAATGTCTAGCATCATTCTCCAAAAGTTAGTGTGAAACTCTCAAACTGAAAGTAGTCAAGTACTTTATCATAAATGAAAATTTGTACTGGAAAGACCCACTAAATATTTTGCTATTATGTTTAATAGAATAAAAAAACTGAAGGAATCATTGAACAGTTTCATATAGGATTCTGTGGAGGACATTATGCTTGGAGAGAAATAGCATATAAGATATTAAGGGGAGGATTTTATTGGCCAGAATTGTTTTCGCAAGTAGGAGCAAAGGCCAGAAGTTGTGTTCCTTGTCAAATGTTTGCTAGTAAGCAAAAATTAGCAGCTTTTCCACTGGTTCTATCAATAATCTTAAAGCCTTTTAGCCAATGGGGATTAGATTTTGTTGTAGAGATTCATCCTACTTCAAGTAATCAACATAGATGGATCCTCACTGCAACATACTACTTCACTAAATGGGTGGAAGCAATTCCAGTGAGAAATGCTACTGATTCAGTAGTAATCAAATTTATTGAAGAGAACATATTATCTAGTTTTGGTTGCCAAACTCAAATTGTCACTGATAATGCATCAACTTTTTCTAGTGTTAAAATGATTGAGTTTTGCCAGAAATATCAGATTCGGTTACATCATTCAACTCCCTATTACCCACAAGGTAATGGCCTTGTAGAATCCTCCAATAAAAGTCTGGTAAAGGTAATAAAAAAGACTCTAGCAGATCATAAAAAGAGCTGGGACTCTCATTTAATTTATGCAGTATGGGAAAACATAATTAATCCAAAAAGATCTACTGGAAAATATCCTTTCCAGTTAGTTTATGGGAAAGATGCAATCTTCCCTACCAATTTGGGCTTCCCTATTTTAAAATTCCTGCAAGATTCAACAGATGAACCTGATGATTTTTCAAGGAGAATAAATCAGATTATTGAGCTAAATGAAAACAAAGATAAAGTTCAATACAAATTGAAAAAGTATCAGAGTAAGATGAAGAACCTATTTGATAGAAGAGCCAAGGAAAAGCACTTCAAGGAAAGTGGTCTAGTTCTAAGATGGGATTCTAAGAGAGAAGAAAAGGGAAAACATGGCAAGTTTGACAACTTGTGTTTTGGACCTTTAGCAATTGCTAAAGTGAAGGGAAACAACACTTTTGTGCTACAAAATATTGAAAGGATATATTCCACTTATCTTGTAAATGGAAGGTTTCTCAAACATTACATTCAGTACTGAGAATTTGAAGTAGATTTCTTTACTACCATTGCAAAAATTCCAGTTTCTTTTACTTCTCAAGATGTTAGTGTCATTTTTTTACAGCAAAAGACTCCATAGCCCAAGGAGAAGGCACATGGATCTACAGGTTCTTTGAATTTTACAGGAGAAAGTAGTCCCCATATGGAGCCAATGTTGTAGCATTTTTTGGTTTTGTTAAGTTAGAATAAATTGGTCCAAAAAATGAAATTATTTTTCAAAAAATGTTAAGCTAGGATATGGACAAAAAGAATATTGAACAAAAATGTTCAGAAATATTTTAATAAATATGTCCATATCAAAGAAAATGTTAGAATAGATGCCCTAAAAATTGAAGGCAAAAATAAAATGTTAGGTTAGAGAGAAAAGAAAAAAGAAATAAACTCTAAAAGTGTGCAAGTCCAAGTGCCACTACTTTTTACTTTATTATGCAAAATAATGGTTGTGTGCAACTTGTCATAAATGCCACAACCCATAACAGTCAAATAGTTTAATCTTGACTAGTTCATGCTTTAAATTTCATGTTTATAGTTAGAGAATAAAAATCTAGCCAAACTGTTTAATCTTGGCAGATCAGTAGTTAGGTAGAGAATAATAAGGAGCTCATCAGTTTAATCTGAGCCCTTGGATGTTATAAGGTTAGAATTAGATAGTTTTCTTTTCAAAAGAAAAAGGAAATAAAGGGTCTGTTAGCTTAAATGCACCCAATTAAGTGAAGAAAAAAGGTTAGGGTAAGTAAAGGGTAGGTTGAAGAAAGGTTGAAGAAGTACAAAGTTGATTGAGGCATAAGCACATGTATCATGCTTGATCATGTGTTGCAGTGTGTAGGAGCAGTTATGAAGGTGAAAAGATGTTCACAAGTTGATTTGGTTAACTTCCCCTCATTTCATTTCACCCCCCACTAAATACTTACTAATTTCCTCATTATCCCATCATTTCCTATTAAAATACCCTTTTCCCTTAATTTTCACCTTTGCCCCTTGGTTTCACACATTTTCCTAGCAATTTACCCTCCAAACTCATTCTCCTACCCAAAAACTCCTTTTGCCTAGTGTGAAACCCTTTCCCCTTGAAAAAATCACTTTCCCCTAGTAATTTCCCTAAAAACCCATAAATATCCCTTACCCTAAGTTTTGTCCCCCCCTCCACTTTATTTAATTAAAATCCGCGATATTCACTTTTTCCTGACAAAATGCCTAAAAACCCATAAAACCGCTTTAAGCATAAGTTTTGTTTACCCCTGCTTTATAAAGTTAACTCCACCAATATACCTGTTTAATTTATATTCGCTATGTTTTAACCCCGATCCCACTTTATTAAACCCATCGCATTATACTTTTAACCCGCACTTTATTCATTAAATTTAATTACAAATCACTTGTAATTAACCCCTAGGCACCGCTAATGTCCATTAACTATCCTTCGTGTAACTCCACCGCGCGATAGTTGTCAAATAATCCGCTCCCAGATCCAACGACCCATAGCAATATTGCGCGCTCACGATCTCCTAGCTTTACCCGCCCAAGAGCACGCGAGATTTGTGGTTTTTCTCAGGCCCCTTTTGGTTATGTGGCAGTCCCACATTAACTCGCGTGCCCTCAAAGAAAAATCACCCCATGGCCAAAAGCGGTGCAATGAGCCTCCGAAACCGCTCCCCGCATATGATAAAACCATTCACTGTCCACTTAACCCTTCCACGCCAAATTTCAAAAGTTTCCTGTTTAAACGCTAAAACCCTCACTTTTTCTATGTTCGCTCGTTTACACAGTAAAGCCCATATAACCCTTCTTCTGCCACCTTGAGCCTCTGCAACCTATTTTGACCCCTGACTACATTCCAAACATTGCCAGGACTCTGTCCATACACTATCCTATTCCCTGAAGCCATTACGGACCTCCCTGTCTGCCTGTGTTTTTCTTAACAATTGTTGTGTTTTGCAGATGATCATATAAAACCTGTTTGTACCAGATTCACAAGGAAATCCATTTAAAAGCCTTTATTCAGAAGAAAAAGACATTTATTACAGAGTAGAAGGAAACAATCTACAAAGGTAGTAAATGATAAAAAAGAAGAAGAAATCCTTTACATAGAGACCGTAAATGTTAAACAGAGGAGGCAAATAAAGACATACGTTTAAAAGACAAACAGATGAAATATATAGAAAGATGATCAATATTCAACTACTTGATACTGAGACATGTAAAAATTAAATGATTTACTGTTGAAATGCATAGTAAAAACTTGAAATGTACAGTGAAAGTAAAAAGCATGGTAAAGGTTATTGATAGGTCAATGAGGTCAAAGAGTATCAGATGAAAAGTCATAAGTAAATATGACTTCCAGCGTGAATATCAAACAACCAAGCAGCTTAAAGGGCAAAATATCAAGTCTAAAGGACAGTAGAACCTAAATAACGGGGACAACAAGCAACAGTTCAATAGCTATCTCTATCTTCTTACATGAACATATTTCCTTTTCCTTGAATAAATCTATTTTTGTAAAAGCAGTTTAGGATATTTTCTTAGTTCTACTATTGTATAAATAACTCTCCTTACGAGTTATTATGGGTTGACCATTGAAAGAGAGTTGCACTCTTGAAGAAAGGTTGCACCTTGATGAAGAATTTCAAAACACTTGATGTACTTGACTTTTTTGGACCCTTAATACAAAGCAAAGGATTCTGAATTCAGTTTTACACAATTTATGTTTCCTGTAAGTTTTTCCAGTGTTACACATTATTTTTTTCTTCATATTCTTATGTCTTACAGAGATACCTAGGTAGGAATAATTGTGTTTCAATCTATTCCTATAAGCTTCTGAAGTGATAATCTATAAAGATAATGGATTAATGAATTGTCTGTTTAATTAATTCCCTTTGAATCAATAAATCATAAGCATATTGTTGTAAGCATAAGCATATTCTCTTGAACTTTCTGAACATTGGTCAGAGGTTTTCATACTTACGATTATTTAATTTTCTATCTGAAAATTGTGATAATCATATTATTTTTTATTTCTACTCACCACTATTCAAGCTATTTCACTGTGTAAAATTTTATAGCAGCCCTCTATTTTGGTATTAATATTGTTCAAAAGGTTAGGCATTATAGTGTCACATCTATTTCATTCATTGGCCCTCCAAATTAAAAAAAAACTCCAAAACAATTATCTTAGATGCTCTGACTTGATAGCTTACCATTATCAACTCAAAGGTGCAACATATAGTATAATGAAGAGGAAATCTTAGAGATTCAACCGAAAATCCAATAAATACGTCCAAATCTATAATATTTCTCTAACCAAAATACTAGTGCAAGATAACTATACACCAATAAATATATGAAAACAAATGGAAATAAAAATAAAATTATTACCACTAGAATGTTAAGCACATAATCAGAAAATCATACCATAGTTGTGGAAGAATAACACCAAAAGATTAATCCCAAAGACTTTGTTATATTACTCAAAAAAATGTGGAGCTTCCTCTACCAAGAGCTCACTTACAATGATAAACCTATGTTAAAATGAGAAGCTTGGAGCTCAATTTATAGAAAAAATGAGAGGTCCAGATCCCTATCCAAGTGAAAATGCCTAGGTCTAATGAATTTCACAAATTGGACTTGATCCTAGAATAAAACGACTAGTTGAAGGCTTGGTATATGTTAAAATAATCTTGTCCCTTGATTTCTTGCACTGATCTTGGCGAAGGAATTTGATTTCCTTGATTGTGGACCAAAAAACATTTTTTCCAAATTTTTCTCCTTGAAAAATTCCCATTCAATTAACCACCTTGGACCAAAAAAAAAAATTTCCTTGAAATTAATTCCTTTTGTGTACCATTGAATTTTTGTGGGATTTTTCTTTGCTTGAATCATGGAGACTCCTTAACTGTTTCCATGATTCCTTCCTTAGCAAATTATATATCCTTTATTAATCATTTTTCACTTGGAGAGAATTTATTTTTCTCTGATTTTAATTTTCTTATTGATTTCCAGCTAATTATTTTGCATTTATTCCAGGAAAATAAAAATAATAAAAATTTTGAGGGAATAGAAATATTTTTCAACCATCAAAATGTGTCTAGATATAAATTTGAGGTGTCAAGGTCCAATTTTATTACTCATACCCCCTCAACTTCTATAGACATTACATTTTACAATTTACATCAAAATAATTATTAAAATCTCGATGAGTCTGAAATTTTAATTATTAAAATTACACACTTAGACACATCCAAATGTTGCGAAACTTTATATATGATCTAGTTTGGAAATTTACATCGACTATATACACTAGGACTCTCTTAATACTTCACCATCAAGCCTCACTCTAGATTTGGGGTATGTTTGGGACAAAATTTCAACTAATTAGTAAGTGTTGAAAAACAAAAATAATTAGTCGAGGAAACAAAAATCCCTAGAGTGAAACTCTTTAGAAAAATTCTTAAGCTTACTTAAGTTTCTTACATACATTTATATTCATCACACTAGAACATGTTTACAATGGCCACGTAGGGCTACAAAATTTGGATTACATAATTTTGACAATTTGTTGAAAGATGATGATGAATTCTAGATGTTTGAATGCTCTGAGCATGAAAAAAATGTACTTTACATATGGGGTCTTTGAAAATACTCTAGTTCACACTTGAGTGGTCAACAGGATGGATTGGCGAGAGTTCATGAGTTGGTATTCTATTGATGGGGAATCATTATTAGTCAGGGGCTACTGCGGCAAGGGCCCTTAGATGTGAGGGATACTACATGTTTCAGTTGCCAGTGGGATGTAGGTTGACAGCTCATCAACATTCCAGTAGTTCTAACCCAACATTAGCATAGTGGGGTTGACCTTGGTCTATGCCAAGGGTTTGATTGGAGAGAAGTGATGAGTGGGTATTCTATCAGTGGAGAAACATCTACGACCAAAGACATAACACAGTTAAAGGTACGAGGTATGGGAAATTATGATTGGGCATGGTGGTATTTGGATCTAGGTTGATCCATTAATGGTGGATTAAGTCAACAATTTTTTTTAGATCCAGGTATCAAGGGACCCATTCATTTTGGTCTAGCACAAAGATATGATGTGACCTAGTGGAGTGTAAGATCTCCCAGTTTCAATATGTATATGCTTATGCAGTGGAAAGATATGGATTGTTTGAGGGCAAACAATCTTGGGGCAGGAAGACTTGTAATGTCCCCATTTTCAGTTTCCTCTATAGTACATCTAGGATGGATTTTCATGGTACGTGATGGCTAGGTCATAGGAGTAATATTACATCATCAAGAGTCCTAGAGGTGTTTTTAGGATTTTTTATGGGATTCGGCAATGTTCACTTGGCATATTCATCATCGGAGTAGTCTCACACAACTTGTTTTTGGTTCTGCTGCTTACTGATAATTCCCATAAAACGGGGTTATTATTGAGCATAACTTAATTAATTTTTCTTAAGGTGGCATTCTGGGAGGAATATTTGATGGAACACCTTAGGATAATGGCTCATTGGAACCAAAATGAGAAGATATACATGATGGGATGATGAGAAGAGACTTCTAGTTTCCAGATAAAGTATGGTGAACGATTACCATTTTCCCATATTAAAAGTGACTTTAATTAGTCACTTAATTAAATCAAATGAGGGGGAATAATTAATTGAACGAAAAAGGGAAAAAGTGACTTAAGTGCAATAAAATAAAATTAAACTTTAACTTAGATGGAGTCAAGGGGGGGCTTCTATAATAATATTAAAAAAATCAAAATAAGATGCTTCTAGAAACTTGGAAATCTATCTATTGATTCTTTAAAAGGATGAGGAGATCATTTGGGGATATCTTGGATTTGAGTATTTGTCTTCGGTGTGATTTGGAGAACCTATTTCTCTACTTTTGTAGCCTCAGGGTGGAAGCACAATGATTTAGTGAGAGTGGGAGAAAAACCTTCTCTTGCCTTGGTGAATTCATCCAAAATTCACATGTTCTTCATCATATCATTTGTTATAGTGGTTTAAGCAACATTATTGCATATCTATTTGGGGCCATAACCTCAGCCAAATTCTTGTTTCTTGTACCAAAATATTTTCATATTAATAAAATAAGGTTGAGATTCTCTACATGTTTATCTTGTTTAATTTTCAGTTGCAAATTATATTTCCGGTTTTTTCCATTAATTTTATGGTTCAATTAGTAAAAATTGTTTATCTAGTTGACAACATAAAGTTTTGAATCAATATCTAGCAAATATTTAGTTTGGTATATTACATTGGTATCAGAGCCATAAATTTTTGAAACAATATCCTACAAATTTATAATTTGGTATATTACAAGTGCTCATGATCAAGCGGATAGCTTGGTTGTTGATGCAACAAAAGTTCTATACTTTGGCATCCCTCGGTGTTTGTGTCGTAGATGGGATTACCTCTAAAGAAAAATTAACTCAAGTTCCATTTACATCTATCAACCTAATGCATCAATAGACTCAAGTTCTTCGGGGCTCCCATCCTTTTCAAAGGTAGGCCTATTTATTGAACCCTCTTCCTCCAAGTCACTAGTAGTCAAATCATAAAGGTCAATTTTTTAGAAAGGGAGGTAACTTGCTGAAATAATAATTTCATCTAGAGAAAAGTGGGTGGGTTCTTGAGTTACTATGTTATCAAGTCTCCCCTCATATCCTTGCTCCTCAATTATTTGTTGACTTTTGCTGGAAGGACAATGAGATTCTTCTTCTTTGCTTTATCCCTCATAGTTTATATCCTCTTCATTTGTTTAATTATAAATGTCTTGTTTTAATTCCACTACCTTTTCCTTCTCAATGAGGTGGGCCTCTTCATCATTGTTATCTTATGGAAGTGAGACACTAAAATCTATAGTAGGGATTTCTTTATCATTGATTTTCTTTAGTCTTTCTTTTTCCTAATGTAGTTCTTCCAAGTTATCTTCATGAGTTTCTTCATTCTAGGAATGGGGACAGCTAGTTTCCTGGTTTCCTTTTCTAACAATGTATCTCTTGCTATTTGTCTCACACATTTCTTGGATTATTTTCTAGCTACCTATCCATGCATCCTCTATCCTTTTTATACAAGGCTCACTATATGTTTCTTTGACATTGTTTCTCAAGAAACTGAGTGCATCCTTTTTCCACTTTATTTCAATGATAATATCATTGGGAGGATGCTCACCAAATTCTGAAACCAAGTCTTTAATATTTAATTGCATTCCCTCTTGTATATTGATGAATACATAAATGTCTTCTACCTCCTCATACCCGTATATCCACCATTCCCAAAAAAAATTGATGCATTGTGGGAATGATTTTATTTGTTTGGGTTTAAATCTGCAATACCATTTATATGATTCATATCGTTGCATTGATAATGCAAAAGAAATCATTAATTTATCCTTAAAGGAAAGTTTGGTATCTAAAATAAGATTCAAAATATTCTAAGAAGTACGAATATAACCATATGTTTCTGTTAAACTTAGGAACTTTCATATACAAATCAATTATGGGTAAATGTGAATATTTTTGAATGTATGATCAATCTAAAGGAACAAATACATAGTAAAAAAATGAGCCCTTATTAGAGCCCATACTTCATACATTAGAATGATGATCCTTTAAATTTAACTTTGTTTACCAATCATAAATATGGATTCACCAATATTTACTTTCATTATTATCTTGGGTAGAAACTCTTTTATAATATACATTTTTATGTTTTGATGAAGTGGCGTGGCCATATGAGATCCTATAAATTAGTCCTTAAACAAATACCTCATCAAGTACAAACAAAAAATAATAAGCTTACCAAGGTGGAGTAGTTTATATATGACTAGGTTGAATGACCTTCTTCTCAACAATGATGCCAAAAAATGTTACCAATCTTTTTAGCATGACCACTAAGGTCCCTGCAACCTTGTTAGATGGGAAAACATAGGGTAGGGACCCATTGTTAGCTCGGGCAAAGACCCCACAATTTTAGGCCCAACACTCCCTAAACATTCAAGAGAGGAGTCCTTAAATATCCCGTAACAACTTTGGTTCTATTGTAGCAACTACAACCACCCTCCAAAATTTTGCCTTAGCTTCATTTTTGGAGCCTCCCTACCAACCATCCTTAGCAGCATGTCTTGCACTGTCCAAGTACATAGGCTTCAGCTGAGTTCCAATGGCTTGTCAGCCTGTGTATCACAAGTTGTTTTCCTCCCACCTGCAGGCTAACATTCAAGACTTAACCATTTTCTGGCTGAGCTGCTCACCTAGAAAATTGCGTAATTCTAGAAGGGAACAATCCTTCCCTCTAGAAATGTGCAATCCAGCCAAGCAGCCTTCCCTCTAGAAACTACGCAATCCAGCCCAGCACTGGGCTTCAGCTCAGAAAATGCGCAATTATGACTGACATCCAGGGCTTTAGTCCAGAAATTACGCAATGCAAGAGGGAGAGCTAGTCTTTCTCAACCGGAAACTGTGTAAATTTCATCCCTAGGCTTGCAGACTATTGCATGTGCTTTCAGGTTGACTAGTTCCCTCCAAGACTGAGAAATCCTAATTTGCATGCATGGGTTTCTTTTCTCGAAAAAACAAAAAGACATCCCTAGATTTTAGGGATCTATTTTTTAGCAACTGGAGGTTACATGCAAATATCGTTTTAGAAAATTTCCTCCAAGTGTCATGCTTTCCTAGATTTATGGCATGCGCGTCATAAGCCTCATCCTTATCAACCTTATTTATTTGATGCTGCAGATCTCATTCCTCACATCAATCTTGGAGCTCTGACATCTCACATTGAATCTAGGAGCATTAGGCACATTCAGCTCAACCTTTTCTGGGTAAGTCTGCTTTGCATGTCTTTTGCTACTTTTTGTCGCTTTTTGAATTTCATTTTGTGTGAATGTTGTTTGCTTGATTTTGTTAAATGCCTGCTCTCTTTTAATCCATGTTAGCTTGTAGAAGCACTATTTCAAATTTTTCATTGCATCTCACTGTTGTCGCATGCATGACACTTTTTCTGCACTAACAATCATTGTTGCATCGACTCGCTTCACACACATGCTTTTTTTCCTGTTGTTTGAATCTTGCACTCATTGTTTGCATGCATGATCATTCACTCTTGTTTACACTTAGGTTCGCCATCCATTCAGAACTTTTCATGTTTTTAATCGCCCGTCGGCGGGTCTAGGCTGCCTTGGCCTAGAGCTTGCCTTGCCCGGCTATCAATGTGCATTTCTGAGAGTGAAAGCTCTGCCTTCCCTCTAGAAACTATGAAAAAATAGCCTAGCACTGGCATCTAGGCTTTCTTTGCGCAATTCTGGTATGCAGTGCCCTGTTGGCCCCAGAAATTGCACAATGCAATTTGTTGGGTTTACATGTCATTGCTGACTCATACTACACATTGCACAGTTTCAATCCTCAGCAGGCTAGGATAGACTATGCATTACATAGTTTCAGTAGCCATTCAACATCCTAACCGCCTATACTATGCCTTGCACAGTTTTGGTAGTCAATCTCCCAGCCTCCCAGTGAAAATTGTGCAATCTTCCCAGTCAGTCACCCAGTTATGTTTCCTATTAGTCCTAAAAGTTGTTTTGGTTTTCAACTGACAGATTTCTTTCCATGAGTGTTTCTTTGACTCCAAGTATCGCAAGTATTCATATTTCTCTTAGCAGTATAGTTCAATGTCCTCCAAGAGAGCAGAGTCAAAGGACATCGTCGAAAGTGCAACTAGAGATGCAGTTGAGCAAGTGTCTACGAGCTTGCCTATCTACGAAGACACCAAGTTGTTCATAAACAAAACAAGGACATCAATGACACCTTCTCAGGCACATTTAAGTAAAATATGGAAGACCATAGGGTCTATGTCAATATTCACAAGTCTGGCTTGTACTGGATTACATGCAGGTATCCCGTGTTTCCATGTGCGGACATGATCCACTGGATTGTCTCACATATTGATCCCGAGACAATGGTGTTGAGCAGTGCTAGTGGAACACAACGTGCTATCTTCAGGATGAAAGAATTTCAGGAGATGTACCACTTGCCACAACCGATGATCACGATGGAGGAACCTTTCAGCAGACCCAGAAGTAGTGCAAAATCAAGAGATATCTTGAAGAGCTGGGCAAAAGAGCCAACCAAGTTTAGGACAACACCCAACCAGGTTTACAAGACGAAGATACTATGGAATCATATCAGTACTTGGTGATCTATGTATGTCGCTTATACCTCCAAGAGAGCACAAAGACCTTCCCACAGAGTTGGGTGATTGCATTGAACCAACTGGCTAGCAAAGGAAGACCTTGCAACTGGTCTGACATGTTGGCTCTCAGGTTGAAGGAACATGTGACAGGAGCTTGGCATCCACCCGAGGGTCAGCAAGTGGAGATATACATGTCCTCTTACATATTGGATGCATTTTGTGCTGTTGGCAGTTCCCAAGCTTGGGTTGGGCATGGACACCTTCGAAAACCTCTGTGCACACTTATTGCAGATTGTTCTCTGAATACAGCTTCTGTGGAGTTATCATACAGTTGTCAGACCACTTTGTCACCCCGATGTACAAAATGATATTTGAGCAAGATCCACCTTGCATGTCACAGGCAGCCATGGAGGCATTGATCAACATAACAGATTGGTATGCCTCACCCCTTGGCACCTTCATATAGATGTAGATCGTGAAGAAGGATCTGCATGTTTTATCGAGGTTTTCCATGGACAAGCATGTCCTGCAAGAGGTGTCATATCACATCTCGATAGGGTTGTTAGCGAGACTGCATAGGAAGAAGAAGGCACCTTGGCCCGCTTTTCCTTTATGGATTGAGTTGTATGAGATATGAAATCTCAAGCATGTTGAGGCCGAGATAGAGGAATTCAAGAGATTCACCTTCAGCGCTAGAAGTTTCAATATGTATGACCCACATTTCTTGGTGAAGGACCACTGTGCGAGAGTGAAATTTCCTTGGATCCATGGGGCGTGTCATTGGCTTGAGGAAAACCCATGGAGATATTGTTATCACTTCTCCAAGCTTAATGAACCAATCATCATTGCTATAGAGTGGTTAGCAAAGTAGAGGGAAGCAACATCTTAGAGAGAAACATCATCATCATTAGCAGAGGGTAGGATACCTGCACGTGACAAAGGCAAGAGAAAGTCTTTTGACAGTGCAAAGGCAGAGCAAAGCTGCAAGTTCAAATAAGATCCAATTGTGATGAAAGCAGCTTTGGAGATTGAGGCTAAGAGGTGATAGCGCAACAAGAGGATCGCGCAAAGGCTAAGAGAGAAACAAAAGATGGAGGAAACAGAAAAGGAGTTGCAAGAGTTGAAGTGGAAACTCAGGGAAGAACAGGAGTTGCAAAGAAGAGAGAAGGAAGTGCAATAGTAATAGGTACAACAGGAGGCACAACATGCACAAATTGATGAAACTGCACCCATACAAGTTATAGACTCATCTGAGTAGCTATCATAAAGTAGACAGGGTGAGAAATCACAGGAACAAGACTTAGCTCAAGAGATTGAATAGATGATAGAGCAGATGGACACGAATATGGTGCAGCCATAGTCAGATCAAGATATTGACCTCATGCGTCGAAACCAAGAGGTTACCCCACCAACTTCACCAGATCCAGAAGCAGAGAAAGTCCCAAGTGATCAAGGAGACACAAAAATCCTTGAAGACAATCCGAAGGCGAAGATGCACAACATATCTTTCAACAAGTCACAACTAAGAGTTGTGTAGTCATGTAGAGTGCCCACTCCAGATGTTCACATATATCCTACATAGTTTGAAGAATGAATGATCGTATTCGATGTAAGCAAACATCCAACAACATTAGTTGATGCTACCAGAGCATATGCCAAAGCCACCAACTCAAGTGTTCAATTCTTGATAGCTAAGAACGAGCGCATGGCTAAGGAGTTACAAGCGGCCAAGCAGGAAGGAGAACAGGTTACATCATCTGCCAGAGAAGATTTGAAGAGAGTGATACTGAATGAAGTAGCGTCTCTTGAGGTAGTATGCAGATGTTGTATTCCAGATTCGTCACCATGCATAAGTCAGTTGTCCATCTCAATGGTTGGCAGCAGTGTTGTGCTAGGAGAGCACGCATCTTGTCAATATGCATATTGTTGTTGATCTCACGCAAACATGGACAATGACGTACAAGGGAGCCCCATTGAACTTAATGATGAAGCCAAAAGCGGTAGAGTTGAAGGAATGCATCCAAAGTCAGATCCGGAACTATGAGGAACTCCCACAGCTCATCACCAATTTGCAGGCTTCACATGCATGGGTGTTCAGAAGCATGGATATCATTATGCACATGCATGCGATCCCATCCATTGGCACACTCACTGAGGCGAAGTCAAAGAACCAAGTCTGATCGGAGTTGGACATGTACTTTGATGAGTTGATGTGCATAACCACCAGCACAAACTTGGAGATCAGCGCAAACATTATGCATCAGTATGTTGCTGTTCCGGATGTGTTCAAGACTATGATGTGCATGTTATCAGACGAGTTGGATAGAGATGCCAAATCAATGTACCTGGATGTAATGGAGGCAAGATTTTACTTTCAATAGGATGTCACCATTGAGCACATGGATACCATAACAGACTACCAAGCTTGGCATCAGTTTGTGACTGTCGATCATCGCAAGGATGTCGAAGAGTTGGTCTTCCCACAACTGTCTGAGTCTTAGTGATATCTTGCATGGCTTGCTCAAGCCTATTTTGTCTCATATCGGTATATGTGCAGATTGTAATGTAAAATCTTGTAAAAGTGAAAGACCAATTGTTGATAGTAGAGTGTAGCAATCATATAGTAGTTGAAGAGTCATGAGGGTAGGTGAAGAGTCACAAAGGGGAATGTCAAGGGTCACCCCACCCTTTGCTATTTATAGAACCTCATAACTCATTGTATAGCCTTTTGGGAGCCAAGATTCCTATAGGTGTATCTTAGAGAAAATTTGGAGTGTATTGTAACAAGCCTTGGCTTCTCCATAGTGCAGAGCTAATATATCTCTTTGGAGGAGCAGGTGGTTGTGACTATAACATTCTGTTGTTGAGACCAGTGGTTGGTCATAGTTGCATGTATGACTGGACCTTTCACTTTCTTAATATAACAAAGCCAACACATTTCATGCATATGTTCTTACTGTATTTCAGCTATCTTGGTTACTCTAATGATATATCGAGATTTGTTGTTGGTTTAACCATCACTTTGGATCGTTGGCTAACCTGCTTTCCAGCTTGTGATGTATCTATTCTCATGTTTTCCCTTTCAAGTTGTGTGATGTCACAAGTTTCTAAGGGGCACACTCATTCCCCGATCTGTGTGTTAGAGTCATTCATGCAACTTCCTTGACTTGTTGCATGTGTCACACCATTGCTATCAACAAGGACATCTTACTCACCTCTCCACACAACCGCGGTCAAGGCAATACCGTACTACCCACTGTTGGGAATCCTACACCAAACTGTCTGAGGTCTAGTTGGGACTTCTTACCAGGGAGATCCCCTTGACATGTTGGCAGGTCTAGTGCCATCAACATTTTTTGCGCTAGAAGGAGGGCCAGATGACAACAGATGACAAGCTAAGTCCTCACATCCTATTTTGAATCTTTGCACATCTGTCATGGATATCATTAGATTCCTCCCTCTGCCATGTCTATCAATGCGGAACTTGTCGACATCGTGATGGAGTTTTGCGACCTCTTATCAGAATTCATGCACAATGGTGAAGGTGAAGTGGCCTGGCTTGAGTACTTACATGACTTCCTTGCATTCCTTGAAGATGCAGATGAGTTTGATGAAGTCGAGGTTAGCTTGTTGCTTTCACACACACTTCATGAATCCTCACAACGATGGTGCCACAACTTGCCTCACGGTTGCATGCACTCACTTAAGTAGTTTTGTGATCTAATTGAATCTAATTTCCATCATTTTGATCCCGAACCTCTTGAAAAAAAACCAATTAAAAAAATGGAAGGCTCTACATGAATTGCCCATGGATTTTTGGCAATGCTTCCATGTACTTCAATTTGAAGCTCTGAAAAACAGATGAAATTCCAATATCTTTGGGACAGATTTGAATACTGCCTTCACAAATCACTCTGTCCCAAGATGAAGTTGAATTTCAGCCTCCGCTCAGCATACTTCGGTGATGGAGCTGTGCAATCACAAGTGGACATAGTTGTTGTCACAGGTGACTCTCCACCTTCCCCCCATCAAACAGCTCCACCACCGCACAGTGATGTGGGAGAACATGCACACACGTCTCTTCAGCGATCATATCCTCCTAGCGACACTTCTCTCAATTTTTGCATAGATTTGGTTACGAAGCCCATGGGTTGTCACATGAACTTGTTAACTCAGCCTCCGTCTTCGCATTCTGCTAATCCTCCAGATTGCATTGTCTTGTGTTCCTTCGTTCTGGACTCTACACTTGTTGTGAACGAGGATCAAGCCATCGATGGAGTTGATGTTGCACAACCAACCTGCATTGTCATTCATGATGAGTATGACTGGGAACTTGAATATCAACTAGACACGAAGGATGATCTCCTTATGTCTGTGCCTCCTTTGTTTTTTCTTGACATCTTTGGTGATTCTGATATCTCTAATTTCCCTTATGTAAATCCATCCATAGATGTATCCACTGTTGATCATTCACAGAACACACCTGATGGCAGTCCATCATTCGACAGCAGAGAGGACAAATTATTCATTGAAAATCCACTTGATTTTTCATCTTCTTTTCCCAAAAATGCAGAGGATGAACATTCTTGCTTCTCATCTACCCCTCTATTTGATTTATCTGATCATGAGGATGCCGATGAAATCATTTATTTTTCTGATCATAGCTGACGTGATCTGTTTACTCCCGTATTCGATCACGATGATGATTCTATCGTTGTTGATCTTTCAAATCCACCTATTTATGATGATCTATATGTCGATGAAGTCTAAACCCCACAGACTATCGAGGCACTTTAGCCTGAGCTGATGGTTATATCAGGTCTTCACTGTGTTGAGGCTGGTTTCACTCTTGATCAAGAAATTGTTGAAATACCCAAGGCTCCTTATCACTCATCTGTATGCATTGAATATCAATCCCACACACAGATTTCGCTTCCTCCACTTGAACTACATGATCCCATCACTCATGCATTGGAGGAATCTTACACAGCAAGCACACTTGCGCGATGAAATTTGTCTATGTTTCTCATGTTTTCTTGCATGTCATAGCCAAGAGAGTGCATATGCTTAACATATGCACGTAGTGTAGCACAACAACATGGCAAGTCCACAAAGTGCATGTCATGTGCTTTCAGTTTTTTATTTTTTGTGGATGCATTTAAACTCGGAGTGTGTTTGTCTCCATTGTTATATCTTTCATGTTTTCTGGTTCACTAGACTAAGCTATTTGCAAATCATGCCTTCACCAACATGGATCGACCAATGCACTAGTGGCTGCATTGGAAATATTGCTTCACGTGATCAGGCCCATGCACCGTTAGCTTAGGAGTAGGAGTAGTGTTTGCTTTATGACTTTTTTTCTTGCATGCATGTTTTCTTCTTTCTTTGTGTGTTTGTTTGCTTTCCTACTTGATTTTCTTACTCACCTTGCTTCAACATTTGCTTCTACTTGTTTTGTTGTTCGTTTTCTTGTTTACATTTGTAGGTTCGTTTCACATGAAACCATGCACGAATCTTGAAACAAGTAGGGTAAAGTATAAGAGGACTTGTATAGTTATCAATACTTGGTTACATGTTGTCTTGTCTCTTTATGTAGAACTTTTTGTCTTCAGTCCATGACACACCAATGGAAAATACATTCTGTTCGAAGTGAACCTTGATGAAAACACAACGCTTGCATGCTAACTAGTATCACTCACTCTATTTGGTTGTTTTGGGTTAACCTTTGTCAGCTCAGTCAAGTAGAGTAAGGTGAGGGGGAAACCTTAACAAGTATGTCAGAGGTATATAAAAAATGATTCTCTAAAGGAACAACCTCTTCTACTCTCAATAAGTTGGGTTCCTCTTCCACCTCTGAAATGAATAAGTGTTATGCACAATTATTGAATATGAAAAATGAAAAAATGAAAATGTGAAAAATTTTGAAAAAATGAAAAATGAATAAGGCAAAAGAATAGAAATGCTTCCTGCGTAGAGACGTGATGCAAGTAACTCCGTCAAGGTACTGACCAAGCTCACTGGCAACAGAACGATGCTTATGTTCCTGTGTGACTTCGTTGAGGTACTATCCAGGCCTGCTGGTAGCGGAGCAATGCCAGAGATGAAACTTAAACTTTGACTATCATATTGCTTGTGCACCAATATACCCCTCATCCCCAATCGAAACAACTATGTTGACTTGGCTTGGAATATGTGCTAACCGACAAAGAGAATGGCAGGCCCTACATCTTTCAATCAAGCTAGTGTGGAAACCAAGAAGATCTAAGAACTGAACAATACTTCCAGAGGTGTTAGACTTTCTTTCCATGAAACAAGGTCCATTCAGAGAGTTGGAGTTCTACCAGTGTGTCGCCAAGTGTTGTAGTAACTACAACCACCCTCCAAAATTTTTCCTTAGCTTCATTTTGGATCCTCCATACCAACCATCCTTAGCAGAATGTCTTGTACTATCCAAGTACATAGGCTTCAGCTGAGTTCCAGTGGCCTGCCAGCCTATGCATGACATCTTGTTTTCCTCCCACCCATAGGCTGACATTTTGGACTTAACCATTTTCTGGCCGAGGTGCTCACCTAGAAAACTGATCAATTCTGCAGGGGAACCTGCCTTCTCTCTAGAAACTGCACAATCAAGCTAGGCTGCCTATTGGGCTCCAGAAATGCACAATCCAGCTAGGTAGCCTTCCCTCTAGAAACTACACAATCCAGCCTAGCACTGGGCTTCAACTTAGAAAATGCACAATTCTAACTAATAGCCAGGGATTCAGTCCAGAAATTGTGCAATGTAAGAGGGACATCCAGTCTTTCTCAGCTCAGAAACTGCGCAAATTTCATCCCCAGGCTTGCAGATTGTTGCATGTGCTTTCAGGATGACCAATTCCCCCTACGATTGAGCAATTCTAATTTTCATGCATAGGCTAATTTTCTCGAAAAAAAGAAAAAAAGCATCTCTAGATTTTAGGGATCTATTTTTAGCAGACAGAGGTTACATGCAAAGAATGTTTTAGAAACTTCCCTCCAAGTGTCACTTTTTCCTAGATTTGTGGCATGCGTGTCATAATCCTCATCCTTATCAAACTTATTTATTCGATGTTGCAGAGCTCGTTCCTCACATTGACCTTGGAGCTATGACATACCACATTGCATCTAGGAGCATTTGGCACATTCAACTCAGCTTTTTCCGAGTAAGTCTATTTTTCATGTCTTTTGCTACTTTTCTGTCATTTTTTATATTTCGTTTTGTGTGAATGTTGTGGCATGGTTTTTTTGAACGTCTACTGTCGTTTTAATGCATGTTAGCTTGTAGAAGCATTGTTTCAAGTTTTTCATTACATCTCATTGTTGTTGCATGCATGACACTATTTTTGCACTGATGGTCATCGTTGTGGCAACTCGCTTCACATACATGCTTGTTTTCCCGTTTTCTGAATTTTTCACTCACTATTGCATTCATGATCATTCACTTTTGTTTACACTTAGCTTTGCCATGCATTCATAACTTTTCATGTTTTCAGTCGCCCGTCGGCGGGTCTGGGCTGCCTTGGTCCGGACCTTGCCTTGCCCGACTAGAAATACACATTTCTGAGAGTGAAGGCTCTGCCTTCCCTCTAAAAACTGCACAAAGCTAGCCCAACATTGGCCTCCAGGATTGCTTTACACAATTCTAGGGGGTAGTGCCCTGCTGGGCCCAGAAATTGCGGAATTCAATTTGCTGGGTTTGCATGTCATTGCTGACTCGAATTGCGAAATGTGCAATTTCAATCCTCAGCAGGCCAGGCTGGACTATGCATTACGCAATTTTAGTAGTCAGTTAGCCTCCTGAAATCTCGAAATGTGCCTTGTGCAATTTTGGCAGTCAGTCTCCTAGCCTCCCAGTGAAAATTGTGCAATCTTCCTAGTCAGTCACCTAGGTATGTTACATGTTAGTCCTCAAAGTTGTTTTGGTTTTCAACTGACGGATTGCTTTCCATGAGTGTTGCTATGACTCCAGGTATCATAGGTGTTTGTTGTCTCTCAACAGTACAGGTTCAATGGCCTCCAATAGAGAAGGGTCAAAGGACATCATCGAAAGTGCAACTAGAGATGCAGTTGAGCAAGTGTCTATGAGCTTACCTATCTAAGAAGACACCAACATGTTCATAGACAAGGACATCAAGATGAAATGGCAGGACATCAATGACACCTTCTCAGGCACATTTGAGGAAAATTTGGAAGACCGTAGGGTCTATGTCAATATTCACAAGTCTGCCTTGTACCAAATTGCATGCAAGTATTCCGCGTTTCCATGTGCAAACATGATCCACTGGATTGTCTCACATACTGATCCCGAGACAATGGTGTTGAGCAATGCCAGTGGAACAAAACTTGCTACCTTCAGGGTGAAATAATTTCAAGAGATGTACCACTTGCCACAGCCGGTGATCACGATGGAGGAACCCTTCAGCAGACCTAGCAGCAGTGCAAATACAGTGCAGACTCAAGAGATATCTTGGAGAGTTGGGTGAAAGAGCTAGCCAAGTTCAGGACAAAAACCAACTAGGTTTACAAAACTAAGGTACTGCAGAAGGCATATCAGTACTTGGTCATCCTTGCATGCTGCTTCTATGGACAAAAGAGCACAGAGACCTTCTCGCAGAGTTGGGTGATCACGTTGAACCAATTGGCCAGTGAAAGAAGACCTTGCATCTGGTCCTACATTTGGCTCTTAGGTTGAAGGAATAGGTGATAGGAGTCCGACATCCACCCAAGGGTTAGCAAGCACAGATATACATGTCTTCTTACATACTAGATGCATTTGTGCCCATCAGCAGTTCTCAGGCTTGGGTTGGGCATTGATACCTTTGGAAACCTTTGTGCAAACTTATTGCGGATTGTTCTCTGAATGCAGCTTCCGTGGAGTTATCATATAGTTGTTAGACCACTTTGTCACCCCGGTGTACAAAATGATATTTGAGTAGGATCCACCTTGCATGTCGCAGGAAGTGATGGAGGCATTGATCAACATAGTAGATTGGTATGCCTCACCCCTTGGCACCTTCATATGGATGTACAATGCGGATAAGGCTCCACATGTTCTCCTCATGTTTTACTGAGGTTTTCCATGGACAAGCTCGTCATGCAAGAGGTCTCATATCACATCTCGACAGGGTTGTCAGTGAGACTGCATAGAAAGAAGAAGGCACCTTGGCCCACTCTTCCTTTGTGGATCAAGTTGTATGAGATATAGAATCTCAAGCATTCTGAATTCAAGACAGAGGAATTCAAGAGATTCACCTTCGGCATCAGAAGTTTCAATTCGTATGACCCGCATTGCTTGGTGAAGGACCACTGTGTGAGAGTGAAATTTCCTTAGATCCACGGGGTGTGTCATTAGCTTGAGGAAGACCCATGGAGATATTGTTATCACTTCTCCAAGCTCAATGAACTAGTTGGCATAGCTGTAGAGTTGTTAGAAATTCAAAGGGAAGCAACGTCTCAGAGAGAAGCATCATCAGCAACAACAGAGGGTATCAGACCTGCACGTGACAAAGGCAAGAGAAAGGTTGTTGACAACACATAGGAAAAGCAAAGCTACAAGTTCAAAGTAGATATACTTGTGATGAAAGCAATTTTGGAGATTGAGGCTAAGAGGCGACAGTGCGACAAGAGGATCACACAAAGGCTAAGAGAGAAATAGAAGATGGAGGAAATAGGAAAGGAATTGCAGGAGTTGAAGCTGAAACTCAAGGAAGAACAGGAGTTGCGCAGAAGAGAGAAGGAAGCACAGTAGTAACTGGTAAAACTAGAGGTGCAACATGCACAGATTGATAAAACTGCACCCATACATGTTATAGACTCATCCAAGTAGCTGGCACAAAGTAGACAGGGTGAGCAATCACAGGAGCAAGGCTTAGCTCAAGAGATTGAAAAAATGATATAGCAGATGGACATAGATATGGTGCAGCCAGAGTCAGATCAGGATATTTAACTCATGTCTCGGAACTAAGAGATCACCCCACCGGCTTCACTAAATGCGGAAGCAGAGCAAGTCCCAAGCGATCAATGAGACAAAGAAATCCTTAAAGACAATCTGGAGGCAAAGATGCACAACATATCTTTCGATGAGTCACAACATAGAGTTATGCAGTCATGTAGAGTGCCCACTCCAGATGTTCACATATCTCATGCGCAGTTTGAAGAATGAGTGATTGTATCTAATGTGTGCAAGCATCCCACATCATTGGCCAATGATACCAGAGCATATGCCGAAGCCGCTAGCTCAAGTGTTTGATTCATGATAGCTGAGAATGAGCGCATGGCTAAGGAGTTACAAGCAACCAAGTAGGGAGGAGTACATGTTACATCATCTGCCAGAGTAGAGTTGAAGAGAGTGATACTAGATGAAGTATCATCCCTTGAGGCAGTCATGCGGATATTTTATTCTAGATTCATCATCATGCATAAGTCAGTTTTCCATCGCAACAGTTGGCAACAATGTTGTGCTAGGAGAGCACGCATCTTGTCAAATCTACATACTGTTGTCAATGACATGAAAACATGGACAATGAGGTACAAGGGAACCCCATTGCACTTGCCAAAGATGATGAAGAAAAAGGCGGTAGAGTTGAAGGAACACATCCGCAGTTAGATCTAGAACTATGAGGAACTCTCGCAGCTCATCACCAGTTTGCAAGCTTCACATGCATGGGTGTTCAGAAGCATGGATTTCATTGTGTGCATGCACACGATCCCATCCATTGGCATAATCACCAATGAAAAGTCAAAGAACCAAATCCGAATGGAGCTGGACATGTACTTTTATGAGTTGATACATGTAGCCACTAGCGCAGACTTGGAGATCAACAAAAACACTATACATCAGTATGTTGCTGGTCCGACTGCACTCAAGACTATGATGTGCATGTTATCAGTCAAGTTAGATAGAGGTGCCAAATCAATGTACTCGGATGCAACGGAGGCAAGAGTTCTCTTTCATCAGGATGTCACCATTGAGCAAGCAAACACCATAAAGAACTACCAAGCTTAGCATCAGTTCGCCACCATCGATCGTCGCGAGGATGTCGAAGAGGTGGTCTTCCCACAACTGTCTGAGTCTTAGTGATATCTTGTATGGTTTGCTCAAGCCTATTTTGTCTTACATGGGTACATGTGCAGATTGTAATGTAACATCTTATAAAAGTGAAAGACCAAGTGTCGATAGTAGAGTGTAACAGTCATGTAGTAGTTGAAGAGTCACAAAGGGGAATGTCAAGGGTCACCCCACCCTTTTCTATTTATAGAACCTCATAACTCATTGTACAGGATTTTGGGAGCCAAGCTTCCTATAGGTGTATCTTAGAGAAATATTAGAGTGTATTGTAACGAGCCTTGGCTTCTCCACAATGCAGAGCTAGTATATCTCTTTGGAGGAGCAGGTGTCAGTGACTGTCATGTTCTGTTGTCAGGACTAGTGGTTGGTCATAGATGTATGTATGATTGGATCTTTCACTTTCTTAATATAACAGAGCCAACACATTTCATGCATATGTTGTTATTGTATTTCATCTATCTCGGTTACCCTAATGATATATGTACCTACTATTTACACATTATGTATGGACTTTTCTATGTATGTTTGTATGAATCTTATCAAGATGTGTTGTTGGTTTAACCATCGCTTTAGATCATTGGCTAACCTGCTTTCCAGCTTGTGATGTATCTCTTCTTGTGTTTTACCTTTCAAGTTGCATGTTGTCACAGTTTTCTAAGGGGCGCACTCATTCCCCCGTTGGTGTGTTAGAGCCATGCATGCACCTTCCTCGACTTGCTGCATATGTCACACCCTTGCTACCAACAAGAACATCTTACTCACCTCTACGAGCAACCACGGTCAAGGTGATACCGTACTACCCACTGCTAGGACTCCTACACCAAATGGTATGAGATCTAGTTGGGACTTCTTACCAGGGAGATCCCCTTGACATGTTGGTGGGTCCAGCATCGTCAACAAGTTCATATCCGGTGTTTTATGTGGACTCAATGGGGTGGAGGTGTTCTTGATATGCCTATTGTCTAATGTAAATATTTCTAACAAGAATTGTTAATAGCCAAAATAACTCATAGATATTGTTTATGACCTATGGATTTTGATCTACTAAAATTATACTAACCAAATATGTAACTATTTAATAGTTTTTATGCTCGTTTAAGGATTCACAAGTGAAAATGTCTTCTTTCCCTGGATGATAGACTATAAAGCATGCGTAAAAACAACCTAATTTACTTTATAGTCATCCCACAATGTGAAGAACACTTCTAGGGAGTTATCCTAAAGTGTGGAATGGCTAAAAGGTTATTATAGAGGCTTTGGGGCCTACCCTCAATTAAATTTTGACTAAAAATGCAATTCGGGTAGCTAGAAATTCACTTGTGATTTCTAAGTTATTTTGTTTACCTATAAGTTTTTTAGAAGTTTTTCAACAATTTTAACAACTGAAAAAAAGAAAGAAACTCAACTCTAATGTAAGAAAAGTGACTATAAACCAATGTATAGGTGAAAAT
Source organism: Pinus tabuliformis (assembly GCA_031772625.1). Lineage (NCBI taxonomy): Eukaryota > Viridiplantae > Streptophyta > Pinopsida > Pinales > Pinaceae > Pinus > Pinus tabuliformis. Next base: position 672,873,376 of record CM062814.1, read on the forward strand.
ATCTAGTTCTAGTATAAGGTACTCACATGTCAACTTGTATAATTTGTTTATGGTGGCTAAAAAATATGGTATCGACAAGGAAAAATCCTTCCAAACCTACAAATATACAACCAAAAATCTAGATACAAATGGAAAATGGAGGAAATATAAACTTGTATCAAAATGGGGGTTAGATCTGACAATTTTACTATTCCTCCAATAAATAACTTATTAAAAAGTGATATGTAAATGAAAATTCGACAAGTGAATCCTACCCTAGTTGCAGAAAATAAAAAAGATTTTAAATTTTTTTGGATTTTTTGGTTGTTGAAATCAGTGTTGATAATATCGTTGATATTTTGCAAATTTCGGAAATATCGCGATATTTTCAGAAAAACTATATATTTTCGAGTAGATATTATGATTTTTTCCATTTTGAAAATATCATGATATTTATGAAATATCGCCAATGTTTCAGCAAAAACTCACGTGATGACCAAAAATATTGTCGGGCGTGCAGGGTCATAACTACAAAACTGATTTTTTTATTTTAATTGGTCATTTTGCTTTGTTGGTCTTAGAGAAGGAAGGGGAAGATTTTTTTTTGGTTTTCAGGGAGGGATTGAGGATCAAACAACCATTATCATCACCAACAAAAATTGTTTTGTGGATCAAAGATTCAAGATCAGTGAGACAAACTTAATTTCTTCCATTAACATGTATGTTCTTAAAACCCCCTATGTTAATGATTTTTTTCATATATTTAGGGTTATGCTTGGTTGCCTTTTTTCCTAACAACCTTTTTCTTCTTTGTTTTTTTATCATTTGCCATAGTTTTCATGCCCATGAACCAATGCAAGTGTTTTCTCCATATTTGGAAAGCAAGCTTCATTTTTTTAAACTTTATTATGCACCCTCTCATTACCATTTTTCATTGTTTAATGCCATTATTTTGTCTTTTTGGTGCCCTAGGTTTGAATTTTGATGTTGTCCATTAATCCACTACAAATACGCCAAAGCCCTTGAACCCATTTTGAGAGTATGGGGAACCTGATAGTGGGACAAATCAGACATATCTATCATTCAAAATATGTGGGACCAAGATGATACGATGGATTACGTGATTAAAACCATCTGGCTAGACTCTGTGGACATGATCTTGGCTATGTATAGCTTCTAGTGCAAATTTAATACAAAAATCTCTTGAAGAAAATGATGAAAAAGACAAAAAGAAAGAAGAGTGGAAAGAAACAAGGTTGAACATGCAGGTAGATCTGTAGGGATATCTTCTTCCAATTTTGAGGATCAGGGTAGTGGGAGGGTCTCGAGATCATCATATGTTGATTTTACTAGGAGTGGGAGGTCATCATTTATTGTTCTATAAACCGGACATGGAGCACAACCTTCCATAAAGTCAGTTGTTGAAAAAAAGGAGAAGCAAGAAGCAAATAGAGTTATGGGGAGGTGACTTTTCTAGAGTGACTTACCTCTCATCATCATAGAAAATAATCCATTTTGGAAGCCAATGTGTGATGTTATTGTTATTGTGAGCTTAGGGTGAAAAAGTGCTACATATGAGGAGGGGGTCAATCCTTCAAGAAGAAAAGAAAGACACCAACTCTAGCTTGGCAGAGTTGAAGGAAACATGGGAGGTGTTCGATGCACATTGATGTCTGATGGTTGGACAGATAGGAAGGGTAGGATCCTTCTAAATGTCATGGTATATTTTCCTAAAGGTACCATGTTTTTTAAATCAGTGGATGCATCAACACATATAAAAGATGAAACATTGATATGTGACTTGTTAGATGGGTTCATCAAGGTGATTAGTGTGCAGAATGTGGTGCAAGTCATAATAGATAATGCAACTAATTATGTGGTTGTCGGCAATATTCTTATGGAGAGCCACAACACATTGTTCTAGACTCCATGTGTAGCACATTGTATCGATTTGCTACTTGGGATATGGGGAAAATTTCCTTCATCAAGGAGGTGATTGATTGTTATTAGCCTCATAAGGAGATACACTAGAAATAGGGAGTTGCGGCGTCCTGCAATCACATGTTTTCCCACCAACTTTATTATTCTTTAGTCTTTCTTCAATGCCAATTTGAGTTGAAGAAAATGTTTCTTCCTGATGAGTGGCATAATTGTAGATACAATAGGAGACAGGATGGGAGATCCATTGCAAAAATGTTGTACACTGATACATTTTGACAAGGAGTAGAAGAAGTGTGCTTAGTTAGTGAACCTATAGTCAAGGTTCTGATATTGGTAGATGGGGAGAAGCTCGCAATGGCTTATTTGTATGAGGTCGTGAATAGGGCCAAGGAGACCATTCGTGCTTATTATGCAAACAAGGGTTCCATTGGGCTTAATAGACATATGATGTTATGGGATGTGATTGATATTCGGTGGATAGGGATGCTTCATTGACCCATTCATGCAACAACACTCTTCCTCAACCCTGCATTTTCATACAGATGCCACTTTAATTTTTTATAGTGGGGTGATGGAAGGGCTCCATTTTTGTATTCATAGGATGGTACCTAATCCCAAGCTTCACTGCTAAATCAATCCTAAGATACAGTTGTATCAGGATTGTGTTGGCCTATTTGGCTTTGATGACGTTATTTAGGAAAGGGCCCTATTCATGCCACATAAGTGACAAATCATGAGTCATTAGAATTTTCAATTTACCAATTTATAATTCTAGATTTTTTAAATTAAATTATGTTTTATTTGAAGGTTTAATTATGTTTTAAGTTTTAAAGTTTTTTTCTTTATCTTGTTGTAGATGTTTGGTGGCGAAGCTATGGTGCAAGGGCAGCAAATTTGTAAAAATTAGCCATAGCAATCCTGAGTCAAACCTATAGCTCTTCAAAGTGTGAACGCAATTGGAGTGTATTTGAGAAAATACTCTCAAATAAGTGCAATAGTTATAACCTTGAACTTCAACCTTCAACTGAGAAATAACATTTATTGTAATTTATGACCCTCAAGTGTCACAACTCATTCGTGAGACTCTTAGAGGTTGGAGTTCTCACGCGTCGATGATTTAGTGTATATGCATTAAAATATCTGACTTCGAGTGAAGAAAATAGAGAAAACAATGGATCTAGATGCCATTTCCTTAGACAATATTGATGTATTGTCTAAGTGGATGGTGGAGTCTCAAGTGCCCATCATGGAGGAGTCACCTACATGGTTAGAGGAGCAACCATTAGTACAGGGGCAACAACAGGAGGAGGAGGAGGAGGAGATTGTGGGAGTGTCAACATTAGCACCATTTGATAAAGATATAGGAGAGTGCAGCTCCATACCCAATAGTAATTATTTGACATTTGGTGTAGGGTCAGGGCCTTCTATTACTAGGGGCAGGTCTGAAAAACAACCCATCATGTTTTCCCATAAAATGGGGAGAGGGCACTGATCTTAGATAGTTAGATGCTAGTTTTATTTGTTTTGTTACATATAACTCATGATGATGAGATACATTTATATATGTGATGTTATTTTGTATTGGTTTTCCACATTTGAGTCCATGATTGGACAATTATCAAGGATTAACATGACTTAGTATTGCCTTTGATGTATCATTTTTATTTTACATCCACTACATCATATATATTATTGATTTCTTCATATTTATTGCTAATGTGTTTATTTCATGTTGTTGTTTCTTTATATGTTTAAAAATATGGAAAATAAAAAATGAATATATTATGCATTTTTTATGTTTGCTGATATTTTATGATATTTTGCCAATATTTTCTCCAATATTGCTAAAAATATGTTTTCAAGACAATCGTCAATATTTTTCTGATACTCATATTATCAACACTGGAACTTTAAATTATACATGTGCCTTGGAGTCTCACCTCTTGTTGGAATATGAAGTAGATGTCCCTCTAAGTCACTATGTTCAATTCATGTCAAGGGAGTGGGATTGGTTCTTTTGGAAATTCCCCTCGCTATTGCTTAAATCACCCTGCAAACTTTCAACCTTCCTTAGGAGTGACCTTCTCTTGTGGCATCTCGAACCTTTGTCTTTCATTTGCAGAAAAATACAAAACCCTTGGAGCAGTAAACCCCCCTTTCGAATTAGTTTAAAACCATTAGATTGATTCACCCGCAAAACAAAACAAATAGGTGGGAAGGTCTTAGTTGCTTGCTTCCATGTAGAGTTTTAGCTCCTCATTGGAAAAGAACATAAATCCTAGGGTATAATTTATTTGATATCAAAACATAATTAGATTTAAAATTATGCCCAATAACAATAGCAAGAAAAGAGACAATAACAAAAATGACCCAATGATTATAAAAGAAAGAAAAAGAGTTCACAAATAGATGAGCTCTTTATTAATGATGGCACTTGTTTGAAGTGAACAACAACAATTACAATGGATGAGAACCTAACATTTTATAGAAAAATATCTAGCGGCTAGTTAATGGCTAGTAAGACTCTCCTCAATAAAAATATTGCTAGTCTTCTACATATTGGGACTTAAAAAAAATAAAAAAATTCCTTGGAAATATTACAAGATAGATTTAATTATGACCCAAAGGGGTCGAATTAACTCAATATTTCCAATATAGGCCATGAATACCCTTTGAAAATGAATTTTAGTGGTCAAAGTTCAAGATAGTAACTCATTTTCTCCAACATCCAACTTGCTTGGTCCATTTCCAATTCAATTTTCCCACACAAGGAAGTGCAATGGGAAACCAACTAATCCTCTTGGTTGTCATTTGTTTCTAATAGCTAGATTTTTGGCCCATTCTCTACTTTCTTGGTCCAAGATATTTGTAACAGCTAATAGACCACTTTTCAATAACTAGTTTTTATCTAACGACTACTTTTTTTACTTAATTCCATATTGATTTTCACTTGTAAAATTTGATTTGGGCCCCAAAGGCTAGATATCTAATGCCCTTTCCCTCTTGGAAAATAGGGAACATTGGTGTTGTTACTCTGGTCCTAATCTATATTGGGTATGTCTTGGTTTTTCCCGATCCTCTGGGGTGTTTCCACATCATCACCTTAACTGCCATATCATCTTGCCCATATTCCTGATCTCCAATTCCTTACATGATCTCAAAATTTTGACACCTGGGTCTTCTTCATCTCGTCATGATAACCACTTATGATGTAATGCATGCAATATTTTTCCCAAAACCACCTAAAAATTGAAGTGGAATATCCCTTGTATTGTTGACCAAGTTTGACCAATCCATAACTTTTCACTAGATGCTCTTATAAAAAAAATTCTATATGACATGGAATTCTCAAACCCCACTCTTGAATCTGATCTTGGGTTGTGTTTTTCACAACATATACCATTTTGCGTTGGGAAGTGTGAACTACCTTGGGAAGGATGAAAGTTGTTAGCAGTCTTATCGAAATCAGATCAGAACTAGTGGCATCGGTCAGTTCGCCTAGTTTGGGGGTCAAATCAGTCTGATTTGAAGTCTAGAACTAGAAATGGACACGCTGGTTCCACACACTGTGACCAAAGACGTTCCAAACACAATTAAAAAAAAAACATGAGTGGGGTAGGCTAATATTAATCCTATGGCCCTACTGTTCTTATGCAATTCATTTGTAACATATCGAAGATAAAAATTTGGTGAATTCTCATAATTTAACTCAACAAAAATTCTACATAAATATTTCATTCATTTAACAAAACATTGTCATGTAGAATCAACAAATTAAATTCGACAATCCAACAAGACAATGAGTAGAAATAATCTTGGATTTATTATAATAGATCAACCGGGTTTTACATGCTAATACAACCAATATAGTTGAGATGAAAAAATTTACCTCGATATTTTGCTCCAGTGCTGCACTAGCCCTCCAAAACTAAATTGCAACTGTTAAGCTCTCCTGTGAATTCTAAATGAATTCACCAAGGGGAGAGATGGGTACTCGCCCACTCTCACTAAATCACCTGAGGTTTCTGTCTTGGGGCTACTACTAAAGCTAGGAAATCTCAGTTCTCCAAACTTCTCCACAAGAAAAATACTCAACTCAAACATGTCTCCAAATGGTCTCCTCCTCCTCTTTTATAGATTTTATGGAACCCTCTAGAAGCCTTTATTTTATTATTATTTTAATCACTTAGTACTTTTCCCTCTTTTATTTTAATTAAAATACTTTTTTAATTTGAGAAAATGGTAAATCAACCACCATATCTCATCGGGCCACTAAAATTCACTTCCAACCATCTCATCATGTATATCTTCTCATTCTAATTCCAACAAGATATTACACTAAGGTTTTCCATTAAGTATTCCTCCTAGAATTCCACCTTAAGTGTAATTAATTGAGTTAGGCTCAATAATAACCTTTCTTTTTTTAAATTTGTTGGAATGCAATTGAACAAAAGGCAAGTTGTGCAGATGATGGAATATGTCAAGAGAATGCCATTGGATCCCATAGAAACTCTTCAAAAACCCATAAAACCCCTATAGAAGCCCTTGGGCCAACTAATGGAGTGAACCCGCTTCGTTGACCTAGCTACCTCTAACCCTGGAAGTCCATCCTAACCATGCTATAAGGAAAACTAGAAAAAGGAACATGACAAATCCTCTTGCTCCAAGATTGCTTACCCTCAAGAAATCAATATATGTCGACCAATCTGGTCGTCCAGTGCAATTAAGAACCAATACCTGGATCCCATACAAACCACTAGGTGATACCATGCCTCTATGCCACCCAACTATGAATGGATCGCTTAATGCCCGAATCCTAGACGAAACTTTGACTCGTCCTACCATCAACAAATACTTCTGGATCCCAATTCCACCATGTCCAATCATTAGCACCCCTATCCCATGGCTCCAACTATGCTTTGTCTTTGGCTATAAATGTTTCTCCATCAATCAAATTCCAACTCATCACTTCTCTCCAATATAATCCCTAACACAAACCAATTCCAATCCCACTTTGTTGATGCTGGGATGGAATGTTGAAGAACTACGAGCCTGCATCCCACTGCCAACTAGAGAATGTAGTATCCCTCATGTCTAAGTGTCCCTGTTGTAGTATGCCCTTGACTAAGTGATCTGATGTTCACACTATGAGTGACATCAGTTAAAGATTTATTAAACTAAGGTATTACATACTCATGTGCTGGTATGTGTTCTGTGTTATTGAAACAACAAATCGATCAGATTGCCAATACATAGACAATGAAATGGAAAGACAGCAGAGAAATACAGTAAGCAAACACAAAGACACAAAGAATTTTAATAAGGAGTTCACCCTATTCTCCAGGGCTACATCTCTGGTCCAGCTTTCAATGGTGGCCTTGTTTTATTGTGCCTTTAAGCAAGAAAATTACAATACAGGGACTCAATATGAGTTCTCCTAAAGTAGGTTTTGCTTGGCAGGATCGTTCTTGGATTCCCCAAGCCACTTGAGTACACAAACTTCTTCTTCCTACCAGCTCTGTGACCTTCTAGTCTACAGTGGAAAGAGCCAACTGTGATGCTCAGTCCAGACAGATTCCTCTATGGGATGGCTTGAATCTTTAATCTCTCTGGTGCTTGATGCTGCCTCCGGTCAGCTCGGCCCTCTGTCTCTTCTGCTTTGCTTTACTGTTCTCTATGTTTAGTCCTCCTCTCAGGGTTCACTGTTCCACTTCTTCCATCTCTCGACTTCGATTAATTCTACTTGACTATCTTCTTCCTTTGTTCATGGTTTTAGCCATTCGTATCCTATGCCTATTTGATTCCTCTTCCGCCTCTCTCTCTTCACCTTCTGCAGCTGTGCTTGGAGTTCCTTGTTTGGCGTCATCATCAGCACTCAGGGAGTGGCCACTGTCCTCCTCTAAACGTCGCCAACATGCTTCATCGATTCATTTCTTCAGTTACGTCATGGATGCCTTCTTCCTCCATCGTGGTTGTCAAACAGATTCCAAATCCTTCTAAAACATGGCTTAATTCCCTATCGATTCTGCTTCCTCCATCGGGCGCGATCTCACCTGTCTGATCTGGGCCCTCCAGATCTGATGCCATATGCATGTTTTGTGCGGTTGACTTGCTCAACCGATAGCGTGCGATCAACGGCAGTTTTCTCTCACTTCCACCTACCACACGTTGATCAATGTATGGAATCGCTCCGCTCTTGTCCAAAACCTCTTACCATTTAAGGGCGCCCCGATCAATACCATCGGTTTTCCAGAGCGCGGGTCCCGCCGTTGCGTTTAGCGCTTTTTCCTTTTTTCGCCCAAAGTCCTTTGGTTCCCCCATGCGACCGAGTGCTCAAGCTTTTCCTTCATGGCCCTGTTCACTAATCACGCATCAAAAATCACCTCCTTTTCCCATTCGGGGCTCCCAGGGCTACTTTTGCCTCCTGCGCGGTCTCCATGGGCCTCGGTCAACATGCTTTGACCGAGGTCCTCGTCGTTCCACGTTGGCTGCCAGTGCCACTAGTTCAGGGTGTTTTTTGATCGTTGTTTTGGATTTCTTTAAAGATTTGTTCGACCTGATATAGTCATGGTTCTTTGACAGTCTTTCATGGATCCAATTTGGATCATGGCCTTCCCACTAAAAAACTTTTGGACCACCAAAAGTTGGTTTTCAAGCATCGACTAAGTGAGGATATTGTTTTCTCACTTGTCCAATCTCAATCCACTTTGCACTACTTGGCTTTGAACCTTTGAGCTCAATCCTGAGGTACTCAACATCTCCCCTGCACGTTGTCCTCACCTTCCTATCCAGCATTGTGTCTTCCTGCAACTCATCGAGGTATTCAGGTAGCAGGTCATCACTAGAAGGCAATTGACTTTGCTCTTCAGGGTCCTCAATCATTGAAGGTTCAAAAAATCTCAAGCAATCTGCATTTATGACTGAGTAGATGTGCATGTAAGCTGGTAAATCAAGGCGAAAAGCATTTTCACCAATTTTCTCAAGTATCCTAAAAGGTCCATACCTGATAGGCTTTAGATTTTTACCTTCACCTTGCATCCTGTCCTTGCTGATATACAGCCAGACTTGGTCTCCAACTTGAAAACTATGCTCCATCCTATGCTTATCATGCCTAGCCTTATACTTGGCCTGGCTCTTTTCCAACTATTCCTGTACTTCCTGGTGGATCTCCTGGATCTGTTCAATGAACCTAGTTGCCTTGTCCACATCACTATGTCCATCAACCATGGTATCTTTACCAAAGACAAAATCCAAAGGAGACCTTGGTGTGAAACCAAAGCAGGTCTCAAAAGGAGATCTCTGTGTAGAAGAGTGTTTGGCTCTGTTGTAAGCATGCTGCACATAACACAAGTGTTCATCCCAAAGCTTAGGATGTTTACTGCAATATCCTCTCAGTAGCTGGATCACTATCCTGTTCACTACTTCTGTCTGGCCATCTGTTTGTGGATGAAAAGCTGTGCTTTTCTTCAGTTTGGTGTCCATCAGTTCCCACAGACTCGACCAAAACTTCCCCACAAATCGGGTGTCTCAATCAGATACAATGGAAGTGGGTAATCCAAAATGAACCCATACATGTTCAAAGAACAATTTTGCAGTCTATTCAGCTGTGATCTATTTACTACAAGGTATCAAAATACACATTTTACTGAACCTATCCACAACATATAGATAATCATGACCTTTCCTAGATTTAGGCAGTCCTCCAACAAAATCCATGGAAATGCTTTCCCAAGGATGAGAAGGAACTGGCAATGGAGTGTACAAGCCTAGTTTTCTATTGTTGGGCTTGCTCTTAGCACACATGGCACACCCTCTTACATATCTAGAAACTGTCTTATTCATTTTCAGCCAATAGAAAAATCTTTGCAGCTGTGCAACTATTTTACTTACCCCAAAGTGCCCTGATATCAGAGAAGTGTGTGCTTCCCTAATTATCTTTATCCTCTCAGTTTGTGGAATGCAAAGTTTCCCACAATGGTATAAGAGTTGGTCCTTTATATGATAGTCCAATTCTTCTACTCTTTTGCCTTGACTCAAAGTTGCATATACATCCTTAAAATCCATATCCTGAGCATATTGTTCTATGTAGCTTTCATGTAGCACAGAATTATGCTTAAGTATGGTATATGCATTTATAATGGGTCTGGATAACATGTCTACAACCTTGTTATGTATGCCCTTTTTATATCTGATGACTAAGTGAAACTGTTGTAGAAAACCCATCCATCTGTAATGTCTTGATTGCTGCAACTTAGTTTGGGAGTGTAGATATTGAAGTGGTTGATGATCAGTATGTATTACTATCTCTTTGCCCATTAAGTAATGTTTCCACTTTTTCACACTCTGAACTAATGCATACAATTCTTTATCATATCTAGGATAGTTAACTACTACAGGATTAAAAGTCTCAGAATGATAACATATGGGTTTACCGTGTTGTTTCAACACTACTCCCATGGCATGGTCACTGGCATCAGTTTGGATCTCAAATGGTCTTTGTAGATCTGGCAGTGCTAGTATAGGTGCTGTACTTATTTTCTCTTTCAAGGTGTCGAAGGCTTTCTGATGTTTGCCTCCCCACTGAAACACCTTATTCAATCCTATTAAAGCATGTAAGGGAGCTGCAATCAAGGAGAAGTTAGAAATGAACTTCCTCCAATATTGTGCTACTCCTAAGAAGCTCCTCACTTCTGTAGCAGACCTAGGTTTAGGCCAGTTCACAAGGACTGCCACTTTAGAGGGATCTATTTTCAATTCACCTCCCCCTACTATATGACCCAAGTAGTTTAGAGATGTTTTGCCAAATTCACATTTTGAGAGTTTAACATAAAGTTTTTCTCTTTTCAAAACATCTAATGTCTCCTTAACATGCTTTAAATGTTCTTCCCACGTTTTACTAAAAATCAGAATGTCATCTAGATACACAATAATAAAATCATCAAGAAAAGGTCTGATTACATCATTCATTAATCTCATGAAAGTAGCAGGAACATTAGTTAAGCCAAAAGGCATAACTAGCCATTCATACAATCCCTGCTTTGTTTTGAAAGCAGTCTTCCATGCATCTTGCTCTGCAACTCTGACCCGATGGTATCCACTATGCAAATCCAGCTTGGTGAAATAAACAGCTTTCTTCAATTGATCTAAAAGATCATCTATGTGTGGAAGGGGATAACAATTTTTGATGGTTATTTTATTCAGTGCTCGGTAGTCAATGCACATTCTCCATGAGCCATCTTTCTTTTTCACCAAAATGATTGGTGACCCACATGGTGATGTGCTACGCCTGATGAAGCCCTTCTCGAGCAACACCTGCACCTGCTTCTTGATTTTAGCATTCTCTAAAGCAGACAACTTGTACATCCCAATGTTAGGCAATGGAACATCTTGCTGCAAAATAATATCATGTACTATTCCCTTTTTGGATGGCAGACCTTTAGGTTCCTAAAACAAGACATCATACTCTGAAACAACCTTTTCTATATCAGCTTGTTGTTCAACATTACAACCCTCAAACACATTGGTTTTATCAGGTTTCTTTTCCTTTACAACCATCAGTAAGAATTGTTTTCATAAATTTATCATTCTTTTCATTTGTCCTGAGTTTATGAGAGTATAATTATTCTTGAGCTTATGAGCTCTTACAAAGTATTCGATTCCATCTTTAACAAGTAGATACTTGTTCTCAGCTCTATAGAAAATAGCCTTCATATCATACAAGTAAGGACTTCCTAAAACAATTCCACATATATCCAAAGGAATTATGTCTAACTCAACCTCATCTACAAATGCTGACCCAAAAGAAAACTTGAGTTTGCACTGTCTAGTCACTTGTAGTTGTGCTTTATCATTCAACCATCCTAATGGGTATGGTTTCTTGTGAGGTGTAGTTGCTAATTCCAATTTCTTTAAAATTTCTTCAGAAATCAAATTTACTTGTGAGCCACTATCAAACAAAGTATCAATCTTTTGATTTTTGGAAATAACTCGAATATGGAAAATCTCATGCCTTTTTCTCTCATTTTCTTCATCAATAACAGATTGAGCAAAATTACTAGTAGATGCTTCAGAATTCTTACCTTTTATACCTGTGGCTGCTACAGTTGTTCCATCTCCCAAGTCTGACTCCAAATCTTTCTGAATAGCTGGAGCTGTCTTCTTCTTCTTGCCCTCAGACTTCTTAGGTTTCAGCTCTGGATGCAGAATCCAACAATGCTCATCATCATGCCCCGCCTTTTCACAGTGAGTGCATGAAGCTTTGGCTTTCTGTGCAGTGTTAGCCTTCCTTGCTTTCCACTTCTGCTTTCTTTTCTCCTTGCTCTTGCTTACAGTGGATTGGGATGGTCCCCCAACTTTTGGATTGTCGTTATTTCCTCTAGCTTCTAGATGAGTAGCTTGTACAGATACCTCATCTATACTAGTGGGATTGAACATGAGGATGGTATGCCTTATGTAGCTTTGTAGACCACCAATGTACTTCAAAAGAATTTTTGGTGAGTCTAATGATATACCCAACATCAATGCTCTCTTTCTGAATTCTTGAGTATACCCTTGCACACTTTTCCCTTTCAACTGTCGAAGAGTTTGTCAACTCATCATGGCTTGTTGCATGTAGGCCAATAGATAGAACTGCTTTTTGATTGCAGCAACAAATTCACTCCAAACAGAGATGGTCTTGCCATGTCTTTTCATATCAGCTTGGGTTCTGCCTTCCCACCAAACCAAGGCAGTGCCACCTAGGTGTAGGCTTTCCAGATGAATCTTACTCTTGTGTGAGTTTATGTGTTGTACCCTGCAATACACATCAATTTGTCTAATCCAATTGTCCAACTTTTCAGCGTTTAGCTCTCCATCATATATAGGAAAATCAAATTTAACATCTAGCTTAATCAAAGATGCTTTCTTATTATGCACAGGGCTATTAGGAGGTGTGAGAAAGCTTTCCTCTTTCCTCTTTCCTTTGGAGTTGTCATGGAAGTGAGACTCATCTTCTTGTTTCTCTTGCTTAGAGCCTGATGCATCTTCCACCTTTTGCTTTCTAAATTCTCTGTACATTTCTTCAACCATAGACTTTATAGCTAGGAAACTCTCTATGAATTGAGGGTCTAGCCTTACAGAACCTTCCTCTGACATTGTCTTTCAAGAATAGAATCTCCCAATTTCAGGATTAGTTTCCACCAACTCTCCTTCTCCTAATTTGAGCTTTGATCTTGTGAGCATTCACAGCTAAACCAACACAAGCTTATCTAACCTTACAGCCTTGAGCTCTAATACCACTTGATCTGATATTCACCCTATGAGTGACATCAGTTAAAGATTTATTAAACTAAGGTATTATAGACTCATGTGCTGGTGTGTGTTCTATGTTATTGAAACAACGGATCGATCAGATTTCCAATACACAGACAATGAAATGGAAAGACAGCAGAGAAACACAGTAAGCAAACACAAAGGCACAAACAATTTTAATAAGGAGTTCACCCTATTCTCCAAGGCTACGTCTCTGGTCCAACTTTCAATGGTGTCCTTGTTTTATTGTGCCTTTAAGCAGAGAAAATTACAATACAGGGACTCAATGTGAGTTCTCCTGAAGCAGGTTTTGCTTGGCAGGGTGGTTCTTGGATTCCCCAAGCCACTTGAGTACACAGACTTCTTCTTCCTACCAACTCTATGACCTTCTGGTCTATAGTGGAAAGATCCAACTGTGATGCTCAGTCCATACATATTCCTCTATGGGATGGCTTGAATCTTCATTCTCTCTGGTGCTCGATGCTGCCTCCGGTCATCTCGTCCCTCTGTCTCTTCTGCTTTGCTTTACTGTTCTCTGTGTTCAGTCCTCCTCTCAGGGTTCATTATTCCACTTCTTCCGTCTCTCGACTTCGATTAACTCTACTTGACTATCTTCTTCCTTTGTTCATGGCTTTAGCCATTCGAATCCTATGCCTGTTCGGTTCCTCTTTCACCTCTATCTTCACCTTCTATAGTTGCACTTGGAGTTCCCTGTTCGGCATTCATCAATGCTCAGGGAGTGGCCACTTGTCCTCCTCTAAACGACGCCAGCATGCTTCATTGGTTCGTTTCTTCAGTTACGTCGTGGATGCATTCTTCCTCCACCATGGCGGTCAAACGAATTCCAAATCCTTCTAAAACGCGGCTTAATTCCCTGTCGATTCTGCTTCCTCCATTGGGCGCGATCTCAGCCGTCCGATCTGGGCCCTCCAGATCCGACGCCATACGCACGTTTCGCGCGGTTGACTTGCTTGACCGATAGCGCGCGATCAACGGCGGTTTTCTCTCACCTCCGCCTGCCACGCATCGATCGATGTATGGAATCACTCCACTCTCGTCGAAAACCTCTTACCGTTTAAGGGTGCCCTGATCAATACCGCCGATTTTCCAGAGCGCGGGTCCTGCTATTGCGTTTAGCGCTTTTTCCTTTTTCTGCCCGCTGTCCTTCGGTTCCCCCACGTGACCAAGTGCTCGGGCTTTTCCTTCATGGCCCTGTTTGCTAATCACACATCAAAAATCACCTCCTTTTCCCATTTTGGGGCTCCCACGGGTTACTTTGGCCTCCTGCGCAGTCTCCATGGGCCTCGATTAGCGCGCTTTGACCGAGGTCCTCGTCATTCCATGTTGGCTGCCATTGCCACTGATTCAGGGTGTTTTTTTATCGTTGTTTTGGATTTCTTTAGATATTTGTTCGACCTGATACAATGATGGTTCTTTGAAAGTCTTTCATGGATCCAATTCAGATCACTAAGGATATCACACCATCAACAGGATACCAACCCCAAATCTCTTGCCAATCCAACCAGTGAGAAGGATCAGATGCATAGGCACCTGTATATGGGATAATTCACATATGTTTCACTATGTCCAACTCACGTAAATATGCTTGGTTAATCACCTAATTTTGTCTAAGAAATCCTACCCCTCTCTTAAATGGGTAAAAGTTGTCAAACCATGCTGCAATCCCTATCTATGTTCTCTTGGAGAGGGTTGTTGCCTGGAAATATTGCAGCTTTGTTGGCTACCATTGCACCTATCTACACCTCATCAATGGGTAGGCCCAAAGATGGATGCACCACCATCTCCAAAATATCCTCCCTCATCAGACTAGGAACTCCATGCTCCTCTATTCTACCAACCTCCTGGAAAACTATCTTGTCAGGCTCCAGCACGCCCTGACAACAAGTGTCTGCAAGTACTACAACCTTGTAGGTTTTCTATACATCTTTCTACTTCTTGCCAATGGTTGGCCCAAAGGACGACTGCTTATCCCCCTCCAACATGGGCCAATAACTAACCCTCTAAAAATGGCCCATCCCACACACTATGTATATCCTCCTCCTCATCTAACTCATGCCCCACCATATGTTGCTCATGCTGAATTGTCGTTGGTGACTCATCTCCCTAAACATCTCCCATAGGGTCTACTGATTCCTCATCATACACACAGGAATATATAACAACCCCATATGACTGCTCATGCTCCTTAGAGGCATCCTCATTAGAACCCATGGACTTGACCATAAAAGAAAAATCCTCATCTAGAAAGTCATAAGTAACTTCCTCCTACTCTAAATCTGCCATCTCCTCAGTGTCACTCATGCATGAGTGATCAGGTCCCCAAGGTTCCTTGCAGATGAAGCAAAGACCCTTCCTCCTCAACTCATTCTTGTTGTGTGGTTGGGCACCACAAATCCTCTGTAACTCCTCCTAGGTGAGACCAAGTGTTCCTTCCTCCGAATGGCCAACAATTTTGACTGCAACTTTCTGCAAATGGCCTCACAGTCTCCAATACAATAAGATAAAATGGATTGCATGTTTGTTTGGACAGTGTCGAGGTGATGTCTTTTAATGTTGAAGAAGTGTTGGAACATTTGTAGGATCAAGTCATCACACTCTAGATCAAACATGAGGTCATAAGATCTAACCATGGCCATGATTTCTAAAATTTCTATCTTCTTCCCATAGGTAGAGCCCTCACTATTATCCAAATCCTGAAAGGTCCTTACTATTAGTCTGAAAACTCTCCTCATAATTCCATCATTGTAAGGGGGTATAGGTGTGGTCAACATCATGATACTACTAAGATAGGAGGAAATTGGAAGTTTGACCCCTTCACAAGGGTGCTCCCAATACTTGCATTGAACTAATGCAAGCATAGCTAGTTTTAGAGCCCAAATCAAGCTCTTCCCATTTCATTGATTCAACTTGGAGAGGAGTGAAGCAATTTCTTCCAATTTGAGAAGGGAATTTACTATAAACCCCATGAATTCCAAATATGTCCCAAGTGCAAATATTTTGAGTCCCATCTCATGTTATTTTTGTAGTTTCTCTTGTTGTAGCATAGCACGTACCCCTTTTAAAAGGGTTTTTTGTTTGCTGCTACTAATTTATTAAGGACTTTTGTGAAAGTTTCATCCATGTTTTAGTCTAGTGATGTCAAGCACATTAAGCTATCTTCACTGACAGTCTCCCAACTTACAACACAACCATACAATTGTGAGGGATAATTATGGCAACTCAAGACTTTGACTAATAGATGACACTAAAATATATGACCAATGCAAATCGCCTAACAGTATATAAAAGAGCTTTGTCCTCTCTCCTAAACCTAGAAACAAACTTGACTCAATAAGGCTCTCATAGTTTACAGGTTCAAGGCATGCAACAATACCTCTACGACTCAATCTCTACAATATACAACACTGCAAAGTCCCCTCATTAGTTTTCAAGAATTTTTCTGAGTTTATATTAAGTTTTCAATGGTGCTTTTGTCAAAAAGTTTCGTTGACATTCTGTTGTTGGTGTAAATTTACTTAACTCCAATGCAATGCTCATCAACAATCAAACCGATTCATAGCATTTTGAATATCATACATATTTATTGCTAGAATAACCACATAAAACTAGAAATCTGAACATACAATGTATTACACTGAACCTGCAATGTATTATTCAACATAATGGATTTAATTAGTAGGTCCCTTCAAATGGAGAGCACTAGTATATTAGTCCCCTTATGATGAATAGACTCAGCCACACACACAAGAATTCTTCTTTGCAAACCCAAAAAATTCACTGGAATATACATAACCCAAGAACACTTGACTTGATGGTGTTCCGAACCAACTTGACTTCCCCAGGTCAGCTACTACATGCGTAAAATAATCCGTCCTCTAATCAAGAAGTCCCCCTAGGCATACAGGAAACAAATGTGAGCAAAACTTCAGTTATCGATATGATAATCAGTCACCCTTAGCCCATAAATTTAGTTCATTCACTGTATGTGTTTGGCACACAATTCCCTTGATGCAACCCTACTTTGATCCTTTAGATTTTAATTATTGGTCCCTTGCATATCCTGCTACATCCTTGAAGATAGTAGAGAAGGAAACATACAACTCGAAATGTTGCTCACAGAAAAATAAACTTGAGGCTTATATTACCAGTCTCACTAGAGCATTCGGCCTCCTCGATTCTGAAGCAAAATAATTTGATCTCAATTCTAATATTTGCATCCTGTTACTACCTCCCAATGCTACAGAAGTATGCTCAGCCTTTGATACCAACGCATAGTAGATGGGACAACATTCAATATTAACCAACTAAAGAATACGGTCCCTACTGGCCTAGCTTAATCTTCAACAGGCAACGCAACAACTCTTAGTCTATTCTAGCGTCTGAACACTTCAACAATTCTACACTCAATATTGTGTTCTATCCATTGTAACTTCGATTTCTTCTGGAACAAACTCATACCATACAAGGAAAAATGCTTAGAACTAATATATGGAACCCCTAGCACTCAAACAAGAGGAAAATGATTTCTTTGTAGCAGCAAAACATTGTTCTTGTATACCCACTGCACAGTCCAGTTGTAGGATGAAACCTGACCGTTTTCTGGAGTGAAACTCATCCGTTAGATAGAAGATAAAGGAGTTGTCTACCAAGGCGGAGGAATTATTAGACCGGCTAAAAGTAGTAAGAATCTGGGTAAAAAAATTTCAAAAAATCTTGTAAATAAATCAAGTTTTTGATAGTGTGAATAGATTCAGCACCATCAAAAACATCTGAAACACCTAAAATTATGAATTTTGACGATTTTTACTTGAATTTACAAAAATCCCTGCCAAATTTTTTCAAAATATGATCCATATTTCCATAACTTTCAAAAAAAAAAAACGTAATTTTTAAACTACTGCATGTTGAATATGTAATTTCAACAGTATACGTACAGCTCCCCGATACCACTCAGCAAATCTACCTGAAACTTTTCGGACCACTTTCCGGCGAAGGCATTTTCTGTATAATCGAGCCCGATACAATCTCCTGTTGACGCGTGGCTCTCTACATACGTCATCATTTCTGACTTTTCGAGATGTAAAGTTCAACATAAAAGTGTCTCCCGAAATCCTCCACCGCCGTCCGATTGTCTTCATCAATCTCCACCGTCGATTGTTCCAAGATGCATACGAGCCTGCAGTAAATGTTGCGTGGAGTAAAATAAAAGCTTGGTTGACTGCAGACTTTTTTCCATGAAGACATTTAATGAATTTCTCCTTATTCGTAGAAAGTAGGTGAATATTGAAGTTTTATATATGGCACGTAAAGTTTTTTTTACTTGTGTTCGTTGTATGTTTTAATAGGTATGTTTTTGTTTTTAAGTTTTTGTAATAACGAGCCAAAAAAATAGGTGTGCTCTATGTTGTTGCGTTGACCATTAAAAAAACGGGAACAGCGAAAAACTTTTTTTTGTTGTTACACGCAGCTCATGAAAAACAGGGGAGCGCACGTGAAGCAGGGGAAGATATTGCACAGCAGTGCATAGATCAGTTTTTTTAATATATTGGATATGCATTGAAATGCAAAAGAAAAGAACGCACAGGTATTTTTTTTTGATGTAATGTAAAATTTACTGCAGTATATGTAAAATGGTTTTACACCAGTAAATGTAAAAGGATTTTTTTTTAAAGCAGTAAACCCAGCACAGTAAATTCTCAGGTGGAGACAGAGTTTTGCTAAATATTGTTTTTGGTGAATCCCTCTCAGTAAAAGAGGATGAATATGTATCAGGTTTTATATTTTAATGAATAGAAATCTTTTTTTGGTGGTGTAATACTCTGTTCTCAGTAAAAAAAAATTAAAAGCTTCCCTGTGCAAAAAGATCCTGGAGTAAAGGAAACAGAGCATTGCCTCTGTGTGTTTGAATTGTTTGTTTTTGGGATTTTACCAGAAAAATCCCCAACAGTGGTATCAGAGCAGGCTTAGGCTCTTTGAAGGTGTTCAAGAAGCTGAAGGGAGGAGTCTTTTGTTGCAGCAGTGAATCTTCTCCAGCAAAGTGAAGTCACAGGCAAAGGATTCAGGGATTTCACAAAAATTTTTTGTGTTGCTGAAGAAACAGTCAGTTGTTTTAAAATACACAGTCAAGAAATTAAAGCATAGTTGAGGATGCAAGGAATGGCTAGTACCAGCACTAGTATGGGTATGTTTAATACCCAGCTCCCACAGTTTAATGGGAAGAACTATGCCTACTAGTCAATAACCATGAGAGCGTTATTTATCTCTCAAGATTTATGGGAATTAGTTGAAAATGGGTTTGAAGAACCAGCGGATGAAAATCAATTTAACAACTTAACACAGGGAGAGAGAGATCTGCTGAAGAGCAATAGGAATAAGGATGCAAAAGCCATTGTATTGTTGTATCAAGCAGTGGACCATAGTGTGTTTCTAAGGATAGCAGCAGCTAAGACATGCAATGAAGCATGGAAAACTCTCAAGACAACCTATCAAGGCATGGAGAGAGTGAAGACAACAAAACTACAATTGTTGAGGAAGTATTTTGAGAATCTGAACATGAAGGAGTCAGACAACATTGACTCATTCTTCACACATGTGATTGGTCTGATCACACAGATGAGGACTCATGGAGAAACCATTGAAGAAAGGAGGATTGTGGAGAAAATATTGAGGGTCTTACCCTCAAAGTTTGATGCGATTGTCACCACCATTGAAGAGACAAAGGATCTCTCAAACTTTTCAGTTGATGAGCTACATGCATCACTGATAACACAAGCAGAGGTTGAGTAGAAATGAAAACTCATCTCTAGAGCAAGCCTTCAAGACCCAGATGTCTTTTGGAAGAGGAAGAGGTCAAGGTAGAGGAAACAAGAGAGGAAGAGGCAGAAGCCAGAATAGAGGTGGAAGGAATAGTCCAGCAAATGCTCAAGGAAGAGGCAGCAATCCAAATCAGAACCAAGGCCAAGGCAGCAGCCAACAAAGAGGACAACATCATGCTCAAGGACAAAGGTATGAAAAATCCAATGTCCAATGCTATTATTGTAAAAAATATGGGCATTATGCCAGTGAATGTAGGAAGAAGCAGCATGATATGAGTAATAGACAAAATGCAAATGTCACTATAGAAAACAACAGTCAAGATAATGTGTTGATAGCTTGTAACATGGCTGAAACAAACAGTGAGGACATATGGTTTTTAGACTCAGGTTGCAGCAACCATATGACAGGAAATATAGCTCTCTTTTCTGCCCTTGATAAAAATATGAAATCAGAAGTCACACTAGGAACTGATAGCAAAATTTCTGTTATGGGAAAAGGAGAGGTAAAAATATTTACAAAGAAAGGAGAAAATAAAACCATAGCAAATGTCTACTATGTCCCTGGAATGAGGTGTAACCTCTTGAGTATTGGACAACTTGTTCAAAAGGGTTACAATGTTTTCTTTGAGAATGATGTGTGCACCATCATGGATATAGCACCCAGCAAACGATGCATTGTTGAAGTGAAGATGACAAGGAACAGGATGTTCCCTCTTAGAATAAGGGCAGATTTGAAAAACAAAGGAGAAATTGCAGCAGTCACCCAAGAGGCTTTCCAAAGCGTGCCAAAGGATGAAAATTGGTTGTGGCACTTGAGATTTGGACATCTCAATTTTGGAGGTCTAAACTTGTTAAGCAGAAAAGGAATGGTAAGAGGATTACCATTGATAGAGAAACCGGACAGCCTATGTGAAGGTTGCATTTTGGGGAAACAACATAGAGAAAGTTTTCCATCAGGTAAAAGCATAAGGGCAAAGGCACCCTTAGAGATCATCCACTCAGATTTATGTGGACCAATGCAAAATCCATCATTAGCAGGCAACCAATATTTCCTAACATTCATTGATGATTTTACAAGAAAAACTTGGGTATATTTCCTTAAAAACAAAAGTGAAGTGTTTGAAAAATTCCAAAATTTCAAGGCATTTGTGGAAAACCAAAGCGGGCTGCACATCAAAGTTTTGAGAACTGATAGAGGAGGTGAGTATATCTCCAAGGAATTCCTATGATTTTGTAGAGAAAATGGAATTCACAAATAGTTTACAGCTAGGTACACCCCACAGCAAAATGGAGTTGCTGAAAGGAAGAATAGGACCATCATGGATATGGTGAGGAGCATGTTGAAGGCAAAGCATTTGCCAAATGATTATTGGGCTGAAGCTGTAAATTGTGCAGTGTATATTTTGAACAGGTGTCCTACAAAAGCAGTGTTGAACAAAGCGCCGGAAGAAGCATGGAGTGGGAGAAAGCAAGGAGTCACCCACATGAGAGTTTTTGGATGTGTGGCCTATGCACACATACCAGATCAGCTAAGGAGGAAGTTGGACAGCAAAGGGGAGAAGTGTATTTTCATTGGATACAGTGAGGAATCCAAAGCTTACGGGTTGTATATCCCATCCACCAAGAAGTTTTTTGTCAGCAGAGATGTTCAGTTCATTGAGGAGGAAGCTTGGGATGGAAGCATAGAGAAAACAGTGAATGTTAAAAACTGTTTGTCTCATGATGAAGATGATGAGGAGGTGGCTGAAATGCATCCCCAAACAGCAGCGCCAACACAAGGACAGCAAGGGACACCATTGAGGATAAATGAAATTGCTTCTCCAAGCACATCACAAGGAGGAAATTCAAGTGCGTCTTCAAGCACTTGCACACCAAATGAAAGAGGTAAGAAGTTTAGAAATTTAAGCGACATTTATGATGAAGGAATGAATTCCTTATTTGCCTTGTATTGTCATGTTGATGATCCTATTCATTTCGAAGATGCAATTAAAGATAAGAAATGGATAGAAGCTATGGATGAGGAGATGAATGCCATAGAGACAAACAAAACATGGGATTTGGTTGAGCTACCAAAAGGCAAAGAAGTCATTGGAGTTAAATGGGTCTACAAGACCAAAAGCAATGCTGAAGGCAAGATAGAAAGACACAAGGCAAGGCTGGTTGTCAAAGGGTACAAGCAGCAATATGGGAGAGATTATGAGGAGACTTTCGCACCGGTTGCAAGAATGGAAACCGTGAGAGTAGTGATGTCCATAGCAGCTCAAAACAAGTGGAAAGTTTACCAAATGGACGTGAAGTCAGCATTCCTAAATGGAGTGTTAATGGAAGAGGTTTATGTTGAACAGCCTCTAGGCTATGAGAAGAAAGGTGAAGAGCACAAAGTGTGCAAATTGAAGAAAGCTCTTTATGGGCTGAAGCAAGCGCCAAGAGCATGGTACAGCAGGATAGATTCCTATCTATTGGATAATGAATTTGACAAGTGTGAAGGAGAACCCACCGTCTACATCAAAGAAAAAGATGGTAAAATTTTAATTGTTGTCTTATATGTTGATGATGTTATTTTCACAGGTAATGATGATCAGCTCATTGAGAATTTTAAATCAGTCATGAAAGAGGAATTTGAAATGACTGACATGGGTTTCTTGAGATACTTCTTAGGCATAGAAGTAGATCAAAATGAAAAAGGAATTTTTATCTCACAAGCTAGATATGTAAATCAAGTGTTGGGCAGATTTAACATGCAAGAGTGCAAGGCAGCAATCACTCCCACAGTAATGGGATTAAAACTCAGCAGAGAGGACAGCAGCAAGGATTTTGATCCTAGTTTGTACAAGAGTATTGTTGGTAGCCTTATGTATTTAACAGCTACTAGGCCTGACATTATGTTTTCTATTAGTTTAATTTCCAGATTCATGGAGAGGCCAAAGGAGGCACATTGGCAGGCAGCAAAGAGAATTTTGAGGTATGTCAAAGGTACCAAAATGTTTGGAATTTTATATAATGTCTCAGAAAGTTCAGATTTAATTGGATACACTGATAGTGATTGGGCTGGAAGTGTAGATGATTGGAAAAGCACTTCCGGTTATGTTTTTCATATGGGTTCAGGAGCCATTTCATGGGCTTCTAAGAAGCAGTCCATTGTAGCATTGTCTACAGTAGAGGCTGAATATGTGGCAGCTACAGCAGCAGCATGTCAAGCAGTTTGGATGAGAAGAATGTTGAGGAGCTTAGGCCAAGAGCAGGCAAAAGCAACAGTGATTTTTTGTGACAATAGCTCAGCTATTGCATTGTCAAAGAATTCAGTGTTTCATAAGAGAACGAAACACATTGATACAAGGTTTCACTACATCAGAGAATTGGTGAACAATGGAGAAATTGTCCTAGAACATTGCAGGACTCAAGAACAGGTAGCAGACATTTTGACAAAGCCATTGGATCAGAAAAGCTTTGAATTTTTGAGAAAGTGTCTGGGTATGACTGAATGCCCAGTAGTTGAAATTAAAGGGGAGTGTTGAATATGTAATTTCAACAGTATACGTACAGCTCCCCGATACCGCTCAGCAAATCTACCTGAAACTTTTCGGACCACTTTCCGGCGAAAGCATTTTCCGTATAATCGAGCCCGATACAATCTCCTGTTGACGCGTGGCTCTCTACATACGACATCATTTCTGACTTTTCGGGACGTAAAGTTCAACATAAAAGTGTCTCCCGAAATCCTCCACCGCCGTCTGATTGTCTTCATCAATCTCCGCCGTCGATTGTTCCAAGATGCATACGAGCCTGCAGTAAATGTTGCGTGGAGTAAAATAAAAGCTTGGTTGACTGCAGACTTTTTTCCATGAAGACATTTAATGAATTTCTCCTTATTTGTAGAAAGTAGGTGAATATTGAAGTTTTATATACGGCACGTAAAGTTTTTTTTACTTGTGTTCGTTGTATGTTTTAATAGGTATGTTTTTGTTTTTAAGTTTTTGTAATAACGAGCCAAAAAAATAGGTGTGCTCTATGTTGTTGCGTTGACCATTAAAAAAACAGGAACAACGAAAAACTTTTTTTTGTTGTTACACGCAGCTCATGAAAAATAGGGGAGCGCACGTGAAGAAGGGGAAGATATTGCACAGCAGTGCATAGATCAGTTTTTTTAATATATTGGATATGCATTGAAATGCAAAAGAAAAGAACGCACAGGTATTTTTTTTTATGTAATGTAAAATTTACTGCAGTATATGTAAAATGGTTTTACACCAGTAAATGTAAAAGGATTTTTTTTTACAGCAGTAAAGTAAAAAGGGGTTTTACAGCAGTAAACCCAGCACAGTAAATTCTCAGGTGGAGACAGAGTTTTGCTAAATATTTTTTTTGGTGAATCCCTCTCAGTAAAAGAGGATGAATATGTATCAGGTTTTATATTTTAATGAATAGAAATCTTTTTCTGGTGATGTAATACTCTGTTCTCAGTAAAAAAAAATTAAAAGCTTCCCTGTGCAAAAAGATCCTGGAGTAAAGGAAACAGAGCATTGCCTCTGTGTGTTTGAATTGTTTTTTTTTGGGATTTTACCAGAAAAATCCCCAACACTGCAAAGGTAAACTCTACCTTAAACATTACTGTTCAATCTCCAAAGCTTTCCACTAAAATTCCCCTTCAGATCTTCTAGAGCTTGAATAATTTAATTCAAAATATGGTATTATAATTTTGGGCTTCTCTTTGGTCTTCAATGACCCGCAATGCAACTCACAATCCAATGATACTGGGTATTCATCCTTCCTCCCTGGCGTTGTTTTCTCCAAGATTCAACTTCCAAATCTAGGCTCGGCCTAAAAAATAAAAATGTGCTAATTATATTGGAAACCTGAAATATCTAGCCTTTTATGACATTCTCCAAAACCTTACCCCCTTTATAATTAATAATACTCCAACCTTGGCCCATTTATAATTAATAATACTATACTGCCCACAAAAAATGTGGTTTTATAAAATTTAATTCCTGGCCCCTTCTCTTTTAAAAGAAACAAATAATTTTATTATCATGTCCCTTTAAATGTAATATCTAATCTATCCCATAATCATTAGGTAGAAGAAAAATTAGAAAAAATTTCTCTAATGCTTGGTAATAAAGATTTTGTAGAATGGCCAACATAAATTTTTCTCAGAAATGTCGAAATAAATAAGCAAGTTAAAGAATTTGTCATTTTGAAGAATTATTATAAATAATCTTGAAACCTTCGAACCATAATAGATGCAACTGAAAACCCACATGTTGAACCAAGACTAAGGCTCTACTACCACTATAATATCCTGAATGGAAAAAATTGGAAAATTTTCAAAATTTAACTCAACAAAAATACTACATAAAAATTTCATTCATTTAACAAAACATTTCCATGTAAAATAAAAAAATAGAGCTCGGAAATTCAACAAGATGATGAGCAGAAATAATCTCAGGTTTATTACAATAAATAAACTAGGATTTACATGCTGATACAACCAATATAGGTGAGATGAAAAAAATTGCCTCAAGAATATACTCCAATGTTGCACTAGCCCTCCAAAACCAAGCTGAATTGCAACTCTTAAGCTCTCTTGTGAATTCTGTATGAATTCGCCAAGGGGAGAGATGGATACTCGCCGACTCTTACTGAATCAATCGAGGGTTTCTGTCCTAGGGCCACTGGTGAAGCTAGGAAATATTGGTTCTCCAAACCTCTCCACATGAAAAATACTCAACTCAAAGATGTCTCCAAATGACCTCCTCCTCTTTTATATATCTAATGCACCCCTTTAGAAGCCTTTATTTTATTATTTTAATCATTTATTACTTTTCCCACCTTTCTTTTTAATTGAAATGCCTTTTTAATTTAGGAAAATGGTAAATTGGCCGCCATCCCTCCTCAAGCCACTGAAATTCACTTCCCACCATCTCATCATGTAGATCTTCTCATTCCAGTTCCAACGAGCTATTACACTAAGGTGTTCCATTAAGTATTCCTCCCGGAATTCCACATTAAGCGTAATTAATTGAGTTAGGCTCAATAATAACCCATTTTTCGAAATTTATTGAAATGCAACATAACAAAATCCAAGTTGTGTGAATGATGGAATATGCCAAGAAAATGCCATCGGATCCCACAGAAAATCCTTAAAACCCCATAAAGCCCCTACAGAAGCACCTTGACCCTCTATTGGAGTGAACCTACTCCTCTGACCTAGCTGCCTCCAACCCTAGAAGTCCATCCTAAACATGCCATGAGGGAAACCAAAAAAAGAAACATGACATCATGGTAATGTTAAATTCTTAAAGTAAAATATTCGTCTACTTAAATTTTTAACATTACCATATATTCACTCAGGATGTTTGAGAGTGGTTCTGACCTCATTGGATTTTTGTAATGTCATTGACACTAAATTTAGCTAAGGGAGATTCCCAATGTTGCAGTTTTGGGAGTAAACACAATTTTGGTGTTGAAATTAGGAAGAATGGGTGAAAATGAGAAATAATTAATTAAAGTGCTAAGGAGTCTCCCAAAAATTAGAAGGAAAAAGGAAAATTCGATGGGTAGTGGAAGGTGGGGGGTACTCCAGGGGAATACGCACCCCTTGGAGAAATTCAACTTGGGGAGAGAGGGAGTTCGATGGGGTGGAGCCCACAAGGAGAAAGAGGGAAGCCAACTATAAATAAGAGATGAGACTCTCATTTTGGGCCCTTTGTATAATTTACAATTGAACCAAGTTCTCTTGAGTTGCTTAGCCAAGACAATAAAGTTTTGTTTAGCACAAGGGGTTTCCAAGCGGAAATCTCCACTCTTCTTAGTGGACCTCGAGTGCCATCCCTAGGAGAGCTTATACACCTATAGCACGCTGCTTCTGGAGCTATTGAAAGAGATTGAACAACCAATTCAGCCAGTGAGGGATGTAGTGGAGAAATTTATACCGCTTGGGGGCGTTGCATTTGAAGAGAGAAAATTTTGGGCTTTTAGAGACTTCTTAGCCTAGTGATTTGCTAGAGATTTTGGGTGGTTGCATCGTTGAATTGTGGGGAGATTCTATAGGATAAATTTTTGAATTTAGGGCCTACACAGAGGCCATGCTGGCAATTTCACAGCGGTTTGAGTAACAAGGATTTTGTGGTGAGAAGGGTTGGAGTTGGAGGGAATAATTTGGACAGTAATTTCCTAGGAGTTTGGGGAAGATTTCTAGAGGAAATTGGGACATTCTCTGTTATTTTCCAATAGTGTGTCCTGCCTGACTCACTGGG
This sequence comes from Pinus tabuliformis, assembly GCA_031772625.1. Lineage (NCBI taxonomy): Eukaryota > Viridiplantae > Streptophyta > Pinopsida > Pinales > Pinaceae > Pinus > Pinus tabuliformis. The sequence goes on from CM062814.1 coordinate 672,900,677, forward strand.
TAAGTCACACCATTTTTCAGGTCAGCATATGCTTGGGAGTTGAGCCATTTCCTCTTTGGGTTTTGTGGAGTAATTTTGGGTGAGGGTACACCTAGGTGATTCCAGGCATTACAGAGGGACATTATCAACATTTTTAGTGTAGTCACAGTTGCAATTTTTTGGGTTAGCGCAGGGGAAAATTGAGCAGAGGGTTGTAGCTCTTAGGGGACATTTCTATCACCTGGGTTTGCTCCAGCTTGCTTATGCAAGCCCAAGTGAACTTATTTCATGCTATATGTACTCCATGTAGTTAAGAATTTAATAAAATGGCTCAATAGATGTTCTAAATTTTGTGTGGTGTGTTTGTATTCTATGTTTGTGTGTATTTTCTGTGCTACTGTCTAGTGCATGCTTCCGTTATATGCTTAATATTTCCATTAGGAATATTACATTGGTATCAGAGCATGTTCTTAGCTAGTGTGGGGAGATAAAAGCAGGGAATGCCACCTAGGTACCAAGGGGTCATCTTTTAGATGGGTCAAGGTAGAGGAAGAGGTAGAGGTTAAGGCAGAGAACAAGGGCAAGACCCATTCTCATTACTGAGTTAAATAATTACAGAGAGCACATGGAGAACTGAGAGAGTCCTACATAACCTAGGCAAGGAGGCTAGGATCATATTTTGGAGGAGTTGTTAATGACAAATCAGCAGATATTGAGGCAGGGTCAACTTATGATGGACATGATGCAACAAGTGATGGGTTTACATGTGAATGATAGGCAAGAGGCAGAGCCTCAAGGTGATGGGGGTTCCAGAGCAGGGGGAGGAAGTCGTACACTTGAGCATACATATCAGCCACCTCACACCCCTCTGCATGGCCAAGCAGGTCGTCCTACAATGCCCCATTTCGTGGATGATCCTAAGCGAGGGAGGGAGCCTTATTCATTTGTAGATCTGACTAATTTAGTTTCCTTGGGTATTGACAAGTATGAGGGGCTTAACTCGAGGATCTGAAGAGTGATGTCCTTTGGTGAGGACATCCACCTCAAGGAGAGTCATACCACTAGAGAAGAGGTGCATTATAAAGGAGGGAAGTCTAGTTAAGAGGTTCAGAAGTTAGTGGGAAGCTCACACTTCCCAACTATGATGGGTTAGAAAAAATTCAGCTAAAGCATGGGTGCAGAAGTTAGAAAATTACCTCAACTTGGACACCATGTGGGAGATGGACACTATCTAGCTTGCTACTTTAAACTTAGAGGGGGATGCCTTGGAGTGGTGGTACCATAGTCTGATCACACTAGGCCATTGTCATATCACCTTCTACAATGCGTTTACTAGATGATTGGTTGAGAGATTTTATAGGAAGTACCCCGAGCTGCATTCCATGGAGTTTTCCTACTTGAGGCAGACAAATAGTGCAAAGGACTATATCTCGGAGTTCCAGAGGCTAGCTATGATGGTGACAGACATATTAAAGGCCTGATTGATTATGTTATTTGTAGAGGGGTTATCTGATCCCTTGCATGGATGGGTGAGGGTCCATAATCCCACTTCATTGATGGATGTTATTTCCAAGACCTGATACATGATTGATTCAATGCCTACAACCAGGGCCCCCATACCTACCATATCATTGATTCCTCAAGGGAATAAAGACACTTTCCAGTCTCAGAGGGAGGTTGGGTGTGGCCATATAGATGATGATACTAGGAGAGACCTCTGGAGGAGGAAGTTGTGTTTCACATGCCAGGAGCCTTGGGCACCAAGGGTGAGGCCCTTTACATCGAGGTGTACTCAGATAGTGAGCCAGAGGAGGAGTTTGGGAATGAGGTAGACCATAGAGATGAGGGTCCACATTATGTAGGAGGAGCACCACTACCACTACCACATTAGGGAGGAGGATTATTCACTCCCTTTGGGGGAATTCTAGCTTCACTTGAGGGAGTTTTGATGTACTTGACACTTTGGATCAGGGGCGAAGTGCAGGGGCAATGTGTGTTAGTGTTAGTGTTAGTGGATAGTGGGGCTACCCAAAACTTCATCAATTCCTAGATGGTGGAGTGGAGGGACATACATACATAGCCATATGAGGGGCTCTCAATGTTAGTTGCATGAGATCAGATAATGCAATGCATGAGATATGTTCCTAACCTGAATTTGACTATGGGGAATTATTTCATCACTAACCATTTATTTGTTGTTGACATTTCAGACACTAATATGGTGATGGGCTTTTAGTGGTTGCATTCGTTGGGACAGGTCACCATTAATTGGTGGAAGCTAGAGATGTAGTTCATGGGCCCATATGGGAAGCTAGTAGTGCTGAGGGATATGCACTCCTACCTGTTAGGTTCCTATACCAATAGGTTTCATTTTTCATGATTGACTAGGGAAGTGCCAAATATGTTCATCTTTTCATGCTGCAAAGGTTCCATATTTTGTAAAAGAGTTAGATAGAATTAAAAAATGTAAAGAGGGTATGCCCTAAAAGAATAAGAAAAGGGCAAAAAGAGTAAATTGGTCACGAAAACTAATAGAAATGAACCCCAAAGAAAGACCAGGAAAGTGGCCAGCCAAAATGCCACTGCTAGCTTGTTTGCAAGTTCACAATGTGTAGATATTATTGTTCATCACACCTGATGGATGGCCCAACAGTTCAATCTGGACCATGCCATGTTTAAATTGCTTGTTCTAGACTAGAGAAAGAATATCTGTCCAAACAGTTCAAGCTTGGCAGATGAGTAGCTAAGTAGAGAAATTAAGGAGCCCAACTGCTTAATCTGGGCCCTTGGTGGAAATAAGGGTAGACCTAGATAGGAGGGCAGTCAAAAGAAAAAGAGTTACATCAGGGTTTGCAAGTTCAAGTGCACCCAATCAGAATGAAGAAAAAATGCTAGGAAATTGTAGAATGGGTAAGTAGCTTGAAGTTGCAGAAACAGGGCTATCAGCAGTGTCATCTCTTAAATATGATCTATTTTCGTGGATTTCTCAAGAACCCTGGCAAAGGTATGATGACAGATCAGATGTTGCATGTCTAACCTCCCCTCTCCTCCCTCACAACAAACACTCACTAACATCCCTTAAAGAGATTGAGATCTGCTCAAAAACTCTTAACTTCACTCCATTTCCATGAAAAACTTAAGTAAAACTTCTGGTTTGCTTAAAGGCTCAAAGCCACATTTCTTGTGTAAAAAGTTTTATTTCTCCTAAAAACACCCTAAAGCCTAGGTGATTCAATGTCATGCACCTAGCGCTTTTCCCTTCACATTCATATTAATATTCTAACTTTAATATATAAATCCCCTTTATATCTCCCTTTCCCCTATTATGTATAAAAATCTACAAAACACCCAAAAATATTGTAAATACCCCACCCCTAGCCTAATATGGCTATAAATTTCTCTCGGGAGTCATTGGTCCAACTGGGACCAATAACAACCCGCCACTTGTCACCCTGGGATTCGCTAACCTCCGGTTCAACGAATAACCATAGTCGCTACGCATAAACATCGAGATTTGACTAATGTTTGATTAATCACATAACCGCGTTCCATATAACCCATAACCCAAAGTTTTAAACCCGCCAAACAATATTTAATTGCTGAAAATGGCAACGGGTCCCGTACATTAACATGCCGCCAACTCGCAGTTCCGTCAACCGTCGGATCGGGCCCTCCCCATTTGACGGCTCTCATTGATATCGAAGCCGCTCCGACATATGAAAGTTAGCGCTCGATAGAACGGCGGTTTACCCGTCATACAAAGGACGCGTGTCCTCTTTTGATTGCATCGGGCCCGCTCTAAAGGAAACCGCGCCCATACCAAAAGCGGTCCGATGGAAACTGATTACCGCCTTTTGTCCCCGTGCCCCACGTCATACACCACGTCGGCACCTGCGTCAGCCCCCATGTCACTGTTCCATCTGATGTGTCTGCCTCATCACCGTCCATTTCAGTGCCCACGTTAGCTGCCACGTCACCCTCCGTACCCACTACGCGACAAAAACCACGTCATGATGATGTCAACATAAAAAGTGCCAAAAAGTCCAAAAAGCCCAAATTTGTTCAAAAGTCACGAAAGTGATGGTTTTTCGTATATTTTTATTGGTTTGTCTGTGGAAACTTTGCATGCGATTTACAACAATTTAATCGCCATAGCTCCAATCCACCACCCAGAGGAGTTCAACCTGCAAACCCAACCTCCTCAGCTCTACTTGCAACTACATTTCACGCCAAGCTCTCGGGAACAGGTATTTATCCATCGGACACCCATAAACCTTGTTTTTCCTACGTGATTTCTCTACTAAAAATCACCGAGAGAGTTGAATTTAACTAAAATACATTGTTTCCCCAAACCTCTGTGCTCCAACTTATTATTTGACCGTGTTTTCCGGGCAAAACCTGCTAACTCTATGGCCCTCTGACAAACTATCCATTAAAACCTGAAATCGAGCTTGCCCCTGCCTGCAAAACCACCGAAAGCACCTGTTGAAGCCGCCCCTTTTCCACTGTCTTTTTAGTTTCCTCATCAAAAGATCCGCAGACTCTATTGTCCCTGAGAATGTCACTCACTAAGACCACTTTTATACAGAATTCAAATTGTAGCAATTTTGCTAAAATCCTACTGCCAGCACCTTGTTTCCTATTGACATACCAACTCAAAATCCAGTTGTAAACACTGTGGATCATGGATGCTCCAGTGGCTTTAAATATTGCCCCCTTGAACGCGCCACATAAGAATTTGGAGTGGTTGCCCCTTGCTGACAGGGATTACCAAATGAAGGAAACAGTTGAACTGAGCAACAAATATCAAATTGAAACCTTTTGTGCGATAAGGAAAAGATACAGAAGCAATGCTGATGTCCTTGGTATCTGGGAGTCCAACATGCCAATCTATTATCTCCCACAAGTCAATGTATTCCCTAACCTTATCCATCAATGTTGTGAAAATTATGAGCCCAGTCAAAGAGCAGTTTTGGCTCCATCTGGGACTGTTTTGTTTCACATCACCCCACAAGCCATAAACCAGATGCTAAACTTTGAGCCAACTAAGCCTCTGGCTCCTCTATCCATGAAACTTCTGCTTGACCAAGGTGCCAAACTGCCCATCTCAGAGATCACAAGAATTGCCCAGCTGTTCATGCAACCAGGTTTTCAGCCCCAGCAACCTCCTCCTTATCTACATGTTTGGTTCAATGAAACAGGGAGACTGCTGGTAGACATGATATCCTGCATCTTAGGATTCAATACCAGTGAGTTTGTTGATGAGACAGTCTTGGTGTTGTTGTCCATGTTTGCTCCAGGATAGCCCCCTGTTGTCCAGTATGATTATGCCACCTTCATAGCTGACAAAATTCATGAGCAATTCATGAACCTGGAGAGAGAAAGGGTATTCAAATACACCTCCTACATATATCATTTACTGCTGTACTATCAGCCTGATAGTTTCCCAGTTTTCCTCAAAAAATTGGATGCTAAGGGGGAGCGAAGGTCTGTAATATTTTGGTCATCAGTCTGCCACCATGTTTATTACTCTCCATATACCTACTGCGAGTTTATTGACCTATTTATACATCCAGCTTCTTCCTTACTGGTGAGCACTCCTCTTCCTAGACTCACTGATGAGATGCAAAAGATTCTACAGCTTTCCAAAAGCTACAGCATTGGTGACTGGTATTTTTACCAAAACCACACAGTAATCAGGATTTATGGCTGTGAATTAGCCCCCTACAGACTGCCAAAATATGTCCCTATGAGACTCTTTGCCTTGGAATACTTCCGGCAATTTGGTAATTCAGATATGATTCATTTCTATGGCAAAAGCAAAAAGGCACAGCTCAAGATAAGACATCAATTGGGCCCATTTATTTTCAATAAGAGAGAAGAAGCCTGGGAAGAGGCAGACAAGATTTTGAAAAATTTTCTGTTGCTAAAAACAAGCTTTTATTGGGCACCATATGACCCCAATCACTTTATAAGCCTTAGAAGAGTCAAACACAAGCTTGCAGGATATGAACACTGCAATATCCCTCAAATTGAACAATATGCTAATCAAAAAGAATGGGTAGAGGGCACACTAGTTGAAGAACTTTCTGAGGAAGAGATAGCAAAAAAAGCAATCAAAGACCTTGAAAAAGCAGTTGACTTCAATCTTTTGGACAAGTGTTTTTCACAGCCCCTCGGCACCTTGGAGAAGGCACCTCATCTGCCACTGCCTCCCAGCAACTTGCCCAAGTAAGTGCCCCACGAGCAGCAACAGATAAAGTTATGCAAGTAGCCCTCCAGCCACTTGTTAACTGTCTCTGTCTGCCTGTCCGTCTGTGGGTGATAACTGGTACTCGGTGTCAACTCCGTCCCCACCAACCGGAAAAGCTCCTGCCAAAACCCGCCCATGAAGTGGTTGTCCCTATCACTAACGATGGTCTTAGGAAGACCATGTAGCCTGAAGATCTCTCTGAAGTACAGCTCGGCCACCTGCACTGCTGTATAGTGTGCAAATATGGCAAAAAAATGTGCATACTTCATCAATCGATCAACGACAACAAAGATACAATCCTTGCCCTGTACCATGGGCAACCTTGTGATGAAGTCCATCGAAATACTCTCCCACTTCCCCTTCGGAATGGGAAGAGGCTGCAATAATCCTGCGGGATGGCTCATCTTTCCCTTGTTCCTCTAGCAAACATCGCACTCCCTGATATGCTGGAGTACGTCCTCCTTGAGGCCCTTCCATGAGAACCTCTCTCTAATGGCCCTGTAGGTTTTGGTAAACCCCTGATGGCCTGCCAATGGTGAATCATGTGATGCCTGGAGAATCTTCTTCTTGAGCTGAGAACCCTCAGTCAAGAAGATTCGATCCCTGTAATAGATGATCTCATCGATCACCCTGTACCTGTCATCTGCCACCTGGCCATCCAACACCTCACATGAAAACCTGTCCTTGGAGTACTCTACTAAGAGTCGAGCCCTCCCATCTGTATCGAAGCTCATAAGAGACAACGTGGTTGGTCTACGTTAAGGGCATCTGCTACCACATTGTTCTTACCCTTGACATACTCAATGTCAAAGTCATATGCTTGGATCTTACTAATCCACTTCTGATGCCTCTCCTGTAGCTGCTTCTGCTCCAAAAGGAATCTGAGGCTATTGTGATCAGTCCTCACCCTGAACCTGTTACCTACCAAATACTGCCGGAACTTGGCCAATGCATGCATGATGGCCAGCATCTCCTTGTCATATATGGGATACAAACTCTCGTGCGGAAGGAGCTTCCGGCTCTCATAGGCTATAGGGTGACCTCCCTGCATCAATACTGCGTCGATCCCCTCTCCTGACGCGTCATACTCCAAAATGAATGGCTGCTTGAAATCTGGCAATGCAAGCACTGGGCAGTTGCTCATAACCTCCTTGAGCCTGTCAAAGGCTCGCTGCGCTGTATCTGACCAACTAAAAGCCCCCTTCCTCGTCAAATCTGTCAAGAGTGCAGCAAGCTAGGAGAAACCCTTGACGAACTTCTGGTAGTAAGTACAAATGCCAATGACTCCCCCGAGTTCTGTCACATTTCTCGGCTCCGGACATTCTCTGATGGCCCTGATCGTCTCCTCGTGGACTCTCACTCCGTCCACCCCTATGATGTGTCCCAGATACAACATCTCCATCAACTTAAACTCACACTTGGAGAGTTTGGCATAGAACCACTGCTCCTGTAAGATACACAATACTATCTCAATGTGCTGGAGATGCTCCTCCCAAGTCCTGCTGTAAATGAGAATATCATCAAAGAATACCAACACAAACTTCCTCAAGTGACTGGGGAAGATGTGATTCATGCAGGACTGAAATGTAGTGGGGGCGTTGGTTAGCCCAAAGGGCATCACCAAAAACTCAAAGTGCCCATAGTGACACCTGAAGGTGGTCCTAGGAATGTCCTGCTCCCTCACGCGAATCTGATGGTACCCAGATCTCAAATCAATCTTTGAGAAGAACCGTGCTCCTCTCAAGTCGTCCATCAACTCATCGATCCTGGGTATGGGGTACCTGTTCTTCAAGGTCTTCTTGTTCAGGGCCCTGTAGTCAATGCACATCCTCAATGTACTGTCCTTCTTCTTCACCAACACCATGGAAGAAGCAAAAGGACTCGTGCTTGGTCGAATGTGCCCAAGAGCCAGCAACTCCTGGATAGCCCGCTCAATCTCATCCCGATAGGCCTTGGGGTGCCTATAGGGGGTGGTAATCACTGCCTGTATGCCCTGTTCAAGCTCGATGGTGTGCTCAAACCCCTAATCCGGTGGTTGTCCTGGTGGAATCTCCCCAAACACTACGACATACCGATCAAGGATGGACTGTATCTCTGGATGTACCGTCTGCCCTATAGTCCCTGCCTCTGATGCACGCAGCTCCACTGCCCACTCTATGTCTCCCTTCCGGAAGACTGCCTCCATCTGATGAGCCGAAACAGTCTAAGGCAGATATGTGTGCTGCCCTCGTATCTTCTCATGCCTCCCTGTCTTCTCACCATCCCACTCCATCTCTAGGGTCTTCCAATCTGTCGTGACCTTCCCTAGAGTGATAAGCCACTGAACACCTAGTATCATGTTGGTGTCCGGAATATCGACCATGAAAAAGTGGTCAATCAATGTGTAGGTGCCCATCATCACTGAAAGCTCTGGGACATAACGAGCACATGTCATGGTCTGATCTCATGGAACCAAGACTAAAAACCCATCGAAGCTCTTTGTCTGTATACCTCTCCGCTCAACCATCTGTGCATCGATGAAGTTGTGGGTTGCCCCACTGTAAACTAAAATTGATAGTTGTTGGCCACGTACTGTCCCTCGTACGCGTAGTGTCAGATACTTGGGAACTCCTCGCAATGCTGTAAGGGACCCTCCGGTGGGTGCAAAAGATGCAACACCTGCTACTAGCGGTGGAGGTGGCAAAGGTCCCGGTATGGCATGGCTATCTCCTACCTCCACATCATCCTCATCATCCTCTTCTTCACTTCTCTCAGAGAAGACCTCAATAAAGTGTGCTTTACCAGCATCACATCTATGTCCTGGTGCCCATGGCTCCTGACAGGTGAAGCACAACCCCTTCTTCTTCAACTCCCTCCTGGCATCATCATCAAGCTGTACTCGTCCTGGATTCCATTTTGGCGGTGGAATCCCCATATCCTTCCCCTTAGACTGAAATTCTGTCTCTGGGGGTAAGGTGTCCAGGTCCTGGGTAAGACATCCTGTAAGTTCCGGGTCCTACTGATAACATCCTGGAGTGTGGCTGGTCTAGTGGATCGGACTAAACCCCGTAGTGGCTCTGCTAACCCCTCAACATACATATAGACCCTCTGTGCCGTGGATAGGTCTGGCACCATCACGGAGACCCTGAAGAAATCTGCAATGTAGGTCTCTGGGCTCCTTGTCTGTTTGAGCCTTGTCAGCTCAACAAAATGCTACTCTGGATCCCTTCGATCAAATCGCTCCATCAATCTCCTAGTAAACTCGGCATATGTCGTCACAGTAGAGTGCCCGAGTGTAACCATCCCGTGAAACCACCAATCTTGAGCCTCACCATCCAAATGCAATGTTGCCACCTTGATGGCCTTCGTCTCTGACATCTGGTTAAGCTGGAAATAAATGTCCAATTTCTCCACCCAAGACTTTGCCGAACTGTTTAATGAACCATCAAACGTAGGCAAGTGGAATCTACTCGCTGCACAGTGGGTGTCACCATCATGGTAATGCCAGTACCCTTTGTGATGGTCGCAGGGTCTACTATCCCACTGGAACTGAACAAAATCTTTGAGTGAGAGGGCTTCCCTGAACTCCTACCCGTAAGCCTGATACTCTGCAAAATAATCGCCCATATGTCCAGGCTCTGCCTCCTGCTGGGCTACGGCCCCCATGTCTGCTCCTAAGAAAGTGGGCATGATAGAGCATGTAGGGGCATGTGAGGCCACCTGCTGCGCAGTATCACGTTGCTCCAGCAAATGGTGGGATGCACCCAATCCCTCACCAACCTGGAAAACCCGTGGGCTCTCATGCTGTCTTGCCTCTACTGTCATGAATCTCTGCCCCATCACCTCAATCTGCCTCGACAAATCTTGTACTGATTTGAGGAGCATATCCTCAAATCTCTTCCCGTCATCATCCGCCATCGAAGCCTCCTGCTCTACGTCCACCACTGGCTCCTTCTATTCTACGTCCACCACAGGCTCCTCCTGTGTTGCGTCCACCACATGCTCTTCCTATTCTGCGTCCACCTCTGGAACACAGTCTCCCTCTCCGTAAGTGTTCTCCAACCTACACCCAGTGTCTCTGTATCTCCGACCTCTGTAATAGATATAGGGCTTTTCCCTCGATGTCATAGATTGCTAGCTCCATAGGCCGAGCTAGATCTATGCTCTGATACCACTGTAAAATCCCTTATCAGGAATATTCCTCAAACACAAGCAAACTCCAACCAGAGATGGACTGGGAGGGCATTTACCAGATATGTCGCCTCTAAAAAGAGGACGAGATCCGGAGGCTACCTGGCCCTTTCCAGACTCTGTCTAAGAGTATAGGAGAACACACAAGTGGTATAATAGCCGAGAATGCTCAAAGAGATGCAAATAACAATGGTGCAACATATAACAATATAACCATAAGCAGATACTCAAGAAATGCAGAGAGAAATGCTAAGCCATTTTATTATACTGAGTAATAGAATGAGTACAGGAGGTGATCAGAAAGATGGCACCTCGACTTGCACAAGGCAAGTGAAGATATACACTCAGAATAGCAAAGGAATGGCCCCTCTCTGAACTGCGTCCAAGCTGCTGGAGAACTGTCGTGCTACTGCTACTGCTGCTAGAAATAAAATGAGGATTTGGGGCTGCTCCCCTCCTAAGAAAAGGCTGAAACTTTGGAATCAGACTCTACTCAAGAAACCCAGAAATATTTTCTGAAATGGCCGACCCCTGAAAATCACCACCTTGGGGTTCTGCGCAGTCCCTCAATGCTCTGCGCTGCCACTGAATGAAACCCTCCAGAAATCTTCTTGAAACCCCTGCCAAAACTCTTCAATATGCAAGGGCTGATCCCCTGCTCTATCTCTCAGCACAAATCCTACTGTAAACTCTCAACTCAGACTCTTGCCAGAAAGAACTACACCCCGTCTCAATGCTACGCAGTCCTCCAAAACGCTGATGAAACTACTGCTGAAATGCTGATGAAACTACTGTTGAAATGCCAATGGAAATACCTTGCCCGAGCAGGCACTCGAAGTCCCCCGAGACTAAGGGTGAGATCTCCGAACAGAGACACTCGCACAAAAAAGTGCTGCAGACTAGCTAAACAGCTAGCATGCTCTAAGTCGAAATGACTATCACAAATGCTCATAACTGAATGATCCAAAATGAGGGGGATCCTCTCTCTTTTATAGCCTTTGCCTCTCTCAATCCCAAGGCTCACCTCCTCCAACGTAATTCCCCTCTTGCCATGTGTTTCTTTCCTCCTGCGCAGTCCCTCCAAGTGTCTGCGTGGGCTCCATCTCTGCGTCCACCCTTTGGCCCCATTGGCTCCCCTTTAAGTCACAACGTTGTGCTACTAGGAAATGACTTTCTATTCTAAAAGTGAGTTATGTCCTCCTTCCTCACCTTTTTATTCATAAATAACTATAGAAGGAAAAAATTAAGCAAAATCGAATATTCCAATTAGCCGTGGCTAATTAGGAATATTACATCACTGCCCCTCATTGTTGATCACTGATTCAACTTTGCTTAGTAACCCTGCTCTAGCAAATCGAATGATTGATCACTCTGGCGTGTTCTCCAGCTGACCATCAAGCCTCCTCTTATAATTTTCTTTTTGGTCCTTCAATGACCGAGATTAAATATCTAATCAATGAATAAGATTAGATTTGGCTTGATGTTGTAGGGAAAAGTATCCGATTCGGATGACCCTATCCCACTCTAAGGGTGATAGTACCTTAGCAACAACTGTAAACAAAACTACTTAAGGTTTACTTCTTTATGAAAGCAAGAGAGAATGAAGAAATGCACTAACCGTTGCCTTGCGCTTAATATTTGCTCCAATCTCTTCTCTTTGCTGCTTGCTCCTAGCTCTTTGCTCTTTTGCTGGCCCAGCTATAATGAGATCCTGCAAAATAACAAAGAAGGAAACTACAAGAAGCATGCATTCATAACTGATTCAAGGATTAGCATAAATCAAATATACAATCATCACAATACATCATTGAAACAAATGCATATAGAAGAACCTCAATAGCTTTTATTAATGGAAGAAGTAAAGTTCTGAGAAGGTTACAACCATTGAAGTCCCCAATCCAGCAACACCTCCCAGCAGAAAGAATTTCTCCTCTTCACCTCCTTCAAGCAATCACCCAATAGTTCTATAGTGAAACCAACAGCATATCATTACTTTGCACAAAATTCCAGCCTCCTGAGCTCATAGGAGAGAGCTCAATATATAGATGAATTGAGAAAGGATGAGTCAGCTTGCAACTGATGTGTAGCTGCCTTGTGTCCTCTCTCTCTTCAGTTGATCTTCAGTTCTTGAGTCCACTTGGAGAACCTTGCTTCCACTTGGAGAAACAGAGCCTCTGACTCATCACAAGGCGAAATCCCTGATCCAAGTGTCATTTTTGGAAGATTCCAGAGCAATGACTCAGTGTGCCACTTGTCCCATATCGCTCAGCGCAGGTGGCCTTTGTTCTACCTGCTTTGCAACGCAGGTACACCATGGAGGAGTTGAGTTTCAGCGCAGAAGCCTAGTGGAGCACCTGCTTTGATTTCAGGATTGCTTGTTTTTGAGTGTTTTCAGGTGGAGAACTGATCTGAGAGCTGTTGGTTTGCTGACCTTGTTCCTCTAGGGGTAGGAACATCATGTTTAGGGACTTCGGATCCCTTGGATTATTGACAATTCATGCCTGATGCTGCAAGGCACAAAATTGTCTATAACAGATGCCCCCTAAAGTATGAGGTCGTTTATCGGGTGAAATGCTTTATTAGGAGGATCCGAAGTTCATTCAATCTGCTGAGAAGTGTCCTGTAATAAGATACAATACAATACATTATTTTTCATACTTTTTCATGATCTAGCTGAGGCGGGCATTCCCATGCTCAGCTTTATAAATTCATTTTGGTACATAGAACAGACGATCGTCTGATGGTAGACTGATAATTCTCTGCTGAAATTATCATCCTTTGAGAAGGATGATCATCTGCTGCAATGATGTACACATCAAATGTCTTTATATCCTGAATATATATCGCAGCCCAGATGGATGAAACTAGATCCGGGGTCTTCAATCTCTTCCGATCTTCACTCGATGTACAAGTCGATCCATGTGAGAATTTCTTGAAGTCGAACATAGAAAGACATCGCTTGATTACCGGTCAATGATGTAAACCGTTAACAAGCGCGAGAGGAATCACCGATAAGGATGATGACCCTCAAGGTACAGCAGTACAATTCACATGGTGGGAATAAAGGACTTGGTGTCGACCACCATGCAAAATCTTCTGGTCGAAGGTCATTGATGTATACCTGTCGCCGGAAGTGAGAAACTTGCCATTGAGGCATGCAAGCTTCAAAGTACTGAAGGGGTTGTTCCTAGATCAACTCCTTGGATAATGAGCTGATGTCGACAAGGAGCGATCTGTCAAAGGAGGGCCTTAATGAATCCCACATCAGTGACACGGAACGGAGCTAGTGATTGTGATGAGGTGAAAACAAACTGTGATGTATGATTTAGGGTGGCGGTCATGAAATGGATGAAGGACAATGTATGGCAGTGGATGGGACACGGTTGACTCTTTGCAGAACAACATCTCTTGAACATATAACGACACTGATGTGATGGATCGGTAGCATTACCCCAAATGTGGATGGTGTGGCGAGGACCATGGCGATGAGACCGGTGAATGAAACAACCCAACCCGATGTGATACGGAGGACAAAGTGTCATGTTCAAGAGTGACTTGCTACCATTAAAGCTGTGAGGTTCTCCCAATTTTTCCCCAGTCATTGCTGACCAGTACCTCTTTATTTTTGTCAAGCTTGAGGAGGATAACATATGCTTGTTCTATAACCTGCCCTTCGGGCAAGCCCATCGCTATGTTTTAACGAGCCTAGCGATAGGGAAACTCGTTCTCATCTAAAGACAAGTTTGTCGCTATTTAATGAATTTAACGAGTCTAACGACAAGGATAACTCGGTCCTTTTCATTTTTAGAGAGTCTGAAAAGGTACATAAAGTCAACTCCAAAATTCCTTTTTCATCATCTAATCCCTTAAGTCTGAAAAAGTATAAAACAATACAGAAGGGATGAATTTTCGATTGCTTTAACGAGCCGAACAAAACAAGCGCTCGATCTTTTTGTGCAATAATCCCTCAGGTCCAAAAAGATTAAAATCTAGAGGAGGGATAGCTCTTCTGGTTGTTTTAACGAGCTGGAAGGCCAAAACTCGGCAAACTTTTCATATTTTACGAGTCAGTGAAAAGAGCTCAAAGAAGACTCGTCTTTTGAGGAACGAGTGATGAACAGGGCAGCAGCAGATTCCAGGTACAGGTTGGAATATTCCAATCACGGCAGTGTCACAAGGATGGCTTAGTGAAATCACTCTTCGCAGCTGTTCCTCAAAATGGGTAAACAAAGATATGGAGATGAACGATTGGCCAAATGAACGGATGGAGGTGAGACTGCAAGAACACGACCAAGGGCTTTAATATGGCTGTCAAAGGTTACATTTACCAAGGTTATTTACCGGTTCATTTTTTCTGGGTGAGCTTGAACTCTAGGGGAAGATTGCTCACAACTTATGTTTATTTTTTAACGAGCATGAACTATGTGCTAAAACTGCTCGGATCTTGCGTTTATTTTTTAACGAGCATGAACTGTGTGCTAAAACTGCTCGAATCTTGCGTTTATTTTTTAACGAGCATGAACTGTGTGCTAAAACTGCTTGAATCTTGCGTTTATTTTTTAACGAGCATGAACTGTGTGCTAAAACTGCTCGATATACCAGTCATAATACAAGAAATGCCTCACGTGAGATTGGCTTATTTACGGAGCTTGACCTCACAAGCCGCTCCTAATTTGGCAAGTTTTGACTTTTGCCCCACATCCCTTTTTTATGCAAGCTGGAAACGGCTAATCCTACGAGTTTAAAGGGTTAGACCTACAGGTTTAAAGGGAGGACCTAAAAATTTAAAAAAATAAATAGTCGTCCCGTGCTTGCACTCCAAAAGGTTCGCATGCCCCCAGGTATAAAGTATAATTTCAAGGCTACCCCTCCTCTGTCTCACCTTTGTTTTTCTTTGGATGTTCACAGCTACTTGTCGTCTTGCTATATTTTTAACGGTACTTGTCTTCTCGTTATTTTTCGGTGCCGACGGTACTTGTCTTCCCATCAGTTCACTTTTAGATTTTTGCAAGATCGCAACAGATAAAACATTGGCGTTACGGAGGGAGGCTTGCCTCTTACTTATTATCCGAAAAATGGTTTTATTCGCTAGCGCAAACTAAACTCTCTTTTCGGCGATGTCTATCATTAGGTTGCTAAGGATGGTGACCATTTGTTGCAGCAATTTCATCTCTTTCTTTGGAGGCTGCCCCTACTTATCCTTCAAAACATATGTTTTAATGGGTGAGGCTTGCCTTCAAAGATGGTTACTACTTGCCACCACAAATGGATCTCCTCCCTCGGTAGGGCCTACTTTTTTAGACAAAGGTGAATGACTCGTGCAAACACATAACTTTGACAAAAGAATCTTACCCTAGAACAACCCTCTCTTCCATGCCGGACGGGGTACGGACTAGTCCTATTCTTCTGCGGAAATTAACTTTATACCCAAGGTTTCCTCTGCCCAAGGCAGGCCAGGGTGCATGCCCCCTGGGTCCCAGTTCTTTCTTTCCGAATCACTCGCATTCATCGGGAAGTAGAACCGGGGGGGGGAGGCATTCCTTGAGTGAATAAACCGTTAAGGGATGGTATTTGACTATTTGTAATGCGTGATCCTGGAAATGAAAGTTGGTCTACGAGCTTGACCATCCTTCCTTCGTGCGGAAAACACATAACTCTAAAGAGTGAGGACACTATCGCCTCCATGCAATATATATAGTCTCGTCCAAGGAGTAAGTTATAAACCAAGGGTCCCTGGACGACCATGACGTTCATATGAACTGTCTTCCCCTTCAATGTAATGGGAACATTGGGGAGAATCCCTAACGGGCGACTGGTTCCTTTATCAAAACCTGATAGATTTCTCATCTCAGGTAAAAGCGCCGGGGAACCCAGTGCTTTCCAAGCAACAGAGGAAAGGATACTCACAGATGCCCCTTCATCAATGATAGTTCCAGCCATCACCATTCTGTAGATTTGGACGATGATTTTGAATGGGATACTGGCTGGTAACCGGGGTCTGCCTAGTTGATTCCAATCAAAGGATACAACCAGGTTGCTTGGTGGTGGGACCGAATACACGGCCGGATACGACCCTGACGATGTTCCTTCCTGCGATAAAGGAATGGGCGCATTGCCCTGATGCTCGTCAGAGTCTGTGTTGATGAAAAGAATATGGACGGTGTCATCCTTATTCTCTTCAGTGAGGGTGTCATTTGAAGATGAGTCTTCAATGACAGAGTCATTTGAGGATGAAACCTCTGAAGGCAGAACCGGGTCAACTGCCGTTTCGACCTTTAGACTTTCGTCTGGTCTGGATTCAGCAGGTTCATTCTCAATGACTGACACTTCAGCTGACCACTTGAGCGGGCCAGCTGGATTTTCAACTATCGAGGGATTAGGCGCGAGTTTTTGGTATCCAGGAGGAAGTCGTAACGGTGAAACCGGACGATCTTCCAAAACTCTCTTTGCTTCATCTAAGAATGGACAATGGTGGATGGCGTGATCGCCTTCACACAGCATACAGGGTGATCTTGGTCTCCCTCTTCGTCCTTCACTCTCGCTAGTTGACGGACCGCAATCAACATGACTACCAGAGGTTGATGCTACCGGATTGTGCAACCTGGGGGACCAGTCTCTTAGTATCCAGGGAATACAAGGACAATCACGATGGAAGTGGGTCCCTTTGCAAATGACACATGGCGATTTAGGCCCGGTCGGTGCAGTGTGTGGATTTTTGTCAGATGTCTTTTGCTTGCCCCCAGTCGCCTTCGCCTTAGGCTCCTTCTGCTTCTTTTCTTTCTTCTTCTTCTCCTTCTTCTCCTTAGGGACCTGGTTTTTATCTTTACCAGTTCCTTCAAGCGAAGAGGAAGGAGGAGAGGAAGAGTTAGAAGAAGTGGAAGGCTGGAGGTTAACTCTAGACTCATCTAGTAGTCGATTCGACTGTTCAAGATTTGTGGTGGCCTGAACTACATTAGTTGAAAAGAGCCATACAGGTAGGCCAATTGTCAATCCTGGAAGTGACAATGTGGCCATATGGGGCGCACCAACATCTCCCCAAGAGGAGAAGGGACTGGGACTTCCACCAAGGTGACTTCCTTGGTTGGTGGGCTCCATACTTTTCAATTGAAAGATCAACGCGGGAATAAGAGGTGATTATGTTCCGTTTAAAATAAATTTTATTAACGACGCTTTAGACACAACTTTGCTTTTTCATGTTTTAAGAGTCGAGAAAAAGCTAAAGATGACTCTAGTCTCCTTCGATGTTTTAACGAGCCCGAAGTGACAAATGCTCGGATGGACTTTTTGTTATGGAGTTTGAAAAAGGCCAAAAGAAACTGCTCTGGAGATCTAGGCAGAGGGTGTGCCAAACCTTTCGCGAAACCACAGAATACGTTTTACGGTACGGGTGGTCGATCTTCGTGAATGCTGTGTTCACTGCATCGCGATCAGTAGGGCGGCCGACACGGCTTCCTATGGATAAAGGCTTTGTTCCTATAGGGGTCTCCCAATATATACGCGACGATACGTGGGAGCACAAGTCCGTATTAGTGCCACCGACTCTCAGGAGGAATCACCCACCTTCGTAGAGATCGACAGTCACTACGTTTAACGACGTCGGAACACATCTCTACCTAGACCTCTATGTGTTTGCGTTATGTTACAAAGCGTTGTTATGTAAATTGAATTTATTTTAATGTTGATCTTGTTTAGCAGTTTGCCTTTAAGGATCACCACGAGATGTATGTAACAAATTCCTGAATACAGTCTAAGATGAGAAGCAAACTTTTCAATCTTTCAACTTTGAAAATCTTAACTACTGAGGGAAAAGAAAGACAAATCTTTTCACACAGAACATAGAGCACACACTAATGCAATTTTTCCTAAATCATCATGTAAACTTTTTCAAATGCAAAATGCACAATGCATGTATTTTCTTTTCCCTTTCTTAATGTTGATGTATTACAAAAAGAAAGTTGTTATTTAACTTTGATTTCGATTTAAAGTGAAAACAAACAAGCTCGTCCAAAATCAAAAGACACCTTAAGATTTACTTGTTTAATCACTAGAAATACATGAAATCAAACCATAATGACGAAAGTAAAAAGATTAATCAGCTATGGACAGCAAACAAGCTAACTCTTTAGACCAGCAAAATGCCTAACACAGGTTCAGATCTAAGAGGCCAAAGCAAGACTAGTTCACTTTCGTTATGGGAAATTGTAAATGATGTAAGAAATACAAAAGAACAAGTACAATTTCGTTATATAACAGAGGCGGAATGATGGCAAGTAAGGTTGGTTTCAGAACAGGTACAAGACTGGTAACTGGCTGCAAAATCTATAGTGAAAACATGCAAGAAAAAGGGAGGAAACCCCAAATGCACAAGGCAAAATTGGGCCAACGCAGGTGCTGCACAGCCAGTCTGGCTCTCAGCGCAGGTAGCCCCTTCGGGACCTGCGTTGCAAAGCAGGTAGCCTGTGTACTACCTGCTTTGGAAAACGAAAGTTGCGTTTTCTCAGTTTCCGGGTCACAATTTTCTCAAAAATTCACAGTTTTTGCTCAAATCAGAAGCTATCAGTCAAGCACACACTAAGGGATGACAAGGAAGATGAAAAGCTATCACTAAGAGCTTACAAGGATCTTTGTAGATCAGCTCTTCAAATCATGAACATGCTCAGAAATGAGCTAGAGTAGCTGCCCTCTACTTCGCTTTTGATATAGTCAAAAGCTTTTCGATTTGGTACTCTTTTGTTCAGGAAATGAATGGCAAAATACTACAAACAATCAAACAGATAAGATCCCCAGCGGAGTTGCCAGTTTGTTGTAGGGAAAAGTATCTGATTCGGATGACCCTATCCCACTCTAAGGGTGATAGTACCTCAGCAACAACTGTAAACAAAACTACTTAAGGTTTACTTCTTTATGAAAGCAAGAGAGAACGAAGAAATGCACTAACCGTTGCCTTGCGCTTAATATTTGCTCCAATCTCTTCTCTTTGCTGCTTGCTCCTAGCTCTTTGCTCTTTTGCTGGCCCAGCTATAATGAGATCCTACAAAATAACAAAGAAGGAAACTACAAGAAGCATGCATTCATAACTGATTCAAGGATTAGCATAAATCAAATATACAATCATCACAATACATCATTGAAACAAATGCATATAGAAGAACCTCAATAGCTTTTATTAATGGAAGAAGTAAAGTTCTGAGAAGGTTACAACCATTGAAGGCCCCAATCCAGCAACACCTCCCAGCAGAAAGAATTTCTCCTCTTCACCTCCTTCAAGCAATCACCCAATAGTTCTATAGTGAAACCAACATCATATCATTACTTTGCACAAAATTCCAGCCTCCTGAGCTCATAGGAGAGAGCTCAATATATAGATGAATTGAGAAAGGATGAGTCAGCTTGCAACTGATGTGTAGCTGCCTTGTGTCCTCTCTCTCTTCAGTTGATCTTCAGTTCTTGAGTCCACTTGGAGAACCTTGCTTCCACTTGGAGAAACAGAGCCTCTGACTCATCACAAGGCGAAATCCCTGATCCAAGTGTCATTTTTGGAAGATTCCAGAGCAATGACTCAGTGTGCCACTTGTCCCATCTGGCTCAGCGCAGGTGGCCTTTGTTCTACCTACTTTGCAACGCAGGTACACCATGGAGGAGTTGAGTTTCAGCGCAGAAGCCTAGTGGAGCACCTGCTTTGATTTCAGGATTGCTTGTTTTTGAGTGTTTTCAGGTGGAGAACTGATCTGAGAGCTGTTGGTTTGCTGACCTTGTTCCTCTAGGGGTAGGAACATCATGTTTAGGGACTTTGGATCCCTTGGACTATTGACAATTCATGCCTGATGCTGCAAGGCACAAAATTGTCTATAACACTTGATCCATGACTTTTGGAACCTTCTAACCCAGTTTTATATTAATACCTGTTAATATTTTATTTTTCCTAAGTTTAGACTTAGGAACTCCACTAAAAATCTTAATTATTTTAATATCTCCCAAACTGGGTACAATCTGTCCAAACCATTTCTGGGCCCTGGAGATCTCATGTGCTTTAATCTCTCCACGAATTTTCATGGCTAGAACACATCCGATGCTACCCCAAATCAACACTCCCTCTTAGCGAGGTCTGTGCTCTCGTAATACTCCTTACTAAGCATCACTCTGATTATACAACACTAGTACCTGTGCTAATGCTAGGCCTCCCCGCCCAACATCCTCTGCACTGTTGCATCCTGTATTGCTGCCCATGGCCCTGCCAATTCCACTGCTACATCCGTACGGCAGCTCCCTCTACATCCGTGTTGTTGCTGGTCCATTCTTCCAACACTGCATCTGCACTGCAACCCCATATCATTACACTGCATCGAGCTGCTGCTAATTGCTACTGCACTGCAACTCAGTTACTGAGAAGTAACTGATCCACCCAACTACTTACATTTTTGTTAGGCTAGAAACACTCCTGATGTTGAAGCTCTCTCTACCGCTAACAAGTGCTCCCTCTACTGTCTCTGTGCTGCTGCAACAACTCCCTGCATCTCGCACCATTGCAAACCTCTTTATGCCATCCTACACTGTTGCAACACTCTCCGTGCCTCTCGCACTGATGTAGCCTGCCAGCCTCGCACTGCCTGGGGACTCATGCACTATAGCACTCTCTACCACTTCATCTGCATCCATCTCTATCGACATCTGCTTGTCCTGCTTCTCTCTCTTCGGGGCTCCGGTAGCAAGGTGTAATCTAAGAGGTTGGGTTCCTCAAGGATCCTGCCCCTCATCGATTGTAGTCCTCCTGACTACAGCTCGATGTCTCCCCACCTCTTCTCTAGAGGTACATGAGCACTCATGGCACAATCATCATCCTCCTTGGCCTCCTTCTCCGCCTTCGCAGGCGTTGCCTTAGAGTCAGATGCCTCTCCCTTGTTCTTCTTCCTCAGATATTGGTTCGCATAATAACCCAGTTCCCCATAGTTGAAGCATTTGACCTTGGAGAGGTCCTTCTTCTTCCTATTCTCCTACTTTCCCATAGAT
Organism: Pinus tabuliformis; assembly: GCA_031772625.1. NCBI lineage: Eukaryota > Viridiplantae > Streptophyta > Pinopsida > Pinales > Pinaceae > Pinus > Pinus tabuliformis. The sequence goes on from CM062814.1 coordinate 672,922,086, forward strand.
GCCAGAGTTGCATCTTCTTCCTCTTCCTTCTTGATCCAGACTCCTTTGCTGCTACTTCCTATCTTTCTCAACTGCCGAATCTCCTCTTGGTGAAGAGCCGCCCACAATTCTTCCCAATCTGGAAGATCTGCCTTGCCCAGTATGTTCTGGACAAATGTCTCCCACTCCTCGGAGACTGTGTTAAGTGCGGTCCTCACCATTATCTCTTCATTTGGCGTGGCTCCTATGGAAGTCAATTGGTCCCGATCTCCTTCAACCGATTGAGGAAGTGATCTCTCTGCTCCCCCTTCTACATCTAGTATGACCGTAGTTGATTCTCAAGTAACATCTTCCTCTGCACAGAAATATGTTGGTACAACATCTTCAAGGTGTCCCACATTTCCTTTGCCGTCTCCTTCTCAGCAATATGTTGGACCACATGATCCTTGACCCCATCAAGGATGATGCATTTTTCCTTGGCCATTGCCTCCGCATACTTTTCATTAGCTGCCCAATCAACTAGGATAGCCATTTTTCTCAAGGTGAAGCCCTTGATGCGATGTCTATCAAGAATGGATAGGCTCCTGGCCATCCAGACCATAAAATTGGATGCCCCGTCCACCCTATCCTGATCCCTTAGCCCATTCATGGTCATCCCTCTGCTCCTCTGTCAATTCCTCCGAGTCTCTCTACTTCCCTCCTGGAAGTCCTCTCTTTGACTCTTGTTGAGTCTCTCTACTTCCCACCTGGAAGTTCTCTACTGGACTCCCTCTAAGTCCCGATTTCCCTTCTGGAAATCCTTCTGCCAATCGTCAAGTTACTCCTCTCTGATCTTCTGTGCACCTGCAACTTTGATCCAGATTCCTTGGTTAGAAATCCGCCTTGGTAGCAACTCCCTCTACCTTGGTTTTGCCTTGTTAGGTATTGTTCTGCCCATAGTACCCCACCAGGTTCACTCCTGCAAACTACCCACAACTTCCTATGCCCCAGCAACTGAATGAATGAGCCTCTAGGCTCTGTGCAATCCCGGCACTGGAAAAACAACTCCCTCAGTCAACTACGTCAACCCTCCTTGTCTCTGCATCTCTCTACGTGAGCCTCCTTCTGCCCTCCTCAGCCTCTGTGTTGGCCTCTCTCTGGCCCATGTTGATGATGCAATCCCTTTGCGTCAACCCTTCTTCTCTCGCTTCCGCAAGGATCAACTTCTGTCACTCGGGACAGCCAATTCTGCTGCAAATGCTCTGCTTAGTTGATGCCTTCAGCTCTCCTGTGATCTGCAACCACACTCTGATACCATGTTGAAATTTATAAGTCTATCCATTAGAAATTTAATCTATATTCTTCTCGTTTATTTCTTCTACTTGTCAAGGAGACCACAAGTCAAATTTTAAGAGGGGGTTGTTTGGTAATCTTGACTCAGTGAAAGAGTCAAAGTTACTTGGTCAATAGTGGTGGTTTTGGGCACATGGTTTTAGTTTCCCATGGTTTTGTGCCCATGGATTGCATGTAATGAAGCACTTAAAAGGCTTCGGAAGAATTCATTGTAGTGTTCCATGGATGTGAGCGGTGAAGGCTCACTTGGCCAACTTGGCTTTGCATGGCCAACGAATAAAATAGAATATTCTATTTGCTAGTTTTTTCCCCGAATTAGGGATTTTTAGGATAAAACTTGTGCTTTGATGTTTTGTTGCTTGTTATTTTAATCTTCTTTAAGTAAATTTAATTTTCCCTCCATCAATTTTAACAAGCCCACAATGTCATCCTTCATAGCCCCCCTTACCACTTTCATCTTTTTATTGTACTTTAATACTATAATTTAATTAAATTAGGGCCCCACCTCTACCATAAAAATTAGATTTTATAAAAATGAGACATCATTTGGTTGTAGATTTTGGACACTCAACCCAACTATAGGCACTATTGCAATTAATCTTTCTGCAACGAGCTACCCACGAGTTAGAGCTATGAATCTGAAAATATAGGCATCTTTGTTGAGTTGATGTAAGATGCCTATATTTTCTCGGGCCTTGACACATAGATGCACCATAAGTGGATGTAAGCATTTCACACAATATGAGTCGTGACCGTGCTCCAGGCACATGGATAAGTGGCTTGACAGTACACAATTCTTGATACAAATACAAGAATGTCCAAATACAAACAATCATAAATACCCGATTGCATAATAAATAAAGTACCTTTTGATCAAAATCCCACCTTCCAACATGTGCTCTTGAAAGATGAGCGAGGTAACACTTGAATGATGCAGGTGGCAGAGATATGAATGGCATATCACATCAGCTACTAATGGCTTTCAGGGGATGCTAACTACCAGTTCAAAGAAATGAATAAGAAAAAAGTTTCTCCCATGGGTCTCTCACTTTTGGTTGCTAACAGTACCAATGAGGACAAAAATATCTAGCATGAGTATGTTGCTTCTCAAAGAATGAGAGAAGAAGAATGAAAGAAGAAAGGAAAGGAGGCAAAGAAGAAAGAAATAAAAGTGGAGAAGACACTAGAGTTGTACTAACAATGTCAGGAACCAAAAAGTTAGAGGAGGGATACTTTGGACTCATGTTTAAGCAATCCTATAGCTACAGTCTATAGGATGTACCAACCAATGCCAATATTCGAAGGAAGTGACAGGAGAAAGGAGGATAGTGACCAGTCCCATCTAGGAAGAAGTTATCTCAAGTTGGGCCCTACTTGAGACAACAATCTAAAACGAACATATCACTAGCGAGGTGACCAAAAATATAGGAGACAAAAATTGAATAGGGAGAGAGAGGCTGAAGGAGAAAAATCGAAAAGATTAATTCTCATCATTGCTATGAATGATTAGCAGGTTATGTAAGGATTTCAAAATCTAATAAAAACCCCCTCATGCCGAATCTTTGATTCAAAGCAATGTTACATGGGTTTATTGTATGCAATATGGTAGCAAGCGGGTATGAGCAAGGAAAAATGAAATAGGAAATGAAATAAATACTCGTGGCTAGAATTTGATGATTTGTTGGAGTAAGGGGCACTTATGCACCATTTCATCCCTTGCTTGATGGAAATTGTTCATTCTTGGAGGATAATCATTTTGGAGAGTTTTTATTCCCACAAGTATGGGTTATTTTGACATTTTTATCATGCTTTTGAGCTATCTCAAGGTTAGCTAAACTATTTGTACACTTCAAGCAATATTTTTTGGGCTTTTCTTGTAAAATTATGGAAAAGTGACTTTGTTACCCTCATAAAATAGAGGGAAGTCACTTTCCATTGTTCATCATCATCATTCACTCACTCCTTCTCTAGAGGAGGGTGAATTATCTCGTCTTCCTTTTTGGACGTAATATGATCATTTATAGAGCAAATTATCTTGGGAAGGCGATTTTTGCATGGAGATACTTTTGGGATTGATGAAGTGATTCTTGTTGGAAATGTGTAAGTTTATTGTCACATTTTCTTCCATTTTACATGCTATATTTCTAAAATTAGGGCTTCTTTGAGTGCCATATTAACAAGTGCAATATATTTTCTTGAAATCTTGATTCTTGATGGCATGTAAAATTTGTTTTGCAAGAATCCATCAAAGGAAATCGGTTCATGCATCCTTTGACATCAAAATATTCCACATAGAGAAGTTGCTAGGGTTTTCTAGGTAAATAAATTCAATCTTTCACCCTCTTCATCCAAGGGCCTCTGTCATTGACCTTTCCCTAATTGTCTCCATTTCCCAACTAGATAAAGGCTCTAATCTAGTAGGTGTTCAGCATTATAAATCTTCTTTTCTTCTTTAATTTCTTGGTAACTAGGGTTGGGTTGGGTTTATCTTAAAATGTGATTTTTATCACAATTTTATATCCATGTGTTATTTCCCTATTGGAAGGGATTACATTTAATCAATAATAAAAGGAAAAATATAGCATTAATTGAATACTTTAACCTTAAAATTAGGGCTGACGGCTTTGTATTTATTGTTGTCAAATGCATTTTCTGCCATTTGAAACTATCGTTTTCTTAACCCTAGTCCCCCTCTTTCATATCTTGTTGGTCCTTAGTTGATCTTATTCCTTATAGGCTATTTTATAGAGCTACTATATCCCATCGTGTGCCTTAAATCTGCATATCTCACAAACCATAACTTAAATAAATGGAAATATGAAATTGCATGAACAACTATAGAATAATATCCAAGTATCCCAGACTAAAATGTGTCGAATACATAAGAGGGGAGTCCATACCTGGTTATAAGATAAATGTTTCTCTATACATGCGACAACCTTTATAACATGAGCAACACTTTATATAGAAAGGAGTGATGAAACTAGGGCTCCCCTATATCATGTGTATTGGTAGATCCATCAAAAGCCCTTGCATACCTACCCAAGTCATAAATGACCAACATGGTGTCAAATTATTGTCACCAAAAGATAGTCAAATAGGAATATAAGAGAGGACTATTGAGAAGATAGGTATTCAGAAGACAATGTGATCAACCACAAAGGGTCTAGATATACCACCTAGGTCAAACACTTCACAAAACTCATTCAAGCATGGCCAAATATAACACATGAATACAACAATGGAAACACTTTTGGCTCAAGTAGTGAATTATGATTAAAATCGAATGTGATAAAATATCCTCTATTTACCCCTAGAAGTGAGTGTTTAACATGATCAATACCTACACTTACACAAGTGTTTGAGATACATTGCAAGATCCTATCTATGCCACGCCATTTTAAAAATGAGAGTCATCTTGGAGATGCCAGCAAGCTAGATTTGAGTATTGCCTTATAAGTTACATTGAGGAGAGAAGGTGACACCAACTCTCTAGGAAGGGCAAGAGATGAACAAAATAGAGAGGAGAAAATAAGGCAGGCAGCGACACTATTGATGCACCATTAAAGACAAACGGTGGCAATGCTCATGCAAAGAAATAAAGGGAATCAAAGGTGGATGAATTCTTGAAATACCTATGAATGTAGGAGGCAATAATTACACAAAGTATTAACTAGGTTGCAAGATTTGTGAGGAGTAGTGAAGGACCAACAAAGATGAGATCTAGAAAAGCTAGTGCAACAACAAAGGCTACCAGAGGCAACACTAGCATGGAAAGGGGGTGAGCAGTGACAATGATAGTGAGGTATCAATTAAGAATGAACTCCTTGACACCAATGTGTAGTTGGGTAAGGAAAGAGAAAATGAGAATGAGTCACTTGAGCTATCCCACTTCATTCTTGGGCTCCAACATAAACTACCCAACAAACTTCCTTGTAAGGAATTACACACATTCTCAATTGTTACAAATTATTCTCAATGCCATGAATTTCTTAGATTCACAAGGATCATTTCCACAAAGGCTCCCTTCCCATCATTTATCGTAGCCATGGAATGATTCTTGTCTGAAATGTTTAAGTTTATTGTCATTTTCTTCTACTTTGCATGTTATATTTTTTGAAATTAGGGTTGCTAGGAGTGCCATATTAACAGGTGCAATATATTATCTTGAAATCTTGATTATATATGGCATGTAAAATTTGTTTTGCAAGAATCCATCAAAGGAACTTGCTTCATGCATCCTTTGAACTCAAAATCTTCCACATAGAGAAGTCACTAGGGGTTTCTAAGTGAAGAAATTCAATCTTCCACCCTCTTCATCCAAGGCTCTCTATCAATGACCTTTCCCTGATTTTCTCCATTGCCAAACTAGATAAAGGCTCTAATCTAGTAGTATTTGATCATTATAAATCTCTCTTTCTTTTTTAATTCCATGATAGCTAGGCCTACGGTTAGATTAAAATATGAATTTTATAGCAATTTTATGACCATATGTTATTTCCCTATTGGAAGGGATTGAATTTAATAAAAAATAAAAAGAAAAATATAGCATTGATTGAATAGTTTAACCTTATAATTAGGGTTGATGTCTTGGTATTTATTGTGGTCATATGCATTTTCAACTATTTTCAACTATTGTTTACTTAACCCTAGCTTGCTGTAATATCCCTAAGGGAAAATTAACATTAAATATTCAAAGAAAAATAGACAAACACACCATAAAATCATAGAAAACAATCAGACCATGAATTTACATCCAAAACAATGTTGTATACTCATTTTATTAATTGGAAAGAGGTGTACAACAAGGTGCTGGAATGAGTGCACCTGGGCTTGCTCTAAGCAAGCTAGGAAAAGCCCAAAATGACCATTGAATCACCCTCCTCCAATATGCTGTAAATTTGGCCCAATTGTGTTGTAAATTCCCAAAAGTGGTGTGCTACTGAAATGATCAGATGGTAGAGCCCTCTTTGTTGCTCAAAAAATTCTGGTAAGTTAACCCTGGACTCTACTCAAGAAACCCAGAATAACCCACGAAGGGGTTGGCCAAAACTTGACCCCCAAATTTCGACCCTCTTGGGCTTCACTAGCTCTCCTACTAGGTAAATCGACCCACTTGAATATTCTGTTTTTGAATGCTCCATAAATGTGTGCAAACCCTATTAGAAGGCTCCCCAGGCATTCCCTCCTAATTTCCTCCACAAATTCCCTTATCTCCACAACTTCCCAAAGTGCCTCTAGTTATGACTGCGCAGTCCTTGCATTGTTGTAACTCTCCCTGTTGTTCTAACTTGACTCACTGCTACTAGTACGAAATGGGATGAAGTAGAACTCCCTCCTTGGGCTGGCACTCAAAGTCCACCAAAGGAAGGGCTGGGATTTTTGCTCGGAAACACCCGGTGTGCTAAACAACACATGTAGACTTAGCTCATTGCTCAAGCGTGCTCTTGTCAAAAGAAAAATTATGAAAATGATAGACGACGACCAAAATTGAGAGCCCCTCCTTCCTTTTGTCAATTTGCCTCCAAGGCTGCCCATGTGGGGCGAAATTCCTTTGTGGTGGCCCCTACACTCCACCAAAGCAACAATCTTTCCATTGAACTCTAATGTTGGGGTGCTTCTCATGCCAAAAGTCGAATGTGGGTCCCCTAAACCCACTTATCCTAAGTGAAACAATGTAAATGCCAAAATTGAGAAAAATTCGATATTTACTTAGTGAAACACTAAGTAGGAATATAACACTTGCCTCCTTCATAGCTATTGGACCTTTGTTGAACTTATTTATTACAGGTTATTTTCAAGAGCTTCTATACACAATCATGTGCCTTAAATATGAATATCTTACAAACCCTAACTTAAATCGGTGGAAATATGAAACAACATATAAGGACTTCGATGGGTTTTTGGAAAACATACCAGAGACAGATCAAGATATCAAATATCTCAGAGATGGAAGCACAAAAGTTTCTAGAGAATCGATCAAGGTGATTTCTTGCAGTGAGGGGCAGGGTTAGTAGACCAGAGGAATCTGTTCAAATCTGGGGAGTGCAAGGCAGAGATGAGATTCAATGCAGGAAGCTGAGATGTGAGACAGGAAGGCCTCAATATCGGATTTCTAGTCAGTAGGACGTTAGCAGAGGGATTGACACAGAGCCCAACCAGAGTGACACAATTCTACGTAGGTTTGACGTAGAAGCTGCGTAGAGGCAACGTGGGGCCAGTCAGCAAGCCTCTGATCATAATCGAATCACCCAAAACAGTGTGAGATTTCTCTCACTAACCTTTTTGCTAGTTTCTCTCTGTATCGGATGGCTAGTTGGGCATCCAATGAATTATATTCAGAAAAGTACAGCTTAATAATACAAACCCTCAACTGCTGCAATGGTTTTCCCGCATTGGGTTTTTCTAGGGACATTTGTCCAAAACTAACGGTGTCATGTGTTGTGTATTTTGTTCTTGCTCAGTTTCTTGTCTCCGGATTTAATTTTATTGGTGAAGGCTGGAGTGTATTAGTTTCAATATTTGTTGTAGGATGTAGTAAATAATTTGTTCAATAATATAACAAACAAAAGATACTTAATCAATTGTTGCAGTAGAAATTTGGGTCTCCAAATTTTCACAGCACCAACTCTCTATGAAGGGAAAGAGGCAACCAAAAGCAATTGGAGAAAAAGGGAGGTAGTGACACTGTTGAAGCACCATTGAAGACAAATGGTGGCAATGCCCATGCAAAGAAAGTAAGGTCATCAAAGGTGGAAGAGTTCTTGAAATACCTATGAGTGTAGGAGGCAATAATGACAAAATGTATCTAACTATGGTGCAAGTGTTGTGAGGACTAGTGAAGCACCAACAAAGATGACATCTAGAAAAACTAGCACAACAACAAATGCTACAAGAGGCAACACTAGCGTGGAACAGGAAAGGGGATGAGTTTTGATGATGCTAGTGAGGTATCAACGAAGAAAGAAATCCTTAACACCAGTACATAGCTGGGGAAGGAAAGACAAAATGAGAATGAGTCACTCGAGCTATCCCACTTCATTATTGGGCTATAATGTAGACTACCCATCAAACCTTCTTGACGGGAATTACACATATTCCCACTTGTTACTAATTCTTCTCAATGCCATGAATTTCTCAAATGCATAAGAATTATTCCGCAAAGGTTCCATTTCCATAATTCAATTCAATGTAGCCATGGTATGATAGCAACAAGCCTAACTACCATGGAGAGAGAATATTAGCTAGTATATGAAAATAAATGTCAAGATGCAATGTAAGAAAACAATACCTGCACTTAAGTAAGAGTTTTACATGCAATGCTAGAGCTATAACACCCTCCTCCCACCTTTACCCAAGCTAATTGGTCCACTGGGGTAAACATGTGATGAAGAGTTACTATGATATGATTCAACTCCCCAAGTATAGTTAGGGAAGTGGAATCGACTAAAAAAAACCAAATTGACCTTCCTCAGGAGCTATAGAACCTTCAAGAGCCAACCAACCCTGGAGGTGTCTAATCCCTCATAAAACTTGATGTTTTATTGAACTAGATCCCTAGTTGCTATCATGACAAGCCTTCCCTATGATTGAGAACCTCCAGTCGGTCTCGTAGAAAGGCCTCCATGCGACTGTGGCCTTTTTCAGGCAGTTCTATGGGTTATTTTGGCATTTTTGTTATGATTTTGAGCTATCTCAAGGTCGGTTAACCTATTTGTACACTTAAGGAATTTTTTTTTGGGATTTTCTTGTAAAATTATGGAAAAGTGACTTCTTTACCCTCATAAAATAGAGGGGGAGTCACTTTTCATTGTTGACCATCATTCACTCACTTTTTTTTTCTCTAGAGGAGGGTGCATTAACCCTTATCTTTCTTTCTGGATGTAATATGATCATTTATAGATAGAATTGGCTTGTGAAGGAGATTTTTGCATGGAGAGACTTTTAGGTTTGATGAAGTGATTTTTATTGGAAATGTGTAAGTGTATTGTCACATTTTCTTCCATTTTGCATGCTATATTTCTGAAATTAGGGCTTCTATGAATGTCATATTAACAAGTGCAATATATTTTCTTGAAATCTTGATTCTTGATGACATGTAAAATTTGTATTGAAGAATCCATCAAAGGAACTTGATTCATGCATCCTTTGGCATCAAAATATTCCACATAGAGAAGTCACTAGTCATTTCTAATTTAAGAAATTCAATCTTTCACCCTCTCCATCCAACCTCTCCATTCAAGGTCCTCTGTCATTGACCTTTCTCTAATTGTCTCCATTGCCTAACTAGATAAAATTTCTTAACTAATAGTTGTTCATGATTATAAATATTCCTTTCTTCTTGAATTTCATGGTAGCTAGGGTTGGGTCGGGTTTAGCTTAAAATATGCATTGTATGACAATTTTATGTCCATACATTATTTCCCTATTGGAAAGAATTGAATTTAATAAATAATAAAAGGTAATATCTAGCATTAATTGAATACTTTAACCTTAAAATTAGGGTCGATGTCTTGGTATTTATTATTGTCATATGCATTTTCAGGCATTTGAAGCTATTGTTTACTTAACCCTAGCTTGCCTCCTTCATATCGTATTGTTCCTTTGATGATCTTATTCCTTATAGGCTATTTTCTAGAGCTACTATATCCCATCGTGTGCCTTAAATATGCATATCTCACAAACCCTAACTTAAATCAAAGGAAATATGAAATTGCATGAACAACTAGAGAATAATATCCAAGTATCCCAAACTAAAATGTGCCAAATACATAAGAGGGGCGGTCCATCCCTAGGTATAAGATAAATGTTTTTCTATACATGCGACAACCTTTATAACACAAGAAACACTTTATATAGAAAGGAGTGATGAAACTAGGGCTCCTCTAGATCATGTGTATTGGTAGATCCACCTAAAGGCCCTTGCATACCTACCCAATGTTGAAATTTCTAATCCATTAGAAATTTAATCTGTATTCTTCTGGTTTATTTATTCTACTTGTTAAATTTGAACAAGTTATTTAAAAAATATAAATAATTAAATAAACACAATACATTATCAACATCTATAGATCATCAGCTGAAAGAAAACAAACACACAAGTGACACTGTTATTTTTGGACAAATGTCCCCGGAAAAACCCAATGCAAGAAAACCGGTGCAGCTATTCTGAGGGTTTATTATTATGCAACATTTCCTTGACTACAACTGGTTGCCAAAGTGGCTCACCTGATAGAGAAAAATAACTGGCAGTAATACCTCTCTATTCGGAAATAGGTATTCAGAAAACCTGTCCCACGAAACCCTCTCTACCAAATCTGAAGCACTGCGCTGGCCCTTTTGGCCTCTGCGTCAGCCCAATTAAAATTGTTAAAATTGGAAACTAGAGCCAAACTCCATGTGGGTCATCTTATTAATGGCAGCTGATATTTTTCTTGGATCCCTCTCATTGAGAGGTGTAGGATTGATCTAAATATCATCCAATTCCGATAAGTATTCATCTATATATGAATTTATTTGTGTTATGAGACAATTTGTCAAGGTCGGCTAGCAACCAAATAAACCCCACATGTGCGCAACGTTTTAGTATAAATAGAGATGCCTTGAAAGTCATTTGGACACACTCACAACTCTCTTGTGATCTCTTCCTCTCCATTCATTTGGGTTTTAATGGAAGGAAGAATCCCTAAGAAAATACATTGATCTAGGAGGTTTTCCCTAGCCCTAGACAAAGAGATCTATACACTGCCCTCATCTACATTCATGGAGAAGAACCTTTGCTGTCCAAAAAGGGAGGCTCTTATATTGCATCAAGGATAGGGTTCAACGCTACCCTAATGATGCCCTAGCACTGCCATAAATAGCTCTAGACGTGGAGAAGGAAAAGGTCTTCTAAGAGGCACCTACGCTTCCCTATTATAGTTAGTGAAGCCAGCCCTATGGACATTGTCCTAGAGGAGAATTATCTCATCGAAGAGAAGCACCCTCGCTGCCCTAAAGGAGGCTCCTAGCCGCAGAGAAAGAAGGGTTCTATTCACAGCAAGCCACAATCCCTATCACACCTACAGGTCTACATTAGGAGGGCATAAGGCATGCTGGGGTATGACAAAGCCAACGTGGGATGTAGGAGTGCTAAAGAAGGGTAACCGTAGCCTTGGTAGGGATGTTGCAGCCGATGTGTGAAGGCTGGTAGGACTATCAGTTGTCCTAACCAGTCCATGACCACATTGTGAAGGTTGTCCTAAGCGTTGTCCAACAATGCCGCAAACAGTTGCATGATATGATATAATGTGACAGCGTTGTGGTGAATGTTGTAGCATGATGATGGGTATAAAGATGAAGTGTATCACAGTACAATGGTGAGGTACAACATTATGATATATTACAACAGTTTTTTACATTACAACAGTAAGATATATTGCAGCAATATGATATATTGTAGCAGTATGATGTATTACAATTGTATGGTACTTAGAAAATTAAACGACCAACATGGTGTTAAATTAATGTCACCAAAAGATAGTCAAATAGGAATGTAACAGAGGATTAACTTGAATATGGGTATTCAAAAGACAATGTGATCGATCGCAAAGGGCCTAGATATACCACCTAGGTTCAACACTTCACCGAACTCATTCAAGCATGGCCCAATAGAATACATGAATACAACAAGGGGAACACTTTTGGCTCAATTAGTGAATTATGATTAAAATCAAATGTGTTAAAATATCCTCTAGTTACGCCTAGAGGTAAGGGGTTAACATGATCAATACCTACACTTACACAAGTACTTGCGATACATTACAAGAGCCTATTTATGCCACTCCATTATAAAAATGGGAGTCATCTTGGAGATGCCAACAAGCTAGATTTGAATATTGGCTTACAATTTTATAGGGTTACCTTGAGGAGTGAAGGTGAGACACCAACTCTCTAGGAAGGGAGGGAGATGAATAAAAGGAAGATGAGAAAACAAGGGGGGCAGTGACACTGTTGATGCACCATTAAATACAAACAGTGGAAATGCCCATGCAAAGAAAGAAAGGGCATCAAAGGTGGGTGAATTCTTAAAATACCAGTTATTTGAAAGTATTGTTTACTTAAAACTAGCTTGCCTCCTGTTACCCACCATTTTGTGGGTGATATCCCCAGGAGAATTTTTTTCTCCATGATGAGTCTCAGCGAATAGCCAGTAGCCCCTTGATGCCTCCTACTAGCTCGTTGTGTCATTTTTCTGCCACTTGAGCCAGCCATGTGGTCCCACACCCATCTATACTGATCGTATGTTTGAAGGTGGGCCTCTCGAATCTAAAGGTATGTCTTGACTTTTGGTAATTGAGTATTGGGTTTACTTATCATGGATACTTTCGGGTCTGGATTAATGGGGGGATTTTGCGGAAAGAGTGGGTTGAGTTTGTGCTCTTGTCCCCTTGACCCCTGTGGTTGTTACCCTTGGAACTTAGTACCATGGGATCTCCTTTATTGGCCTTTGGTTCTAGGGTAGTACTACTTGGGAAACCCCGACTTTGGGTGTGTGGTCCCGCTCCTTTACCTACACATACTACTCCCTTTCCACTCACTATACCCCCAATCATCATTTCTGCCACCTGGGTCCACATTCCCATTCTGGGTCCACATAAGGCTAGCCTCCCTATCCCCTTTTCCCCCACCTTGCATGAGGCCTAGAATGATTCCCTAGAGGTTGAAGCAACTAAAAAAAGAAAAATAAAAAGCATAACTGGCCACATTTAACAAGAAAAAGTACCACAAAATGGAAAAGATGGGTGGGACAAAAATAATTAGCACGTGGGCAAAAGCCGATACATGAGCTCTACCCCGTCCATGGCCATCGCCCTCGTTCCATAGGCCCTAGATGAGCCTCCTCTATCATTCAAGAACCCATGATTGTCCCAACCCCTGGAGGGCAATGAACTGCCCTATCTCAAAAGGGGTAATCACTGCTATATTATACACATCATGCTCTTGTCCTTTAAGTCCCAAGCAGTTAATTAAAGGAAATTCATAAAAGGAAAAAGGCATATAAAGAAGAGTGAAAAATTCAAGGTCGGGGCACCTCATGTACCACAACTGCTCCCTCCTATACATTATATACCCAACTGTGGTCTTCCCCTTATCTAGCTACCCCTATGACCCATTATGTGGCCAAGGGTTGCCCTTCTCATTCCCTATTCCATCTCACATATTTGTCACTTTCCACCCCCATTAGAAGGGTGTACCTTGGACATACTATCCCCTCTAAGGGCTGAAACCACATAATAAGGTACTTAGGTAACCCCCTTTGGAGTTTGGAGGCACTAGCACATGCCAAAGCCCACTATGGAAGGGTATGCCATTATGAAGTGCCCACTTTGTTGTCCATGGTTTGTAAGCTACTTTACCTGAATACTCTAATGACTGATTGTACTGGTAACCTAGGGAACGCATTGGATCTTATGCAGGATTGCACGTGGTTTCCATTTGGGTTTGGTTTCCCTATATGGGATCCTAGCCCCTAGAGATCCACATTGGCACATGTAGGGTGTGCATAGAGAGCCATGGGCCTCCACAACAGCAAACAACACTCCATGGATGTTCAGAGACTACTAGTGATCCCCTTTTGGGACGATGGTGACATGATTGGTACACTATGCCCAACAAACCACCACAGGAGCCCCACACTCCTGGAAGATGCCCCAACACTTGTACGATGTCATGCAAACATTCATTCCACACTTGGACCATTGCAGAGGGATCTACAAGCATCTTCAATCCATATGGAGACCCATTGGGTCATTGATGTGCCCTCAGACCCACTGAGAGCACCATAGGTCTACTACTTGGAGAACAAGGGGCTACCCCCTTGTCCATCATATTCCGAGGAATTTATTCCTCAATATGGCACTTCAGGATGTTATTGAGCCTTTAGAGGGCCTACGACATGCATACATCATTATTTGGCCCCTTGTGAGGCTTGCTTTTACATTATGACCTAGTATGGTGGGCTTGTCACCATTAGAAGTTATTATTTGCACATTATTTTATCTTTAGGGGCCCATAAGCTATTTCGAACTCATTAGGGGGCTATATATTGATGTTAGATACATTCAGTTGCATCATCACTTGACTTGGGATCTCTCTAATCATAGAGAATTTTCGCACTTTTTCCTTGTTGGATATTTTTAGAGATGGATGAATTTTTATGTATGGATTTGGCCTATTTCTCTTGTCTTGGAGCTTTATTGAGCAAACAAAATGTTGGTTGAATATACTCTATAATTTTGTAAGTAAATTTTTATGCTATTATTCTTGTTGCTACATACTGCTAAAATTAGGGCTAGTTGTTGCATTATCGAAATGTGGAGTTGAGCATGTTCTAGCTAATTTAATGTATTGGCCAATGTTATATGAATGAAATGTCGTAGAGATTTATTTATCTCAAGAAGCTTGCATCATTTTCTTTGAAGTATAGATGCTTGAAGGTCACCTTTCTTTTCTTTCTCTCAATATTGGAGGAAGTTGACTTTCTGGGTCTCCTTGATCAAAGAAACCAAGTTCTTACTCATCATTATCCTTGACTCCATATCCCCAAGTGAACTAGGCACTGATCCCTAAAAAAGGGGTGATCATTTTAACCTTCTTTTTACCATTTTTCCCTTTTTCCCCAAGTTTAGCCCTAGTGGGTCACCTAGGGCATCAATTTCCAGGCAATTGGCCCAAGGAAAGATTTTGACCTGCTCTAGGCTACTACGCTGGTGGGTCCCCTCCCTCTCTCCAAATTTGAGGCCATTATGACGGTGGAATCTCCGAGAATCTCAAGCCCTAGCTCTAGGACCGAATTTTGCCTAGGCATCCCCAAGGCTAGACATTAATAGGATCAATTTAGCGTTTTGAAGTAAATATTCTTATTTGGTCCTTTCCCCTCACCTATCCAAGATAGGAACATCATTGGTTGCTATATTCCATCCCCAAACTTGGGCTGGGTCCACTTGGCCCTGTGTGGTCCCACTTCTCAATAAAGACTATTTGTCAAATACCATTTGGGAATCCAAGTTTCCAAGGATTATAGGGATTGAGAAACTCCTTTATAAGCCTATTCTTTCTCCCTCAACCCTCCAATCCTCACCCCTTACCCCTGGTGGACCAAGTCCCTTGCTTAAAGAGCAAGCAAGTTCCATTTTTCACTCCATCCTTGGGAAAGGGTTTTTAGGGTCACTTCTCACCTATCCATTGACATCTACTTTACAAAGTGATCCCTACACTACCGAGACTCCTCCCATTGGTGAAAGTCTGTAAAGAGCAAGTAGACTTAGCTGTGGTGACAGTGGGCTAAGCCTCCACTGTTGCCCTTGACCTAGTAGTTGCCCACTTAGGAACCCCTGCTAGTTTGAGTGGTAACACCTCCTTCATAGCCTATTGGATCTTGGTTTATCTTATTCATTATAGGTTATTTTCAAGAGCTGCTATATACCATCATGTGCCTTAAATTTTCATATCTTACAAACCCTAAATTAAATCGATGGAAATATGAAACAATGTGAGAAACTATCTAATCATCTCAAAGAGTCATACACTTAAATGTGCCAAATACATAAGAAGGGAGTCCATGCTTGGGTATAAGATAAATTGTAATATTCCTAATGGAAAAATGAAGTAGATAACATTAACATAGGAGGGGGGTCCATGCCTAGGTATAAGATAAATGTTTCTATATACATGCGACAACCTTTATAACATGAGAAACACTTTATATAGAAAGGAATGATGAAACTAGGGTTCCCCTACATCATGTTTATTGATAGATCCACCTAAAGACCCTTGCATACCTACCAAGTCATAAACAACCACCAACATGGTGTCAAATTAACCTCACCAAAAGATAGTCAAACAGGAATATAAAAGAGGACTATCTTGAAGACGGGTATTCAAAAGACAATGTGATCAACCACAAAAGGTCTATATATACCACCTAGGTCAAACACTTCACATAAATCATTCAAGCATGGCCCAATATAATACATGAATATAAAAATGGTGACACTTTTGGCTCAAATAATGAATTATGATTAAAATCAAATATGATAAAATATATTCTAGTTACCCGTAGAGGTGAGGGGTTAACATGATCAAGATTCAATACTTACACTTACGCAAGTGCTTGAGATACATTGCAAGAGCCTATTTATGCCATGCCATTATAAAAATGAGAGTCATCTTGGAGATGCCAACAAGCTAGATTTGAGTATTCTTATAATTTTATTGGGTTACCTTTAGGTGTGAAGGTGACACCAACTCTCTAGGAAGGGCAAGAGATGAACAAATAAAAGAGGAGAAAATAAGATAAGCAGTGACACTGTTGATTCACCATTAAAGACAAATGGTGCCAATGCCAATGCAAAGAATGAATGGGCATCAAAGGTGGAAGAATTCTTGAAATACCTATGAACTTAGGAGTCAATAATTCCAAAAGCGCATTTGACTAGATTGGGAGAGTGGTAAGATCTAGTGAAGCACCAACGAAGATGAGATCTAGAAAATCTAGTGCATCAACAAAGGCTACTAGAGGAAACACTAGCATGGAAAAGAGGTGAGCAATGACAATGATAGTGAGGTATCAATGAAGAAATAAATCCTTGACACCAATGTGTGGTTGGGTAAGGAAAGAGAAAATGAGAATGAATCACTCGAGCTATTCCACTTCATTCTTGGGCTCGAACATAGACTACCCAACAAACCCTCTTGCAAGGAATTACACATATTCTCAATTGTTACAAATTATTCACAATACCATGGGTTTCTTAGATGCACAAGAACCACTTCCACAAAGGATCCATTCCCATCATTCATCGTAGTCATGGAATGATTCTTGTTAGAAATTTGTAAGTTTATTATCATTTTCTTCCATTTTGTATGCTATATCTTTTGAAATTACAGCTTCTAGGAGTGCCATATTAACATGCGTAATATATTATCTAGAAATCTTGATTCTTTATGGCATGTAAAATTTGTTTTTGCAAGAATCAATCAATGAACATTCCCTAATTTTCTCCATATCCAAACTAGTTAAAGGCTCTAATCTAGTAGCGTTTGATCATTATAAATCACTCTTTCCTTTTAAATTTCATGGTAGCTAGGCCTAGGATTAGCTTAAAATATGAGTTTTATAGAGATTTTATGTCCACGTGTTATTTCCCTATTGGAAGGGATTGAATTTAATAAAAAATAAAAAGAAAAATATAGCATTGATTGAATATTTTAGCCTCAAAACTAGGGTTGACGTCTTGATATTTATTATGGTCATATGCATTTTCAACTATTGTTTACTTTACCTAGCTTGCCTCCTTCATAGGCTATTGGACCTTTGTTGATCTTATTCATTATAGGTTATTTTCAAGAGCTACTATATACCATCATGTGCCTTAAATATGCATATGTTACAAACCCTAACTTAAATCGATGGAAATATGAAACAACATGAGCAACTATAGAATAATCTCAAAGAGTCCTAAACTAAAATGTGTCAAATACATAAGAGGGGAGTCCATGCTTGGGTATAAGATAAATGCTTCTCTATATGTGTGACAACCTTTAAAACATGAGCAACACTTTATATAGAAAGATGTGAGTGAAACTACAGATCTCCTAGATCATGTGTATTGGTAGATCCATCTAAAGACCCTTGCATACCTACCCAAGTCAAAAACGACCAACATGGTGTCAACTTAATGTCACCAAAGGATAGTTAGATATGAATGTAAGAAAAAGGTGATAAAATATACTCTAGTTACCACTAGAGGTGAGTGGTTAACATGATAAATACCTACACTTACACAAGTACTTCAAATAAAATGTAGGAGCCTATTTATGCCATGCCATATTGAAAATGAGTGATCTTTTAGATGCTAGAAAGATAGATCAGAGTATCATTTTAGAGGGGATAATTTTAGAGGGTTAGGTTGACGAGCGAAGGTGACACCAACTCTATACGAAGGGAAAAAGATGAACAAAAGCGAGTGGAGAAAATAAGGGAGGCAGTGACATTGTTGAAGCACCATTGAAGACAGATGGTGGAAATGCCCATGCAACGAAAGAAAAGTCATCAAAGGTGCAAGAGTTCTTGAAATACCTATGAATATAGGAGGCAATAATGACATAATGTATCTAACTATGGTGCAAGTGTTGTGAGGACTAGTGAAGCACCAACAAAGATGAGATCTAGAAAAACTAGCACAACAACAAATGCTACAAGAGGCAACACTAGCATGGAACAGGAAAGGGGATGAGTTTTGACGATGCTAGTGAGGTATCAATGAAGAAAGAAATCCTTAACACCAGTACATAGCTGGGGAAGGAAAGAGAAAATGAAAATGAGTCACTCATGCTATCCCATTTCATTCTTGGGCTCCAACGTAGACTACCCATAAAACCTCTTGCTAGGAATTACACATATTCTCAATTATTACTAATTCTTCTCAATGCCATGAATTTCTTAAACACATTAGGATTATGTCCACAAAGGTTACATTTCCATAATTCAATTCAATGTAGCCATGGCATGAGAGCAACAAGCCTAACTACCATGGAGAGAGAATATCAGCTAGTATATGAAAATAAATGTCAAGATGCAATGTAAGAAAATAGTACCTGCACTTACCTAAGAGTTTTAATTGCAATGCTAGAGCTATAATACCTTCCTCCCACCTTACCCAAGCTAACCATTCCATTGGGGTAATAATGTGACAAAGAGTTACTATCATATGATTCAACTCCCCAAGTACAATTAAGGAAGTGGAATCAACTAAACAAAACAAAAATGACCTTCCTCAGGAGCTACAAAACCTTTAGGAGCCAACCAACTCCTCCAATTGTCCAACCCCTGAGAGAACTTGATGTTTTGCTGAACTAGACCCCCAGTCACTCCAATGGCAAGCCTTCCATATGACTGAGACCCTCCAGTCGCTCCCACAGAAAGGCCTCCATGCAACTGTGGCATTTTTCCAGTAGTTCTATGCCAAGGACCCCAGATTTTGAGCCACATTTTCAGGGCTAGGACTCAAGCCTTTACCCAGGACTTCATGAAACTGCCAGAAATGATAAATAACATTGAGACAAGGCTACTAACACAAAAAATTGAACAAGGGCTTGAGCTGAACTCTAACAACCATGACAGGCATTCTATAAAACACATCATAAACATGTAATCTACAGGTCATAACAATAGATTTGAACATAGGGACATCATACTTATTTGAGATTCGTCAAGAAGGTCTGATGCCCTCTCACAATAGATGCATTATCATCTATTAGGTCATGAATTCATTAACAGTTCATTTACTAATCAAAACATGATGAGAGCCACAATCAAAGTTTGTCATAAACCATGCTTATAACTAGCGTATAACCAATAGAATAAAAATGATAGAACAATCGTAAAACCACATATTAACAAGTATATTTACACATAAAATACAAGAGGAAAAGAGCTCTTATTAACATATGCAAAATCCAACCAAGCCAAGGACTTCCATGTACCACCCGACCATAGATTGGGCTGAACCAAATCTTTTTTTCAGATAATCGCTCCCGTGCCATATTCCAAGCATGAATGTGGGACTTACAACAAAACAACCAGGGCTTCCTCAAGCTTTACTACAATCTACAAAAGGATTCCTAGGCCCAAGCCCTCATCTATACAACCAGGCTTTACTACAATCCTATCAAGGAATTCCTAGGCCCAAGCAAGAAACATACACTACTAGGCTTTACCGCACTCCCACCATATACCGATCCACGGATCACTAGGCCTATGCAAGCATGGATTCCTTCAGGTCTATCGACCTAAACCGTGAGGAATTTGTCTGTCTCCACCTCTAGGCTTTACCATATATCCCGTCAATCACCAGTCGAGGATTCCTAGGTCCAACGAGGCTCCACCCTCTAGGATTTATCGTGTATACCGCCATTCAACAGTCAAGGATTCCTAGGCCCAATGAGGGTATACATAATCAGACTTCACCGCGACCCACTTTCACCGGTCCGGGGATTCCTAGGTGTTGTGTTTCCTCTTGAGACCACCCCACATAGTTTCGAAACTGTCTGAAAATCCATCTCAACCAAGTAAGAGAAACCCTATCACACCATGGTTGTCTGGAAATTACAAGGCAAGGCTGAAAACCACTTTCACACCTAGAAAAGCTCATGCCAATGATAGCAAGAGAAGCAAGTACACACATGCATGTACCATGCATGCCACAACTAGAAAGGAAATCATACATGCAGCTTGATACCTACAAGTAAGCCCGTTGTAGATGCTAGATCCCACTCTTCCTTGCTTGATCTTTGCTTCCCTTTGCTTTCTTGTCCTTCCTTTACCTTCCTTCCTCTAATGCTAGAATGCTCCAAGAATTCTCTAAGTGTCCAAGAGTATGAGAGAGTAGCGAGAATAGAGAGAGAGCTCCAACACTGAACTGAAAAAAAGGTTGTGAACTGATCCTCAGAAGCCTTTTTATCAATAAGCCCACTATTCTCTTCAATTTCCAATATTTTTCCTTCATTTTCCTCCCCACATGCAATCTGTGACCTTTCACCTTCCTTTTCTCATAATTTCCTTTATTTTCATCCATAAAATGCCAATTAATGCCTCTTGCCTTTTCAAAGCCTTTATCATTGCCTTTTCCATTTTCCTTAGCCATAATAAGCCAAATGAACATCCACACTAGGATGTTTTGCCCAACATTTAGCTTGGAATAAGTGACCCATGACCTTGGTTATCATTTTAAATTTCTTAACTTTATTACATGTATTTTTAACCAAGGGCTGTTACAAGAGCCTAACTAGGGAACGCCATATTGAAAATGAGAGTCTACTTGATGACGCTAGCAAGCTAGATGTGAGTACTATAAAGAAAGAATAAAAAATTAAATAAAGAAAATGCATCCTCTGATGTGGTGTTGTTTCCCACATGGCATCCTCTGATGCAGCCATGCACCTTCCTTTCCATCTTAGCCTTGTTATGTAAACTTGACTCAGTGAAAGACTCAAAGTTACTTGGACAACATTAGTGGTTTTGGGCACATTGTTTTGGTTTCCCATGATTTTGTTCTAATCCAAACTCCATGTTCCTTCTTTGTGGTAAGTATTCATGGCTTGCAGGTCAAATATTTGAATGTTGTTGAGTTTTTTGTGATTCCTATGGTAGAAAAAAGCATGGATTAGAATATGTAGATAACTTGTATTTTATTATATTGCATTGGTGTGAAGGAGGAAGTGATAAGATCAATTGTAGAGGAATTTCCTATTCCTCTTGTCAGTATGGCCACCATCAAATCACATCTATGTCGAGAACTAGATTCTATCCGCGGGATGGAGTAGAACAAGAAGAAGAATGGATCATATCAATGAGAATGGAAGGTCTATGCTAAACATGTTCTTGATATTCAAGAACAAATAGAAGAGAAAGGACAAGGAGAGATGTTAATTCCATGCCTCAGAGTGTTGCGATATCGCAGAAGCAGACGAATGGAGGCATAAGATAATTTGAGAGATTGCAGGAAATGTTATGGGGATTCAAATCCCAAAACTTAATGAACATCAACTCTATGAACTCAACAACAAAATCAGCAAGAGATTAGGGAAAACTAGAAATGGGAAGCTTAGATCAAAGAGCTTGGCAACCCAAATTATGTCAAAGGAGGGGCCAAGATGAAGTAATTTGAAGAAAATGAGGTTGATGTGGCCACTGCTACCAACAAGGAACTTGGTTATAAGTACTTCAAGGCAGAAAAATTCCTCCCTGGTGTCAAAGAGTTATTTGATAAAGCCCAAAGGCAAAGAAAAGGAGATCGAGGTATACAAGCAAATTGATGCGAGTTATTATGGTTACATGGATGACAAGGACAAGATCTTGGAGAAAGTTGAGTGGCCCATGGAGGAGGAGATGCAAGCCAAAGCACTTTGGAACTGACTATTGAGAAGACAACCGTAACAACAATTTAAAAGGAAAAAAAAGTAAATTTTACAATCAACTTGAAAAATTTTACACGTAAATGGGCATAATGTTGTAAGACTTGGTAAGGAATATTTATCCCTCGGAAATTAATGGTAAAGTTTGGAGCTATACCTAGGTGATAGGGGGCATGCCAAACTACAAGGTACACTAGATATATATTTTTAGGGGTTAGGGCCTAGAGGTAAGGGGTGTTGGTTCACTTGGTCGCTTTGGCTAGTTTTTTTCAAGGAAACCCCAAGTCAAATTTTAAGAGGGGGTTGTTTGGTAATCTTGACTCGGTGAGAGAGTCAAAGTTACTTGGTCAATAGTGGTGGCTTTGGGCACATGGTTTTGTGCCCATGGATTACATGTAATGAAGCACTTAAAAGGCTTCGGAATAATTCTTTGTAATGTTCAATCGATGTGAGCAGTGAAGGCTCACTTGGCCAACTTGGCTTTGCATGGCCAACAAACAAAATCGAATATTATATTCGCTAGTTTTTCCCCGAATTAGGGATTTTTAGGATTAAACTTGTATTTTTATGTTTTGTTGCTCGTTATTTTAATCTTCTCTCGTTAAATTTAATTTTCCCTCCAGCGAATTTAACAAGCCCACCATGTCATCCTTCATAGCCCCCTTTACCACTTTCATCGTGTTATTGTACGTTAATACTATAATTTAATTAAATTAGGGCCCCACATCCACCATAAAAATTAGATTTTATAAAAATGAGGAATCATTTGGTTGTAGAGTTTGGACACTCAACCCAACTCTAGGCACTATTGCAGTTAATCTTTCTGCAACAAGCACCCACGAGCTAGGGCTATGAATCTGAAAATATAGGCATATTTTTTGAGTTGATGTAAGATGCCTATATTTTCTTAGGCCTTGACACATAGACGCACCATAAGTGGATGTAATCATTTCACACAATATGAGTCATGAACCCGCTCTAGGCACATGGATATGTGGCCTGACAGTACACAATACTTGATACAAATACAAGAATGCCCAAATACAACCAATCATAAGCACCCAATTGCATAGTAAATAAAGTACCTTTTGATCAGAAGCCCACCTTCCAACATGTGCTCTTGGAAGATGAGCGAGGTAACACATGACTGATGCAGGTGACAGAGATATGAATGGCACATCACATTAGCTACTAGTTGCTCTCAGGGGCTGCTAACTATCGATTCAAAGAAATGAATAAGAAAAAAGTTTCTCCCCTGGGTCGCTCACTTTTGGTTTGCTAACAGTACCAATGAGGAAAAAAATATCTAGCACAAGTATGTTTCTTCTCAAAGAATGAGAGAAGAAGAATGAAAAAAGAAAGGAAAGGAGGCAGAGAAAAAAGAAAGAAAAGTGAAGACACTAGAGTTGTACTAACAATGTCGAGAACCAAAATGTTAGAGGGATACTTTGGACTGATGATTAAGCAATCCTCTAGCTACAATCTATCGGATGTACCAACCAATGCCAATATTTGAAGGAAGTGAAGGGAAAAAGGAGGATGGTGACCAGTCCCATCTAGGAAGAAGTTATCTCAAGTCAGGACCTACTTAAGACAACAATCTAAAGAGAACAAATCACTCGAGAGGTGATCAAAAATATAGGAGACAAAAATTGAAAAGGGAGAGAGAGTCAGAAGGAGAAAAATAAAAAACATTAATTCTCATCATTGCTATGAATGATTAGCAGGTTATGTAAGGATTTTAAAATCTAATAAAAAACCCCTCATGCCCAATCTTTGATTCAAAGCAATGTTACATGGATTTATTGTATGCAATATGGTAGCAAGCGGGTATGAGCAAAGAAAAATGAAATAGGAAGATTTGAAAATAAAATAGGAAATGAAATAAATACTCGTGGCTAGAATTTGATGATTTGTTGGAGTGAGGGGTACTTATGCACCATTTCATCCCTTGCTTGATGGAAATTGTTCATTCTTGGAGGATAATCATTTTGGAGAGTTTTTATTCCCACAAGTATGGGTTATTTTGGCATTTTTATTATGATTTTGAGCTATCTCCAGGTCATCTAAACTATTTGTACACTTCAAGAAATCTTTTTGGGCTTTTCTTGTAAAATTATGGAAAAAAGACTTTGTTACCCTCATAGAATAGAGGGAAGTCACTTTCCATTGTTCATCATCATCATTCACTCACTTATTCTCTAGAGGAGGGTGAATTATCTCTTGTATTTCTTTTTGGATGTAATATGATCATTTACAGAGTGAATTGTCTTGGGAAGGCGATTTTTGCATGAAGTGATTCCTGCTGGAAATGTGTAAGTTTATTGTCACATTTTCTTCCATTTTGCATGTTGTATTTATGAAATTAGGGCGTCTATGAGTGTTATATTAACAAGTGCAATATATTATCTTGAAATCTTGATTCTTGATGGCATGTAATTTTTTTGTTGTTGCAAGAATCCATCAAAGGAACTTGGTTCATGCATCCTTTGACATCAAAATATTCCACATAGAGAAGTTTCCAGGGGTTTCTAGGCAAAGAAATTCAATCTTTCACCATCTTCATCCAAGGCCCTCTGTCATTGACCATTGCCTAATTGTCTCCATTGCCCAACCAAAAGCCCTTGCATACCTACCTAAGTCATAAACGACCAACATGGTGTCAGATTATTGTCACCAAAAGATAGTCAGATAGGAATGTAAGAGAGGAAAATCGAGAAGATGGGTATTCATAAGACAATGCGATCGACGACAAAGGGTCTAGATATACCACCTAGGTCAAAAACTTCATAGAACTCATTCAAGCATGGCCAAATATAACACATGAATACAAGAAGGGAAACACTTTTGGCTCAAGTAGTGAATTATGATTAAAATCGAAGGTGATAAAATATCCTCTATTTACCCCTAGAGGTGAGGTTTAACATGATCAATACCTACACTTACAAAAATGCTCGAGATACATTGCAAGAGCCTATCTATGCCACGCCATTATAAAAATGAGAGGCATCTTGGAGATTCCAGCAAGATTTATTTGAGTATTGCCTTATAAGTTACCTTCAGGAGTGAAGGTGACACCAACTCTCTAGGAAGGGCAAGAGATGAACAAAAGAAAGAGGAGAAAATAAAGGAGGTACCAACACTATTGATGCACCATTAAAGACAAACGGTGGCAATGCCCATGCAAAGAAAGAAAGGAAATCAAAGGTGGAAGAATTATTGAAATACCTATGAATGTAGGAGGCAATAATTACACAAAGTATTAACTAGGTTGGTGGAGTTGTGAGGAGTAGTGAAGGACCAACGAAGATGAGATCTAGAAAAGCTAGTGCAACAACAAAGGCTACTAGAGGCAACACTAGCATGGAAAGGGGGTGAGAAGTGACAATGATAGTGAGGTATCAATTAAGAAAGAACTCCTTGACACCAATGTGTAGTTGGGTAAGGAAAGAGAAAATGAGAATGAGTCACTTGAGTTATCCCACTTCATTCTTGGGCTCCAACATAAACTACCCAACAAACCTCCTTGTAAGGAATTACACATATTCTCAATTGTTACTAATTATTCTTAATTCCATGAATTTCTTAGATGCACAAGGATCATTTCCACAAATAAATCCACCTCACTTACAACTCCCATCTAACCAACAACCTCCTAGACCCACTCAGATTCCTGCTCAACCTGTACCAAATCCAAATAACAGAGCAGAGAGACCAGTCTACAATGTAGATGAGGGACCATCATATCCCACATTACCTTTACAAAATATCAATTTGAGGTCTAGTAAGGTACTTCAAAAAGAACCTCCAATAGCTGAAAAACAAGAAGAAAACGAAGAAAATGAAAATGAAACTCCAACTCAAAAGAAACAAAATGATGACATCAAAAATAAACAAATGCAACCGTTGCATCCACCACCTATTCCAAAACGATTGGTCCAAGCAAAAATTCCCATATCTATACCACAGTTTGATGTTTTAGATGAGCTAAAGAATGTCTATATAAAAATTCCATTATTGCAAGCCATAAAAGACATTCCCATATATACTAAAGCAATCAAAGAACTGTTCCTCAAGAAACCTACTAGGAAAAGAATTGATCCACAAACTATTCATGTTATTGGACATTTAGCTGGCCTTATGACAAATACCATTTCAATGGAAAAGTATGTTGATCCTGGTATTCCCTGAGTCACTACAATCATTAACAACATACATATTCCAAACACCTTAATTGACCTTGGGGCCGCAACAAATGTGATGACTCTTGAAACAATGAAGACATTGCAGCTCACAAACTTGCAGCATACAACAATTGTTCTAGAACTAGATGATAGGTATAAAGTGATTCCTGAAGGGATTTTGGAGGACATAATTGTCTCACTGGACTCCTGGGAGTATCCAGTGGACTTTTTAGTTCTTCAGCCAAAATCTAATTTAGGAGGACACCCTATCATCCTTGGTAGACCATGGTTAGCAACTGCTGATGCATTCGTAGGATGTAGATCGGGTAATATGATTATTTCACGAGGAACTGAAAGAAAACAACTCACTCTTTACCAATCAGCACAATCACCAGCAGTAGCACACAATTTATGGCTTGACGATAAATACAATGACAAGGAAGAAGTTCAATCTGTTTTCAGCATCAATCAAATCTAGGATTTTCAAGAACATAATAATGATGATTTGGTAGAATTGTTCCTTTCTCAACCTGATATTTCTGAAGAATTAAGAAATGAACAATACCATGCTACAGATGAACTTTTGGCACAGAATTTTCAGGAAACATGCACCATTCAATATTTGCAAACAACATTTCAGAACATTTTTCCCATTCAATCTATCACAAACACACAGAGCAAGACCATAGAGATTAGTCCAGGAAAAACTTTTAATATTAGCACTCACCTAGACTCATCTCAAGAGGAAAAATTGATCCAATTATTGAGAAAATACCAGAAAGCATTTGCTTGGGACTACACCAATATGCACGGAATTCACCCTGAAACATGCACTCACCATATTTACACGGACAGTAATATCAAACCAGTGAGGCAACTACAGAGAAGAATGAATCCTATGCTTCAGGATATTGTTAGAGATGAATTACAAAAACTATTGAAAGTCAATTTTATTTATCCTATCTCTGACAGTGAGTGGGTATCCCCATTGGTAGTAGTGCCCAAGAAAAATGGCAAGTGGAGAATTTGTGTTGATTACAGACAATTGAACAAAGCAATCCTCAAAGATTATTTACCACTACCATTTATTGACCAAGTGCTAGACACATTAGCTGGGAAATCATCATTCTCTTTTCTTGATGGTTTCAGTGGCTATAACCAGATCAGGATAGGCTTAGAGGACCAGGACAAAACCATTTTTACTTATCCCTGGGGCACTTATGCCTATAATGTTTTACCATTTGGACTTTACAATGCTCCAGCTACATTTCAGAGAGCTGTATTAGCTATTTTTGCTGATTTAGTTCATGACTGTGTTGAAGTTTACATGGATGATTTTTTAGTGTATGGTAATTCATTTGAGCATGCATTAGAGAATCTTGAAAAAGTTTTGAAGAGATGTATTGAAGCTAATCTGTCCCTGAGCAATGAAAAGTGTTTTATGATGTTAAATGAAGGGATGGTATTAGGACACTATATTTCTTCTCAAGGAATTAAAGTTGATCCATCAAAAATCCAGATCATTGTCAATTTCTCAATTCCGAAGACTCAAAAAGAGGTAAGAAGTTTCCTTGGGTATGCAAGCTATTACAGAGGGTTTATTGAACATTTTAGTAAAATAGCTTCACCTCTGTTTAAGCTTCTAGCAAAAGATACACCTTTCAACTGGAATGAGAATTGTCAGCAAGCTTTTGAAACACTCAAAGAAAAGTTATCAACCACACTAGTCTTAAAAGGACCTAACTGGACCCTACCATTTCACATCTTTACAGATGCATCTGATACTGCAGTAGGTGCCTCATTAGGCCAAAAAGAAGAGTTTTTCAATTATGCCATCTATTTCATTAGCAAAAATCTAACACCTGTAGAATTAAATTACACAGTCACTGAAAAATAAATGCTTGCCATCATACATGCTGTGAATAAATTCCGACATTATATCATTGGTTATGAGGTTTTTGTACATACTGATCACTCTGCCATTAAGTATTTAATGAATAAACCAATCACTAATCGCAGAGTTACCAGATGGCTGTTATTATTACAGGAATTTAATATTACAATGTTAGATAGACTCGGTAAGGAGAATCAGGTGGCAGATTTTCTTTCTAGACTGCAAAATTCAGGTGAGGTTGTTCCGATTGAAGATTCTTTTCTAGATGAAAATTTATTTGCAATTTCAATAGTGAATCCTTGGTATGCTGACTTAGCCAATTATTTATCCACAGGAAGAACACCTCCATATTTTACTCCAAAGGAAAAAAAGAGGCTGATCAAACAAAGTGCTAGATGCTCATGGGTTAATGGAGATTTATTTTACACCGGTTATGATATGATTATTAGACGATGTGTAAGAAATGATGAAATAATTGATATTTTAAAATCTTGCCATGATGAACCGTGTGGTGGGCATTTTGCAGCGAAAAGAACAACATTCAAGATTCTCAGTCTTGGATACTATTGGCCATCTATTTTTAAGGATTCCAAGAAATATGTGAAAAGTTGTGATAGCTGTCAAAGAATGGGCAGACCAACAGCTACAGATGAAATGCCACTTCAGCCTCAAATACATTTAGAGCCATTTGAAAAATGTGCTCTAGATTTTATAGGACCCATCAATCCAACTTCAAAAGGTAAAAAGTACATCCTAGTATGTACTGATTACGTGACAAAATGGGCTGAAGCCAAAGCACTAGTCCGGGCAATTGAACAAACAGTGGTAAACTTCCTTTTTGAGGAAATTTTTGTAAGGTATGGAGTACCAAGGGAGATAGTGATGGATCAAGGTACTCAGTTTACCTCAAATCTGGTCAAAGACATCACAGAAAAATATAAAATCAAGCACAGAAAAAGTACACCTTACCATCCACAGGCCAATCGCCTGGTGGAATCTACCAATAAAACATTGGAAGGAATTATCACTAAGACAGTAGCAATGAACAAAAAGAATTGGGAAGAGAAGCTCAAAGATGCACTCTGGGCTTACATAATCACGTGGAAAAACACTACAGGATTTACACCATATCAGTTGGTGTATGGAAAAGAGGTAATGCTTCCTATTGAATTTCAAATACATACTTATAAGATGGCTGCAGATTTAGGAATTGATCTCAATGAAGCACAAAAAGGGAGAATTATGCAATTGAACCAGTTAGATGAAATGAGGTAGCAAGCAGAGGAGACAGTAATCCTAATACAGAAACAAAGGAAGCAGTGGCATGATGCACACATCAAAAAGAAACAGTTCAAAGAAGGAGACTGGGCTTTACTTTTTGACTCTAAATTCAGATATCATAAAGCCAAATTTACCACACATTGGATGGGCCCATATGAAATAGATCAAGTATATGAAAATGGATCAATCAAGCTTACTACCATTGATGGAGAAGGCAACACCTTTCTTGTCAATGGCCACCGGTTGAAACTCTATCATAAGCCCATCAGCAAGGAGGATTTTATTCACACTGTATCTCAGCAAAGGGAGGTTGAGATATTGCAGCCTTCAGCTGTGATATCTCTACCTTAGTTCATTCAACTTCATTTAAAAAAAAAAAAAACACATAAAAAAAATAAACAAAAATATATATATATATATCTATAAAAATTAAAAAAAAAATTAAAAATAAAAATAAAAACAATAATGGTTTAGATGTGAAAACCATTCATTTGGCTGGTAAGAATTCCTTGTTCTTCTTGTTTACTGTTTTGTTCATCACTTCAATAATGACTTGAGGACAAGTCAAACCTTCAGTGGGGGAGAAGAATCAACAAGAATCAACATTTTGTTTTCCCTATCTCATCTCCTCATTTGTAAATCTTCAAGGAATTTGTTTCAGTACTTCAGTATTTCAATAAAAGAACTATTTTTGTTTTTGTTCTAATCAGAGGGACCTGTTCAAGCAATATGCAGTGGGACCTGTTCAGAAGACTATGTTACCAGTACCAATATTAGAGGGACCTGTTAAAGACTGCATTCAAGATACATCAGGCTACTTCAACAAAGTTTTCAAAGGTTTCTTATCATCAAGGCTACAGAAGCTGCACAAACATAGTTCTTCAGATTTTAAAGGGACCTGTTATATTCAATTTCATTTCAAAGGGACCTGTTTTAGACAGTGAAGACCAGTCATATTTGGACAGTGAAGATCAGTCCTACCTGTGCACGCCAAATCAGCCATTGTCAACCAAAAGTGTAATGTATTGGTGAAATTTTTATTTTTAACATTTAAAATTCTTGAATTATTTTAGTGTTAAAAATGATGATTATGATTGCTTGTTATCAATTTCAAAAACCCCTATACCCATCACCCTTGTAACATTCCTAACTACTCAACTTTGCTATCATAGCCTATTGCCATATTCCTACTACGATTTTCAAACCTTTTCCTACACCACTCTTCAAACCTTGCCATCAACTCCTCATTTTTAAATCGGCCATCAAACCTTGTCATTGATCCATCATTTTTCAATCGGCCAAGTACCAACACGTAGTAGACAAGTGGTAAATCATTGGAAAGACAAGTGTTAAATGATTTCGTTCATTTTGAATGTGGGAGTTATAAATAGTCTTTTGACCCAAGTCGGCTCATGAAACATATATCCGTTATCATCACTACAACACTCTTTATTGTACCTATGCAAATCAGTACCGCTCCTCTGTCTTTATGATGTGAATGCGCCTTCAACTCTACATTATCATTATAGCAATTGGGTGAAGGTCGGCTGTTAAGTTTTCATTTTATAAAACATCAGCTCATAAAAGTGCGTTACCATGTGAGTGTTTAAACTCTGAGTTTTTAAAGAGGGCCGAGACAGCAGGTGCTACAAAGGGAGAGCATAGCACAGGCTTACCACAAGTTTCTACCGCCGCCCAAGCACTTAAAGAAGGAAACCCTGAGAATCGAGGGCGTTACCAGGTCGGCTAAGTGGAACGCAAGAAAAGAGGTAACACATTGAAAAACCCTGATTGAATTGCTAAGCATAAACAAAAGGGTTAGAACAGAGATTTTTTTTTTTTTAAATGACCAATAGAGCAGAGCCTGAAACATTTGATAGTTCACAATATCATGATGACTGTGTCACGATTTTAAGGGAAAAACATTGGTTACCCTTTCTAGAGAAATTCAATGGAAACAATGAAGAAGTGACAAAGCAGTTTGCATTCACATTCAATGGAGAGAAAGCATTAATAGGAAACTTCTCTTTTAGAATTTCAGAGGATACCATAGCACAAACATTGGGAATCAGTCCAGAAGGGGAAAAGTATTTCAAGACCAAACAATTTAAGGAAAAATCATGGACTCAGTTTATGTCTAGGTCAAGGGTTTCCTCTGTCAATTGGAAAAAGGGTGTTCCCAGAAGTTGGCTAATTCACCCTTGGGACGAAATGGTATACATTATTCAGAAATTTGTTACATGTGAAGGGCGTTATAGTATAGTATACCTATATCACATCAAACTTCTGTTGCACTTAAAAGGTCAATGCACCATCAGTTTGCCCTACTTCCTCTTACAGAGTTTGACTAAAATGGCGAAGACCATTCAGAAACGAAAGGGTAATGAAGATAAGAGTTTATGTCATTTTGGGTTGATCAAAATTCTAATTGAATTTGAGTTGCAGAGGAGAGGAAAAACATGGAAAGAATTCTTAATTGCCAATCAAATTAAAGAAGATGAACAGGAATAGCAGCAAGAATGCACCAAGTTTATGCTTGATATTGATGAGGAAATCCCTGAGCGTAAGTCAAGAAATGTTCCTCAACCCAGCAGTGGTGTAAAAACAAGAAGGATGAGGCAAGAAACTGCCAAGAAAATTGAACAAGACAAAATCTGCACTATTTATACAAGAAGATCAAGGAGAATACAAAAGAACCAAACACAAGATGATCAACCAGAGTCAAATGCAAATGCACCAATGGACATTGAAAGTGGTGCTCATTCACAACCAGAACAGGAAGCAGAAATGGAAATCGAGAGTAACAAGGGAGAAAGGAAAGAGCCAATACCTACAAACAAGAAACAAAAAAGTTTAGAGAAACAAATTGAAGAGCTAAAAGAGGAATTGATGGAAGCAAATATGCTGGAGAAGGTCATAAAGAAGGAAAATGAAATGCTGAGAGCTCAGAGCAAGAAGATTCAGCAGAAAAATGAGAAACTGAAGAAGCAAATCAAAGAACTTAACGTTGATCAAACTGAGACATGCAAATGGGCGACAAAGTGGTACACTCAGAAAAAAGCTCGCAAAGAAAAATATAAGAAACTGAAACATGAGTTCCAAGTTCAGAAGAATGCCCAAGTTCAGAGGAGTATAGATGTCTTGCTACAAGCAGTAGAGGCACAAGTAGGAACAGAATATAAAGGGAGCACATCAGGAGCACATCAGGATTAGCATGAGAACATGCTAAATCATTGAGCTTGGGGGAGATGTTGGTACTATTTTATTGCCATCATTTTCTTCTAAAAATCCATCATTCATCTATCATTTTCTCCCATAAACCCCTCATAGTCCATTGAAATTGATCAATTAAGCATTATAATTGTTATTTTACATTAAATTTAATTTGTGGATTTTTATGTTAAAAATTAGAAATTTTCAACAAAATTACGGGATGTCATGACTTCCTCTAATTGGTTTATGTTGTGACACGTGGCATGGCAGGAAAATCAAAACCGAGGATAGGGACGTGATCACAAATTTACATACATGGTGAAGGATCTATTCAGCATCGCATCTGGAGCTCCTAGATACATGGTCAATGCTGGTCAAACCCAGCCTTTTTGGTCATAAAAGCAGCAAAAAGCCAGAGTTACCTAAACTGATTTTGTTTTGTTTTGGAAATCAGTTAAGATTAGGAAAAAACAAAAATCACCTTTTTTACTGTAAAAGCAGAAACATCTGCATGATAATGTATGTACATTCGATTGCAAATAGGACTGCGTGATAAGAGACATAGAGCAGACTTAAGACTACATATCATATTGTATTGTATTGTTACCAGAACTCTGTTCTTGCATGTAATTGATTTCCAGACTTTAATCACAGGCAGCGTTTCATCATTCCAGTGTTTTATGTGTTAACGATTTCAACATCTGAAGTTTTCTAAGTGTACCATCAACGTGTGGACGGGCCCTACGTGGGGACTGGTATACTTTTATTTCATTTTCATAGCATTTAGACTTCAGATCTGAATAGTGTTTGATGCCATTTCTTTGCTTGTGAATTAATTAATTCGATTAGAAGTTCTTGCGAAGTGTTATTGTATGATTCATGGTGATAGCTTGAAACTTCAATTGCTAAATTATTTACCAAGATCTTGTAAAAGATTTAATTGAGCACTAAATTTCGAAGTATCTTTGTGGACTCTGTTTTCATGCATTTGAGTCTTAGTATGCTTAAAAGAGTTTTTGGTTTTCATGAATGCTTAGTGTGTTAGCTGGAAAGAGTTTTTGTGAATGATATCCTTGTAAGAGGATTGAAAACTCAGACTAGTAACACTTTGTTTTCTTAGAACAGTTGATTAAATTAGGTGATATAAGTGTTTGAATTGTGAAAGGAAACATATTCCAATCTCTTGTAAAAGAGTGTTGTAGCCTGTCACAGTAGACACTTACCTAGGTAGATGAGATCCTTTTAGGCCTATAGATTGTAGACACGTGCCTCTAAGTTTACCTACCTTGGTTGACATTAAATTTAGTCTAATCTAGACCCCTGGATTGGTCACTATAGCCCCCTTTACCACTTTCATCTTATTATTGAATGTTAATACTATAATTTAATTAAATTAGGGCCCCACCTCCACCATAAAAATTAGATTTTATAAAAATGAGAAATCATTTGGTTGTAGATTTTGGACACTCAACCCAACTATAAGCACTATTGCAGTTAATCTTTCTGCAACAAGCCACCCACAAGCTAGGGCTATGAATATGAAAATATAGGCCTCTTTGTTGAGTTGATTTAAGATGCCTATATCTTCTCAGGCCTTAACACATAGACGCAACATAAGTGGATGTAAGCATTTCACACTGTTATCACTTAGGTTGTTCCCTTTGACTCCTAAGGGAATACGGCTGAGGTAACCACAAACCAATCTTTGGACTGCAAGTCCTAGCCTACCAGTAGTCAGAGAGGGCTCTCTCTTTATAATTTAGCTTTGTTTTGGGTTGATTTTAGGCTAGTTATGATGTACTTGGGTTTTGTTTGAAATTTGGTGGGATGGATGATGTTTCAGACAGAGTTGACTTGCATAGTGGGAGAAGTTTAGACCATTGGGCATGGAGTCAAGGATTAAGGCTGCTGGTGCGTTTTCTTGGTCACAAGAGGAATTACAGAGCATAATAGTTTAAACAAGGAACAATATCAAAGCTGGAATAAGGATGAAATGGATGTCAGGAAATGAAAGATAGCTAAGCAGCTCTCATTATGCTAACAGAGGGAAGGCGAGTGAACATTATATAGGAGCAATCAATGATTCCTAAATAACAGTCATATATGAAAGAACTAGTGTAAATATGATCAAAGAAGTATTCATATTTAGGACTAATTCAGAGGAAAACATGGAGAAATAACAGGAATTGAGAACAGAGTACAAATAAGCAATATCTGAACTATTCTTTCTTCCTGCAATTTAGATCATGACATACAGATGATATAGCATACATAGAAACTGAAAACAAGGGAGAAAGACTTATTGTTCCATGAAGAAAGCATTAGAATTCTGTAATCTACTCTTCAGCCATCAAATCCACATCAACAGTCCAGACACAAGGTATTCCAGCAATCTCTGTTCATTAAATCTCTCGAAATACACAGTGCAAGTCCAGAAAGAAGATTATCAACCAACCAACCCTTTAAACATTGAATCAGGGTGGTTTATATAGGGAAAATATCCCAAAATATCTATTACAGCAGATCTTAAACAGATCTGCGGGAAATGAGTGCTTTTTAATCTAAGTTATTCTGAAATAAATGCATAATGATCTACCTAAGTGCTGCGCTGGGCAACTGCCTCAAAAAATGAGTAAATATGGTCCTTTGGAGCTCTGTGCTGGCTATTCCTGCAATAACTATGTCTTGGGCCTTGCAGCACCGCCCTCATATGTCTTAAATGCTTTAATCACTGATCTGAGAGCCTTGAATGGCTTCACCGCTTTCTTTGACTTTGTTGGAGGCCATTCAATGTTCACCTGCTTTGGAAAATAAAGATTTCCACTAAAAACACTTTAACTGATACTCTTTGCTGCAACATTGATACTCTTTGACATGAATCTGGGCTTTGTCTTTCCTCTGATATACTTTAAACTGTCAAATCACCCATTTACTGGCTTTTAATGCAAAAATAACTGCTGCAAAGGTTTCCATGGCCTTTGGAATGCTATCTGCGCTTGGCCGATAAAAAATAGTATTAAACTCTGAAGAAATGCCGCAAAAGGGAGGAATTGAATGCTGTTGACTGTGCTGAGGCCGAAACTAGCCTTCTGGAACAAAACTGGGCTTGGAGCGATCCAAAAATGGCTTGAAATGCATGAATTCCTTTATCGGGGGCGCGTACAGGCATATATGCGAAAATATGAACGAATGCTGCATTTTCCTTTATAACAGGCAAAATGCCCATTTACACGCAAAAATCGCAAAAACCGGGGCGGGAGCGACACTGTTCAAATGATTAAATCGTATCCGTTGGATCTGGCGCGGGCCGTTCCAACGGCTAGTGCTAAATCGGCGGCTTGGCGGATCGGCGGTCCCAACTCATAAACCCCCGACGAGCGATATAGAGGGCAGACCTGAAATCCATTCAAAACTGTGTTTTATGGCTTTTTGGGTTTCAAAAGGGGCGTACAGTACCACCACCTTTTCGGACCCGAAATCCATTAAGTGCTGCTTTATTTTTTTTCGGCTCCGCCATATCGGAGCATTCCCATCTGCTGTACAACGGGCTCCTTTCGAACCCGAAATATATACATGTCGTGCCTTATAACATTTCGGCTCCGCTGGTCAGAGCCATATATGGAAATGACGTGATAAAACATGAACAGTTGGATGAGCGGGCCCGAATGGGTGGCTATGATTTCATCAGCATTTCGGCAATCGGCGGGACAGCGGGTATATACATATGTGCGATCGTCAAAACGATCTGGACCGTTGATCCGGGCGGAACGATGGACGACTATGATTTGGTCGTTGTTCTGCCATCGGGGAGTTTGCGATAGGGCCTGCGCTATATGAAAATGCGGGGATTTGCGATAAACTTAAGTTTTATGAAAAAGTTAAGTTTGAACGATAAAACATGATATATGCGTTTAAACGGGAATTTGCGATGCGGAGGGCTCCTGATAGCGATATTGCTTCGGAGCGAGGGTACAAAAAGGACCCTTTTTGCATCGGAGCAAGGTTTTTGTGATAAAGGAAAACTTTGTGAAATTGGAGGGACCTCTTTAGTGATTCGGAAGGGTTTCTAAGGCATCGGAAGGGGTCCGATAGCCTAAAAAGAGGGATTTCATGCCTTGGAGGGGTTCAAAGGCACTTGAGAGGGGTTTAATGTACTTTGAGAAGGGTTTAGGCCTTTTAAAAGGGGTTTATGCCTTGGAAAAGGTAAAACAAGGTAAAAAGATGGTTTTTTATACATATGAAGGGAATTTTATGCTTTGTGAAGGAGTCAAAAAGCATTTGGGAGGTTTTATGGAGTGATGAAGGGTTTTATGCATCGGAAGGAGTCCGAAATGCATGAGAAGATGGTTTGAGGGGGGAAATGAGGGCTCTTGCTAAGCTTCAGGTAAACTTAGCAATTCCCAAGCACACTTATGGTTATTTTTCAACCAGGGGAGGGGATAAGTATATAGGGGAGTTATTAACATAGTTTTAGTAAGGGAAGGGGAGATAGATAGGGAGTTAGATAGTAAAGTTAGTAGTTAACATGATAATGACAAGAAAAAGCGCTAAGTATGAGATCTTAGGCTATTAAGGGGGAAAACGAGTTGTAGAGGAAATATGAACATTCCTTGAGTAAAGCAGATCTTTACCAAGGCAACTGATATGAAGAATGATGAATCTTGAGAGGTATCAAGCAGATCTTGACCTCTTTAGGGGAAGTTAGTGAGTGTTTTGGGGAAAGAGAAGAAGGGGGAGTTAGACATGCCTCGCTTGAAGTCCTTCAAATGGAAAACTGCCTCAAACTTGCGATATGAATAGATATGACACTTGAAAAGATGAAATGGATCACAAGTCATGATTCTACAACCACAAAGCTACCTACCCGACCTAATCACCTAGCATTTTCTCTTCTTTTGGTTTGGGTGCACTTGAACTAGCATACCCATCTTTTCCTTCTTTTCTTCTTGTTGTCCTCCTACCTACATCTACACTTATTTCATCCAGGGGCTCAGATTAAGCTGTTGAGCACCCTTGTTTCTCTACCTATCTACAAATCTGCCAAGATTAAGCTGTTTGGACAGATAATGATTCTCTATATTCTACAACAGGAAATTGAAACCTAGGGAGACCAAGATTAAGCTGTTTGGCCCTCCCTTAACTGAAAACTCATCAAAATGGATCAACTCATCAAAAATGGAACACAGCAGTGGCACTTAGACTAGCACACTCTCATGGACACTTCTTTGGCCTTTGTAGCAAATACACACAATATGCGTCATGACCCCACTCTAGGCACATGGATACGTGGCCTGACAGTACACAATACTTGATACAAATACAAGAATGCCCAAATACAACCAATCATAAGCACCCGATTGCATGATAAATAAAGTACCTTTTGATCAGAATCCCACCTTCCAACATGTGTTCTTGGAAGATGAGCAAGGTAACACATGATTGATGTAGGTGGCAGAGATATGAATGGCACATCACATTAGCTACTAGTGTCTCTCAGGGGTTGCTAACTATCGGTTCAAAGAAATGAATAAGAAAAAAAAATCTCCCCTAGGTCGCTCACTTTTGGTCTGCTAACAATACCAATGAGGACAAAAATATCTAGCACGACTATGTTTCCTCTCAAAGAATGAGAGAAGAAGAATGAAAAAAGAAAGGAAAGGAGGTGGAGAAAAAGAAAGAAAAGAGGAGAAGGCACTTGAGTTGTAGTAACAATGTCGGGAACCAAAAAGTTAGAGGATACTTTGGATTGATGATTAAGCAATCCTATAGCTGTAGTCTATAGGATGTATCAACCAATGCCAATATTCGAAGGAAGTGGCAGGAGAAAGAAGGATGGTGACTAGTCCCATCTAGGACGAAGTTATCTCAAGTCGAGCCCTACTTAAGACAGCAATCTAAAGAGAACAAATCACTAGTGAGGTGACCAAAAATATAGGAGACAAAAATTAAATAGGGAGAGATGCAGAAGGAGGAAAATCAAAAAGATTAATTCTCATCATTGCTTTGAATGATTAGCAGGTTATGTAAGGATTTCAAAATCTAATAAAAACCCCCTCACGCCCAATCTTTGATTCAAAGCAATGTTACATGGATTTATTGTATGAAATATGCTAGCAAGTGGGTATGAGAAAAGAAAAATGAAATAGGAAGATTTGAAAATGAAATAGGAAATGAAATAAATACTCGTGGCTAGAATTTAATGATTTGTTGGAGTGAGGGGCACGTATGCACCATTTCATCCCTTGCTTGATGGAAATTGTTCATTCTTGGAGGATAATCATTTTGGAGAGTTTTTATTCCCACAAGTATGGGTTATTTTGGCATTTTTATTATTCTTTTGAGTTATCTCCAGGTCATCTAAACTATTTGTACACTTCAAGAAAAAAAAATTGGGCTTTTCTTGTAAAATTATGGAAAAAAGACTTTGTTACCCTCATAAAATAGAGCAAAATCACTTTCCATTGTTCATCATCATCATTCACTCACTTCTTCTCTAGAGGAGGGTGAATTATCTCTCATCTTTGTTTTTGGATGTAATATGATCATTTATAGAGTGACTTGTCTTGGGAAGGTGATTTTTGCATGGAGATACTTTTGGGATTGGTGAAGTGATTCTTGTTGGAAATGTGTAAGTTTATTGTCACATTTTTCTTTCATTTTGCATGCTATATTTATGAAATTATGGCGTCTATGAGTGCCATGTTAACAAGTGCAATATATAATCTTGAAATCTTGATTCTTGATGGCATGTAATTTTTTTTTTTTTGCAAGAATCCATCAAAGGAACTTGGTTCATGCATCCTTTGACATCAAAATATCCCACATAGAGAAGTTTCTAGGTGTTTCTAGGTAAATAAATTCAATCTTTCACCGTCTTCATCCAAGGCCCTTTATCATTGACCATTCCCTAATTGTCTCCATTGCCCAACCAAAAGCCCTTGCATACCTACCCAAGTCATAAGCGACCAACATGGTGTCAAATTTTTGTCACCAAAAGATAGTCAGATAGGAATGTAAGAGAGGAAAATCGAGAAGATGGGTATTCATAAGACAATGTGATCGACCACAAAGGGTCTAGATATACCACCTAGGTCAAACACTTCACAGAACTCATTCAAGCATGGCCAAATATAACACATGAATACAACAACGGAAACACTTTTGGCTCAAGTAGTGAATTATGATTAAAATAAAAGGTGATAAAATATCCTCTATTTACCCCTAGAGGTGAGGGTTCTAACATGATCAATACCTACACTTACAAAAATGCTCGAGATACATTGCAAGAGCCTATATATGCCATGCCATTATAAAAATGAGAGGCATCTTGGATATGCCAGTAAGATAGATTTGAGTACTTCCTCATAAGTTACCTTGAGGAGTGAAGGTGACACCAACTCTCTAGGAAGGGCAGGAGATGAACAAAAGAAAGAGGAGAAAATAAGGGAGGCAGCAACATTGTTGATGCACCATTAAAGACAAACGGTGGCAATGCCCATGCAAAGAAAGAAAGGGAATCAAAGGTGGAAGAATTATTGAAATACCTATGAATGTAGGAGGCAATAATTACACAAAGTACTAACTAGTTTGCAAGAGTTGTGAGGAGTAGTGAAGGACCAACGAAGATGAGATCTAGAAAAGCTAGTGCAACAACAAAGGCTACTAGAGGAAACACTAGCATGGAAAGGGGGTGAGCAGTGACAATGATAGTGAGGTGTCAATTAAGAAAGAACTCCTTGACACCAATGTGTAGTTGGGTAAGGAAAGAGAAAATGAGAACGAGTCACTTGAGCTATCCCACTTCATTCTTGGGCTCCAACATAAACTACCCAACAAACCTCCTTGTAAGGAATTACACATATTCTCAATTGCTACTAATTATTCTCAATGCCATGAATTTCTTTGATGCACAAGGATCATTTCCACAAAGGCTCCTTTCCCATCATTTATCGTAGTCATGGAATGATTCTTGTTGGAAATGTGTAAGTTTATTGTCATTTTCTTCGATTTTGCATGCTATATTTTCTGAAATTAGGGTTTCTAGGATTGCCATATTAACAGGTGCAATATATTATCTTGAAATCTTGATTGTTTATGGCATGTAAAATTTGTTTTGCAAGAATCCATCAAAGGAACTTGCTTCATGCATCCTTTGAACTCAAAATCTTCCACATAGAGAAGTCACTAGGAGTTTCTAAGTGAAGAAATTCAATCTTCCACCCTCTTCATCCAAGGTTGTAATCATCCTAAATAGGAAAGCAAGTGATATAGAGCAAGTAATCTGTGCAACAAATTATAAAAACAAAATACACATTAAACATCCATAGAAAAGCTACAAATATGGAACTGCTGAGCCATTTTATTACTTTTCTAGAGGAAAAGTACAATGCATAACAAGATGGTGCACTTGGGCTTGTCTCACTGGACAAGCATGACCAAATCCACGTGAGAAAATGGCTAAACTAAAGGTTGTCCAACTGCTGCACCAATCTACACTATGTTGCCCAGAAAACTACCTTTCTACTGAAGTTCGAATAGCTGAAAGGTCCACTTCCTATGCCCAAAAAGTTATATGATTTTAACCCCAGACTCCTTGGTCTAAACCCAGAAAAACCCACAAAGGGTTTTGGCTGGTTCAGACTACTGAAATTCGACCCCCTTGGAGCCCAACTTCAGCTGCAACTACAAAACTCGGCCTGCTAGAAACTGCCTGTAAATCCTCTTGGAAATGGTCCCAAAATGTTGGGCTGACCCCTGCTATCCAATCTCTGACTTCTCGAATGGGCTTCCGGTCTTTGGCACGTGCTCCCAAGCTCCATGAAAACTGTTGGAATAGCCCTTGCACTATCCTCTAGCCCAACAATTCGAACTATTGGAATGTTGGTTGTAAAACTCAGCAAGAATGTTGGCCTAGTGCTGCTCTCTCAGCCCTCTAACTCTCTCGGCAAACACCTAATCTCTGATGGCTCCTAGCTCCCTTTGAGTATTCTCTAGCTACCCAGAAATACGCACACCCTGCTCTGCGAGATGATGGTGTTGTCTCACAACACTGCAACTCCTTAAAAGCTTGTGGAACTGCCTCTCTAGGGCGGGCACGGATGGTCCCATGAATAAAAAGTTGAATCTCCCACCTAAGAGATTCATGACTAAACAGCCAGTTGACTCAGCTAAACAGCAGATCGAACAGTCAAGTAATTTTGTTTGCAAGATGTAACAATGAATCCAAAATGAGAGCTTCTCCCTACTTATAACTCCTTGGGCCCTCCTTGCCTTATGTGGGCCCCTCCATCCACCTATTCGACTTCCCTCCAAGCAATTCGAATAGCCCAGTCCGAATTCTCATGTGGGTAGCCCCCACATTCCACTAGCAGCCAAAAAACATCGAATTGCCTCCTATGTCCCCAAGTAAAAAACGATGGGTCCTCTTCCTTAGCAAAAATTTGTGCAAAATTGTGTAGCAGCACCCTGTTACAAATGTATCAGAGAAGGGACATGACAAAGGCTCTTTATCAATGACCTTTCCCTAATTTTCTCCATTGCCAAACTAGATAAAGGCTTTAATCTAGTAGTATTTGATCATTATAAATCCCTCTTTCTTTTTTAATTTCATGGTAGCTTGGCCTAGGGTTAGCTTAAAATATGAATTTTATAGCGATTTTCTGTGGATATGTTATTTTCTTATTGGAAGGGATTGAATTTAATAAAAAATAAAAATAAAAATATAACATTGATTGAATATTTTAACCTCAAAATTAGGGTTGATGTCTTGGTATTTATTGTGGTCATATGCATTTTCAGCTATTTGAAACTATTGTTTACATAACCCTAGCTTGCTGTAATATCCTTAAGGGAAAGTTAATAGTAAATATTCAAAGAAAAATAGACAAACACACCATAAAATCAAAACAGACAATCAAACCAAGAATTTTCATCCAAAACAACGTTGTATACTCATTTTATTAATTGGAAAGAGGTGTAGAACAAGGTGTTGGAATGAGTGCACCTGGGCTTGCTCCAATCAAGCTAGAGAAAGCCCAAAATGACCACTGAATCACCCTCCTCTAATGTGCTGTAAATTTGGCCCAAGTGTTGCACTGTAAATACCCAAAAATGGTGTTGTTGCCTGAAATGATCTTCTGCTAGAGCCCTTTTCGCTACTCAGAAAAATCCAGTAAGTTAACCCCGGACTCTACTCATGAAACCTAGAATAACCCATGAAGGGTTTGGCCAAACCTTGACCCCCAAATTTCGACCCTCTTGTGCTTGACTGGCTCTCCTACTGGGTAATCGACCCACTTGAATATTCTTCTGTTGAATGCTCCATAAATGTGTGGAAACCCTAGTAGAAGGCTCCCCAGGCCTTCCCTCTTGATTTCCTCCAAAAACTCCCTTATCTCCACAATGTTGATTTGGGGTAGCATCGGATGTGCTCTAGCCACAAAATTTGGTGGAGAGGTTGGGGCACATGATATCTCCAATACCAAGAAAGGGTTTGGGCAGATTCTAAACAGTTTAGGAGATATTAAAATAATTAATATTTTTAATGGAGTCCCTAAGTCTAAACTTAGGGAAGTCAAAATATTAATGTGAATTAATATGAAACTGTGTTAGAATGGTCCAAAAGACATGGATCAAGCTAGATCTAATCTTAGCCATTGATTAGGGACTTAATCTCGGTTGTTGATATGTCAACGAGAAAAGTATAAGAGGAGGTTTGAGGGTCACTTGGGGAGAACACCAGAGTAATCAGTCATTCTATTCTCTAAAGCGGGGTTTGCTAAGAGACATAGAATCAGTGATCGGAGTTGCAACTGAGGGGCATTGAGTACAGAGAGACAGAGAGGTAGAGATAGTGTTGGGAGAGCAGCGCAGTAGCCATGGAGAGTGACGCAGTAGCAGGCAGGGTTCACGTAGGGCCACGCAGAGATAGACGGGAGCTGTGCAGAGCTTCAGAGAGGCCAACGTTGTTGATGCAAAGGGCTAGAAGGCTGATGCAAGGCCTCCTGAGGCTGATGCAGATCCTTTTAGGGTGACGTAGGGCCAACGCTGGGCAGAGAGAGGCTGACATAGTCTAGAAAGGCAGACGCTAGGGTTTCTAGGGCAAATTGTAGCTGAGGAGCTGCCAGAAGTTTTATCCGGGGTTTTAGCTGGGAAATTTGTCTCAAACTGAGAGGTATTACTGGCAAGGAAATTCTTTGTTGGGCAGGCCAGATTTGGCACCCAAATTGTACTATGATATTGCTTAATAAGAAAACCCTCAGATAGCTACACCGATTTTCCCACATTAGGTTTTTCCAGGGACATTGGTCCAGAAATAACGGTGTCATTTGGTGTGATTGTTTCTGTTTCCTTCAATTGTTGATCTGTAATATGTTGAGCATGCACTAGTGTTTATTTTCAGTATTTACATTGTAAATAACTTGTTAAGTAACTGAACAAGTAGGTAGGAATCAATTAGATAAAGTG
This sequence comes from Pinus tabuliformis, assembly GCA_031772625.1. Taxonomy (NCBI): domain Eukaryota; kingdom Viridiplantae; phylum Streptophyta; class Pinopsida; order Pinales; family Pinaceae; genus Pinus; species Pinus tabuliformis. The sequence goes on from CM062814.1 coordinate 672,966,393, forward strand.
CATGGAGGGTTTCTAACTGGTAGACTTAGAAAATTCAACACACAACTTCCTGGAGTGCCTCTAGTTATGACTGCACAGTCCCTACATTGTTGTAACTCTCCCTGCTGCTGTAACTCGACTCACTGTTGTAGGTACAAACTGCGATGAAGTAGAACTCCCTCCTTGGGCTGGCACTCAAAGTCCACTAAAGCAAGGGCCGAGATTTCTGCTCGGAAACACCTGATGTGCTGAACAACACATGCAGACTTCACTCACTGATCAAGCGTGCTCTTGTCAAAAGATAAATTTTGAAAATGATAGATGACGACCAAAAATGAGAGCCCCTCCTTCCTTTTGTCGATTTGCCTCCAAGGCTGCCCATGTGGGCCCACATCGAATTTCCCTCACCAATTTCGCTCAAATGAGAGTAGACTCTCCATGCGGGCCGAAATTCCTTTGTGGTGGCCCCTACACTCCACCAAAGCAGCAATCTTTCCATCAAACTCTAATGTTGAGGTGCTTCTCATGCCAAAAATCGAATGTGGGTCCCCTAAGCCCACTTCTCCTAAGTGAAACAATGCAATACGACAAAATTGAGAAAAATTCTAGACTCACTTAGTGAAACACTAAGTAGGAATATCACACTTGCCTCCTTCATACCCTATTGGACCTTTGTTGAACTTATTTCTTCTTAGTGCCCTGAATTTCTTAGATGCATAAGAATTATTTCCATAAAGGTTCCATTTCCATAATTCAATGTAGCCATGGAATGATGACATCAAGCCTAACTACCATGGAGAGACAATATTAGCTAGTATATGAATATAAATATTTAAATGTAATGTAAGATGGAGATTGTAGGAAAATAATACCTGCACTTATCTAAGAGTTTTACATGCAATGCTAGAGCCTATTTAAGGCACGCCATAATGAAAATGAGTCTACTTGAAGATGCTAGCAAGCTATATGTGAGTACAATAAAGCAAGAATAAAAAATTAAATAAAGGAAATGTAAAAAAATAAGGCATAATTAATTCGGGAACCTACTTAGGTGTGCGAACAATGCGAGCGTGGTATTCTCATTGCTGAAGCAAGATATTAACATGCAGTGATAATATTAGAGTATTTGTTGAAGTACGATGTAAAGATGCATGCAAAGTCAAGAATGAAGGAGAGGAGAAGATTAATATGAACTTTAACAAAATTATAACAATAAGTAATCTATGATACGCAAGTATTGAAATAAGAGACAGAGCAAAAGGTTTAACTACCGTGGAACTAAATAGCAATGAAATATGAAATTAGATAATGAAACACTATATAATAAGGAGAACACAATAGATAGATACCTACATGTATCCAAGCACAAGGTGATGCAATGCAAGAAACTGGTTTAGGGTGTGTCGTATGAGAGACAAGACCATGCTTAGACATCCTTAAAAACCAATTGTAAATAATGTAAAGCAATAGGCTCCATAAATTAGATTAAGAAAATGTAAAAAGGAAAGGGATAAAAATTAAATATAAAATTCCCATACTGACCTAATGATGTGGTGTTGTTTCCCGCATGGCATCCTCTGATGCAGCCATGTCACCTTCCTTGCCACCTTAGCATTGTTATGTAAACTTGACTCAGTCAAGGAGTCAAAGTTACTTGTACAACAATGGTGGTTTTGGGCACATGCTTTTGGTTTCCCATGGTTTTTCTCTGATCCGAACCCCATGTTCCTTCTTTGTGGTAGGTATTCATGGCTTGCAGGTCAAATATTTGAATGTTGTTGAGTTTTTTCTGATTCCTATTGTAGAAAAAAAACATGGCTCAAATTATGTAGATAGCGTGTATTTTATTATATTACATTGATGTGGAGGCAGAAGTGATAAGATGAGTTATAGAGGAAGTTCTTGCTCCTCTTGTTGGCATGACCACCATAAGATCACTTCTATGTAGAGAACTAGATTCTATCCACCGAATGGAGTAGAAGAAGAAGACGAATGGCTTGTAACAAGGAGAATGGACTGTCTATGTTGAACAAGTTCTTGATATTCATGAACAAACAAAAGAAAAAGGACAAGGAGAGATGTTAATTCCTGGCCTCAGAGTGTTGCGATTTCGCAAATGCAGACAAACGCAGGCATAAGATAATTTGAGAGATTGTAGGAGAGGTTATGGGGATTCAAAACCCAGAACTCAATGAACACCAACTCCAGGACCTCAACAACAAAATGAAAAAGAGTTTAGGGAAAACTAGAAACGGTAAGCTTAGATCATAGAGCTTTACAACCCAAATTATGTCAAAGGAGGGGCCAAGATGAAGTACTTGGAAGGAAACAGGGTTTACGTACATAGTGCTACCAACAAGGAACTTGGTTATAATTACTTCAAGGCTGAACATTTCCTCCCTAGTGTCAAAGAGTTATTCGCTAAAGCCCAAAGGCAAAGAAGAGGAGGTCAAAGTATACAAGCAAATTGATACCAGTTATTATGGCTACATGGATGACAAGGACAAGATCTTGGAGAAAGTTGAGTGGCCCACGGAGGAGGAGATGCAAGCCAAAGCACCTAGGAAATGGTTGTTAAGATGACAATTGTAACAAGAATTTAAAAGGAAAATGGTTGTTAATATGACAATCGTAACAACAATTTAAAAGGAAAAAAATTACAATCGACTTGAAATTTTTTACATGTATATGGGCATAATGTTGGAAGACTTGGTAAGGCATGTGTACCCCTAGCAAATTACTGGTGAAGTTTGGAGTTATACCTAAGTGACAGGGGGCATGCCAAATTACAAGGTACAATAAATAGAAATTTTGAGGGTTTAGGGCCTAGAGGTGAGCGGTGTTGGTTCACTTGGTCGCTTTGACTAGTTTTGATCAAGTAAAATCCAAGTCAAGGTTTAAGAGGGGGTTGTTTGGTAAACTTCACTCATTGAAAGAGTCAAATTTACTTCGTCAATAGTGGTGGTTTTGGGCACATGGTTTTGGTTTCCCATGGTTTTGCGCCCACATATTGCATGTAATGAAGCAAGTAAAAGGCTTCAGAAAAATTCATTGTAATGTTCCATGGATGTGAGCGGTGAAGCCTCACTTAGACAACTTGGTTTTACATGGCCAACAAGCAATAATAGAATATTCTACTAGCTACTTTTTCCCTGAATAAGGGTTTTTTAGGATAAAACTTGTGTTTTATGTTTTGTTGTTGGTTATTTTAATCCTCTCTTAATAAATTTAATTTTCCCTCCAACAATTTTAACCAGGCCACCATGTCATCCTTCATATCCCCCTTTACTGCTTTCATCCTCTTATTGAACTTTAATACTACAATTTAATTAAATTAGGTCCCCACCTATACGATAAAATTAGGTTTTATAAAAATGAGACATCATTTGGCTGTAGATTTTGGAAACTCAACCCAACTATAGGCACTATTGAAGTTAATATTTCTGCAACAAGCCACCCCCGAGCTAGGGCTATGAATCCAAAAATATAGGCATCTTTTTTCAGTTTTATGGTCTGTCCACTCTTACCACAATCCAAACTCTCTTTACTCCTCATCCTACACTACCCATAGAACCAAATCCCCTTGTTTTCAATGTAGTCCCTCAACCTACACCACCACCTTCATGGGATCTAGCATAGACTAGCCAAGATACCCTCGGCTAGGAATTACTTGGATTCTCAACTGTCACTAATTGTTATAAATGCCTTTAATTTCTCAGGTACCCATGCATAATTTACACATGGTTTCCTTTGCCATAATTCATTAAAATAATAGAATCTTATGTGGGTACTCAAACAATTCTTACCATACAACCTTTGGTAGAAGACTAAGAATCCCCAAATGACAACCAAAAACCATGGAATATGTAGGCATGTTTCCAACTCAAAACATGGCTCTCGAAGAAACACATGTAACTCAATTTTCACACTAACTTCAAGGTAGGTATGACATAGGATGACATAAGAAAGGAATTAAGTTAAATAATAACATATTGTAATTTGTTTTTGGCCCCCTTGAGACCCATGGTCCCCAAGTTTCCCTCTCTTGTGGAATCATATCAACCCCTCTTTCCTTCATTCTTGGGTGCATCCATTGTTTTATTATTACTTTCAATCTACAACTGTTACACAATACATTGCTTGGACTTTGGCAATTCATTGCAAACATGAATAAATATTGCTAATCTAAAGATCATAATTGGGCTATAATGCACGTGAAAATTGTGAGCGTGGTAATATCATTGCTAGAAAAATCTATGCATATGTAATCATAGTTTTATAATATTTTTTGCTAATAGAGTTCTCATTTATGACAAAAAGATGTCATTGATGTCAAAGGGGAGCATGAGACACTAGCAGCAAGACCATCCTTGATGATGAAAGAAGCGGTAGGACTCTTCGTGAAGTAGTATGACGACTTGTCCTTTTGCAAGGTTTCATTACATGAGGATAGGGGTGTGTTACCCACAATTTTGTGAGTAATATCCCTAGGATAATTTTTTTCTCCAAGATGGTCCTCAGCCAGCAGCCAACAGCCCCTTACAGTCACTAGCTAGCTCATTGTGCCATTTCTCTACCACTTGGGCTAGCCATGTGGTCCTTCGCCTATCTGCCATGATAATATGTTTGAAGGTGGGCCTCAAGGTATGCCTTGTCATTGGGAAATTGAGTATTGTAGTTTTCTTATGATGGACACTTCTGGGCATGGATTAATGGGGGGATTCAGTGGAAAGAATGGGCTAGGTCTGTGCTCTTGTCACTTAGACCCTTTTTGGGTATTAACCTTGGATTCTAGTCCAGTGAAACCTCTATTACTGACCATTTGGCTCTAGGGGTGGTATTTCATGGGAAACCTTGATTTTGGTTGCATGGTACCACTCCTTTAATGACTTATATTACCCTATTTCCACTCATTATTATCCCATCCATCATTTCACCCACCTGGGTCCACACTCCTCCATTGGGTCCACATAGCGTTAGCATGCCCCTTCCCCTTGCCCACACCTTGGGTCATGGCCTAGAATGAAGCTTGGAGTTTGATGTAGCTAGAAGAAAGATAAAAGCATTTATGGCCACACTCAACATGAAACTGTACCACAAAATCCAAAATATGGTTGGGACAAACACATTTAGCATGTGGGAAAAAGCCAATACATGAGATCTACCCCATCATCATGGCCATCACCCTGGTTTCTACAAGTTCTATGAACTTCCTTCATCATATAGGAACCCATGATTGTCCCGACCCCTAGTGGGCAATGAACCGCCCCACCTTAAAAGGGGGTATTCACTGCTACATCTCACACATCATGCTTTTACCCCTTAAGCCCCGAGCAGTTAATCAAAGAAAATCATAAAAAGGCAAAAGTCATATAAGGAAGGATGGAAAAATCAAGTTTGGGGCACCTCATGTGCCATGATTTCTCCCTCCCATACATTATAAATCCAAGTGTGGGCTTCCCTCTTATTAGCTACCCTTGTACCCCAGCATGTGACAGAGGGATGCCCCTTCTCATCCCCTACTTTATTCACCTATCTTTCACATGCCACCACCTTTTTAACGATGTACCTTGACTATATTATCCCCTTTAGAAGAAGAAACCACCTAATAGGATTATTGGTTAAACCCATTTGGAGTTTAGGAGACATTGGCATATCCCGAAGCCCATTACGGAAGGGAAAGCCATTATGAAGTCCCCATCTATGGTCCATGATTTGATAAGCTCATTACTCGATCTCACTAATGACTTGTTGTACTGGAAGGCTAGGGGACACATTGAATCTAATGCAGGATTGCAAATGGTCTCCATTTTGGGTTTGGTGTCCCTATACGAGGTCTTAATCCTTCAAAGTGCTACATTGGTGCTTGAAGGGTGTGTGTTGAGAGCCATGGGCCTCCACGTCAGTAGAAAAAACTCCATGGATCCCCACATCCATTTAGAGATTGCTTGTGGTTCACTTATTGGATGAGGAAGATGCACTTGGTCCATCATGCCCAGCTGGCCCCATATTTGCACCATACACTTGGCAGATGATCCAGGAATTGCATGATGATGTGGCATCACCTACGCCATCATCCTACCCTTGCAGGCGATCTACAGGCATCTTCGATTTGTTTGGAGACCCATGAGGACACTTGTGTGCCCCCACATGTCATTTGGAGCACCACGGTTATTACAAGGGGCCAATCCCTTGTCCACTGCTTTTTAGGGTCCTACTCTTCATTGTGGCACCCATGGACCTTATTATGCCTCTTAGAGTGCCCTAAAACATGCATAGACTATTATTTGACCTCTTGAAAGGCTTACTTTTTCATTTATGAGCTAGTTTGGTGGGCTTGTCACCAAAAGTTGAATTATTAGAACATTATTTTATTTTTGGGCTTATGTAGGCCAAGGAGGCTAATTCGAACTCCTAATTTGTGTATAAATACAAGTGAGATGAGCTCTCTCTTCTTTAGAGAAATTCACACTTTTTCTAGAGGATGAATTGGAGCTTTATGGATATATTCTCTTGGAGCTTCTCTCTTGTCAATTGTGAATGGTTGGATATATTCTGTTACATGTAAGCACATTTTTTTAATGTTATTCTTGTTTTACTTTGTCATATACATTGGATTGGGATTTTTTGTTCTAGGGCTAATCATTGCATGCATTTAATGCTTAAAATTGTGGAATTTTGTCTCTATTATAGCATCTCTCAATGTTTGGGCCATGTAATATGAACGATATCTTCTAGGGGTAATTCTATCAAAGAATTTTACCTTGATAATCCATTTCCTTTGCACATCGAAGTATAAAAGCTACAAGATTGCTTCCCCTTGACTTAGAAGGCTAGAGAAGTGGTCTTGAGGCCTCCTTGAATGGGATTCAAGAAATCCTACTCATATTCATCAAAAAATCCATTCTCCCAAAGATTAAGGCATTGATCTACCAAAAGGTGATCACAAAAAATCACATTCTTTCACCTTCTTTTAGGTCCAGCCAAATTGGGGCACCTAGGCCATCAATTTTGTCGACAAGCTAGCCCTCCAAAAAGTTCGATCCCCTAGGGTCTCCTGCGTTGGTGTTTCCTTAAGCTCTCCTCCAATTTTGAAGCCATTCTGACGGTGGAGTTGGGAGAAAAGCCAAGCCCTAGCTCCAGGATCAAACATTGCATTAACATCCCCAAGGTTGGTACCTCGTAGGATCAAACCAACACCTTGAAGTGAAAATTATTTCTTTGATCCTCTCCACACCATGTCTAGGGTAAGAACATCATTGGTTGTTGTACACATTCCCCCTATTCTAGACCGGGTCCACTTGGTCCCGTGTCGCCCCATTCCTTTGAAAGACAATTCTTTAAGAACCATCCAGGATACCAATTACAATAAGGATTTTAGGGATTGGGAAGTTCCTTCATAATTTATATCCCATAAATCTAACCCTTGAATCCTCAATTCATTTACCTAGAAGACATTATACTTTTCTAAGAAAGCAAGAAAACCTTATCCTTCTAACTCTTCCGAGAAAGGGATTATTTGGGTCACTCCACATCATTTCATTGACTTATCCTTCATCGGTAACTCCATAATATATCGAGTCTCCTCCCATCGGTGAAAGTCCGTAAATTGAAGGGAGCCTGAGCTGAGGTGACAGTGGGCTAAGTCTCCATTTGTTGCCCTTGGCCTAACATTTCCCCTTTAGGAATCCCCTTTACATCCCTTGCTAGTTTGAGTGGTAACAAGGTGCTTGATGTTATTTGAGTTTTTGAAGAAGAAAAAATGCCCAAAATATCTCACCAATAGTATGGTTGCGTAGTTCTTATCGATACCTCTTCAACGCTATATTTTTCTTAGAAAAAATCCTCCCGGATGAGAAGTTATGGCCAGTTGAAAATTAGTATTAATGGGGAAAAAAATTAAAAGGAAATATTATAGGGCCAAACCCAAAATATTAATTTGTTAAAAATCGTGCAAGTTTCTTGAAGATCCACCACTAGATAGGCAGATAAATTCCCACAAGCACATGGAGTTATGGACTAGTTAACGTAGTTAAAAACCATGCAAGTCTCAGATCAATCCATTGTGTGCTCAAAAAATTAATGGTCAGAGGAAGGAAATGATGCTCGATGTTTAACTAGTCCAAGCAGACCAATAGGATTATGACACGTGGCAAGGTTATATTAGTAGACGATGTTAGCATGTTGATGAGGAGCCACCTCAGGCTGCCACTTGTCAGACAAAACTGGAAATTTCAACTATCTAATGAGCGTGTTTTGGGTGATATGTGGCCCACTCTAGGTATGCCACATGGTTGTTGTGACATTGTCGATGGAATTAGCATTTGAACACTCAATGACCATGGGCATGGTCTTATGGCTTATGGAAACGTTGGCTCCGGGGTTAAAAAATCAGTCTTATGGTCGATTAGGACAACCATGTGACCATAACTAGTCATGCGACTACGATTTGAATGCAATGGAGGAGCGATGACACATATTCGATCGAACAATGAATGAGTTTTGATATGTTAAGTTCAGTACAATGATCTGATGGTTTGGTTTGAAATCAATGTAATACATGACATGGTTTGGAGTGGTTTTGATTTTTTCTATTCGTTGTGGAATTTTGGCTATGAATTCGTAACAAAGATCCGATCATGTCAACTCGTTGCAAGGTTTTGAAGCCATTATAATTTTGTTGCGCATGTTTTGAATATGGAGTGTAACTCTTTCATGTGGAGGTCCTGTGACAATATTATGATTTGGTTTCGTTACAACCCATCAACAAACTAGCAGAGATCTCATATATTGAGCGGAGCATGAAGGTTTGGCAGAGGTAAGTTTCGACATGAGTTTAAATTTAGAAAGGGAGTTCATGTGGAAATATTATATGGTGGAAGCATATAATAGAGGTTGAGTCTCATTATTGATCCAGTGATATTTGGTTATGGTTATGTTTAGATGGTTCATGGCTTGTTGCTAATTTTTTTTTTTACATAGTCTGGGTTCTATACATCAAATTAATCACTCAATGCATGCAATCGATTGACATGTCAAATCATTGCACGATGCAATAATAGGGAATCTTGATTGGCTTAGACCTTGACACATAGATGCACCATAAGTTGATGTAAGCATTTAAAACAATATGAATCATTGCACCACTCTAGGCACATGGATACATGGCCTAACAGTACACAATACTTGATACAAATACAAGAATGTCCAAATTCAAACAAGCATAAGCACCTAATCGCATAATAAATAAAGTACCTTTTGATCAGAAGCCCACCTTCCATCATGTGCTCACGTCGGCTACTAGTGGCTCTCAAGGGCTCTTAGCTATCAGTTCGAAGAGATGAATAAGGAAAACGTTTTTCCTATGGGCCACTCATTTTTGGTGGGTAACAATACCAATGAGGACAAAAATATCTAGCACGAGTATGTTGCTTCTCCAAGAATGAGAGAAGAAGAATGAAAAAGGAAAGGAAAGGAGGCATAGAAAAAAGAAAGAAAAGTGGAGAAGACGCTAGAGATGTACTAACAATGTCAGGAACCAAAAATTTAGAGGAGGGATACTCTGGATTGATGATTTAGCAATCCTATAGCTACAGTCTATAGGATGTACCAATCAATGCCAATATTCAAAGGAAGTGACAAGAGAAAGGAGGATGGTGACCAGTCTCACCTAGGAAGAAGTTATCTCAAGTCGGGCCCTACTTGAGAAAACAATCTAAAGAGAACCAATCATTAGTGAGGAGACCAAAAATATAGGAGACAAAAATTGAATAGGGAGAGAGAGGCAGAAGGCGAAAAATGGAAAAGATTAATTCTCATCATTGCTATGAACGATTAGCAGGTTATGTAAGGATTTCCAAATCTAATAATGGATGGATAAATTGCCTATCATTCAAGGAAATAATGCAGTTAGTGCTAACTCTCATATAAAATCTTTTGGTTCATGGCTAGGTAAGTATGCAAGGGCTACTGATTTTAATCATGAAGATGTAAAAATGACCCTTTTTGTTCTTACCTTGGAGGGGGATGCTTTAGATTGGTTTATGAAAAAGCCTCAAAATTCATTTGATTCTTTGCAATTGATTGTTAATGCCTTTAAGGAAAAGTATGGAGATAAGAGAGAAGGAAGGCATCTCGTAAAGGCTATCAGTTAATTCAAAAGAGAGAAAATGAGATCGCAGAAGAATTTAACAAGAGGTTCAATGATATTATTAAGGAATTACCTCAAGATTATAAACCTATTGATAAATCTCTTAGGGACTTTTATATTGATGCCTTTAGCCCTGAGCCCTCTTATGAGTTAAGACGTGCTAAACTTCCTGATTATAGGGATTGTCAAGTAGTAGAGCTTGAAAAAGATAAGGCAACATCTGGGAAGTCTGAAATCCCAGGTTTTGATAGAGCTTCAACGAAATTGAAAGAACCTAAAGGAAAAGAGGTTCAGGAATCTGATAACGACCTTGTTCAAAAATTACTGCAAAAAATTGAAAGCATGGAGATTAACCAAGTGAAATTAACCTCTAACCATGCTAAGGAAATAACTACTTTACAAAATAGGTTGGTCCAAATGGAAAGAGCTCAAACACAAAAATTTCTAGCCTAGAAATAATAATAATAATCCAAATAACAATTGGCAAAAGAAAGGTCAATCTAGTGAGCAGAGACCACCTAATCCGCTTGAACATACTAATTTGGTTGATGATGCCCCGCCTTATTGTCGGGCTTGTGATGCTCCTCATGAGGAGGCTACTTGCCCCATAGAAGAATTTTGGATAATGGAATGTTTGGGGCAAGTAATCAAATAAATGTAGTGGGTAAAGAGTTTTCTTTGTCTATGGAAGACTGGATGGAAGTTAAGGAAAACAGTCGAGATGTTATGCCTCCCACATCAGCTTTTAGTATAAATAATTTTGAGAATGAAGATGATATGATGATTAAATTATATGGTGAGAAGCCTTCTCCAGAGCGAATCATGGAAATTGCTAAAGATAAGGGTTTAACTTATCAAAGAAGAGATAAAGATCAAAGCAGGAACCAAATTCCCCCTCGAATTTTTAACCCAGGTTCAAACTCTGGGTTAGATGTCGATTTGGGAAGTTGGTTTAATAATGCAAAAATCTAGGTTCCTGTCACCGAGATTGCGAAGATTCCTTCCCAAAGGGCTAAGTTACTAAAAGCTATTGAAGCTCCTCAAGTGAATGTTTCTCAACAGAAGGCACCTGAGGTTGATTATCAGGATGCTCCTATATATTTGCAAAGTTTAGATTCAGATAACAAGGATCATCAACCATTCTTTATTACTTTGATGGTTAATGGATATAAATTGAATAAGTGCATGCTAGATTCTAGTGTGTCAGCTTGTGTCATGACCAAAAGGGTCATGGAACAACTTAATTTAAGAGTTTCTAGGACTTACTACAATATATGTGCCATGGATTCTAAGAAGATTGAAGTTCACAGTCTAATCAAGGATTTACAAGTTCATTTATTAGCTTACCTTGACATTATGATTGTTATGGACATTGTTGTTGTTGATGTGCTTGATGCTTGGGGTATGATTTTATCTAGAAAATGGGCCTCTGATCTAGGAGGGAGTATTCAAATGAATTGGTCATATGCTATGATTCCTTCTCCTAGAGGTGATGGTTTTGTGAGACTTAATAGAGAGCCTGAGAGAAGATTCCATGTTGAAGATCCTAAGAGACCTCATAATGAGATAATTAAAGAACAATCTAACATTGGGAATTATGCTATCCTGTCTAATTCCATAGTTCTTCCCGATGATAAGGTTGATAAAAAGATTGGGGATCTCAAGGATAAAGTTTGGTACATGTATTTTGATGGTGCATCGTCTAGGCACGGTAAAGGTGCAGGAGTAGTATTAAAATCACCCCTTGGTCATATTTTCAAGTTTGCCTATCGGTTGGAATTTGAAGCAACCAACAACGTTGTTGAATATGAAGCTTTGTTATTGGGTATTAAGTTGGCAAAGGCTTTAAGAGTTAAGTTGCTTAGCATCAAGGGGGATTCTGACTTAATTATCATGCAGATTAAAAATAGATTTACATGTAAAAATCAAAGGTTAAAGAATTATCGAAATGATGTATGGGATACTATGGAATACTTTGATGCCCTTGACTTTGAGGCTATCCCAAGAGAGCAGAATAGTTCGTCAAATGAGCTTGTCGTAGCTGCTTCTACTTTTCTGTTATATGATGGGATGATTAAGGATAAGATAAAAATGGAAGTTATATTTAGGCCTTCTATTCCAGATAACTCAAAGCATTGGCAAATTTTTGATGACGAGAAACAAGTGATTCATTTTCTTGATAATTTGGATGAGTTTGAGAATTTTCGGATAGATTCTAAGGAGGATGGGTCTGATGATCATGAAGATATCATAAATCCTACTCCTAGGAATGTGGTTTCTTTAGAACAACACTTTTATCAGCATGATGCCACAAAGATGAAAGAGGAAAATAAAATGGATCTAGGCGAATACATTGAGGTAAACATTGGTACTTCTAGGGATCCAAAGATTATTAAAATTGGTAAGGGTACTAATGTTGAAGAAAGAAAAAATTTAACCAATTTACTTCGTGAATATTGGGACGTTTTAGCATTTTCTTATGATGAATTAAAAGGTTATAGGGAAGATTTCATGGAACACACTATCCCTTTGAAAGATGAAAATGATAAACCCTTTCATCAAAAGCTTAGGAAAATAAATCCTAAGTTAGCCCCTTTGGTTCAAACGGAGCTTTCAAGGATGCTTGCAGTGGGAATTATTGCTCAAACGAGGCTCAACATGGTGTTCCAACCTGGTGATTGTTAGGAAAAAGAATGGTACAATAAGACTTTGTGTCGATTTTTGAAACCTTAATTAGCATGTAAGAAAGATAATTACCCTTTTCCGAACATGGAGACTATGTTGCAAAGAGTAACTGGTTCTGGAATGATGTCATTGCTAGATGGCTTTTCTGGATATAATCAAGTGTGGGTTAAGAAGGAGGATCGTCACAAAACTACATTCACCACACCATGGGGTACTTTCAAATATATTAGAATGTCGTTTGGATTAACCAATGCTGGGGATACGTTTCAAAGGGCTATGGATTATGCCTTCAAAGGTTTAATTGGGAAGTTTATCGAAATTTATTAGGATGATCTTACTATTTTTCTAAGGATAGTATTAGTCATATAAGTCATATTAGGCAAGTTTTTGATAAATATAGAGAGTATGAGATTTCTTTAAATCCGGCTAAGTCTGTTTTTGGAGTAACTAAAGGGAAATTACTTGGTCACATCATTTCTAAAGATGGAATCAAGATTGATCCTGAAAGCGTTGAGGCAATCCAAAAGATTCCTCTTCCCCATAATCTTAAATCCCTTCAATATTTTCTTGGAAAAACAAATTTTCTTAGAAGATTTATTCCAAATTATGCGGAAGTAGCTAAGCATATTCAAAGTCTTCTGAAAAAAGATGTAAAATTTGTTTGGAAAGAAGATGGCAAAAAGGCTTTTCAGGAAATCAAAGGTTCTATTGCAAAAGCCCTATTTTAGTTAGTCCCGATTACTCTAAGGATTTCATGATTTTCTCTTTCGCTTCTGAAGATACCATTGCTAGTGTCTTATTGCAGAAAAATAAGGATGGTCATGAGCAGCCTATTACTTTCATGAGTAGAGCGCTTCAAAATTATGAATTAAAATACAATACTATTGAAAAGCAAGCCTATGCCTTAGTCAAATCTCTTAAGCATTTCAAGACTTATGTGGGTTATTCCAAAATCATTGCTTTTGTCCCACATTCTGCGGTTAAAGATATATTAACTCAAACTGATTGCTTAGGGACTCGTGCTAGGTGGGTTACTAAAATACAAGAATATGACTTAGAGATTAGACCCACCAAGTTAGTAAAAGGCCAAGGCTTGGCTCAAATGATGACCGAAAGTAATAAAAAAGCTCTTGGTTTGATTTGTCTTAACGATTCATCTTCACTTGAGCTGCAAAGATTAGGAGAGCATGAGTGGTACAAGGACATAATTTATTACTTGTTAAATCTTACATGTCCTAACCATTTAGTCACTCATAAGAGAAGGGCTCTTAGATTAAAAGCCACTAAGTATTGCCTCATGAAGGATGGCCTTGGATGGAGAAATCCTGAGGGCATAGTACTTAGGTGTGTTGATGAAATTGAGTCCAAGAAGTTAGTTTCTGAGTTTCATTCGGGGTTTTGTGGTGGTCATTATGTTGCTAGAACTACTGCCCACAAAATTCTAAGAGTTGGTTATTATTGGCCTTCGATTTTTTCTGATGTGCATAAGTTTGTTAGAAGTTGTCAAGCCTGCCAACTGTTCATTGGGAAACAGAAGCTTGCTTCCCTGCCCTTACAACCTGTGGTTGTGGAGGCACCTTTTCAGCATTGGGGTTTGGACTTCATCGGGAAGTTTCATGAAAATTCTAGCAATGGCTACTCATGGATTTTGACTGCTACCGATTATTTCACTAAATGGGTTGAAGCCATCCCTGCTAAGAATGCCACTGAAAAGGTCATTATGGATTTCATTGAAAATAATATCATTACTAGATTTGGTGTCCCTGCTAAGATCACTACTGATAATGCCAAGGCTTTTAGTTCTTCAGAATTTTCATCTTTTTGTTTCAAGTATGGCATTGTTTTATCTCATTCATCAAATTACTATCCTTAGGGTAATGGACTTGCTAAATCAAGTAATAAAAATCTCATAACCATTATCAAGAAGATAGTAGGAGAAAATAAGCAATCTTGGGATAGAAAAATCAAGTATGCTTTATGGGTAGATAGGATTACTAAAAAGAAAGCTACTAGTTAAAGCCCCTTTGAATTAGTTTATGGCTTGGATGTAACTTTACCTGTGCACCTGAAATTGTTAGCTTATCAACTCTTTCAGCATTTTTCCACTAATAAAGATGTTATTCAAATAGAATTAATCAGATTGTGGAGTTGGATGAAATTCGTAGGATAGCTTTTGATAATATATGTAAAAGTCAATCTTACATTAAGAAAAGCTTTGATAAATCATCTCGATCTAGATATTTGCAGGTTGGAGATATGGTACTCCTTTGGGATTGCAAAAATGAAAAACCGGGAAAACCTAAGAAATTTGACAATTTGTGGCTAGGACCATATATTATCCGAGACATTGATGGGCCAAATTCATTCTACTTGAGCAAATTGGATGGCAAACCACTTGACTTACCTGCAAATGGCCAAATGTTCAAGCTATTATTCAAAGATGACATCTGATGCCATGGGGCATCTTCTGTATTGTATTTCTAACCCTACACCTTGTCATTTCAACATTTCATTTCTGTTTTAGGATTAGATTTACTTTTCATGTTACTAGATAGTTAATAAATGAAGAGCTTATATCTTTCCTGTGCTTAATGTTATATGATGATTTTGAATGGATGCTACTTATGTTATATTGTGTGTTGCGTGGATGCAGATTCTGGATTCTCACATTCCTACAGTGCAACAACGTGTCCCCAAGTAGAGCCAGATGTTGACCACTACGTGTCAATGACCCATAGCAGTACACCCCTTTTTTTCGCAAAAGGGATAGCACCTGATTGATGTGTCCGCGTCGTCCAGCTATCATCATCAGCTTGGTTGTCATGTTATAATGTAAACCCATTTTGCATGTATGTGATGTAAAGAGTCTCAACAGATATGTGTCATGTATGTAATTGCCTAGGTAAACCTATTTTTCTGGTAAAGATCTACATTCCGGGAGGTTTTTTGTCTCACTGATTCATTCTCAGATGGTCGGTAGAGTTTTCCTTCAGCCTTACCCCAAAGATGGAATGAATTTTATCACCGTGATCTTAAGCGAATCCTTGTGTTATAGATCGAGTCTATGTAAAAGTGATTTGGGAATAATGCTAACTATTTGGTTAGGTTATTTTATTACAAATTGCTTAGTCTATTGGATTATATTTGTGTCACAGAAATGGGTAGTCTGTGAGGGTCTATTTCAGATGGGTTTTACCCCTTGTGATGTAAAAGATATGAAAATAATGATGTAAAGTGTCTTGAGGGTTGGAAAAGTAATTTATCCCCTCATAGGTTAATTAATTAAATTTTTTGGCCAAAATTAATTAAAATCTTAAGCCAGAAATTTAATTAATTATAGTTCCTAGGTAAATTTAAATTTTCCAAAGGCAAAATTCGTGGGTCCTTAAAATTCAAATTTGAAAAGGCCCAGGGACTAAGGTAAATTGATTATTTTGCTAAATTTTAGGCCTTTGGTTCCTGGGGTTATGTCAAAGTCAAAATTTTGAGGAAATTAATTCAAAAATTTAATTTTTGAATTAATTAAAATGCATTTAATTGAAAAATTCGAAATTTCCTCAATAATTAAAATTTTGACGGATGAGATTAAAAGAAATTTTGATCCTCATCAACGGTTGAGATTACTTTGACAAGGATCACTCGAACTAGCTGTTGGAAGATTTATATTTAAGTAGGAGGTCAGTGGTCAGTTGAGATCATCCAATCTTTGGATCATGTACTAAGTGAAAAGGTCTCTTGTAATCTTTTTATGAGCAATAAAGAAAGACTTTGGGGTTAAATTGCTGTTGGTGTTACTCTTCCTGGAAATACTATAAGATGTGTCATTTTCATGCATAGATTTCTTTTTAGCCATTGATGATAACTTTTTGAAGAGCGATTTGAGTACAGGTATCTTGCTCAGTCGCTAGGGTTTGAATGATAATTTAAGTTTTGAATATAATAGTAGCTACCTCTATTTATTTGAATTTTATTATCGTTTTCTCGCTCTATGTTGATGGTTAAATTGAGTTTTGCAGGAAATCCTTGATTATTAGATCATCAGGCGTTCGGGAAAGTTCTCGGCTGAACCAACCAACTCCCGATCTATGTTTTTTGAAGAGCCCAGCTTAATTTGATCCCGGGCTTATCATAAGATATTTTTTATGGGTGATGCATGAAGGGTTTTGAGCTCAGTACCTCCTCTAAAATTCAAAATTTTAAATTTTCTATGCTAAATCGATAGATCTGGTTGTTGAGAGCCTCAAATTATCAGATCTGGGAGAGGAGTTGGACTCACACTCTCCAGATCTGATAGATATGCCATTCATGAATATAGATCTATAATTATTTTCAATTTTCTAACTTGGGTTTTCAGGGTTTTACTTTTTTGGGTCATTGTATATATCGTTATGGGTGTTTCTTGTTGTCCTGAAGCTGTAGATCTGAAGCTGAAAGCTATGCAAAGTCCAAATCTAGGCCCTGGAGTGTAAGATCTGGATCTCTAAGGGTCCATCAACATCATTTTGGTAGGGATCATATCCAGATTTTGCAGTCCAAGGGTTTAAATTTATTTATTTTAAGATCTGAAAATTTTCGTGAGGGTTTCATTAAGAAATCTGAAGCAGAAGGATTTTAAATTTTAAATTAAGATTACTGGAATTTTTTTTAGAGGTTCTAGTGATTTTAAGGGGTTTCTGGGCCACCATCTTGCTAATTGATTCTTTGATTTGCTGCCTGGTTTGTTTTAGGGTTCACTGTGCATTTCAATTTTTTTTTTAGAAACCCTTCTACTGCAGCTTTTCCTTGCTGTGTTTTTTCCTCCTGCATTCATCAAATCTGTAACCCTCGAACCTGCAACCCCTCCACTACTAGAGCATCCCATTGTTGAGTTTTCTTTCCCTTACCTGCAGTTCGATCCTCTTCTCCATTTTCGCAGGTTCTCCTCTTCCAGTGGCTCATTCCCTAGCTCCCACGCTTACCCTCTGCCACTGCCCACACCTTTTCTGCCTTCACGCATGATTTCCATACTCCATCACTTAATCCTCACGCCATCAAATCAGCCTTCTATAATCCACACATTCACTGCTTCAACGTTGCTTTCTCCTCGACATTCCCTTGCATTTCATCTGCTGCTCCATCTAGCTCCTTAATCTGCATGTCCCTTTCCACTGCAAACCGTGACTTCTTAACGGCTCCATCGTTGTCCTTTCTCATCAAACTCCCTAACCCGAAACTCTATCTCCCATCCACACGTCTAGCCTCCTTCCACTGCATGTTGCTCCTTGTTAAACCATCTGTCGACCTGCACATCGAAAACTCTCATCGCTGCCTCATTCTACTATCTTTCCTTCGTTGCATCTCTTCCTTCCATCGTCCAGATCTCACCTGCTGTCTATGTGAGCCTACTGCCTTCACGCAATCCACGTAGCCTTCAACCTACAAACAGCAAAGCGTTCTGACTTTTTCTTTACTTTATATTTTTTTTTTGTTTTAATGTGTTTGGGTTAAGTGTTTTTTTATGCATTCGAATTTATTTTTATGTTTTTAGGTTTGAGTTCATTAGGATTAGCCTATGTATTTTAGTTTCATTAAAATCTTAATTTAGATTTGGTTTCCCTTTTTTTAAAAAACCTCCGATTTCATTTTAGTTTGATTTCATTAAAAAAATTTAAATCTTAAAAAATTATATTGGATTTTTTTTTTTTTTTTTTTTTTTTTTTTTTAGGACTTTTTTAAATTTTAGGATATTTTTAATGTTTATAAATTTTTGAATGTTTTAGATTTTTAGGATTTTAGAATTTAAAAAAAAAAAAAAAAAAAAAATTAAAAAGAAGTTCTAAACATAAAAATAAAAAGTGAAAAAAAGAAGGGGCTTCTTTTTCATTTTTAACGTGAATTTGAAATATCCTAATGTTTTAAATCAAAATATATTTCACATTTAAGGGTTTTAAGTTTTTTATGTGGCCTCTGGCCCATTAAAAAGTTTTAAAATTATTAAATATTTTTCGATTTATTTTGGTCACATTTAGTCTTGTTTAGCACATCGAAAAGTTTTCCTAAAGACTAATCAAATTTGTCAATGATAAAATCTAAAGGAGAATTTCGTGGTATCAACATTTCTTTTTCTCTATAGTTAAATGTGCTTAAATTTTCATATATAAAGATTAACTGTAGGAAAGTTGTAAATTTCCTATATTTGGGTCACTAAGCATAATCATTTAAATTCTAGGATCTAAATCAGTTAGCATTTAAATTTCGTGGTTGTTTGGAGTATTTGAATCTCTTAAAATTTAATTGTTAAGGCATTGTGCATCTGTTGAATATCTTGCATCTATCTATCGTCATTGCTTGGATTATTTAATGCTCATTAAATGCTAGAAATTTCACAAATCTTTTCAAGTGATTGTTAAAAAATCTTGTTGTGGAACTATAATAGATTGCATACCTCTGTTTCCTACGCTGAATATTTGTGAAAATTTGTTGACATTGATATCGAATTGCAAAGTAAGTTTTGTTCTCTTTGAGCTATAACTGTATGAGGAAGATTTTGAAATAAGCTGGTGTTTTAATTGTAATATCTTCAAAAGTTTATCTTTTAAGTCTTCATCCATAAAGCGAGCATTTCATTTGGGTAATTGAGGGCTTTTTGTGACATAAGTGTTTTCCCATCCTCGAGTCTAGCTTCATCTCATCTTCTGGTGCATTTGCATATAAGTTAACTTTGCATAGATAAAATTTACTTCCAAGCATAAGCTTGGTCGATGGACAGATAGATCTCCATCTGTCTTTTCTTGAGAAACCTGTTTTAATAGTACTTAAAACAGTGACCTTGCAGTCGTCAGAGCCACAGTTCTCTGTAGCGCCGGAGGCACCAGGTATGTTAGAAGTTCAAGAGAGGTATCATTAATCACACCTTAGTGTGCTTCTCCTGATCTTCTCTCTGCCAATTACTATGAAATCAGGCTCAACATAGAAAGGATTGAAGGGTTCACATTTAAATAGGCATTTAAACTAAAATTAACTAAGATTTTGCATCTCACATTAGTTTTAGAATCTGCATTTCATATAAGATAGTCAATCATCTAAGCAACAATTGCTAATCTATTACTTGATCTTAATTTCCCTAGTATGGTCCTTGACTCCATAAGGCACTAGTATCAATCGTTTAAAATCTAATGAAATCCTAAGTCTTGCTAAATCTTAATCAAGTACTTGATCGCCTCGCTATGTCTCCCGAACTGGTTGGTTCCCAACTAATTCTTCTTCATTACATTTTTCAATAGGGTCTACCCCCTTTAGCCTGCTATAGGGAGACAACTTAAACAGAGAGATTGGGGATCAAGGTGATAGCCCCTGATCTGAGCGTTGTCGCAGTGCCTAGACATTCTATGCGACAACACCATCATTCACCAGTCAAGGATTCCTAGGCCCAACGAGGCTCCACCCTCTAGAATTTACCATGTATCCCGCCATTCACCAACTGAGGATTCCTAGGCCCAATGAGGGTATACACAATCAGACTTTACTACAACCCACCTTCACCGGTCCAGGGATTCCTAGGCATTGTGTTTCCTCTTGAGACCACCCCACATAGTTTCGGAACCATCTGAAAATCCAACTCAACAAAGAAAGAGAAACCCTATCACACCATGGTTGTCTGGAAATTACAAGGCAAGGCTGAAAACCACTTTCACACCTGGAAAAAATCATGACCATGATAGTAAGAGAACTAAGTACAAACATGCATGTACCATGCATGCCACAACTAGAAAGGAAATCATACATGCAACTTGATACCTGCAAGTAATCCTGTTGTAGATGCTAGAACCCGCTCTTCCTTGCTTGATCTTTGCTTCCCTTTTCTTTCTTGTCCTTCATTTGCCTTCCTTCTTCCAATGCAAGAATGCTCCAAGAATTCTCTAAGTATCCAAGAGTATGAGAGAGTAGAGAGAATAGAGGGAAAGCTCCAACACTGAATTGAAAAAAGGTTGTGAACTGGTCCTCATAAGCCTTTTTATCAATGATCCCTCTATTTTCTTCAATTTCCAATATTTTTCCTTCATTTTCCTCTTCACATGCAACCTGTGACCTTTCACCTTCCTTTTCTCCTAATTTCCTTTATTTTCATCCATAAAATGCCAATTAGGGCCTCTTGCCTTTACAAATCCTTTGCCATTTTCCTTAGCCATAATTAACCAAATGAACACCCACACGAGGATGTTTTGGCCAACATTCGGCTTGGAATAAGTGTCCCATGACCTTGGTTATTATTTTTCCTTTATTAACTTTATTACATGTATTTTTAACCAAGGGTTGTTACAAGAGCCTAATTAGGGAATGCCATATTGAAAATGAGAGTCTTCTTGATGACGTTAGCAAGTTAGATGTGAGTACTTTAAAGAAAGAATAAAAAATTAAATAAAGAAAATGTTGATGTGGTGTTGTTTCCCACAAGGCATCCTCTGATGCAACCATGTTACCTTCCTTTCCATCTTAGCCTTGTTATGTAAACTTGACTCAGTGAAAGAGTCAAAGTTACTTGGACAACAATAGTGGTTTTGGGCACATGGTTTTGGTTTCCCATGATTTTGTTCTAATCCAAACTCCATGTTCCTTCTTTGTGGTAGGTATTCATGGCTTGCAGGTCAAATATTTTAATGTTGTTGAGATTTTTGTGATTCCTATGGTAGAAAAAAGCATGGCTTAGAGTATGTAGATAACTTGTATTTTATTATATTGCATTGATGTTGAGGAAGAAGTGATAAGATGAGTTGTAGAGGAATTTCCTATTCCTCTTGTTAGTATGGCCACCATCGGATCACATCTATGTCAAGAACTAGATTCTATACGCGGGATGGAGTAGAAGAAGAAGAAGAAGAATGGCTCATATCAATGAGAATGGAAGGTCTATGCTAAACATATTCTTGATATTCAAGAACAAATAGAAGAAAAAGGACAACGAGAGATTTTCATTCCTTGCCTTAGAGTGTTGCGATCTCACAGACACATACAATGGAGGCATAAGATAATTTGAGAGATTGCAAGAAAGGTTATGTGGATTCAAAACCCAGAACTCAATGAACACCAACTCCATGAACTCAACAATAAAATCAGCAAGACGTTAGGGAAAACTAGAAATGGGAAGCTTAGATCATAGATCTTGGCAACACAAATTATGTCAAAGGAGGGGCCAAGATGAAGTACTTTGAAGAAAACGAGGTTGATGTAGCCACTGATACCAACAAGGAACTTGGTTATAAGTACGTCAAGGCAGAAAATTTCCTCCCTAGGGTCAAAGAGTTATTTGATAAAGCCCAAAGGCAAAGAAAAGGAGGTCGAGGTATATAAGAAAATTGATGCCAGATATTATGGTTACATCGATGACAAGGAAAAGATCTTAGAGAATGTTGAGTGGCCCATGCAAGAGGAGATGCAAGCCAAAGCACTCAAGAACTAACTATTGAGAAGATGACCGTAACAACAATTTAAAAGGAAAAAAAAGAGTAAATTTTACAATCAACTTGAAAAATTTTACACGTAAATGGGCATAATGTTATAAGACTTGGTGAGGCATATGTATCCCTAGGAAATTAATGGTAAAGTTTGGAGCTATACCTAGGTGATAGGGGGCATGCCAAATTACAGGGTATAAAAGATACATATTTTAAGGGGTTAGGGCCTAGAGGTGAGGGGTGTTGGTTCACTTGGTCGCTTTGGCTAGTTTTGGTCAAGGAAACCCCAAGTCAAATTTTAAGAGGGGGTTGTTTGGTAATCTTGACTCGGTGAAAGAGTCAAAGTTACTTGGTCAATAGTGGTGGCTTTGGGCACATGGCTTTGGTTTCCCATGGTTTTGTGCCCATGGATTGCATGTAATGAAGCACTTAAAAGGCTTCGTGAGAATTCATTGTAATGTTCCAACTTGGATTTGCATGGCCAACGAACAAAATAGAATATTCTATTCACTAGTTTTTCCCCGAATTAGGGATTTTTAGGATAAAACTTGTGTTTTTATGTTTTTTTGCTGGTTATTTTAATCTTCTCTCATTAAATTTAATTTTCCCTCCAGCGAATTTAACAAGCCCACCATGTCATCCTTAATAGCCCCCTTTACCACTTTCATCTTATTATTGCACATTAATACTATAATTTAATTAAATTAGGGCCCACCTCCACCATAAAAATTAGATTTTATAAAAATGGGACAACATTTGGCTGTAGATTTTGGACACTTAACCCAACTATAGGCACTATTGCAGTTAATCTTTCTACAACAAGCCACCCACGAGCTAGGGCTATGAATCTGAAATTATAGGCATCTTTGTTGAGTTGATGTAAGATAAAAATATTTTCTCAGGCCTTGACACATAGACACACCATAAGTGGATGTAAGAATTTCACACAATATGAGTCATGACCCCTCTCTAGGCACATGGATACATGGCCTGACAGTACACAACACTTGATACAAACACAAGAATGCCCAAATACAACCAATCATAAGCACCCAATTTCATAATAAACAAAGTACCTTTTGATCAGAAGTCCACCTTCCAATATGTGCTCTTGGAAGATGAGCGAGGTAACACATTACTGATGCAGGTAGCAAAGATATGAATGGCAAATCACATCAGCTACTAGTGGCTCTTAGGGGCTACTAACTATCAGTTCAAAGAAATGAATAAGAAAAAAGTTTCTCCCCTAGGTCACTCACTTTTGGTTTGCTAACAGTACCAATGAGGACAAAAATATCTAGCACGAGTATGTTGCTTCTCAAAGAATGAGAGAAGGAGAATGAAAAAACAAAGGAAAGGAGGTGGAGAAAAAAGAAAGAAAAGTAGAGAAGACACTAGAGTTGTAATAACAATGTCAGGAACCAAAAAGTTAGAGGTGGGATACTTTGGAATGATGATTAAGCAATCCTATAGCTGTAGTCTATAGGATCTATCAACCAATGCCAATATTCGAAGGAAGTGACAGGAGAAAGGAGGATGGTGACCAGTCTCATCTAGGAAGAAGTTATCTCAAGTCGGGCCCTACTTAAGACAACAATCTAAAGAGAACAAATCACTAGTGAGGTGACCAAAAATATAGGAGACAAAAATTGAATAGGGAGAGAGAGGCAGAAGGAGAAAAATCAAAACGATTAATTCTCATCATTGCTATGAACGATTAGCAGGTTATGTAAGGACTTCAAAATCTAATAAAAAACCCCTCATGCCCAATCTTAGATTCAAAGCAATGTTACATGGATTTATTGTATGAAATATGGTAGTAAGCGGGTATGAGCAAAGAAAAATGAAATAGGAAGATTTGAAAATGAAATACGAAATGAAATAAAAACTCGTGGCTAGAATTTAATAATTTGTTGGAGTGAGGGGCACTTATGCACCATTTCATCCCTTGCTTGATGGAAATTGTTCATTCTTGGAGGATAATCATTTTGGAGAGTTTTTTTCCCACAAGTATGGGTTATTTTGCCATTTTTATTATGCTTTTGAGTTATCTCCAGGTCATCTAAACTATTTGTACACTTCAAGAAAAAAAAATTGGGCTTTTCTTGTAAAATTATGGAAAAAGGACATTGTTACCCTCATAAAATAGAGTGAAGTCACTTTCCATTGTTCATCATCATCATTCACTCACTTCTTCTCTAGAGGAGGGTGAATTATCTCTTGTATTTCGTTTTGGACGTAATATGATAATTTATAGAGTGAATTGTCTTGGGAAGGCGATTTTTGCATGGAGATACTTTTGGGATTGATGAAGTGATTCCTGTCAGAAATGTGTAAGTTTATTGTCACATTTTCTTCCATTTTGCATATTGTATTTATGAAATTAGGGCGTCTATGAATGCCATATTAACAAGTGCAATATATTATCTTGAAATCATGATTCTTGATGGCATGTAACTTTTTTGCAAGAATCTGTCAAAGGAACTTGGTTCATGCATCCTTTGACATCAAAATATACCATATAGAGAAGTTTCTAGGGGTTTCTAGGTAAAGAAATTCAATATTTCACTGTCTTCATCCAAGGCCCTTTGTCATTGACCATTGCCTAATTGTCTCCATTTCCCAACAAAAAGCCCTTGCATACCTACCCAAGTCATAAACGACCAACATGGTGTCAGATTATTGTCACCAAAAGATAGTCACATAGGAATGTATGAGAGAAAAATCGAGAAGATGAGTATTCATAAGACAATGTGATCGACAACAAAGGGTCTAGATATACCACCTAGGTCAAAAACTTCACAGAACTCATTCAAGCATGGCCAAAAATAACACATGAATACAACAATGGAAACACTTTTGGCTCAAGTAGTGAATTATGATTAAAATCGAAGGTGATAAAATATCCTCTATTTACCCCTAGAGGTGAGGGTTTAACATGATCAATACCTACACTTACAAAAATGCTTGAGATACATTGCAAGAGCCTATCTATCCCAAGCCATTATAAAAATGAGAGGCATCTTGGAGATGCCAGCAAGATAGATTTTAGTATTTCCTTATAAGTTACCTTGAGGAGTGAAGGTGACACCAACTCTCTAGGGAGGGCAAGAGATGAACAAAAGAAAGAGGAGAAAATAAGGGAGATAGCAACACTGTTGATGCACCATTAAAGACAAACGGGCAATGCCCATGCAAAGAAAGAAAGGGAATCAAAGGTGGAAGAATTATTGAAATACCTATGAATTTAGGAGGCAATAATTACACAAATTATTCACTAGGTTGCAAGAGTTGTGAGGAGTAGTGAAGGACCAACGAAGATGAGATCTAGAAAAGCTAGTGCAACAACAAAGGCTACTAGAGGAAACACTAGCATGGAAAGGGGGTGAGCAGTTACAATGATTGTGAGGCATCAATTCAAAAAGAACTCCTTGACATCAATGTGTAGTTGGGTAAGGAAAGAGAAAATGAGAACGAGTCACTTGAGCTATCCCACTTCATTCTTGGGCTCCAACATAAACTACCCAACAAACATCCTTGTAAGGAATTACACATATTCTCAATTGTTACTAATTATTCTCAATGCCACGAATTTCTTAGATGCACAAGGATCATTTCCACAAAGGTTCCTTTCCCATCATTTATCATAGTCATGGAATGATTCTTGTTGGAAATTGGTGGGCTCCAGTATTGTAGCAATAATGCTACAACTCCTGGGGCTTCCTATCTCTAATTTTATCAACCCGGTAGTTCGTAACAAACTTGGAAGCGACGGTGCTGTATGCACAAGTACTAGCTCTTGCCGCAGCTGTCACTTGGTCAGCTGGCACAAGTCTGCTAGGGGCTCAAGCCAACTTCTATGAGCTCTTAGAAGAAGCTTTTTAACTGATGGACGAAAGCTAACTCAAAGGAAGCTAATCTACTTGCCAAAAGAAACTGAAAGCCAACCAAAACATGGAAACCCTAGTAAACCCTAATCTGACTAGTTTAACCTCTATGATGCAATAGTGAGAGTGCAAACTTCTAGAAATGATGCCATTACTGCTAGTGATATGAAATGCATGAACTTAAACTACTTCTATTGAAAAGAACATTGTTTTTGTATTTTTGCTTAAGTGGTTGGAGTTATTATGATTTTGTTTCTTATTAGGGTTTGACTGTGCAGGAGTAGTGCAAAGCAAGAGAAAGCTTGGGAACGGTCAAGAGGGCTAGGAGAGGTTCCAGGGGATCCCTAACATCATTCCACAGGAGTCCACAACGTTCAGGTGCTTGGCAACCGAGTTTGCAGGCTTCTACAGGATGTCTGCAGGGGATCCTACAGGAACTCGGGATTTCTACAGGAAGTCTGCTAACTTCTATAGGATGTGCTGCCGTGGGAGTTTTGGGTGATGGAGGAGTGAAGGAGCGGTATGGGTGGATAGGGAGGATGAAAAGGGAGCTTGTGATGGCTCAGGGACAGAGAGATAAGATGGAGAAAGAGTGGGTAAAGTTGGTTGGTGGATAGAAGGGTGGAAGCAATGAAAAGTTAAAAAGATGGAGCTACGTGAGAAGTAGAAGGGTTGGAAGGAAACTGAGCTGAACAGAGGATGAGTAGGTGGCTTAGGCACGGTTCAGAAAGAGAAGAACACGATGAAGTGGTGCTGTGTAGTGGAAATGAAACAAATCACCCTTATCTTGCATGTAAACGAAAGTTCACCAACCTATTCTAACTGTTTTATTAGGAATCAAAGAACAGCAACGTAAGTTGAAAGGAATTCGTGCATAATGCTGAACCAAAGAGTCATTACTCAAGATATAATCGCATGAACAATTCTTCAATCGAAAACATTACATCAATACTTGCATGCATATGTTGAAACAGTGTTTTTTTTGGCAGTTGGCAAGGCCTACACTTCCGGTCCCCAAACAGAGGTGAAAGTGAGCATGCATTCAACCTTTTTGAACTCAACTTAACTTCAATCTCCCTACGCTAATTCTGAACTAATGAAACAACTGCATTCATGAAAATAACCTACGTAACCAAACCGAAACAGTCAACTCAGCAAACTGTATTTTTCAAGTGCAAGTAAAGGAAAGAAATGCAATGATAAAAAAAACAAGTAACAATACAAAGGAAAGGAGGTCTATTGCTCTCAGGTTGGGCCCTAACCTGAGAGCTATAGCTCCCTTAAAAACTTAGAATTGAATCCAAAGCTGCCTGCCTTTATTGAATAATCATGAGTCTAACATCATGCCAAAACTGGCTTACAAAAAGACTAACTGGCTAACCAAATTGACTAA
Source organism: Pinus tabuliformis (assembly GCA_031772625.1). Classification (NCBI taxonomy): domain Eukaryota; kingdom Viridiplantae; phylum Streptophyta; class Pinopsida; order Pinales; family Pinaceae; genus Pinus; species Pinus tabuliformis. The sequence goes on from CM062814.1 coordinate 672,993,918, forward strand.
CTGAAATGAGGTCTTAAGCCCTCTTATTTATACAATTTGAGGACCCAACAGTCCTCCTAAAATTTGGGGACTCGGCTGCCCAAAACTTGGAGTTAACAGCAGTCCTATTTGACTTGCTTGGCTGCCCTTGTGCTGATTGATTCGGTGGCCTTTGAACTCCGAGCTGATGGTGGAGAATTTGAGGTAAGGGCCCATAGATGAAGGGGACACCTTCCTACAAATCCTCTAGCTTGTTCTCCCACGAATTTGGCTGCCAAGTGCTCATTAAGACCTTCCATTTTGTCTCCAAGTTGACCAAAAAGGCTACACAAAGCACCCATTAGACTTGTTGGCATAATGACTAACCAAATTCACTCTATTAACATAAAAATAATCAAAAACATGCAATAAACCAATGAGAATGGTGGATTAAGTCAACTTAGGAGGTTGAATGAGCCCAAATAATTGCCCATTTTTGGGGCTCATCATCACCCCCCTACTGAAAGTGTTGCTCATCCTCTGAGCAACCAATCTCTCTCCTCATCTTTGATGGCCCAGGTGGCTTCTTTGGCTAACATCTCGGCCGATTTCTCCTTTGGCTTCCCTCTTTTCAAGCTTCCTGTAGAAACAGTTCTCTGTCTTCCTGTAGAAACAGTCTGCTAACTTCCTGTAGAAACAGTCTGCTAACAGTTCTCTGTCTTCCTGTAGAAACAGTCGGCACTGTCTTAGCCTGCTTGGCTGAGGGTGTTTTTCCTTTCAGCTTGGCTGTGGCAGCCTTCGTCTTCTCTGTCAAAGACAATTCACCAGCATTTTGTGTGAAAGCAAATATACCATCAAACTATCACCTCTCAGCTCCAAAGTAAGATCTTCACAGAAATCATCAAAGATGAACATCTTGCCAACAATCCTCAAATGCTAAGTTGGACCAGTTAGCAGAATGAAGCCATCACCAAATCACCCCACTTTTCAAAGGCTTTGGTAAGCAGGTTATTGTGCTTAAGCATATTAGTAAAGGGAACAAGTAGCAATATACGAACACACCCAAGTCCCAAGTTGAAAACACCTTCCTCTTTTATAAATTTCACAAACATCAGTGAAACAAGGAGACACAAGACAATCAATCAAAACCAAGCCAAAATAGTGTTTTCAGGACTTCCTGTAGAAAGTCCTGTAGCTGATTTTTGGCTTCCTGTAGAAGCCGTTTTCACACTTCCTGATTTGGCTTGCATGGATGGGGTTGTCTTCTTCTTCAATTTTGCTGATGCTAGTTCCAGGACCTTGAGACCTGACCCTCTAGTGGTGAATGCTGCCTACACTAGCATCCTCAAGTATCAAACTTGAAAATTTTGAGAAATGTATGCAAATTTGACTCCATTTCAGCTGCCTGTTCGTCAAGGTAAATTAAGAAGCTCTGATATGAGTCAATCCCTTTGAAAATTGCATGGAAGTAATCATCTTCGATCTTATCTCTCTTTGCAAAAAGGCCCTTGGTGTCTACTTTCTGATTTATCTTGTTGCCGTTTTCACCAGCATCATTTACAGCAGTTCTTAGAACTTCATCCATATTAGTATCCTTGCTGCCTGGATCCAACTGAAATGTTCTACTAATTTTTTGGCACAAGATGCAACTTCTTTGGAAGAGACAACTCTGGCTGGTCCCTCAGTCTCTTTTTCAATATCCATGTCAAAACGTGTAGACATCATCGTTTTAATTAATTGGGTTTCCTTTACTGAGATTGCCTCACCAAGCTTTGTCAAAGGCTCATCAAGAAGCTCCACGTGGTTTTTTACAATTCTCCAAAGCTTGTAGCACTTTCTTTTTTCCCAGAAGCATTTCTCTTGCAGAAGATTCCTTGCCAGCCTTTACACTAGCAACAGCCTGGAGTTTAAGTTTGTCCATAGCTTCTGTTAACCTCAGAAATCAAGATCTTGCATGGTTTGCTCTTTCAGAACTGCAAACTCGATGAAGAAAAGTCCAAGCTTCTCTGCTTTGGAAGGATATGCCATACTTCCTATAGAACTTCTTCTTGTAGAACTCTCGTCAGCTTGTGAAGGATGTCACTGCGCCTCTAAATGAGCCCAGTACGTGGGAGAATTTCAAACTAGACCGAGAAGCTCAGTGGAGGACGGCAAGTTAACAGCTTGTGCAAACTTCAATTGACGATGTGGCAAGTGCAGATGAACAACAATTCGTGAGATTCAGCCGAGCCTACTTTAGTTGCTGCGTGAATTGTGGTGAGCTGGCGAAAACATGTGCACTGGCTTTTTAGAACTGCAGTGATGTTATGAACTGCATGTCTTCATCTATCTGTCAATCATCTGATGTCCTGTGCACTGGAGTTCAACAGATCTACCACTAACTGTGTTTTTCAAATTTTTCATGAATGACCATACACGTATGCTGCGTGATTTTTCCTTGAGCGCTAGAGAACTGGGTGTCTTGCTACATTCATGGCTTAATTTCACCATTCCATTCGTTCATGCAATGCTTAGACTAGATTCATGCAATAGATGAACAAGGTTTAGTCACGTACCTGAAGTCAAACGGCTGCTTGTGAAGCTTTTTTTTTTTTGCTGCTGCATGCTCTGATTCTGCTGCTGCATGCTTGGATCCTTTGATTGCGTGAGGGCTTGGCTGATGATTTTTGATTGCTTTTCCTTGTGCAGGTGTCCTCTGGCCGGATCTGAGCTGCATGCAATTGTTTCCACGTTCAGATCTGCACGTTCAAGCTGCTGCTGCTGCAATGTCACAGAACCAGAACTTGTTTTCGCCATTGCTCTCAAACGGTAAACCGGATTGATTTGAAACTCGGTGAGCATGTTCCTATCATCATTATGCATCTCCCATAGCAAAATCATGATCAATGGATGCACGGATTTCAAGAAAAATGGAAAATGGCTGAAGATTTCAGAGCTCGATTTCTCGGAAACCGTGCATCAGAATCGGCTGAAACTGCTTGGGTAGGTTACTATCACCCATGTGCATCTCCCCATGAAATAGGTTTTGAAACGGATGCACGGATATGGAGAAAAGACAAAAATGGCTGATGGTGATGGAGGCTGATTTCTTGGAAACCGTGCACCGGAATTGCATGGAACTGCTCAGGCATGTTTCCATCAACCTTGTACAATTCCCCATAAAACGGTTTGTCAAATGGATGCATGGTTTTCAAGTTATGGCAAAAACAAATTTTGTTCTAGGTATTTTTGCTTCAAGGCCTTTTGCATGTGCTTGCATGGAAGGAAAAACTGAGCTTGGGCTGTGATGCAGGTATGGAGATGATGGAGGAGGAGTTGGAAGATTGCATGAGGGCTTCTGAACCCTTGAGGAAGCTACCATGTTCGCCAAACCACTTTTTGAAATGCATGCCTAGTTTCCCACAATTTCTACAGGAAGTTCCTGTAGAAGCACAATGAGAAGCACAATGAGGTGGAAAAAATGATGGAGAAAGGCAAGGGATGGACACACAAGTGCTTGTAGGCCTAATCAACAGATTCCCACCATCAGATTCCACTTTTGAAATTGAATTTGGCTCGTCCAAAGGTTCTACAGGATGCTTCCTGTAGAAATACAGAGCTTCCTGTAGAAGGCACAAGAAAAATTCCTTTAACCTTGATTCGAGTGCTCCTCCTGTCATGAAGCGTCCTTCTTGCAACCTGCAATGTCATTGCTGCAACATGAAATTATTCAATGGAGATTAGCTTTATTTTTCTTTTTCTTTTTCTCTTTTTTTTTGAAAAACAACTAGGGTGCCTCATGGAGGTTTTCACCCTAATTGCCTGCCCTGGGCGCCTCCAAGGAAGGTTTTCACCCAGGGATCTTATTCCATTTTTATTTTCTCTTTTTTCCAACCCATTGACCACCTCATGGAGGTTTTCAATCAACGAGCCAATCTAAGGCGCCTCCAAGGAGGTTTTCACCTTAGATTTTTATTTTTCTCTTATTTTCATTTTTTTTTTTTTTTTTTTTTTTTTTTTTCTACCCTACCCTACTTGAAAACAAAATCATTTTCAAGTATAAGAATACTTCCAATGGAGCCATGTGCACATCGAGATTAGAGAAAAAATGATGTGAAGGCTCGAAATGCATGCTTGGACAAGTATCCAGATCTCAGAGACCAAATGATCTGGCGTTGAAGGGATCAAACAAAGCTGAGGAAGAAAGTACTTCTGCAACTTAGTGACCTTCTGAAACCATATCTCAATATAGCTTTGATATCCTTGGTTCTTTTGCTGATCTGGATCATTCTTCATGTCACCTTCTATCATGACCTTCTGATCTTCCTCTTTTTGTTGATCTTTCTCTTGAGTACATGGAGGATTTGATGATAACCATGAGGGAACTCTCTTGATCTCTGATTTAGATCTCTTCTCTTCATCAAGTGTAGCCCATGGTTCTTTGATCTCCTCTTTGGAACCTTCTTTTTCCTTTGGTCCTTCAATGTTGTCAATAGATTCTCTCTTTTGCAACACTCTTCCTGAGCTTTGGTGAACATCATTGAGCTCAAAAGGAGTCATTTGCACATGTTGTGCCTCAGCTTTGCAATTGGGTTGAGCTACTCCATTGTATGGCTTTGGAAATGGTACGGGTAGTTGAGTGGAGGTGTGAAATTGAGATGGAGATGGATGGCAGTGTGGTTGGGTAGGCATTTGGGGTTGCCTTGGTGGAGGAGGAGGCGATGGTTGTGGATGAGCAGGTGGTGGAGGAAAATGAGCGGGATGAGAGTTGTACTGGGGCCTCCACTCCTGATAAGGTTCATTCCACTGAGGTTGCGGCTGAGCATAAGAGTGAAACGAATGAGCAGTTGGTTGGGCATAGTATGGATCTGTGAAGGAATAAGGAGGAGGTGTGAACCAGGAAGGGTGAGCAGGGGGACCCCAAGAAGGCATGAAGGTGGCTTGATAAGGGTCATAATAGGTCTCGGGTGTCCCTTGCAGTTCCTGCTGGTAAGGTATAGGTCCATGCGGCCTCCTTTGGTTCATATAATAGAGTGATTTAGTGGCTCCTTTGGCTCTCTGATAGGCAGCTTTGATTCTGGGTAAGGAAGGGCACTGATCTGTAGGATGGTATTCTTCACAGATGAAACACACTTCTAGGGAGTGCATTGGACATTCATTCCTAGGATGCTTTCTAGTGCACCTAGGACAAAAGATGACCAAAGCCCTCTTGGCTTCTTCTTGCTTCTTTTGGATCCGCAAGGTATCCAGTTGCATGGCAAGAAACTGCCTCATATCACTCTTGAAACCTTCGATCTGATTTTCAAATTCATCTTTGGACAAGGTGCTGCTCCCAACGTTTCTGCTTGTAGCCATTTGCTCCAGAGGAATGTTTTCTTCTTCTTCTCCCCTAGAGGTTCTTTAAATATGCCTTGATGTCCACCCAGGGGTTCTTTAATCACAGCCATCGAAGAAGAGATAACGTTGGCTGTGTGAAGCAGTGGGGGGTTGTGCAATCATTTTTCTAACTTATCTCTACTCCTACAAGGCATGAAATGAAATCTTTTTGGTTGATTTTTTCTTTTTTCTACTTCTACTTGCAAAACTGAAATAGATTGAACTGCAACTAACTATCTTGCTAAAATGAAAATGCGGAATTGAAATGAAAGCAGGAAAGGACTAATCTATTTTGCTCAAATGAAATTGCAGGAATGAAATGCTAGTCTACGCTTGCGGAATTGAAATGCTAATCTACGCTTGCAGAAATGAAATTGCGGAATTGAAATGCTAATCTACGCTTGCAGAAATGAAATTGCGGAATTGAAATGCTAATCTATGAAAGCAAGAAATGCTAATCTATTTTTGCATAAATGAAATTGCATAAGGGAAATGAAATAAACTACTTAGCAGAAGGTTGTAGTAGAAAATAGAAGAATAGCAACAATCACCAATACTCTGCCGCTTCCCCGGCAACGGCGCCAAAAAGATGGTGGGCTCCAGTATTGTAGCAATAATGCTACAACTCCTGGGGCTTCCTATCTCTAATTTTATCAACCCGGTATTTCGTAACAAACTTGGAAGCGACAGTGCTGTATGCACAAGTACTAGCTCTTGCCGCAGCTGTCACTTGGTCAGCTGGCACAAGTCCGCTAGGGGCTCAAGCCAACTTCTATGAGCTCTTAGAAGAAGCTTTTTAACTGATGGATGAAAGATAACTCAAAGGAAGCTAATCTACTTGCGAAAAGAAACTGAAAGCCAACCAAAACATGGAAACCCTAGTAAACCCTAATCTGACTAGTTTAACCTCTATGATGCAATAGTGAGAGTGCAAACTTCTAGAAATGATGCCATTACTACTAGTGATATGAAATGCATGAACTTAAACTACTTCTATTGAAAAGAACATTGTTTTTGTATTTTTGCTTAAGTGGTTGGAGTTATTATGATTCTATTTCTTATTAGGGTTTGACTGTGCAGGGGTAGTGCGAAGGGAGAGAAAGCTTGGGAACGGTCAGGAGGGCTAGGAGAGGTTCCACGGGATCCCTAACATCATTCCACAGGAGTCCACAACGTTCAGGTGCTTGGCAACCGAGTTTGCAGGCTTCTACAGGATGTCTGCAGGGGATCCTACAGGAACTCGGGATTTCTACAGGAAGTCTGCTAACTTCTACAGGATGTGCTGCCGTGGGAGTTTTGGGTGATGGAGGAGTGAAGGAGCGGTATGGGTGGATAGGGAGGATGAAAAGGGAGCTTGTGATGGCTCAGGGACAGAGAGATAAGATGGAGAAAGAGTGGGTAAAGTTGGTTGGTGGATAGAAGGGTGGAAGCAATGAAAAGTTAAAAAGATGGAGCTACGTGAGAAGTAGAAGGGTTGGAAGGCAACTGAGCTGAACAGAGGATGAGTAGGTGGCTTAGGCATGGTTCAGAAAGAGAAGAACATGATGAAGTGGTGCTGTGTAGTGGAAATGAAACAAATCACCCTTATCTTGCATGTAAATGAAAGTTCACCAACCTATTCTAACTGTTTTATTAGGAATCAAAGAACAGCAACGTATGTTGAAAGGAATTCGTGCATAATGCTAAACCAAAGAGTCATTACTCAAGATATAATCGCATGAACAATTCTTCAATCGAAAACATTACATCAATACTTGCATGCATATGTTGAAACAATGTTTTTTTTGGCAGTTGGTAAGGCCTACACTTCCGGTCCCCAAACAGAGGTGAAAGTGAGCATGCATTCAACCTTTTTGAACTCAACTTAACTTCAATCTCCCTACGCTAATTCTGAACTAATGAAACAACTGCATTCATGAAACTAACCTACGTAACCAAACCAAAACAGTCAACTCAGCAAACTGTATTTTTCAAGTGCAAGTAAAGGAAAGAAATGCAATGATAAAAAAAACAAGTAACAATACAAAGGAAAGGAGGTCTATTGCTCTCAGGTTCGGCCCTAACCTGAGAGCTATAGCTCCCTTAAAAACTCAGAATTGAATCCAAAGCTGCCTGCCTTTATTGAATAATCATGAGTCTAACATCATGCCAAAATTGGCTTACAAAAAGACTAACTGGCTAACCAAATTGACTAACTGAAATGAGGTCTTAAGCCCTCTTATTTATACAATTTGAGGACCCAACAGTCCTCCTAAAATTTGGGGACTCGGCTGCCCAAAACTTGGAGTTAACAGCAGTCCTACTTGACTTGCTTGGCTGCCCTTGTGCTGATTGATTCGGTGGCCTTTGAACTCCGAGCTGATGGTGGAGAATTCGAGGTAAGGGCCCATAGATGAAGGGGACACCTTCCTACAAATCCTCTAGCTTGTTCTCCCACGAATTTGGCTGCCAAGTGCTCATTAAGACCTTCCATTTTGTCTCCAAGTTGACCAAAAAGGCTACACAAAGCACCCATTAGACTTGTTGGCATAATGACTAACCAAATTCACTCTATTAACATAAAAATAATCAAAAACATGCAATAAACCAATGAGAATGGTGGATTAAGTCAACTTAGGAGGTTGAATGAGCCCAAATAATTGCCCATTTTTGGGGCTCATCAGAAATATGTAAGTTTATTGTCATTTTCCTCGATTTTGCATGCTATATTTTTTGAAATTAGGGTTTCTAGGAGTGCCATATTAACAAGTGCAATATATTATCTTGAAATCTTAACTATTTATGGCCTGTAAAATTTGTTTTGCAAGAATCCATCAAAGGAACTTGCTTCATGCATCCTTTGAACTCAAAATCTTCCACATAGAGAAGTCACTATGGGTTTCTAAGTGGAGAAATTCAATCTTCCACTGTCTTCACCCAAGGTTGTAATGATCCTAAATAGGAATACACGTGATCTAGAGAAAATAATATGTGGAACAAATTTTAAAAACGAAACACACATTAAACATCCATAGAAAACTTGCAAATATGGAACCACTGAGCTATTTTATTACTTTTCTAAAGGAAAAGTACAATGCATAACAAGATGGTGCACCTAGGCTTGTCTCAATGGACAAGCATGACCAAATCCAGGCGAGAAAATGGCTGAACTGAAGGTTGTCCAACTGCTGCACCAATCTGCACTATGTTGCCCAGAAAACTACCTTTCTACTGAAGTTCGAATAGCTGAAAGGTCCACTTCCTATGCCCAGAAAGTTATATTCTTTTAACCCCGGAATCCTTGGCCTAAACCCAGATAAACCCACGAAGGATTTTAGCTGGTTCAAATTACTAAAATTCAACCCCCTTGGAGCCCAACTTCTGCTGCAACTGCAAAACTCAGCCTACTGGAAAATTCTTGTAAATCCTCCCAAAAATGGTCCCAAAATTCTAGGCTAACCCCTGCTATCCAATCCCTGACTTCCCGAATGGGCTTCCAGTCTTTGGCACCTGCTCCCAAGCTCCACGAAAACTGTTGGAATAGCCCCTGCACTATCCCCTAGCGTAGCAATTCGAACTATTGGAATGTTGGCTTTGCTGGCTGTAAAACTTAGCAAGAATGTTGGCCTAGTGTTTCTCTCTTAGCCCTCTAACTCTCCCAGCAAACATTTGATCTCTGATGGCTCCTAGCTCCCTCTGCTTATTCTCTAGCTACCCAGAAATACGCACTCCCTGCTCTGCGAGATGATGGTGTTGTCTTACAACACCACAACTCCTTAAGATCTTGTGGAATTGCCTCTCTAGGGCGGGCACAGATGGTCCCTCGAAGAAGAAGTTGATTCTTGCACTTGAGAGATTCGTGGCTAAACAATCGGTTGACATAGCTAAACAACAGAGTGAACAGTCAAGTAATTCTGTTTGCAAGATGTAACAATGAATCCAAAATGAGAGCTTCTCCCTACTTATAACTCCTTAGGCCCTTCTTGCCTCATGTGGGCCCCTCCATCCACCTATTCGACTTCTCTCCAAGAAATTTGAATAGCCCAATCCGAATTCTCATGTTGGTGGCCCCCACATTCCACTAGTAGCAAAATAAAGTCGAATTTCCTCCTAAGTCCCCAAGTCGAAAATGATGGGCCCTCTTCCTTAGCAAAAATTTGTGCAAAATTGTGTAGCAGCACCTTGTTACAAATGTATCAGAGAAGGGACATGACAAAGGCTCTCTATCAATGACCTTTCCCTAATTTTCTCCATTGCCAAACTAGATAAAGGCTCAAACCTAGTAGTATTTGATCATTATAAATCCCTCTTTCTTTTTTAATTTCATGGTAGCTAGGCCTAGGGTTAGCTTAAAATATGAATTTAATAGCGATTTTATGTCCATATGTTATTTTCCTATTGGAAGGGATTGAATTTAATAAAAAATAGAAAGAAAAATATAGCATTGATTGATATTTTAACCTCAAAATTAGGGTTGATGTCTTGGTATTTATTGTGGTCATATGCATTTTCAGCTATTTGAAACTATTGTTTACATAACCCTAGCTTGCTCTAATATCCTTAAGGGAAAGTTAACAGTAAATATTCAAAGCAAAATAGACAAACACACCATAAAATTAGAACAAACAATCAGACCATGAATTTGTGTCCAAAACAACATTGTATACTCATTTTATTAATTGGAAAGAGGTGTAAAACAAGGTGTTGGAATGAGTGCACCTGGGCTTGCTCTAAGAAAACTAGAAAAAGCCCAAAATGACCAGTGAATCACCCTCCTCCAATATGCTGTAAATTCAGCCTAAGTGTTGCGCTGTAAATGCCCAAAAATGGTGTTGCTTCCTGAAATGATCTGCTGTTAGAGCCCTCTTCGCTGCTCAGAAAAATCTGGTACGTTAACCCTGGACTCTACTCAAGAAACCCAGAATAACCCACGAAGGGTTTGGCCAAAGCTTAACCCCCAAATTTTGACCCTCTTGGGCTTGACTAGCTCTCCCACTGGGTAATTGACCCACTTGAAGATTCTGCTACTGAGTGCTCCATAAATGTGTGGAAACCCTATTAGAAGGCTCCCAAGGCCTCCCCTCTTGATTTCCTCCAAAAACTCCCCTATCCTTTGACATCAAAATATTCCACATAGAGAAGTTTCTAAGGGTTTCTAAGTAAAGAAATTCAATCTTTCACCGTCTTCATCCAAGGCCCTCTGTCATTGAACATTCCCTAGTTGTCTCCATTTCCCAACCAAAAGCCTTTGCATACCTACCCAAGGCATAAATAACCAACATGGTGTCAGATTATTGTCACCAAAAGATAGTCAAATAGGAATGTAAGAGAGGAAAATCGAGAAGATGGGTATTCATAAGACAATGTGATCTACGACAAAGGGTCTAGATATAGCACCTAGGTCAAAAAATTCACAAAACTCAATCAAGCATGGCCAAATATAACACATGAATACAACAATGGAAACACTTTTGGCTCAAGTAGTGAATTATGATTAAAATCGAAGGTGATAAAATATCCTCTATTTACCCCTAGAGGTGAGGGTTTAACATGATTAATACCTACACTTACAAAATTGCTCGAGATACATTGCAAGAGCCTATCTATGCCACACCATTATAAAAATGAGAGGCATCTTGGAGATTCCAGCAAGATAGATTTGAGTATTGCCTTATAAGTTACCTTGAGGAGTGAAGGTGACACCAACTCTCTAGGAAGGGCAAGAGATGAACAAAATAAAGAGGAGAAAACAAGGGAGATAGCAACATTGTTGATGCACCATAAAAGACAAACAGACAATGCCCATGCAAAGAAAGAAAGGGAATCAAAGGTGGAAGAATTATTGAAATACCTATGAATGTAGGAGGCAATAATTACACAAAGTATTAACTAGGTTGCAAGAGTTGTGAGGAGTAGTGAAGGACCAACGAAGATGAGATCTAGAAAAGTTAGTGCAACAACAAAGGCTACTAGAGGAGACACTAGCATGGAAAGGGGGTGAGCAGTGACAATGATAGTGAGGTATCAATTCAAAAAGAACTCCTTGACACCAATGTGTAGTTGGGTAAGGAAAGGGAAAATGAGAACGAGTCACTTGAGCTATCCCACTTCATTCTTGAGCTCCAACATAAACTACCCAACAAACCTCCTTGTAAGGAATTACACATATTCTCAACTGTTACTAATTATTCTCAATGCCACGAATTTCTTAGATGCACAAGGATCATTTCCACAAAGGCTCCTTTCCCATCATTTATCGTAGTCATGGAATGATTCTTGTTGGAAATGTGTAAGTTTATTGTCATTTTCTTCGATTTTGCATGCTATATTTTTGGAAATTAGGGTTTCTAGGAGTGCCATATTAATAGATGCAATATATTATCTTGAAATCTTAATTATCTATGGCCTGTAAAAGTTGTTTTGCAAGAATCCATCAAAGGAACTTGCTTCATGCATCCTTTGAACTCAAAATATTCCACATAGAGAAGTCACTAGGGGTTCTAAGTGGAGAAATTCAATCTTCCACCCTCTTCATCCAAGGTTGTAATGATCCTAAATGGGAATACAAGTGATCTAGAGAAAATAATATGTGCAACAAATTATAAAAACGAAACACACATTAAACATCCATAGAAAACCTGCAAATATGGAACCACTGAGCTATTTTATTGCTTTTCTAAAGGAAAAGTACAATGCATAACAAGATGGTGCACCTAGGCTTGTCTCAATGGACAAGCATGACCAAATCTAGGTGAGAAAATGGCTGAACTAAAGGTTATCCAACTGCTGCACCAATCTGCACTATGTTGCCCAAAAAACTACCTTTCTACTGAAGTTCAAATAGCTGAAAGGTCCACTTCCTATGCCCAAAAAGTTATATTCTTTTAACCCCGGAATCCTTGGCCTAAACCCAGAAAAACTCATGAAGGGTTTTAGCTGGTTCAAATTACTGAAATTCGACCCCCTGGAGCCCAACTTCAGCTGCAACTGCAAACATCAGCCTGCTGGAAACTTCCTGTAAATCCTCATCGAAATGGTCCCAAAATGCTAGGCTAACCCTTGCTATCCAATCCCTAACTTCCCGAATGGGCTTCCGGTCTTTGGTACCTACTCCCAAGCTCCACGAAAACTGTTGGAATAGCCCTCGCACTATCCCCTAGCCCAATAATTCAAACTATTGGAATGTTGGCTCTGCTGGCTATAAAACTCAGCAAGAATGTTGGCCTAGCGTTGCTCTCTCAGCCCTCTAACTCTCCCAGCAAACATTTGATCTCTAATGGCTCCTAGCTCCCTCTACTTATTCTCTAGCTACCCATAAATACACACTCCCTGCTCTGCGAGATGATGGTGTTGTCTCACAACACCACATCTCCTTAAAATCTTGTGGAACTACCTCTCTATGGTGGGCACGGATGGTCCCCCGAAGAAGAAGTTGAATCTCCCGCCTGAGAGATTCGTGGCTAAACAGTCGGTTGACGCAGCTAAACAGCAGAGCGAACAGTCAAGTAATTTTGTTTGCAAGATGTAACAATGAATCCAAAATGAGAGCTTCTCCCTACTTATAACTCCTTGGGCCCTCCGTGCCTCATGTGGGCCCCTCCATCCACCTATTAGACTTCCCTCCAAGCAATTTGAATAGACCAATCCGAATTCTCATGTGGGTGGCCCCCACATTCCACTAGTAGCAAAATAAAGTCGAATTTCCTCCTAAGTCTCCAAGTCGAAAATGATGGGTCTTCTTCCTTAGCAAAAATTTGTGCAAAATAGTGTAGTAGCACCCTGTTACAAATGTATCAGAGAAGGGACATGACAAAGCCTCTCTATCAATGACCTTTCCCTAATTTTCTCCATTGCCAAACTAGATAAAGGCTCTAATCTAGTAGTATTTGATCTTTATAAATCCCTCTTTCTTTTTTAATTTCATGGTAGCTAGGCCTAGGGTTAGCTTAAAATATGAATTTTATAGTGATTTTATGTTCATATGTTATTTTCCTATTGGAAGGGATTGAATTTAATAAAAAATAAAAAGAAAAATATAGCATTGATTGAATATTTTAACCTCAAAATTAGGTTTGATGTCTTGGTATTTATTGTGGTCATATGCATTTTCATCTATTTGAAACTATTGTTTACATAACCCTAGCTTGTTGTAATATCCTTAAGGGAAAGTTAACAGTAAATATTCAAAGCAAAATAGACAAACACACCATAAAATTAGAACAAACAATCAGACCATGAATTTGCATCCAAAACAATGTTGTATTCTCATTTTATTAATTGGAAAGAGGTGTAAAACAAGGTGCTGGAATGAGTGCACCTGGGCTTGCTCTAAGAAAGCTAGAAAAAGCCCAAAATGACAAGTGAATCACCCTCCTCCAATATGCTATAAATTCGGCCCAAGTGTTGCACTGTAAATGCCCAAAAATGGTGTTGCTGCATGAAACGATCTGCTGTTAGTTCCTTCTTCGCTGCTCAAAAAAATCCGGTAAGTTAACCCCAGACTCTACTCAAGAAACCCAAAATAACCCATGAAGGGTTTGGCCAAAGCTTGACCCCCAAATTTCAACCCTCTTGTGCTTGACTAGCTCTCCTACTGGGTAATTGACCCACTTGAAGATTCTGTTGTTGAATGCTCCATAAATGTGTGGAAACCCTATTAGAAGGCTCCCCAAGCCTTCCCTCTTGATTTCCTCCAAAAACTCCCCTATCTCCACAACTTCCCGGAGTGCCTCTAGTTATGACTGCACAATACCTGCGTTGTTGTAACTCTCCCTACTTCTGTAACTTGACTCACTACTGTAGGTACAAATTGGGATGAAGTAGAACTCCCTCCTTGTGTTGGCACTCAAAGTCCACTGAAGCAGGCGCTGGGATTTCTGCTCAAAAACACCCGATGTGCTAAACAACACATGCAGACTTCGCTCACTGCTCAAGCGTGCTCTTGTCAAAAGACAAATTCTAAAAATGATAGATGACGACCAAAAATGAGATCCCCTCCTTCCTTTTGTCGATTTGCCTTCAAGGATGTTGGTGAGCACCAGTATTGCAGCAATAATGCTGCAACTCCTGGGCTTCCTACTTTTATCAAACTGGTAGTTCGTAACAAACTTGGAAGCGAAGGTGCTGTATGCACAAGTAATAGTTCTTACTGCAGGCTATCACTTGGTTAGCTGGCGCAAGATCACTAGGAGCTCAAGTCAACTTCTATGGATTCCAGAAGAAGCTCTATATGTGATGAAAGAAAGGAAAGCTTACTCTACAGAGGCTACTCTACTTGCAGAAAGGAAAAGAAGACTGGAATGTAAAGTAAACATAGTAAACCCTACTTAACCAACTAATCCTACTTTTGCAGAAAGAGAGATGAAAAACCATGAAATGAATGCCATTACCTACTTAGGAAGTAAACAACATCTACTCAAGCTATTTCTAGAAGTAAATGAGCAAAAAACATCCTTTTGGATTTTTATGTGAAATTATCATGCATGTAATTTATTTGATTGTGAATGTGATAGCGATTAGGTGGCGATGGAGGGCGGTTTTGGGACTTGAGAAGATGTAGGATGGTGTGGATGGGTCCTAGGAGGTCTCAGGTGGCCTTTTGGAGGCTTTTCCCGCAATCAGACTTCAAAAAGAAGCCTACAGGAAAATCTACAGGAGGCTGCAGGGGATCTACAAGAGGTCTACAGGAGGATGCTGAGAGCAGTTTTGAAGGTTTTGAAGGTGTGAGAATGGGTGGAAAGGGTAGCTGAAGGTTGGGATGATGTGTTAAGGTGTCTAGGGGTCACCAAGGATTTCTAGGAGAGGAAAAGATGGTCGGGAGAGAGGAAGAAATCCTATGGAAAAACGCAGAAAACTAAGGCAGATTTGAGGTGAACTCTGGGTGACATGTAGGGCATAGATTAGGGAGAGAATGTGATGGCTGGTAGGCTGAATTGCTGTGAGAAGAGATTTTCTGCAAAAGGACCTGAAAATCAAACAAGGAGATCAAGCAAGCAAGGAAACTAAGTACATCAAAAAACAGAATTTTGCATCAAGCTAATCTAGATTATGAGCTATGGAAAGAAATGCTAAAAAATGCTATAATGAGAGAAAGCATGGAAGGAAACTTATTGCAAGACAGAAATGAGCATGGTGAAAGAGATCTAAAGCAAAGCATTAACCTTCTAACAAACTGCAACACTAGAAATCCTATGGAGAAGGCAAATCTGTGTTTTTTGTGGCAGCAAGAGGGTCTTGGCCTCAGTTCATGGTCCCAAAGGGAGGAAAGGAGGCCAAGGCTCTATTGATGGCCTTTTTGTATCTTCTTTCTATCACTGTTCAACCTACTATAGAAAACTCAAATGGAAACAACCTTCTAAATTACCAAAAGCAACCTATTCTTAACCAAGAAAGAAATTTATCTAACAACAACTAATCCATAAACTGAAACAAAGCATATAAATACAAACAAGAGGAGCTTGGCTGCTTGGATTGGGCCCTAACCCAAGAGCTTCAGCCCTCTGAGGTAACTCAATGCTAGCTCAAAAAGGATCTCATCTTTATTATCAAAATAATAATAGGATTACATGAAACTGTCAACAAAAGTAAGCTCGAAGTTGAGCAAAGTAATGCTGCAACAAGAAGTCGAAAATTTGACTAACTCCCTAATGAGGCCCTAGGCCTTTCTACTTATACAACTGAAGCTCCCAACAACTTCCTTAAAATTAGGAAAGCTTGGCTCTCAACATTTGAGATAAACATAAGTTATCCTCCACTTGCTCAGCTGCCTCCTAGTGCATTGATTTGGTTGTTTGTGCTCTGAGCTGCATGAAGGAGAATTTGAAGTGGGGAGTCATAAATGAGGGGGATACCCTCCTATAAATCCTCTCCTTTTTCCACTTTGAATTATTGTTGCCAATTGTCCATTAAATCTTTGACTTTGTCTTCAAAATTCAACAAAAATCTGCATTAAACACATATTAGACTCCATGGCAACATAACCAACCCAACTCACTCCATAAGCATAAATATAATAAAAAAACATGCAATAAGCTAAGAGAATGGTTGATTAAACTATGTTAGGAGGCAAAATGAGCCCATATAATTACCCATTTATGGGGCTCATCATCACCCCCCTACTGAAGGTGTTGCTCATCCTCTGAGCAACTTAGTCCATCTCCTCATCTTTGATGGCCCTGATGGCCTCCTTGACATCCCATGCTTCTGATGTGAGCTCCTCTTCTCTGTCATGGAATCCTGCCTTTCTGTCCACCTCTTCCCACTATTGTTGCTCTTCTTCCTCTTTTCTGCCTTCTAGCATGCCTAGCAGCAGTGGGGGACTCAATTTGAGGCCAATCCAATTGACCTTCAAATTTTGCATAGAGCGCTTGTACAGTGGCACTCTCCTTAATGCTTCTTTCATCCTTGTTGGGGAGTGATACTCCCTGATCTGCAAACTGTGTGGTAGGGTGTTCCATCTCCTCATACAAGCATGAATACAGTCATCCCCAAGTAATCTTTCCATATCCTCAAAATGTGCAATGGCTTGAGCCTGATCATTGATATACTTAGGGGCAATTTGGGGATTATTTGCAAGTAGTTGGTGTGTGCTGATGAGAGCCATGGGATCTGATGGCTCAACTCTGATCATTAAGGGCTCATTCTGCTCCTTTATCATCAACTTTCTTATTTCTGCTGCCCTTAACTCCTCATGATTCATCCATGATGCCATGGCCATTAGTTGTAGGTCCCCTAGCCTAGCATTGGGGTCCCACACATTCATGTCTGTGAGGGCCATGTTATGCAAATAGAATTCTACTATTTTTGCCTTGTCTTCTGATGAACTTTGGTCACATAGGTCCATAAATTGTCTATAATCTTGGAAAGGCATTGTGCCTCTCTGTGCCAAAGTATTTATCTGAAACTGCAGCCATTGGTCCTTGAGGTATAATCCATATGATTTTGCTGGTGTTTTGCATTGCAGTGCCTCCATGGACCAGCTGGCCATGCATACCAATTGTGTCTCTTTTTCTTGTAGCTGTCTTTTTAGCAATTCATTTTCTCTTTGAAGGCGAGTTCTTGTGATTTCTTCTCTATTTCTGACAACAATTAGTTCTCTGCCCATTTCTCTGAGTTGATTCTCCATCTGGCCAATATCCTCAACTCTCTTGGATTTGGCAATTTGCATCCACCTATGGCTTCTTATTCTTTCTTTCTCCAACTCAAAGAAAAGTGGGATTGCAAATTTCTGTGGAATGATTCTCCCCCCCTCAAGAAGATTATAGTAAGAGCCCAAACTAGGCTGGGGGTCAGGTTCTTGAGCCTCTGTTACTTCCTCCTTCCCCTGTGACTGTCCTTCTAGTCTTTTTTCAAGTTTTTCGATCTCCTGTAGTCTTGACAGGGTCTCCTGTAGAACAGTCTGTGCCTCCTGTAGGACTGTTTTTGAGTCCTGTAGTTCTACTTTTTCCTTCCATGTGGGAGATCTAGGAGTCCCCCTTTCATAAGTGATAGGTGCCTTGGAAGGGGATTCCTTCCCTTGGGCAGAGGGTGAATCTTCAATAACAATGGGCACTTTAGAAGAAGGTTAGGGTTTCCCTTGTTTGATCCTTGTGCTCTTCCTAGCCCTAAAATACATTGAGGTCTGCCTCTTCCTCTTTTGTTTTGGTTTAATTGGGGTGCTGAGGGCAGTGAGAGCAGCTGTTGCCTCTCTTTCTAGGGTCTCAGGAGACACCTCGGTCTTTTCTGCCCCTTTTTCTCCTCCTTTTGTCTTTTTCTCTGTCTCTGTTGGTTTTGTTTCCTCCTGTTCTATTTTGGTTTCTTTTGTTTTGGTTTCTTCCTCCTCTGTTTTGGTTTCTTCCTTCTCCCCTTCTTGTTCCTCAGTTTCTTCCCCTTCTCCCCCTTGTTGCTCCTCCTCCCCACTATCAGAAGGATTGATATCATATGTGAGGGCCTTTATGTCATCTTCTGCTGTCATGTTTCGGAAAATCTCCCATGCTATGGGGATTGTGAAGGTATGGAGGGCTTCTTCCACTAACATTTTAATTAACCCATGGTGAGCCAGCTGATCTGGACCTCCTGCCTTCAACTTAATGCTGGAGTCTATGAGGGACTGCAGGAGAAAATAGGGGATGTTGAGTTTCTGGGGTGTTGGAGTGTCCATGCCATATCTCAGCTCATGGAGAAGTCTAAAATGGTAGCCATAGACTATGCTATACCTCCCTTCACAGGAAATATATTTGATGATTTGGTAACTGACCTCATCCCAAGGGTAGGGTATGCTTGTCCTTCTAATGCCATTTTTGTCTTCTACAGGATGTTCATTGTTTTGGAAGAAGTTTTTCTTAGCAGCTTGTCCAATTGGCTTTTCATCTTTTCTCCAAGGTAATCCAAGAGAAAGGGTAGTAACCCTACTGATAAATTCTGGGGTTAGTTCCATGGAAAGACCTCTAAAAGTGATAGTGGCATGGGTTCTTGAGTGAGGGACTAAAGAAAGGGCAAATTCCTAAGCAACTTCCTCATCAAACCCTTGGAATCTCTCAAAAAATGTCATCCAATTTGCCCTGGTGAATATGGCTACTACCTAGGGATGTTCATGGAGCTTGGTTGAATTTGTGGGCTCCTTCCTCATGAATCCCCCTGTCATTTTTCTTATACCCCTTTTGAACACCAAATGATGGAGACAAGAATTTTGTAGAAAACAGGAAAACAGAGAAAAACTGTGTTTTTTTTAAGAAAACAGGCAGAAATTTTTTATGTAATTCCTCTTCTTCTATGGACTCAATTCCTCCTTAAAATTATATCATTCCTTGCACATATTGATAATCAAGGTGGGTATGCACAGAACCTACCTCCTCAAGCCAGAAATCGAGCAAAAACCCCGTGTTTTCTCCTTAAAAATAGCTTACTGCCCCTCCTGTAGAACTGCCTGTAGGTGCTCCTATAGAACCTGTAAGTGCTCCTGTAGAACGTCGATAGCAGGAGGATGGATGAAAGTGATGGAGAACGATGGTTTCGAGGCTATGGGGGTGACAAAGAGCTTGTTGCAGCTAAGTGGACGAGGATGAAATGAAAGAAAAGGTGGTGAAGGAGTTTCGAGGAGGAGTACTTATTTCTTCTTTTAGATATTTCTAATGAGGGGGTGAGCTGGCAAAAAATGTACGTTGCCATATTTGGACCATTGGTCCCCACTTGCCTTGTCATCATGCTTTCTTCCTGCAATCACCTCCCATCATTGCATCGGAGTTTGCAAACCCTCCACTACCTATCCTTGGGATTTTTCTCTGAGTTTGACTACATGCACATGTGGTGGCAACTCCGGATGAGCGCAGTCAACTAGATGAGGGTGGCCAGTTAACTGGCCACCTTTTCTCATTCAACCCTAACCATCTCATTCGCTTATGCATATTTTTCAATTACACCAATGCAATAGAGGAGCGGGTTAGTCACTTACCTGTGAGTTGAATGTATGTGCTGTGAGGCATTTTGGCTCCTTTTGCTGCTGCATGCTTGTATTTCCTTTGTTGCATGCCTGTATTTCCTTTGTTGCATGATTTCTGCTTTCTGATGTGTGGTTGGTTGTTTTGTGCTGGTATCCTCTAGTTGGATCTAGCTTCAGATGTCTCCTTCAATCCCATGGTTGCACTTCTTTTGCTGCTGTGGCTTGATTTTAATGGGATCAGCTACTACAGGAATTCCTACAGGAGCTCCTGTAGCTGCTTCTCCCTTTAAAATTTTAGCTAATTTTTGTGCTGGGAGTGGTGAGGATGATGCCAGAGATGCTGATGGAGATGGAGAGGTACTTGGTAAGCTGCAGGTGAGATTTGAGGTGCTGCTCCCTTTATTTTTTGTTTTTTTTCTAAAAACTGGTTTCTGTGTTTCCCTGTGACAGGAAGGGAAAAAATGATGATGATGATGTGATGCAGGTGTGGGATGGATGGCAAGGAGGGTGGATAGCTGTAGGAGGGTCTAAATGCTTTTCATGAAACTTCCCATCCTCTCAAACTGCTTTTTGGAACCATTTCTGGCTCTTTGTGATTTCTACAGGAGCCTCCTATAGAACACACAGTTCTCGGCAAAAAACACAGTGGTGTGGAAGAAAGGTCAGAAATGATGGAGAAGAGTGTGGAGGAGATGAAATAGGCTTTTTGGCATCTTCCCTTGCTCCTTGTGGTCCTCCTGCAACCCGCAATGCACATTAAAACTCAATTTTCTTTTTCTTCTTTTCTCTATTATTTTTTTTTTGGAAAGACAACTAGGGCGCCTCAAGGAGGTTTTCACCATGATTGCCTACCCTGGGCACCTCCAAGGGAGGTTTTCACCCAGGGATCTTATTCTCTTTTTCTTTTCTCTCTTTTTTGCATCACTGGGCTGCCTCAAAAGAGGTTTTCAACCCAATGATGGGACTCAAGCGCCTCATGGAGGTTTTCACTTGAGTCCTTATTATTTTTCTTCTTTTTTTCTCTGTTTCTTCAGTGTGTGGAGGCTAAGACATGCCCCACTACCATCACTGTTTTATTCAGATCTTCAATGAACTCTCACTTGAAGAGGGGCTTCTTGTAAATTTTCAACCTATGTCCATTGACAAGCATGGGGATGGCTTCCGCATCAATGGTTCTGATCAAAACTGAACCATTGCCATTGCATTTTTCCACAGTGTATGGTCCCTGCCATATTGTCCTCAACTTGCCCTTGAAGTTCTTATACCTTGAATCATAGAGCAGTGCCCAATCTCCCTCTTGGAACTACTTCTCCTTGATATTTTTATCATGTCATATCTTCCTCTGAAGTTGAACTACCTCTGTGTGGAGGAGGGCCTGCAATCTTTGTTCATCCAATCCATTGAGCTGGAGTAGTCTTTCCTTTTGTGCATGGCTGAGGTCTAGATCCAACTGAGCTGCCATCCTTAGTGTATTGTATTCAAATTCTATTGACAGCAAAGCCTTCTTCCCATAGACTAGTTCATAGGGTGTGAACCCTGTGGTGGTCTTCCATGTTGTGTTGTAGGCCTAGGTGGCCTCAAATAATCTATCCGCCCAATATTTTCTGCTGCTACTCACTACCTTGGTCAGAATTACTTCCAAATCTCTGTTAGTGACTTCCACCTGCCCATTGGCTTGTGGATGGTAAGGGGTGGAAGTCCTGTGCTTGATTTTATGATGTGTGAGCAGTTCTTCAATCAAATTGGAAGTGAACTGACTGCCCTGATCTGTGACCAATTCTCTTGGATACATGAACTTATACAATATGTTTTCTCTCAAAAACTCAGCTACCTTTTCCTCTATTATTGCTTTGATTGCTTTTTTTTCTACCCATTTTGTCAAATAATCAGTGCACACAATGATGTATTGCTTTTGTTTTGAAGGAGGGTTGATAGGACCCACAAAGTCCATGCTCCACTTCTCAAATGGCTCAAAGGTCACTTGAGGTTGCATGGGCATCTCATCCTTTGGAGTAGGTTTCCCCATCCTTTGACACCGATCACATTGGTTGGTGTATCTCCTCACATCTTGATGAAGAGTGGGCCAATAGTAGCCTACTTGCAATATTTTGAAGGTAGTCCTCTTTGCTGCAAAATGGCCTCCACAAGGCCCGTCATGATAGGTCAGGAGAATGTCAAAAACTTCCTCCTCCCTGACACATCTTCTCAAGATCTGATCTGGGCCAAGTTTGAAGATATTGCCCCCAATCCAGGTGAAAGGGGTGCTTTTCCTCACGATCTTTCTCTTCTCCTTTGAGGACAGGTGTGGTGGAAACTGTGCTGAAACCAAGTAGTTTGCTATATCAGCAAACCATGGAGAGAGTATTGAGATAAAAAACAAGCGTTCATCTGGCATTTTATCATCCACCATTCTTTCTTCATCTACAGGCAAATTTACTCTAGAAAAAAAGTCAGCAACAACATTTTCTTTACCAGGCTTATCAACAATGGTCAAATCAAACTGCTGCAGTAAAAGCAACCATCTAATAATGCGAGCATTTACATCCGGTTTGTTCATTAAATATCTAATTGTAGCATGATCAGTGTGCATAAAGGTTGATAGCCTATGATATAATGTTTGAATTTGTTTAAGGAATGCACCACAGCTAGGAGTTCCTTCTCGGTCACGTGTAGTTTAACTCTGCCTTTGACAAATTTTTGCTTATAAAGTATATGGCATAAGGTAACTTTTCATCAATTTGTCCTAAGGTTGCTCCTATTGCTTTGTTCAAGGCATCTGTGTGAATGTGGAAAGGTAGGGCCCAGTTTGGGCCTTTCAAAATTGAGGCAGTCACAAGTTTGCTTTTCAAGGTATCTAGGGCTTCTTGACAAATTTTAGACCATATGAACTTGACATCTTTTCCTAAAAGAGAAAACAACGGAGAGACTAACTTACTGAAATCTTTAATGAATCTTCTGTAATATCTAGCTAAGCCTAGGAAACTTCTGACATCTCTCACCTTTTGAGGTGGCACCCTTTGGATGATGGCAACTTTATTAGGGTCCACCTGCAGTCCTTGTTGAGATATTGCATGACCTAGCACAGTCCCTTAAGTCATCAAAAATTCAAATTTTTCCGGACTGAGGGACAGGTTCATTTCAATACACTTGTCCAAGACTTTTCCTAGGTTAGATAAAGCTTCCTAAAAGTTAGAACTATCAGGAGTGAAATCATCCATATATATTTCCACTGCATCATGAACCAATTCAAAAAATATACTCAATACTGCTCTCTGGAAAGTGGCTGGAGCGTTGCACAAACCAAAGGGAAGGACCCGATATGCAAAGGTACCCCAAGGACAAGTGAAAGTGGTTTTATCTTGGTCTTCCCGGGCTAATTTAGATCTGATTGTATTCGCTAAACCCATCTAGGAAGGAGAAAAACTTTTTCCCCACCAACCCATCTAACACTTGATCTATGAAAGGCAAAGGAAAATGGTTCTTTTTAGTGGCTTTGTTCAATTCCCGATAATTGAGACAGATTCTCCACTTACCATTTTTCTTTGGCGCTAGCACCAAAGGAGAGACCCATTCGCTGTCAGAGATGAGGTAGATGAATCCTGCATCAAGTAAATTTTGCAATTCTTCCTTAACAATGTCTTTAAGGGCTGGATTCATCCTCCTTTGAGGCTGCCTGATTGGTTTGCAATCTTCCTTAATGTACATATGATGAGTACATACTGAAGGGTGCACTCCCTTCATCTCCTTATAACTCCAGGCGAAGGCATCTAAATGTTTTCTCAATAAGCTACATAGTGCCTTCTCGTGAGAAGTGGATAGGGATGGATTGATTTTCAAGGTTCTTTCTAAGCCGAACTCTATATTATTAACACAGAGAGAGGTCGGGTCGACCACACAGAGATCAGTTAAGGGATTGTTTTGGGTTTCTTTCACCATGTCCTCCAATGGCAAGATACTGGGGGGTGGATTATGAATTAAATTTTCAATGATATCATCCTCATCTTGCAGTTTCACCCCCCATGGCGATTTCTAATGCACAAAGTGGTGCAGAATAGACTTCATCCTCATCCTCCTCCTCCAACCAGAGAGGTAGATCATGTTCTAGCAAGGGTTGGGCAGGAGGGTATAGGACTAACTGTTTGGACATATGCCCGTTCTTGATGGTCATGTTCCCAGCCCGACAGCTAATATAGGCATCAACAGTAGCCAACCAGGGTCTTCCCAGGATGAGAGGATACCCAGTGAGCTTTGCCTTCGGCTGGAGAACCAAGAAATCAACAGGGTACTCCCAAGAATCAATGGAGACCATCACATCTTCCACAATCCCCTCAGGGGTCACGGTGGAGCAGTCTGCTAGCTGCAGTACTATCGTGGTCTTCCTCAAGGAGCCCTGGAGGTTGAGTTTGAGCATGGTATCCTTTGTCATCACATTAATGGCAGCTCCCAGATCAATCAAGGTGTGTGGGATCATGGTGCCATTGATGTGGACATCAACTACTGGGCTTCCAGGGTCCAGATATTTCAAACAGATTACCTGCCCCAACATCAGGTCAGACAGTTGTCCTATGACATTGATGGTTGGGGCATCTCTCTAGCGCTTGCTTGGATGCTTAAAACACTTCTCTTTGATCAACCGATTGTATATAGGCACATCTTTTATGGCTTGGAGAAGTGGTATCTTCACACATAACTGTTTCAATTCTCCCAGAAGTTCATTTTCTTCTGGGGTGGGCTGTGTTGTCCCGGATAGTCTCTCAGGAAAGGGTGGAATTGCTTTAGGTTCACTTTCCTCTTTATCTTCCTCAACCTCCCTAGGGGGAGGCTTTCTATCTGGGAGAACCTTCCAAGATCACAGGTTAATCTCCTGAATCTCCACAACATAAGTTGGGCATAATGGTTCCCCACTATATACTTGCTAAGCTTGTTTGTTGTTCAGGTTCAGGTTCGGCTGGGCAGGGATTTGGGGTTGCCTTGGTGGAGCAAGAGGCAATGGTTGTGGTTGAGCAGGTGGTGGAGGCAAAAGATCGGGAGGAGAGTTGTACTGGGGCCTCCACCCCTCATGAGATGCATTCCACTAAGGTTGTGGCTGAGCATAGGATTGGAATGAATGAGCAGTTGGTTGGGCATGGTATTAAGATGGAAAGGACCAAGGAGGAGGCATGGACCAGAAAGGATGAGTAGGAGGGCCCCAAGAAGGTATGGAAGCGACTTGGTTGGGGTTGTAGTATGCCTGAGATGTCCCCCGCATCCCCTGCTGGTATGGTCTGGGTCCATGCGGTCTCCTTTGGTTCATGAAATAAAGTGGTTCAGTGGCTCCTTCGGCCCCTTGGTATACAACTTTAAGTCCGGGCAAGGAAGGGCACTTGTCTGTAGAATGATCTTCTTCACAGACTAAACAAACCTCTATAGAGTTCAACGGGCATTCGTTCCTAGGATGCCTCCTGGTGCACCTAGGACAAAAAATGGCCAAATCCCTCTCTGCTTCCTCTTGTTTCCTTTTGATATGCAAGGTATCCATTTGCATGGCAAGATTCTGCAGCATCTCACTCTTGAAGTCTTCCAGCATGTTTCCAAGTTCACATTTGATGGATGAATTGGATGAGGAGGTACTAGCTATGGGTTGACCCCCCCTACCTCTCTTTTTGGCTACTCTAGAATGGTTTCTAAATATAGTATTTATGTCCTCATAAGGTAGTTGGTAGATGTCTCCCCCGGCCAGTAAATGGAGGGTGTCTAGAAGGTCTTTTGGAATTCCCCTGAGTAGGACCAACTTCAGAGATTCAAGGTCAAGTGTGCACCTGGCCCTTTTGTAACTGAGCTGGAACCTCTCTTCATAATCTTCCAAGGATTCATCACTTCCCATGGTCATTCGGAAGATTTCTTCCTTGGTATCTTTTGACCTACAGTAGTCTCGGTATTTGTTATTAAAGGCCTACTGCATCTGAGCCCAAGTTGTGATGCTATTGCCAGGTAACCCCATGAACCAGCGCAATGCTGCATCCTTGAGAGTAGAAGGGAATAGTTTCAACTTTTGCTCATCTTCTGCATAGTCATAGGTTCGGCAAATGACAGCAAACTCAAACAAGAAGGTGTCAAGATCTTCTGTGGTCAAACCATGGAAGTGAGGTAGGGCTGAGGGACTTATATTCTTCATTTTGGTGTCCCCATTAGTCTCTTGGATGGGAAAGGTACCCTCTATTCTTTCTCCATTCCCCCTAGCATTTCTGTTCTCAGCCATTGTCTCAGGAGGGATGTTTTCTTCTTCTTCTTCCCCTATAGGTTCTTCAAATATCTCTAGTTGTTCACCTAAAGGTTCTTCTTGATCATTGCCACCGAAGAAGAGAGAAGGTTGGCTATGTGATGTAGTGGGGGTGTTGGGCAAGAATTTTCCTGAATTATCTTTGTTCCTACGAGGCATGAAAGGAAATCTTTTTGGTTGGTTTTTGTTTTTTTTCATTGCTTATACCTGCAAAACTGAAATTGATTGAACAAACAAATTGCAACTAATTGAAATGAACTTGCTGAAATGAAATTACAGAACTGTAAAGGAAAGCAAATGAAATGCAGAACTAAAAGCAAGGAAATGACTAATCTACTTTTGCTGAAATGGAAATTGTAGAATTGAAAAGGAAAGCAAGGAAATGCAGAAACTGAAAGAAACAACTACTCTACTTTTGCTGAAATAAACTACTTAGTAGAATGTTGCGATAGAAAATAGAAGAAAGCAGTAATCACAAAATATTTGGATGCTTCCTGCGCAATGGCGCAAA
This sequence comes from Pinus tabuliformis, assembly GCA_031772625.1. NCBI lineage: Eukaryota > Viridiplantae > Streptophyta > Pinopsida > Pinales > Pinaceae > Pinus > Pinus tabuliformis. The sequence continues at coordinate 673,020,396 of CM062814.1, forward strand.
AAAGTAGTGAGCACCAATATTGTAGCAATAATGTTGCAACTCTTGGGCTTCCTACTTTACTTTTATCAACTCAGTAGTTCGTAACAAACTTGGAAGCGACGGTGCTGTATGCACAAGTATTAGTTCTTACTGCAGGCTGTCACTTGGTCAGCTGGCACAAGATCACTAGGAGCTCAAGCCAACTTCTATGGATTCCAGAAGAAGCTCTATATGTGATGAAAGAAAGGAAAGCTTACTCTACAGAGGCTACTCTACTTGCAGAAAGGAAAAGAAGACTGGAATGTAAAGTAAACCTAGCAAACCCTACTTAACCAACTAATCCTACTTTTGCAGAAAGAGAGATGAAAAACCATGAAATGAATGCCATTACCTACTTAGGAAGTAAACAACATCTACTCAAGCTATTTCTAGAAGTAAATGAGCAAAAAACATCTTTTTGGATTTTTATGTATTTTTATGTGAAATTGTCATGCATGTAATTTATTTGATTGTGAATGTGACAGCGATTAGGTGGTGATGGAGGGTGGTTTTGGGACTTGAGAAGATGTAGGATGGTGTGGATGGGTTCTAAGAGGTCTTAGGTAGCCTTTTGGAGGCTTTTCCCGCAATCGGACTTCAAAAAGAAGCCTACAGGAAAATCTACAGGAGGCTGCAGGGGATCTACAGGAGGTCTACAGGAGGTCTACAGGAGGATGTCGAGAGCAGTTTTGAAGGTTTTGAAGGTGTGAGAGTGGGTGGAAAGGGTAGCTGAAGGCTGGGATGATGTGTTAAGGTGCCTAGGGGTCACCAAGGATTGCTAGGAGAGGAAAAGATGGTCAGGAGAGAGGAAGAAATCCTATGGAAAAACGCAGAAAACTAAGGCAGATTTGAGGTGAACTTTGGGCGACCTGTAGGGCATAGATCAAGGAGAGAATGTGATGGCTGGTAGGCTGACTTGCTGTGAGAAGAGATTTTCTGCAAAAGGACCTAAAAATCAAACAAGGAGATCAAGTAAGCAAGGAAACTAAGTACATCAAAAAATAGAATTTTGCATCAAGCTAATCTAGATTATGAGCTATGGAAAGAAATGCTAAAAAATGCTATAATGAGAGAAATCATGGAAGGAAACTTATTGCAAGATAGAAATGAGCATGGTGAAAGAGATCTAAAGCAAAGCATTAACCTTCTAACAAATCGCAACACTAGAAATCCTATGGATAAGGAAAATCTATGTTTTTTGTGGCAGCAAGAGGGTCTTGGCCTCAGTTCATGGTCCCAAAGGGAGGAAAGGAGGCCAAGGCTTTGTTGATGGCCTTTTTGTATCTTCTTTCTATCACTGTTCAACCTGCTATAGAAAACTCAAATGGAAACAACCTTCTAAATTACCAAAAGCAACCTATTCTTAACCAAGAAATAAATTTATCTAATAGCAACTAATACATAAACTGAAACAAAGCATATAAATACAAACAAGAGGAGCTTGGCTACTTAGATTGGGCCCTAACTCAAGAGCTTTAGCCCTCTGAGGTAACTTAGTGCTAGCTCAAAAAGGATTTCGTCTTTATTATCAAAATAATAATAGGATTACATGAAACTGTCAACAAAAGTAAGCTCGAAGTTGAGCAGAGAAATGCTGCAACAAAAAGTCAAAAATTTGACTAACTCCCTAATGAGGCCCTAGGCCTTTCTACTTATACAACTGAAGCTCCCAAAAATTCCTTAAAATTAGGGAGGCTTGGCTCCCAACACTCGAGATAAACATAAGTTATCCTCCACTTGCTCGGCTGCCTCCTAGTGCATTGATTTGGTTGTTTGTGCTCCGAGTTGCATGAAGGAAAATTCAAAGTGGGGAGTCATAAATGAGGTGGATACCCTCTTATAAATCCTCTCCTTTGTCCACTTCGAATTATTGCAACCAATTTTCCATTAAATCTTTGACTTTGTCTTCAAAATTCAACAAAAATCTACATTAAACACATATTAGACTCCATGGAAACATAACCAACCCAACTCACCCCATAAGCATAAATATAATTAAAAAACATGCAATAAGCTATGAGAATGGTTGATTAAACTATGTTAGGAGGCAAAATGAGCCCATATAATTACCCATTTATGGGGCTCATCAGCTGCCCATGTGGGCCCACATTGAATTTCCCTCACCAATTCCGCTCAAATGAGAGCGGACTCTCCATGTGAGCCGAAATTCCTTTTGTGGTGGTCCCTACGCCCCACCAAAGCATCAATCTTTCCATCAAACTCTAATGTTGGGGTACTCCTCATTCCAAAAATTGAATGTAGGTCCCTTAAGCCCACTTCTCCTAAGTGAAACAATGCAACACGCAAAAATGGAGCAAAATTCGATACTCACTTAGTGAAACACTAAGTAGGAATATCACACTTGCCTCCTTCATAGCCTATTTGACCTTTGTTGAACTTATTTCTTCTCAGTGCCATGAATTTCTTAGATGCATAAGAATTATTTCCATAAAGGTTCCATTTCCATAATTCAATGTAGCCATGGAATGATGACATCAAGCCTAACTACCATGGAGAGACAATATTAGCAGGTGTATGAATATAAATATTGAAATGCAATGTAATATGGAGATTGTAAGAAAACAATACCTGCACTTATCTAAGAGTTTTACATGCAATGCTAGAGCCTATTTAAGGCACGCCATAACGAAAATGAGAGTCGACTTGAAGATGCTAGCAAGCTATATGTGAGTACTATAAAGCAAGAATAAAAAATTAAAAAAAGGAAATGTGAAAAAAAATGCATAATTAATTTGGGAACCTACTTAGTTGTGCAAACAATGCGACCGTGGTATTCTCATTGCCGAAGCAAGATATGTACATGTAGTGATAATCTTAGAGTATTTGTTGAAGTATGATGTAAAGGTGCATGCAAAGTCAAGAATGAAGGAGAGGAGAAAAATAATATGAACTTTAATGAAAGTAGAACAATAACTAATCTATGATATGCAAGTATTGAAATAAGAGACAGAGCAAAAAGTTTAACTACCGTGGAACTAAATAGCAATGAAATATGAAATTAGATAATTAAACACTATATAATAAGGAGAACACAATATATAGATACCTACATGTATCCAAGCACAAGCTGATGCAATGCAAGAAACTGGTTTAGGGTGAGTCATATGAGAGACAAGACCATGCTTAGACATCCTTAAAAACCAATTGTAAATAATGTAAAGCAATAGCCATAAATGAGATTAAGAAAATGTAAAAAGGAAAGGAATAAAAATTAAATATAAAATACCCATACTTACCTAATGATGTGGTGTTGTTTTCCACATGGCATCCTTTGATGCAACCATGTCACCTTCCTTGCCACCTTAGCCTTGTTATGTAAACTTGACTCAGTCAAGTAGTCAAAGTTACTTGTACAACAATGGTGGTTTTGGGCACATGGTTTTGATTTCCCATGGTTTTAATCTGATCCAAACCCCATGTTCCTTCTTTGTGGTAGGTATTCATGGCTTGCAGGTCAAATATTTGAATGTTGTTGAGTTTTTTCCGATTCCTATTGTAGAAAAAAAACATGGCTCGGAGTATCTAGTGTAAAAATTTCTGTTTTCCCACCCCGGTTTTCAGTTTCACCTTATTTCTCCCATATAGTTAAATGCCCATTCCCATATCCATACATTTAACACTGAAAAAATAAATTTTTGTTGAAAACACAAATTCTGAAAATTTTACAGAATGCTGGAAAATGCAGAAATAAAATTCAGCAGTTACAAACAGCCATTAAAACACATTTAAACACAGAGATTTTTTGTCAAGGTGACCCTAGAGAAACCCCCTACAACTCTTGGGGAAAACTAGTACGAGAGCTCTTCTTTATTTCTGAAAATTTCGTTTTTACAGTGAGAAATATTCAGCAAAAAAATCAGCAAGCAAATTTACAACTTATCTCTTTTCCCGTGCCTCACAGCAATCTGGAAATTACAGTAAACAAGACAGCAATAAATGTTGTACGGTCTCCTCGAATTTCGTGCCCACTTTCAACATTAAATGTTGTTGTATGGCTAGCATTAAATGCGTTGTACGGACTATAATAAATGCACTGTACAACCCTTGTTTTGCGTGCAGAAAAACCAGCAAACTGCTCCTCGAATTTCGTGCAAACCACTCCTCGAAAATCGTGCCAAAATCTGCCTTTCACTGTGTGCTGAATCAACTGTGCAAATCTGCTCAACTGCTGCCTTGGAATGTGTGCCAAGCTGCTGTCTCCTTCTCCTCCCTGCTCAGAAATCTCTCTTGCTCTCTTGCTCTCCTTCTCCCAATCTACTCATGAAAGAATGAATGACCTTTTCCTCCTTTTCCTCCTTTAATCTAACCCTAAGTGACTTTTGGGTGATCCCTAAATCCAATGGCTGAAATAGATTGAGATCTATGGCTGAGATTAAATGCTCATTTAAATCTCACTTTATATTTTTTAATTCACCCCACTTTAATAAAGACCCACTTAGTCATTTATTTCCAAAGTCACTTTTCCTTTCTAATTTTTCATTGACTTTATAAAAGTCGCTTTAAAATTAGACTTTAGTAACTTTATCACTTAAAGTCACTTTTAAATTAGATTTAACTTTATAAAAATTATAAAGTCACTTTAGGAGAAAAATTAAATTCATTTGGACACTTTTCCCTAGGCCAAAGATCAAAGCCTTAGGGAACCACCTGTCCTCCGGTACCAAATTTTGACACTCCCTCTTACCGAGGAAGGTGTTCCTCACCACACCCATCTTGTTCCTGAAGTAGTCATGCTTGCCCCGTGGTAAGGCTTTGGTAAGAATATCTGCAACCTGCTCACCAGTGGGAATATACTCAAGCTTCACAGCGCCCTTCTGAACACAGTCTCTGATGAAATGATATTTGATCCCGATATGCTTTAATCTGTCATGAAATACTGGATTCTCCGTGAGTTTAATGCAACTCTGATTATCACAGTAAATCACTGAAGGTCTCAACGGCTGACCAAATAAGCCAAACAACATCTTGTGAAGCCAAATGGCCTCACAACTAGCTAGACTGGCTGCCATATACTCTGCTTCCGCTGAACTCAATGCTACTGACTGCTGCTTCCGGCTAAACCATGACACTACTGCCGAACCCAAGCCAAAACAACACCCTTAAGTGCTCTTCCTATCAGAAGCACAACCTGCCCAATCAGAATCAGTGTAACCTACCAATCTCACTCCATCCCCCTGCCTGTAGTCCAGACCATAATCCACTGTTCCCTGCAAGTACCGCAAAATGTGTTTTGCAGCCTGTTATAGACATTTTTGTGCCTTACAGCTCTAAGCATGAAATGTCTATAAACCAAGGGCTCCTAAGTCCCTAAAAGTGTTGTTCTAACCCCTAAAGGAACAAGGTCAACAAATTACAGCTTTTCCCAGAAGTTCTCCACCAGAAACTGCTCAGAATAAGTCAAAACAGGATCATTTCAGCTGCTCCACTAACTAAGTGCGTTGCATAGCACCTAAATCCACTGGCTAGGTGCGTTGCAACGCACCTAAATGCACTACCAGGGTGCGTTGAGCGGGAAATGACAAATGGCAGTGTCATTCCGCAAGGTGGAAAGACAATGGAAGCTTCCAGAATCTTCTCCTATGACACTTGCCTCACTGAATTCGACCAAGGATGAGTAAGAGGCCTTCAGTCTCCAAGTGGAAGCAAGAACTGACAGAGAGAAGCCACTAATCAAATCACAAGCTAACTCATCCTCCTTGCATACATCTATATATGGATCCCTCATCCCAGAGATCCAGAGGCTGGAATTTTGCACATTGTAAGGAATTGTTGTTGGTTTTGAGACACATATCAGAGAATTGGGTGATCTATGCTTTGTTGGAGGTGAAGAGGGGCTTCTTTGCTAGGAGGTTGATGCTGGGTCAGGAATCATCGGTTGTAACTCCTCCTGGATCTTCTTGTATATCAATAAAAACTATTTGAGTTTCTTCTCCATGCTTTCGTATCATTGATGCTTGTTACATTTGTATGGTTAACTTAAATCTGATCCTAAGTTATTTATGAATATAAATCCATGTCTTTGTATAGTTTTCTTCTTCTGTGATCTTACAGGTACTTGGTGAAGCTGAGCAAGTAAGGGAGTAGGTAGCTGGAAGCTGTCAAAGAGGAGAGAGATTGGATCAAAGGACTAGCGCAAGACACAGGTTGGTCCTTCCTATTCCTCTTTGTTTATAGTTCATAAAGGAGATACAAAAGTAGTTTTCTCTGTTTGTTTCTAAGGCAGCTGTCACACCTTAGTGGGATAGAGCAGTTCTAAATAGACACTTTTCCCGGTAACAAAATGGCAACTCCACTGGGGACAATGTCTAATTAGTTTGTTTGTGTATCTCTTGCTGTTTGTTTCATAAACTTATAAGTAGCAATTGAACTGCATTTGCCATAACAAATGCAAAGTAAACATCTGCTACTTCAATCCATTCACTGGATCTGTTTATGATTTGAACAGCTAATTCATAGACTACCTGATTGCCCTTGTGATAGTTCTTAGACCCTCCTTAGATCTACCCCTGATTGTGCATTACTGATTGCTTTTACTCGGCCAAAAAAACAAAGATTAAACTGCAAACTGTGACCTAGAACCCGGATAGAATTCTCGTTTCTACCCCAGCGCAGGCACTGTGAAGAGGTTCTGCATTTCAACGCACTTCCCGAGAGGGAAACCTGCGCTGTAATGCAGTTTCTCTGTGTAACAGGTGCACTGATCAGCCTAGCCCTGTGCAGCTGAGGTTCTTTGCTTCATTATTTCCAGTTTTGTCTCTGATTTTTGCAGCCTACGATTAGTATATGATTGTTTCAAACCCCTTTTCCTTACTGATATTCCGCCTCATTTGTACAAAAGAACTGTAGATGTTTTTGTGTGTTTGTTGAGTCGTTTACAGTTTTCCATTGCAAAAGTATAATAGTCGTACTGTCGTCCTTTGATTTAGATCTATCGCAAGTGTCGATTTTGATCATAGGAGAAAGTTTATTTGCTGTTGATGGTCGATTATGCTTTTACTATTGCTTTTGGTTTGAATTTGTGACTTTCTAGTGTCAAAACAAGTATTTATTTCAAAATCATAAAGTGTCGTAATCATCTCTACCTTTTGATTTCGAAAAGAATCTTATTTGTATTTGTCGCTTAGAAGCAAATTCAGATTTGTACATCAACTTTCTTTTTAGCATCAATACTAAGAAAGTGAAAAACAAATACATGCATGTGCATATGCATATTGACAGTCTATTTGGCTTGATTTAGGAAAGTGTATTTACAGTGTGCTCTTTGCTCTTTGTGAAAAGATTGTGTCTTTCTTTTCCCCTAGTAGCTAGGATTTTCATTGCTGAAAAGAGATAAAAGTTTGTTTATCATCTTTAGATTGCATTTTAGGAATTACATCTACATCTCGTGGTGAACCCAAAAGGCAAACTTCATAAGAAAGATCAACTTAAAATAAATTCAATGAACCTAACAACGCTTTGGAACTTAACGCACAACATTTAGAGGTCTAGGCTAGAGACGTATTCTGGCGTCGTAAAGCCTGGTAACTGTTGTCCTCACTGATGGTTGGGTGATTCCTCCACTTTGAGACGGTAAGTGCCAGTACGGACTTGTGCTCCCACGTACCGTCGAGTATATTTTGGGAGACCCCTATAGGCTTAAATCCTTTATCCATAGGAAGCTGTGTCGGCCGCCGTACTGATCGCAATGCACTGAACACAGCCGGGAAGATTGACTGCCGTACCGTAAAAAGTATTCTGCAGTTTTGCGATTGGTTTGGTACTCCCTCTACCTAGACCTCCAGAGCAGTCCCTTTCGTTCATTTTCAAACTCTTTAACGGAAAAGGTGTTATAGACAATTTTGTCCCTTGCAGCATCAGGCATGAATTGTCAATAATCCAAGGGATCCAAAGTCCCTAAACATGATGTTCCTACCCCTAGAGGAACAAGGTCAGCAAACCAACAGCTCTCAGATCAGTTCTCCACCTGAAAACACTCAAAAACAAGCAATCCTGAAATCAAAGAAGGTGCTCCACTAGGCTTCTGTGCTGAAACTCAACTCCTCCATGGTGTACCTACGTTGCAAAGCAGGTAGAACAAAGGCCACCTGCGCTGAGCGAGATGGGACAAGTGGCACACTGAGTCATTGCTCTGGAATCTTCCAAAAATGACACTTGGATTAGGGATTTCACCTTGTGATGAGTCAGAGGCTCTGTTTCTCCAAGTGGAAGCAAGGTTCTCCAAGTGGACTCAAGAACTGAAGATCAACTGAAGAGAGAGAGGACACAAGGCAGCTACACATCAGTTGCAAGCTGACTCATCCTTTCTCAATTCATCTATATATTGAGCTCTCTCCTATGAGCTCAGGAGGCTGGAATTTTGTGCAAAGTAAGGATATGCTGTTGGTTTCACTATAGAACTATTAGGTGATTGCTTGAAGGAGGTGAAGAGGAGAAATTCTTTCTGCTGGGAGGTGTTGCTGGATTGGGGCCTTCAATGGTTGTAACACTCTCAGAACTTTACTTCTTCTATTAATAAAAGCTATTGAGGTTCTTCTATATACTTTTGTTTCAATGATGTGTTGTGATAATTGTATATTTGATTTATGCTAATCCTTGAATCAGTTATGATTGCATGCTTCTTGTAGTTTCTTTCTTTGTTATTTTACAGGATCTCATTGTAGCTGGGCCAGTAAAAGAGCAAGGAGCTGAGAGCAAGCAAGCAAAGAGAAGAGTTTGGATTCAACATTAAGCGCAAGGCAACGGTTAGTGCATTTCTTCATTCTCTCTTGCTTTCATAAAGAAGTAAACCTTAAGTAGTTTTCTTTACAGTTGTTACTGAGGTACTATCACCCTTAGAGTGGGATAGGGTCATCCGAATCGGATACTTTTCCCTACAACAAACTGGTGACCATACTGGGGATCGTATCTGTTTGATTGTTTGTAGTATTTTGCTATTCATTTCCTGAACAAAAGAGTACCAAATCGAAAAGCTTTTGACTATATCAAAAGCGAAGTAGAGGGCAGCTACTCTAGCTCGTTTCTGAGCATGTTCATGATTTGAAGAGCTGATCTACAAGGATCCTTGTAAGCTCTTAGTGATAGCTTTTCATCTTCCTTGTCATCCCTTAGTGTGTACTTGACTGATAGCTTCTGATTTGAGCAAAAACTGTGAATTTTTGAGAAAATTGTGACCCAGAAACTGAGAAAACGCAACTTTCGTTTTCCAAAGCAGGTAGTACACAGGCTACCTGCTTTGCAACGCAGGTCCCGAAGGGGCTACCTGCGCTGAGAGCCAGTTTGGCTGTGCAGCACCTGCGTTGGCCCAATTTTGCCTTGTGCATTTGGGGTTTCCTCCCTTTTTCTTGCCTGTTTTCACTATAGTTTTTGCAGTCAGTTACCAGTCTTGTACCTGTTCTAAAACCAACCTTACTTGCATCATTCCGCTTCTGTTATATAACGAAATTGTACTTGTTCTTTTGTATTTCTTACATCATTTACAATTTCCCATAACGAAAGTGAACTAGTCTTGCTTTGGCCTCTTAGATCTGAACCTGTGTTAGGCATTTTGCTGGTCTAAAGAGTTAGCTTGTTTGCTGTCCATAGCTGATTAGTCTTTTTACTTTCGTCATTATGGTTTGATTTCATGTATTTCTAGTGATTAAACAAGTAAAACTTAAGGTGTCTTCTGATTTTGGACAAGCTTGTTTGTTTTCGCTTTAAATCGAAATCAAAGTTATATAACAACTTTCTTTTTGTAATACATCAACATTAAGAAAGGGAAAAGAAAATACATGCATTGTGCATTTTGCATTTGAAAAAGTTTGCATGATGATTTAGGAGAAAGTGCATTAGTGTGTGCTCTATGATCTGTGTGAAGAGATTTGCCTTTCTTCTCCTCAGTAGTTAAGATTTTCAAAGTTGAAAGATTGAAAAGTTTGCTTATCATCTTAGACTGCATTCAGGAATTTGTTACATACATCTCGTGGTGATCCTTAAAGGCAAACTGCTAAGCAAGATCAACATTAAAATAAATTCAATTTACATAACAACGCTTTGAAACATAACGCAAACACATAGAGGTCTAGGTAGAGACGTGTTCCGGCGTCGTTAAACGTAGTGACTGTCGATCTCTACGAAGGTGGGTGATTCCTCCTGAGAGGCGGTGGCACTAATACGGACTTGTGCTCCCACGTACCGTCGCGTATATATTGGGAGACCCCTATAGGAATAAAGCCTTTATCCATAGGAAGCCGTGTCGGTCGCCCTACTGATCGCGATGCAGTGAACACAGCATTCACGAAGATCGACCACCCGTACCGTAAAACGTATTCTGTGGTTTCGCGAAAAGTTTGGCACACCCTCTGCCTAGAACTCCAGAGCAGTTTCTTTTGGCCTTTTTCAAACTCTATAACTGAAAAATTCCATCCGAGCATTTGTCACTTCGGGCTCGTTAAAACATCGAAGGGGACTAGAGTCATCTTTAGCTTTTTCTCGACTCTTAAAACATGAAAAAGCAAAGTTGTGTCTAAAGCGTCGTTAATAAAATTTATTTTAATTGGAACATAATCACCTGTTATTCCCGCGTTGATCTTTCAGTTGAAAAGTATGGAGCCCACCAACCAAGGAAGTCACCTTGGTGGAAATCCCAATCCCTTCTCCTCTTGGGGAGATGTTGGTGCGCCTCATATGGCCACATTGTCACTTCCAGGATTGACAATTGGCCTACCTGTATGGCTCTTTTCAACTAATGTAGTTCAAATCGCCACAAATCCTGAGCAGTCGAATCAACAGTCAGACCAGTCTAGAGCTGCCCACCAGCCTTCCACTTCTTATAATTCTTCCTCTGATCCTTCATCTTCACAAGGTAGAGACGGCGGAAGTCAGCCTCCCATGGAGAAGAAGGAAAAGAAGAAGAAAGAAAAGAAGCAGAAGGGGCCTATGGCGAAGGCAACTGGGGGCAAGCAAAAGACATCTGACAAAAATCCACACACTGCACCGACCGGGCCTAAATCGCCATGTGTCATTTGCAAAGGGACCCACTTTCATCGTGATTGTCCTTGTATTCCCCGGATACTAAGGGACTGGTCCCCGAGGTTGCACGATCCGGTAGCATCAACCTCTGGTAGTCATGTTGATTGCAGTCCATCAACTAGCGAGAGTGAAGGACGAAAAGGGAGACCAAGATCACCCTGTATGTTGTGTGAAGGCGATCACGCCATCCACCGATGTCCATTCTTAGATGAGGCGAAGAGAGTTTTGGAAGATCGTCCGGTTTCACCGTTACGACTTCCTCCTGGATACCAAAAACTCGCGCCAAGTCCCTCGATAGTTGAAAATCCGGCTGGCCCGCTCAAATGGTCAGCTAAAGTGTCGGTCATTGAGAATGAACCTGCTGAATCCAGACCAGACGAAAGTCTAAAGGTCGAAACGGCAGTTGACCCGGTTCTCCCTTCAGAGGCTTCATCCTCAAATGACTCCGTCATTGAAGACCCATCTTCAAATGACACCCTCACTGAAGAGGATAAGGATGACACCGTCCATATTCTTTTCATCAACACAGACTCTGATGAGCATCAGGGCAATGCGCCCATTCCTTTATCGCAGGAAGGAACATCGTCAGGGTCGTATCCGGCCGTGTATTCGGTCCCACCACCAAGCAACCTAGTTGTATCCTTTGATTGGAATCAACTAGGCAGACCCCGGTTACCAGCCAGTATCCCATTCAGAATCATCGTCCAAATCTACAGAATGGTGATGGCTGGAACTATCATTGATGAAGGGGCATCTGTGAGTATCCTTTCCTCTATTGCTTGGAAAGCACTGGGTTCCCCGGCGCTTTTACCTGAGATGAGAAATCTATCGGGTTTTGATAAAGGAACCAGTCGCCCGTTAGGGATTCTCCCCAATGTTCCAGTTACATTGAAGGGGAAGACAGTTCATATGAATGTCATGGTCGTCCAGGGACCCTTGGATTATAACCTACTCCTTGGACGGGACTATATATATTGCATGGGAGCAATAGTCTCCTCACTCTTTAGAGTAATGTGTTTTCCACATGAAGGAAAGATGGTCAAGCTCGTGGACCAACTTTCATTTCCGGGATCTCGCATCGCAAATAGTCAAATACCAACCCTAAACGGCTTATTCACTCAAGAAATGCCTCCACCCCCGGTTCTACTTCCCGATGAATGCGAGTGATTTGGAAAGATATAACTGGTACCCAGGGGGCATGCACCCTGGCCTGCCTTGGGCAGAGGAAACCTTGGGTATAAAGTTGATTTCCACAGAAGAATATGACTAGTCCGTACCCCATCCGAAAGAAGGAAGAGAGGGTTGTTCTAGAATAAGATTCTTTTGTCAAAGTTATGTGAGTGAGATAATCTGCTTCTCGCTCCCCTTGTCTAGATAATAAGGATACCGAGGAAGGGGACCATTTGCGGTAGCAAGTAGTAACCATCTTTGAAGACAAGCCTCACCCATTAAAACATATGTTTTGAAGGATAAGTAGGGGCAGCCTCCAAAGAAAGAGATTCTATTGCTGCAACAAGTGGTCACCATCTTTAGTAACCTAATGGTAGACATCGCCGGGAAAAAGAGTTTAGTTTGCGGCAGCAAACAAAACCATTTTTCGGATAATAAGTAAGAGGCAAACCTCCCTCCGTAACACCAATGTTTTATCTGTTGCGATCTTGCAAAAAACCTAAAAGTGAACTGATGGGAAGACAAGTACCATCGGCACCGAAAAATAACGAGAAGACAAGTATCGTTAAAAATATAGCAAGACGACAAGTAGAAAAATGGAGGTGGGACAGAGGAGGGGTAGCCTTGAAATTATATTTTATACCTGGGGGCATGCAAACCTTTTGGAGTGCAAGCAAAGAGCGGTTATTTATCTGTTTTTTGGATTAGTCGTTTCCGAACTAGCATGAAAAAAGGATGTGGGGCAAAAGTCAAAACTTGCCAAATAGGAGCATAGCTTCGTGAGATAAAGCTCCTTAAAAAATAGCTATCTCACCTGAGGCGTTTCTTGTATTATGACTGGTATAATCGAGCAGTTTTAGCACATAGTTCATGCTCGTTAAAAAATAAACGCAAGATTCGAGCAGTTTTAGCACATAGTTCATGCTCGTTAAAAAATAAACATAAGTTGTGAGCAATCTTCCCCTAGAGTTCAAGCTCACCCAGAAAAAATGAACCGGTAAATAACCTTGAGAAATGTAACCTTTGACTGCCATATTAAAAGCCATTGGTTGTGTTTATATGCCATCACCTCCATCCGTTCATTTGGCCAATCGTTCATATCCATATGTTTGTTTACCCATTTTGAGGAACAACTGCGAAGAGTGATTTCACTAATCCATCCTTGTGACACTGCCGTGATTGGAATATTCCAACCTGTACCTGGAATCTGCTGCTGCCCTGTTCATCACTCGTTCCTCGAAAGACGAGTCGTCTTTAAGCTCTTTTCACTGACTCGTAAAATATGAAAAGTTTGCCGAAAAGTTTGCCGAGTTTTGGCCTTCCAGCTCGTTAAAGCGACCGGAAGAGCTATCCCTCCTCTAGATTTTAATCTTTTTTGGACCTGAGGGATTATTGCACAAAAAGATCGAGCGCTTGTTTTGTTCGGCTCGTTAAAGCAATCGAAAATTCATCCCTTCTGTATTGTTTTATACTTTTTCGGACTTAAGGGATTAGATGACGAAAAAGGGAATTCAGGAGTTGACTTTATGTACCTTTTCAGACTCTCTAAAAATGAAAAGGACCGAGTTATCCTTGTCGTTAGACTCGTTAAATTCATTAAATAGCGACAAACTTGTCTTTAGACGAGAACGAGTTTCCCTATCGCTAGGCTCATTAAAACATAGCGATGGGCTTGCCCGAAGGGCAGGTTATAGAACAAGCATATGTTACCCTCCTCAAGCTTGACAAAAATAAAGAGGTACTGGTCAGCAATGACTGGGGAAAAATTGGGAGAACCTCACAGCTTTAATGGTAGCAAGTCGCTCTTGAACATGACACTTTGTCCTCCGTATCACATCGGGTTGGGTTGTTTCATTCACCGGTCTCATCACCATGGTCCTCGCCACACCATCCACATTTGGGGTAATGCTACCAATCCATCACATCAGTGTCGTTATATGTTCAAGAGATGTTGTTCTGCAAAGAGTCAACCATGTCCCATCCACTGCCATACATTGTCCTTCATCCATTTCATGACCGCCACCCTGAACCATACATCACAGTTTGTTTTCACCTCATCACAATCACTAGCTCCGTTCCGTGTCACTGATGTGGGATTCATTAAGGCCCTCCTTTGACGGATCGCTCCTTGTCAACATCAGCTCATTATCCAAGGAGTTGATCTAGGAACAACCCCTTCAGTACTTTGAAGCTTGCATGCCTCAATGGCAAGTTTCTCACTTCCGGCGACAGGTATACATCAATGACCTTCGACCAGAAGATTTTGCATGGTGGTCGACGCCAAGTCCTTTATTCCCACCATGTGAATTGTACTGCTGTACCTTGAGGGTCATCATCCTTATCGGTGATTCCTCTCGTGTTTGTTAATGGTTTACATCATTGACCGGTAATCAAGCGATGTCTTTCCATGTTCAACTTCAAGAAATTCTCACATGGATCGACTTGTACATCGAGTGAAGATCGGAAGAGATTGAAGACCCCAGATCTAGTTCCATCCATCCGGGCTGCGATATATATTCAGGATATAAAGACATTTGATGTGTACATCATTGCAGCAGATGATCATCCTTCTCAAAGGATGATAATTTCAGCAGAGAATTATCAGTCTACCATCAGACGATCGTCTGTTCTATGTACCAAAATGAATTTATAAAGCTGAGCATGGGAATGCCTGCCTCAGCTAGATCATGAAAAAGTATGAAAAATAATGTATTGTATTGTATCTTATTACAGGACACTTCTCAGCAGATTGAATGAACTTCGGATCCTCCTAATAAAGCATTTCACCCGATAAACGACCTCATACTTTAGGGGGCATCTGTTATAGACAATTTTGTGCCTTGCAGCATCAGGCATGAATTGTCAATAATCCAAGGGATCCAAAGTCCCTAAACATGATGTTCCTACCCCTAGAGGAACAAGGTCAGCAAACCAACAGCTCTCAGATCAGTTCTCCACCTGAAAACACTCAAAAACAAGCAATCCTGAAATCAAAGCAGGTGCTCCACTAGGCTTCTGCGCTGAAACTCAACTCCTCCATGGTGTACCTGCGTTGCAAAGCAGGTAGAACAAAGGCCACCTGCGCTGAGCGAGATGGGACAAGTGGCACACTGAGTCATTGCTCTGGAATCTTCCAAAAATGACACTTGGATCAGGGATTTCGCCTTGTGATGAGTCAGAGGCTCTGTTTCTCCAAGTGGAAGCAAGGTTCTCCAAGTGGACTCAAGAACTGAAGATCAACTGAAGAGAGAGAAGACACAAGGTAGCTACACATCAGTTGCAAGCTGACTCATCCTTTCTCAATTCATCTATATATTGAGCTCTCTCCTATGAGCTCAGGAGGCTGGAATTTTGTGCAAAGTAAGGATATGCTGTTGGTTTCACTATAGAACTATTAGGTGATTGCTTGAAGGAGGTGAAGAGGAGAAATTCTTTCTGCTGGGAGGTGTTGCTGGATTGGGGCCTTCAATGGTTGTAACACTCTCAGAACTTTACTTCTTCTATTAATAAAAGCTATTGAGGTTCTTCTATATACTTTTGTTTCAATGATGTGTTGTGATAATTGTATATTTGATTTATGCTAATCCTTGAATCAGTTATGATTGCATGCTTCTTGTAGTTTCTTTCTTTGTTACTTTACCGGATCTCATTGTAGCTGGGCCAGTAAAAGAGCAAGGAGCTGAGAGCAAGCAAGCAAAGAGAAGAGTTTGGATTCGACATTAAGCGCAAGGCAACGGTTAGTGCATTTCTTCATTCTCTCTTGCTTTCATAAAGAAGTAAACCTTAAGTAGTTATCTTTACAGTTGTTGCTGAGGTACTATCACCCTTAGAGTGGGATAGGGTCATCCGAATCGGATACTTTTCCCTACAACAAAAGGTCCATCTGAGCACTTGTCACTTCAGGTTCATTAAAAATCGAAGGAGACTAGAGTCATCTTTTGTTTTTTCTCGACTCTTAAAAACTAAAAAAACAAGTTGTGTCAAAAGCATCTAAAATTCATTTAATTCGGAAACATATCTTCTCTTTATTTTAGTTGATCGAGTAATCCGCAATCATGGAAGAAAGTCAATTGAAACCCCGTCGTTCGCGGAGACTTACGAGTCAACTATCTTTGTCTCCGAAATCGAAACCAGTACGGACAAAGCGAACTCGTTTAACCGGTTCCAAATCTCTGATCAAAGTTAGAACAAGTGTTCCAACGACATCAGAGACTCCGGTTACTCCAAACATTTCTGGAATCCCTGCCTCTACAGAAGAAGTTCAACAGCCACAGAAGGACAGTGATACTGATCCTAGTTTGAGAATAAATACTTGTGTTACCGAACCAGTTCCATCTACAACCGGTTCGGAGAGTCTTACTCTTCAAACATCTGTCGCTGCTGATTTCACACCTTCTTCAGCACCAGAAATATTTTACGATCCTAATGGTCTTCCCCTTCCACCTGGTCTGATTGCAATAGAAGAAATTGTAGAAGATCCTTAAACAAGTACTCCAACGCGATTTGGAGTCGGGATCACTCTATATCCTTCGTCATCAGAAGTTAGTCTACCACCAGTGGAAGTTCCTGTAGAATCGCTAGGTAATCTTTTGGATAGACTACAAATGTCTGAACAACCATCAACATCTAGGACTGTGTCGTCTGACACAGCGACAGAAGAACTCCCTGCTATCACTCTGACAATGTTCTCCAGCATACCATCTGTCCCGGCTAGCTCTCGACCGCTAGAAGGAGCCCACTCAGGGGCTACTTCGACAGTTTGGTCCGTTCCTGTTTGTTCATCCGGAATAATATCCGAAAACTCTTATGTTTAGTCTCGACAAATTGATCCATTTGGTGGGCAATTTGGGCAGTCCGGTCCCCAAGGGCAAACAATTCCCTTGAGTTCTGGATTACCACCGTATGGGGGGTAGTATGCCCTTTCATTATCCCCTCCTGGAGGATATCCATACGGGAGTTCACAACAATATTCAGGTTATGCTGGAATTACCTCAAGTGGTTGGGTACCTATACTACCACAACAACCAAGAGTTGTGTATTCGATGCAACAATGTGTACCTATGTCGAACATCCCGACTACGCCAGCTATTGTGACGGTGTCGCAAGTTCAAGTGCTGCCTGTTGTATGCCAACCTCAGGTTTCTCAGGTTGTAATGCAACAGCCCCTTGACCCTGCGACTCAACCACAATCGCCAACTAGTGGGGTGACACAGGTCCAGACGGGTACAATTACCCCTCACCTTGGTCAAACGGTTAGTATCGGGCAACAACACATGGCTTCACAACCATGGCTGGTGCAATACCAACAACCGCAATTCCAACAAGTATACCAGGGTTCTAAGCAGCAAATCTTTGCGAACAGTGGACAGCCGTACATTCAAAACGGTCAAAATCAACCATTTTACAATGGTCAAGTCCACCAACCTTACCAAACATACCAGCATCAAATGCATTATGCCGGTATGCAAAGACCAACTACTCAGGTGATTCCATTGTATCCTGGGTATGCTTCGCCTAACCTGAATCAACAGTTACCCTTCGTGGCAACCTTAGAGTTACCTGATTTAAATCGGTTAACAAACGATCCAATTGCTTACGCCCCTTGGTGGCCAGCGATTCCGCATAAACTTCCATCAGATATTCCTAAATTTAATGGAAATCCGGGTGAAGATCCATCGAATCACGTGATGACCTTTCATCTATGGTGTTCATCAAACACCCTAAATGATGATTCGATAAGACTTTGCCTCTTTCAGAGGACGTTAACGGGTCCAGCGGCAAAATGGTACATTGAATTGCCTAGAGCTTCGTTTGACAACTTCAGTACCTTAGCCACAACCTTTTTAACCCATTTTCAGTTACCAATAAGGTACGAAACGGGAACAAAACTTCTTACCAATTTTAAACAGACAATGACCACTCACATATCTGATCATATACATGAGTGGCGACATCGTCGTAGAATGGTAAAAACGTATGTCCTCGATCAGCTGTTAGCTGAGTGGTTTATCAAGTCATTACTACCTTCCATCACGGAAGATGTGGCAAAGGGGGGAGTCATAACAAAAGAGCAAGTTATCGCTCATGCACAATATTTGGACTTGATTTACACTCAGTCCGGCACGCTCTACGACAAAACTGACGCCCCTAGACCGGAATTCTCAATTCCTCCTCCTCCTAAATCAAACAATGACTCTCATGCTGGCGATGGCGTGATTGGCACGATAGACATGAAATCGACAAAGGCTACATCCAAAAAGGCCCGTAAGATTTCAGGTCAAAATGCAAAAGACGAACTTCTTGCTTCAGAAGTAAATGCCGTATCGACAGATAAGGGCAAAGAAACCAAACAACCAGGGAGCAAGAAGAAAGGCAAAGGGAAGAAGAAGAAACAGGAGGAATCATCACCTGAAAAATCTTCTTCAAACCCTCCTAGAAATAGGAAACTAAAATTTCCATGCATGATATGCGATGAGGATAATCGGACAATGAATTGTCCACACAGAGCTGAGCTTAAGAAATTCTTTAAGAGTTCGAAAACCTCAGCAGTGTTAACTGATCCGTTTCCAAATCCAGGAACAAATCTGGTTGAAAGTGGAAATGCTTCCCTGTCTCAAGTGCTAATGTTGTCGGTTTGAAAACAGAAAAATGATGCTTTGATATCGACAAGGAACAAAGATTATGGGAATCCGCAGCTGTCAAACAACAAGGATAAAGATCAACCAAGTAGTTCGACAACAACTTCGATAGAAGTTGTACCACCCACCATCCCTGAATTGACGATAAAACCGCCGAAGGGAGTAGTACACAAGTTGACATTTAATCCCCGCGCTAGAGCGGCACAACATTATAACATAGTGGAAGATTTGGCCCAATCGCCATCCGCTATGTCGACTCTTGAGGTACTACAGAATTTCCCATCCCAAAGGCAGGCTTTATTATCGGCCATTGGTGGGATTGATCCAAAGGATTCCAATCTTGTATCCTTCAACCATAAAGGATACGATCCTCAGTTACCAGCTCAACTAGCTTTCCTCGTTCAAGTGAAAGCCCTCAACAAAATTGTTCATCGAACAATTATTGATGAGGGGGCATCTACATGTATTATGTCGATGAGTTGCTGGAAAAATTTAGGATCTCCAACCTTGTCGCGGTCTGCGATGACATTAAAAGCATTCGACGGAAGGACATATACCCCATATGGTATCCTAAATAACTTGAAAGTTGAACTAGGAGGGAAAACAATAGAAATAGATGTTGAAGTCATCGATGGGAATCTTGATTACAACATCCTACTGGGACGACCATGGATATATGCCATGGCAGCTGTTGTGTCGACCTATTTTAGAAAGATTGCATTTCCTTTTCAAGGAGGGATTACAATCGTCGATCAACAAAACTTCCTCCCCAATGGTTCTCAAGTTACTGGAAGCATTCCCATAATCCATGGAAGCCCCCATTCGCTTCAGAATATCGGAGTAGGCCTACTAAAAGATCCTATACTAATGGGAACTTTCGCTCTTCCACCTCCAATCAATCTGGCAGAAGTAGCGTCGATAGTAACCTGCAACATGATATCTTCTACAAAGATCTCAGAAAACGATATCAACATGGATCATGCAGTGGTTTTGCCCCCAAGCCCAACGGAAATATTATAGCAATCAATGTTCCTACCATGGGAGGCAAATCCAAATCAACGCTCATCAAGCGTTTGGATAGATAGGTCTAGAGAATATGGTACTCCTTCAGATCCTTGGTCGCGAGTGCATGTCACCGACGAAGGAATTCTCCAATCTATGGTAATTGAAGGAGCACCATGGAATGATTCCCACCATCGTTCTCTTCTTCCGGATTGTGGGGAAGATACTCAAAATGATCTTTATCATCCTTCAGTAGTTGATTTTCTATCAAATACTGTAAATACGGTGGATTCCGAACGAAACTTGTCCAACATTGAAGAGACTATAGCCATAAATATCTCGACCAAGACAGATGTTGTAGAGAATATTTATGTTGGCAAATGTTGTTCTCCTTCAGAACTGGAAATATATAACGCTCTTTTTCACGAATTCAGAGATTTCTTTGCTTGGTCATATAGTGAAATGTCAGGCATCGACTCGAGTATCATTGAACACGAAATTAAGATGTATCCAGATGTCAAACCAGTACGACAACAGCTAAGGCAGGTACACCCCAAGAAAGCCGCTGCCATTAAGGCAGAAGTTGAAAAACTTCTCCATGCTGGTTTCATCTACCTGGTTCCTCTAACCGATTGGGTATCAAATATTGTCCCTGTTATGAAAAAACAGGGGACAATTAGAGTGTGCGTCGATTATAGGGATGTAAATCAAGCTTGTCCAAAAGACAACTACCCTACACCCTTCATTGACCAGATAATTGATGAATGCGACAGATGCGAAATCTTTTCATTCATGGATGGATTCTCCGGGTATAATCAAATAAATATCCGCCCACAGGACCAGTCAAAGACTGCATTTATTTGTCTGTGGGGCACATTCGCATATCGAAAATTACCCTTTGGTTTAAAGAACGCAGGGGCAACGTTTCAGAGGGCAATGAATTATGCCTTCCATGACATCAAAAACATCGTTCAACCATACCTCGACGACCTCCCGGCTCATTCGCGAAAGCGGACTGATCATCCGCAGCATTTAAGAGAGATATTTCTACGTTGCCGACACTACAAGATACGACTCAATCCGCACAAATGTGTGTTTTGCGTCAGTTCTGGTCGTTTACTTGGCTTTGTAGTCTCCAAGGACGGGATTCGTCTCGACCCGTGTAAGGTACAGGCAATCATAAATTTGCCTCCACCTTCGAATTTTCTTTAGATTCAGAAACTCCAAGGGAAAGCAAACTTTCTGAGGAGGTTCATTCCAAATTACGCCAAACTCGCTAAAGGTTATACACGTCTTTTGAAAAAGGAGGTACCCTTTGTCTGGGATCAGGTTGCGCAAGATTCCTTTGATGCTTTAAAAGATTCCCTAATGAAAGCATCATTAATGTACGCCCCTGATTATCAAAGAGATTTTAACCTGTATCTGGCTACAACGGATACGACCATTGCAATGGTTTTAGTTCAAGAATTCGATGGAGTTGAGCATCCTATATATTATTTAAGTAAGAACTTAAATGATACAGAAAGCAAATATTCTTATGTTGAAAAACTAGCACTTGCGGTTGTTCAAGCGATACAAAGATTTCGACACTATGTCCTCTTTCGGAAAACTACCATTTCGTCAGATTGCAACCCCATGACTTATATATTGTCGCGACAGTTACTGGGGGGCAAATATTCAAAATGGATAGCAATCCTACAAGAGTTTGATCTGGAATTTGTAAAATCCAAGTCAAAGAAAGCTCTAGTTTTCGCAGAATTATTATGCGATCTCCCATCGTCGTCCAACGATGAAACATCAGAAGAATCAATCGTGGATGAAAGTTTGTTTCTGATATCTATAAGCAATGAGTGGTATGGGGATATAATCATTTATCTCTAAACCCAAAAATTTAGGCCAAACACCTCCCACTCTGAACAAAAACGTATTCGATACCAAGCAAAAGACTACATGATCGTCAGTGATACACTTTACCATCGTGGTATCGATACAGTTCTGAGAAGGTGCCTCACCCATGAGGAGGTCGAAAAAGTCCTGAATGAGTGTCATTCAGGCGCGTGTGGGGGGCATCAATCTGGATATGCTACAGCACAAATTTTTTTTACGAGCAGGATACTTCTGGCCAACAATGTTCAAAGATTGCATAACCGCAGTCAGAAGTTGCCATGCTTGTCAAATTTTTGATAGCAAAACCAGAAGACCACCCGCACCTCTACAGCCAATAGTTGCTGTTGGGCCATTCGCCAAATGGGGCATCGATTTCATGACATGTAACCCCACCTCGACCGGGGGGCATGGGTATATCATAGTCGCGGTTGACTATTTTACCAAATGGGCCGAGGCGATGCCTACATTAGATAATACTGGTGAAACAACTGCCCTCTTCTTTTTCAATCATGTAGTCGCTAGATTCGGTGTACCACAGGCTATAGTCACAGATCATGGATCGCATTTTCGCAATCACATGATGATCGAATTAGCTGCCAAACTAGGGTTGTCTCATGACAGCTCTACTCCATATTATCCGCAAGCCAACGGACAAGTTGAAGCGATCAACAAGGTCCTGAAACGCATGCTGCAAAGGATGATCGGAGTTCACAAAAGAAGATGGCACCTAATCCTGTACTCAGCCTTGTGGGCTTACCGAACATCGGTAAGGAATGCAACCAGGTTCACACCCTTCCAACTGGTATATGGCCTGGAAGTAGTCTTACCAGTCCAGTGTGAGATCTCGTCTCTCAAACTCGCAATTGATCTTCTCCCCGGAACTTCGGAAGAAGAGGCTCGTTTCTTGGAATTAATCCAATTGGATGAAACCCGTCGTGACGCCACTTTGGCTAACGAAGCCCATAAGAAACGAGTCAAGGCGCAGTTCGACAAAAATGTCAAACCCCGTGTCTTCTCAAAAGGTGACTTGGTCTTGCTTTACGACCAAGAATCTGATAAATTGGGAGCAGGTAAACTTAAGTCTTTATGGATGGGCCCCTATATTGTTAAGCGGGTGTTAGCAAAGGGAGCCTACGAGTTAATGGATTATGACGGAATTCCACTGGCGCAACCTCGTAATGGGTTGTACCTCAAGCGTTACTATGCGTAATGGTAACTAGTATGCTTTTGTTATATTTTTGTTTCCGCTAAAGTGTTTGTTTTGGTCGAGTAATCCACTTTTTACATTTATTGCAGATGTCAAACCTATTGGAGCCATGTGTTGGATATGCCGACGGAGCGAGTCGTAGCCTGGGCCATTGTTTATCCAAGCGGTGAGTTAGTAAGTTTCAGAGGTGTATGTATTGGTCGATCAATGAATAACATCGCTGAGTATAGCGCGTTGATAGAGCTCCTCTCTGATGCCATCACTCATGGTATACGCCGACTAATTGTCAGGCTAGACTCACAACTCGTAATACTACAACTCAATGGTATATATTCCATCCGAAACCCAGCTATTTATCGCATGTTCCTAAGGGTTAAGATTTTGGAAAGACAATTTGATCTTATTCAATATCAACATATTTCCAGAAACTTAAACACATTAACCGACTCATTAGCAAACTATGTGTTAGATAGACATTTGCAACATTTATAAAAAGAAACACATCATCAATGTTTTGCATGTGGATCATGTAGCTCAACCAAAATAAAACTCCGAAAATCAAAAATATATATAGCTATTTATGGTTTACACATAATGTTCTGTAACCAAGACAAAATCGGTCAAGCGACCCAAAACTCAAAATGCTAGGGGGCACCCTAGTCTAATGATGCTCGTGATAGCAAGTCACAGCCTGTGCGATCATGCGTAGGAGACGAGTCCATCGTCTGGGCACACCAGTAGTATGCCGCTATAACCGCAAAGGTAGCTCGTCAGTCCTCACATCTGGTATACCAAGAGTGAGGCCCTCAACCTGCTCCTGCAATGTTGTGGGGAAAAATGCCTATGCAGGACGATCCTATCCACCTAAGGTGTGACAGTACCTTAGCAACAAATGAATACAGCTACTTCGGTTTCTTCCTTTATGAAATATGAAAGAGAGGAGATTGGTAGACTTACCGTTATCTTCTGGTTGTCCCTCGATCTAGATCCTCTCCTCTTTGGGTGTCCACAGCTACTCGCCTCCTTACGAGATCACAAGAGAACAGCTACCTGTGACAAGAGAACAGCTACTTGCAATGAGAGAAGGACACAACACAAAGGCAAATATACATATTCATAAATGATTCAGGATTAGAAGTAAATCAAATACACTAATGCAAATCATACAATAAACACCAGCATATAGGAAAGAACCAAGAAGCTTTATTGATTGATAAGCAAGGTTCAGGAAGAGATACAACCCATAGGGTTCCAACCCAGCATCTCCTTCCCAGCAGAATAGAATTCCTTCTTCAGCCCCTTTCAAAGCATAAACACCCAATGATCTAACCACAAACCAACAGCAATTCTTTGCAAATACAATATTCCAGCCCCCTTGACCTCATGGAGAGAGATCTATATATAGGAGTTTTGGAGAGAGGATGAGTCAGCTTGAGAAGTGACTAGTGTCCTCTCCCACTTCAGTTCTTGAGTCCACTTGGAGGTTCTTGCTTCCACTTGGAGATTTGGAACCTCTTACTCATCACCAGTCGAATTCCTTGACCCAAGTGTCATTTTGGAAGCTTCCTGGGCATTGACACCTTGAGAAATGAGTCTGCCACTTGTCCAGTTACGCTCAGCACAGGTAGCCTTCTTTGCAGTTGACATTCAACGCAAGTAGATAGTGGAGCAGTTGACATTCAGCGCAGATGCTCAGTGGAGCAGTTGACATGATCCAAAATTGGCCTGTTTTTGAGTGTTTTCTGGTGGAGAACTTTTGTGAATTGCTGTGGTTTGCTGGCCTTGTTCCTCTAGGGGTAGGAACAACATGTTTAGGGACTTTGGATCCCTTAATTATTGACATTTCATGCTCAGTGATGCAAGGCACAAAAATGTCTATAACAGTTGCCCCCTAAAGTATGAGGCCGTTTATCGGGTGAAATGCTTTATCCAGGGGAGTCTGAAGTTCATCCATTTGCTGGGAGGAGACCTGTAATAAGATACAATACAATACATTATGATTCATACAGCTTTCATGATCTAGCTGAGGGGGGCATTCCCATGCTCAGCTTTATAAATACATTTTGGTACATAGAACAGACGATCGTCTGATGGTAGACTGATAATTCTGGCGAAACTATCATCCTTTGAGTAGGATGATCATCTGCTGCAATGATGTACATGTCAAATGTCTTTATATTTCCTGAATATATATCGCAGCCCGGATGGATGAAACTAGATCCGGGGTCTTCAAACTCGTTCGATCTTCACTCTAAGTACAAGTCGATCTGTGTGAGAATTGCGCTGAAGTCGAACATGGAAAGACATCGCTTGATTACCAGTCAATGATGTAAACCGTTAACAAGCGCGAGAGGAATCACCGATAATGATAATGACCGTCAAGGTACTGCAGTACAATTCACGTGGTGTGAATAAAGGACTTGGCGTCGAACACCACGCAAAATCTTCTGGTCGAAGGTCATTGAGGTATACCTGTCGCCAGAAGTGAGAAACTTGCCATTGAGGCATGCAAGCTTCAAAGTACTGAAGGGGTTGTTCCTAGACCAACTTCTTGGATAATGAGCTGATGTCGACAAGAAACGGTCCATAAAAGGAGGGCCTTAATGAATCCCACATCAGTGACACGGAACGGAGCTAATGATTTTAGCGGAGGTGAAAACGATCTGTAACATATGATTCAGGGTGGCGGTCATGAAATGGATGAAGGATAATGTATGGCAGTGGATGGGACCCGGGTTGACTCTTTCTGAACGACTTCTCTTGAACATATGGCGACACTGATTTGATGGATTGGTAGCATTACCCCAAGTATGGATGGTGTGGCAAGGACCATGGTGATGTGACCGGTGAATGAAACAACCCAACCCGATGTGGTACGGAGGAAAAGTGTCATGTTCAAGAGAGACCTGCTACCATCAAAGACTTCTTGATTTTTCCCAATTTTTCCCCAGTCATTGCTGACCAGTACCTCTTTATTTTTGTCAAGCTTGAGGAGGATAACATATGCTTGTTCTATAACCTGCCCTTCGGGCAAGCCCATCGCTATGTTTTAACGAGCCTAGCGATAGGGAAACTCATTCTCGTCTAAAGACAAGTTTGTCGCTATTTAGTGATTTTAACGAGTCTAACGACAAGGAAAACTCGGCCCTTTTCATTTTTAGAGAGTCTGAAAAGGTACATAAAGTTAACTCCAAAATTTTTTTTCGTCATCTAATCCCTTAAGTCCGAAAAAGTATAAAACAATACAGAAGGGATGAGTTTTCGATAGTTTTAACGAGCCGAACAAAACAAGCGCTCGATCTTTTTGTGCAATAATCCCTCAGGTCCAAAAAGATTAAAATCTAGTGGAGGGATAGCTCTTCCGGTCGTTTAACGAGCTGGAAGGCCAAAACTCGGCAATCTTTTCATATTTTACGAGTCAGTTGAAAAGAGCTTAAAGGAGACTCGTCTTTCGAGGAACGAGTGATGAACAGGGTTAGCAGCTGATTCCAAGTACAGGTTGGAATTTTCCAATCACGGCAGTGTCACAAGGATGGCTAGGTGAAATCACTCTTCGCAGCTGTTCCTCAAAATGGGTAAACAATCACATGGAGGTAAATGATCGACCAAATGAAAAGTGGAGGTGACGGTGCACAAACACGACCAAGGCTTTTATGGTTGATCAGGTTACATTCTTAATGGTTATTTACCGGTATGGGTTCATTTTTTAACGAGCTTGAATGCGCCAAAACACTGCTCAATCTTATGTTTATTTTTTAACGAGCATGAACTATGTGCTAAAACTGCTCGGATCTTCGCTTTTCTATTTTTTAACGAGCATAAATTCCGCGGTAAAACTGCTCGATTATATGGTCAAATTTTGATTTTTTACCATTACTAGCTTTTCTCTTTTCAAGGATAAAATTGCATTTTCAGTTGCTGCATCAAACTTAGTTAGAAATACATAATCATGAGATGAAAACCCTAATATTTTGCTTTGAACTACGTAAAAAGCCATTAAAAAGTGTTTTTACCTCTCATTTTACCATTTCATTTGCATTTGGTTTGTTGGAGCTTTGGAGGTGCCTCTTCCCCCTTGATTTTCACCAGCTGATTTCGGGAGATTCTGTGGACGATTCTCGGCGCCGTCTGGACCAGGTAGGAGCTGAATCCTAGCTCTTTCTTTTCATGGTTTTCTTTTTCCATTCTGTGCCTGTTTTCCAGTTTTTCTGAGCCTCAGGGGTTTTGCCAGGGCGCCCTAACATCAGCGCAGGTTGCCCATTCGAAACCTGCATTGAATGTCAAGCTGCCTTAAGGCAGCTTGACCTTCCACGTAGGTAGGACACTGTCTGCCTGCGTTGGGCTCAGAAAACTGAGTTTTTAGCACAGTTTTTGATGAAATTTCACCTGTTTCTCATCAAATCCAGGATCTTACTCATTCTCTTGTTTGTTTTGCAGGAACATTTGAGCAAAATGTCCCTTACATGGCGAGAACGAGAACATGAAGAAGAAGATATGATTGCTCTTCATGACCCTGTCACGGTGAACACTCTGCGGAACTGTGGCCTGCTGAAGTTTTTCCATATCTCTAGCATGAGAGCACAGATTTCTTTGCTACAGTATATGCTTGATGCTTGGGATCCCATCAACCAAGTATTCCAGATTAGGGGAAAATCCATCCCCTTGACCATAGTAGACATTTACTTCTTGACTGGGTTGTCAAGGCGGGGTGCCCCCATTTCTTTGTCAGGTTCGGCCCGGGGGAATGACTCCGTGAGAGACTATGTTCACCAGTACTGCAGGGAAGGTTCCCAGCCGAGCAGAGACGGCAAGGTTGTTATCCGTGAGATTACTGATAGGTCTCTCAGGTCCATTCTGTATACTATTGGTAGGATGGCCGGTAGCGCATCTCTACATGTTGCCAACAGGTCTTATGTGCAGCACGCCTTGGAGTGTCTCCAACCGAAAGTATTCAACTGGTGTGATGCAGTACTTGTTCAGATGAAAAGTCAATTGACCAAGGTAAAGGACGGGAAGCTGAAGAACTTTGGATTTGGTTCTATTCTGACTGCCTTCGCCTTGGAGAAAATCCCACTGATGCAGCCTCAGTATATTGTACTCGACTTGCCTTCTCCGACCGAGCCACGCATGCAGAGGTGGGTCGATCACATGTCTAGGCATGCTGGTCAACCTCAGATTACTTTCACTGATGCCTTCTTCAGGTGGTTCGAGCGCCAGGAGATGGTCTTCTCCGAGTATCCATATGTGGGTATGGATTTCCGAGGTGATCCGGATTTGGTGTTACCGGATGGCGAACAGTGGGGTGCTATTGGTAAAATCTCTGACCATATCACTGTCTACTATTTTTTATTCATAATGTTGCTGTGCTTTATTCTGTCAAGACTTTTAATTAAACTCTTGGGTGCATGCAGATGTTGGTCCTGTTCGTCCAGCAGTTCGTCCGAGACTGCCAGTTGCTGCCCCGGTAGTGGAGCCTGCTGGGAGAGTTATTCTTCGCGACCTTGACGACGCTGAGACCCTTACAGCTGTGCAGGAGCAGGTTGAGAGCCTTACTCTCGGTATTCCGGATGTACGGATCGATGAGTTACCTTTACAGTTGCAGCGGCATACTACCGGTGTGCCTAGACGATGGACTCGTCTCTTGCGCATGATTGCATAGGCTGTGACGTGCTATCATGAGCACCACTAGGCTAGGGTGCCCCCTAGCCCTTTTGAGTTTTTGGGTCATGCGACCAATTTTTGTCTTGGTTACAGAACATTATGTATAAATGATAAACAGCTTTTATATATTTTGATTTTCGAGGTTTATTCTGGTTGATTTGCGTGATCCACTTGCATAACACTGATGCATTTCTTTTTATAAATGTCGTAAATGTCTATCTAATACATAGTTTGCTAATGAATCGGTTAATGTGTTTAAGTTCCTAGAAATATGTTGGTATTGAAGTAAATCAAACTGTCTTTCCAAAATCTTAACCCTTAGAAACATACGATAAATAGCTGGATTGCAGACAGAATATATACCATTGAGTTGTAGTATCACGAGTTGTGAGTCTAGCCTGACGATTAGTCGGTGTATACCATGGGCGATGGCATCAGAGAGGAGTTCTATCAAAGCGCTATACTCAGCGATGTTATTCGTTGATTGCCCAATACACACACCTCTGAAACTCACTAACTCGCCGCTTGGATCAAAAATGGCCCAGGCTGCGGAGGATAGATTCCGCGAACTACGACTCGCTCCGTCAGCATATCCCACACATGTCTCAGAAAAGTTCGACATCTGCAACAAATGAAAAAAGGTGGATTACTCTACCGGAACAAACACTTTAGCGAAAACAAAATACAACAAAAGCACTCAGGTTACTATTTAGGCATAGTAACGCTTGAGATACAACCCGTTGCGGGGTTGCGCCAGTGGGATTCCGTCATAATCCATCAACTCGTAGGCTCCTTTTGCTAACACTCGTTTAACAATATAGGGGCCCATCCATAAAGAATTAAATTTTCCTGCTCCCAATTTGTCGGATTCTTGGTCGTAAAGCAAGACCAAGTCACCTTCGGAGAAGACACGGGGTTTGACATTTTTGTCGAACTGTGCCTTGACTCGTTTCTTATGGGCTTCGTTAGCCAAAGCGGCGTCACGACGGGTTTCATCCAATTGGATTAATTCCAAGAAACGGGCCTCTTCTTCTGAAGTTCCGGGGAGGAGGTCAATTGCGAGTTTAAGAGACGAAATTTCACACTGGATTGGTAAGACTGCCTCCAGGCCATACACCAATTGGAACGGTGTGAACCCGGTGGCATTTTTTACCGATGTTCGGTAAGCCCACAAGGCTGAGTACAGGATTAGGTACCACCTTCTTTTGTGAACCCCGATCATCCTTTGCAACATGCGCTTCAGGACCTTGTTGATTGCCTCAACTTGTCCGTTGGCTTGCGGATAATACGGGGTAGAGCTGTCGTGAGATAGCCCTAGCTTGGCAGCTAATTCAACCATCATGTGATTGCGGAAATGCGATCCATGATCTGTAACTATAGCCTGCGGCACGCCGAACCTGGCGACTACATGATTGAAAAAGAAAAGGGCAGCTGTTTCACCAGTGTTATCCAATGTAGGCATCGCCTCAGCCCATTTGGTAAAATAGTCAACGGCGACTATAATATACCCATGCCCCCCGGTCGAGGTGGGGTTACATTGCATGAAATCGATGCCCCATTTGGCGAAAGGCCCAACAGCAACTATTGGCTGTAAAGGTGCGGGTGGTCTTCTGGTTTTGCTATCAAAAATCTGACATGCATGGCAACTTCTGACTGCGATTATGCAATCTTTGAACATGGTTGGCCAGAAGTATCCTGCTCGTAAGATTTTTTGTGCTGTTGCATATCCAGATTGATGCCCCCCACACGCGCCTGAATGACACTCATTCAGGGCTTTTTCGGCCTCCTCATGGGTAAGGCACCTCCTCAGAACTGTATCGATGCCACGACGGTAAAGCGTATCACCGACGATCATGTAGTCTTTAGCTTGGTATCGTATACGTTTCTGTTCAGAGTGAGAGGTGTTAGGCCTGAACTTTTGGGTTTGGAGATAAACTATGATATCTCCATACCACTCATCGCTTGTAGATATCAGAAACAAACTCTCGTCCACGATTGACTCTTCGGATGTTTCATCGTTGGACGACGATGGGAGATCGCACAATAATTCTGCGAAAACTAGAGCTTTCTTTGATTTGGATTTTACAAATTCTAGATCAAACTCTTGAAGGATCGCTATCCATTTTGAATATTTGCCCCCCAACAACTGTCGCGACAGTATATAAGTCATGGGGTTGCAATCTGATAAAATGGTAGTTTTCCGAAAGAGGACATAATGTCGAAATCTTTGAATCGCTTGAACAGCTGCAAGCGCTAGTTTTTCAACATAAGAATATTTACTCTCTGTATCATTTAAGTTTTTACTTAAATAATATATAGGATGTTCAATTCCATCGACTTCTTGAACTAAAACCATCGCAATGGTCGTATCCGCTGCAGCCAGATACAGGTTAAAATCTCTTTGATAGTCTGGGGCATACATTAATGATGCTCTTACTAGAGAATCTTTCAGAGCATCAAAGGAAGCTTGCGCCACCTGATCCCAGACAAAAGGTACATCCTTTTTCAAAAGACGAGTGTAACCTTTAGCAAGTTCTGCGTAATTTGGAATGAACCTCCTCAGAAAGTTTGCTTTCCCTTGGAGTTTCTGAATCTGAAGCAAATTTGAAGGTGGAGGCAAATTAATGATTGCCTGAACCTTGCAAGGGTCGAGACGAATCCCATCCTTAGAGACTACAAAGCCAAGTAAACGACCAGAACCGACGCAAAACACACATTTGTGCGGATTGAGTCTTATCTTGTAGTGTCGGCAACGTAGAAATATCGCTCTTAAATGCTGCGGATGATCAGTCCGCTTTCGCGAATGAGCCGGAAGGTCGTCGAGATATGGTTGAACTATGTTCTTGATGACATGGAAGGCATAATTCATTGCCCTCTGAAACGACGGCCCTACGTTCTTTAAACCAAAGGGTAATTTTCGATAAGCGCATGTGCCCCACGGACAAATAAATGCAGTCTTTGACTGGTCCTGTGGGCGGATATTTATTTGATTATACCCAGAAAATCCATCCATAAAGGAAAAGATTTCACATCCGGCGCATTCATCAATTATCTGGTCGATGAAGGGTGTAGGGTAGTTGTCCTTTGGACAAGCTTGGTTTACATCCCTATAGTCGACACACACTCTAATCGTCCCTTGTTTCTTCATAACAGGGACAATATTCGATACCCAATTGGTTAGAGGAACCGGGTAGATGAAACCAGCATGGAGAAGTTTCTCAACTTCTGCCTTAATGGCAGTGGCTTTCTTAGGGTGTACCTGCCGAAGCCGTTGTCTTACTGGTTTGACATCAGGATACATTTTAATTTCATGTTCAACAATACTCGAGTCAATGCCTGGAATTTCATCATATGACCAAGCAAAGACATCTCTGAATTCGCGAAAAAGAGCGTTATATACTTCCAGTTCTGAAGGGGAACAACCTTTGCCGACATAAACATTCTCTACAACATTTGGTTTAGTCGAGATATTTATGGCTATAGTCTCTTCAATATTGGATAAGTTTCGCTCGGAATCCACCGTATTTACAGTATTTGTTAGGAATTCAAAAACTGAAGGGTGGTAAAGGTCATGTTGAGTATCTTCTTCACACTCTGGAAGAAGGGAACGATGGTGGTGATCATTCCATGGTGCCCCCTCAATCAACATTGATTGTAAGATCCCTTCGTCAGTCCCATGCACTTTTGACCAAGGATCTAATGTGGTACCATATTCTCTAGACCTATCTACCCAAATGCTTGACGAGCGTTGATTTGGGTTCGCCTCCCATGCCCGAAACATTGATTGCTACAATATTTCTATAGGGCTTGGGGGCAAAACCATTGAATGATCCATGTCGACTTTGTCTTCTGCGACCTTCGTGGAAGATAACATGTTGCAGGTTGCTACAAACAGTATATTTCCTATATAGATAGGAGATGGTAGCGCGAAAGCTCCCATCATTGTGGGGTCTTTCAATAGTCCTACTCCGATATCTTGAATTGAATGGTCGCTCCCATGGATCATGGGAATGCTTCCTGTAACTTGTGAACCATTAGGGAGGAAGTTTTGTTGGTCGACGACCATAATCCCTCCTTCAAACGGGAATGCGATCTTCCTAAAATAAGTCGACACTACAGCTGCCATGGCATATATCCATGGTCTTCCCAGTAGGATGTTATAGTCAAGATTTCCATTGATGACTTCAACATCAATTTCCACTGTTTTTCCTCCTAGTTCAACCTTCAATTTATTTAGGATGCCGTACGGGGTGTACGTCCTTCCGTCGAATGCTTTTAATGTCATCGAAGATCGTGACAAGGTTGGAGATCCGAGAGTTTTCCAGCAACTCATCGACATGATACATGTAGATGCCCCCTCATCAATAATTGTTCGGTGAACAGTTTTGTTGAGGGCTTTCACTTGGATAAGGAAAGCTAGTTGAGCTGGTAACTGAGGATCATATCCTTTGTGGTCAAAGGATACAAGATTGGAATCTTTAGGATCCACTCCACCAATAGCCGATAACAACGCCTGCCTTTGGGATGGGCAATTTTGTAGTACCTCAAGAGTCGACATAGCGGATGGCGATTGGGCCAAATCTTCCACTATGTTATAATGTTGCGCCGCCCTAGCGCGAGGATTAAATGTCGACTTGTGTACCACTCCCTTTGGCGGTTTTATTGTTAACTCAGGAATGATGGGTGGTACAACTTCTGCTGAAGTTATTGTCGAACTACCAGGTTGATCTTTACCTTTGTCGTTCGACACCGGTGGATTCCCGTAATCTTTGCTCCTTGTCGAAATCAAAGCATCATTCTGTTGCTTAGAGATCGATAACATTAGCACTTGCGACGGGGAAGCATTTCCACTATCAACCAGATTTTGACCTTGATTGGGAAACGGATCAGTTAACACAGCTGAGGTGTGTGAACTTTTGAAGAACTTCTTAAGTTCATCTTTGTATGGAAGATTCCCTGTCCAATGATCCTCGTCACATATAAAACATGGACTTTTTGGTTTCCCTTTCTTAGGAGGGTCTGAAGAAGTTTTTTTAGGGGATGACTCACCCTGTTTCTTCTTCTTCCCTTTGTTTTGCTTCTTCTTGCTTCCTGGTTGATTGGAATTTTTGCCCTTATCTGCTGATATGGCATTTATTTCCGAAGCAAGAATTTCTTGATTTGCATTTTGATTCGGAGTCTTACGGGCTTTCTTAGATGAATCCCTTGTCGACTTTGTGTTTGCTGTGCCAATCACGCCATCACCGGCATGAGAGTCACTATTTGATCCAGGAGGAGGAGGAATTGAAAATTCCGGTCTAGGGGCGTCAGGTATCTTGTCATAGAGCATGCCAGACTGAGTATATACTAAGTCTAGATACTGTGCACGAGCAATAACTTGCTCCTCTATTACGACTCCCCCCTTGGCCACATCTTCTGTTATAGCAGGAAGAAGCGACTTTATAAACCATTCAGCTAATAGCTGATCTGGAACATAAGTCTTCACCATTCTGCAACGACGACGCCACTCATGTATATGATCGGATATATGTGTGGCCGTCGTCTTCTTGAAATTGGTTAAGATTTCTGTTCCAGTTTCATACCTTATAGGTAATTGAAAATGGGTTAAGAAAGTCGTGGCTAGAGAACTGAAATTGTCGAAGGAGGCTCTAGGTAATTCAATATACCATTTAGCCGCTGGACCTGTCAATGTCCTCTGAAAGAGGCGAAGCCTTATCGAATCATCATTCAAGGTGTTCGACGAACACCACAGATGAAAAGTCATCACATGATTCGACGGGTCTTCGCCAGGATTTCCATTGAATTTAGGAATGTCTGATGGAAGCTTGTGAGGAATCACTGGCCACCAATGGGCATAAGCAATTGGATCATTCGTTAATCGGTGTAAATCTGGTAATTCTAAAGTTGCCACGAATGGTAACTGTTGACTCAGGTTTGGCGAGGCGTACCCAGGATACGATGGAATCGCCTGAGCAGTAGGCCTCTGCATACTGGCATAATGTAATTGATGCTGGTATGATTGATACGGCTGGTGGACTTGACCACTGTAAAGTGGTTGATTTAACCCGTTTTTAATATACGGTTGTCCACTATTCGCAAAGATCTGCTGCTCAGATCCTTGGTACACCTGCTGGAATTGTGGCTGCTGGTATTGCACTAGCCATGGTTGTGAAGCCATGTTCTACTGTGCTATACTAACCGACGGACCAAGATGTGGGGTAATTGTACCCGTTTGGACCTGTGTCATCCCGGCAGTTGGCGATTGTGGTTGTGTCACAGGGTCAAGGGGCTGTTGCATTACAACCTGAGAGATCTGAGGTTGACACACAACAGGCATCGTTTGAACTTGCGACACTGTTACAATAGCTGGCGTCGTCGGGATGTTCGATATAGGTACACATTGTTGCATGGAATACACAACTCTTGGCTGTTGGGGTAGCATAGATACCCAACCACTTGTCGAAACTCCAGTATAACCTGAATACGGTTGAGAACTGCCGTATGGGTATCCTCCCGGAGGGGGTAATGAAAGGGCATACTGCCCCCCATACGGTAGCAATCCGGAACTCAAGGGTATGGTTTGCCCTTGGGGACTGGATGGCCCAAATTGACCTCCATAGGGATCAATTTGTCTAGTTTCAACATAAGAATTACCGGATATTATTCCGGAGGAACAAACTTGAACAAACCACACTGTCGAAATAGTCCCTGGGTGGACTCCTTCTAGTTGTTGCGAGCTAGTTGGGACAGATGGTATACCGGCAAACATCGTCGGAGTGGGAGCAGGGGGTTCTGCTGTCGCCGTGTCATTCGACACAGTCCTAGATGTCGACGGTTGCTCAGACATTTTAAGTCTATCCAATAAATCGCCTAGCGATTCTACAGGAGCTTCCACTGGTGATAGACTAACTTCTGATGTTGCAGGAAAAAGAGTGACCCCTACTCCAAAATGAGTTGGAGTACTTGCTTGCGGGTCCTCTACAATTTCCTCTATCGCAATCAAACCAGGTGGAAGAGGAAGACCGTCAGGTCCGTAAAAGATTTCTGGTGCCGAAGAAGGGGTTGTTTCGACAGCGACAGTTGTTTGAGGAACAATACTCTCTGGACCGGTTACAGATGGAACTGGTTCAGTAACGCAAGTATTTGTTCTCAGACTAGGATCAGTGTTACTGTCCCTTTGTGGCTGTTGAACTTCTTCAATAGAGGCAGGGTTTCCAGAAATGTTTGGAGTAACCGGAATCTCAGATGTTGTCGGAACACTTGTTCTAACTTTAATGGGAGATTTTGAACCGGTTAAACGAGTTCGCTTTGTCCGTACTATTTTCGATTCCGGAGACAAAGACGGTTGACTCGCAAGCCTCCGCGAACGACGGGGTTTCAATTGACTTTCTTCCACGGTTTCGGATTACTCGATCAACTAAAATACAAAAGGGGAAAGTGTGTTTCCGAACTGAATGAATTTTATTAGACGCTTTAGACACAACTTGCTTTTTCACTTTTAAAGAGTCGAGAAAAAGCTAAAGATGACTCTAGTCTCCTTCGATGTTTTAACGAGCCCGAAGTGACAAATGCTCGGATGGACTTTTTCTGTTATAGAGTCTGAAAAAGGCCAAAAGAAACTGCTCTGGAGATCTAGGCAGAGGGTGTGCCAAACTTTTCGCAAAACCACAGAATACTTTTTACGGTACGGGTGGTCGATCTTCGTGAATGCTGTGTTCACTGCATTGTGATCAGTAGGGCGGCCGACACGGCTTCCTAAGGATAAAGGATATATGCCTATAGGGGTCTCCCAATATATACGCGACAGTACGTGGGAGCACAAGTCCGTATTAGTGCTATCGTCCCTCAGGAGGAATCACCCACCTTCTTAGAGATCGACAGTCACTACGTTTAACGACGCCGGAACACGTCTCTACCTAGACCTCTATGTTGTGCGTTATGTTGCAAAGCGTTGTTAGGTTCATTCAATATATTTTAAGTTGATCTTCTTAAAGTTTGTCTTTCAGGATCACCACGAGATGTATTGGTACAAATTCCTAAATGCAGTCTAAGATGATAAGCAAGCTTTATAATCTTTCAACTTTGAAAATCCTAGCTACTAAGGGAAAAGAGAGCGACTATCTTTTCTCAAAGAGCAATCAGCACACTCTAATGCACTCTTCCTAGATCAAACATGCAATCTTATCAAAATGCAAAATGCACAATGCAGGTGTTTGTTTTCACTTTCTTAGTATAAATGCCTACAAAGAAAGCTTTTTGTACAACTTCGAATTTGCTTTTAAATGACTGAAAATAAACAAGTTTACTTTTTCCAAAATCAGCAAGGGTAGAAGAGATTACAATCACTTTGTGATTTTCGAAATGAATACTTGTTTTGACATTCAAAAGTGACAAACTCAAACCAATAAGCAAAAGCAAATGATAATCAAACTGCAAACAGCCAATGAACTCTCTCCTAAGATCACAATCAATCACTCAATCAGATCTGAATCAAGGCTACAGGATGACTATTTCGCTCATGCAAAGGAAAACTGTAAATGACGCCACAAACACATAAAAACACTTACAGTCTTTTTGTACAAAAATGAGGCGGAATTCAAGCAAAGAAAAGGGGTTATCAGATTGGTACCTATGCTGGTTAAAGACTGCAAAAACAGAGATCAAAACAGGGCAAAAGACAGCAAGGAACCCCAGGTGCACAAAGGCACACTAGTTCAGCGCAAGTGTAACACTGTCAGTTTGACATTTAGCGCAGGTAGCCTTCACGGGACCTACGTTGAAATGCAGACTGCCTTCACAGTGTCTGCGCTAAAAGGAGAAACTCTCGTTTCTCTTGGTTTCCAGGTCATAAAATGCTCAAAAATCAACTGTTTCAGGCCAAATCAGAAACACAAGCAAGGTATAAACAGAGGGATGCTTTGAGAGGGTACTAAAGACTATCACAAAGGATCATCAAGTCATTTGTGAGTCCATTGTTGAGATCATAGACAAAAACCCAGTGAAGGATCAAAGCAGCAACATTCTACTTTGCAAAGCAGTTCGATTGTTGCTGTTAAGTCTATGAGGTAAACAATGATGAAAATAAACAAAATGACTAAAACAAAGTTCTTCCCCAGCGGAGTCGCCAATTTGTTGTGGGGAAAAATGCCTATGCAAGACGATCCTATCCACCTAAGGTGTGACAGTACCTTAGCAACAAACGAATACAGCTACTTCGGTTTCTTCCTTTATGAAATATGAAAGAGAGGAGATTGGTAGACTTACCGTTATCTTCCGGTTGTCCCTCGATCTAGATCCTCTCCTCTTTGGGTGTCCACAGCTACTCGCCTCCTTACGAGATCACAAGAGAACAGCTACCTATGACAAGAGAACAGCTACTTGCAACGAGAGAAGGACACAACACAAAGGCAAATATACATATTCATAAATTATTCAGGATTAGAAGTAAATCAAATACACTAATGCAAATCATACAATAAACACCAGCGTATAGGAAAGAACTAAGAAGCTTTATTGATTGATAAACAAGGTTCAGGAAGAGATACAACCCATAGGGTTCCAACCCAGCATCTCCTTCCCAGCAGAATAGAATTCCTTCTTCAGCCCCTTTCAAAGCATAAACACCCAATGATCTAACCACAAACCAACAACAATTCTTTGCAAATACAATATTCCAGCCCCCTTGACCTCATGGAGAGAGATCTATATATAGGAGTTTTGGAGAGAGGATGAGTCAGCTTGAGAAGTGACTAGTGTCATCTCCCACTTCAGTTCTTGAGTCCACTTGGAGGTTCTTGCTTCCACTTGGAGATTTGGAACCTCTTACTCATCACCAGTCGAATTCCTTGACCCAAGTGTCATTTTGGAAGCTTCCTGGGCATTGACACCTTGAGAAATGAGTCTGCCACTTGTCCAGTTACGCTCAACGCAGGTAGCCTTCTTTGCAGTTGACATTCAACGCAGGTAGACAGTGGAGCAGTTAACATTCAGCGCAGATGCTCAGTGGAGCAGTTGACATGATCCAGAATTGGCCTGTTTTTGAGTGTTTTCTGGTGGAGAACTTTTGTGAATTGCTGTGGTTTGCTGGCCTTGTTCCTCTAGGGGTAGGAACAACATGTTTAGGGACTTTGGATCCCTTAATTATTGACATTTCAAGCTCAGTGATGCAAGGCACAAAAACGTCTATAACATGCAAAGTTGTGAGAGTCTCAGCCACATCGAGGTCACGAAGAATAGCCCTTCCGACGGCCTCTCCTGCTGGGGCAACAGCTGGTACTCTCAGGCGAACTACTGGACGAACGGGACCAACATCTACATGTACACATGAGTTTGATTAAAGTCTTGACAGAATAAAGCACAAGGACATTATAAACAAAAACGGTAAACAGCAATATGGTCAGAGATTTTACCAATGGCACCCCACTGCTCGCCATCCGGCAGTACTAAGTCTGGATCACCCCGGAAGTCCATGCCAGCATATGGATACTCAGAATAAACCATCTCCTGACGATCAAACCACCTGAAGAAGGTATCAGAAAATGAAATCTGAGACTGACCAACATGCCTAGACATATGGTCAACCCATCTCTGCATACGTGGTTCAGTAGGAGAAGGTAAATCGAGTGCAATGTACTGCAGCTGCATCAGTGGTATCTTCTCCAAGGCAAAGGCGGTCAAAATAGAACCATACCCAAAGTTCTTCAACCTCCCATTCTTTATCTTGGTTGACTGTTCTTTCATCACAAGAAGTACTGTGTCGCACCAGTTGAACACCTTCAGTTGAAGGCATTGCAAGGCATGCTGCATATAAGATCGGTTGGCTACATGAAGAGACACACTACCGGCCATCCTACCAAAAGTAAATAGAATAGTCCTAAGGGACCTGTCAGTGACATCACGGATGATGATCTTGCCGTCTTTACTCGGCTGAGATCCTTCTCTGCAATACCGGCGGACATAATCTCTCACAGAATCGCCTCCTCAGGCCGAACCTGACAAAGAGATGGGGGCACCCCGCCTCGACAAGCCAGTCAAGAAATAGATGTCTACTGCAGTCAAGGGGATAGATTTGCCCCTAATCTGGAAAACCTGATTAGTAGGATCCCAAGCATCGAGCAAATACTGCAGTAAGTTGATCTGCTGTCTCATGCTAGAAATGCGGAAGAACTTCAGCAAGCCACAATTCCGCAGCGCGTTCACTGTAACTGGATCATGTAGGGCAATCATGTCCTCTTCTTCATGCTCACGTTCTCGCCATGTAAGGGTCATCTTACTCCAAGATCTCTGAAAAACAAACAAGAGAGGAGTTAGATCCTGATTTTGGTAAGAAACAGGCAAAAATTCCATCAAAAATTGTGCTTCAAATTCCCTTTTTGCGCCCAACGCACCTGCAGCAGTGTTCTAGGTGCGTTGAAAGCCAGATTGCCTTCAGACAGGCCAGCATTCAACGCAGGTTTCGATACACTGGGGGTGCGTTGATGGCAGAACGAGTTCCTCAAACCCCAGGGGCTCAGAAAAGCTAGGAATCAAGCTCAAAATGCAAAATGGAAACCATGAAATGAAAGAGCTCAGGTTTAGCCCCTACCTGGTCCAGACGGCGCCGAGAATCGTCCACAGAATCTCCCGAAATCAGCTAATGAAAATCGAGGGGGAAAAGCACCTCCAAAGCTCCAACAAACCAAGTTCAAATGAAATGGTAAAATGAGAGGTAAAAAACACTTTTTAATTACTTTTACATAGTTCAAAGTAAAATATTAGCGTTTTAAACTCATTTTCAAGCAAATATTGTTCATTTCTGACTAGTTTGATGAAGCAGTTGAAAATACAGTACGATCTTTGGAAAGACAAAGCTATTTATGGTAAAAATCAAAACAAGACCATCTGATCGAGCAGTGTTTACCGTGAGGTTCAAGCTCGTTAAAAAATAAACCCAGACCGAGCAAATGTTTCCACCCACGTTTAAGCTCGTTAAAAAATGAACTATTCCCTGGTAAATGACCACCGTGAATGTAGCACTTCAGCCATTAAAGCCTTGGTCATGTTTGCACCGTCACCTCCACTTTTTCATTGGCCGATCATTCACCTCCATTTGATTGTTTACCCATTTTGAGGAACAGCTGCAAAGAGTGATTTCACTAGCCATCCTTGTGACACTGTCGTGATTGGAAAATTCCAAACCTTACCTGGAATCAGCTGCTACCCATTTTATCACTCGTTCCTCAAAAGACGAGTCTTCTTTAAGCTCTTTTCTGACTCGTAAAATATGAAAAGATTGCCGAGTTCTGGCCTTCCAGCTCGTTAAAGCGACGGGAAGTTCTATCCCTCCTCTAGATTTTAATCTTTTTGGACCTGAGGGATTATTGCACAAAAAGATCGAGCGCTTGTTTTGTTCGGCTCGTTAAAGCTATCGAAAATTCATCCCTTCTGTATTGTTTTATACTTTTTCGAACTTAAGGGATTAGATGACGAAAAGAGAATTTTGGAGTTACCTTTACGTACCTTTTCAGACTCTCTAAATATGAAAAGGACCGAGTTATCTTTGTCGTTAAACTCGTTAAAAAGGATAATAGCGACAAACTTGTCTTTAGATGAGAACGAGTTTCACTATCGCTAGGCTCGTTAAAACATAGCAATGGGTTTGCCCGAAGGGAAAATTATAGAAAAAGCATATGTTATCCTCCTCAAGCTTGACAAAAATAAAGAGGTACTGGTCAGCAATGACTGGGGAAAAATTGGGAAGAAAAATCAAAGAATCTTTATTGGTAGCAAGTCGCTCTTGAACATGACACTTCCGCTCCGTG
The DNA here is from genome assembly GCA_031772625.1 of Pinus tabuliformis. Classification (NCBI taxonomy): domain Eukaryota; kingdom Viridiplantae; phylum Streptophyta; class Pinopsida; order Pinales; family Pinaceae; genus Pinus; species Pinus tabuliformis. The sequence goes on from CM062814.1 coordinate 673,061,810, forward strand.
CCCGAGTCGGGTTGGGTTGTTTCATTCACCGGTCACATCGCCATGGTCACGCCATACCATCCACATTTGGGGTTAATGCTACCAATCCATCACATCAGTGTCGCCGATATGTTCAAGAGAAGTCATCCAGAAAGGCCACCTGTGTCCCGCCCACTACCATACATTATACTCCATTCTTTCATGATCGCCACCCTGAACCATATATCATCAGATAATTTTCACCTCCATCAAAAATCATTTGCTCCGTTCTGTGTCATTGATGTGGGATTCATTAAGGCCCTCCTGTGACGGATCACTTCTTGTCGACATCAGCTCATTATCCAAGAAGTTGGTCTAGGAACACCCCATTCAGTACTTTGAAGCTTGCATGCCTCAATGGCAAGTTTCTCACTTCCGGCGACAGGTTTACATCAATGACCTTCGACCGAAAGATTTTGCGTGGTGTTCGATGCCAAGTCCTTTATTCACACCATGTGAATTGTACTGCAGTACCTTGAGGATCATTTTCATTATTGGTGATTCCTCTCGCGCTTGTTAACAATTTACATCATTGACTGGTAATCAAGCGATGTCTTTCCATGTTCGACTTCAAAACATTTCTCACATGGATCGACTTGTACTTCGAGTGAAGATTGGACGAGATTGAAGACCCCGAATCTAGTTTCATCCATCCGGGCTGCGATATATATTCAGGAAAATAAGGACATTGAAATGTACAGCATTACAGCACAGATAATCATCCTACCAAAAGGATGATGGCTCTATCAGAATCATCAGTCTACCATCAGACGATTGTCTGTCCTATGTACATGAAAATGAATTTATAAAGCTGAGCATGGGAATGCCCGCCTCAGCTAGATCATGAAAACAATATGAAGATAATGTATTGTATTGTATCTTATTATAGGTCTCCTCCCAGCATTGAAAGAACTTCGAATCCTCATAATAAAGCATTTCACCCGATAAATGGCCTCATACTTTAGGGGGCAACTGTTATAGACATTTTTGTGCCTTACAGCTCTAAGCATGAAATGTCTATAAACCAAGGGCTCCTAAGTCCCTAAAAGTGTTGTTCTAACCCCTAAAGGAACAAGGTCAACAAATTACAGCTTCTCCCAGAAGTTCTCCACCAGAAACTGCTCAGAATAAGTCAAAACAGGATCATTTCAGCTGCTCCACTAGCTAAGTGCGTTGCATAACACCTAAATCCACTGGCTAGGTGCATTGCAATGCACCTAAATGCACTACCAGGGTGCATTGAGCGGGAAATGACAAATGGCAGTATCATTCCGCAAGGTGGAAAGCCAATGGAAGCTTCCAGAATCTTCTCCTATGACACTTGCCTCACTGAATTCGACCAAGGATGAGTAAGAGGCCTTCAGTCTCCAAGTGGAAGCAATAACTGACAGAGAGAAGCCACTAATCAAATCACAAGCTGACTCAACCTCCTTGCATACATCTATATATGGATCCCTCATCCCAGAGATCCAGAGGCTGGAATTTTGCACATTGTAAGGAATTGTTGTTGGTTTTGAGACACATATCAGAGAATTGGGTGATCTATGCTTTGTTGGAGGTGAAGAGGGGCTTCTTTGTTGGGAGGTTGATGCTGGGTCAGGAATCATCGGTTGTAACTCCTCCTGGATCTTCTTGTATATCAATAAAAACTATTTGAGTTTCTTCTCCATGCTTTCGTATCATTGATGCTTGTTACATTTGTATGGTTAACTTAAATCTGATCCTAAGTTATTTATGAATATAAATCCATGTCTTTGTATAGTTTTCTTCTTCTGTGATCTTACAGGTACTTGGTGAAGCTGGGCAAGTAAGGGAGCAGGTAGCTGGAAGCTGTCAAAGAGGAGAGAGATTGGATCAAAGGACTAGCGCAAGACACAGGTTGGTCCTTCCTATTCCTCTTTGTTTATAGTTCATGAAGGAGATACAAAAGTAGTTTTCTCTGTTTGTTTCTAAGGCAACTGTCACACCTTAGTGGGATAGAGCAGTTCTAAATAGACACTTTTCCCGGTAACACAACCACCCAGTGAACCTTCCTAGGCTCACACATAAACTGACTCATCGTGTTGACTGCAAAACAAATATCTGGTCTAGTGTTGACCAAATACATCAAGGAACCAATCAGCTGCCTGTACAATGTGGGATCCACCAACTTAGAATCCGAAGCATGAAGCTTCTTCCAGTTGGTGATCATCGGTGTCGACATGGGTCTACAATCCTCCATGTGGAATCTGGCAAGGATGTCCACAATATACTTCCTCTGCCCCAGGAAGAAATGCCCCTCCTCCTGCCACACCTCCAAACCCAAAAAATAATGCATCAAGCCGATGTCCTTCATCTCAAACTCCGCCGCAAGATCTCTCTTGCAGTGCTCTATGAGTCTCTCTGCACCTGTAATGACCAAGTCATCCACATACAGCACCAGAATGAGAGGCACCTCACCTATCACAATAAAGTAAAGGTTCGGATCTGCCTCACTCTTTGTGAAACCCAACCCCTGCAAGTATGTATCTATCCTGGAGTACCAAGCTCTGGGAGCTTGCTTTAGGCCATAAAGGGCCTTCTTCAGTCTGCACACATGGGACTCCTTCCCATGCACCTCAAAGCCCTGTGGCTGTTCAATGTACACCTCCTCCTGTATGAAGCCATTGAGAAATGCAATCTTCACATCCATCTGGTGGACCTTCCAACCCATCTCTGCTGCTATCGATATAATGGAGCGAATCGAAGTATATCGAGCCACGGGAGCGAAGATCTCCTTATAATCAACTCCCTCTACCTAAGAGAATCCTCTAGCCACAAACCTCGCTTTGAATTTCTCAATGCTGCCATCTGCAGCATGCTTTACCTTGTAAAGCCATCTGGAAGTAACCACGGATTTGCCCTCAGGCCTCGGCACCACCTCCCAAACATCATTCTTCATGATAGAAGAATACTCCTCCTGCATGGCCTCTCTCCAGACCTGCTAGCTAGCTGCCTCCTCATAGCTAGAAGGCTCAGAGTCAAGGATGTTGGTAACCATTGCCATATAGCTACAAAACCTCTCAGGTGGTCTACTCTCTCTGATCGGCCTCTTAGGCTCAGCAACATATGTGGCATCTCTCAAGGTGTCCTGAAGCCACTTGGGCTTCCTCTTCCCTGAGTGCACTTCTCCCATAGGAGAATGAAACTCCTCCTCCCCATCACCATCAGGAGCCTAAACTCCTGACTGTCTGTCTGTTGTCCTCCTGCCTGCCCCTGAACCTGTAGAAGCTGAGGTACCGTGTGAACTGTCCATCAGTGGACTCCCTAGTGAACTGCTCTGCATGCTGCCCGGAGCACCACCCCTCTGGCTCGGTGAGCCACTGCTCACTGACGGACCTGATATCCTCATAGATGTACCTCCAAATCCTCTGATCCCTGCCCACTAGATCCCTGCGACTGACTCAACTGCTGCTGAGGGTCTGGCTAATCCAGATACTCTAACTCCCGTGATCTCCTAAAGGCCCTGTCCTCCTCGAACTTCACATCCCGTCTGACAACAACTCTCCTCTGTGCAGGAATGTAAATCCGAAAGGCCTTTGAGGTCTCACTGTAGCCCACAAAGATACCCTTCTCTGCGGTGGGCTCTAGTTTGGTCCTCTTCTCCTTGGGTATGTAGGAGTATGTAATGCATCCAAAGATACGAAGATGACCAATATCAGGCTTCTTCCCAGAGAAAGCCTCCTCTGAAGTCATGTGCCCCAAGGCACGATGCGGACTCCTATTCTGCAAGTAAACAACTGTGTTTTAGGCCTCTGCCCACAAGAACAATGGCAACCCCTGATCATGTAACATGGCTTTGGCAGCCCCTACGATGGATCTGTTCTTCCTCTCTGCAACCCCGTTCTGTTGGGGGTTGTAAGGAAAAGTGAACTCCCTCCTAATGCCTGCCTCTGCACAATACTCAACAAAATCTCCAAAAGTGTACTCTCCCCCATTGTCCGACCTAAGGGACTTGATCTTTCGACCTGTTAGTGTCTCCACAAGAGCTCTAAACTCCTGAAACCGCTTGAAGACCTCACTCTTGGTCTTCAAGAAATAAATCCAGGTCCTCCTGGAGTGATCATCAATGAATAAAACATAGTACTCATATCCACTCAAAGAAACATGAGACATCCAACTGCTCACATCAGAATGAATCAAATCAAGTATCCCAGTCGCTTTGCTATCACTGCTGGGAAAAGGGGATTTGGCAAACTTGCCCATCGCAAATCCTCTGCAAGTATCAAAGTGATCAGTGCTGAAATTTGGCACACCTGTAGTGATCTCCCAGAAGGTCCTCAAGGCTCCATGATACATATGTCCCATCCTGCGGTGCCAAATCTCACACAGCTCAGAACTGCTAGCTCTGTTGTCGGTACTACTGCTCAATGCCACAAGGGACTGGAATGCAAATTTGTACACCTTTGCATGGCGTACACCTATCACTCTAGCTGAATCAGCTGGAGTGCCCCTGGGATACATCAACACCTATCCTTCCCTGAACAGTACCTCATATTCTCTGTCTTCCAAAGCTGAGACGGATATGAGGTTCTTCCTCATCCCTGGCACATAAAGAACGTCTGACACCTTCAAGGGAGGTTTGGACTCCCTTTGAAATGTCAGTGTCCCCACCCCGACTGCTCTGACAACTCTGTCATCACCGAGTACTACCTAAATATCAGTGCCACTCTCTGAAAGCTCTGAGAAGTACTCTCGGACTCCTGTCATGTGACGTGAAGCCCCACTGTCCACATACCAGATACCTGAAGATGCTCTGCTAATCGAGGGAAAAGCATGCTCCCTCTGAACCTGTGTGGCAGGTAATCCTGCACTAGGGGACTCATACGCAATGAACCCAAACTCTCAGTCAAAACGAACTGTAAAGTCCTCAACCTCTGCTGAAGCTGCCACGTTCTAGTTCTTCCCCTTCTTCTTCTTCTTCTTCGGACACACAACTGCATAGTGTCCCATCTTTTGACAATTCCAACACTTCACCTTGGAATAGTCCTTCTGTGTGTCACCCTGTTTACCTTTACCTTTGCCTTTGCCCCCACCATTGCTTGTGGAAGCCTGCTTCTTCCCTTTGCCTTTCTTGCCTCCTGCCGACAATGCTACATCCTCATCCTGCTCAACTAGCTTGGCTGCCCCAAGCTGACCTTTCCTGATCTCTATCTGAATGCAATCATCCCAAAACCTCTCCCATGTGGGAAGGGTCTCACGTGCACAAACCCCATCAGCAAAGTTCATCCATGAACAGGGGAGGCCATTCACTACAATCCGCACCAACTCAGTGGGTGGAATGTCCTCTCCAACTGCTGCCAACTCATCTCTCACATTAGTAATCTTTGTGAGATATCCAGCTGCACTATCATTACCCATCTTAATAGTCTTTAGCTTCTCCTTCAGGACTATTTTCCGGTTCTCATTGGTACTCTGGTAGAGATTGGACAATGCTGTCCACATCTCATGGGCATTTCTCTTTCCTCTCACATGAGGAATGCAATGGTCTTTGACTCCATCTAGAATCAGTCTCTTACCCTTGTTGTTCTTTTTATTATACTCAGCCAACTGAGTAGCATCAGTAGGCACAACAGGGTTCTGTGTGGTATGCACTATGATATCCCAGACTTCTGCCTCCTCAAAGATACTTTGCATTCTCTCCTTCCAAACGTTGTAATTTGTATGCCCATCCAACCTATCCTCCACCCTCAATCCCAATGACATCCTGCTATCCTAAAACTGAAAAAATAGCACTGTTGTAGTAAAGATAAAACTATTGTTTGTGAAAAATCAGCTTGCTGGAATTTTCTGAGTGAAAAATCAGCAGTTGTAATTTTTCTCCTTGCTGTCCTAAACTGCACTTTAGCACTCAAACTCTGATACCATGTAAAAATTTCTGTTTTCCCACCCCGGTTTTTAGTTTCACCTTATTTCTCCCATATAGTTAAATTCCCATTCCCATATCCATACATTTAACACTGTAAAAATAATTTTTTGCTGAAAACACAAATTCTGGAAATTTTACAGAATGCTGGAAAATGCAGAAATAAAATTCAGCAGTTACAAACAGCCATTAAAACACATTTAAACACAGATATTTTTGGTCAAGGTGACCCTGGAGAAACCCCCTACAACTCTTGGGGAAAACCAGTTCGAGAGCTCTTCTTTATTTCTGAAAATTGCCTTTTTACAGTGAGAAATATTCAACAAAAAAATCAGCAAGCAAATTTACAACTTATCTCTTTTCCTATGCCTCACAGCAATCTGGAAATTACAGCAAACAGGACAGCAATAAATGTTGTATGGTCTCCTAGACTTTCGTGCCCACTTTCAGCATTAAACGTTGTTGTACGGTTAGCATTAAATGCACTGTACGGACTGCAATAAATGCACTGTACGACCCTCGTTTTGCATGCAAAAAAACCAGCAAACTGCTCCTTGATTTTTGTGCAAACCACTCCTCGAAAATCGTGCCAAAATCTGCCTTTCACTTTGTGCTGAATCAGCTGTACAAATCTACTCAACTACTACCTTGGAATGTGTGCCAAGCTATTGTCTCCTTCTCCTCCCTGCTCAAAAATCTCTCTTGCTCTCTTGCTCTCCTTCTCCCAATCTGCTCATGAAATAATGAATGACCTTTTCCTCATTTTCCTCCTTTAATCTAACCCTAAGTGAGTTTTGGGTGATCCCTAAATCCAATGGCTGAAATAGATTGAGATCTATGGCTGAGATTAAATGCTTATTTAAATCTCACTTTCTATTTTTTAATTCACCCCACTTTAATAAAGACCCACTTAGTCATTTATTTCCAAAGTCACTTTTCCTTTCTAATTTTTCATTGACTTTATAAAAGTCGCTTTAAAATTAGACTTTAGTAACTTTATCACTTAAAGTCACTTTTAAATTAGATTTAACTTTATAAAAATTATAAAGTCATTTTAGGAGAAAAATTAAATTCTTTTGGACACTTTTCCCTAGGCCAAAGATCAAAGCCTTAGGGAACCACCTATCCTTCAGTATCAAATTTCAACATCTAGATAGCATGTATTTTATTATATTGCATTGATGTGGAGGCAGAAGTGATAATATGAGTTATAGAGGAAGTTCTTACTCCTCTTGTTAGCATGGCCACCATACGATCACTTCTATGCAGAGAACTAGATTCTATCCATGGGATGGAGTAGAAGAAGAAGAAGAATGGCTTGTAACAAGGGGAATGGACTATCTATATTGAACAAGTTCTAGATATTCATGAACAAACAAAAGAAAAAGGACAAGGAGAGATGTTCATTCCTGGCCTCAGAGTGTTGCGATCTCGCAAATGCAGACAAATGTAGGCATAAGATAATTTGAGAGATTGTAGGAGAGATTATGGGGATTCAAAACCTAGAACTCAATGAACACCAACTCCAAGACCTCAACAACAAAACGAACAAGAGTTTATGCAAACTAGAAATGGAAGCTTAGATCATAGAGCTTGGCAACCCAAATTATGTCAAAGGAGGGGCCAAGATGAAGTACTTGGAAAGAAACGGGGTTTACGTACATAGTGCTACCAACAAGGAACTTGGTTATAAGTACAAGGCTGAAAATTTCCCCCCTAGTGTCAAGGAGTTATTCGATAAAGCCCCAAGGCAAAGAAGAGGAGGTCGAAGTATACAAGCAAATTGATACCAGTTATTATGGCTACATGGATGACAAGGACAAGATCTTGGAGAAAGTTGAGTGGCTCACGGAGGAGGAGATGCAAGCCAAAGTGCTCAGGAAATGGTTGTTAAGATGACAATCATAACAAGAATTTAAAAGGAAAATGGTTGTTAAGATGACAATCGTAACAACAATTTAAAAGGAAAAAAATTACAATTGACTTGAAAATTTTTACATGTATATGGGCATAATGTTGGAAGACTTGGTAAGGCATGTGCACCCCTAGGAAATTACTAGTAAAGTTTGGAGTTATAACTAAGTGATAGGGGCCATGCCAAATTACAGGGTACAATAGATAGAAATTTTAAGGGTTTAGGGCCTAGAGGTGAGCGTTGTTGGTTCACTTGGTCGCTTTGGCTAGTTTTGATCAAGTAAAACCCAAGTCAAGGTTTAAGAGAGGGTTGTTTGGTAAACTTGACTCGGTGAAAGAGTCAAAGTTACTTGGTCAATAGTGGTGGTTTTGGGCACATGGTTTTGTGCCCACAGATTGCATGTAATGAAGCAAGTAAAAGGCTTTGGAAGAATTCATTGTAATGTTCCATGGATGTGAGCGGTGAAGCCTCACTTAGACAACTTGGTTTTGCATGGCCAACGGGCAATAATAGAATATTCTATTAGCTACTTTTTCCCTAAATAAGGGTTTTTTAGGATAAAACTTGTGCTTTTTTGTTTTGTTGCTGGTTATTTTAATCTTCTCTCAATAAATTTAATTTTCCCTCCAGCAATTTTAACCAGGCCACCATGTCATCCTTCATCGCCCCCTTCACCGCTTTCAAATTAGGGCCCCACCTATACCATAAAAATTAGGTTTTATAAAAATGAGACATCATTTGGCTGTAGATTTTGGAAACTCAACCCAACTATAGGCACTATTGAAGTTAATATTTCTGCAACAAGCCACCCCTGAGCTAGGGCTATGAATCCAAAAATATAGGCCTCTTTTTTGAGTTTTATGGCCTGTCCACTCTTACCACAATCCAACCTGTCTTTACTCCTCATCCTACACTACCTGTAGAACCAAATCCCCTTGTTTTCAATGTAGTCCCTCGACCTACACCACCACCTTCATGGGCTCTAGCATAGACTAGCCAAGAAACCCTTGGCTAGGAATTACTTGGATTCTCAACTGTCACTAATTGTTATAAATGCTTTTAATTTCTTAGGTACACATGCATAATTTACACATGGTTTCCTTTCCCATAATTCATTAAAATAATAGAATCTTACCTGGGTACTCAAACAATTCTTACCATACAACCTTTAGTAGAAGACCAAGAATCCCCAAATGAAAACCAAAAGCCATGGAATATGTAAGCATGTTTCCAACTCAACACATGGCTCTCGAAGAAACACACGTAACTCAATTTTCACACTAACTTCAAGGTAGGTATGACATAGGATAACATAAGAAGGGAATTAAGTTAAATAATAACATATTGTAATTTGTTTTTGGCCCCCTTGAGACCCCATGGTCCCTAGGTTTCCCTCTCTTGTGGAATTGTAGCAACCCCTCTTCTCTTCATTCTTGGGTGCGTCCATTGTTTTATTATATTATTACTTTCAATGTACAGTTGTTACACAATACATTGCTTGGACTTTGGCAATTCATTGCAAACATGAATAAATATTGCTAATCTGAAGATCATAATTGGGCTATAATGCACTTGAAAATTGTAAGCATGGTAATATCATTGCTAGAAAAAGCTATGCATATGTAATCATGGTTGTATAATATTTTTTGCTAATAGAGTTCTCATTTATGACAACAAGATGTCATTGATGTCAAAGGGGGGCATGAGACACTAGTAGCAAGACCATCCTTGACGATCAAAGAAGCGGTACGACTCTTCGTGAAGTAGTATGACGACTTGTCCTTTTACAAGGTTTCATTACATGAGGATAGGGGTGTGTTACCCACCATTTTGTGGGTGATATCCCTACCAGAAATTTTTCTCCAAGATGCTCCTCAGCTGGCAGCCAATAGCCCCTTACAGTCACTAGCTAGCTCATTGTGCCATTTCTCTGCCACCTGAGCCAGCCATGTGGTCCCTTGCCCATTTTCCATGATCGTATGTTTGAAAGTGGGCCTCAAGGTATGCCTTGTCATTGGGAAATTGAGTATTGTAGTTTGCTTATCATGGACACTTCTGGCCATGGATTAATGGAGGGATTCAGTGGAAAGAATGGGCTAGGTCTTTGCTCTTGTCGCCTAGACCCCTTTTGGGTATTAACCTTGGATTCTAGTCCAGTGGGATCTCTTTTACTGACCATTTGGCTCTAGGGATGGTATTTCATGGGAAACCTTGATTTTGGTTGCATGGTACCGCTCTCTTATCCACTTATATTACCTTCTTTCCACTCATTATTATCCAATTCATCATTTCTCCCACCTGGGTCCACACTCCTCCATTGGGTCCACATAGGGTTAGTATGCCCCTTCCCCTTGCCCACACCTTGGGTCATGGCCTGGAATGAAGCCTAGAGTTTGATGTAGCTAAAAGAAATATAAAAGCATTTATGGCCACACTCAACATGAAACTGTACCACAAAATCCAAAATATGGTCAGGGAAAACACATTTATCATGTGGGCAAAATCCAATACATGAGCTCTACCCCATCATCATGGCCATCACCCTAGTTTCTACAAGTTCTATGAACCTCCTTCATCATATAGGAACCCATGATTGTCTTGACCCCTGGTGGGCAATGAACTGCCCCACCTTAAAATGGGGTAATCACTGCTACATCTCACACATCATGCTTTTACCCCTTGAGCCCTGAGCAATTAATCAGAGAAAATCATAAAAAAGCAAAAGGCATATAAGGAAGGGTGGAAAAATCAAGTTTGGGGCACCTCATGTGCCATGATTTATCCCTCCTATACATTATAAACCCAAGTGTGAGCTTCCCACTTATTAGCTACCCTTGTACCCCAGCATGTGATGGAGAGCTGCCCCTTCTCATCCCCTACTTTATTCACCTATCCTTCACATGCCACCACCTTTTGAATGATGTACCTTGACTATATTATCCCCTTTAGAAGAAGAAACCACCTAATAGGATTATTGGTTAAACCCATTGGAGTTTAGGAGACATTGGCACATCCCGAAGCCCATTATGGAAGGGCAAGCCAGTATGAAGTCCCCATCTATGGTCCATGATTTGGTAAGCTCATTACTCGATCTCTTTAATGACTTGTTGTACTAGAAGGCTAGGGGACACATTGGATCTTATGTAGGATTGCAGATGGTCTCCATTTTGGGTTTGGTCTCCCTATATGGTGTCCTAATCCTTCAAAGGGCTACACTGGCGCTTGTAGGGTGTGCGTTGAGAGCCATGGGCCTCCACATTAGCAGAAAACACTCCATGGATCCCCACAGCCATTCAGAGATTGCTCGTGGTTCACTTATTGGACGAGGAAGATGCACTTGGTCCATCATGCCCAGCTAGCCCCAAATTTGCACGATACACTTGGTAGATGATCCAGGACTTGCACGATGATGTGGCATCACCTACACCATCATCCTGGCCCTTGTAGGTGATCTACAGGAATCTTTGAATTGTTTGGAGACCCATGAGGACACTTGTGTGCCCCCACATGTCATTTGGAGCACCACGGGTTATTACAAGGGGCCAATCCCTTGTCCATTGCTTTTTAGGGTCCTACTCTTCATTGTGGCACCCATGGACCTCGTTAGGCCTCTTAGAGTGCCCTACAACATGCATAGACTATTATTTGACCTTTTGAGAGGCTTACTTTTTCATTTATGAGCTAGTTTGGTGGGCTTGTCACCAAAAGTTGAACTATTAGAACATTATTTTATTTTTGGGGCTTATGTAGGCCAGGGAGGCTAATTTGAACTCCTAAATTGTGTATAAATACAAGTGAGATGAGCTCATTTTTTCATCATCACTTTGGATTGGATCTCTCTCTTCTTTAGAGAAATTCACACTTTTTCTGGAGGATGAATTGGAGCTTTATGGATATATTCTCTTGGAGCTTCTCTCTTGTCAATTGTGATTGGTTGGATATATTCTGTTACATGTAAGCACATTTTTTTAATGTTATTCTTGTTTTACTTTGTCATATACATTGGACTGGGATTTTCGTTGTTCTAGGGCTAATCGTTGCATGCATTTAATGCTTAAAATTGTGGAATTTTGTCTCTATTATAGCATCTCTCAATGTTTGGGCGATGCAATATGAACGATATCTTCTAGGGGTAATTCTATCAAAGAATTTTACCTTGATAAGCCATTTCCTTTGCACATCGAAGTATAAAAGCTACAAGGTTGCTTCCCCTTGACCTAGAAGGCTAGAGAAGTGGTCATGAGGCATCCTTGAATGGGATTCAAGAAATCCTACTCATATTCATCAAAGACTTCATTCTCCCAAAGATTAAGGCACTGATCTACCAAAAGGTGATCACAAAAAATCACATTCTTTTGCCTTCTTTTAGGTCTAGCCAAATTGGGGCACCTAGGGCATCAATTTTGCCGACAAGCTAGCCCTCCAAAAAGTTCGATCTCCTAGGGTCTCCTGCGTTGGTGTTTGCTCAAGTTCTCCTCCAATTTTGAAGCCATTCTAATGGTGGAGTTGGAAGAAAATCCAAGCCCTAGCTCCAGGATCAAACATTGCATTAGCATCCCCAAGGTTGGTACCTCATAGGATCGAACCAACACCTTGAAGTGAAAATTATTTCTTTGATCCTCTCCCCATTGTGTCTAGGGTAAGAACATCATTGGTTGTTGTACACATTCCCCCTATCCTAGACCAGGTCCACTTGGTCTTGTGTCGCCCCATTCCTCTGAAAGACAATTCTTCAAGAACCATCCGGGATACAAATTACAATAAGGATTTTAGGGACTGGGAAGTTCCTTCATAATTTAAATCCCATAAACCTAACCCTTTAATGCTCAATTCATTTCCCTAGAAGACATTATACTTTGCTTAGAAAGCAAGCAAGCTTTATCCTTCTAACTCTCCCAGTAAAGGGATTATTTGGGTCATTCCACATCATTTTGTTGACTTAAGATTCATTAGTGACTCCATAATATACCGAATCAATTCGCATCGGTGAAAGTCCATAAATTGAAGGGAGCCTTAGCTGAGGTGACAGTGGGCTAAGTCTCCATTTGTTGCCCTTGGCCTAGCATTTCCCCTTTAGAAATCCCCTTTAGATCCCCTACTAGTTTGAGCAGTAACAAGGTGCTTGAAGTTATTTCAGTTTTTGAAGAAGAAAAAAAGCCCAAAATATCTCACTAATAGCATGGTTGCGTAGTTCTCATCGATACCTCTTCAACGCTATATTTTGCTTAGAAAAAATCCTCCCGGATGAGAAGTTATGGCTAGTTGAAAATTAGTATTAATGGGGGAAAAAATTAAAAGGCAAAACTATAGGGCCAAACCCAAAATATTAATTTGTTAAATATCATGCAATTTTCTTGAAGATCCACCACTAGATAGGTAGATAAATGCCCAAAAGCACATGGAGTTGTGCACCAGTTAACATAGTTAAAAACCATGCAAGTCTCAGATCAATCCATTGTGTCCTCAACAAATTAATGGTCAGATGAAGGAAATGATGCTTGATGTTTAATTAGTCCAAGCGAACAAATATGATTATGACATGCGGCAAGGTTATATTAATAGACGATGTTAGCATGTTGATGAGGATCCACCTGAGGCTGCCACTTTTCGGACAAAAATGGAAATTTCAGATATCTAATGAGAGTGTTTTGGGTGACATATGGCCCACTCTAGGTATGCCACATGGTTGTTGTGACATTGTCAATGGAATTAGCATTTGAACACTCAATGACCATGGGCATGGTCTTATGGATTATGGAAATGTTGGCTCCGGATTTAAAAAATCGGTCTTATGGTCGATTGGGACAACCATGTGACCATAACTAGTCATGCTACTACGAGTTGAATGCAATGGAGGAGCGGCGACACATATTCGATCGAACAATGAACGAGTTTTGATATGTTAACTATTTCAGAAAAGTTCGGTACAATGATCTGATGGTTTGGTTTGAAATCAATGTAATACATGACATGGTTTGGAGTGGTTCTGATTTTTTTCATTCATTGTGGAATTTTGGCTATGAATTCGTAATGGAGATCCGGTCATGTCAACTCATTGCAAGGTTTTGAAGCCATTATAATTTTGCTGAACATATTTTGAATATGGAGTGTAAACTCTTTCATGTGGAGGTCTTCTGACAATATTATGATTTGGTTTCATTACAACTCATCAACAAACTAGTGAAGATCTCATATATTAAGCGGAGCCCGAAGTTTTCGCAGAGGTAAGTTTCGGCAAGAGTTTAAATTTAGGGAGGGAGTTTATGTGGAAATATTATATGGTGGAAGCATATAATAGAGGTCGAGTCTCATTATTGATCCATTTATATTTGGTTATGGTTATGTTTAGATGGTTCATGCCTTGTTGCTATTTTTTTTTAACATAGTCTCGGTTATATACATCGAATTAATCACTCAATGCATACAATTGATTGACACGTGAAATGATTGCACGATGCAATAATAGGGAATCCTGATTGGCTTAGACCTTGACACATAGATACACCATAAGTTGATGTAAGCATTTAACACAATATGAATCATGACCCCACTCCAGGCACATGGATACATGGCCTAACAGTACACAATACTTGATACAAATACAAGAATGCCCAAATACAAACAAGTATAAGCACCTGATTGCATAATAAATAAAGTACCTTTTGATCAGAAGTCCACCTTCCAACATGTGCTCTTGGAAGATGAGCAAGGTAACACATGACTGATGTAGGTGGTAGAGGTATGAATGGCACGTCACATCGGCTACTAGTGGCTCTCAAGGGCTCCTAGCTATCGGTTCGAAGAGATGAATAAGGAAAACGTTTTTCCTATGGGCCACTCACTTTTGGTGGGTAACAATACCAATGAGGACAAAAATATCTAGCACGAGTATGTTGCTTCTCCAAGAATGAGAGAAGAAGAATGAAAAAGGAAAGGAAAGGAGGCATAGAAAAAAGAAAGAAAAGTGGAGAAGACACTAGGGATGTACTAACAATGTAGGGAACCAAAACTTTAGTGGAGGGATACTCTGGATTGATGATTTAGCAATCCTATAGTTGCAGTCTATAGGTGTACCAAACAATGCCAGTATTCAAAGGAAGTGACAGGACAAAGGAGGATGGTGACCAGTCCCACTTAGGAAGAAGTTATCTCAAGTCAGGCCCTACTTGAGAAAACAATCTAAAGAGAACCAATCACTAGTGAGGAGACCAAAAATATGGGAGAAAAAAAAATTGAATAGGGAGAGAGAGTCAAAAGGCGAAAAATGGAAAAGATTAATTCTCGTCATTGCTATGAATGATTAGCAGGTTATGTAAGGATTTCCAAATCTAATAAAAAATCCCTCATCCCCAATCTTTGATTCAAATCAATGTTACATGGATTTATTGTATTCAATATGCCAGCAAGCAGGTATGAGCAAAGAAAAATGAAAAAGATTTGAAAATGAAATAAATATCCCTGGCTAGAATTTGATGATTTGTTGGAGTGAGGGTCACCTATGGACCATTTCATCACTTGCTTGATGGAAATTGATCATTCTTGGAGGATAAGAATTTTGGAGAGTTTTTATTCCCACAAGTATGGGTTATTTTGGCATTTTTTTATCCTTTTGAGCTATCTCAAGGTCAACTGACCTATTTGTATACTTCAAGTTTTTTGGGGAGTCACTTTCAATTGTTGATCATCGTTCACTCACTTCTTCTTCTCTAGAGGAGGGTACATTAGCTCGTATCTTTCTTTTTGGACATAATATGATCATTTATAGATCGAATTGTCTTGTGAAGGATATTTTTGCATGGAGAGACTTTTGGTACTGACAAAGTGATTCCTATTGGAAATGTGTAAGTTTATTGTCACATTTTCTTCCATTTTGCATGCTATATTTCTGAAATTAGGTCTTCTATGAATGCCATATTAACAAGTGCAATATATTTTCTTAAAATCTTGATTCTTGATGGGATGTAAAATTTGTTTTGTAAGAGTCCATCAAAGGAGCTTGATTCATGCATCCTTTGACATCAAAGTATTCCACATAGTGAAGTCACTAGTCATTTCTAATTGAAGAAATTCAACCTTTCACCCTTTCCATCCAAGGCCCTCTGTCATTCACCTTTCACTAATTGTCTCCATTGCCTAACTAGATAAAGGCTCTAAACTAATAGGTGTTCATCATTATAAATCTTCCTTTCTTCTTTAATTTCATGGCAACTAGGGTTGGGTTGGGTTTAGCTTAAAATATGCATTTTATCACAAATTTATGTCCATACGTTTTTGCCCTATTCGAAGGGATTGCATTTAATAAATAATAAAAGGAAAAATCTAGCATTAATTGAATACTTTAACCTTAAAAGTAGGGCTGATGTCTTGGTATTTATTGTTTTCATATGCATTTTTAGTCATGTGAACCTATTGTTTACTTAACCCTAGCTTGCCTCCTTCATATACTATTGTTCCTTTGATGATCTTATTCCTTATAGGCTATTTTCTAGAGCTACTATATCCCATCGTGTGCCTTAAATTTGCATGTCTCACAAACCCTAACTTAAATCAATGGAAATAATAGAATAATATCCAATTATCCCTGACTTAAATGTGCCAAATACATAAGAAGGGGGTCCATGCCTGGGTATAAGAAAAATGTTTTTCTATACATGCGACAACCTTTATAACATGAGCAACACTTTATATTGAAAGGAGTGATGAAACTAGGGCTCCCCTGGATCATGTGTATTGGTTGATCCACTTAAAGGCCCTTGCATACCTACCCAAGTCATAAACAACCAATATGGTGTCAAATTAATTCCACCAAAAGATATTCAGATAGGAATGTAAGAGAGGACTGTCTTGAAGATGGGTATTCAAAAGACAATGTGATCGACCGCAAAGGGCCTAGATATACCACCTAGGTTAAACACTTCTCAAAACTCATTCAAGCATGGCCCAATATAGTACATGAATACAACAAGAGGAACACTTTTGGCTCAATTAGTGAATTATGATTAAAATCAAATGTGTCAAAATATCCTCTAGTTACACCTAGAGGTAAGGGGTTAACGTGATCAATACCTACACTTACACAAGTGCTTAAGATACATTACAAGATCCTATTTATGCCACTCCATTATAAAAGTGAGAGCCATCTTGGAGATGCCAACAAGCTAGATTTGAATATTGGCTTACAATTTTATAGGGTTACCTTGAGGAGTGAAGGTGACACAAACTCTCTAGGAAGGGAGGGAGATGAACAAAAGAAAGAGGAGAAAATAAGGGAGGCAGTGACAGTAATGATGCACCATTAAATACAAACAGTGGAAACACCCATGCAAAGAAAGAAAGGGCATCAAAGGTGGAAGAATTCTTCAAATACCTGTGCATTTTCAGTTATTTGAAACTATTGTTTACTTAACCCTAGCTTGCCTGCTGTTACCCACCATTTTGTTGGTGATATCCCCATGAGGAATTTTTTCTCCATGATGAGTCTCAACCAGTAGCTAGGAGTCCCTTGATGCCTCCGACTAGCTCGTTGTGTCATTTGTCTGCCACCTAAGCCAGCCATGTGGTCCCACAACCACCTGTATTGATCGTATGTTTGAAGGTGGGCCTCCCGAATCTAAAGGTATGTCTTGTCATTTGTTAATTGAATATTGGGTTTACTTATCATGGATACTTCTGGGTATGGATTGATGGGGGGATTTGGTGGAAAGAGTGGGCTTTTTTTTTTTCCTGTCCCCTTGACCCCTGTGGTTTTTACCCTTGGATCTTAGTCCCGTGAGATCTCCTTTATTGGCCATTTGGTTCTAGGGTAGTACTACTTGGGAAACCTCAACTTTGGGTTCATGGTCCCACTCCTTTACCTACACATACTACTCCCTTTCCACTCACTATACCCCCATTCATCATTTCTCCCACCTGGGTCCACATTCCATTCCGGGTCCACATAGGGATAGCCTCCCTATCCCCTCTGCCCCCACCTTGTGTTAGGCCTAGAATGATGCCCTAGAGGTTGAAGCAACTAAAAAAAGAAGAAAATGCATAACTGGCCACATTTAATAGGAAATTGTACCACAAAATGCAAAAGGTGGATGGGACAAAAATAATTAGCACATGAGAAAAATCTAACACATGCCGTCCATGGCCATCACCCTAGTTCCATAGGCCCTAGATGAGCCTCCTCTATCATTCAAGAACCCATGATTGTCCCAACTCCCGGAGGGCAATGAACCGCCCTACCTCAAAAGGGGTAATCGCTGCTATATTATACACATCATGCTCTTGTCCTTTGAGCCTCGAGCAGTTAATTAAAGAAAATTCATAAAAGGAAAAGGCATATAAGAAGAGTGGAAAAATCAAGTTCGGGGCACCTCATGTACCATGACTGCTCCCTCCTATACATTATATACCCAGCTGTGGGCTTCCCCTTATCTAGCTACCCCTATGCCCCATTATGTGGCCCAGGGCTACCCCTCTCATTCCCTATTCCATATCACATATTTGTCACTTTCCACCCCCATTAGAAGGGTGTACCTTGGACATACTATCCCCTCTAAGGGCTGAAACCACCTAATAAGTACTTAGCTAACCCACTTTGGAGTTTGGAGGCACTAGCACATGCCAAAGCCCACTATGGAAGGGTATGCCATTATGAAGTGCTCACTTTGTTATCCATGGTTTGTAAGCTCCTTTACTTGATTATTCTAATGATTGATTGTACTGGAAGCCTAGGGGATGCATTAGATCTTATGTAGGATTGCACGTGGTTTCCATTTGGGTTTGGTTTCCCTATATGGGATCTTGACCCCTAGAGATCCACATCGGCACATGTAGGGTGTGCATAGAGAGCTATGGGCCTTCACAGCAGCAGACAACACTCCATGGATGTTCAAAGACTACTAGCGATCCCATTTTGGGACAATGGTGACATGATTGATACACTATGCCCAACAAGCCCCCACAGGAGCCCCATACTCCTGGCAGATGCCCCAACACTTGTATGATGTCATGGCAGCATTCATTCCACACTTGGACCATTGCAGAGGGATCTACAGGCATCTTTGATCCATATGGAGACCCATCAGGTCATTGATGTGCCCTTAAACCCACTGAGAGCACCACAAGTCTACTACTTGGAGAACAAGGGGCCACCCCTTTGTCCCTCATATTCCAAGGAATTTATTCCTCAATGTGGCACTTCAGGATGTTATTGAGCCTTTAGAGGGACCTACGACATGCATACATCATTATTTGGCCCCTTGTGAGGCTTGATTTTACATTATGAGTTAGTACGGTGGGCTTGTCACCATTAGGAGTTATTATTTGCACATTATTTTATATTTAGGGGCCTATAGGCTAATTCGAATTCATTAGGAGGCTATATATTGATGTTAGATACATTCATTTGTATCATCACTTGACTTGGGATCTCTCTAATCATACAGAATTTTCGCACTTTTTCCTTGGTGAATATTTTTGGAGATGGATGAATTATGATGTATGGATTTGGGTTATTTCTCTTGACTTGGAGTTTTATTGAGTAAATGAAATGTTGGTTGGATATACTCTATAACGTTGTAAGTAAATTTTTATGCTATTATTCTTGTTGCTGCATACTGCTAAAATTAGGGCTAGTTGTTGCATTATCGAAATGTGTAATTGAGCATGTTTTAGCTAATTTAATGTATTGGCCAATGTTATATGAATGAAATGTCCTAGAGATTTATTTATCTCGAGAATCTTGCATCGATTTATTTGAAGTATAAATGCTTGAAGGTCACTTTTCCTTTCTTTCTCTCAACATTGGACGAAGTTGACTTTCTAGGCTTCCTTGATCAAAGAAACCAATTTCTTACTCATCATTATTCTTGACTCCATATCCCCAAGTGAAATAGGCATTGATCCCTCAAAAAGGGGTGATCATTTTAACCTTTTTTTTACCATTTTTCCCTTTTTCCCCAAGTCTAGCCCCAGTGGGTTACCTCGGCATTAATTTACAAGCAATTGGCCCAAGAAAAGATTTTGACCTGCTCTAGGCTATTACGCTGGTGGGTCCCCTCCCTCTCCTCCAAATTTGAGGCCATTCTGACGATGGAACCTCTGGGAATCTTAAGCCCTAGCTCTAGGACCAAATTTTTCCTAGGCATCCCCAAGGCTAGACACTAATAGGACCAATTTACCTTTTGAAGTAAATATTCTTGTTTGATCCTTTCCCCTCACCTATCCAAGATAGGAACAACATTGGTTTCTATATTCCATCCCCGAACCTGGGCTGGGTCCACTTGGCCCTTGGTGGGCTCCAGTATTGCAGCAATGATCCTACAACTCCTGGGACTCACTTCTTTACTTTTATCAACCCGGTTGTTCGTAACAAACTTGGAAGCGATGGTGCTATATGCACAAGTACTAGCTCTTGCTGCAGGCTGTCACTTGATCAGCTAGCACAAGTTCGCTAGGAGCTTAAGCCAACTTCTATGAGCTCTTAGAAGAAGATTTTAACTGTGATGGATGAAAGCTAACTCAAAAGAGGCTAGTCTACTTGCAGAAAGAAGATGAAAGCTGAAAGGAAATGCAAACCCTAGTTTTACTGACTAATCCTACTGGTGCAAGAAAAGAGATGAAAGCTATGGAAATGGATGCCATTGACTCTTGGAAAGGTAAAATGCATGTGACTAAGCTACTTCTAAAGTAAAATCTGGAAAAAACATCTTTTTGTATTTTTGAGTAATCTTGCAGAATTATTATGCATGTGCTTTAATTGTTTTTTACTATGCAGAGGTTGATTGGCGAAAGGAAATGGAGTGGGTGCTTGCAGGAGGTTGGGAAGGTGAGAAGAGAGCCTAAGGGGTCCCTAGCACCCTTCTAGAGAGTTTCACAGCGATCAGATCTCGAAAAACTGCTCATGTGAACTTCTACAGGAAGTCTGCAGGGGTTCTACAGGAAGTTCTACAGGAACGGCCGAAAGAGGATTTTAGAGGATTGATGGAGAAAAAATGGTGGGGAAGTGGAAATGAAGGATGGATAAGGTTGTTAAAAGGTGTGGGACTTGGTAAATGAAGCTCAGGAGTGATGAAGATGGTTGGATTTGTTCAAGGATGGAGAAAGCAATGTTGCACAAAAATATAGAAATTAGGGAAAATTGGGAAAGTGTGGCGAATGAAGGGAAGGAATCTTGGATTAGGGGCTGGAACAAGTTGGATGATGGAGGAAGGGTAGGTAGGAATGTATTACAGGTACTCTGCACACTATTTTCCAAAACTGATCGAACAAAGACTAGAAAACCAGAGATCTATCTATTTTGACCTAATCTGACCTAAAAACCAGAAACATGATGAATAGAAGTTTATAGACAGGAAATCATGCAAGATAGCTATGGAAATTAAGCAAGAACAGATCTAAACATGCAAGTACAATTGGTATCAACTTTTCCAACTCAAAATCTAACACTAGAAATTGCATTGAGAGGAAAACAGTGTTTTTGTGGTAGCAAGTATGCCTTGGTCTCAGCTCATGGTCCCAAGGAGGGATAGATGAGATCAAGGATTGCTTGATGGCATTTTTGCAGATATTTTCTATTACCAAACTATCAAATCAACCTGAAGCATGAAAAGCTATTTTAATCATCTAAAGCAACCTAAGTAACAAAGCAAGATCTTAACCTAAATAACAGAAATTATTCTATGAATGCAAGGAAAACACATAAAAGTGCATAGAGGAGGTACTGTCACTTGGATTGGGCCCAACCCCAAGAGCTACAGCCTCCTAAGAAAGCTCAGAGCTAGTGCAAAGTGAAATTCATCTCCATTACTCAAAAAATAATAGTCATGTCACAAAACTGTTTACAGCGAGAGTTCGAAAATGAGCTGAAATGCAGAGCTGCAATCAAGTGCGAAAAACAACTATTCAATAGCTAAACTACCAAGGCTTGAAGCCTTCCTACTTATGAAACACGAGGACTCCCAACATTCCTCCTTAACTTTAGGAGCTTGGCTATTCAAAACTACAGTTTATCATCCACTTCACAAAACCTGCTCGGCTTCCCCTTGAAATCATCTTCGGTGGGCTGTTGAACTCCGAGCTGATGGTGGAGAACTCGAGGAAGGAGTCATTTAGTGTAGGAACACCCCTCTTACAAATCCTCAGCCTTGTTCCTTCGTATTTGGCTGTCAACTTGCTCATAAATGCCTGATCTTGGTTCAAAAGATGTCCAAAAATATGCAATAAGCATGTATTAGACTTTGTGGTCAAGTGACTATTCTCATTCATTCAATTAACATAAATATATTCAAAAGCATGCATAAAACTATGAAGAATGGTGGATTAATCGAGAATAATAGGGAAAATGAGCCAATTAAGTTACCCATTTTTTGGGTTCATCATCACGCCCCTGCTGAATGTATTGCTCATCCTCTGAGCAACTAATCCAGCTCATCATCTTTAATTGCTTTGACTGCCTCTCTGACATCCCAGGATTTCGAGGTGATGTCCTCTTCTCAGTCATGAAACCTTGCTTTTCTCTCTACTTCCTCCCATTGCCTGTGTTCTTCTTCTTCTTTGACCCCTTCCAGTAGTCCCAAAAGCAATGGAGGACTGAACTTTAGGCCAATCCAGTTGGCCTTCAGATTTTGCATTGACTGTTTATAAAGTGGCACTCTTGCCAAAGCCTCCCTCATCCTTGTTGGGGAGTGGTACTCTCTTATTTTCAGACTGTGGGACAATGTGTTCCATCTCCTTGTGCAAGCATGAAAGCAGTTATCACCTAACAGTCTTTCCATGTCTTCAAAGTGAGCAATGGCCTAAGCTTGCCTTTCAACATAGTTTGGGAGAACCTGAGGGTTGTTGGCAAGGTGCTGATGGGCATATACTAAAGCTGAGGGATCTTCTGGTTCTGCTCTGATCATGAGTGGCTCACTTAGCTCCCTGTCCATAACTTTCTGAATTTCTGCTGCCCTCTTTTCCTCATGGCTTAACCAAGAAGCCATGGCCATGAGTTGCACATCTCCTAATGCAGCATTAGGGTCCCATAGATTCATGTTTGGAAGTGCCAAGTTGTGTACATAGAATTATGCTAACTTGGCTATTGGTACTATTTTATTGCCATCCTTTTCTTCTAAAAATCCATCATTCATCTATCATTTTCTCCCATAAACCCCTCATAGTCCATTGAAATTGATCAATTAAGCATTATAATTGTTATTTTACATTAAATTTAATTTGTGGATTTTTATGTTAAAAATTAGAAATTTTCAACAAAATTACGGGATGTCATGACTTCCTGTAATTGGTTTATGTTGTGACACGTGGCATGGCAGGAAAATCAAAACAGAGGATAGGGACGTGATCACGGATGTACATACATGGTGAAAGATCTATTCAGCATCGCATCTGGAGCTCCTGGATACATGGTCAATGCTGGTCAAACCTAGCCTTTTTGGTCATAAAGGCAGCAAAAAGCCAAAGTAACCTAAAGTGATTTCGTTTTGTTTTAGAAATCAGTTAAGATTAGAAAAAAAACAAAAATCGCCTTTTTGACTGTAAAAGCAGAAACATCTGCATGATAATGTATGTACATTCGATTGTAAACCTTAAGGAATGTTAGTGAACGAAGGATAATAGACATTGAGCAGACTTAAGACTGCGTATTGTATTGTTACCAGAACTTTGTTCTTGCATGTAATTGATTTCCAGACTTTAATCACAGGCAGCGTTTCATCATTCCAGTGTTTTATGTGTTAACGGTTTCATCATCTGAAGTTTTCTAAGTGTACCATCAACGCGTGGATGGGCCCTACGTGGGGACTGGTATACTTTCATTTCATTTTCATAGCATTTATACTTCAGATCTGAATAGCGTTTAATGCCATTTCTTTGCTTGTGAATTAATTAATTTGATTAGAAGTTCTTGCGAGTGTTATTGTATGATTCATGGTGATAGCTTGAAACTTCAATTGCTAAATTATTGAACAAGATCTTGTAAAAGATTTAATTGAGCACTGAATTTCGAAGTATCTCTGTGGACTCCGTTTTCATGCATTTGAGTTTTAGTATGCTTAAAAGAGTCTTTAGTTTTCATGAATTTGATTGTTAGGATGCTTAGTGTGTTACCGAGAAAGAGTTTTTGTGAATGATATCCTTGTAAGAGGATTGAAAACTCAGACTAGTAACACGCTGTGAAAGGATTGAACAGTTAATTAAATTAGATGATCTGAGTGTTTAAAGTGTGAAAGGAAACATATTCCAATCTCTTGTAAAAGAGTGATGTAGCCTGTCACAATAGACACTTATCTAGGTATATGAGATCTTTTTAGGTCTATAGATTGTAGACACGTGCCTCTAAGTTTACCTACCTTGGTTGACATTAAATTTAGTCTAATCTAGACCCTTGGATTGGTCACTACATTTTGGCGCCGTTGCCGGGGAGGCACAACTAGAGGATTTCTAAAAAATAAAAATTAAAAATTAAAAATAAACAAAAACAAACAAAAACATAGATTTAATTTTGATTCATCATTTTAGAAGTCATGTTTACTTATGTCTAGATCTAGAGATGATAAAGGTAGATTCATAAAAACTCCCCATCCAAAAACTAATTCACCACTAGGAGCAGACCCTTTAGGAAAAGTTGAACACACAACACCAGCTGGGAAAGTCACCATACAAAAATTAGAGGATAAACTGAAATCAGGGCAAAGACTCACACTCATTGAGAGACAAATTCTATTGGCACATGAATCACAGAAGAAACATCTCCCTGAATCCTCTATAACAAGAGAAAGTAGCACAATAACTCAACAATCTCTCCTTGAACCTACTGACTTTCAAAAATCTCAAGAAGGAGAAAAATCACTAGAACAACTTCTCCTTGAAACAAGTGACACTGAACAAGAAATTAAATCAACAGAGGAACCTATCAAAATGGTTGAGGAAGGAGATGGATCAGCAAGAGGACCAAAAAATCAAGGTTGAAGAGAGGAGGAAGGGTCAACCTTTAAATTTCCTATTCAAGAACCAGGAGAAAATTATGATGAGGAAATAAAAATGAAAAACATACCTCCATCTGTGCTACCAAACTTTTATGGCATGGCTTCAGAAGATCCAGATTCATTCTTGTTTGAATTTGACATAGTATGTCGAACATATGGTTACACAGATGATGCCCATAGGCTTAGACTCTTCCCAGCAACATTAAAAGCATCAGCATTAAGATGGTTCATGGGACTTGGTGAACATGCAATAACTGATTGGGATGGCATGAGAAGAATATTCCTAAAGAAATACCAACCTTATTGCAGATCGAAAGATTCTAAAGATGATATCTTTAGGATGAATCAACAAGAGGATGAAAATTTAGAGGAGTATTTGGAACGATTTGTTTACAATTTGCAAAAATCAAAACATAGGACCATGTCTCTTGATCTGATTCGAACAATATTTTTGAAGGGCATTCGAGAGGAATACTTAGATGATCTTAATTTGATGGGCAAAGGTGATATTTCCACTTTACCTTTCGAAGAAATTGCTGATTTATGTGAAAAGTATTCAAGGAGCAAAGCCAGATATGGAAAAAGAGCTCTATCATCTAAAGCCACAAAATCTGCTTCAGCAAGTGTCACAAGGGCTGAAATAGGAAACCTGTTAGAAGAATTCAAAACAGATCTATTAAGTACCTTAGGAACTCAAATTGACACTCTGAAAGCCAAGAAAAGACAAGAAGAGGAAGATCAAATAATGGTTGTCTTTTGTCCAAAATGCCAGAAGAAACATGCCTTGAAAGACTTCCCATTAGAAAACATTCAAGTTTGTGCCTTTTGTACTGAAAATCATGATATATTTCATTGCTCTAAAGTCAAGATTTTGCAAAATTGTAATGTGGAAGCAGCTAACACAGATATGGAGAATGTGTATTTCATGGGCGCTAAGAGACTGTGGCAACCTAGACCTCCCCCTCCAGGTATGTTTCCAAACCAAAATTTGCAATTTCCTGCACAAGATCAGATGTATGCTCAGAATTCATGGAATGTGCCCGTGCCATGGCAACACCAAAATTACCCACAGCAACAATGGAGACTATTTCAGCAGTACTCTCAACAATATCAACCATATCCTCAACCATACCAACAGTGTTCTCAGCCATATCAACAGTATCATCAGCCACATTCGCAATATCCTCAAACATATCAGCAATATCCTCAGCAACAAGTTGTTTATCAACCCCAAAACACTCAACAAGCATTGCCTGCTCCTCCACCAATAACTCCACCTCACTTACAACTCCCATGATGGGAGTCCCATCTAACCAACAACCTCCTAGACCCACTCAGATTCCTGCTCAGCCTGTACCAAATCCAAATAACAGAGCAGAGAGACCAACTTACGATGTACATGAGGGACCATCATATCCCACATTACCTTTACAAAATATCAATTTGAGGTCTGGTAAGGTACTTCAAAAAGAACCTCCAATAGCTGAAAAGCAAGAAGAAAACGAAGAAAATGAAAATGAAACTCCAACTCAAAGGAAACAAAATGATGACATCAAAAATAAACAAATGCAACCGTTGCATCCACCACCTTTTCCAGAACGATTGGTCCAAGCAAAAATTCCCATGTCTATACCATAGTTTGATGTTTTAGATGAGCTAAAGAATGTCTATATAAAAATTCCACTATTGCAAGCCATAAAAGACATTCCCATATATACTAAAGCAATCAAAGAATTGTGCCTCAAGAAGCCTACTAGGAAAAGAATTGATCCACAAACTATTCATGTTATTGGACATTTAGCTGGCCTTATGACAAACACCATTTCAATGGAAAAGTAGATCCTGGTATTCCCAGAGTCACTACAATCATTAACAAAATACATATTCCAAACACCTTAATTGACCTTGGGGCCACAATAAATGTGATGACTCTTGAAACAATGAAGACATTGTAGCTCACAAACTTGCAGCACACAATAATTGTTCTAGAACTAGCTGATAGGTCTAAAGTGATTCCTGAAGGGATTTTTGAGGACATAATTGTTTCATTGGACTCTTGGGAGTATCCAGTGGACTTTTTAGTTCTTCAGCCAAAATCTAATTTAGGAGGACACCCCATCATCCTTAGTAGACCATGGTTAGCAACTGTTGATGCATTCATACGATGTAGATCGGGTAATATGATTATCTCACGAGCAACTGAAAGGAAACAACTCACTCTTTACCCATTAGCACAATCACCAGTAGTAGTACACAATTTATGGCTTGATGATAAATACAATGATAAGGAAGAAGTTCAATCTATTTTCAGCATCAATCAAATCTGTGATTTTCAAGAGCATAATAATGATGATTTGGTAGAATCGTTCCTTTCTCAACCTGATATTTCTGGAGAATTAAGAAATGACCAATACCATGCTGCAGATGAACTTTTGGCACAAAATTTTCAGGAAACATGTACCATTCATTCTTTGCAAATAAAATTTCAGAACATTTTTCCCTTTCAATCTATCACAAACACACAGAGCAAGACCATAGAGATTAGTCCAGGAAAAACTTTGAATATTAGCACTCACCTAGACTCATCTCAGGAGGAAAAATTGATTCAATTATTGAGAAAATATCAGAAAGCATTTGCTTGGGATTACACCAATATGCACGGAATTCACCCTGAAACATGTACTCACCATATTTACATGGATAGTAATATCAAACCAATGAGGCAACCACAGAGAAGAATGAATCCCATGCTTCAGGATATTGTTAGAGATGAATTACAAAAACTATTGAAAGTCAATTTTATTTATCCTATCTCTGACAGTCAGTGGGTATCCCCATCGGTAGTAGTGCCCAAGAAAAATAGCAAGTGGAGAATTTGTGTTGATTACAGACAATTGAACAAAGCAACCCTCAAAGATTATTTCCCACTACCATTTATCGACCAAGTGCTAGACACATTAGCTGGGAAATCATCATTCTCTTTTCTTGATGGTTTCAGTGGCTATAACCAGATCAGGATAGCCTTAGAGGACTAGGACAAAACCACTTTTACTTGTCCCTGGGGCACTTATGCCTATAATGTTTTACCATTTGGACTTTGCAATGCTCCAGCTACATTTCAGAGAGTTGTATTAGCTATTTTTGCTGATTTAGTTCATGACTGTGTTGAAGTTTACATGGATGATTTTTCAGTGTATGGTAATTCATTTGAGCATTCATTAGAAAATCTTGAAAAAGTTTTGAAGAGATGTATTGAAGCTAATCTGTCCCTGAGCAATGAAAAGTGTTTTATGATGTTAAATGAAGGGATAGTATTAGGTCACTATATTTCTTCTCAAGGCATTAAAGTTGATCCATCAAAAATCCAGATCATTGTCAATTTGCCAATTCCGAAGACTCAAAAAGAGGTAAGAAGCTTTCTTGGGTATGCAAGCTATTACAGAAGGTTTATTGAACATTTTAGTAAAATAGCTTTACCTCTGTTTAAGCTTCTAGCAAAAGATACACCTTTCAACTGGAATGAGAATTGTCAGAAAGCTTTTGAAACACTCAAAGAAAAGTTATCAACCACACCAGTCTTAAAAGGACCTAACTGGACCCGACCATTTCACATCTTTACATATGTATCTGATACTGTAGTAGGTGCCTCACTAGGCCAAAAAGAAGAGTCCTTCAATTATGTCATCTATTTCATCAGTAAAAATCTAACACCTGCAGAATTAAACTACACAGTCACTGAAAAAGAAATGCTTGCAATCATACATGTTGTGAATAAATTCCGACATTATATAACTGGTTATGAGGTTTTTGTACATACTGACCACTCTGCCATTAAGTATTTAATGAATAAACCAATCACTAATGGCAGAGTTACCAGATGGCTGTTATTATTACAGGAATTTAATATTACAGTGTTAGATAGACCAGGTAAGGAGAATTAGGTGGTAGATTTTCTTTCTAGACTGTAAAATTCAAGTGAAGTTGTTCCGGTTGAAGATTCTTTTCCAGATGAAAATTTATTTGCAATTTCAATAGTGAATCCTTGGTATGCTGACTTAGCCAACTATTTGTCAACAGGAAAAACACCTCCATATTTTACTCCAAAGGAAAAGAAGAGGTTGATCAAACAAAGTGCTAGATATTCATGGGTTAATGGAGATTTATTTTACACCGGTTATGATATGATTATTAGACGATGTGTAAGAAATGATGAAATACTTGATATTTTAAAATCTTGCCATGATGAACCGTGTGGTGGGCATTTTGCAGCGAAAAGAACAGCATTCAAGATTCTCAATCTTGGATACTATTGGCCATCTATTTTTAAGGATTCCAAGAAGTATGTGAAAAGTTGTGATAGCTGTCAAAGAATGGGCAGACCAACAGCTACAGATGAAATGCCACTTCAGCCTCATGTACATTTAGAGCCATTTGAAAAATGGGCTCTAGATTTTATAGGACCCATCAATCCAACTTCAAAAGGTAAAAAGTACATCCTAGTATGTACTGATTACGTGACAAAATGGGCTTAAGCAAAAGCACTAGTCCGGGCAACTGAACAAACAGTGGTAAACTTCCTTTTTGAAGAAATTTTTGTAAGGTATGGAGTACCAAGGGAGATAGTGACGGATCAAGGTACTCAGTTTACCTCAAAGCTGTTCAAAAACATCACAGAAAAATATAAAATCAAGCACAGGAAAAGTACACCTTACCATCCACAGGCCAATGGTCAGGTAGAATCTACCAATAAAACATTGGAAGGAATTATCACTAAGACAGTAGGAATGAACAGAAATAATTGGGAAGAGAAGCTCAAAGATGCACTCTGGGCTTACAGAATCACGTGGAAAAACACTACAGGATTTACACCATATCAGTTGGTGTATGGAAAAGAGGTACTGCTTCCTATTGAATTTCAAATACATACTTATAAGATGGCTGCAGATTTAGGAATTGATCTGAATGAAGCACAAAAAGAGAGAATTCGGCAATTGAACCAGTTAGATGAAATGAGGCAGCAAGCAGAAGAGACAGCAATCCTAATGCAGAAACAAAGGAAGCAGTGGCATGATGCACACATTAAAAAGAAATAGTTCAAAGAAGGAGACTGGGCTTTACTCTTTGACTCTAAATTCAGAGATCATAAAGCCAAATTTACCACACATTGGATGGGCCCATATGAAATAGTTCAAGTATATGAAAATGGATCAATCAAGCTTACTACCATTGATGGAGAAGGCAACACCTTTCTTGTCAATGGCCATCGGTTGAAACTCTATCATAAGCCCATCAGCAAGGAGGATTTTATTCACACTGTATCTCAGCAAAGGGAGGTTGAGATATTGCAGCCTTCAGCTGTGATATCTCTACCTTAGTTCATTCAATTTCATTTTTGCTTTAACAATAAAATAAAAAAATAAAAATAAAATACAAAAAAAAAACAAAAAAACAAATTAAAAACAAATAATAATGGTTTAGATGTGAAAACCAGCCTCTGGCACACTCTAAACCCGAATTCTTACTAGAAAACCAATCATTTGGCTGGTAAGAATTCCTTGTTCTACTTGTTTACTGTTTTTCATCCATTCAATAATGACTTGAGGACAAGTCAAAGCTTTAGTGGGGGAGAAGAATCAACAAGAATCAGCATTTTGTTTTCCCTATCTCATCTCCTCATTTTTATATCTTCAAGGAATTTGTTTTAGTAATTTAGTATTTCAATAAAAGAGCTATTTTTGTTCTAATCAGAGGGACCTGTTCAAGCAATATGCAGTGGGACCTGTTCAGAAGACTATGTCAACATTGAAGAAACAGTGAGGGACCTGTTCAAGCAATGAGATATGCAGTGGGACCTGTTCAGAAGACTATGTCAACATTATCAATATCAGAGGGACCTGTTCAGAAGGCTATCAACATCACCAATATCAGAGGGACCTATTAAAGACTGCATTCAAGATACATCAGGCTACTTCAACAAAGTTTTCAAAGGTTGCTTATCATCAGAATTATAATCAAGGCTACATCAACACCAAGGATAAAAGAAGCTTCACAAACATGGTTCTTCAGAGTTCTTCAAAGTTCTTCAGATTTTAAAGGGACCTGTTATATTCAATTTCATTTCAAAGGGACCTGTTTTGGACAGTGAAGACCAGTCATATTTGGACAGTGAAGATCAGTCCTACCTGTGCACGCCAAATCAGCCATTGTCAACCAACAAGTGTAATGTATTAGTGAAATTTTTATTTTTAACATTTAAAATTCTTGAATTATTTTAGTGTTAAAAATGATGATTATGATTGCTTGTTATCAATTTCAAAAACCCCTATACCCATCACCCTTGTAACATTCCTAACTACTCAACTCTGCTATCATTTCCCATCACACTTTAGCCTATTGCCATATTCCTACTACGATTTTCAAACCTTTTCCTACACCACTCTTCAAACCTTGTCATCAACTCATCATTTTTAAATCGGCCATCAAACCTTGTCATCGATCCATCATTTTTCAATCGGCCAAGTACCAACACGTAGTGGATAAGTCGTTCCATTGGAAAGACAAGTGGTAAATCATTGGAAAGACAAGTGTTAAATGATTTCATTCATTTTGAATGTGGGAGTTATAAAACAGTCTTTTGACCCAAGTCGGCTCATGAAACATATATCCATTATCATCACTACAGCACTCTTTATATGTATATGGTGTTCTCATGATTGTACCTATGTAAATAAGTACCACTCCTCTGTCTTTATGATGTGAATGCGCCTTCAACTCTGCATTATCATTATAGCAATTGGGTGAAGGTCGGCTGTTAAGTTTTCACTTTATAAAACTCTCAGCTCATAAAGTGCATTACCATGTGAGTGTTCAAACTCTAAGTTTTCAAAGAGGGCCGAGACAGCAGGCACTTCAAAGGGAGAGCATAGCAAACAAGCTTAACACGAGTTTCTACCACCGCCCAAGCAATTAAAGAAGGAAACCCTGAGAATCGAGGGCGTTACCAGGTCAGCTAAGTGGAATGCAGGAAAAGAGGTAACACATTGAAAAAACCCTGATTGAATTGTTAAGCATAAACAAAAGGGTTAGAACAGAGATTTTTTTTTTTTAAATGACCAATAGAGCAGAGCCTGAAACATTTGATAGTTCACAATATCATGATGACTGTGTCATGATTTTAAGGGAAAAACAATGGTTGTCTTTTCTAGAGAAATTCAATGGAAACAATGAAGAAGTTACAAAGCAATTTGCATTTTCCTTCAATGGAGAGAAAGCTTTAATAGGAAACTTCTCTTTTAGAATTTCAAAGGATACCATAGCACAAACATTGGGAATCAGTCCGGAAGGGGAAAGGTATTTCAAAACCAAACAGTTTAAGGAAAAATCATGGACTCAGTTTATGTCTAGGTCAAGGGTTTCCTCTGTCAATTGGAAAAAGGGTGTTCCCAGAAGTTGGCTAATTCACCCTTGGGACGAAATGGTATACATTATTCAGAAATTTGTTACATGTGAAGGATGTTACAGTATAGTATACCTATATCACATAAAACTTCTGTTGCACTTAAAAGGTCAATGCACTATCAGTTTGCCCTACTTCCTCTTACAGAGTTTGACTAAAATGTCGAAGACCATTCAGAAACGAAAAGGTAATGAAGATAAGAGTTTGTGTCATTTTGGTTTGATCAAAATTTTAATTGAATTTGAGTTGCAGAGGAGAGGAAAAACATGGAAAGAATTTTTAATTGCCAATCAAATTAAAGAAGATGAACAGGAACAACAGCAAGAACGCACAGAGTTTATGCTTGATATTGATGAAGAAATCCCTGAGCGTAAGTCAAGCAATGTTCCTCAACCTAGCAGTGGTGTAAGGACAAGAAGGATGAGGCAAGAAACTGCCAAGAAGATTGAAAAAGATAAAATCTTCACTACTTATAAGAGAAGATCAAGGAGAATAAAAAGGAATCAAACACAAGATGATCAACCAGAGCCGAATGTAGATGCACCAATGGACATTGAAAGCAATACTAATTCACAGCCAGAACATGAAGCAGAAATGGAAATTGAGAGTAACAAGAAAGAAAGGAAAGAGCCAGTACCTACAAACAAGAAACAAAGAAGCTTAGAGAAACAAATTAAAGAGCTAAAAGAGGAATTGATGGAAGCAAACATGTTAGAGAAGGTCATAAAGAAGGAAAATGAAATGTTGAGAGCTCAGAGCAAGAAGATTCAGTAGAAAAATGAGAAACTGAAGGAGCAAATCAAAGAACTTAAGACTGAACAAACCGAAATGTGCAAATGGGCGAAAAAATGGTACACTCAAAAAAAAGCTCTCAAAGAAAAATATAAGAATCTGAAACATGAGTTCCAAGTTCAGAAGAATCCCAAGTTCAGAAGAGTATATATGTCTTGTTACAAGTGGCAGAGGCACAAGCAGGAACAGAATATAAAGCGAGCACATCAGGATTAGCATGAGGACATGCTAAATCATTGAGCTTGGGGGAGATGTTGGTACTATTTTATTGCCATCCTTTTCTTCTAAAAATCCATCATTCATCTATCATTTTCTCCCATAAACCCCTCATAGTCCATTTGTTATAGACATTTTTGGGCACTACAACCCCAAGCATGAAATGTCTATAAACCAAGGGCTCCTAAGTCCCTAAAAGTGTTGTTCTAACCCCTAAAGGAACAAGGTCAACAGATTATAGCTTCTCCCAGAAGTTCTCCATGAAAAACTGCTCAGAATTGGTCAAAACAAGATCATTTCAGCTGCTCCACTGGCCAGGTGCGTTGCATCTCACCTAAATACACTGTGTGGGTGCGTTGCATTTCAAAAATCCCTTCTATGGGATGCGATGGGCGAGAAATGACAAATGGCAGTGTCATTCCGTGAGGTGGAGAGGCAATGGAAGCTTCCAGAAACTTCTCCTATGACACTTGCCTCTCTGAATTCGACCAAGGATGAGTAAGGGATCATCAATCTCCAAGTGGAAGCAAGAACTATCAGAGGGAAGACACTAATCAAATCATAAGCTGACTCATCTCCATTACAGATATCTATATATGGATCCCTCATCCCAGAGATCCGGAGGCTGGAATTTTGCATATTGTAAGGAATTGTTGTTGGTTTCTTGAGACAAACATCAGATTGTTGGGTGATCTAAGCTTTGTATGAGGTGAAGAGGGGCTTCTTTGCTGAGAGGTTGATGCTGGGTCAGAACAACTGGTTGTAACTCCTCTTGGCTCTTTCTTGTTTATCAATAAAAGCTATTCTAGTTTTCCTCCATACTCTTGTGTCACTGATATTTGTTGCATTTGTATGGTCAATTTACATCTGATCCTAGATTGTTTATGATTATAGATCCATGTCTTTGTATAGTGCTATGCTACTATGATCTTACAGGTACTTTGTGAAGCTGGGTGTGCAAGGGAGCAGGTAGCGAAAGACTATCAAAGAAGAGAGGAATCAAATCAGGAGATTAGCGCAAGACAGAGGTTGGTCTTCTTGTTCCTCTCTATTTATAATTCATAAAGGAAAAACGAAAGTAGCTTTACTCTGTTTGTTTCTAAGGCAGCTGTCACACCTTAGTGGGATAGAGTAGTTCTATATAGACACTTTTCCCTGTAAAAAAATGGCGACTCTGCTGGGGAAGAATTAGTTTGTTTGTTTATCATTCTTTGTTGTCTATTTCATAAACTTACAGGTAGCATTCGAACTGCATTTGCCATAGCAAATGCAAAGTAGATAACTGCTACTTCAGTCCATCTACTGGATCTGTTTATGATTTAAACAACTGATTCACAAACTCTCTGATTGCCCTTGTGATAGCTCTTAGATCCTCCTTAGATCTACCCCTGATTGTTGCATTACTGATTACCTTTTGCTCGGCCAAAACCCATGAACTGAACTGCAAACTGTGACCCGAAACCCAAACAGAGTCTCGTTTCTGGCCCAGCGTAGGTACTGTTCAGAGAATCTGAACTTCAGTGCACTTCCCGAGTGGAGAAGGTGCGCTGCATTTCAAATTCTCTGTGTTGCAGGTGCGCTGATCAGACTAGGCTTTGTGCAGTGTTGGTTTCTGTGATTCATTCTTTCCAGTTCTATTCCTAAATTTTGCTGCCTGTGATCAGTATATGTCTGTTTGAAACCCCTTTTCCTTGCTGTTATTCCGCCTCCTTTGTACAAAAGAACTGTAAATGTTTTTGTGTGTTTGTTGAGTCATTTTCAGCTCTCCTTTGCAAAAGTAGCATAATCGTACTGTCGTCCTTTGATTTGAAACTGTCGCAAGTGTCGATTTCAATCGTAGGGAAGAGTTTGATCGCTGTTGATGGTCAATTATCCTGTTACTATTGTTTTTGGTCTGAATTTGTAATTTCCTAGTGTCAAGAACAAGTATTCATTTCAAAATCGTAGAGTGTTGTGATCGTCTCCATTTTTTATTTCGAAAAGAAACTTGTTAATATTTGTCGCTTGAAAAGAAATTCATATTTGTGCATCAACTTTCTTCTTATCATTCATATACTAAGAAAGTCGAAAACAAATACATGCATGTGCATTTGCATATAGACAGTCTGATTGGTTTGATTTAGGAAAGTGCATTCAGAGTGTGCTCTTTGCTCTTTGTGAAAAGATTTTGTCTTTCTTTCCTTAATAGCTAGGATTTTCATTGCACAAAGAAGATAAAAAGATTGTTTATCATCTTAGATTGCATTTTAGGAATTACATCTACATCTCGCGGTGAACCTGAAAGGCAAACTTCATAAACAAGATCAACTATAAAATAAATTCAATGAATCTAACAACGCTTTGGAACTTAACGCACAACATTTAGAAGTCTAGGCTAGAGACGTATTCCGGCGTCGTAAAGCCTGGTAACTGTTGTTCTCACTGAGGGTTGGGTGATTCCTCCACTTTGAGACAATAAGTGCCAGTACGGACTTGTGCTCCCACGTACTGTCGAGTATATTTTGGGAGACCCCAATAGGCTTAATCCTTTATCCATAGGAAGCCGTGTCTGTCGCCCTATCGATCGCAATGCACTGAACACAGCATTCGGGAAGATTGACTGCCGTACCGTAAAAAGTATTCTGCAGTTTTGCGATTGGTTTGGTAATCCCTCTACCTAGATTTCCAGAGCAGCCCCTTTCGTTCCTTTTCAGACCCTTTAATAGAAAAGGTCCATCTGAGCACTTGTCACTTCAGGCTCATTAAAAATCGAAGGAAACTAGAGTCATCTTTTGTTTTTTCTCGACTCTTAAAAATTGAAAAAACAAGTTGTGTCAAAGCGTCTAAAATTCATTTAATTCGAAAACATACTTCCCCTTTATTTTTAGTTGATCGAGTAATCCGCAATCGTGGAAGAAAGTCAATTGAAACCCCGTCGTTCAAGGAGGCTTACGAGTCAACCGTCTTTGTCTCTGGAATCGAAGCTAGTACGAACAAAGCGAACTCGTTTAACCGGTTCCAAATCTCCTGTTAAAGTTAGAACAAGTGTTCCAACAACATCAGAGACTCCGGTTACTCCAAACATTTCTGGAATCCCTGCCTCTACAGAAGAAGTTCAGCAGCCACAGAAGGACAGTAGTACTGATCCTAGTTTGAGGGTAAGCACTTGTGTTACCGAACCAGTTCCATTTACAACCGGTTCGGAGAGTCCTGCTCCTCAAACATTTGTCGCTGCCAATTCCATACCTTCTTCGGCACCAGAAATATTCTACGGACCTGACGGTCCACCCCTTCCACCTGGTCTGATTGCCATAGAAGAGATTGTGGAAGATCCTCCAATTAGTACTCCATCACAATTTGGAGTCGGGATCACTCTGTATCCTTCTTCATCAGAAGTTAGTCTGCCGCCAGTGGAAGCTCCTGTAGAATCGCTAGGTAATCTTTTGGATAGACTAGAAATGTCTGAACAACCGTCAACATCTAAGACTGTGTCGTCTGACATAGCGACGGCAGAACTCCCTGCTATCACTCCAACGATGTTCGTCGGTATACCATCTGTCCCAACTAGCTCTCAACCGCTAGGAGGAGCCCACTCAGGGGCCA
This sequence comes from Pinus tabuliformis, assembly GCA_031772625.1. Classification (NCBI taxonomy): domain Eukaryota; kingdom Viridiplantae; phylum Streptophyta; class Pinopsida; order Pinales; family Pinaceae; genus Pinus; species Pinus tabuliformis. The sequence continues at coordinate 673,098,646 of CM062814.1, forward strand.
TTTCGACAGTGTGGTTTGTTCCTGTTTGTTCATCCGGAATAATATCCGGAAACTCTTATGTTGGGTCTCAACAAATTGATCCATTTGGAGGTCAATTTGGGCAGTCCGGCCATCAAGGGCAAACCATTCCCTTGAGTTCTGGATTACCACCGTATGGGGGGCAGTATACCCTTTCATTATCCCCTCCGGGAGGATATCCATACGGGAGTTCACAACAACATTTGGGTTATACTGGAATTACCTCAAGCGATTGGGTACCGATACTACCTCAACAACCAAGAGTTGTATATTCGATGCAACAATGCTTACCTATGTCAAATATACCAACTACGCTAGCTATTGTGACTGTGTCGCAAGTTCAAGCGCTGCCCGTTGTATGCCAACCTCAGGTTTCTCAGGTTGTAATGCAACAGCCCCTTGACCCTGCAACTCAACCACAATCGCCGACTGGTGGAATGACACAGGTTCAGACAGGTACAATAACCCCTCATCTTGGTCAAACTGTTAGTATGGGGCAACAGCACATGGCTTCACAACCATGGCTAGTACAATACCAACAACCGCAATTCCAAGTATACCAAGGTTCTGAGCAACAAATCTTTGCAAATAGTGGACAGCCGTATATTCAAAACGGTCAAAATCAACCATTTTACAATGGTCATGCCCACCAACCTTACCAAAGTTACCAGCATCAAATGCATTATGCCGGTATGCAAAGACCAACTGCTCAGGCAATCCCATCTTATCCTGGGTATGCTTCACCTAACCTGAATCAACAGTTACCCTTTGTGGAAACTTTAGAGTTACCTGATTTAAATCGGTTAACAAACGATCCAATCGCTTACGCCCCTTGGTGGCCAGCGATTCCGCATAAACTTCCATCAGATATTCCTAAATTTAATGGAAATCTGGGTGAAGATCCGTCGAATCATGTGATGACCTTTCATCTGTGGTGTTCATCAAACACCCTGAATGATGATTCGATAAGGCTTCGCCTTTTTCAGAGGACGTTAACTGGTCCGACGGCAAAATGGTACATCGAATTGCCTAGAGCTTCATTCGTCAACTTCAGTACCTTAGCCACAACCTTTTTAATCCATTTTCAATTACCAATAAGGTATGAAACGGGAACAGAACTTCTTACCAACTTCAAACAGACAACGGCCACTCACATATCTGATCATATACATGAGTGGCGACGTCGTCGTAGAATGGTAAAAACGTATGTTCCCGATCATCTCTTAGCTGAATGGTTTATCAAGTCATTACTACCTTCCATCACGGAAGATGTGGCAAAAGGGGGAGTCGTAACAGAAGAGCAAGTTATCGCTCGTGCGCAATATTTGGACTTGATTTACACTCAGTCCGGCATGCTCTACGATAAAATACCTGACGCCCCTAGATCGGAATTCTCAGTTCCTCCTCCTCCTAAATCAAACAATGACTCTCATGCCGGCGATGGCGTGATTGGCACAACAGACACGAAATCGACAAAGGCTACATCCAAAAAGGCCCGTAAGATTTCAGGTCAAAATGCAAAAGATGAACTTCTTGCCTCGGAAGTAAATGCCGTATTGACAGATAAAGGCAAAGAAACCAATCAACCAGGGGGCAAGAAGAAAGGCAAAGGGAAGAAGAAGAAACAGGAAGAATCATCACCTGAAAAATCTTCTGCAAACCCTCCTGGAAATAGGAAACTAAAATTTTCGTGCATGATATGCGATGAGGATCATCGGACCGCAGATTGTCCACACAGAGCTGAGCTTAAAAAATTCTTCAAGAATTCAAAAACCTCCGCAGTGTTAACTGATCCGTTTCCAAATCCAAGAACAAATATGGTTGAAAGTGGAAATGCTTCCCCGTCTCAAGTGCTAATGTTGTCGGTTTCAAAACAGCAAAATGATGCTTTGATATCGACAAGGAACAAAGATTATGGGAATCCACAGCTGTCGAACAACAAGGATAAAGATCAACCTAGTAGTTCGACAACAACTTCGACAGAAGTTGTGCCGCCCATCATTCCTGAATTGACAATAAAACCGCCAAAGGGAGTAGTACACAAGTCGACGTTTAATCCCCGCGCTAGAGCGGCACAGCATTATAATATAGTGGAAGATTTGGCCCAATCGCCATCCGCTATGTCGACTCTTGAAGTACTACAAAATTGCCCATCCAAAAAACAGGCTTTATTATCAGCCATTGGTGGGATAGACCCAAAGGATTCCAATCTTGTATCCTTCGATCATAAAGGATACGATCCTCAATTACCAACTCAACTAGCTTTCCTTGTTCAAGTGAAAGCCCTCAACAAAACTGTTCATCGAACAATTATTAATGAGGGGGCATCTACATGCATTATGTCGATGAGTTGCTGGAAAACTTTAGGATCTCCAACCTTGTCGCGATCTTCGACGACATTAAAAGCATTCGACGGAAGGACATATACCCCATATGGTATTTTAAGTAACTTGAAGGTTGAACTAGGAGGGAAAACAGTAGAAATAGATGTTGAAGTAATCGATGGAAATCTCGATTACAACATCCTACTAGGAAGACCATGGATATATGCCATGGCTGCCGTTGTGTCGACCTATTTTAGGAAGATTGCATTCCCCTTCCAAGGAGGGATTACAATCGTCGATCAACAAAACTTCCTCCCCAATGGTTCTCAAGTTACGGGAAGCATTCCTATGATCCATGGAAGCCCCCATTTGCTTCAAAATATCAGAGTAGGCCTACTAAAAGATCCTATATTAATGGGAACTTTCAGCCTTTCACCTCCAATCAATCTGGCGGAAGTAACGTCGGTAGGAACCTGCAATATGATATCTTCTAAAAAGATCTCAGAAAACGATATCGACATGGATCATGCAATGGTTTTGCCTCCAAGCCCAACGGAAATATTGTAGCAATCAATGTTCCTAGCATGGGAGGCAAACCCAAATCAACGCTCATCAAGCGTTTGGATAGACAGGTCTGAGGAATATGGTACCCCTTCAGATCCTTGGTCGCGAGTGCATATCACCGACGAAGGAATTGTTCAATCAATGGTAATTGAAGGAGCACCATGGAATGATTCCCACCATCGTTCCCTTCTTCCGGATTGTGGAGAAGATACCCCGGATGACCTTTATCATCCTTCAGTTTTTGATTTTCTATCAAATATTGTAAACACGGTGGATTCCGAGCGAAACTTGTCCAACATTGAAGAGACTATCGCCATAAATATCTCGACCAAAACAGATGTTGTAGAGAATATTTATGTTGGCAAATGTTGTTCTCCTTCAGAACTGGAAATATATGACGCTCTTTTTCGCGAATTCAGAGATGTCTTTGCTTGGTCATATAGTGAAATGCCAGGCATTGACTCGAGTATCGTTGAACACGAAATTAAGATGTATCCAGATGTCAAACCAGTACGACAATGGCTACGGCAGGTGCACCCCAAGAAAGCTGCTGCCATTAAGACAGAAGTTGAGAAACTTCTCCATGCTGGTTTCATTTACCCGGTTCCTCTAACCGATTGGTTATCGAATATTGTCCCTGTTATGAAAAAACAAGGAACAATTAGAATGTGCGTTGATTATAGGGATGTAAATCAAGCTTGTCCAAAAGACAACTACCCTACACCCTTCATCGACCAGATAATTGATGAATGCGCCGGATGCGAAATCTTTTCATTCATGGATGGATTCTCCGGGTATAATCAAATAAATATCTGCCCACAGGACCAGTCAAAGACTGCATTTATTTGTCCATGGGGCACATTCGCATATCGAAAATTACCCTTTGCTTTAAAGAACGCAGGGGCGACGTTTCAGAGGGCAATGAATTATGCCTTCCATGACATCAAAAACATCGTTCAACCATACCTCGACGACCTTCCGGCTCATTCGCGAAAGCGGACTGATCACCCGCAGCATTTAAGAGCGATATTTCTACGTTGCCAACACTACAAGATACAACTCAACCCACACAAATGTGTGTTTTGCGTCAGTTCTGGTCGTTTACTTGGCTTTGTAGTCTCAAAGGACGGGATTCGTCTCGACCCATGCAAGGTTCAGGCAATCATAAATTTGCCTCCACCTTCAAATTTGCTTCAGATTCAGAAACTCCAAGGGAAAGCAAACTTTCTAAGGAGGTTCATTCCAAATTACACCGAACTTGCTAAAGGATATACACGTCTTTTGAAAAAGGAAGTACCCTTTGTCTGGGATCAGGTTGCGCAAGCTTCCTTTGATGCTTTAAAAGATTCCCTAATGAAAGCATCATTAATGTACGCCCCCAATTATCAAAAAGACTTTAACCTGTATCTAGCTGCAGCGGATACGACCATCGCAATGGTTTTAGTTCAAGAAGACGATGGAATCGAACATCCTATATATTATTTAAGTAAAAACTTAAATGATACAGAAAGCAAATATTCTTATGTTGAAAAGCTAGCGCTCGCAGCTGTTCAAGCGATACAGAGATTTCGACACTATGTCCTTTTTCGAAAAACTACCATTCTGTCAGATTGCAACCCCATGACTTATGTATTGTCGCGACAGTTACTGGGGGGCAAATATTCAAAATGGATAGCAATCCTACAAGAGTTTGATCTAGAATTTGTAAAATCCAAGTCAAAGAAAGCTCTGGTTTTTGCAGAATTATTATGCGATCTCCCATCGTCGTCCAACGATGAAACATCCGAAGAAACAATCGTGGACGAAATTTTGTTTCTGATATCTTCAAGCAATGAGTGGTATGGAGATATAATAATTTATCTCCAAACCCAAAAATATAGGCCAAACACCTCCCGCTCCGAACAAAAACGTATTCGATACCAAGCAAAAGACTACATGATCGTCGGTGATACACTTTACCGTCGTAGTATCGATACAGTTCTGAGAAGGTGCCTCACGCATGAGGAGGCCGAAAAAGTCCTGAATGATTGCCATTCAGGCACGTGTGGGGGGCATCAATCCGGTTATGCTACAGCGCAGAAAATCTTACGAGCAGGATACTTCTGGCCAACAATGTTTAAAGATTGCATAAACGCAGTCAGAAGTTGCCATGCTTGTCAAATTTTCGATAGCAAAACCAGAAGACCACCCACACCTCTACAGCCAATAGTTGCTGTCGGGCCATTCGCCAAACATGTAACCCCACCTCGACCAGGGGGCATGGGTATATCATAGTCGCCGTTGACTATTTTACCAAATGGGCCGAGGCGATGCCTACATTAGATAATACTGGTGAAACAACTGCCCTCATCTTTTTCAATCATGTAGTCGCCAGATTCGGCGTACCACAAGCTATAGTCACAGACCATGGATCACATTTTCGCAATCACATGATGATCGAGTTAGCTGCCAAACTAGGGTTGTCTCACGACAGCTCTACTCCGTATTATCCGCAAGCCAACGGACAAGTTGAAGCAATCAACAAGGTCCTGAAACGCATGCTGCAAAGGATGATTGAACTGCACAAAAGAAGATGGCACCTAATCCTGTACTCAGCTTTGTGGGCTTACCGAACATCGGTAAGGAATGCAACCGGGTTTACACCTTTCCAACTGGTATATGGCCTGGAAGCAGTCTTACCAATCCAGTGTGAAATCTCGTCTCTCAAACTCGCAATTGATCTCCTCCCCGGAACTTCAGAAGAAGAAGCTCGTTTCTTGGAACTAATCCAATTGGATGAAACCCGTCGTGATGCCGCTTTGGCTAATGAAGCCCATAAGAAACGAGTCAAAGCGCAGTTCGACAAAAATGTCAAACCCCGTGTCTTCTCAGAAGGTGACTTGGTCTTGCTTTATGACCAAGAATCCGATAAATTGGGAGCAAGTAAATTTAAGTCTTTATGGATGGGCCCCTATATTGTTAAATGAGTGTTAGCAAAAGGAGCCTACGAGTTAATGGATTATGACGGAATTCCACTGGCGCAACCTCGTAACGGGTTGTACCTCAAGCGTTACTATGCGTAATGGTAACCTGTATGCTTTTGTTATGTTTTTGTTTTCGCTAAAGTGTTTATTTTGGTCAAGTAATCCACTTTTTACATTTATTGCAGATGTCAAACCTATTGGAGTCATGTGTTGGATATGCCGACGGAGCGAGTCGTTGTTCGCGGAACCTATCTTCTGCGGCCTGGGCCATTTTTTATCCAAGCGGCGAGTTAGTAAGTTTCAGAGGAGTATGTATTGGTCGATCAACAAATAACATCGCTGAATATAGCGCGTTGATAGAACTTCTCTCTGATGCCATCACACATGGTATACGCCGACTGATTGTCAGGCTAGACTCACAACTCGTCATACTACAACTCACTGGTATCTATTCTGTCCGAAATCCAGCTATTTATCGCATGTTCCTAAGGGTTAAGATTTTGGAAAGACAATTTGATTTTATTCAATATCAACATATTTCCAGAAACTTAAACACATTAACTGACTCATTGGCAAATTATGTGTTAGATAGACATTTGCAACATTTATAAAAAGAAGCATACCATCAATGTTTGCATTTGGATCATGTAACTTAACCAAAATAAAACTCCGAAAATCAAATATATATATAACTGTTTATGGTTTACACATAATGTTCTGTAACCAAGACAAAATCGGTCAAGTGACCAAAAACTCAAAATGCTAGGGGGCACCCTAGTCTAATGATGCTCGTGATAGCAAGTCACAGCCTGTGCGATCATGCGTAAAAGATGAGTCCATCGTCTTGGCACACCAGTAGTATGCCGCTGCAACCTCAAGGGCAGCTCGTCAGTCCTCACATCTGGAATACCAAGAGTGAGGCCCTCAACCTGCTCCTGTAACGCTGTGAGAGTCTTGGCCACATCGAGGTCGCGAAGGATAGCCCTTCCAACAGCCTCTCCTGCTGGGGCGGCAGCTGGCACTCTCAGGCGTACTACTGGCCGAACAGGACCAACATCTGCATGAACACATGAGTTTGATTAAAGTCTTGATAGAATAGAGCACAAGGACATTATAAATGAAAAACGATAAACAGGAATATGGTCAAAGATTTTACCAATGGCGCCCCACTGTTCGCCATCCGGCAGTACTAAATCTGGATCACCCCGGAAGTCCATGCCAGCATATGGATACTCGGAATAAACCATCTCCTGATGATCAAACCACCTGAAGAAGGTATCAGAAAATGAAATCTGAGACTGACCAGCATGCCTAGACATATGGTCAACCCATCTCTGCATACGTGGTTCAGTAGGTGAAGGTAAATCGAGTGCAATATACTGCGGCTGCATCAGTGGTATCTTCTCCAAGGCAAAGGCGGTCAAAATAGAACCATACCCAAAGTTCTTCAACCTCCCGCTCTTTATCTTGGTCAATTGTTCTTTCATCACAAGAAGTACTGCGTCGCACCAGTTGAACACCTTCGGTTGGAGGCATTCCAAGGCATACTGCATATAAGATCGATTGGCTACATGAAGAGCCACACCACCAGCCATCCTACCAAAAGTAAACAGAATAGTCCTGAGAGACCTGTCAGTGACATCACAGATGATGATCTTGCCGTCTTTACTCGGCTGAGATCCCTCTCTGCAATACCGGCGAACATAATCTCTCACAGATTCACCTCCTCGGGCCGAACCTGATAAAGAGATGGGGGCACCCCGCCTCGACAAGCCAGTCAAGAAATAGATGTCTACTACAGTCAAGGGGATAGATTTGCCCCTGATCTGGAACACCTGGTTGGTAGGATCCCAAGCATCGAGCAAATACTGCAGTAAGTTGATCTGTTGTCTCATGCTAGAAATGCGGAAAAACTTCAGCAAGCCACAGTTCCGCAGTGCGTTTACTGTAACCGGATCATGTAGGGCAAGCATGTCCTCTTCTTCATGCTCACGTTCTCGCCATGTAATGGTCATCTTACTCCAAAGATCTCTGAAAAACAAACAAGAGAAGAGTTAGATCCTGATTTTGGTAAGAAACAGGCAAAATTTCCATCAAAAAATGTGCATAAAATTTCTTCTCTGCGCCCATCGCACCTACAGTAGTGCTTTGGGTGCGTTGCATGTCAGATGGCCATTAGACAGGCCAACATCCAACGCACCTTTCGATACACAGAGGGTGCGCTGAAGGCAGAACGAGTTTTTCAAACCCCAGAGGCCCAGAAAAACCAGGAATCAAGCTCAGAATGCAAAATGGAAAACATGAAATGAAAGAGCTCAGGTTTAGCTCCTACATGGTCCAGACAGCGCCGAGAATCGTCCACAGAATCTCCCGAAATCAGCTGATGAAAATCAAAGGGGGAAAGCACCTCCAAAGCTCCAACAAACCAAAGTTCAAATGAAATGGTAAAATGAGAGGTAAAAACACTTTTCATTACTTTTTACGTAGTTCGAAGTAAAATATTAGTGTTCTAACTCATTTTTCAAGCATATATGGTTCATTTCTGACTAGTTTGATGAAGCATTTGAAAATACAGTACAATCTTTGAAAGAACAAAGCTATTTATGGTAAAGTCAAAAAGAGACCATTCAATCGAGCAGTTTTAGCGCGGACTTCATGCTCGTTAAAAAATAAACATAAGCAATGAGCACATGTTCCCCCAGAGTTTAAGCTCATTAAAAAATGAACCAATTTCCGGTAAATAACCATCGTGAATGTAATACTTCAGCCTTTAAAGCCTTGGTCGTGTTTGCACCGTCACCTCCACTTTTGCATTGGCCGATCATTCACCTCCATTTGATTGTTTACCCATTTTGAGGAACAGCTGCGAAGAGTGATCTCACTAGCCATCCTTGTAACACTGTCGTGATTGGAAAATTCCAAACCTTACCTGGAATCAGTTGCTACCCATTTTATCACTCGTTCCTCAAAAGATGAGTCTCCTTTAAGCTCTTTTCAACTGACTCATAAAATATGAAAAGATTGCCGAGCCATTGGCCTCTCCAGCTCGTTAAAGGGACTGGAAGTGCTATCCCTCCTCTAAATTTTAATCTTTTTGCACCTGAGGGATTATTACACAAAAAGATCGAGCGCTTGTTTTGTTCGGCTCGTTAAAACTATCGAAAATTCATCCCTTCTGTATTGTTTTATACTTTTTCGGACTTAAGGGATTAGATGACGAAAAAGGAATTTTGGAGTTTCCTTTACGTTCCTTTTCAGACTCTCTAAAAATGAAAAGGACCGAGTTATCTTTGTCGTTAAACTCGTTAAAATTTTAATAGCGACAAACTTGTCTATAGACGAGAACGAGTTTCACTATCGCTAGGCTCGTTAAAACATAGCGATGGGTTTTCCCGAAGGGAAAATTATAGAACAAGCATATGTTATCCTCCTCAAGCTTGATAAAAATAAAGAGTTACTGGTCAGCAATGACTGGGGAAAAATTGGGAAGAAAACTTGAAGAAACTTTGTTGGTAGCAAGTTGCTCTTGAACATGACACTTTCACTCCGCATCCAAGTCGGGTTGGGTTGTTTCATTCACCGGTCACATCACCATGGTCCCATCATACCATCCACATTTGGGGTTAATGCTACCAATCCATCACGTCAGTGTCGCCGATATGTTCAAGAGAAGTCATTCAGAGAATTCACCTGTGTCTCACCCACTACAATACATTTATACTCCATTCTTTCATGACCGCCACCCTAAACCTTATATCACCAGATCGTTTTCACCTCCATTAAAATCATTTGCTCCGTTCCGTGTCATTGATGTGGGATTCATTAAGACCCTCCTATGACAGATCACTTCTTGTCGACATCAGCTCATTATCCAAGAAGTTGATCTAGGAACACCCCATTCAGTACTTTGAAGCTTGCATGCCTCAATGGCAAGTTTCTCACTTCCGGCGACAGGTTTACATCAATGACCTTCAATCGAAAGATTTTACGTGGTGTTCGACGCCAAGTCCTTTATTCACACCACGTGAATTGTACTGCAGTACCTTGAGGGTCATTATCATTATCGGTGATTCCTCTCGCGCTTGTTAACAGCTTACATCATTGGCTGGTAATCAAGCGATGTCTTTCCATGTTCGACTTCAGAACATTTCTCACATGGATAGACTTGTACTTCGAGTGAAGATCGAACGAGATTGAAGACCCTGGATCTAGTTTCATCCATCCGGGCTGCGATATACATTCAGGAAAATAAAAACATCAAATGTACATCATGGCTGCACAGATAATCATCCAATCAAAGGGATGATGGCTCTATCAGAATCATCAGTCTTCACTCAGACGATTGTCTGTCCTATGTACATGAAAATGAATTTATAAAGTTGAGCATGGGAATGCCCGCCTCAGCTAGATCATGAAAATATTATGAAGATAATGTATTGTATTGTATCTTATTACAGGTCTCCTCCCAGCATTGAAAGAACTTCGGATCCTCATAATAAAGCATTTCACCCGACATCAAAAGATTAACGACCTCATGCTTTAGGGGGCAACTGTTATAGACATTTTTGGGCACTACAACCCCAAGCATGAAATGTCCATAAACCAAGGGTCCTAAGTCCATAAAAGTGTTGTTCTAACCCCTAAAGGAACAAGGTCAACAGATTACAGCTTCTCCCAGAAGTTCTCCATGAAAAACTGCTCAAAATTGGTCAAAACAGGATCATTTCAGCTGCTCCACTGGTCAGGTGCGTTGCATCTCACCTAATACACTGTGTGGGTGCGTTGCATTTCAAAAAGCCCTTCTATGGGGTGCGATGGGCAAGAAATGACAAATGGCAGTGTCATTCCGCGAGGTGGAGAGGCAATGGAAGCTTCTAGAAACTTCTCCTATGACACTTGCCTCTCTGAATTCGACCAAGGATGAGTAAGAGATCATCAATCTCCAAGTGGAAGCAAGAACTATTAGAGAGAAGACACTAATCAAATCATAAGCTGACTCATCTCCATTACAGATATCTATATATGGATCACTCATCCCAGAGATCCGGAGGCTGGAATTTTGCATATTGTAAGGAATTGTTGTTGGTTTCTTGAGACAAACATCAGATTGTTGGGTGATCTAAGCTTTGTATGAGGTGAAGAGGGGCTTCTTTACTGAGAGGTTGATGCTGGGTCAGAACAACTGGTTGTAACTCCTCTTGGCTCTTTCTTGTTTATCAATAAAAGCTATTCTAGTTTTCCTCCATACTCTTGTGTCACTGATATTTGTTGCATTTGTATGGTCAATTTACATCTGATCCTAGATTGTTTATGATTATAGATCCATGTCTTTGTATAGTGCTATGCTACTGTGATCTTACAGGTACTTTGTGAAGCTGGGCGTGCAAGGGAGCAGGTAGTGAAAGACTATCAAAGAAGAGAGGAATCAAATCAGGAGATTAGCGCAAGACAGAGGTTGGTCTTCTTGTTCCTCTCTATTTATAATTCATAAAGGAAAAACGAAAGTAGCTTTATTCTGTTTGTTTCTAAGGCAGTTGTCACACCTTAGTGGGATAGAGCAATTCTATATAGACACTTTTCCCTGTAACACCATTGAAATTGATCAATTAAGCATTATAATTGTTATTTTACATTAAATTTAATTTGTGGATTTTTATGTTAAAAATTAGAAATTTTCAACAAAATTACGGGATGTCATGACTTCCTGTAATTGGTTTATGTTGTGACACGTGGCATGGCAGGAAAATCAAAACAGAGGATAGGGACGTGATCACAGATGTACATACATGGTGAAAGATCTATTCAGCATCACATCTGGAGCTCCTGGATACATGGTCAATGCTGGTCAAACCCAACCTTTTTGGTCATAAAAGCAGCAAAAAGCCAAAGTTACCTAAACTGATTTCGTTTTGTTTTAGAAATCAGTTAAGATTAGAAAAAAAAAAAATCGCCTTTTTGACTGTAAAAGCAGAAACATCTGCGTGATAATGTATGTACATTCGATTGTAAACCTTAAGGAATGTTAGTGAACGAAGGATAATAGACATTGAGCAGACTTAAGACTGCGTATTGTATTGTTACCAGAACTCTGTTCTTACATGTAATTGATTTCCAGACTTTAATCACAAGTAGCGTTTCATCATTCCATTGTTTTATGTGTTAACGGTTTCATCATCTGAAGTTTTTTAAGTGTACCATCAACGCGTGGACGGGCCCTACGTGGGGACTGGTATACTTTCATTTCATTTTCATAGCATTTAGACTTCAGATCTGAATAGCGTTTGATGCCATTTCTTTGCTTGTGAATTAATTAATTCGATTAGAAGTTCTTGCGAGTGTTATTGTATGATTCATGGTGATAGCTTGAAACTTCAATTGCTAAATTATTGAACAAGATCTTGTAAAAGATTTAATTGAGCACTGAATTTCGAAGTATCTCTGTGGACTCTGTTTTCATGCATTTGAGTTTTAGTATGCTTAAAAGAGTCTTTAGTTTTCATGAATTTGATTGTTAGGATGCTTAGTGTGTTACCGAGAAAGAGTTTTTGTGAATGATATCCTTGTAAGAGGATTGAAAACTCAGACTAGTAACACGCTGTGTTTTTAGAACAGTTAATTAAATTAGATGATCTGAGTGTTTAAAGTGTGAAAGGAAACATATTCCAATCTCTTGTAAAAGAGTGTTGTAGCCTGTCACAGTAGACACTTATCTAGGTAGATGAGATCCTTTTAGGTCTATAGATTGTAGACACGTGCCTCTAAGTTTACCTACCTTGGTTGACATTAAATTTATTCTAATCTAGACCCCTAGATTGGTCACTACATTGGCCTTATCTTCAACTGAGCTATTGTCACACAAATACATAAATTTATTGTAATTCTGAAATGGAGTGGTGCCCCTTTGGGCCAGTGTGTTAATTTGAAATTGCAACCATTGGTCTTTAAGGTATAATGCATAAGATTTAGCAGGTTGCCTACATTGTAAGGCTTCTATTGCCCAACTGACCATGCAGGCCAATTGGGCCTCTTTCTCTTGCAACTACTGTTTCAAAACCTGTATTTCTTTTGCTGCCTGAGATTCCTATTCTTGTAGTAGTTTTGTTAGCATTTCCACATTAGCTTGTAGCTCTTCCTCTTTTTGCTATTTCTTAGTTGTGTCCTTGTCTGCTGGAGGTCCTCCTTGTTGCTGTTGCCCTCCCAAAATGGACAGCCTATCTTCCTTGTGGACTTCCTGTAGCTACAATTGTTTTTTCAGCAACTCATTCTCCTTCTACAACTGGGCTCTTTTGCATCTTTCTACATGCCTTACCATGGCCAATTCTCCCCTTAATTCTTTTAACTTCTCCTCCATGTTTCCCATATCCTCAACTCCCTTAGATTTGGTGATTTTCATCCATGTGTGTGTTCTGATCCTCTCTTTCTCTAATTCGAAAAATATTGGTACAACGAATTTCTGTGGGATGATTTTCCCACCCTCTAACAGATTGTAATATGAGCCCAAATCAGGTTGGGGGTTAGGTTCATGTATTTCTTTGGTTATGCTCTCCCCTTATGATTGTTTAGCTACCTTCTCTTCCAATTTCTCAGTCTCTTTTAACTTAGCTAGAGTTTCCTGTAGAGATGTTGCAGCTTCCTATAGAACTGCCCTTAAGTCCATCAACTTAATTTTCTCTTTCCATGTAGAGGTTTTTGGGCTTCCTCTTTCATAGGTGATGGATATCTTGGAAGGAGACTCTTCCTTCTGTTTAGTGGGTGAGTCCTCAATGACAATTGGTTCCTTGAACAGTGGCTAAGGTTTTCCTACTTTGATCCTTGTGCTTTTTCTGGCTTTGAAGTACATGGAGGTCCTTTTTCTCTTTCCTTTTTGTTTTGTAGGGGTGCTTAATGCAGCAAGCACATCTGCTGCCTCTCTTGCCAACATTTCAGGGGATTTCTCTTCTTGTTGTTCTTTTTCTTCACTTCCTGTAGAAATCTCTATGTCCACTCTTTTTGTCTGTATGACTGATATCTCAGGGTGTGTCTTTCCCTTTTCTTTCTGGGTGCCTGCTTTGGCTGCGGCAGCCTTCATTTGAGCTTTCTCAGCCTTTTCCCTTCTAATCTGTGTCCTCTTTTCCCTTTCTATTTTTGCTATTGTTTCTTCCTCTGTTTCAGGCTCAACAGTCTTGCCAAATTCTTCTTTTTCTTTCTGTTCTTCCTCTGTTTTGCCCTCTTCTTGAATGTCCTGTGCTCCCTCATCATTGTTCTTCTGAATTTCTTTAGTTTGCTCCCCCTCCTCACTGCTAGATGGGGTGATGTTCTCAGCCAAAGTTCTAATGTTATCATCCCTGGACATATTTCTAAAGGTTTCCCAAGCTATGGGGACAGTATAGGTGTGTAAAGCATCTTCCACCAACAGTTTGATGAGCCCATGGTGGGCCAAATGATCTGGGATCCCTTCATTTAGCTTTGTACCACATTCAATTAAGGACTGAAGAAGGAAATATGGGATGCTCAGTTTCTTGGCTGGAGGCAAGTCCATCCCATGCCTTAATTCATGTAACAACCTGAAATGATATCCATAGATGATGCTAAACCTCCCTTCACATGTGATATACTTCATAATTTGATAACTAACTTCACTCCAGAGAGGAGGCAAGCTTGTTCTTCTAACTCCGTTTTTGTCTTCTACAGGATGCTCCTTGGGCAGGAAAAATGTTTTCTTAGCAACTTGGCCCAATGATCTCTCTTCTTTGCTCCAAGGGAGCCCCATTGGTAGATCAGTAATTCTACTGATGAGCTTAGGGGTAAGTTCTAGGGTCAAACCCCTAAAACTAACTGTGGCATGTGTCTTTGAATGTGGTCTCAGGGACATTAAAAACTCTTCAATTATTTCCTCCTCATAACCCTGAATTTTGTCAAAGAAGGATATCCAATTTGCCTGAGTGAAAAGGTCCATCATCTCAGGGTTCTCGTGCAACTTCCTAGAGTCTGAGGGTTCTTTCCTTATGAATCCTCCTGGCATGGTGTTGAGTGCTCTTTTTACGTTTTAACTAGAAAGGAAAATGCTCAGGCAAACAAAGAGTCAATCACTACAACAGAGGATAACTGAATCTGGTTTCTTCTGAACCCAAGAAGGAATTTCTCGTGTGTTCCTTACAATATCAAGTAGTAATAATTGTCCTGTTTTAAGACTGTTGTCACCCAGAATTTGACTGTCTGTTTATGAAAAGAAATTTTTTTATAGAACAGAGTATAAGGGCACAGGTTCTTTTCTCAGCACATAGATAGATAGGCACAGTCGTTTTTTCACACACTCACACAGGCTGGCCCTTATTGCTGCATGTATCTTTCTTACAGGAGAATTTTGAAAAAGGATGGGGAGATTTCAAATGCAGAGAGAAAAAGAAACTGTGTAGACTCAGGGAAATATGCAGGCAGACTTTCACTTTTTCAATGCACAGGCAGACTTCCACTTTCTTTTTCAATCTACTGCCATGTTCAATTTACCACCTTACTCAAACAAATCATGCACAGAGGAGTTTTCCCGAGCCTACCTCGTTTTGGGCTTGAATTCCGATGAAAATCCCGAATTTCCTCTCCGCAGAGCTGTTCTCTGCCTTTCCTGTAGAACCCTTCCTGTAGAAGGCTCCCGGTTCCTGTAGAATGAAACTGTGCTTCCGACAGAGCCCGATAGGTGGGAGATTTTTGAAAACAGGTAGAAAAACTGGTGGAGGACGACTAGTTAACTGTTCTGGAAGCGGTGGATGTGTACTCCAGTTGAGAACGTCGTGAGTGCAGAATGAACAAAGGGTGGTGAAGTTTCAACTAAGCCGTTTTTTAACTGCGGTGTGATTCGTGGTGAGGGGATGAGGTGGCCAGACTGGACCGTTGATCCGACGTCACAACCATAATGTTTTTGCATGCTGTTTGACTGCCATCACCTCCCTTCTCCCATTAACCACCACCACCACTACCAGTCCCGACGATTTCTTCCTGAATGGACACTCCACACGTGCTGGCTGCACATCTAATCGGCAGTTTTGAATTTAACGGGGCTCGTTGGGATTCCATGAGGATGTGTAACTCGCTGATGGTAGCCAGTTGACTGGCCACCGATTCCACTCAATCTGAACCATTCCCATAGTCATGCAGCTTTAAAATATAATTTATGCAATTGAAGAATGAGTTTAGGCACTTACCTACATGGTCGCGGCCGTGTTATGCAGATTTCGGGTTTTGGAACCCATTCCTTCATTTGCTATTGCTGCACGCACACTGCATGCTTGGACTCGACTGTTGCTGATGTTCATAAGTTCAAGTAGAGTTCCATGCATGTTTCTTATGCCATACTTTGTTGTCCCTGTCTCTGGAGTATGTCTTTCAGAGGGATCAGCTGCTACAAGATTCCTGTAGGATGTCCTGTAGCTGCTTCTCCTCTTGGAATGCAAGCTAGAATGAGTAGGGCTATACTGTTGACGAGGGTCTCGGCTGATGAGGAGTCTAGATGGAGGGTACAAGTATGGTGAGTGAAAAACTGCTACTTGATTTGTCATTAAAAAGTTTTTGCTGGCAGTATGAAGAAAACAAGATTTCTGTGTGTGACTATGCAGGGGAAAAAAATGAGTGCAATAAAGGTGTATAGAGATGGAAAAAGGCGATGGATGGAAGCAGGGAGGTTTACAAGCCTCATGGGCAGATTCCCAACCTTCGGGTCCTCTTTTGAGATCGATTTTGGCTTATCTGTAGGTTCTACAGGATCTTCCTGTAGAAGACACAGAACTTCCTGTAGAAGGTGAAATCTTAGCCCGAATGAGACCAAATATTAGGAAAGGGTAGTGGTCATGGAGGAATGGATTGTGAGGGATGCTTGCAGCCTGGTGCTGACCTCTGTCTTTGTCTTGTGCGATCCTCCTAAAACCTGTAATGACCTTCCTACAACCTACAATTTATCCAACAGAAATTAGGTTTATTTTTATTTTTCTTTATTTTTCTTTTTTTCTTTTTCCTGAGATAGCTGGGGCACCTCCAGGAGGTTTTCACCCTCACTGTCTGCCCTGGGTGCCTCCAAGAGGTTTTCACCTAAGGATCTTTTATTCCTTTTTTTTTTGTTTCTGTTTTTTTTCTTTCTTTTTTTTTTGTGTTCAAGGTGTGGGTGGGGTGGAGATAGGGGCCTGCTCCACTACCAGCACTGATTTACCCAGAGTTTCAACGAACTCCTGCTTAGAAAGGGGCTTCCTGTATATTTTCAATCGATGCCCATTGACGAGCATGGGGATGGCTTCTTCATCAATGGTCCTGATAAGGACTGAACCATTGTTGTTGCATTTCTCCACTGTATATGGTCCCAGCCATCTTGTCCTCATCTTTCCTTTGAAATCCTTGTATCTTGAATCATATAACAGTGCCCAATATCCTGGCTGAAATTTTTTTTCTTTAAGGTGTCGGTCATGCCATTTTTCTTTGAATTTGGACCAAGTTTGAGTGGAGAAGGGCCTGCATTCTCTTTTCATCTAGTCCATTCAGCTACAGTAATATTTCCTGCTGTGCATGGTTGAGATCTAGGTCCAACTGAGCTACCAACCTTAATGTGTTATATTCAAACTCTATGGATAGCAAAGCCTTCTTCCCGTAGACCAGCTCATAAGGTGTGAAACCTGTTGTAGTTTTCCAAGTAGTGTTGTAGGCCCAGGTGGCCTCAACCAAGCGATTTGCCCAATCTTTTCTACTGCTGCTCACTACTTTATTCAAAATCTCTTCCAAAGCTCTGTTAGTGACTTCCACCTTGTCATTCGCTTGCAGATGATAAGGGGTGGAAGTTCTGTGTTTCATCTTGTGATGAGTGAGCAGGTCTTCAATCAGGTTAGAGGTAAATTGACTTCCTTGATCTGTGACTAACTCTCTTGGGTAGCCAAACTTGTAGAAGATATTTTCCCTCAAAAACTCAGCTACCTTTTCTTCTGTCGCTGCCTTGATTGCCTTTGTTTCTGCCCACTTTGTCAA